>CM016932.1:0-1200000 GCA_006352305.1 Cryptococcus floricola | reverse complement strand
TGGTGCTGTTCCATCCACCAATCATATGCCTTCAAACCCCATTTCGCCTGTCGCCGGTCCCCTGGCTCCCGAATGTCACGATGTCCACCAGGATCACGAGTTTCGTATTCGCCACCTCGAGAAGGTCAATACTGGGCTTGAGGAGGAATTACGAGAGGTACGTGAAGAGAACAAGGCTCTTCGCGACGAGTTCAGGAGGTGGAGGATGCAGGAGGAGCATGTAGAGGATGACGTTATACGTCAAGGATTAGCACGCGATGCCCCTGTGAGTGATGTTCAGATCAAATTCGGGCGTGGGTCTAACCTACACTCAGCCACTGGAGCATCATCGAAGCTGGTCATCGCGACCGTCCTACCCATACCCATCTCCTCACTCTTCTTTGCAGTCGCAGAGCTCGGGCCATTCCTCTGTTACTGGGAGTGACCAGAGCCTGTTTGCTTCTCAACACTCCCAACATTCTCAACACGGTCATCGGCGGTCAGACGAACGCTACTCTTCCTCTCTTCACCTACCGCCTTTACGCAGGGTTGCTAGTCCTACTGGCGTGCTCTCGGTCCCGACTCCTCAGATTCCTCTGATGAAGCCTCGGTCGCCACCAAGACCCGACGAATGATACCAGCTTGCAGAAGAGTGACAAGAGGTAGGAAAAGCCGATGAGAGCCCAAGCTAGGCAACCTTGGAAGCGTACATATTCGTCTTCCTGCATGTTCTCAAGGAGGGAAGTCACATGGTGCGAGACACTATATCATTCGTACACAGGTTTATAAGACAATTAGTCAGCAGACGTCGTTGCATGTCATTATTGGCCGATGGCATCTCTCGAAAGTGATGTCTCGTCGTTCTAAGGCGGCGCCAGAAGTAATTAGCTAGAGATCTTTGTGGTATGAGAAGCGAATAATCAGCTAAATTAGTCATATACCTTGATCCTAAACAGTCCTGTGTTCAAGTTTTGGCTGCTGCGCGCGCTTGCAACAACGCCAGGTAATTTGATATTATTAATTTTGTTGTTAACTGTATAATGAGGTCTTCTCTGTGCAGCGCGGCGCCCCGGCGGCCATCATCCAGCTGACAACAACTGAAAATGGATGTGTTTTGAGCTTACTATAGCCTCTATAAGAACATCGCGTTCTGTTGTTGGCTACCCATCTCATACCAGGTCTATCGCTTGTGGCCTCTTCACCCGCCCCATAATTCTCAGTCGGCGCGTCGTTCTCTCTCGCATTCCTCGGCGACCCCCAGCCGTCTTTAATCCATTATCGGGTTCCAACCACCGCAATAATGGATCTTGCAGTCTTGGAAAATTCGGAAAGGGCTGACAGGTGTGAGGCTGCCCAGACATCCGATAGGTGATATCATGCTGACCTTGGCGATAGGGGACAAAGGCATCAAGATCGGAGAGGGAACCTTTGCCAATGTATATAAGGGTTAGCAGTAGAAACGCTTCAGATAGTGCGCAAGACTGATCAGTCATGCAGGTAAAGAGAAGAGTACCGGACGAAAGAGTATGTCTGACTTCTTGCTCTTGTTCAGTCGTGCATTTGCTTATTCGATTGCAGTTGCTATCAAAAAGATCAAAGTTGGAGAAATGAGACACGGACTGGATGTGACCGCTCTGCGGGAAGTCAAGTTCCTGCAAGAATTGAAACACCCCAACATTATTGCTGTGAGTATAAGCACCCCAAGCGGCCCGCCAGACCAGATACTGACGTATATTGTAGCTTCTCGATGTCTTTTCAGTCAAACAGAACGTCAATCTGGTCTTAGAGTTTCTTGATACCGACCTCGAAGCTGTCATTCGAGATACGGCATTGATTTTCCAGAATGCTGACATCAAGAGTTGGATGGTGATGTCGTTGAGGGGACTAGAATATATCCACCGCAATGGTGTACTCCATCGAGTACGCATAGCAGAGGATCCCAGAAGCCGGACTGACTGACCATCCTCGTAGGATTTGAAGCCCAACAACTTGCTGATTGCGGCCAGCGGGGAGCTGAAGATAGCAGATTTCGGCTTGGCACGCGAATTTGCAGATGCTGGTAGTAAGATGACATGTCAAGTCATAACCAGGTAAGAGCGCTTCACCATTGTGTTTGGGTTCTGTACTGACACAGATGCAGGTGGTACCGCCCCCCCGAGCTTCTGTTTGGCTCGCGCCATTACTCACCCGCGGTGGACATATGGTCAATGGGCACAGTATTTGTCGAGTTGGTGTTACGCACTCCCTTCTTGGCCGGGGAGACCGATATAGACCAACTGAAGAAAACTTTCCACGCCATGGGGACACCGTCGGAGCAAGAATGGCCAGTGAGCTAGCATTTTCTCCATCAAGGACTTAGCTGACGATAATAGGGTTACACCAGACTCCCAGATTACCACGATGTTGGCTCTTTCCCAAAGAACCAGTGGTGGGGCCTGATTGCTTCCATCGGCAAAGACGGCCAAGATTTGGCACGGGATCTGCTCAAATTTGATCCTAGACTACGCCCCTCCGCAAAGATTGTGAGTGTCATCTGAGACTGCGGTATGTTGACAGTCACATCTCAAGGCATTAAACCATGCGTTCTTCGGCTCTTATCCAGTTCCTACTCCACCTGCGCTCCTTCCCAAGCCTCTTGCCGAGCTTCGTGCCAGGCCTCTGGCGCCTGATGAACTCAATGGAAAGCCGTTGACCGATTCCAACCAGGGACTGAAGCGTAAGGCAGAAACTCCTGTAGGAGACAGCGTATCGCGAAAACTTGTCTTCGCCTGATGTCGATACTGTCACGGAGCTCGCCATTTTTCCAAGCACACTTTTGACACTCTTACAAAGTAGTCTCTATATGTACACGTATCATGATATGCATGCCAGAAACAGTGGACCCTCATGCACTTGCCCCACACTCCTCGCCGTCTCTCCATAGCACCACACTTTCTGTTGAAGTACTTCGCGGAGAAAATTACCTGACGCCAAGCACTGCCCGAGTCAAGGGCGACATCGCCTGCAATTGTTGGCGGGGTTCCCTCTGCCTCAACGTCGCAAGAGCAGTCAAGTGGCGAGGCAATGTGTGGCGCGCCTAATGAACACACGACGAAGGTGCGCAGGCGCGGGGACGTAAACACTTTCTTCGCGTCGGGCAGTGACCGAGGGCGGCGACTTTGTGGTGAATTTGTGTCTCATTCTTCCATCCAGCCCGTCTAGTCAGCGCCGTCCCCCATGGCGATCTTTAACCGCAAACCCAAGGTAGCCCCCGAAGGCGAGGGCGCACCCACTGAGAAGGAGAAAGTGAAATGGTCAAAGAGGCCGGCCAGTACGTCTTGTCATATCGTCCTCTTTCCAACACTCACCTGTACTCCAAGATACCGCTTTCAAGCAACAACGACTCAAGGCATGGCAGCCAATCCTCACTCCCAAGGCCGTGATACCTACGCTGTTCATCATCGGCATTATCTTCGCCCCCATAGGAGGACTTATAGTGTGGGGAAGCGGCAAAGTGACGACAATAACGCTAGACTACACCCAGTGTGATGCTAGTGCCCCCACAGACGGCAGCTTCCAGACTATGCCTAGCGATGCTTACAACTGTGAGCAAGCACCACAAACTCAAGAAATCCCCGCGACTGACTTCCATGTAGATAACTTGGCAACTTCATCTTCCGTTTCGAAAAGCTCAATTTCTTCTCCCACCTGGACCTTCAGCAACGACTCATCTCGTACCGTTGGTGAACAAGCCAAGTGCGAGATTGAGTTTGAAGTTCCTTATGACCTGGGTGCGTAATGAGATCATGTACGATTTGCAGCGCTGATGGGCGAATTTGATAGGTCCTGGCCTCTTCTTGTACTACAAGTTGAGCAACTAGTAAGTGTCTCTGTCCGACGTGTATAGAGTACGGCTCATGTATCGCTACTAGCTATCAAAACCACCGGAGGTACGCCATGAGCTTTGACGCAAGTCAACTCAAGGGGGATTATCGATCATTGTGAGCTTTTTGGACTGTGCGAAGGCATATACTCAAGATCCTCTACAGGTCCCAGATCAATGGCGGTGACTGCAAGCCCATCACTTCCAGCAATGACAAGCCTTACTACCCATGCGGATTGATAGCCAATAGTGTATTTAACGGTATGTGTGCTTATCGCCGACGCCCCAATCATGCTGACTAGCTCTTTCCAGACACTTTCCCCCAGGTGGTGCTTCTGAATCCTTCGAGTCAGTCAAGTTGCGATTCCTTCTCCGGTTTGCTAATATCGTAACAGATGGAGCGCAAAATCAGACCTACAACTTTACTGAATCGGGCATTGCATGGGGTGGCATAGCAAAGAATTACGCCACGGCCCCCAACTACCCATCCTCCACCGACGTCATTCCTCCTCCCAACTGGGCCCTCCGCTATCCAAATGGCTATGTTGACGGCTTCCCCAATCTTCGCGAGGACGAGCATTTCCAAGTATGGATGAGAGTCGCGACATTGTCAACTTTTAGAAAGTTGTGGTCTCGAAATGATGACGAGGTCATGACTCAAGGGAGGTATCGCGTTGTTGCTTACATGAGTAAGTTCAATGAGATAGAATGATTCAAGTGCCCTTCCCAGCAAGCTCATATTGTTCTAGACTATCCGGTCAAGCAATTTTCTGGCACAAAGTCAATCGAAATCTCCACTGTTTCATGGATCGGCGGCAAGCAGCCATTCTTGGGTTGGGCCTACATTGCCGCGGCTATTCTCTGCGTGGCACTAGCTGTGGCAGGTTTGATTAGGCACCTTGTCAAGCCCAGAAAGCTTGGAGATATGTCCCGTGAGTATCAAGCCTACCCTGCAAGCAGCACTGACATATCTACAGTTTTGTCATGGAACCAGCCAGGTGCTCAGCGATAGACCTTGGCGTTTTGTACTAGACTGGATGCAATCTTGTTGTGATGAGCCCAGTATCATCTTACATAATTTCCTAATACCACATAGAGACACTCCAGACAGGCCCCTCCCCCTCAGTCCTCATCGCATGCCACCATCCAGGTGGAAAGACGAGAAGATCGCCCGGATTCAAAACAGCCTCCATGCTTTGAGGCCGAACCGTTTCAAAGAAAGCGGGGAAGCGGAGGGACTCTTTTTCGAATTCTACAGGATCCCTCAAAAGAGGTACTCTCGAGGTATTCGTCATGTACTGCTCAGCCAGTCCATCGGATGTTGAATCATCATCTCCTGCCCCGTAGCAGTACATGTGATCACTGCACCAAGGCGGCGCTAGCCAAACCCTTTTTGAGCCAAGGACTTGAACGTAACAATTGTGATAAGGATCCTTAAGGGCATCAGCTTTGTATGTGAGAGCATGTTTATCTGGGACTCACCGTATGGGCCGGGCTGATGATCTCCCCACTACCATTTCCAACCCATACATTGACCACAGGACTGCCATGCGGAGGACTATACGCTGGGCCGATGGAAGGGCGCGAGGGCTCAGACCACACATAATCAGGATAGCAAATATCTTTTGCCAACTCCGGTATTTGATTGAATATATCGTACTGGGCGAGGTAGCAAGTTGAAGGGGCGGAGCGCTTCTGTTGGAATGTGCCATTGAAGCCCGCTCGCTCTAGGAAGGACTCGAAAGGTATTATCTCCTGTCCCCAGTTGGCTTGATCGTACGCCCCACCTATCTCCACAGGCACCACTCTGCCCGGCCCTGCTTGTTTAAGTAGGTATTTGGGGGAGCTCCAAAGCTCTGTGGCAGGCCAAAAACACGCAGAGTCTTTTTGCGAAGCGTATTTGCGAATGATGAATGGGGAGTGAGAGTGTATGCTCTCATATGCTCTCATCGATGGTATCTTTTGGAGGATTTCGATATGATTTGGAGCATACAAGAGCGACGAGTTCGGATCTGGGGCCGTAGAAGAGTTTGAGTCCGAGTTTTGAGATGATGAGAAGATAGTCTCTTGGGGCACCTCTGCCGCAATGTCATCCTCGGTACCGAAAACCACTGCCTGAGCCTTTTTGATGAGCGTTTGAACCCATCGGTGTCTCCCTGGGCCCAAAGCGCCGGCCACTATGATGACCTTGTCTAGCTGCTGGATGTCTGCCCCAAGGCGGAGATTTTTTTGCTGGCCCTCGATTGATTGCTGGCAGACAATATCGATCAGAGTAGAGATAATGTAAGCATCGGTATATAGTCGCAGCCAACGAGGAGGGACGAGATTGAAAGGGATAGAATCGATGTGCTGTTGGGCCAAATCGCAGAGAACTCGCGGACCAGCTGACAGAGACTTTGCGTCAAGCTCGGGTTCCACAGGGTCGAGTTCCGTTATTTGATATTCTGGCAGAAGCGCAAGACAGGCAGCGAGCAATATGCGGACCACAGCTGGCCCACAGAGTGCGATCTCTGATCTCGTGTGAGTAAAAGATCATGACCGTACACGGGAAGAGAAAGTGTCCATACCTTTTTGGGTAGGGCTTTGGCTATCCAACAGCTCTTCGCTGATCGAAGTAGCTATTGCTACAAGGTCGGCGTCCATACTGTCTTGCGCGACCTCCGAAGGGGTTTCGCAATCAATCCTTGTAAAGTATGAGAGCACCAAATGAAACAAGTGACGAGACGAAAAGTCAGGTAGGAGACAAGGATAGATGTGGAGCACCAACAGCACAAGGTGTATGCAGTGTATGTATTGACAGCCATTCAAAAACACTAGATGTTTGGTTCAGACTTTTGTCATTGCGCGATCACGTGATTTCCCTCAGCACCATACTCGTAATCCGTATGTAGAAAAGCGGAAAGCTTGCCTCCGTGTTGGACTCATTGCGTCTTCTGACTATATACATACATGATATGAAATGTGGATATCAGAGTTGTTAGAAGGTGGTTCAGCCTGGCTTCGTTACTCAATTGCAATGCTGAACAAATGTCCTACATGGTGCCCGTGTATGTTTTCTATGTTACTAATAATTGTCCGTGTTCGACTGCTATATTTGTATGCTTGTGGGGCCCGAAGAGTATCTTGGTGTATTAAGCCCGGGGACCTTCTCATCCGGTAAAGAGATTCAGGATGAGGTATGTCGTCGAGCAGATAAAGCGGAATATCGCCATACCTGCCACAAAGACTAGCAAACACATTAGCGTCCAATTATGTTGAAAAGCATAAGACTCACTCAGGATAACCAGCATATAGACAGTCGTTTTTGAAGTGCTAGAAGAATCAAAAGATCCAGAAGTGTTCCCTGTCAAAATGGCGCTGGCCAGCAAGGCGTTTGAAAGAGACCATAAGAGCAAAAGCTAGGTGACCATGAGCATTTCAGACAATCTCATAATTGCAAAGCCCTCACATTGGTACGGAAATTGGCCTACAAAGCGACATGTGAGCATTTCGGATAGATTCAGTTCAGTTGACTTACATAGACATCCTTCTGTGCTTGTTCAGACATTGGCTGATTCGGGCCAAGGTCGATCTTCTCTTCTTTAGCGCCCTTCAGCCTAATGTTGTCCAAGGCATCCTGATAAGCACCATCGATGTCCTGCTGAGCAGTCACTAATTCAACCTCCACATGGTTTCCAACACCTTGTACGGCACCTAGGTCCGACTCCTGCGTAGCGTCAGAACCCTTGGTACCCCAGGACAGGTCGTGCCTAAGGAATTGACATGAGCGTTGATTAGGCAGGGATGACAATAACAAATTTACAGATTCGAATAAGCGTACTAGAGAGGTGTCAGTTCGTAACTCATGTCTATTGCATACAACTTTACTCACGACATTCAACTGTACGATTAGAAATTACCGCCGAACAATCAGCTCAAACATAAAATCTGGAGTTTACTGCGTGGTACGTACAACATTGATATAAGCTATGATTTGTAGATGTCAGCAAAGAATCAACCGAGAGGTAAGCAAAGTAGGACTCACTCGGCGAGAACAATATGAATTGGAAGAAACAGGTAAAGATGTGCCTAGCTTTATTAGATTACGCAACTCGAGGACAGCACAAAAAGCTTACCATGGATCCAACGCAAGGAGACTGGAGACCACATAGACGCCGTACGTGGATATGAGAGACACTACCAAGCGCGCAAAGATAGGACTGTCGAAATCCGAGACTGCTTGTATAGTACAGAGAACAGCCGCAATCAACATGCTGAAGAGAACTCGGGGTCAGCATGTTGTAGTACACAGGTGAAAGTGTCAATGCCCACTATGTTGTGAGAAGGGCGAAGAAATATATTGTCGCCTTATACTTCCAGGGAGATCTGCCAGGACGATCAGTTCATGCCATTACAAGATACTTGACGTACCCTTGTGGTCTATTTCCCATACCAAAGATGAAGCATCCAATCAAAGCCCCGAGGTATCCGTACTACAGTATCTGGGGGTCAGAGCCAATACAGCCTAAAAGCACGAGTAATCTCACCCTTGCGATAGTGTTCAGCACGTCGATGTGCGGTACATTGAACGCATCTCCCTCGAGAGCAGTAGTGAGGATGACCTAGGGGAACAGTCAACTGAGTAAGCAATGATAATCATGATGGTGAGTCACTCACAAAAAAGATGTAAAAGTTTGCCAAGGAAAACCACGAGAAAAGCAGATTCAAGGCGTTGTACAGAGATTCCAGCATGAGACCTGATTTGCGCGCAAGCGAATGATCGGAATGCCAGATCTGGTTGACGTGAATCAAAGCGTACACCTGCGACAGGGTTAGCTTTTCTCGGCAGCACAGGCCGTACAGGCCTGCTGATACTCACAGCAGCAAAGAAGGAACCATTCAGCCATCTGCAGACAATGATCAGCCTCGAAATCACGATCAGCAGGCGAACTCACCTTCTCCTCTGTGCGATGAATTCCGGAATGGTATCCGGAACGTCGGTTTCTCCTACCGCCGCTTTGACAAATTTCAATACCCAATTTGCTTTCTTTCTTGCGCTAAAGGCGGAAAATCAGATACACACTACGTCGCGAAAGCAATAGACTTACATGATCTCGAAACATAAGATTCGATCCTCGGCAAGATACTAATAAGAGGCGGACAACATCAGCACCTCTCGTCCGCCCATTTCGCCCATGTGTGGCCGCGCTTACCCTGTGGACATTGTCAGCATCAAGTATTGTTCGAGTCATGCTTGACCCACATATTCCCAGTGAAGGTATCGGCTTTCCCGGTATTGAGCTGTTCACCAGCAAAGTAGCTCGCCAAAGGCCCCGTTCCATCCGCATTGTCCTGCAGAGCGATCCACTATCATGGCGAGTCACTTAGCAGACTCATCAAGACCACAAATACTGTAATCACTCACACGATAAGCTGAAAATGCTCCCGGCAAAACGGTACAATAACCGAATAGGCTCTCCAGAGGTTTGTCGAGAATGTTGGACCTAACACTGTATCAGCGATCTGTCTAACATGGGGTTTGAAGGTACGCACATCTTGTATTCAAAAGCTTGGGCCGCGACTGTTAATTTCCAAGTCAGTCAAAGATCCGGCACTGATACAGGAAGGACTTGCCTAATGGATTGAGCAGACTTCGCCATGTCTTGCCTTTGAAAGTAGCAATCTCGCCGCAAGCGCCTCCGACATTGGAATTCATGTCGAACGCCTTCCAAAGATGGTAGATGGATTTGACGGCAGGTCGTGTACCGACATCAAGTAGTATACAAACGTTTGGCTAGAGGTGCAGTATGTCAGCTGGGTGACGCCGTTGCAGAAAAGATATTCACCGATAACAGAGGAGCAAAGGCGTTGAAGAACCATCTATGCGAGTTGATTTTCTTTGCCTGTCGCAGCTAATGTCAGCTTCGATTCAAAAGACACGCTCGCACACTCACGTTCTTCTCTTTTAGACAGAAAATGATCTGGCAAGGAACAATTCCTCGATCGGGATATTTAAAGTGAAGGTCGGGATCCAGAGCAAAACTTGTGGTATACTCGAAGACGTGAGCGGTAACTGGTCTATCTTGCACTTTGTTGGTCATTGCGCCTGTGCAATCGTTAGCCAGAATGTAATTATACCACGATGTGGTGACGATGGGGTCACGATGGGGTTACACCACGATGACTGTACACTTACCTTCTTGGTACACACCCAGCGCTGCCAGGCAGTCCAGTACTCTTGGGTTGACAGCCTTTCTGCCGTCTGCAACAATACACACAACCACCTGGAGAAGAATCAGCGTAGCTCACTTAAGGAGTCATCAAGCTCGGTCAATGAATCTACCTTTTGCCAACCATCTTTACCCCAAACTCGAGAGTTTTTGCGCCCGCATAGATGAGCTATGTTCTTCATCACTCCGTACAGTGTTCGACAAAACAATTCGGCGTTTTCGTTGTACATGGTGATGACAATGAACAGTTCTGTTTGTCGAGGGGGAGAGAACAAGTTTTGACGAAGGCGAAACCCTGAGGTAGGGACTTCATTGGGGTCTGTAGTGATGGCAGTATACCTTTGAAACGATACGATTGTCAGAACATGGCCATACGATAGTATAGATGTACTCACCTGGTCGACTTTTGTTCTTCAACTCCTTTGATTGGTAAGAATTGTGAGAGTCGGGTAGGGATGGGCATGTTTATTGCAAAGAATCCACTATCGTCCAGAGTCGCGGTCTGTTTGATGCGCTTGTAGCCTGCAGCATTGTGCGTGCGACGACCCACTCTACCGGCAGGAGCGGGCCCAAAATGTTGAGTTGAACCTTCCTTCTCATCAAGGTCGGGATGATATCCTCCTGACAAGGCGTACGAGGGAACAGAGAGGTCCCCGTGGTCATCTCCCGTCCCGGGGACTGCAGTTGCGTTCGTGGTGAAAGGTATACGAGGAAGGGCTTCACTGTCCTCGAGCAAGTGCCCTTTCTCGACATCCCTATCATCCCCACCGTTCTGCACGAAACTGTCGTCCATCCAAGGGGAGGGAGATCGCGAGCCTTCCCTTGGGGCAGTGTGATTCATCGCGTACCGGACAGTGTTGGATGCAGTGAATCCTACTGCAAGGTCCGGGTGATTGGGGTCGGGCGGGGGAAGATAGGGAGGAAGTGGCTGGGTGTATGTAGGGACGGGTGCGTGGTCGGACGAGCTGAGCTGCTCATGGCCGCCTCGCGAACGCGCCAAGGCAGCCTCAAAGAAAGGGAGCCGGGCATCGCCAGCCTGGGAGGCGGGTGCTATGGGAGACGGGGCGTTGTGATAGAGGGGCGAGTATGCGTTGTACGCGGTGTCCCGAAAGGGGTCGATGAGCGGATTGACGTAGGGCTGCTGGCCATAGTCGTATGAGGGTGCCGGGGAGGCGCGCGGGTCGACGGGAGAGGGGGCAGAGGGGAGCCCCTGGGGATGGGCGTAGAGCGTAGGCGGTGGCTTGCGGGAGGGCGGCATCGGGCGCAGGATGACGGGAGAAAGAGGAAATAGAAATAACAACGACGCGCCAAGTTTGACTTCGGGTCGTTTCTGGGTTGTTTGTTTATCCCGTTTCGCAGTAATAACACGCGCACTGCATGTCGTTACGTAACCACGAGTGCATCATCATCCACTGATCCACTACTCAAATGACAGTGGACAACGTCCATGGCCGATAACGTGACTTGACCGGTGAGTCACTGCCGGCGTCCTCTCTTTGCGCCGCGGATGGACTGTATCTTCCATATGGGCCTCCCCAAGAGGCGCGCGCGAACGCACTGCCAACACAGCAGTGGCCATGTGCTCTTCGCTGTGTCGCGTCAGGCTCCTGGCGGTGGTTTCCACACAGCGACTGCCTAGTGCGACCGATTTGACCCTGCGCTTGCCCATCCTGCCCCCGAAACAACGACCGATAGAGACAGCACCGGGCAATGCCGAAAGCTGCATCACGCAAGTCACAACACACCCCAAATTGGCCGGGCTGCCGCTCGGGCACTTGCTCAGCAAAGAAAACTTGCCGTGTATATACAGTCTCGCCTCTTGACAACAGCCTTCTTCTTGCTTCCCTACCACCCGTTTATAATGCGCATTCACACATTCTTTACTGTGCTGAGCACTACGGTGCTCACAGCTGCCCTCACTGCCGCCTCTCCCTTGACCATCTTCAAAGAACGAGCCGACGATCCGGTAGCCACTTTGACGGGCGCTGGGCCCGACGGCGGTGATGTTCAGGTATCAGGTGTAAACCACCCTACGTTTCAGCAAGACTATTGGGGTGGTATTCCTTACGCCAAGCCCCGTGAGTACCTCCTCGACTTGAGGTGACAGGAACCCTTCTGACGACGAATTTTCAGCGACTGGCGACCTCCGATTCTCTCCTCCTCAGACCTACGCCTACGAATCGACAACCTTTACCGCTCAGGCATCCTCTCCAGCGTGTATGCAAGACTCCGACTTGACAATGTCGGAAGACTGTTTGTACTTGAACGTCTACACGCCGAGCGGGTCAAGCGGCTCGGACGCAAGTCTTCCGGTCATGGTCTGGGTGTAAGTGAATCCTCGGGTGTACATGTGAAGGGTTGTTATTGATGAAAGGATAGCTTTGGAGGAGGATTTCAGACTGGGGATGCCGGTTGGTTCAACGCGTCTCGCAACTTGCAGTATGGTGTCGACTCTGTCAGTCTAGATACCACCGGCCACGTCGTCCGCCTCGTCACTGACACAGCGCTACAGGGTAAACCGTTCGTCTTTGTTGCCTTGCAATATAGGCTGGGTGCATTTGGATGGGGGTCAGTCTTCAAGGATACCAAGAGGTTGCCCAAGCTGATAAATCAGCAGTACCGGGTCTGGTTACGCTGAGAACCAGGCCACAAACCTCGGATTGAAAGATATCAAGCAATGTTTGTCTTGGGTCCAGTCAAATATTGCTGCTTTCGGCGGCGATCCCAGTAAGGTCAGTATTCGCAACCACAAAAATTATTCGCGTATACTCATGGACAAGAACAGGTGACTTTGTTCGGCGAGTCGGCCGGCGCCATGGCAGTTTCTCTACTCTTTCTCGACCCTGAGACAACTCTCTTTCAAAAAGCTGCAAGTTCCTCTTGCTGATGTGCGTATCTGTCCACACTGACTTTCACACAGATCATGGAATCCGGTGCTCCATCCGGCACACCCCTCGGACCTGCCGGCTCCACATGGGAAGACGCCTACCAATTCTTCCTTGACAACGTTGGATGCAAGTCCCCCAGCGACGGTAGCACTGAATGGGCCTGTTTGAAAGCTCTTTCGGCGGATGAATTGCTGGATGGACAGAAGGCTACAAAGAGCCAAACTCAATGGGTTGACTCGTGAGTGTCTGTTTATGACGTGACGAGGTGCCAGGAAGACTGACATGGATGTTTAAGCCGGTTATATGGTCCCTCCATTGACGGCGATGTCATTCCCGATTCCCCGCATACTCTAATCTCTGATGGCAAGGTTGCCAACATCCCCTTCATCCAAGGAAACAATAAAGACGAGTGAGCTTGGCATTCCTCTTGTATTCATATACCTGATCATCATCAAACAGAGGCACAAGCTTTGCCCCCACCACGCTTGACGGTCCCGAGTCCGGCCGCAACCTCATCCGCTTAATCGAACCTGTTCCTCCCTCCAATGCCACCCTCGACTCTCTCCTCGACCTCTACCCCGCTGACCCCACGGTGGGATCTCCTTACGACACCGGCAATGACACTTTTGGCCTGCAACCTGCTTATAAGAGGTTCGCTTCCATCGTTGGAGACCTCAAATTTCAGGCTCCCAGACGTCACTTTTTGAGAGAGGCGAACAAGCATGGCAATACGGCGACATGGACGTATCAATTTGAACAGAGTACGCCTGGTAGCGCGGCCCAGCGAGGAGGTGAGTCGGGCTTGTGCAGTACGGACATACTCATGCTAATAATATCATACAGTGTGGCATGCAAGTGAAATACCGTATGTCTATGGTCTGGCTCGACCGGGAACCGGCCAATCAGCCGAGTATACCGATGTCGATGGGGCTTTATCGGATGCTATGATGGAGTACTGGTGCGCATAACTTCTTCTTCTCTTTCCCATTCCTGACCTGTCATACCTCCAGGATCAATTTTGCCCACTATTCCGACCCCAACGGTCCTTCCGGCGCTACGTCCAATTTCACCTCTTGGCCGGCGCATGACATTTCTGCCAACACAAACATACTGCGCTTGAAGGGAGATGACATTGAAGTCTTCAAAGACGATTTCAGGGAGGAGGGGATGCAATTCATGCAAGACAATGCTGGGGAGTTCAACATGTGATGATTTATCGAATCGTAGGACAAATAATTGAATGAAACTTGTGCCCAATTATACTGTCTGATTGCCAATGGTTTCATCACTGCCAAAATTCGTACTCGCATAAGACACCACCAACTACTCTGACACTATGTTTCCATGTAGGCCTGGACCATGTCACCTGTGAGAACATCTGGTGAATCAACGACATGTAGTGTTGTTGTACGGTGTGGAGAACCACTAAAACCTTTCAATAACAAAGCCCCCGTGGCGCAATCGGTAGCGCGCACGACTCTTAGAGTCTGCTTGAACCGGTTACGGGCCATCAGTTAATCGTGCGGTTGCGGGTTCGAGCCCCGCCGGAGGCTAACTTCTTTTTGCTTTTTGCTTTATGTCATCCTTTTACAATTTTTTAATTGAGGTTAGATGATGCAGCTTGTACAGTATGTACTTCTCTAAGAGCATATGGAATGCATGGAATAAACAAGCATCCATGGACTCTTGTAGCAGAGGCAGTCAAACTCATTGCTCACTCAAGGTCGGTGTTGTAAGGAAATGGTACAGACTGGTTAGTAGGAGGAGATGTAGTGTCGTGTACATTGGAACGCAGGGTCTGGTATTAGGGTTGCCGCTATTTTCTCAGGGATGTTTAGGTGCGGTTGCAAGATGAGGCTCCCGTACATACATTGTGCCGCGTCTCCATAACCTTTTCCCTCATTGATGTATGCTTGTAAAGGGACAGGGCTAGGCAGGGCAGTTGGGTTGATTAGTGTTGGGTGCGGGCACCCTCGTAGTTAGTGTCGGATATATCGGGGTGTTGTATAGATTAGTAATGAGCGTGGTCCGCCCGTCGGTCACTGGGCGGGGAGATTGAAAGGTATATAAGGACACTGCTGGGCAGTAGATAGCTCTTCCTCATGTTACATATTCTTTGCTTATTCTTCACACACTTTCACAGCTTGCCCTCATACTCAAGTACTCGGACTCAAAGGCAACTTAACGAGCGACTAGCAGCAACCGAAACAAGTTCTACAACACCGTAGAGGAGTCCAGCGCTACAACTTTCCTAGTTGGAGCCTAGACCTCTCCACAATTCTTGTATAAACCAACCTTACCTATATCCATCCTCAATCCATCCGCCTATTCCAGGTCGACGTCTGGCGCCCCTAGCCAGATCCACCACGTAACCGCCCATAGGTTACGCCACCTCTCCTTCCCTTACAGGTGTGGTGATCAGGCCTGCTCTGGGGGGACAGCTGAAGTTATCACCACATGTCTTTGAGGGTTGAGTCCAAGTACGTGAAGAGGAAGACACATATGTGCTTGGATGAGGTCTTGGAAGAAGGAGTAGAGGTTAAGGAAGAAGAGGAGGGGAGAGAAGAGAATTAAAGAGTTTTGTGAAGTCTCTGTCCCAACACCCAGCCTTTCTTATATACATGAATGAGTGACAAGACGATAGACGGAGCGACTACGTGATACAACTACGACATGAAGTGAATAAAGGTACAAGTCGACCAGCGAAGTGTACAAAGAGGCTAAGGACAATAAGAAAGGGGAGACGGGTGGAAGATGGTAAGGTGTAAAGAATGCAACTGCAAAGGAACACTCAATCACTTGGACCTCTTAACCGCTGCATAAGGTCACCATTCCAGCCCCACTGGAACAGTATTTGCAGCTTATGTACAATGCAATGGTGGCTCCATAGCTCCTTTACAACCGGTCAACATCTCAATTGCCTTCAGCGGTAGCTCTTTGCAAGGCCAGATGTCCATAGCACCAAAGCGCCAACACATCTCAAAAATGTTCCCATCGACTCCTCCTTCTGAGAAGTATAGTGTTGTCATTTGGACAGACAATGTTCACCCTTCTGCATTATTGCAGAACAAGAAAAATGTTCGGGTCTAACTGTGTACAGGACAGACATTTGAAGGGGATGCACTGTGAACGGGGTGGTTGAGAACAGCTGCAATGGTAAGAGGTCGGCTGTGAACAAGTTTGTTTGGAGGTGAGTGAGAGAGGTGAGTGACAAAAAGGGCGTGAGGGGTGGGGAGAAATGAGGGCTGTTGGGTGTGGGTTTAAGTGTTCTCATGATAGGGGGTGATACTGGCCAGTTGGGTCATTGACAAGTGACTGGAAAAAAAGCTGCAGAAGAAAAAGGAGAAAGTGGACATAATATCTGATGTGGAAGCAGCTGCCAATCCACGGCCGTGTTGTTTGGTCCTCAGGCCAACACAGTCCATAGATCTGGAAAAGTCGTAGAAAATGGCAGAGTGCACATCCACCTTAGAATATTGAAGGGACAGTAGACTGAACTCAGAGGTGAACTGCAGCCCCTACAAAAATTGAAAGCAACAAAGGCGGGCAAATGGGCTGCTTTAGTTAGGTTATCTCATCACACATTAAAGATGCTTGAAAATCCGGTCCATGCATCTGATGGCACCTGACCCTATAGTAATCATAGTAACTGGACAATGTATAGAAGGTGTCAGAGCCCTCCTCAACCCGTCGCTGCGAGTCGATTGACCTCCTGACCCACACCAAAAGGTTGACACTGGCATTTTGCCATGGGCTGATTTGGCATTGTGTAAGGATCCAGTGGTCAGGTCCCGGGGCGTGAGTTAACAAGTCCAAATACCAACATATGCATTATGATTCCAGGGTTGGAATTGTGATGCAGTGGCTTTTGCTGCTCATTCGGTTAATTGATCTTACTTGGTATTTAGGTCCTTTACACATTGGCTGAGTGTGGCATTGTGTAATGACCCGGGGTCATTACGCCCATTCAACTCGGCGCGCGCCGTCGGTGGAGGTCTCCGCCTACCTCCACCTTACTAGACCATTCGCGCGTGAACGACCATCCGTCATAGATCAATCACAGAAAATGATCCAAAAGGTCTTAGCATGTACTTCAGAGGCCGGTAGGGCGTAGGGTGTGATATAGGGGGTGGAGGCTGATTCAGCGATATCACATACGCTGAATAAGTCGGTGGCAAATGTGCAAAGAGAGAAAGAAGCGTTGGAAATCATTGATGAGCCAGAAAGGTATATAAGGAGCCGTGGTAGCCGTAGAATAGAACCTCATCGATGATATTTCGTAAGACCCAAGCTTAAGAGTCTCACAAGTCTTAAGCCTTGTTCGGTACAGTGGTAAACTATACATATACACACTTAGCCTCGTAATACCTTGTCTACTTCAGTATCGAGATCTATCTTAGTCGTCCATCCACTAGGGACTCATCCGTCTATCCGTATCTCTTCGTCTCCCAGGCATTACGTCACCACTGCGTGGAGTCTGGACCTTACACATTGGCTGTCTTCAATAAATGCCAATAGATGCCAATGCTGATCAATACGAGCAGAACAAGTGGCAAATTCAGAGGTATATAAGAAGGGGTCCAGAACCCCGATCTTAATCTTTCTCTCAAAAATCAATATTTCATAAGTTACTTCACAGAAACTGAATCTTCTCCTCCTTCATCCTTTACAGTCTTCAGTCCTTGACATACTAAGCTTGCCTGATCTTTCCAAGCTCACATATACTTACCATTGTCAAGTATAGGGTCAGTCTTCTACTGATCCATACTGAGCAAACAATTGTTATCCATCCCGTCTTAGTAGCAGAGTCTTGCAAGGACCGGTCATAACACTTTGCAACCTCTGAAGTCGTGGGAACAGAAGCAGCTTTACCCTTAGCTTTACCAGCTTTAGTGGCCTTGATGTTGGGGCCACTATGAGGATTGGGTCCCGTGAGTGGTGGACACGTGATCCAAGGACAATGTGATGACAAAAGGCCTTAAGCCAGATAGAGACGGACGATACAAGAAGACTCCTAGACAGTACTGCCTTGAGGTACTGTTGTCTTGAGAGTATCAGTTGTGGAGAGGTATATGTTTTGTACCACTTAGTCAAGTTCTGCTAGAGTAGTCAATAGTAGAAGGTGGTAGTCAAGTTATCACTAGATGTTCATTGATGGAAAGAAGTCTGAAAGTGCTACAGAAGATGTCCTTTTATACCTTTCAGGCCATCAATAACAGCTAAACATCCTCTGGATTTGCCACCCATGCTGTAAGGATCAAGACCCGCGAGTAGCGACGCGTGACTTGAGGACGAAGAGATAGCGTCAGGCGATAAGCCAAAGAGAGACGGACGATAGATGAAGAGGACTCCTCGAGGGTATTGCCTGTGAGTACCGCTGTCGTTGGAGTATTGGTTGTCGAAGGGGGGTTGGCTACTTTGGCAGAGTTCTACTAGAGTAGGCGAGAGTAGAAGTCTGGTAAAGAGATTTAGAGGTTTAAGAAAATTAACATCGATGGGAGACTTCGAGAGAGCTACAAAGGGGTCCTTTTATATCTTTTCCGTCCATCGATGTTTTCCAATCCTTCCCTGGATTATTTCTGCTTGCTGAATCAGCCTCCACTCGCATATTTGGGATAGTGGAGCTGATTCCGAATAAAGATTCCGAATAAGGAAGAATAATACGGTATTCTAGCTACGATGTGACGAGATGTCTATAAATGTGAATAAAGCGCGTCGGCGTTTGATCTATTGTATGATAAAAGCGGCTAAGCATGTGATAAAAGCGGCTATGTATCCGAATAATGTCCTAGCATGTGATAAGGGGGCAGGATTGTGTGACAAGGTATCATGAGATGTGCAAAGCGGCACGTTGAGTGATGCCGTTGGCGCGCCGCGAGCGTTGAGTCGCGGGGCGGGCACCTCCGCTTGGCTAGTTGTTACGTAAACAGACTGCCTGACGGGCGGAAGGTGGTCTGGATCGTGACATACGCCCCTCCGTAAGGCGTGAAGCTCCTGCGAGCGCTATGCTGCGAGGCCTAGGGGCGGAGGGCTGGGTGATCGCGCGTAATGCCGCGGAGATAGATGGTGTTGGTCGTGGGGGCCGTGGAGGCCGCGGAGATAAAGGCAAGGGAATGGGAGGGGATGGTGCGGCGATGGCCGGGCGGAGAACAGACCGGGCGCCGGGGGCCGGGTGCTGGCCAACGAGTAGGATCTCGGAGGGAATTATGGGGGGGAAGGTTAAACAGGAGAGGTATCCTGAGAAGGGCCCGGTATTTGCGGGGCGCCAGCATTGCTGGATGGGGCAAAAAGAGTGGACGGCGGGAGTCGGGCTCGGAGAAAAAGACGTTCGCGAGCCGTTTCGGGTCCCGAAAAAAAATGGTGATGTGGAGGTGGCGGCGCGGTGCGCTCGCTTGGATGGGCAAGTCCCGTGTGCTGTTGCAGGATCATGTCTTGCCTGTTTCTTTGCTTCAGGTATGTGGCTGAGAGGAGAAGGGGAACCGCGTGGGCTCGCTACTTTGTGGCGTTTGTGCTTATGCCGTAGGTTCGTGCAAAACCCGTCGGAAAAGGGGTCGTAAAAAGGTATAAAACCCGCAAGTTTTTTTTTGTTGGTGGGGATGAGATGCAGTAGACAGCAAGCACCGAGCAATAGCCCAGCACAGGATGACGACGCAGATCTCCCAAGAGTATTTCGCCTATCCGCCACGTACCCCATCGCCTTCCGCGGGCGGTGACGCCCAGCTCGGGGCGATCGACGAGTGGGAGCAGGGGATGTTGCGGGAGGTGTTGAGGGCAACGAGGGCTCATCAAAAGGTTCGAGTGGTAGGTACCTGGCTTGTGTCGCAAGGGGTAGTGTTGATGAGGGGAAAATAGGTGACTTGGACACCCCTTGGCAGCCCCGGAAACCCTATTGTGGTGGGGGACAGCGAGGAAGAGGACGACGAGATGGTATGTCCGGTTTGGTTTTTGTGCAGCATTATGCTGACTTGGAGATAGGTGGGTGCCAACGAGGCCTCGTTGGGGCCCGATGACCATGTCAAGGGCGAGAGGGAGGGGACCGGCGAGGAAGACGAGGTGGTGCCGGGGACGGAGGCGCGCGTCGACGAGGAGGAAGAGGAGGAGGAGAGAGAGGCGCTCGAGAGGTGGCACAACGTAGGTGGTACTTCGGCTGGGGTGAAGCGACAATACTGAACTTGTCTCATAGGCCCGGGAGAGGATGCTTCACCGCTTGGTTTCTCGAAATGGTGCCCTTCGAGAGGGCGACCGGGCTTGCTGCGAGTGCGCCTTGGAGGTGAGTCCCCGTAGTGGAAAAGGGACACGTGCTCACACCCAGGGTAGGGTGCGCAGTGTGTGTGGATTCCGGGGACAGAGGCGTGCTGGGAGTGTATGAGGATGGGGGAGGGCTGCTCGTTGGAGTCCGCCGTTGAGGAGCGTCGCGAGGTTTTCCACGCGATTAATCTCCTGATGAAGATGACGGGAGTCGAGCAGGACACTCGTGATTGGATCTATTTGGCGCTTGAAGCGACGATCCCGTAGGGTTTGTCCACTTTGGGATCTTTTAGGTCGAGATGAATAATTGTGTGTTCGCAAATGCGAAGGCTGAACAAAGGAACTGTGAAAAATCCTCGAGAAATGAGGGGGGTCTAGGGACAAGAAGTAGGTCGTTCAATTCTTAAAAAGGGTAGTTTAACGTCATTCCGGACCATAATAAGAGGTAATGTCGTCTCTTGTTTTTGTTTGAATGAAAAAGGGGTAGTTTAACGTCATTCCGGACTATAATAAGAGGTAATGTCGTCTCTTGTTTTTGTGTGATTGAAAAAGGGGTAGTTTAACGTCATTCCGGACTATAATATACTAAATGGGTAACTAATTCTTTCTCTGAGAAGTACGCTTTGGTACTGATAATGTAGGACGTTGTGTCCGCTTTGATTTCACGGCCTCTTTGGGCGGCGTGGGTTTGTTTGGGAATCGATTATGGAATTCTTTCACCAGGTTGGGTGAGTGTTTCGCATGCTCGAGGGGTTCCCAGGAGTTGTGGTCAGGCCCATAGCCTTTCCATCTAAACAGGTATTGGAACTTCCCGCGATATACGCGAGAGTCGAGGACTTCTTCGACTTCGTACTCCTCGTAATCGTCGATGATTTCGGTAGGAGGTGGTGGTTGAGTACGGCCGGGAATGGTGTTGGGCTTGTGTGGTTCTAACAAGCTGACATGGAATACAGGGTGAATGTTCATACCCTGCCGAAGCTTAAGCTCGTACGCCAATGGCGAGAGCTTCTTGATGATCTCGAACGGACCCTTGTAATGGTCGTCGAATTTGGCAGTAGGTCTCATACTGCGTATGTTCTTTGCGTTAAGCCAGACTTTCTGACCAACGGTATAGCTAGGCGGTTCTTGCCTTCGTTGATTTGCATATCGCTCAGACGTCTCTTGAGCGAGTTTGATGTTGTCTCGCAAGAACTGGAACAGTTCAGACAACTCGGCAACGAAGCGGGAAGACGCCGGATTCTCGTCTTCGAGTTCTTTCGAAAGGACGAAGTCGCTGTTGGGGTGGTATCCCTTATTCGCAAAGAAAGGGGAGACACCAGTGGTTGCGGAGGACGCGTTGTTGTATGCGAACTCGGCCATAGGGAGCCATTCGCTCCAGTCAGACTGCTGATAGTCTGTAAATAGTCGTAGGTGCTGTTCAACGATTTGGTTGATACGCTCAGTCTGACCATCGGATTCAGGATGGTATGCAGTACTGAAATTGAGTTGGATATGGAGGTTCTTCGCGAGAGCCTTCCAAAACTTGGAGGTGAACTCAGAGCCACGATCACTGATGATACTTGTGGGGAGTCCGTGATAACGCCAGACGTTCGACACGTAGTGGCGAGCGACATCCTCGGCGGTAGCTTTCGTCGACGAGGGGATAAAGATAGCTTGTTTGGTGAGTCGATTGACTACAACCAGGACAGCGTCGTGCCCATTGGAGGGTGGAAGTTGATCGATGAAGTCCATGGAGATGGAAGTCCATGGGTGTGGAGGAATAGGAAGGGATTGTAGGTAGCCATAAGGCTTGTGTCTTTTCGTCTTCGTTCGTTGACACATATCACAGGTATCAACGAACTCGTTGACGTAGACCTTCATCTTGGGCCACCAAAAATCCTTTGCAAGCAACTGTAACGTCTTGCGACGTCCAAGATGACCGGCAGAAGGGAGATCATGGCGAAGTTGAGTGACCTGTAGTCGTAACGGGCCTGGAGGTACGTATGTGCGATGCCCATGATAAAGAATGCCTTCTGACGTTCTTTCGAGTGGTTCTTTGACTTCGACAGTCTTGGCGAAATCGTCATTGCGTTGTGCTTCGTGTATATGATCTAATAGATCGACACGGATAGAGGACTTGTATGTCCCAAGAGCGGCGAAGTGATGCTCTTTGAGTAGTTGCTGAAAATTGTGGGGGTTGGAGTCGGTTTGTAGACTCGAACCGCTGATGGTAGGATGATAATCCGACCGCCTCGTTAAGGAATCAGGCTTGCCGCCTTGTTTTCCTGGGCGATACTGGATTTTGAAGTCGAAATCCGACAAGAAGACAAGCCAGCGTGCTTGTCGTCTGTTAAGTTGCTTGTGAGTCATAAAGTACTCGAGGCTTTGATGATCGGTAAAGATGCTGAGGGTGCTGGGTAGTCCTTCGAGGTAGTGTCTCCACTCTCGCATGGACTCGATGATTGCCAGCATTTCTTTGTCATGGATCTCATAATTGAGCTCGGCAGGTGACATCTTCCTTGAGAAGAAAGCCACTGGGAAGAGAGTCCCGTCGTGGTCCTGCGATAGGATACCGGCGATGGCATAATCAGACGCATCTGTTTCTAAGATGGTCGGCTTGGAGTGATCGAAATGGCGAAGCATGATGGGGGAGTTGAATGAGGCCTTCAGTGCTTCGAAGGCTGTTTGTGCTTTCTCCGTCCATTCAAACTTCTGGCCAATCTTGGTCAACGCTGTCAAAGGTGAGGACAAGCGTGAATAGGCTTTGATAAATCGGCGATAGAAATTCGAGAAGCCGATAAATACTCGTACATCGTGTACGTTCTTTGGGACAGGCCAGTTCAACACTGACTCTATCTTCTTTTCGTCCATGGAGATACCGTCAGGGCTGACGACAAAGCCTAGGAACTCTACACTTTTGGTGTGGAATTCGCACTTCTCAGCTTTGGCATATAATCCGACTTCTCGTAATCTCTGCAAGACTCGTCGAACATGATCGCGGTGTTCCTCCTCGCTTTCAGAGTAGATGAGGATATCGTCGAGATAGATGACAATGAAGCGATCTAACATATCCTTGAAGTTGTCGTGCATCAGAAATTGGAAAGATGCGGGGGCATTGGTGAGTCCGAAAGGCATCACCCAATATTCGTAGTGCCCATAGCGTGTTCGGAAGGCTGTCTTCCATTCGTCGCCTTCGGCAATGCGAAGGAGATTGTACGCCCCTCGTAGATCGACCTTGGTGAACACCTTGGCTTGTTTGAGACGATCTAAGAGTTCGTTGATAAGGGGTAGGGGATAACGATTCTTTATCGTTATGGCGTTCAACTTTCGGTAGTCAACGCAGAGACGGAGGGAGCCGTCTTTCTTCTTCACAAAAAGGATGGGGGAGGCGGCTGGCGACTCCGAAGGTCGGATGAAACCTTTCTCCAGGTTCTCATCCAGGTATTCTCGAAGAGCCTTGAGCTCAACTTCCGAGAGCTGATAAATTGGCCCATAGGAGGGAGTCGTATTCTCTTCGAGTGGGATGTGGTGATCATAGACTCGGTGAGGAGGGAGTTTGTCGGCGTTCTTCTTGCTGAAAACGTCAAGGAAATCATGGTATTCTTTGGGTACCATTGTTTTGTTGGTAGGTTCCTCTGATGACGAGAGAGTAACTCCTGCTAACTTGTGTGTAGCAGAGTTGGATGAAGTCAAGGCTCCGGCAAAGGCAATGCTGTCTTCTTTGCTCAGGAGACGATCGAAGTTTTGAGCCCCAAGAATGTCGATGTGAGGCTTCTTCCCTACTTCTTCCTCTTCTTCCATTTCTCCTTCTATGTTTCCTTCTTCCTCTTCTTCTTTTTCTTTGGTATCCATGTTTGCGCTAACGTTCATTGCAGCCCAATCGATAGATGGGTTTTGCGACCGTAGCCATGGTAGGCCAAGGATGATAGGGTCAAGGGCAAGGGTGGTAACGTAGAGGGTTACGTTGGAGGATATCGGGATAGTGGGAAGTTCAAGATGGAGTGAGACCGTGTGAGTCACTTGGCCTCCTTGGGAGTATTGCCCGTCTAAAAGCTCGAGGCTAATGGGCTTTTGGAGTGGTGTGGTTGGTAGTTGGTGTTTTACAACAAATTTCGAATCGATAAGATCAAGAGTCGCGCCGCAATCTATTATGGCGCTAGTATTGGAAGATGGTGCTTTTGGGCGTTTAATCACAGCTTTCACTGTGAGTAACTGGATTTGGTTGTTTTGGGTATGTTTTTGGTTTTTCTTGGAATTCGAAGCACAGAAATGCCCATATAGGAGATCGCTCAGCCCTGGGACTTTGAGAGGTTGAGCGTCTAGCAGTTTTTCGAGTTGGGCTCGGCAAAGCGGACCATGTTTCCGCGAGCCTTGCCCTTCGACTGGGGACAGTCGGCAATCTGGTGATTTTTGTCGCCGCAGTAGAGGCAGAGCTTCTCGTCTTGCCTTCTCTTGTACTCGTCGGGGGGAATGCGCCCGGATCGAGTCAAGTTAATTTGTTTGGGTGCATCTGACTCAAACCTGGTCTTGCTTCTTCCCTCCCCATTGTTGTTGTTGGATGAGGAAGAGCGGTTGTTGTTGCGAGATGTGTTGGAGCTGAAGCGAGAGGTATTAGAACGCTCATTACGATTGTTGTTATCATAAGAGTCGGTGCGTTCGTTTCGCTCGATGCGCTGCTCATACAGCATGTCGTCAACACGAACTGTGGCTGTGATAAGCCCTTCGAGATCCTCGGGTCTTCCCGTGCGGATAATCTCTTCCTTGATCTCGGATTTCAAGCCCCGGAAAAAGGTGGCAACAGCTGCGCTGTTGTCCCACTCAAGAATGGCTTGGTACTTGCGGAAATCGGCAATGTATCGAGCCGCAGAGGTACGTTGCTTCAGATTATTCATCTTCAGCTCCGCCATCTTCTTGTCGTTGGGGTCCCCATAGACTTGTTTGAGGGCTTCGACAAATTTGTCAAAGTCAGAGCACCATTCGGGTTTCTTGTCGACGGCCAATCGGGCGTAGGGCTGATACCATGCGAAAGCATCGTCCCGGAGGTAGGTGCAAGCGTACCCGACCTTGGTGACCTCGTCTGGGAAACGTGATGGTTGGAGGGTGAACACCATGGACAACTGGGTGATGAAGGTGTTGAGTTGGTAACGCTTGCCGGTGAAGAATTCGGGCGAAGCGACTTTGGGTTCATGGACCCGGAAACTGTGGTTGGAGGTAGAAGACTCCACACCGGGGGTGGCTGATTGCCTTTGTTGACGGAGCTCGTCGTTCTGACGTTGGAGCCCATCAACGATTTCTCTCAACCTAACGCTAGTCCCAGTAAGGGCGCTCTTTAGGTCATCATTCTCACTCCTCAACACCTCGATGGACGCTTCTTGTTCCGTGTTTTGGTTGGTAATGGAGGTGATAGTTTCGGTGAGAGAGGTGTTGCCAGTCTCGAGTGACTCTACCGCAGTGGAAAGGGTCTCGTTGGCCGTGACCAGTTGGTCAACACGGGTAACAAGGGCATCCCTTTCAACTAGGAAAGCGTTGAATCGTTCTTCGAGTTGGGAGGCGGAAACCATATTGGGATATGGGTAGGTCTCTGGTTGGCGTGGTTGATCGATGTTAATTTTATGTAAGGATCAAGACCCGCGAGTAGCAACGCGTGACTTGAGGACGAAGAGATAGCGTCAGGCGATAAGCCAAAGAGAGACGGACGATAGATGAAGAGGACTCCTCGAGGGTATTGCCTGTGAGTACCGCTGTCGTTGGAGTATTGGTTGTCGAAGGGGGGTTGGCTACTTTGGCAGAGTTCTACTAGAGTAGGCGAGAGTAGAAGTCTGGTAAAGAGATTTAGAGGTTTAAGAAAATTAACATCGATGGGAGACTTCGAGAGAGCTACAAAGGGGTCCTTTTATATCTTTTCCGTCCATCGATGTTTTCCAATCCTTCCCTGGATTATTTCTGCTTGCTGAATCAGCCTCCACTCGCATATTTGGGATAGTGGAGCTGATTCCGAATAAAGATTCCGAATAAGGAAGAATAATACGGTATTCTAGCTACGATGTGACGAGATGTCTATAAATGTGAATAAAGCGCGTCAGCGTTTGATCTATTGTATGATAAAAGCGGCTAAGCATGTGATAAAAGCGGCTATGTATCCAAATAATGTCCTAGCATGTGATAAGGGGGCAGGATCGTGTGACAAGGTATCATGAGATGTGCAAAGCGGCACGTTGAGTGATGCCGTTGGCGCGCCGCGAGCGTTGAGTCGCGGGGCGGGCACCTCCGCTTGGCTAGTTGTTACGTAAACAGACTGCCTGACGGGCGGAAGGTGGTCTGGATCGTGACACATGCTGATTCAACATTCCTGTTGATTATTCAGCCTAACTAGAGCTGCTGAATAAGCTGCTGAATCAGTGTAACAGTAAATGTGACAACATATCAAAATACTCTCAAAGTATATGATGAAATAGTAAAGCATATGATAAAGTGGCAAGGCTGCTGAGTAAGCACAAGGGAGAATGTAATAACTACTATGGCTACACTGGATAAGCAGAAGGGTCATATGAGCAAGTGTCCATAGTCTGATGTTACATGATCCTTCTTCAGGCAAGTACCAAGTTGGCGCGGAGGACGCAGGCGGCGGTCCCCGTTTGCTTGGTGTTGCGTAACTACTTGGTCTGACATGTGGAGGACCAAGTAAGTTTTGTCACAGTAAGTAGATATGTCTGGGGGAATGGCCGACTCCGCGGCGGGACTCGTAACGGACTACGTAAGCACAGCAGTGTTAGTTTCTTTTGCAGAAAGGAGCGCAGTAATATTCGAGTAGCGTAGAAGAACATGATGCACTGCATCTATATGAGTGGAGAACGATACGAAGACAATCTTTTACTACAAGCGAATGGAGACTGAGGATCTACAAAAAGATACCCAAGAGCAAATACGGCGGACGGACTGATAGGCTGGCGAACGCACAAGCCATCATTTCGCCACTCGACAAGAAGTGCTTGCCAGCCTTCGTTAGGTTCTTCACTTCGAAGACTTGCCCATCCTCGGTGAGACCGTGGGCGAAGAGCACTCTTGAAAGATAATCCCCGTTGGTTTCGTCAACGCCTTGTTCCTCAGTCTCTCGTTCCCCCTGACTTAAACCCTTCTTGGTGTCTTTGAACTCGATCGCTTTCATCCTCATTCTGGCGAGCCAGGGGTTCAGAACGTGGTCCTTGGTACCGGTCTCTGTCTGCTTCTTGGTGTAGTCCTCCCCTCTACATGCCATAAGAATTTGGGCCTCGTTGTCCGCCTGTATGATAGCTTTCGTTCGAGGAGTACCAATCTGGGGAGGCACATATGTCAGCTGATAGAACATAATAGTAACAATGACACTCACTTCGTGAAGCTTGACAAAACCGTCCGGCCCAGTTCGCTCCAGGACAGTCCCATAAACATTGCATCGCCGACAGCGATGGTTTCCGTTATAGATGTGGCTAGCATGTTCATCTGCCTGGGGATTGTCACAAGGGAGGTCGGCGACTCGCAAGATTATGCGGCAGGGTCGCTTGGTTGCAGCGTTGTACGTGGGGATGGGATGTGTCTGCGTTTCTCTAGAAGATTGCCCATTAGCTGGCAGTTTGGAGATATCAGAAGCGGTATGGGGGCTGGAATATCTTACTTTATAATCCTTAGAGTCGCAGCAAGCTGATCAGCCGCCGTCGCAGTTTGACACGTGGAGAGGAACTTGACGAAAAACTCCTGGGAAGACAACTCGCTGGGAAGGTTTGAGTTGCGCGCACACACATTTATGTGTTTGTTGAACTGTTTGGTAATGTTACCAGAGACATCGTCCACCCAGAGAGTAATGAAAAGAACCACGACATCATCGTCCTCAGCGATTGCCCTCATAGGATGAGGAGACATTTGAACGGACAAACCGTCACATTCTAGAGGCCAGTCAGTAATCTACCATTCCGTGAGAAATCGGGGCCAGTCAAACTCACTTGCAACGACGATTGGTTGCCGAAGTTCTGCCATCGTCAGACTGAAACAACTGCATGAGTGCTGCGGAGAATGAATACTCACTTCGGGCTTGTAGGCAACCGACATCGCGACGTCGTCTTGTAGAGCCGCAAGGGAGTGGTAGTCCACTTCGACCATGTCATCCTCACCAGACCCTTCAACAAGAGTCCTTGGCCAAACTTCATGCCGGGCACGGTGGAAAGGGCCTCGGCAGCTGTCGCATCCTCGTCCTCAGGGCTTTCGAGCTCAACACCTCGGATCTGATTCGGAGTGCACCACGCCCTTGTGCCTCAACCACACCATAATGACGAAGACATTTGCCGAAGATACCCCCGTTGGGCTCGTCATAGCCAAGAAATATTTTGATAAACCTGCATATTGGTCAGCAAACATAATTGAGGACAGAACGCTGGACTGACATCGCTCCTCGTTCCTGATTGTTCATCGTTAGCCAGGTATCGTTGGTGGTTGGGTAGAGACACGCCATGAGCCAATGGGGGTTTGTACAGTATGCATGGTATGAGGTTGCTAGCAGGGCTAGCTGCTGAAAGATGGTTGAGGATGTCGGAGCGAAAGTGCCTGAGGGCACCGCGTCAACCCCCAGAACGCCCAGACGGAGTGCGAGACCCGCTGGATGCCCCGGGGCGCGCACACAACTCTATACTACTCTATCTACTGCAAGGGACGGTGGGCGGGAAAGTCGAAAGTCGATTGCTGGGTATCCTCTGAACTTCTGAGGAACTGTTGATTTGTCAAGCCAGAAAACCCAGGTCGGGCAGAAGTGAGAAGACCAAGAGGCGTCGTTTCCTGTTGCGTTAGTATTCCCGAAACGCCGCAGGGGTGGCACCTCGCTCTCAGTCCGCGGAGCGATCTCGCACGTATCCATGACTCCCATCGCTCCTCGTTCCTGATTGTTCATCGTTAGCCAGGTATCGTTGGTGGTTGGGTAGAGACACGCCATGAGCCAATGGGGGTTTGTACAGTATGCATGGTATGAGGTTGCTAGCAGGGCTAGCTGCTGAAAGATGGTTGAGGATGTCGGAGCGAAAGTGCCTGAGGGCACCGCGTCAACCCCCAGAACGCCCAGACGGAGTGCGAGACCCGCTGGATGCCCACGAAGCAGGCGTAGCCCCATGGTGTGCCGTAGGCGTCGCCATGAGAGAGTGGGTCGAGTGTGCCGGGGGGGCTACGCGTGTGGGTTGAAAACCGCCGCTGGCGGGACGACGCCCGGCAGGGGGGCCAAAGGAGAAGGGTTGGAGTGATATATGGAAGACACCAAAGTCTGGTTCTCAGCAGGGGAGTGTTGGATGTAGCGGCGGAACGAGTCGCCCTTCCAGCGACCAAGGCGCTGGGTGTTAGCCGGGGTACAGCCCTGTGCCGCCGCCCAAGTAGCCGCACCCCTGCGGAAAGAGTGGCCAGTGAAACGCTGCGTGAAACCGGCTCGGCGGAGCGCGCGGTTGAGGTATAAATCAACCACAAGATGGCGGGGGAAGGAATGGACGCCGCCGGCGAGGGAGAATAAGGGGGCGGTCGGTGGGGCTGGATACGCTGCTCGGAGACCGCGGAGAGCACGTACGGGGCAGACGTCGGGGTCCACCCCCCGTGGGAGGGCGATGAGGACGCCCTGGTGGGTGGGGTCGGTTTTGGAGTAAGGAAGGAGGACGGACGCCACCTCGCCGTCCCGGAAGTGTAGGTGCGCGAGGTCAAAAGCGATGTCGAACAGCCCAGCGTCGTAGGTGAATTCCCCACTCCGGAGGAAACCGGCAAAGGCTAGGGTGTAGGCGGCGATCAGGTTCAAGGCGTTGAAATGACCGCCGAAACCGGCAGGATCCGCCCGGATGGCGCCAACGGCGGCGCGGAGCAGGGGCAAGGTGATGGGGTTCGCTTGCTTGCCTGGGCGAGGCCCGGCGAGGTTGTCGATGCCCTTGAGCGTGCGCTCCAGGCTGAGGGAGGCGAGGTGCTCCACAGAGAAACCGATGTCGATGTGCCAAGAGCGAAGGGCCGTGAGGCCGAGAACGTGCTTTTCGACGGAGGAAACAGAAACCCCGCTCGCGGGGCCCCGTCCGCGAGCCAAGCACATTGGGGTTTTGTTCGCTTCTCGTCGCCCTCGCGCCCAACCTCCAAGCCACCGCCTAGTGTAGCACGCCAAGACTGGCCCCTGCTTTCACGGGGCAGGGACTGGCGGAGCACCGGGGTGCCACCGAGCGCAGTACCGGACATACTCGGCCTGCAGCTGGGCGTAGGAGCGACGGGTGCTGGGAGCAAGGCCGTACCAACGGAATTCTGCAACGGCGGGACTGGACAAGGTCTGTGCATACCATTGGGGAGGCGGGGCAGGCCGGCGGCCTGCAGCCTGCGGGGGAGCTATGGGAACGGGGACGGGGATCGGCTGGGAGAGGGGGACGGCGCCGAGGACGCGACGGCGGGCTGCCATGGCGGCAGGGCGGCGTTGGAGATAGGGAGCAGGGCGAGTACCTCGGGGGTAACGATAGGCACCTGAAAATCGAAACGGGAAAGAGCGTCAGCCAGCGTGTTACACTCGGAAGGTATCCAGACAGGCAAAAGAAGAATATCAAATTTAAGAAGGATATGGAAAGTGGAACGGATGATGGACTGGGTGGGGGGGTGTCGGCACGAGCCGTCCCGGAGGGCAAAGAACAACACACTGTTGTCGACATGGAGAGTTACCTCGCAACCCCGGAGGGAGGGAGCCCAGAGGCGGAGACTCTGTAACACCGCCAACGCCTCCAAGGTCATGATGTCTGGAGATCGGAGGTGGGAGGGGACACGGGCGTTCCACGCCGCGGACGGGTGGTTCTGGGGCCCGAGGTGCCCCCCGAGGCCGTGGGAGGTGGAGGCGTCAGTCCAAACCTCCGCAGTAGACCTGGGGGGATGAAGGATAGGGATGCCCGGCCAGTCGAGTAGAATGGTGTACCACCAGGATAGGTCGGCGAGCGCACCCACCGAGAGCCGCCGGGGGGAAAGGGTGTCAAGATGTCGCGTGCAGTGGTCGTGCAGGCGGCGAAGGAAACCCCTCCCCAACGGAACCACCGTGGTGACGAACTGCAGGACGCCGGTGATGGACTGAACCTCGCGCAGCCCAGCTGTGCGCCGGGCGAGCAACCGTTTGATGTCGGTCCGCAAACGGACAAGCCGAGCGGGGGTGATGGACGCCCGATTCATGCCGGCATCCACCAAGACACCGAGGATCTCCAGGCAAGACCCGCTCGCAACCTTCCGCTCCTGGACCCGGAAGCCGAGGCGCGAGGCAGTGCTGCGGAACAGCTCGAGCGTCGCGTCCGGAGGCGTGGATTGGCAACCGAAGAAGTCGTCAAGGTAGTGGGACAGGGTGATGCCCCGCTGCTCCAGTATCCAGTGGAACGCCGAGGCGTAGAGATCGAAGATGTACGGCGAGGAGCGGCAACCAAAAGGGAGGCGGGTGTCAAGGTAGACGCGTGCATTCCAGCAGAAACCGAGGAGACGCGCCACGGACTTGGCCACGCCGGCGGGCGGAAAGCGCTCGCAATATCCGCTTTCCACAGGAAGACGGGCGACCCCGTGAGGAGCAAGGCGCGGATGGACTCGAGTAGGGGGTCGAGGGTGGTGTAGGAGAACGACACAAGGGGCTTGGGGATGCCGCTGTTGACGGAGACCTCGGACTTCGACCTCGGGAAGGAGAGGTGGTGTATGGTACGCCAACCCGAGCCGTCCTTGGGGACTGCGCCGATTGGGGAGAGCACGACGGGGTTGGAATCAACGGCAACCAACAGCGAGCCGTCTGCCACGCGCGCAGCCAGTTCCGCCTCGAGGTGGGTGATGGCCGCTGGCTCCATGGGGAGATTCCGAGGGGGGGGTGGCGGGTGCGAGAGTAAGGGGCCGTCGTACGCAATCAGGGTACCATGCCGGATAGCCCCAACGAGGTGCTCGGCCAGCAGCCGGTCGGGGGTGGTGTTCGGAGAAGCAACTCCCATTGGTCAGCGTGGGGGGAGGGGAGGCCGCAGGGGACGGGACTCGGACGGGGAAGAAGAGTGGGGAGAAAGACAGAGTGGACGTGCTAGTGGGACGGCAGGGTCAGCACAGAAGAGATGCATGGTGGTGGTGGATGGATGAAAAACAAGTGCATGGAACAACCGACGGCAAGGAAGGAGGACGAAAAGAGGAGAGAATTGGGAGTGCAGGAAAACGAGACGAAAGAAAGAAAACTTACCCCTTGCGGGGAGCTTTGCAGTTCGTGTGCCTGCCGCCGCATGACCAGCAGTGGTGGTCTGAAAGCAGGGGCCAGTCTTGGCGTGCTACACTAGGCGATAGATTGGAGTTTGGGTGCGAGGGCGACGGGAAGCGAACAAAACCCCAATGTGCATGTAAAACTGGACAGAGTCCGTCAATATCTATGCTCAAAGAACCAAAGAAGACAGGGGACGAGGGGACAGAGAAAAGGCAAAGGTGGAGAAGAAGAATGGAAAAGACGAGATAAGGGCAAAGCTCACCTGGACAGAGTCCGTCAATATCTATGCTCAAAGAACCAAAGAAGACGAAGGGGACGCTGGCCAGGAATCAGTCATGAAGGACACAGAACGAGAGAACGATACGCACAGGGACAGAGAAGAAGGCAAAGGTGGAGAAGAAGAATGGATGAAGATCCAGCATCTTTCCACGCGCCTGCTTTCTCTGCCCTGGACAGCCGCACAACGAAACACACAAGTCAAACACCGAAAGGCCGAAGGTGGCATGACGCGGGGACGGGACGGATCGGGACAGGAGAGATCGGGACAGGAGAGATCGGGACAGGAGAGATCGGGACAGGAGAGATCGGGACACCGAAACGCGGATGAAATGGTTAAGTCGCGAGAGGCGGCGATCGCCGAAACGCGACTCGAAACGACCAAGTCGTGGAAAGCAGTCCACTGCTTACACCCTCCCCCATCTGGTACAAGACCTGGGGGTAGTAATAGCAGGACACAAACGAAACAGACGGGAACAAGGAAACAGGAAGGACGGAAAGAAGAGAAAAAAAAACAAACCTGACTTCGAACAAAAAAGAGAAAAAATCGAAATGAAGAAGGAAAAAAAACGAAATGAAACCACGGCAAAGCGCTATCCGACTGGGGTACCTATGTAGAGCGGTAGCTGGCAATGGCCTAAGTTCATTTGTGACGGTGAATCCATCCCCCCGCTGGTGTGAACAGAAATGACCGAGATAATTCGCACATGCCTATGTCGAAAATAGAACAAGTAGCAGGGAAAACCCAGTGGGAAAACCTTATGCCGTTGGCGAGTGCTTGATGAGAAAGAGAGTCGATATCCTGTGAGTGTGATCAGTCAAATATACAGGGATCGAGAAAAAATTCGAAGTAGGGAGATGGGATGTTGAGATAATACAGCTCACTCGGCGACGTCGTCCGATAAATCAACCCATTGGGCATCATCATCTTCCAGAACCACCAAGTCATCCCACATTTCCACCATCAACATGTCCAACAACAGTTCATCGTCACCCATAAACTCCTCCCATGCTGCCCGCCATCCTGTATAATTTTCAGCTTCGTCTTTGCTAACCCACTTTCCTTTAACCCCTTCCCCGGCAAGTCGTACTCTAACCTTCTCGACGGGGGGATGCGGTGGGCGGGGCTTGAGGGTCTTTTCTTCAAGGACTTGAATTATATGAGGTGGGGCCGGGGCAGGAGGGCGATCCATAACGCGCGGCAGGATGTCTTGATGATAAATATCGGATTCGTGATACGGCTTGAGTTTGGAGGCATGTCGGCGGGTGGTTTGCTGAGAAGACGTCAGCGGGATACTTATATCATAAAGAGATTGCTCCGGGAAGGCTGCCACAATAGTGAACGGGCCCACCCATCGCGGATAGAGCTTAGCGGATTTATGAGTCTTCGTCTTGAATTCGTGTCGAAAATCTGCAGTGTTCAGCGAGACCTTATCTCCAACCTTGTATACCGGCTCTAATCGGCGATGTTTGTTTGCTTGAACCATCTGCTGATGCTTGGAGATAAACAAGTTGTCCCGGGCCTCACCTTCTCGTAACTCCATAACGCGAGCGGCGAGAGCCCATTCTTCTTTTGTCGGGTGGAAGTTGGGATAATCCGACTTTGGCGCCGCGAGCGTAGGGGGCGTGAGGGTAAGACGCTTGCCAAATACTACTTCCGAGGGTGAGTACTTTGTAGAGCGACGTACCGCATTGTTCATCGCATACGCGACGCGTTGGAGTCGGTCGCTCCAATTTCGCCCTTGATCGTCCGTCCACGCCCTCAGCATCTGGGTCACCGTCTTGTTGGAGCGTTCTGAGATGCCGTCGGTCTGTGGATGGTACGCTGTGGACATGGTCAGCTTAGTTCCCATCAACTCACTAAGTCGGCGCCAATAGGCAGCCGTGAACAGCTTGTCGCGATCTGATACGATAGTCGTCGGGGCTCCAAACTTGGAAACCCAGTTGTCAAAAAATAATTGGGCAAAGGCGGTCGAAGTGAGAGTCGTGACGGATGGAATCAACACAACCCATCCGGTGAGTCGGTCGGTAATGACGATAAGAAAATCGAGACCGTGGGATTCTGGCATGGGGCCGACAAAGTCGATGCCGATGTCGGAGAACTTGTTGGCTGGGACAGGGAGGGGGTGGAGCAACCCAGGCGTTTTCTGTGTAGAAGCTTTGGAGGTTTGACACGCAGGGCAGGTGCGGACAAACTCTCCAACATCAGCGGCCATTCCTTTCCAAAAGTACTTACGTCGAAGATATTCAAGCGTCTTGTCAACACCAAAATGCCCCATGGCCTCGTGACACTCTTTCAAACAAACTTCCTTGACCTCATGAAGATCGGGGATGCACAAGCGATCCCCTTCCATCCATACGTCCACCTTCCCAGACCGCCCTTGTACTTCCACCTGACGGATACCCGGCGGGCAAGACCCTTCCAAAGGCCAAGTCTGCATAACCGTATCCTCCGCGTACCCCTCACTGATACGATCCATCAACTCTTCATTCGGACCCAGTACCAAGATAGAGCCGATAGAGGAGAGGCGGAGGGACGAGAGTTTGGGGTGGGGTATGCGGGAGAGGGCGTCGGCGATGTCATTTGTAACACCAGGGATGTAGAAGATTTCGAGATCGAAGTCGGCGAGGACAAGGAGCCACCGTTTCTGTCGTTCAGAGAGTTTGGGTTGGGTGAAAAAATGGCGAAGGGTGGCGTGGTCGGTCATAACGTGGACTGGGACGCCGAGCAGGAGGGGTCGCCACTCTTCGAGCGCCTCGATGATGGCCAGCATTTCTTTGTCGTGTACAGGGTAGTTTCGTTCGGCGTCGTTGAGGGATCGGGAGAAGTAGGCAACGGGGGCGACAGCGTCGGGGAGCTTCCCAGCGCCTAACCACGCCCCGATGCCAGTGTTGCTGGCGTCGGTGTAAAGGTAAATCTCTTGTTCACCGCGCTTGACAGCGTCGTGGTCGAGAGGGATCAGTCCTGTGATCTGAGCAAGGAGACTCTTACACTCGGCAAACGCTTTCTCCGCCGCCTCGGTCCAATCCCACTTCCATCGCAACTCCACCCCATCCACTGCCTTTCCTGCCTCCAGCTGCTTCTTATACGCGTCATATGCTTTCTCGGCTGCTTTGTTGGGAGGGATGTTTTGGGTGAGGACGGAGAGAGGGGCGGCGATGTGTGGAGTAAATTTTCGGACGTAGTTGAGAAGCCCAAGGAACGAGCGGAGCTGTTTGACAGTAGTAGGCGCGGGCCAGTTCATGAGGGTCTCAATCTTTTTCGGGTCGGGGCCTATGTGGTTGGCGGAGATCGTATGCCCTAGGAAGGAAGCTTCGCCGATGAAGAACTGTGATTTGGATGGAGAGCAAACAAACCCAGCGCGTTTCAGCGCACTGAGCACTTCTCGTATCCGCGCGTCTAGCGCAGTTTCGTCGTCTCCCCAAATTATGATGTCATCGACATACGCCTCACAGCATTCTCCCAGCAATCCACGCAACGCTTCATTCAATCTCCTCTGCTGCGTCGCTGGCGAATTGCAAGCTCCCTGCGGCATCACTACCCACTCATACAGCCCCCACGGCGTCGCGATGGCCGTCTTCTCGATATCTGGCTCATTCATCAACGTTTGAAAAAACGCATCCGTCAAATCCAACTTCGCAAAAATTTTCCCACGCGCCGCCCGCTGCAAGATGTCCTCCACCGAGGGCACAGGGGTGCTGTCCTTGATGGTGACGGCGTTCAACCCACGGTAGTCACATAGGAAACGGAACTTGCCATTGTCCTTCTGGATCAAGAATGCCGGGGCAGCCCACGGGGAACTCGAGGTACGCAAACGACCAGCGTCGACATGTTTGCTGATCTCTTCTTTGAACGCATCCCTCCATGCCAGGGGAACTCGGAAATACGGCCGAGCCACTGGCTTTGTGTCCGGGAGCACGTTGATGTGGTGTCGGACTTGGGAATTCTGCGAGGTTGGCTTTGGGTACTGCGACACCTCGGACAACTGAGGAGGGAGGATGTCGGCAAAGTCGGCGAGGATCTGAGCAGTGAGTGCTGTGCGTTTGGCAACAAGCTCTGAAGCCAATTCCAAGGACACTTCACTAATACGCGTATAGTCTTTTCCTGGCAGAAATCTTTCCCCATCGCCTTCTCTCAATATTTGGTCGAAACCACGAGCTCCAACGAACAAGGCATGTTGAATGTGGAAGGGTAGACCGAGGATCAAGCGATTAGATGGACCCAAGGGCATGACGACAAATGGGGAAGCGGGGTAGACAGTAGCACCAACGTGGATGTCTATGAAGACTTTCTCTGAAATTCGGGGTCCAAACGATTCATCGGCCATTTTCGTCACTACCGGCAACATCCTCGTAGTCTCTATTCCCAATTCTCTAACCAGCTCCTTGTCGATGACGTTCACCGCCGCGCCCGTGTCCATTAAAGCCTGATAGGAAAGCCCATCAGCCTGGACACGCGCATTGACAATGAGGAGAGGTACTGACCCAGAAGACTTGACACCAGGGTCGGCGTCTTCTTGTCCGCGAGCAGGAGCCTGCAGAGCAGGACCCGCCAACGAAACCAAATCAGGAGCAGGGAAAGGAGAACCGATGGCGGCGATGCGGGGTCGAGGAGGATGGGTCGGGCAGGCAGCTCGGACGTGTCCGTATTGGCGACAGCCGAAACACGCCGCTCGGCGCTGGAGAAAGGTTCGAGCTCGCACACCACCTTCACCAGGGGGCAGGCTGATGTCGGGATTGAGCCAAGCAGCTTGTTCGGCGGTGAGAGGGGCACTGCTGGGACTACCGCTGGCGATAGGGGCGGAAGGGCGCATGGGGCTGGGGGTAAAGGTTCGTACCGAGACAGCGGGTTGACTTGCCCGCATGTAACTCTGCATGGCCGCACGATCTTCGACCCATGATGCCATCTCGTCCGACGCTTGTGAGACCAACTTAGCCAACGTCACATCCTCAACACCAAGCTCCGCTTTATCCAGATACCGCCTGACCTTGTTTCCTACGGGGGCGTCGTCGCCTTGAAGGCCATAGAGAAATTGGTGCTTGACCTCCGAGTCGGTCAGGGGGTCGCGAGTGTCACGGAGCATCGTTTGGTAGTCCAGGAGTAGCTTCGCGTAAGTCTGTACTCCGCTCGGGGAGGAGTAGAGGCATTTCAAGCCACGGAAACGAATGCGGAGGTTTGACTCCCATCCACGATCAAGGACATGGGCCTTGAAGGCTTTGGCCCATCCCTCGAACGTCGACGCGTTCACGCCGTCCGTATCCACCCACAGGGACCACTTTCCCACGCCCCGAATGGACGTGTTGCACTGACTGACAGCCCATCGGTCGGCGTCGGTGGGCGTCCAGAACATAAAGCTATCGTCGAGGTGGAGACGTAGAGCTGTCAAGTGACGCTGAATGACGAAAGGGTCGGTGGAGTGGGTTGAGAGAGTCGGGCAAGACAGTTTGTCAGGTCGATAATGGGAGGCGGGGGGAGGCGACGTATGCTCTCGGGGGAAGTAGTCTCTCGGGGCGCAACCTCGACGCGGTCGAGGCGGTCGCTGACAGCCCGCTGTCCTGCAACGAGCTGGGTCAATAAATCGCGGAGGTAGTCGTCGCGAGGTAGGTGTGCGGCAGTAGCGAAACCAGGTGGCGCAGGGGTGTCTTCGTGGTCGCGGGCGCGACTGTTGCCGCCGAGGGGGGTGACCTTGTCCGAGATGTACTCAGAAAATCCTTCAGAACTCCCCTTACTGCTCTCCGTCTCTCCCTTCTCGTTCTCCTCTTTCTTCGCCACCTCAAGCGTGGGACCGTCGGTGGAATTCTTGTCGTTGGTTGGGTCCCCTCAGCGGGCTTCCCGGTCGTGTCGTCTGTAGGGTCCCCGTTACGGGCTTCCCGTTGTCGGGGAGGTCGGCCAGATCGGCTAACTTCGGGGGTTCGAGTTGAGGCAATGCCCTGCCCATATAGTCACGAATGCGTCGACCATCAGCGTCGTGCGTATGAGACGACATGTTGTGTCTGGGTGTCTGGGTGTCGGGGTGTCTGGGGTGTCGGGGTGTCTGGGGTGTCTGGGTGTCTGGGGGTTGGTAGAGGTTCGAAAAAAAGTGAAAGCAGGGGCCAGTCTTGGCGTGCTACACTAGGCGATAGATTGGAGTTTGGGTGCGAGGGCGACGGGAAGCGAACAAAACCCCAATGTGCATGTAAAACTGGACAGAGTCCGTCAATATCTATGCTCAAAGAACCAAAGAAGACGAAGGGGACGAGGGACAGAGAAGAAGGCAAAGGTGGAGAAGAAGAATGGAAAAGACGAGATAAGGGCAAAGCTCACCTGGACAGAGTCCGTCAATATCTATGCTCAAAGAACCAAAGAAGACGAAGGGGACGCTGGCCAGGAATCAGTCATGAAGGACACAGAACGAGAGAACGATACGCACAGGGACAGAGAAGAAGGCAAAGGTGGAGAAGAAGATGGATGAAGATCCAGCATCTTTCCACGCGCCTGCTTTCTCTGCCCTGGACAGCCGCACAACGAAACACACAAGTCAAACACCGAAAGGCCGAAGGTGGCATGACGCGGGGACGGGACGGATCGGGACAGGAGAGATCGGGACAGGAGAGATCGGGACAGGAGAGATCGGGACAGGAGAGATCGGGACACCGAAACGCGGATGAAATGGTTAAGTCGCGAGAGGCGGCGATCGCCGAAACGCGACTCGAAACGACCAAGTCGTGGAAAGCAGTCCACTGCTTACACCTCCCCCATCTGGTACAAGACCTGGGGGTAGTAATAGCAGGACACAAACGAAACAGACGGGAACAAGGAAACAGGAAGGACGGAAAGAAGAGAAAAAAAAACAAACCTGACGTCGAACAAAAAAGAGAAAAATCGAAATGAAGAAGGAAAAAAAACGAAATGAAACCACGGCAAAGCGCTATCCGACTGGGGTACCTATGTAGAGCGGTAGCTGGCAATGGCCTAAGTTCATTTGTGACGGTGAATCCATCCACCCCGCTGGTGTGAACAGAAATGACCGAGATAATTCGCACATGCCTATGTCGAAAATAGAACAAGTAGCAGGGAAAACCCAGTGGGAAAACCTTATGCCGTTGGCGAGTGCTTGATGAGAAAGAGAGTCGATATCCTGTGAGTGTGATCAGTCAAATATACAGGGATCGAGAAAAAATTCGAAGTAGGGAGATGGGATGTTGAGATAATACAGCTCACTCGGCGACGTCGTCCGATAAATCAACCCATTGGGCATCATCATCTTCCAGAACCACCAAGTCATCCCACATTTCCACCATCAACATGTCCAACAACAGTTCATCGTCACCCATAAACTCCTCCCATGCTGCCCGCCATCCTGTATAATTTTCAGCTTCGTCTTTGCTAACCCACTTTCCTTTAACCCCTTCCCCGGCAAGTCGTACTCTAACCTTCTCGACGGGGGGATGCGGTGGGCGGGGCTTGAGGGTCTTTTCTTCAAGGACTTGAATTATATGAGGTGGGGCCGGGGCAGGAGGGCGATCCATAACGCGCGGCAGGATGTCTTGATGATAAATATCGGATTCGTGATACGGCTTGAGTTTGGAGGCATGTCGGCGGGTGGTTTGCTGAGAAGACGTCAGCGGGATACTTATATCATAAAGAGATTGCTCCGGGAAGGCTGCCACAATAGTGAACGGGCCCACCCATCGCGGATAGAGCTTAGCGGATTTATGAGTCTTCGTCTTGAATTCGTGTCGAAAATCTGCAGTGTTCAGCGAGACCTTATCTCCAACCTTGTATACCGGCTCTAATCGGCGATGTTTGTTTGCTTGAACCATCTGCTGATGCTTGGAGATAAACAAGTTGTCCCGGGCCTCACCTTCTCGTAACTCCATAACGCGAGCGGCGAGAGCCCATTCTTCTTTTGTCGGGTGGAAGTTGGGATAATCCGACTTTGGCGCCGCGAGCGTAGGGGGCGTGAGGGTAAGACGCTTGCCAAATACTACTTCCGAGGGTGAGTACTTTGTAGAGCGACGTACCGCATTGTTCATCGCATACGCGACGCGTTGGAGTCGGTCGCTCCAATTTCGCCCTTGATCGTCCGTCCACGCCCTCAGCATCTGGGTCACCGTCTTGTTGGAGCGTTCTGAGATGCCGTCGGTCTGTGGATGGTACGCTGTGGACATGGTCAGCTTAGTTCCCATCAACTCACTAAGTCGGCGCCAATAGGCAGCCGTGAACAGCTTGTCGCGATCTGATACGATAGTCGTCGGGGCTCCAAACTTGGAAACCCAGTTGTCAAAAAATAATTGGGCAAAGGCGGTCGAAGTGAGAGTCGTGACGGATGGAATCAACACAACCCATCCGGTGAGTCGGTCGGTAATGACGATAAGAAAATCGAGACCGTGGGATTCTGGCATGGGGCCGACAAAGTCGATGCCGATGTCGGAGAACTTGTTGGCTGGGACAGGGAGGGGGTGGAGCAACCCAGGCGTTTTCTGTGTAGAAGCTTTGGAGGTTTGACACGCAGGGCAGGTGCGGACAAACTCTCCAACATCAGCGGCCATTCCTTTCCAAAAGTACTTACGTCGAAGATATTCAAGCGTCTTGTCAACACCAAAATGCCCCATGGCCTCGTGACACTCTTTCAAACAAACTTCCTTGACCTCATGAAGATCGGGGATGCACAAGCGATCCCCTTCCATCCATACGTCCACCTTCCCAGACCGCCCTTGTACTTCCACCTGACGGATACCCGGCGGGCAAGACCCTTCCAAAGGCCAAGTCTGCATAACCGTATCCTCGCGTACCCTCACTGATACGATCCATCAACTCTTCATTCGGACCCAGTACCAAGATAGAGCCGATAGAGGAGAGGCGGAGGGACGAGAGTTTGGGGTGGGGTATGCGGGAGAGGGCGTCGGCGATGTCATTTGTAACACCAGGGATGTAGAAGATTTCGAGATCGAAGTCGGCGAGGACAAGGAGCCACCGTTTCTGTCGTTCAGAGAGTTTGGGTTGGGTGAAAAAATGGCGAAGGGTGGCGTGGTCGGTCATAACGTGGACTGGGACGCCGAGCAGGAGGGGTCGCCACTCTTCGAGCGCCTCGATGATGGCCAGCATTTCTTTGTCGTGTACAGGGTAGTTTCGTTCGGCGTCGTTGAGGGATCGGGAGAAGTAGGCAACGGGGGCGACAGCGTCGGGGAGCTTCCCAGCGCCTAACCACGCCCCGATGCCAGTGTTGCTGGCGTCGGTGTAAAGGTAAATCTCTTGTTCACCGCGCTTGACAGCGTCGTGGTCGAGAGGGATCAGTCCTGTGATCTGAGCAAGGAGACTCTTACACTCGGCAAACGCTTTCTCCGCCGCCTCGGTCCAATCCCACTTCCATCGCAACTCCACCCCCTCCACTGCCTTTCCTGCCTCCAGCTGCTTCTTATACGCGTCATATGCTTTCTCGGCTGCTTTGTTGGGAGGGATGTTTTGGGTGAGGACGGAGAGAGGGGCGGCGATGTGTGGAGTAAATTTTCGGACGTAGTTGAGAAGCCCAAGGAACGAGCGGAGCTGTTTGACAGTAGTAGGCGCGGGCCAGTTCATGAGGGTCTCAATCTTTTTCGGGTCGGGGCCTATGTGGTTGGCGGAGATCGTATGCCCTAGGAAGGAAGCTTCGCCGATGAAGAACTGTGATTTGGATGGAGAGCAAACAAACCCAGCGCGTTTCAGCGCACTGAGCACTTCTCGTATCCGCGGTCTAGCGCAGTTTCGTCGTCTCCCCAAATTATGATGTCATCGACATACGCCTCACAGCATTCTCCCAGCAATCCACGCAACGCTTCATTCAATCTCCTCTGCTGCGTCGCTGGCGAATTGCAAGCTCCCTGCGGCATCACTACCCACTCATACAGCCCCCACGGCGTCGCGATGGCCGTCTTCTCGATATCTGGCTCATTCATCAACGTTTGAAAAAACGCATCCGTCAAATCCAACTTCGCAAAAATTTTCCCACGCGCCGCCCGCTGCAAGATGTCCTCACCGAGGGCACAGGGGTGCTGTCCTTGATGGTGACGGCGTTCAACCCACGGTAGTCACATAGGAAACGGAACTTGCCATTGTCCTTCTGGATCAAGAATGCCGGGGCAGCCCACGGGGAACTCGAGGTACGCAAACGACCAGCGTCGACATGTTTGCTGATCTCTTCTTTGAACGCATCCCTCCATGCCAGGGGAACTCGGAAATACGGCCGAGCCACTGGCTTTGTGTCCGGGAGCACGTTGATGTGGTGTCGGACTTGGGAATTCTGCGAGGTTGGCTTTGGGTACTGCGACACCTCGGACAACTGAGGAGGGAGGATGTCGGCAAAGTCGGCGAGGATCTGAGCAGTGAGTGCTGTGCGTTTGGCAACAAGCTCTGAAGCCAATTCCAAGGACACTTCACTAATACGCGTATAGTCTTTTCCTGGCAGAAATCTTTCCCCATCGCCTTCTCTCAATATTTGGTCGAAACCACGAGCTCCAACGAACAAGGCATGTTGAATGTGGAAGGGTAGACCGAGGATCAAGCGATTAGATGGACCCAAGGGCATGACGACAAATGGGGAAGCGGGGTAGACAGTAGCACCAACGTGGATGTCTATGAAGACTTTCTCTGAAATTCGGGGTCCAAACGATTCATCGGCCATTTTCGTCACTACCGGCAACATCCTAGTCTCTATTCCCAATTCTCTAACCAGCTCCTTGTCGATGACGTTCACCGCCGCGCCCGTGTCCATTAAAGCCTGATAGGAAAGCCCATCAGCCTGGACACGCGCATTGACAATGAGGAGAGGTACTGACCCAGAAGACTTGACACCAGGGTCGGCGTCTTCTTGTCCGCGAGCAGGAGCCTGCAGAGCAGGACCCGCCAACGAAACCAAATCAGGAGCAGGGAAAGGAGAACCGATGGCGGCGATGCGGGGTCGAGGAGGATGGGTCGGGCAGGCAGCTCGGACGTGTCCGTATTGGCGACAGCCGAAACACGCCGCTCGGCGCTGGAGAAAGGTTCGAGCTCGCACACCACCTTCACCAGGGGGCAGGCTGATGTCGGGATTGAGCCAAGCAGCTTGTTCGGCGGTGAGAGGGGCACTGCTGGGACTACCGCTGGCGATAGGGGCGGAAGGGCGCATGGGGCTGGGGGTAAAGGTTCGTACCGAGACAGCGGGTTGACTTGCCGCATGTAACTCTGCATGGCCGCACGATCTTCGACCCATGATGCCATCTCGTCCGACGCTTGTGAGACCAACTTAGCCAACGTCACATCCTCAACACCAAGCTCCGCTTTATCCAGATACCGCTGACCTTGTTTCCTACGGGGGCGTCGTCGCCTTGAAGGCCATAGAGAAATTGGTGCTTGACCTCCGAGTCGGTCAGGGGGTCGCGAGTGTCACGGAGCATCGTTTGGTAGTCCAGGAGTAGCTTCGCGTAAGTCTGTACTCCGCTCGGGGAGGAGTAGAGGCATTTCAAGCCACGGAAACGAATGCGGAGGTTTGACTCCCATCCACGATCAAGGACATGGGCCTTGAAGGCTTTGGCCCATCCCTCGAACGTCGACGCGTTCACGCCGTCCGTATCCACCCACAGGGACCACTTTCCCACGCCCCGAATGGACGTGTTGCACTGACTGACAGCCCATCGGTCGGCGTCGGTGGGCGTCCAGAAACATAAAGCTATCGTCGAGGTGGAGACGTAGAGCTGTCAAGTGACGCTGAATGACGAAAGGGTCGGTGGAGTGGGTTGAGAGAGTCGGGCAAGACAGTTTGTCAGGTCGATAATGGGAGGCGGGGGGAGGCGACGTATGCTCTCGGGGGGAAGTAGTCTCTCGGGGCGCAACCTCGACGCGGTCGAGGCGGTCGCTGACAGCCCGCTGTCCTGCAACGAGCTGGGTCAATAAATCGCGGAGGTAGTCGTTGCGAGGTAGGTGTGCGGCAGTAGCGAAACCAGGTGGCGCAGGGGTGTCTTCGTGGTCGCGGGCGCGACTGTTGCCGCCGAGGGGGGTGACCTTGTCCGAGATGTACTCAGAAAATCCTTCAGAACTCCCCTTACTGCTCTCCGTCTCTCCCTTCTCGTTCTCCTCTTTCTTCGCCACCTCAAGCGTGGGACCGTCGGTGGAATTCTTGTCGTTGGTTGGGTCCCCCTCAGCGGGCTTCCCGGTCGTGTCGTCTGTAGGGTCCCCCGTTACGGGCTTCCCGTTGTCGGGGAGGTCGGCCAGATCGGCTAACTTCGGGGGTTCGAGTTGAGGCAATGCCCTGCCCATATAGTCACGAATGCGTCGACCATCAGCGTCGTGCGTATGAGACGACATGTTGTGTCTGGGTGTCTGGGTGTCGGGGGTGTCTGGGGTGTCGGGGTGTCTGGGGTGTCTGGGTGTCTGGGGGTTGGTAGAGGTTCGAAAAAAAGTGAAAGCAGGGGCCAGTCTTGGCGTGCTACACTAGGCGATAGATTGGAGTTTGGGTGCGAGGGCGACGGGAAGCGAACAAAACCCCAATGTGCATGTAAAACTGGACAGAGTCCGTCAATATCTATGCTCAAAGAACCAAAGAAGACGAAGGGGACGAGGGACAGAGAAGAAGGCAAAGGTGGAGAAGAAGAATGGAAAAGACGAGATAAGGGCAAAGCTCACCTGGACAGAGTCCGTCAATATCTATGCTCAAAGAACCAAAGAAGACGAAGGGGACGCTGGCCAGGAATCAGTCATGAAGGACACAGAACGAGAGAACGATACGCACAGGGACAGAGACAGGAGAGATCGGGACAGGAGAGATCGGGACACCGAAACGCGGATGGAAATGGTTAAGTCGCGAGAGGCGGCGATCGCCGAAACGCGACTCGAAACGACCAAGTCGTGGAAAGCAGTCCACTGCTTACATGGTCCCTTCCGCACCGATCCAGTGAAAGCAGGGGCCAGTCTTGGCGTGCTACACTAGGCGATAGATTGGAGTTTGGGTGCGAGGGCGACGAGAAGCGAACAAAACCCCAATGTGCATGTAAAACTGGACAGAGTCCGTCAATATCTATGCTCAAAGAACCAAAGAAGACGAAGGGGACGAGGGACAGAGAAGAAGGCAAAGGTGGAGAAGAAGAATGGAAAAGACGAGATAAGGGCAAAGCTCACCTGGACAGAGTCCGTCAATATCTATGCTCAAAGAACCAAAGAAGACGAAGGGGACGCTGGCCAGGAATCAGTCATGAAGGACACAGAACGAGAGAACGATACGCACAGGGACAGAGAAGAAGGCAAAGGTGGAGAAGAAGAATGGATGAAGATCCAGCATCTTTCCACGCGCCTGCTTTCTCTGCCCTGGACAGCCGCACAACGAAACACACAAGTCAAACACCGAAAGGCCGAAGGTGGCATGACGCGGGGACGGGACGGATCGGGACAGGAGAGATCGGGACAGGAGAGATCGGGACAGGAGAGATCGGGACAGGAGAGATCGGGACACCGAAACGCGGATGGAAATGGTTAAGTCGCGAGAGGCGGCGATCGCCGAAACGCGACTCGAAACGACCAAGTCGTGGAAAGCAGTCCACTGCTTACACCTCCCCCATCTGGTACAAGACCTGGGGGTAGTAATAGTAGGACACAAACGAAACAGACGGGAACAAGGAAACAGGAAGGACGGAAAGAAGAGAAAAAAAAACAAACCTGACTTCGAACAAAAAAAGAGAAAAAATCGAAATGAAGAAGGAAAAAAAACGAAATGAAACCACGGCAAAGCGCTATCCGACTGGGTACCTATGTAGAGCGGTAGCTGGCAATGGCCTAAGTTCATTTGTGACGGTGAATCCATCCACCCCGCTGGTGTGAACAGAAATGACCGAGATAATTCGCACATGCCTATGTCGAAAATAGAACAAGTAGCAGGGAAAACCCAGTGGGAAAACCTTATGCCGTTGGCGAGTGCTTGATGAGAAAGAGAGTCGATATCCTGTGAGTGTGATCAGTCAAATATACAGGGATCGAGAAAAAAATTCGAAGTAGGGAGATGGGATGTTGAGATAATACAGCTCACTCGGCGACGTCGTCCGATAAATCAACCCATTGGGCATCATCATCTTCCAGAACCACCAAGTCATCCCACATTTCCACCATCAACATGTCCAACAACAGTTCATCGTCACCCATAAACTCCTCCCATGCTGCCCGCCATCCTGTATAATTTTCAGCTTCGTCTTTGCTAACCCACTTTCCTTTAACCCCTTCCCCGGCAAGTCGTACTCTAACCTTCTCGACGGGGGGATGCGGTGGGCGGGGCTTGAGGGTCTTTTCTTCAAGGACTTGAATTATATGAGGTGGGGCCGGGGCAGGAGGGCGATCCATAACGCGCGGCAGGATGTCTTGATGATAAATATCGGATTCGTGATACGGCTTGAGTTTGGAGGCATGTCGGCGGGTGGTTTGCTGAGAAGACGTCAGCGGGATACTTATATCATAAAGAGATTGCTCCGGGAAGGCTGCCACAATAGTGAACGGGCCCACCCATCGCGGATAGAGCTTAGCGGATTTATGAGTCTTCGTCTTGAATTCGTGTCGAAAATCTGCAGTGTTCAGCGGACCTTATCTCAACCTTGTATACCGGCTCTAATCGGCGATGTTTGTTTGCTTGAACCATCTGCTGATGCTTGGAGATAAACAAGTTGTCCCGGGCCTCACCTTCTCGTAACTCCATAACGCGAGCGGCGAGAGCCCATTCTTCTTTTGTCGGTGGAAGTTGGGATAATCCGACTTTGGCGCCGCGAGCGTAGGGGGCGTGAGGGTAAGACGCTTGCCAAATACTACTTCCGAGGGTGAGTACTTTGTAGAGCGAGTACCGCATGTCATCGCATACGCGACGCGTTGGAGTCGGTCGCTCCAATTTCGCCCTTGATCGTCCGTCCACGCCCTCAGCATCTGGGTCACCGCTTGTAAGCAGTGGACTGCTTTCCACGACTTGGTCGTTTCGAGTGCGTTTCGGCGATCGCCGCCTCTCGCGACTTAACCATTTTCATCCGCGTTCGTTCTGTCCCGATCTTTCCTGTCCCGATCTCTCCTGTCCCATCTCTCCTGTCCCGATCTCTCCTGTCCCGACTCTCCTGTCCGATCTCTCCTGTCTGATCCCTCCTGTCCCGATCCGTCCCGTTCCCGCGTCATGCCACCTTCGGCCTTTCGGTGTTTGATGTGTGTTTCGTTGTGCGGCTGTCCAGGGCAGAGAAAGCAGGCGCGTGGAAAGATGATGGATCTTCATCCATTCTTTCTTCTCCATCTTGCCTTCTTCTCTGTCCCTGTGCGTATCGTTCTCTCGTTCTGTGTCCTTCATGACTGATTCCTGGCAGCGTCCTTCGTCTTCTTTGGTTCTTTGAGCATAGATATTGACGGACTCTGTCCAGGTGAGCCTTGCCCTTATTTCGTCTTCTTTCCATTCTCTTCTCCATCTTTGCCTTCTCTCTGTCCCTCGTCCTCTTCGGTCTTTGGTTTTTGAGCATAGATATTGACGGACTCTGTCCAGTTACATGCACATTGGGGTTTTGTTCGCTTCTCGTCGCCCTCGCGCCCAACCTCCAAGCCACCGCCTAGTGTAGCACGCCAAGACTGGCCCCTGCTTTCAGTCTTGTTGGAGCGTTCTGAGATGCCGTCGGTCTGTGGATGGTACGCTGTGGACATGGTCAGCTTAGTTCCCATCAACTCACTAAGTCGGCGCCAATAGGCAGCCGTGAACAGCTTGTCGCGATCTGATACGATAGTCGTCGGGGCTCCAAACTTGGAAACCCAGTTGTCAAAAAATAATTGGGCAAAGGCGGTCGAAGTGAGAGTCGTGACGGATGGAATCAACACAACCCATCCGGTGAGTCGGTCGGTAATGACGATAAGAAAATCGAGACCGTGGGATTCTGGCATGGGGCCGACAAAGTCGATGCCGATGTCGGAGAACTGTTGGCTGGACAGGGAGGGGGTGGTGGAGCAACCCAGGCGTTTTCTGTGTAGAAGCTTTGAGGTTTGACACGCAGGGCAGGTGCGGACAAACTCTCCGACGTCAGCGGCCATTCCTTTCCAAAAGTACTTACGTCGAAGATATTCAAGCGTCTTGTCAACACCAAAATGCCCCATGGCCTCGTGACACTCTTTCAAACAAACTTCCTTGACCTCATGAAGATCGGGGATGCACAAGCGATCCCCTTCCATCCATACGTCCACCTTCCCAGACCGCCCTTGTACTTCCACCTGACGGATACCCGGCGGGCAAGACCCTTCCAAAGGCCAAGTCTGCATAACCGTATCCTCCGCGTACCCCTCACTGATACGATCCATCAACTCTTCATTCGGACCCAGTACCAAGATAGAGCCGATAGAGGAGAGGCGGAGGGACGAGAGTTTGGGGTGGGGTATGCGGGAGAGGGCGTCGGCGATGTCATTTGTAACACCAGGGATGTAGAAGATTTCGAGATCGAAGTCGGCGAGGACAAGGAGCCACCGTTTCTGTCGTTCAGAGAGTTTGGGTTGGGTGAAAAAATGGCGGAGAGTGGCGTGGTCGGTCATAACGTGGACAGGAACGCCGAGCAGGAGGGGTCGCCACTCTTCGAGCGCCTCGATGATGGCCAGCATTTCTTTGTCGTGTACAGGGTAGTTTCGTTCGGCGTCGTTGAGGGAACGGGAGAAGTAGGCGACGGGGGCGACAGCGTCGGGGAGCTTCCCAGCGCCTAACCACGCCCCGATGCCAGTGTTGCTGGCGTCGGTGTAAAGGTAAATCTCTTGTTCACCGCGCTTGACAGCGTCGTGGTCGAGAGGGATCAGTCCTGTGATCTGAGCAAGGAGACTCTTACACTCGGCAAACGCTTTCTCCGCCGCCTCAGTCCAATCCCATTTCCAGCGCAACTCCACCCCATCCACTGCCTTTCCTGCCTCCAACTGCTTCTTATACGCTTCATATGCTTTCTCGGCTGCCTTGTTGGGAGGGATGTTTTGGGTGAGGACGGAGAGCGGGGCGGGCGATGTGTGGAGTAAATTTTCGGACATAGTTGAGAAGCCCAAGGAACGAGCGGAGCTGTTGACAGTAGTAGGCGCGGGCCAGTTCATGAGGGTCTCAATCTTTTTCGGGTCGGGGCCTATGTGGTTGGCGGAGATCGTATGCCCTAGGAAGGAGGCTTCGCCGATGAAGAACTGTGATTGGATGGAGAGCAAACAAACCCAGCGCGTTTCAGCGCACTGAGCACTTCTCGTATCCGCGCGTCTAGCGCAGTTTCGTCGTCTCCCCAAATTATGATGTCATCGACATACGCCTCACAGCATTCTCCCAGCAATCCGCGCAACGCTTCATTCAATCTCTCTGCTGCGTCGCTGGCGAATTGCAAGCTCCCTGCGGCATCACTACCCACTCATACAGCCCCACGGCGTCGCGATGGCCGTCTTCTCGATATCTGGCTCATTCATCAACGTTTGAAAAAACGCATCCGTCAAATCCAACTTCGCAAAAATTTTCCCACGCGCCGCCCGCTGCAAGATGTCCTCCACCGAGGGCACAGGGGTGCTGTCCTTGATGGTGACGGCGTTCAACCCACGGTAGTCGCATAGGAAACGGAACTTGCCATTGTCCTTCTGGATCAAGAATGCCGGGGCAGCCCACGGGGAACTCGAGGTACGCAAACGACCAGCGTCGACGTGTTTGCTGATCTCTTCTTTGAACGCATCCCTCCATGCCAGGGGAACTCGGAAATACGGCCGAGCCACTGGCTTTGTGTCCGGGAGCACGTTGATGTGGTGTCGGACTTGGGAATTCTGCGAGGTTGGCTTTGGGTATTGCGACACCTCGGACAACTGAGGAGGGAGGATGTCGGCAAAGTCGGCGAGGATCTGAGCAGTGAGTGCTGTGCGTTTGGCAACAAGCTCTGAGGCCAATTCCAAGGACACTTCACTAATACGCGTATAGTCTTTTCCTGGCAGAAATCTTTCCCCATCGCCTTCTCTCAATATTTGGTTGAAACCACGAGCTCCAACGAACAAGGCATGTTGAATGTGGAAGGGTAGACCGAGGATCAAGCGATTAGATGGACCCAAGGGCATGACGACAAATGGGGAAGCGGGGTAGACAGTAGCACCAACGTGGATGTCTATGAAGACTTTCTCTGAAATTCGGGGTCCAAACGATTCATCGGCCATTTTCGTCACTACCGGCAACATCCTCGTAGTCTCTATTCCCAATTCTCTAACCAGCTCCTTGTCGATGACGTTCACCGCCGCGCCCGTGTCCATTAAAGCCTGATAGGAAAGCCCATCAGCCTGGACACGCGCATTGACAATGAGGAGAGGTACTGACCCAGAAGACTTGACACCAGGGTCGGCGTCTTCTTGTCCGCGAGCAGGAGCCTGCAGAGCAGGACCGCCAACGAAACCAAATCAGGAGCAGGGAAAGGAGGACCGATGGCGGCGATGCGGGGTCGGGAAGGATGGGTCGGGCAGGCAGCTCGGACGTGTCCGTATTGGCGACAGCCGAAACACGCCGCTCGGCGCTGGAGAAAGGTTCGAGCTCGCACACCACCTTCACCAGGGGGCAGGCTGATGTCGGGATTGAGCCAAGCAGCTTGTTCGGCGGTGAGAGGGGCACTGCTGGGACTACCGTTGGCGATAGGGGCGGAAGGGCGCATGGGGCTGGGGGTAAAGGTTCGCACCGAGACAGCGGGTTGACTTGCCCGCATGTAACTCTGCATGGCCGCACGATCTTCGACCCATGATGCCATCTCGTCCGACGCTTGTGAGACCAACTTAGCCAACGTCACATCCTCAACACCAAGCTCCGCTTTATCCAGATACCGCCTGACCTTGTTTCTACGGGGGCGTCGTCGCCTTGAAGGCCATAGAGAAATTGGTGCTTGACCTCCGAGTCGGTCAGGGGGTCGCGAGTGTCACGGAGCATCGTTTGGTAGTCCAGGAGTAGCTTCGCGTAAGTCTGTACTCCGCTCGGGGAGGAGTAGAGGCATTTCAAGCCACGGAAACGAATGCGGAGGGTTGACTCCCATCCACGATCAAGGACATGGGCCTTGAAGGCTTTGGCCCATCCCTCGAACGTCGACGCGTTCACGCCGTCCGTATCCACCCACAGGGACCACTTTCCCACGCCCCGAATGGACGTGTTGCACACTGACAGCCCATCGGTCGGCGTCGGTGGGCGTCCAGAACATAAAGCTATCGTCGAGGTGGAGACGTAGAGCTGTCAAGTGACGCTGAATGACGAAAGGGTCGGTGGAGTGGGTTGAGAGAGTCGGGCAAGACAGTTTGTCAGGTCGATAATGGAGGCGGGGGGAGGCGAGTATGCTCTCGGGGGGAAGTAGTCTCTCGGGGGCGCAACCTCGACGCGGTCGAGGCGGTCGCTGACAGCCCGCTGTCCTGCAACGAGCTGGGTCAATAAATCGCGGAGGTAGTCGTCGCGAGGTAGGTGTGCGGCAGTAGCGAAACCAGGTGGCGCAGGGGTGTCTTCGTGGTCGCGGGCGCGACTGTTGCCGCCGAGGGGGGTGACCTTGTCCGAGATGTACTCAGAAAATCCTTCAGAACTCCCCTTACTGCTCTCCGTCTCTCCCTTCTCGTTCTCCTCTTTCTTCGCCACCTCAAGCGTGGGACCGTCGGTGGAATTCTTGTCGTTGGTTGGGTCCCCCTCAGCGGGCTTCCCGGTCGTGTCGTCTGTAGGGTCCCCCGTTGAAAGCAGGGGCCAGTCTTGGCGTGCTACACTAGGCGGTGGCTTGGAGGTTGGGCGCGAGGGCGACGAGAAGCGAACAAAACCCCAATGTGCATGTAACTGGACAGAGTCCGTCAATATCTATGCTCAAAGAACCAAAGAAGACGAAGGGGACGAGGGACAGAGAAGAAGGCAAAGGTGGAAAAGAAGAATGGAAAAGACGAGATAAGGGCAAAGCTCACCTGGACAGAGTCCGTCAATATCTATGCTCAAAGAACCAAAGAAGACGAAGGGGACGCTGGCCAGGAATCAGTCATGAAGGACACAGAACGAGAGAACGATACGCACAGGGACAGAGAAGAAGGCAAAGGTGGAAAAGAAGAATGGATGAAGATCCAGCATCTTTCCACGCGCCTGCTTTCTCTGCCCTGGACAGCCGCACAACGAAACACACAAGTCAAACACCGAAAGGCCGAAGGTGGCATGACGCGGGGACGGGACGGATCGGGACAGGAGAGATCGGGACAGGAGAGATCGGGACACCGAAACGCGGATGGAAATGGTTAAGTCGCGAGAGGCGGCGATCGCCGAAACGCGACTCGAAACGACCAAGTCGTGGAAAGCAGTCCACTGCTTACACCCTCCCCCATCTGGTACAAGACCTGGGGGTAGTAATAGCAGGACACAAACGAAACAGACGGGAACAGAGAAACAGGAAAAACGGAAAGAAGAGAAAAAAAACAAACCTGACTTCGAACAAAAAAGAGAAAAAAAATCGAAATGAAGAAGGAAAAAAAACGAAATGAAACCACGGCAAAGCGCTATCCGACTGGGGTACCTATGTAGAGCGGTAGCTGGCAATGGCCTAAGTTCATTTGTGCCGGTGAATCCATCCACCCCGCTGGTGTGAACAGAAATGACCGAAATAATTCGCACATGCCTATGTCGAAAATAGAACAAGTAGCAGGGAAAACCCAGTGGGAAAACCTTATGCCGTTGGCGAGTGCTTGATGAGAAAGAGAGTCGATATCCTGTGAGTGTGATCAGTCAAATATACCGGGATCGAGAAAAAATTCGAAGTAGGGAGATGGGATGTTGAGATAATACAGCTCACTCGGCGACGTCGTCCGATAAATCAACCCATTGGGCATCATCATCTTCCAGAACCACCAAGTCATCCCTCATTTCCACCATCAACATGTCCAACAACAGTTCATCATCACCCATAAACTCCTCCCATGCTGCCCGCCATCCTGTATAATTTTCAGCTTCGTCTTTGCTAACCCACTTTCCTTTAACCCCTTCCCCGGCAAGTCGTACTCGAACCTTCTCGACGGGGGGATGCGGTGGGCGGGGCTTGAGGGTCTTTTCTTCAAGGACTTGAATTATATGGGGTGGGGCCAGGGCAGGAGGGCGATCCATAACGCGCGGCAGGATGTCTTGATGATAAATATCGGATTCGTGATACGGCTTGAGTTTGGAGGCATGTCGGCGGGTGGTTTGCTGAGAAGACGTCAGCGGGATACTTATATCATAAAGAGATTGCTCGGGAAGGCTGCCACAATAGTGAACGGGCCCACCCATCGCGGATAGAGCTTAGCGGATTTATGAGTCTTCGTCTTGAATTCGTGTCGAAAATCTGCAGTGTTCAGCGAGACCTTATCTCCAACCTTGTATACCGGCTCTAATCGGCGATGTTTGTTTGCTTGAACCATCTGCTGATGCTTGGAGATAAACAAGTTGTCCCGGGCCTCACCTTCTCGTAACTCCATAACGCGAGCGGCGAGAGCCCATTCTTCTTTTGTCGGGTGGAAGTTGGGATAATCCGACTTTGGCGCCGCGAGCGTAGGGGGCGTGAGGGTAAGACGCTTGCCAAATACTACTTCCGAGGGTGAGTACTTTGTAGAGCGACGTACCGCATTGTTCATCGCATACGCGACGCGTTGGAGTCGGTCGCTCCAATTTCGCCCTTGATCGTCCGTCCACGCCCTCAGCATCTGGGTCACCGTCTTGTTGGAGCGTTCTGAGATGCCGTCGGTCTATGGATGGTACGCTGTGGACATGGTCAGCTTAGTTCCCATCAACTCACTAAGTCGGCGCCAATAGGCAGCCGTGAACAGCTTGTCGCGATCTGATACGATAGTCGTCGGGGCTCCAAACTTGGAAACCCAGTTGTCAAAAAATAATTGGGCAAAGGCGGTCGAAGTGAGAGTCGTGACGGATGGAATCAACACAACCCATCCGGTGAGTCGGTCGGTAATGACGATAAGGAAATCGAGACCGTGGGATTCTGGCATGGGGCCGACAAAGTCGATGCCGATGTCGGAGAACTTGTTGGGTGGGACAGGGAGGGGGTGTAGCAACCCAGGCGTTTTCTGTGTAGAAGCTTTGGAGGTTTGACACGCAGGGCAAGTGCGGACAAACTCTCCGACGTCAGCGGCCATTCCTTTCCAAAAGTACTTACGTCGAAGATATTCAAGCGTCTTGTCAACACCAAAATGCCCCATGGCCTCGTGACACTCTTTCAAACACGCTTCCTTGACCTCCTGAAGATCGGGGATGCACAAGCGATCCCCTTCCATCCATACATCCACCTTCCCGGACCGCCCTTGTACTTCCACCTGACGGATACCCGGCGGGCAAGACCCTTCCAAAGGCCAAGTCTGCATAACCGTATCCTCCGCGTACCCCTCACTGATACGATCCATCAACTCTTCATTCGGACCCAGTACCAAGATAGAGCCGATAGAGGAGAGGCGGAGGGACGAGAGTTTGGGGTGGGGTATGCGGGAGAGGGCGTCGGGCGATGTCATTTGTAACACCAGGGATGTAGAAGATTTCGAGGTCGAAATCGGCGAGGACAAGGAGCCACCGTTTCTGTCGTTCAGAGAGTTTGGGTTGGGTGAAAAAATGGCGAAGGGTGGCGTGGTCGGTCATAACGTGGACTGGAACGCCAAGCAGGAGGGGTCGCCACTCTTCGAGCGCCTCGATGATGGCCAGCATTTCTTTGTCGTGTACAGGGTAGTTTCGCTCGGCGTCGTTGAGGGAACGGGAGAAGTAGGCAACGGGAGCGACAGCGTCGGGGAGCTTCCCAGCGCCTAACCACGCCCCGATGCCAGTGTTGCTGGCGTCGGTGTAAAGGTAAATCTCTTGTTCACCACGCTTGACAGCGTCGTGGTCGAGAGGGATCAGTCCTGTGATCTGAGCAAGGAGACTCTTACACTCGGCAAACGCTTTCTCCGCCGCCTCGGTCCAATCCCACTTCCATCGCAACTCCACCCCATCCACTGCCTTTCCTGCCTCCAGCTGCTTCTTATACGCGTCATATGCTTTCTCGGCTGCTTTGTTGGGAGGGATTTTGGGTGAGGACGGAGAGAGGGGCGGCGATGTGTGGAGTAAATTTTCGGACGTAGTTGAGAAGCCCAAGGAACGAGCGGAGCTGTTTGACAGTAGTAGGCGCGGGCCAGTTCATGAGGGTCTCAATCTTTTTCGGGTCGGGGCCTATGTGGTTGGCGGAGATCGTATGCCCTAGGAAGGAAGCTTCGCCGATGAAGAACTGTGATTTGGATGGAGAGCAAACAAACCCAGCGCGTTTCAGCGCACTGAGCACTTCTCGTATCCGCGCGTCTAGCGCGGTTTCGTCGTCTCCCCAAATTATGATGTCATCGACATACGCCTCACAGCATTCTCCCAGCAATCCACGCAACGCTTCATTCAATCTCCTCTGCTGCGTCGCTGGCGAATTGCAAGCTCCCTGCGGCATCACTACCCACTCATACAGCCCCCACGGCGTCGCGATGGCCGTCTTCTCGATATCTGGCTCATTCATCAACGTTTGAAAAAAACGCATCCGTCAAATCCAACTTCGCAAAAATTTTCCCACGCGCCGCCCGCTGCAAGATGTCCTCCACCGAGGGCACAGGGGTGCTGTCCTTGATGGTGACGGCGTTCAACCCACGGTAGTCACATAGGAAACGGAACTTGCCATTGTCCTTCTGGATCAAGAATGCCGGGGCAGCCCACGGGGAACTCGAGGTACGCAAACGACCAGCGTCGACATGTTTGCTGATCTCTTCTTTGAACGCATCCCTCCATGCCAGGGGAACTCGGAAATACGGCCGAGCCACTGGCTTTGTGTCCGGGAGCACGTTGATGTGGTGTCGGACTTGGGAATTCTGCGAGGTTGGCTTTGGGTACTGCGACACCTCGGACAACTGAGGAGGGAGGATGTCGGCAAAGTCGGCGAGGATCTGAGCAGTGAGTGCTGTGCGTTTGGCAACAAGCTCTGAAGCCAATTCCAAGGACACTTCACTAATACGCGTATAGTCGTTTCCTGGCAGAAATCTTTCCCCATCGCCTTCTCTCAATATTTGGTCGAAACCACGAGCTCCAACGAACAAGGCATGTTGAATGTGGAAGGGTAGACCGAGGATCAAGCGGTTAGATGGACCCAAGGGCATGACGACAAATGGGGAAGCGGGGTAGACAGTAGCACCAACGTGGATGTCTATGAAGACTTTCTCTGAAATTCGGGGTCCAAACGATTCATCGGCCATTTTCGTCACTACCGGCAACATCCTCGTAGTCTCTATTCCCAATTCTCTAACCAGCTCCTTGTCGATGACGTTCACCGCCGCGCCCGTGTCCATTAAAGCCTGATAGGAAAGCCCATCAGCCTGGACACGCGCATTGACAATGAGGAGAGGTACTGACCCAGAAGACTTGACACCAGGGTCGGCGTCTTCTTGTCCGCGAGCAGGAGCCTGCAGAGCAGGGCCCGCCAACGAAACCAAATCAGGAGCAGGGAAAGGAGGACCGATGGCGGCGATGCGGGGTCGGGAAGGATGGGTCGGGCAGGCAGCTCGGACGTGTCCGTATTGGCGACAGCCGAAACACGCCGCTCGGCGCTGGAGAAAGGTTCGAGCTCGCACACCACCTTCACCAGGGGGCAGGCTGATGTCGGGATTGAGCCAAGCAGCTTGTTCGGCGGTGAGAGGGGCACTGCTGGGACTACCGTTGGCGATAGGGGCGGAAGGGCGCATGGGGCTGGGGGTAAAGGTTCGCACCGAGACAGCGGGTTGACTTGCCCGCATGTAACTCTGCATGGCCGCACGATCTTCGACCCATGATGCCATCTCGTCCGACGCTTGTGAGACCAACTTGGCCAACGTTACATCCTCAACACCAAGCTCCGCCTTGTCGAGGTACCTTCTGACCTTGTTTCCCACGGGGGCGTCGTCGCCTTGGAGGCCATGGAGAAACTGGTGCTTGACCTCCGAGTCGGTCAGGGGGTCGCGAGTGTCACGGAGGATCGTTTGGTAGTCCAGGAGTAGCTTCGCGTAGGTCTGTACTCCGCTCGGGGAGGAGTAAAGGCATTTTAAGCCACGGAAACGAATGCGGAGGTTTGACTCCCATCCACGATCAAGGACATGGGCCTTGAAGGCTTTCGCCCATCCCTCGAACGTCGACGCGTTCACGCCGTCCGTATCCACCCACAAGGACCACTTCCCCACGCCCCGAATGGACGTGTTGCATTGGCTAACGGCCCATCGGTCTGCATCGGTAGGCTTCCAGAACATAAAGCTGTCGTCGAGGTGAAGACGTAGAGCTGTCAAGTGGCGCTGGATGACGAAGGGGTCGGTAGAGTGGGTGGAGAGGGTCGGGCAAGACAGTTTGTCCGGTCGATAATGGGAGGCGGGGGGAGGCGGCGTATGCTCGCGGGGCGAAACCTCGACGCGGTCGAGGCGGTCGTTGACAGCCCGCTGTCCTGCAACGAGCTGGGTCAATAAATCGCGGAGGTAGTCGTCGCGAGGTAGGTGTGCGGCAGTAGTAAAACCAGGTGGCGCAGGGGTGTCTTCGCGGCCGCGGGCGCGACTGTGGCCGCCGAGAGGGGTGACCTTGTCCGAGATGCACTCAGAAAATCCTTCAGAACTCCCCTTACTGCTCTCCGTCTCTCCCTTCTCGTTCTCCTCTTTCTTCGCCACCTCAAGCGTCTCCATACTTCCTTTCTCTACCGAAGCAGTCTCCAGCGTGGGACCGTCGGTGGAATTCTTGTCGTTGGTTGGGTCCCCCTCAGCGGGCTTCCCGGTCGTGTCGTCTGTAGGGTCCCCCGTTACGGGCTTCCCGTTGTCGGGGAGGTCGGCCAGATCGGCTAACTTCGGGGTTTCGAGTTCAGGCAATGCCCTGCCCATATAGTCACGAATGCGTCGACCATGAGCGTCGTACGTAGGAGACGACATGTGTGTCTGGGTGTCTGGGTGTCGGGGTGTCTGGGGTGTCGGGGTGTCTGGGGTGTCTGGGTGTCTGGGGGTTGGTAGAGGTTCGAAAAAAAGTGAAAGCAGGGGCCAGTCTTGGCGTGCTACACTAGGCGGTGGCTTGGAGGTTGGGCGCGAGGGCGACGAGAAGCGAACAAAACCCCAATGTGCATGTAACTGGACAGAGTCCGTCAATATCTATGCTCAAAGAACCAAAGAAGACGAAGGGGACGAGGGACAGAGAAGAAGGCAAAGGTGGAAAAGAAGAATGGAAAAGACGAGATAAGGGCAAAGCTCACCTGGACAGAGTCCGTCAATATCTATGCTCAAAGAACCAAAGAAGACGAAGGGGACGCTGGCCAGGAATCAGTCATGAAGGACACAGAACGAGAGAACGATACGCACAGGGACAGAGAAGAAGGCAAAGGTGGAAAAGAAGAATGGATGAAGATCCAGCATCTTTCCACGCGCCTGCTTTCTCTGCCCTGGACAGCCGCACAACGAAAACACACAAGTCAAACACCGAAAGGCCGAAGGTGGCATGACGCGGGGACGGGACGGATCGGGACAGGAGAGATCGGGACAGGAGAGATCGGGACACCGAAACGCGGATGGAAATGGTTAAGTCGCGAGAGGCGGCGATCGCCGAAACGCGACTCGAAACGACCAAGTCGTGGAAAGCAGTCCACTGCTTACACCCTCCCCCATCTGGTACAAGACCTGGGGGTAGTAATAGCAGGACACAAACGAAACAGACGGGAACAGAGAAACAGGAAAAACGGAAAGAAGAGAAAAAAAACAAACCTGACTTCGAACAAAAAGAGAAAAAAAATCGAAATGAAGAAGGAAAAAAAACGAAATGAAACCACGGCAAAGCGCTATCCGACTGGGGTACCTATGTAGAGCGGTAGCTGGCAATGGCCTAAGTTCATTTGTGCCGGTGAATCCATCCACCCCGCTGGTGTGAACAGAAATGACCGAAATAATTCGCACATGCCTATGTCGAAAATAGAACAAGTAGCAGGGAAAACCCAGTGGGAAAACCTTATGCCGTTGGCGAGTGCTTGATGAGAAAGAGAGTCGATATCCTGTGAGTGTGATCAGTCAAATATACCGGGATCGAGAAAAAATTCGAAGTAGGGAGATGGGATGTTGAGATAATACAGCTCACTCGGCGACGTCGTCCGATAAATCAACCCATTGGGCATCATCATCTTCCAGAACCACCAAGTCATCCCTCATTTCCACCATCAACATGTCCAACAACAGTTCATCATCACCCATAAACTCCTCCCATGCTGCCCGCCATCCTGTATAATTTTCAGCTTCGTCTTTGCTAACCCACTTTCCTTTAACCCCTTCCCCGGCAAGTCGTACTCGAACCTTCTCGACGGGGGGATGCGGTGGGCGGGGCTTGAGGGTCTTTTCTTCAAGGACTTGAATTATATGGGGTGGGGCCAGGGCAGGAGGGCGATCCATAACGCGCGGCAGGATGTCTTGATGATAAATATCGGATTCGTGATACGGCTTGAGTTTGGAGGCATGTCGGCGGGTGGTTTGCTGAGAAGACGTCAGCGGGATACTTATATCATAAAGAGATTGCTCCGGGAAGGCTGCCACAATAGTGAACGGGCCCACCCATCGCGGATAGAGCTTAGCGGATTTATGAGTCTTCGTCTTGAATTCGTGTCGAAAATCTGCAGTGTTCAGCGAGACCTTATCTCCAACCTTGTATACCGGCTCTAATCGGCGATGTTTGTTTGCTTGAACCATCTGCTGATGCTTGGAGATAAACAAGTTGTCCCGGGCCTCACCTTCTCGTAACTCCATAACGCGAGCGGCGAGAGCCCATTCTTCTTTTGTCGGGTGGAAGTTGGGATAATCCGACTTTGGCGCCGCGAGCGTAGGGGGCGTGAGGGTAAGACGCTTGCCAAATACTACTTCCGAGGGTGAGTACTTTGTAGAGCGACGTACCGCATTGTTCATCGCATACGCGACGCGTTGGAGTCGGTCGCTCCAATTTCGCCCTTGATCGTCCGTCCACGCCCTCAGCATCTGGGTCACCGTCTTGTTGGAGCGTTCTGAGATGCCGTCGGTCTATGGATGGTACGCTGTGGACATGGTCAGCTTAGTTCCCATCAACTCACTAAGTCGGCGCCAATAGGCAGCCGTGAACAGCTTGTCGCGATCTGATACGATAGTCGTCGGGGCTCCAAACTTGGAAACCCAGTTGTCAAAAAATAATTGGGCAAAGGCGGTCGAAGTGAGAGTCGTGACGGATGGAATCAACACAACCCATCCGGTGAGTCGGTCGGTAATGACGATAAGGAAATCGAGACCGTGGGATTCTGGCATGGGGCCGACAAAGTCGATGCCGATGTCGGAGAACTTGTTGGGTGGGACAGGGAGGGGGTGTAGCAACCCAGGCGTTTTCTGTGTAGAAGCTTTGGAGGTTTGACACGCAGGGCAAGTGCGGACAAACTCTCCGACGTCAGCGGCCATTCCTTTCCAAAAGTACTTACGTCGAAGATATTCAAGCGTCTTGTCAACACCAAAATGCCCCATGGCCTCGTGACACTCTTTCAAACACGCTTCCTTGACCTCCTGAAGATCGGGGATGCACAAGCGATCCCCTTCCATCCATACATCCACCTTCCCGGACCGCCCTTGTACTTCCACCTGACGGATACCCGGCGGGCAAGACCCTTCCAAAGGCCAAGTCTGCATAACCGTATCCTCCGCGTACCCCTCACTGATACGATCCATCAACTCTTCATTCGGACCCAGTACCAAGATAGAGCCGATAGAGGAGAGGCGGAGGGACGAGAGTTTGGGGTGGGGTATGCGGGAGAGGGCGTCGGCGATGTCATTTGTAACACCAGGGATGTAGAAGATTTCGAGGTCGAAATCGGCGAGGACAAGGAGCCACCGTTTCTGTCGTTCAGAGAGTTTGGGTTGGGTGAAAAAATGGCGAAGGGTGGCGTGGTCGGTCATAACGTGGACTGGAACGCCAAGCAGGAGGGGTCGCCACTCTTCGAGCGCCTCGATGATGGCCAGCATTTCTTTGTCGTGTACAGGGTAGTTTCGCTCGGCGTCGTTGAGGGAACGGGAGAAGTAGGCAACGGGAGCGACAGCGTCGGGGAGCTTCCCAGCGCCTAACCACGCCCCGATGCCAGTGTTGCTGGCGTCGGTGTAAAGGTAAATCTCTTGTTCACCACGCTTGACAGCGTCGTGGTCGAGAGGGATCAGTCCTGTGATCTGAGCAAGGAGACTCTTACACTCGGCAAACGCTTTCTCCGCCGCCTCGGTCCAATCCCACTTCCATCGCAACTCCACCCCATCCACTGCCTTTCCTGCCTCCAGCTGCTTCTTATACGCGTCATATGCTTTCTCGGCTGCTTTGTTGGGAGGGATGTTTTGGGTGAGGACGGAGAGAGGGGCGGCGATGTGTGGAGTAAATTTTCGGACGTAGTTGAGAAGCCCAAGGAACGAGCGGAGCTGTTTGACAGTAGTAGGCGCGGGCCAGTTCATGAGGGTCTCAATCTTTTTCGGGTCGGGGCCTATGTGGTTGGCGGAGATCGTATGCCCTAGGAAGGAAGCTTCGCCGATGAAGAACTGTGATTTGGATGGAGAGCAAACAAACCCAGCGCGTTTCAGCGCACTGAGCACTTCTCGTATCCGCGCGTCTAGCGCGGTTTCGTCGTCTCCCCAAATTATGATGTCATCGACATACGCCTCACAGCATTCTCCCAGCAATCCACGCAACGCTTCATTCAATCTCCTCTGCTGCGTCGCTGGCGAATTGCAAGCTCCCTGCGGCATCACTACCCACTCATACAGCCCCCACGGCGTCGCGATGGCCGTCTTCTCGATATCTGGCTCATTCATCAACGTTTGAAAAAACGCATCCGTCAAATCCAACTTCGCAAAAATTTTCCCACGCGCCGCCCGCTGCAAGATGTCCTCCACCGAGGGCACAGGGGTGCTGTCCTTGATGGTGACGGCGTTCAACCCACGGTAGTCACATAGGAAACGGAACTTGCCATTGTCCTTCTGGATCAAGAATGCCGGGGCAGCCCACGGGGAACTCGAGGTACGCAAACGACCAGCGTCGACATGTTTGCTGATCTCTTCTTTGAACGCATCCCTCCATGCCAGGGGAACTCGGAAATACGGCCGAGCCACTGGCTTTGTGTCCGGGAGCACGTTGATGTGGTGTCGGACTTGGGAATTCTGCGAGGTTGGCTTTGGGTACTGCGACACCTCGGACAACTGAGGAGGGAGGATGTCGGCAAAGTCGGCGAGGATCTGAGCAGTGAGTGCTGTGCGTTTGGCAACAAGCTCTGAAGCCAATTCCAAGGACACTTCACTAATACGCGTATAGTCGTTTCCTGGCAGAAATCTTTCCCCATCGCCTTCTCTCAATATTTGGTCGAAACCACGAGCTCCAACGAACAAGGCATGTTGAATGTGGAAGGGTAGACCGAGGATCAAGCGGTTAGATGGACCCAAGGGCATGACGACAAATGGGGAAGCGGGGTAGACAGTAGCACCAACGTGGATGTCTATGAAGACTTTCTCTGAAATTCGGGGTCCAAACGATTCATCGGCCATTTTCGTCACTACCGGCAACATCCTCGTAGTCTCTATTCCCAATTCTCTAACCAGCTCCTTGTCGATGACGTTCACCGCCGCGCCCGTGTCCATTAAAGCCTGATAGGAAAGCCCATCAGCCTGGACACGCGCATTGACAATGAGGAGAGGTACTGACCCAGAAGACTTGACACCAGGGTCGGCGTCTTCTTGTCCGCGAGCAGGAGCCTGCAGAGCAGGGCCCGCCAACGAAACCAAATCAGGAGCAGGGAAAGGAGGACCGATGGCGGCGATGCGGGGTCGGGAAGGATGGGTCGGGCAGGCAGCTCGGACGTGTCCGTATTGGCGACAGCCGAAACACGCCGCTCGGCGCTGGAGAAAGGTTCGAGCTCGCACACCACCTTCACCAGGGGGCAGGCTGATGTCGGGATTGAGCCAAGCAGCTTGTTCGGCGGTGAGAGGGGCACTGCTGGGACTACCGTTGGCGATAGGGGCGGAAGGGCGCATGGGGCTGGGGGTAAAGGTTCGCACCGAGACAGCGGGTTGACTTGCCCGCATGTAACTCTGCATGGCCGCACGATCTTCGACCCATGATGCCATCTCGTCCGACGCTTGTGAGACCAACTTGGCCAACGTTACATCCTCAACACCAAGCTCCGCCTTGTCGAGGTACCTTCTGACCTTGTTTCCCACGGGGGCGTCGTCGCCTTGGAGGCCATGGAGAAACTGGTGCTTGACCTCCGAGTCGGTCAGGGGGTCGCGAGTGTCACGGAGGATCGTTTGGTAGTCCAGGAGTAGCTTCGCGTAGGTCTGTACTCCGCTCGGGGAGGAGTAAAGGCATTTTAAGCCACGGAAACGAATGCGGAGGTTTGACTCCCATCCACGATCAAGGACATGGGCCTTGAAGGCTTTCGCCCATCCCTCGAACGTCGACGCGTTCACGCCGTCCGTATCCACCCACAAGGACCACTTCCCCACGCCCCGAATGGACGTGTTGCATTGGCTAACGGCCCATCGGTCTGCATCGGTAGGCTTCCAGAACATAAAGCTGTCGTCGAGGTGAAGACGTAGAGCTGTCAAGTGGCGCTGGATGACGAAGGGGTCGGTAGAGTGGGTGGAGAGGGTCGGGCAAGACAGTTTGTCCGGTCGATAATGGGAGGCGGGGGGAGGCGGCGTATGCTCGCGGGGCGAAACCTCGACGCGGTCGAGGCGGTCGTTGACAGCCCGCTGTCCTGCAACGAGCTGGGTCAATAAATCGCGGAGGTAGTCGTCGCGAGGTAGGTGTGCGGCAGTAGTAAAACCAGGTGGCGCAGGGGTGTCTTCGCGGCCGCGGGCGCGACTGTGGCCGCCGAGAGGGGTGACCTTGTCCGAGATGCACTCAGAAAATCCTTCAGAACTCCCCTTACTGCTCTCCGTCTCTCCCTTCTCGTTCTCCTCTTTCTTCGCCACCTCAAGCGTCTCCATACTTCCTTTCTCTACCGAAGCAGTCTCCAGCGTGGGACCGTCGGTGGAATTCTTGTCGTTGGTTGGGTCCCCCTCAGCGGGCTTCCCGGTCGTGTCGTCTGTAGGGTCCCCCGTTACGGGCTTCCCGTTGTCGGGGAGGTCGGCCAGATCGGCTAACTTCGGGGTTTCGAGTTCAGGCAATGCCCTGCCCATATAGTCACGAATGCGTCGACCATGAGCGTCGTACGTAGGAGACGACATGTTGTGTCTGGGTGTCTGGGTGTCGGGGTGTCTGGGGTGTCGGGGTGTCTGGGGTGTCTGGGTGTCTGGGGGTTGGTAGAGGTTCGAAAAAAAGTGAAAGCAGGGGCCAGTCTTGGCGTGCTACACTAGGCGGTGGCTTGGAGGTTGGGCGCGAGGGCGACGAGAAGCGAACAAAACCCCAATGTGCATGTAACTGGACAGAGTCCGTCAATATCTATGCTCAAAGAACCAAAGAAGACGAAGGGGACGAGGGACAGAGAAGAAGGCAAAGGTGGAAAAGAAGAATGGAAAAGACGAGATAAGGGCAAAGCTCACCTGGACAGAGTCCGTCAATATCTATGCTCAAAGAACCAAAGAAGACGAAGGGGACGCTGGCCAGGAATCAGTCATGAAGGACACAGAACGAGAGAACGATACGCACAGGGACAGAGAAGAAGGCAAAGGTGGAAAAGAAGAATGGATGAAGATCCAGCATCTTTCCACGCGCCTGCTTTCTCTGCCCTGGACAGCCGCACAACGAAACACACAAGTCAAACACCGAAAGGCCGAAGGTGGCATGACGCGGGGACGGGACGGATCGGGACAGGAGAGATCGGGACAGGAGAGATCGGGACACCGAAACGCGGATGGAAATGGTTAAGTCGCGAGAGGCGGCGATCGCCGAAACGCGACTCGAAACGACCAAGTCGTGGAAAGCAGTCCACTGCTTACACCCGTTACGGGCTTCCCGTTGTCGGGGAGGTCGGCCAGATCGGCTAACTTCGGGGGTTCGAGTTGAGGCAATGCCCTGCCCATATAGTCACGAATGCGTCGACCATCAGCGTCGTGCGTATGAGACGACATGTTGTGTCTGGGTGTCTGGGTGTCGGGGTGTCTGGGGTGTCGGGGTGTCTGGGGTGTCTGGGTGTCTGGGGGTTGGTAGAGGTTCGAAAAAAAAGTGAAAGCAGGGGCCAGTCTTGGCGTGCTACACTAGGCGATAGATTGGAGTTTGGGTGCGAGGGCGACGAGAAGCGAACAAAACCCCAATGTGCATGTAAAACTGGACAGAGTCCGTCAATATCTATGCTCAAAGAACCAAAGAAGACGAAGGGGACGAGGGACAGAGAAGAAGGCAAAGGTGGAGAAGAAGAATGGAAAAGACGAGATAAGGGCAAAGCTCACCTGGACAGAGTCCGTCAATATCTATGCTCAAAGAACCAAAGAAGACGAAGGGGACGCTGGCCAGGAATCAGTCATGAAGGACACAGAACGAGAGAACGATACGCACAGGGACAGAGAAGAAGGCAAAGGTGGAGAAGAAGAATGGATGAAGATCCAGCATCTTTCCACGCGCCTGCTTTCTCTGCCCTGGACAGCCGCACAACGAAACACACAAGTCAAACACCGAAAGGCCGAAGGTGGCATGACGCGGGGACGGGACGGATCGGGACAGGAGAGATCGGGACAGGAGAGATCGGGACAGGAGAGATCGGGACAGGAGAGATCGGGACAGGAGAGATCGGGACACCGAAACGCGGATGGAAATGGTTAAGTCGCGAGAGGCGGCAATCGCCGAAACGCGACTCGAAACGACCAAGTCGTGGAAAGCAGTCCACTGCTTACAGTTGGCTGAATCCTTGACAAGCGCTTTGGTCGGAGGTGTCCCACAGCCATCCAGGAGACGGATCCAGTCCAGCAGTATCTTCTCCTGTGTGTTGGTAAGAGCTTTGTTGGTAGGTTTATTGTCATGCCTGGACAGAATACCCTTGTGTTGGTTTTGGAGTTGCTTGACGGGCACATCATATTGGCAAGAGAGAGCGGCAAAGTTGGGATTTTTCTGCCGGTTTGCAGCGCGTAGGGCCTCTAGGACTCTAGCTTCGACATCGGATATTTTTGGGGGCATAGCGATATGTGAAACAGCGAGAAATGGGCATGAAACAAAAAGATAAATGAAAAATCTCCAGCGCCGAGCGGCGTGTTTCGGCTGTCGCCAATACGGACACGTCCGAGCTGCCTGCCCGACCCATCCTCCCCGACCCCGCATCGCCGCCATCGGTCCTCCTTTCCCTGCTCCTGATTTGGTTTCGTTGGCGGGCCCTGCTCTGCAGGCTCCTGCTCGCGGACAAGAAGACGCCGACCCTGGTGTCAAGTCTTCTGGGTCAGTACCTCTCCTCATTGTCAATGCGCGTGTCCAGGCTGATGGGCTTTCCTATCAGGCTTTAATGGACACGGGCGCGGCGGTGAACGTCATCGACAAGGAGCTGGTTAGAGAATTGGGAATAGAGACTACGAGGATGTTGCCGGTAGTGACGAAAATGGCCGATGAATCGTTTGGACCCCGAATTTCAGAGAAAGTCTTCATAGACATCCACGTTGGTGCTACTGTCTACCCCGCTTCCCCATTTGTCGTCATGCCCTTGGGTCCATCTAACCGTTTGATCCTCGGTCTACCCTTCCACATTCAACATGCCTTGTTCGTTGGAGCTCGTGGTTTCGACCAAATATTGAGAGAAGGCGATGGGGAAAGATTTCTGCCAGGAAAAGACTATACGCGTATTAGTGAAGTGTCCTTGGAATTGGCTTCAGAGCTTGTTGCCAAACGCACAGCACTCACTGCTCAGATCCTCGCCGACTTTGCCGACATCCTCCCTCCTCAGTTGTCCGAGGTGTCGCAGTACCCAAAGCCAACCTCGCAGAATTCCCAAGTCCGACACCACATCAACGTGCTCCCGGACACAAAGCCAGTGGCTCGGCCGTATTTCCGAGTTCCCCTGGCATGGAGGGATGCGTTCAAAGAAGAGATCAGCAAACACGTCGACGCTGGTCGTTTGCGTACCTCGAGTTCTCCGTGGGCTGCCCCGGCATTCTTGATCCAGAAGGACAATGGCAAGTTCCGTTTCCTATGCGACTACCGTGGGTTGAACGCCGTCACCATCAAGGACAGCACCCCTGTGCCCTCGGTGGAGGACATCTTGCAGCGGGCGGCGCGTGGGAAAATTTTTGCAAAGTTGGATTTGACGGATGCGTTTTTTCAAACGTTGATGAACGAGCCAGATATCGAGAAGACGGCCATCGCGACGCCGTGGGGGCTGTATGAGTGGGTAGTGATGCCGCAGGGAGCTTGCAATTCGCCAGCGACGCAGCAGAGGAGATTGAATGAAGCGTTGCGTGGATTGCTGGGAGAATGCTGTGAGGCGTATGTCGATGACATCATAATTTGGGGAGACGACGAAACTGCGCTAGACGCGCGGATACGAGAGGTCCTCAATGCGCTGAAACGCGCTGGGTTTGTTTGCTCTCCATCCAAGTCCCAGTTCTTCATCGGCGAAGCCTCCTTCCTAGGGCATACGATCTCCGCCAACCACATAGGCCCCGACCCGAAAAAGATTGAGACCCTCATGAACTGGCCCGCGCCTACTACTGTCAAACAGCTCCGCTCGTTCCTTGGGCTTCTCAACTACGTCCGAAAATTTACTCCACACATCGCCGCCCCGCTCTCCGTCCTCACCCAGAACATCCCTCCCAACAAAGCAGCCGAGAAAGCATATGAAGCGTATAAGAAGCAGTTGGAGGCAGGAAAGGCAGTGGATGGGGTGGAGTTGCGATGGAAATGGGATTGGACCGAGGCGGCGGAGAAAGCGTTTGCCGAGTGTAAGAGTCTCCTCGCTCAGATCACAGGACTGATCCCTCTCGACCACGACGCCGTCAAGCGCGGTGAACAAGAGATTTATCTTTACACCGACGCCAGCAACACTGGCATCGGGGCGTGGTTAGGCGCTGGGAAGCTCCCCGACGCTGTCGCCCCCGTCGCCTACTTCTCCCGATCCCTCAACGACGCCGAACGAAACTACCCTGTACACGACAAAGAAATGCTGGCCATCATCGAGGCGCTCGAGGAGTGGCGACCCCTCCTGCTCGGCGTTCCTGTCCACGTTATGACCGACCACGCCACCCTTCGCCATTTCTTCACCCAACCAAAACTCTCTGAACGACAGAAACGGTGGCTCCTTGTCCTCGCCGACTTCGACCTCGAAATCTTCTACATCCCCGGTGTCACAAATGACATTGCCGACGCCCTTTCCCGCATACCCCACCCCAAACTCTCGTCCCTCCGCCTCTCCTCTATTGGCTCTATCTTGGTGTTGGGTCCGAATGAAGAGTTGATGGATCGTATCAGTGAGGGGTACGCGGAGGATACGGTTATGCAGACTTGGCCTTTGGAAGGGTCTTGCCCGCCGGGTATCCGTCAGGTGGAAGTACAAGGGCGGTCTGGGAAGGTGGACGTATGGATGGAAGGGGATCGCTTGTGCATCCCCGATCTTCATGAGGTCAAGGAAGTTTGTTTGAAAGAGTGTCACGAGGCCATGGGGCATTTTGGTGTTGACAAGACGCTTGAATATCTTCGACGTAAGTACTTTTGGAAAGGAATGGCCGCTGACGTCGGAGAGTTTGTCCGCACCTGCCCTGCGTGTCAAACCTCCAAAGCTTCTACACAGAAAACGCCTGGGTTGCTCCACCCCCTCCCTGTCCCAGCCAACAAGTTCTCCGACATCGGCATCGACTTTGTCGGCCCCATGCCAGAATCCCACGGTCTCGATTTTCTTATCGTCATTACCGACCGACTCACCGGATGGGTTGTGTTGATCCCATCCGTCACGACTCTCACTTCGACCGCCTTCGCCCAATTATTTTTTGACAACTGGGTTTCCAAGTTTGGGACCCCGACGACTATCGTATCAGATTGCGACAAGCTGTTCACGGCCGCCTATTGGCGCCGACTCAGGGCCCGCCAACGAAACCAAATCAGGAGCAGGGAAAGGAGGACCGATGGCGGCGATGCGGGGTCGGGGAGGATGGGTCGGGCAGGCAGCTCGGACGTGTCCGTATTGGCGACAGCCAAAACATGTCACGGACATGACCGGACATGACCGCAGAGTTACGTCAAAGCACCGGCCATCGCCGCCGCGATGCCTCCACCGCGATGCCTCCACCGCGATGCCTCCACCGCATGCCTCCACCGCGACTTACCGTACTCGCGCCGACACTGTTAAGCACTCAGGATATCATCTGATTGGCCTCGTGCTTCCCCTACCCTCACACTACATACTCGGCACTAGCAACGGTAGCATCGAACTAGATGCAAGGGCTCATTCACCACAGCAATCACCTCGAGCTCACAGCATAATCTAAACTAGCTACTCGCGTCGCAGCAAGACTCTTGATCAGTCAACCTATCGCATCAAGCCTTATCAAGAGAGCTGTGAATATCCGTGACTAGACTAACGAATAGATTGAAGCTAGTAACGCTGTGCTGCATAGCATCAAGGCCTAGAAGTAACGGAGACCGAGACAAGGAAAGATAACCTGAACTCCATATCATCGCTAGAACAAGTATGGCTAGAGAGACCCCAAAAACACGAATGAGCTATAGAAAGAGGCCAGTGCTAGTATAGAGGCGGTGCAAGAGAAAAGGATAAGAATAGAACGGGCTGGTAAACGTTTAGCAGATTGAAAGATATATAAGTAGCTAGATATTCTCACTTCGAGCTCCTCAGCGATCTCGAATTGAGTCTAAGTCATCATTGAGTATATGAAGACTGCTTCAAGGAAGTAAATAGACTTTATTCAAAGCCAAGTACAACAGACATCAAGAACCTAGCTAGAGTAGACCGTGAGTCAAGAACAACTCTAGGTTAGTAGGAAGAAGGTCTTATCGTACCACTTGGGTATCGTATCAAGGCTTCTTCAGTTGTCTCCCATAACAGTTTTGGGCTGACAGAGTAAGGTAACAGAAAGTATCGCAGGCCGATATACAAGGTTGTGAGTAAGGTCTTGACAAAACACGCCGCTCGGCGCTGAAGAAAGGCTCGAGCTCGCACACCACCTTCACCAGGGGGCAGGTTGATGTCGGGATTGAGCCAAGCAGCTTGTTCTGCGGTGAGAGGGGCACTGCTGGGACTACCGTTGGCGATAGGGGCGGAAGGGCGCATGGGGCTGGGGGTAAAGGTTCGCACCGAGACAGCGGGTTGACTTGCCCGCATGTAACTCTGCATGGCCGCACGATCTTCGACCCATGATGCCATCTCGTCCGACGCTTGTGAGACCAACTTGGCCAACGTCACGTCCTCGACACCGAGCTCCGCTTTGTCCAGGTACCTTCTGACCTTGTTTCCCACGGGGGCGTCGTCGCCTTGGAGGCCATGGAGAAACTGGTGCTTGACCTCCGAGTCGGTCAGGGGGTCGCGAGTGTCACGGAGGATCGTTTGGTAGTCCAGGAGTAGCTTCGCGTAGGTCTGTACTCCGCTCGGGGAGGAGTAGAGGCATTTCAAGCCACGGAAACGAATGCGGAGGTTTGACTCCCATCCACGATCAAGGACATGGGCCTTGAAGGCTTTCGCCCATCCCTCGAACGTCGACGCGTTCACGCCGTCCGTATCCACCCACAGGGACCACTTTCCCACGCCCCGAATGGACGTGTTGCACTGACTGACGGCCCATCGGTCTGTGTCGGTAGGCTTCCAGAACATAAAGCTGTCGTCGAGGTGGAGACGTAGAGCTGTCAAGTGACGCTGGATGACGAAGGGGTCGGTGGAGTGGGTTGAGAGGGTCGGGCAAGACAGTTTGTCAGGTCGATAGTGGGAGGCGGGGGGAGGCGACGTATGCTCTCGGGGCGAAACCTCGACGCGGTCGAGACGGTCGTTGACAGCCCTCTGTCCTGCAACGAGCTGGGTCAATAAATCGCGGAGGTAGTCGTCGCGAGGTAGGTGTGCGGCAGTAGTAAAACCAGGTGGCGCAGGGGTGTCTTCGTGGCCGCGTGCACGACCTTTGCCGCCGAGAGGGGTGACCTTGTCCAAGATGTACTCAGAGAATCCTTCAGAACTCCCCATACTGCTCTCCGTCTCTCCCTTCTCGTTCTCCTCTTTCTTCTCCACCTCAAGCGTCTCCATGCTTCCTTTCTCTCCTGGAGCAGCCTCCAGCTTGGGACCGTCGGTGGAATTCTGGTCGGTGAGGTCCCCCGTGGCGGGTTTCCCGGTCTTGTTGTTGGTTGGGTCCCCCGTTACGGGCTTCCCGGTCTCGTCGGGGACATTGTCGGGGAGGTCGGCCAGATCGGCTAACTTCGGGGGTTCGAGTTGAGGCAATGCCCTGCCCATATAGTCAAAAATGCGTCGACCATGAGCGTCGTGCGTAGGAGACGACATGTTGTGTCTGGGTGTCTGGGGTGTCTGGGGTGTCTGGGGTGTCTGGGGTGTCTGGGGTGTCTGGGGTGTCTGGGGTGTCTGGGGTGTCTGGGGTGTCTGGGGTGTCTGGGGTGTCTGGGGGTTGGTAGAGGTTCGAAAAAAAGTGAAAGCAGGGGCCAGTCTTGGCGTGCTACACTAGGCGGTGGATCGGAGTTTGGGCGCGAGGGCGACGAGAAGCGAACAAAACCCCAATGTGCATGTAAACTGGACAGAGTCCGTCAATATCTATGCTCAAAGAACCAAAGAAGACGAAGAGGACGCTGGCCAGGAATCAGTCATGAAGGACACAGAACGAGAGAACGATACGCACAGGGACAGAGAAGAAGGCAAAGATGGGAGAAGAAGAATGGATGAAGATCCATCATCTTTCCACGCGCCTGCTTTCTCTGCCCTGGACAGCCGCACAACGAAACACACAAGTCAAACACCGAAAGGCCGAAAGTGGCATGACGCGGGGACGGAACGGATCGGGACAGGAGAGATCGGGACAGGAGAGATCGGGACAGGAGAGATCGGGACAGGCAACCGAAACGCGGATGGAAATGGTTAAGTCGCGAGAGGCGGCGATCGCCGAAACGCGACTCGAAACGACCAAGTCGTGGAAAGCAGTCCACTGCTTACACTTGATTGTTTGGACTGCATACATGTAAGCACTAGTGGAGGGCAGCCTGTTGCGTTTGTGTGCTTGGACTCAGCAAATGAGAAGCGCTCCTGCTATGCAGTAGGCGGCCTGATAAAGCTGGTGGATGAAGAGCAGAAAGAACTCAAACAAATGAGAAGCGCCTCCACTCTTGTTTTACGTAATGTGTAATTCTACGTCATTTCAGAAGTTTCGCGGGACTCGCCGCACACGCACCAGACAAGGACTTGGTGGAACGCGATGTGGCTCTTCTTTCTTTGCCCGTCGCCGTTCCCCGTTCTTTGCCCTTTGCTATAAGCTCAGGTGTCTGTGTGTGTGCGTGAGTCCCCTTCTTGTTCACATATTAGTGCATAGCTAAAACCTGGATAGTCGTTACAGTTAAGACTGACTTCTATCCAGGTACGTATATACCCGTCGTCGTTCCCCGTTCTTCGCCCTTTGCTATAAGCTCAGGTGTCTGTGTGTGTGCTCGTTACAGTTAGGACTGACTTCTATCCAGAGTCACCGCTTTTCCCTCGTCTGTGTGACATATATGCATTGGGGTCCTGTTTGCAGTACAGGATACACCGCCCCACACAAGTCTTCGCCGTTCTTCGCCGCTCTTCGCTTCTGTCGTCCAGCTACCCATAGCTGAGACTCTCGCCGTTCTCCCCCGTTGTCAGTGAAGTGGTACCCCACCACTTACACTTTTTTTCAAACTTCGCACCCCAAAATCGTCCACGATGCCCCCTAAAGAACAAAAAACAGAGCCCGCGCCCACACCCAAACCTGCGCCTGCACCCAAGCCCGTGTCGTCTACCTCTGTCTTCCATGATGAGGAAGGCAACCCCCTCACCTCCGAAGAAGCTGCTGGCCGCCCCTTCCTTCACATTGCCTCGGGCGGCAAACTCATCTTTGGCCCCCACCCCCCTGTCGTCGACACTACTGTCCCTCTTCGCACCGCCGACGGCACCCGCGTGCAGCGTGACAACACCCCCTATCCGGGACACAATGTCCCTCCTCACCTCTCGGGCCCTACCCCCCCCTGCCCCAGCCTCCGACGGACAGGCGTCGAGCCAACTTGCTGTCGGATATGACGACCTCCGCACCACCGTGGCGAATGTCACCATCGACGACTTCGACGAGGAGGAAGATGCCGCGTTCCTTGCTGCTGTAGAGGACGATATCGACCACCAACCCAACCATCAGTCGGTCCCTCTCATCCTTGTCGACGTTGGTCTCTCGGCTGACTCTCCCATCGCTACAGGTCTTATTGATCCTGGCGCGGCGATCAACACCGTCAGCAAGAGTTTTGTGCAGAGAGCTGGCTTGAGGAAAGAGAAAATTAGACCGTTGCGAAAGAGGATGGCAGATGGGAGACCTGCACCGCATGTTGATACCAGAGTCATGATGGATGTTTTTATTGGCCCAACCCTTTACAAGAGCTCGCCCTTCCTCATCCTCCCCTCTCCCACCTCGCACCAAGTCGACATCATCCTCGGACTCCCCTTTTGTCTCCAGCATCGCGTGTTGGAGGGTGTGCTTGCGCGCGAGTGGTCTAGTGAAGTGGAGGTCGGTGGAGGTTGGCGGCGACCTCCGCCGACGGCGCGCACCAAGTTGAATGGGCGTAATGACCCCGGGTCATTACACCACTGTAAGCAGTGGGCTGCTTTCCACGACTTGGTCGTTTCGAGTCGCGTTTCGGCGATCACCGCCTCTCGCGACTTAACCATTTCCATCCGCGTTTCGGTTACCTGTCCCGATCTCTCCTGTCCCGATCCGTTCCGTCCCCGCGTCATGCCACCTTCGGCCTTTCGGTGTTTGACTTGTGTGTTTCGTTGTGCGGCTGCAGGGCAGAGAAAACAGGCGCGTGGAAAGATGCTGGATCTTCATCCATTCTTCTTCTCCACCTTTGCCTTCTTCTCTGTCCCTGTGCGTATCATTCTCTCCTTCTGTGTCCTTCCATGACTGATTCCTGGCCAGTGTCCGCTTCGTCTTCATTGGTCTTTTGAGTCTAGATATTGACGGACATTGTCCAGGTGAGCCTTGCCCTTCTTTCGTCTTTCTTCATTCCATTCTTCTTCTCCACCTTTGCCTTCTTCTCTGTCCCTTGTCCACTTCGTCTTCCTTGGTCTTTTGAGTCTAGATATTGACGGACATTGTCCAGTATATGCAAAGGGGTCTTGTTTGTTTCTCCTTGACGCGAACACATCGACCGATCCGACCGATACAGTGAAGGACTGACGCCCGGTCCTTACAACCACCCCGCTGGTGTGAACAGAAATGACCGAGATAATTCGCACAGGCCTATGTCAAAAATAGAACAAGTAACAGGGAAAACCCAGTGGGAAAACCTTATGCCGTTGGCGAGTGCTTGATGAGAAAGAGAGTCGGTATCCTGTGAGGTGTGATCAGTCAAATATACAGTGATTGAGAAAAAAAAAATCGAAGTAGGGAGATGGGATGTTGAAATAATACAGCTCACTCGGTGATGTTGTCCAATAACTCAAACCCATCTGCTATGGCCACCATTAGCACATCCAGATGCAACTCATCTTCTCCCATAAAGGTCTCCCAAGCCTCCCTCCAACCCGTGTACGTCTCGGCCTCGTCGAGACTAATCCATTTCGCCTTCACCCCATGTCCTGCTAGGCGAATCTTCACTTGTCAGACCAGAGAATGAGGTGGACGGGGCCGTTGGGTTTTCTCGTCGAGTACCTGGATAATATGAGGCGGATCCGAGGCTGGAGGGCGCTCCAGTATGCGGGGAGCAGAGGAAAAGACTTCCCGCAACCAAATATGCTTTTTTCCGGCCACAACACAACCACATTTTTTCCAACCGTGCCATAATGCGACCATGACGTGTCATGCTCTTTTTCCGTGCCATAACGCGACCACGCTTTTTTCCCAAGGACACAATGCGACCTTTCCAATCTTTTACAAGTCATAACGTGACCATCCATTTTTCTAATTTGAGTTGGCAGTGTAAATACGATGCACCCATTGTAAATACCATTGGAAGTTCCAGGCCCTGCTGGTCCCCCACCCATTCCCACGTGGACCGTGTCACACTAATGTGGCATTGTGGCTCAGACGCGACGCGACGTTTTGTTGCTCGTGGTTGCTCAATTACAACCTTCTCTTGCGTCGTCTGATAGACAACTCTCAGTTTCTGAACCACCCAATACCTCAACCAAAGCTACACAGCCCGCACAAAGTCTTACTATGGCTCCTGTCTTTTTGCAAAATGTGGAGAATATCCATGAAATGTAAGAGCCTCCTCCCGTCACATCCTTACTTATATTGACGTGTTCGTTGCAGTGTGCCTGCCACCCAAGGAGAAACACTTCGTGATCCTCACCCACCCGTTCAACTGTATGTGGACCAAGTCTTTGCCAACAAGGATGCGCTTTATGCACAGGTTGCACATCATTCTGCACAACAGGATATGGCGTCTAGTTTGTGGGGCCTTCACAAGAAAGCCTACCGTACCTGTGTTTGCTCCCATGCCAAAACAACAGGGTGCCAGTATCTTGTCAGAGCGCGCGCCACAGGTGTGCCCGATGCGTATTGTATCACTGAGCTGCGACTCCAGCACACTTGTAAGCCTGGAGAACTAGCCCCTCGAGTTGGAGCGCTCAGATACCAGTTCCGAGAGCATCAGGTATGTTGTGATCTCCACACTTGAGTTGATTGCATAACTTACAAGCCTCGTAGCTTCGCTCTTCCGGAGTCGAATCGGAGACGAAGAGCAAGACTGCTATCTCGCTGGTCGAGCAGCAAACCGGCGTGCAGATGACCCGAAGGTCGACATACCGTACCCTAAATGGTCTCAGCGGTGTGTAGGCTGTTCCTTTGCTTAATGTAAAAGATAGATGATCAATTTTGATCTCATGCTCATGAATGGGCATGTTTGCCCGATTTTCTCGGGCATTGCGCCTCGGTCAATCCGGAGGGCACTTATGTGTCCCGTTTCGATGCAAACATGCGTCCATTTTCCTTCTTTGCACCGAGCTTCTTCAAGAAGCAATTCCTTAAGCACATTCACCCAATGCTAGGAGTTGACGTGATGAAGGAACGCAAGGCCGGTCCGATCTCTTTCACCTTGGTGTTTATCGATAAGTTGTCGGAGGCGATAGTCGAGAGGGGGGCCCAGGCCGACAGGGAAGAAGGTGCAGTCCCACCGCGAGTTTTCAAAAAGCTAGAAGAGGCCAGTGAATCAGCTTCGGCTGCATTCAACGCCACGATCAAAAGGCTTGACACTTCGGCAGAAGCAGATACTGAAGCAAAGGTGACTGTCTCTTCAAAGTCTTCCACAACAAGAAAATTCTGGGAGGTGGTCATCCGGCCATACATCTCGAAGAAGAGACCAGCCTCCAAATCCCCTGTCAAGACCTTACTCACAACCTTGTATACCGGCCTGCGATACTTTCTGTTACCTTACTCTGTCAGCCCAAATCTGTTATGGGAGACAACTGAAGAAGCCTTGATACGATACCCAAGTGGTACGATAAGACCTTCTTCCTACCAACCTAGAGTTGTTCTTGACTCACGGTCTACTCTAGCTAGTTTCTTGATGTCTGTTGTACGTGGCTTTGAATAAAGTCTATTTACTTCCTTGAAGCAGTCTTCATATACTCAATGATGACTTAGACTCAATTCGAGATCGCTGAGGAGCTCGAAGTGAGAATATCTAGCTACTTATATATCTTTCAATCTGCTAAACGTTTACCAGCCCGTTCTATTCTTATCCTTTTCTCTTGCACCGCCTCTATACTAGCACTGGCCTCTTTCTATAGCTCATTCGTGTTTTTGGGGTTTCTCTAGCCATACTTGCTCTAGCGATGATATGGAGTTCAGGTAATCTTTCCTTGTCTCGGTCTCCGTTACTTCTAGGCCTTGATGCTATGCAGCACAGCGTTACTAGCTTCAATCTATTCGTTAGTCTAGTCACGGATGTTCACAGCTCTCTTGATAAGGCTTGATGCGATAGGTTGACTGATCAAGAGTCTTGCTGCGACGCGAGTAGCTAGTTTAGGTTATGCTGTGAGCTCGAGGTGATTGCTGTGGTGAATGAGCCCTTGCATCTAGTTTGATGCCACCGCTACTAGTGCCAAGTATGTAGTGTGAGGGTAGGGGAAGCACGAGGCCAATCAGATGATATCCTGAGTGCTTAACAGTGTCGGCGCGAGTAACGACAAGTCGCGGTGGAGGCATGCGGTGGAGGCATCGCGGTGGAGGCATCGCGGCGGCGATGGCCGGTGCTTTGACGTAACTCTGCGGTCATGTCCGGTCATGTCCGTGACATCCCCCAACTTCCAGTCTCCCCTCCCCCCCAACTTCCAGTCTCCCCTCCCCCATGACTTCCAGTCTCCCGTCCCCTATAGCTTCCAGTCTCCCCTCCCTTCAAAGCTACAAACCTCCAACGACCCTGCCAGGAATGGCGCCCATCTCGCCCATCTCCCCTTTCAAAGAAACCCGACTGCCACCACCCTCTTCACTCCACCATCTCTTGAGTGCTCCTGCCAGGGCCCTAAGGATACTGGCCTACTGTAGGGTCCAGACTCCACGCAGTGGGGACGTAATGCCTGGGGGACAAAGAGATACGGATAGACGAATGAGTCCCTAGTGGATGGACGACTAAGATAGGTCTCGATACCGAAGTAGACAAGGTATTACGAGTCGAAGTGTGTATATAGTTTACCACTGTACCAAACAAGGCATAAGACTTGTGAGGTTCTCAAGCTTGGGTATTACGAAATATCATCAATGAGGTTCTATTCTACGGCTACCACGGCCCCTTATATATCTTTCTGACTCATCGATGATTTCCAACGCTTCCTTGTCTCTTTGCACATTTGCCACCGGCTTATGCAGCGTATGTGATATTGCTGAATACTTTCTGGCCGACCCTATATTCTGGAGCGGGCAGTCTACGCTTATTTGCCTGAATCGTAGACTGCTCTTGAGCGTGCTGAATATTCTCGCGCAAGAACGAGAACAGCTCGGATAGCTCCGCAACAAACCTCGTTGCTGCGGGATTGACATCGTCAATCGGTTTCGTAAGGACGAAATCACTGTTTGGATGAAAACCCTTATTCGCAAAGAAGGGTGTGACTTCGGTAGATGCGTGAGTCGCATTATTGTATTCAAACTCCGCCAAGGAGAGCCACTCGCTCCAATCGGATTGCTGATAGTTCGTAAAGATCCGTAAGTGCTGCTCGAGCACTTGGTTCACCCTCTCCGTCTGCCCATCCGACTGTGGATGGTATGCAGTACTGAAGTTCAACTTGATTTGCAGACTGTCTGCTAGAGATCGCCAGAACCTGGAAGCAAACTTGTTACCTCGGTCGCTGACAATGTCTGTAGGCAGGCCGTGTTTGGCAAAGACATGTGTCACGTAGTGGCGTGCTACGTCCTTGGCAGTAGCATTGATTGTCGAGGGGATAAATATCGCCATCTTCGTGAGTCGGTCTACTATGACTAAGATCGCATCATGCCCATTTGACATGGGTAGCTGATCAATGAAGTCCATAGAGATTGACGTCCATGGATATGGTGGGATAGGGAGTGATTGTAGTAAGCCGTAAGGCTTGTGTCGTCTTGGCTTCGTACACTGACAAGTGTTGCAGGTGTTGACAAAGTCCATCACATAGCCCTTATCTTTGGCCACCAAAATTCCTTCGCAATCAACTGTAAAGTCTTTCGACGACCGTAGTGTCCAGCAGAGGGGAGGTCATGGAGTAGCTGAGTGACCTGCAGTCTCAATGGACCTGGAGGTACGTACAGCTGAGCACCGTTGTAGAGTACCCCTTCTGATGCCGTCTCCTCAAAAAGCGAGGTCCCGCAAGCTAGTAACTCTTCTTCGTTCTGGTGCTGCCGGCTGTTAAAAACAAAACTCAGTCGGCGCCTAGGAAACACAAAAGATGGATGGGTGGGTGGGTCTGATCTACTAAGAAATGAAACGCGAAAACTGACTATCTACAATGACAGGCATGTCGGATTTTAGACAAGTCTATCCAAACAGATCTTCACCAACTTCAACTTTGCTTGAACGTCCTTAGATCTACTAGTAAGTTCGTCGCTCTCTTCTACGCTTGCGGGATGAATTCCTGGGAATGCCATATTTAATGGTCCAAGAGTCTTCATCCATTGACAACCTTTTCGTCTACAACTGTCGTTTCTATTTAAATTCTCTAAGCTACAGATTGACTAAATAAGACAAGAATTCTATGCTAACTCTATCGTTAGGCTTACACATCTTCTAATACACTCTCTTTAACAATCTCTGCGATCTTCTAGGCGTTACTTCTTTCGCCTTCTTAACTTCGTTCGCCTTCTCAACTACTTTCGTTTTCCAACTACAGCTCGTGTCGACTGTGAAACAGGAGTGGGTGCCGTGGCAAGATGAGGTGGAGCACTGGAGCGATTCACAGGGGCGTGATGGAGTGGTGGGATGACTTGCGGAGACAAAGAGCGGAACCGTTTGGCTACGAGGAAAAGACTTCCCGCGACCAAATCCACTTTTTCCGTGCCACAACGCGACCACATTTTTCCATCCGTGCCATAATGCGACCATGACGTGGCATACCTTTTTTCCGTGCCATAACGCGACCACACTTTTTTCCCAAGGACACAATGCGACCTTTCCAATCTTTTCCATGTCATAACGCGACCATCCATTTTTCTAATTTGAGTCGGCATTGTAAATACGATGCACCCCTTGTAAATACCATTGGAAGTTCCAGGCCCTGCTGGTCCCCCACCCATTCCCACGTGGACCGTGTCACGCTAATGTGGTAATGTGGCTCAGACGCGACGCGACGTGTTGTTGCTCTTGGTCGCTCAATTACAACCTTCTCTTGCGTCGTTTGATAGACAACTTTCAGTTTCTGAACCACCCAATACCTCAACAAAGCTAAACAACCCACGCAAAGTATCACTATGGCTCCTGTCTTTTCGCGAAACGTCGAGAATATCCATGAAATGTAAGAGCCTCCTCCCGTCACATCCTTACTTATATTGACGTGTTCGTTGCAGTGTGCCTGCCACCCAAGGAGAAACACTTCGTGATCCTCACCCACCCATCCAACTGTATGTGGACCAAGTCTTCGCCAACAAGGATGCGCTCTATGCGCAGGTGGCACATCACTCTGCACAACAGGACATGGCGTCTAGTATGTGGGGCCTTCGCAAGAAAGCCTACCGTACGTGTGTTTGCTCCAATGCCAAGACAACAGGGTGTCAATACCTTGTCAGAGCGCGCGCCACAGGTGTGCCCGATGCGTGGCGCATTACTGAGCTGCGCCTCCAGCACACTTGTAAGCCTGGAGAACTAGCCCCTCGAGTTGGAGCGCTCAGATACCAGTTCCGAGAGCATCAGGTATGTTGTGATCTCCACGCTTGAGTTGATAGCATAACTTACAAGCCTCGTAGCTTCGCTCTTCCGGAGCCGAATCGGAGACGAAGAGCAAGACTGCTATCTCGCTGGTCGAGCAGCAAACCGGCGTGCAGATGACCCGAAGGTCGACATACCGTACCCTAAACGGTCTCAGTGGTGTGTAGGCTGTTCCTTTGCTTGATGTTGTTGCTGATGTGAAAGATAGATGATCAATTTCGATCTCATGCTCATGAATGGGCATGTTTGCCCGATTTTCTCGGGCATTGCGCCTCGGTCGATCCGGAGGGCACTTATGTGTCCCGTTTCGATGCCAACATGCGTCCATTCTCCTTCTTTGCGCCGAGCTTCTTCAAGAAGCAATTCCCTAAGCACATTCGCCCAATGCTAGGAGTCGACGCCGCCTTTACAAAGACTTGCGTGGACCATCACATCATCATTGCATCCTCGTATGATGCAAACTCCAACATCTTCCCTTTGGCGTGGGCCTTCGCTTCCGGTTCTGAAAACGGCCATGACTGGAGGAACTTCTTTGAATGCTTGAAAGATGCATACCCATGTATCGACAAGCCCGGGAACCAGATTCTGATGGTATCAGACCGGGGAAAGGTGAGTACAGACAGCGTACCCCACAGTACTCAGAGGCTGATTAAGACCAACAGGGACTCCTCAAAAGCTCTCGGGACGTTCTTCCCAATACTGAGCATGTCTATTGCTCTATTCACCTCCAGAGGAACGTGAAGAAGCGCTTTCATCAACCTGGGGAGGAGTTGTACCAGTCGCTCGCGTATGCCACCAACGAAGATGACTTCATGACGCTTTGGAACAGCGCGAAGGATGCTCCTGTTGAACGCCGATTGAACGAAAGCTTCTTCGAATACCTGTGGAGCAAGGACCAGACACAAGCCTCATCTATCCACCCCCGGCACTGGTCTCGAGCGTTCACTCCCCTTCCTCGATTTGGGACAACGACGTCCAACATTGTTGAACAGGTCAACTCCTGGGTGATGAAGGAACGCAAGGCCGCTCCGATCTCTTTCACCTTGGCGTTTATCGATAAGTTGTCGGAGGCGATAGTCTTGAGGGGGGCCCAGGCCGACAGGGAAGAAGGTGCAGTCCCACCGCGAGTTTTCAAAAAGCTAGAAGAGGCCAGTGAATCAGCTTCGGCTGCATTCAACGCCACGATCAAAAGGCTCGACACTTCGGCTGAAGCAGATACCGAAGCGAAGGTGACTGTCTCTTCAAAGTCTTCCACAACAAGAAAATTCTGGGAGGTGGTCATCCGGCCATACATCTCGAAGAAGGGACCAGCCTCCGAACCCCCCAACTTCCAGTCTCCCCTCCCCCCCAACTTCCAGTCTCCCCTCCCCCCCAACTTCCAGTCTCCCCTCCCCCCCAACTTCCAGTCTCCCCTCCCCCATGACTTCCAGTCTCCCGTCTCCCATAGTTTCCAGTCTCCCCTCCCTTCAAAGCTACAAACCTCCAACGACCCTGCCAGGAATGGCGCCCATCTCGCCCATCTCCCCTTTCAAAGAAACCCGACCGCCACCACCCTCTTCACTCCGCCATCTCTCGAGTGCTCCTGCCAGGGCCCTAAGGATACTGGCCTACCTTGCAGTCATGCCACGTACGCCTTAGAGTTTATCAGGAAAGTCATCACCGAACGGCAGAGCGAATTTCATCCGGATCTTGTCAAGAGGTTCAATCGCGCTCGGTACATCCGGCGTGAGCTGATGACATCGACGTGGAGCAAGACCTACCGAAATCATGAACTGCCCACGTTCATCCCAAAACACAGCCTCCAGCCTGATGAAGATGTCACCCTCTCGTTCCGATGGGGCCATGGGCGACGCGCAGACAAGCGCAAAACTCACGGTGATCCGATCACCGAGGCCTCGAAGAAGCGTTGTGTCGCCGCGTTTGGGGAAGAGCCGATTCGGGGAGGCAGGAACTATGTGGCCAAGGGCCGCACTAGGTGTGGTTACTGTCGGGAAATGGGGCATAATGTCAAGAAATGCCCAATGAAGATGGCAGGGAAGGCGCCAGCTGCTGCTGCTGGAGATCTGAGGCGGGAAAGGGAGGAAGAGAAGGACAGTGACGAGGATACCGGCTTGGAGGAGAGCGGCAGTGTTGGGGAGATCTGTCTTGCCAAAGAGAGAGGCTGTGGCGAAGGGAAGGCGGCCAGAGATAGGGGAGACAGTGTCGTTCTGGCCGATGGGAAGGGCAATACTGCTCATCTTGGCGTGAGTCAGCTAGCGTCTCGGGGCAATCTCGACGAGGTACCGACCATCTCTCCCGCTTCGCGTTCTGAGCTCTTGAAGAGATACGCCAGCATCCCGTTTGTGGCAGGCCGAAACCCCATCATGGGCTCAAAGCACCCACTGGAGGCCCGGGTTTCCACGGAGGAACAATCCCTTCTACAACAGCGCAGTCACCTCGGGCAAATCAGTGCGAGTATTGATCAAAACTCGGGGTACTTCCAAGGCCGATCATGGTGGAGCAGTGATGTGGCTTACGGCTTGCTAAGTGCTGCCGAGGAGCTGGCTCCGAGGTCGATGGGCTGGAGTTCTCGTTGTGCCCCTCTACTCGCGGACGACCTGTACATTCTAATGACGGCTAAGCCTGGAACAGTGGAAGTGCCTCTTCGCTTGACGCTGGGGGAGGATGCTGGCTGGAGGGCTAAGGACGTGGTCACAGGAATCGTCAATGTAAACGGTGTACATTGGATTCCCGTTGGCGTCTTTCCCCAGCAGAGGCTTATCGTTGCGGTCGACGGGGCAGAGGGGAAGTATTGTGCTGGTTCTGAATTCGACGAGGTGAGCACTCTCTCTTCGACGAGACAGATTCTGACTGACTGTGTGTAGAAATTCATGAACGCGTGGAGAGAGAGATTTGTCTGGGAGAGACGGAGAGGTCTAGTAGAGGATGCCGCGAATGAAGGCTGGGTATACGCTGGTCCGTCTCAGGTGAGTACTAGGAAGAATGCGAAGCAGTCAGCTGAATATAGAGAACAAGATGACTCGCCTAGCAACCGAGTGGTACCAACAGACCGACGAATACAGTTGCGGACCCATTAGCGTTGCATGGACCGTTGCGGCCACCCTAGGCATACGCCCATCGAAGACATTTGTGTCAGAGATGATGGATGGCGGAGCTTCGAGGGACCATGGCATTCAACTCCGCATGGGTCTCTTGCAATACGTACTGGCTCTTTGTAGGCAGCCTCTGGCGGACGTGGGCGGAGATGAAGACGCTGAAGGGGAGATGTGGTGAGCAAGTGACGATGGGGGTGCGGTTGAGATTGAGGGGGAAGTGCATGAATGGGAAGAGGGAGGGGCCTGGCTTGTGGAAAATGTGATCATGGTAATTGAATAAGAAAGAAGACAATAAACGAATGCAAATTCGGTGTATTCATGTTGATGACGTCACGGTCCACGTGGGAATGGGTGGGGGACCAGCAGGGCCTGGAACTTCCAATGGTATTTACAAGGGGTGCATCGTATTTACAATGCCGACTCAAATTAGAAAAATGGATGGTCGCGTTATGACATGGAAAAGATTGGAAAGGTCGCATTGTGTCCTTGGGAAAAAAGTGTGGTCGCGTTATGGCACGGAAAAAAGGTATGCCACGTCATGGTCGCATTATGGCACGGATGGAAAAATGTGGTCGCGTTGTGGCACGGAAAAAGTGGATTTGGTCGCGGGAAGTCTTTTCCTCTTTGGCTACAGGTTTGTCAGGATTGTTCACATGGAATTCCTGAACGAGCTCACGAGTATTCTCCAGATGTTTAGAAGGTTCCCACTGCGTCTCGTCAGTACCTTCGTATCCACGCCATTTCACCAAATAACTCACATCTCTCCCTTTCCTTTTTGAGTCAACTATTCTTGCAACTTCCCATTCCTTGTCGGCGACCACTGTCTCGTAGGGTTCAGGCTGTGCACCCGAATGCATTACTGTGCCGTCGCTGAAGGTTGGGAAGCTGCGTGGGAAGAATATCTGTGTGATGATGCGCTGTACTTGGATATGCTGGAAGTTGTGGAGTTATGAGACTGTGTGTCACTGTGTTTGGATTTTTTTTTCTCTTAACTATTTCCTTTTCTCCATGACGTCTATAAAATTATCTTTACTTATCTGTATTACTAGAACTTCAGCCATTTTGCCAAAGGAATCTTCGACGTGCGGTCTCATCCAAGTGGGGGAGAGTGTAAGAGGCCTGCCTCATACCCTCCCTAACGTACGACCTGTCAACCCTTTGGCTGCGACTCTCTGTCTTGATTGTTTGGATTGCATACAAGTAAGCATTAGTGGAGGGCAGCCTGTTGTGTTGTGTGCTTGGACTCTATGTTCGGCTGGGGAGCTACGGTGAATCAGTTGGATTTTCAAAAATCCCCTCCAGAAGAACGCCCCATCGCCTTCCTATCGGGCAAATTTACGCCGACAGAGATGAACTATCACATCACCGACAAGAAGCCATTCCCCATGGTGGTGGTCGCTGTCAAATGTCGCCACTGGCTCATGTCTTCCGAGTACCCTGTGACTTATGTGACCGACCATAAAGCTCTTAGCAATTGGAAGGTGAAGTACGATACCAACGGGAGGCAGGCTAGGTGGTCAGAGATTTTGTTGAGAAAAGAGTCGTTTATTGTCTACCAACCCGGTAAGACAAACTTTGTCCCAGATATGTTGTCACGTCGACCTGACTATTCAACAGAAAATGATCAGAAGTTGCTCGAGGAAAGCAATGCCCGCCTTTACGAGACTATTTTGTCTCATTTCGATACAGCGGCATTGTCAAAGTCCCCTCCAAACGCAAACCTCTTCAGTATGTCCACATCCCCTCCGAGAAAAGAGATAATTCCGGATTGGATCAATACTGACTTCTAAGTCTCAGGTTCCGAGCTTGTAGAAGGCTTTAAAAGCGACACAAGGCCCTTGAGGCAATTCGACAAGAGATGCTTGCAATAAAATGTTATAGCTGTAACCACAACAGCTGCAACACATCTAAACCCATTGATCCCCCGAGCTACGCCCAATTGTACCCCTCCATCTCCTTGCGACATCCCGTTGACTGGTCTTTCAACGGCCACGGTTTACTCTGTCGAAAAGGCCGCATCTATGTCCCGCCGTCTTGTTTGGAAAAGGTGTTCCGCGCGAGACACGACTTTATTGCGGGAGGGCATCGAGGAGCCGCTGGGACAAGGAGATTGATTGAGAGGGACTATACGTGGAAAGGGTTAAAAGAGGACTATCATACCACAACCTTCAGCGTCCGCCGATTCTCTACGGCTCGTCCTTCCTTGGCGGTACCGAAAGGGGATGGAGGTGTCCATACGGCTTGTGGTGCAAGGGCTTATTCCTCTTGCACGTTTCGCATGCGCCCACGTATCTCTCACAGTCCTCTTTTAACCCTTTCCACGTATAGTCCCTCTCAATCAATCTCCTTGTCCCAGCGGCTCCTCGATGCCCTCCCACAATAAAGTTGTGTCTCGCGCGGAACACCTTTTCCAAACAAGACGGCGGGACATAGATGCGGCCTTTTCGACAGAGTAAACCGTGGCCATTGAAAGACCAGTCACCGGGATGTCGCAAGGAGATGGAGGGGTACAATTGGGCGTAGCTTGGGGGATCAATGGGTTTAGATGTGTTGCAGCTGTTGTGGTTACAGCTATAACATTTTATTGCAAGCATCTCTTGTCGAATTGCCTCAAGGGCCTTGTGTCGCTTTTAAAGCCTTCTACAAGCTCGGAACCTGAGACTTAGAAGTCAGTATTGATCCAATCCGGAATTATCTCTTTTCTCGGAGGGGATGTGGACATACTGAAGAGGTTTGCGTTTGGAGGGGACTTTGACAATGCCGCTGTATCGAAATGAGACAAAATAGTCTCGTAAAGGCGGGCATTGCTTTCCTCGAGCAACTTCTGATCATTTTCTGTTGAATAGTCAGGTCGACGTGACAACATATCTGGGACAAAGTTTGTCTTACCGGGTTGGTAGACAATAAACGACTCTTTTCTCAACAAAATCTCTGACCACCTAGCCTGCCTCCCGTTGGTATCGTACTTCACCTTCCAATTGCTAAGAGCTTTATGGTCGGTCACATAAGTCACAGGGTACTCGGAAGACATGAGCCAGTGGCGACATTTGACAGCGACCACCACCATGGGGAATGGCTTCTTGTTGGTGATGTGATAGTTCATCTCTGTCGGCGTAAATTTGCCCGATAGGAAGGCGATGGGGCGTTCTTCTGGAGGGGATTTTTGAAAATCCAACTGATTCACCGTAGCTCCCCAGCCGAACATAGAGTCCAAGCACACAACACAACAGGCTGCCCTCCACTAATGCTTACTTGTATGCAATCCAAACAATCAAGACAGAGAGTCGCAGCCAAAGGGTTGACAGGTCGTACGTTAGGGAGGGTATGAGGCAGGCCTCTTACACTCTCCCCCACTTGGATGAGACCGCACGTCGAAGATTCCTTTGGCAAAATGGCTGAAGTTCTAGTAATACAGATAAGTAAAGATAATTTTATAGACGTCATGGAGAAAAGGAAATAGTTAAGAGAAAAAAAAATCCAAACACAGTGACACACAGTCTCATAACTCCACAACTTCCAGCATATCCAAGTACAGCGCATCATCACACAGATATTCTTCCCACGCAGCTTCCCAACCTTCATGTTTCTTGGCTTCATCTCTGCTCATCCAACGGCCTCCAACTCTCTCTCTCTCAATCCGTACTCGCACTTGGCGTACTCCCGGGTGACGCTGATGTGGCTTGAGAACCCGTTCTTCTATGACTTGGAGTACTCGAGGTGGGGGTGGGGGATTGGAGGAGAGAATTGTGGGTGAGACTTCACCATGGAATTTGGCTGAAGTACAAAAGGGCTTCAGGAGGGAGGCATGACGGCGTGTGGTGGAAGTGGATCGGGTCAAGACGAAATTGAGGTCGTATAATGATTGGTGAGGGAAAGCCACAGTGATGGTATAGGGACCTTCCCACCGTGGGACTAACTTGGCTGAGTTTCGAGCAGACGAGGTTTTATACTCGTGGCGAAAATCTCTGGTGTTGAGATAGACCAAGTCTTCAACCTTGTATGCCACCTCTGGCCAAGACTGACAATTGATGGAGGGGTACAAGGCAAAAGAAGAAACAGGAGCTTCTGTTTGGAACACTCGATCAATCACCGACCGAAGGACAGGGAGGGTGATGGTGTTCTCATGGAGGCCACGGTCTTCCATGCGATCCTCAACGCGAGTGATGATGTGAGGTGGGAGGCCGTAAAGGAGCTTGTGTCGCATGTTGGAATCACTGATAGCCCTGGTGCCATCACCTAAGACCATTTGACACTCGCCTGCCTTCTCTTCAAACGCTGTCCACGCAGCCAAGGTGGTTCCCTGACACTGCAATCCCTCAAACACTCTCCTAGTCTCCAATTCCCAGTTGGGCGAAAGGGCCTCATTCTTAAACTCTCTCCTCTAATTCTCCCACGAGCTGCATGTCGCGCCTGTGACCATAGACCAGTAGTAGTATGCATCTACCTTGGTGATAGACTTGTTGGCCTGGCTGACCTGCCACTGGGGGGTGGTGTGGGTGCTGTCTTGAAAGCGGGAGGCATATTCGGTAAAGTACTTTTGGAGGTTGTGAAGATGATGCACAACTCCGAGATTGGAGGTGCAGAGGGTGGTCAAAGTAGGAAGTTCAAGTGGGTCTACTTGGGCGCGCTGGAGCTCGGCCTCATGGCGTTGCATAGACATGATGATTGTGTGGAGGTCGCGAAATGTAACACCCACCTGTCTAGAGGTATGGTTGTCAGATTCCTGCTCGGATGGGGTAGGGCCGGCCTCCAAATGGTGAGGTTTGTTGCGAGGAGTATATGGGATATCCTGACGGACACGTGGCGCGCCGTTGTCAGGTCGGAGAGGGACGGGAATGTCGACGACAGGAGGAAAGGGGCCAATAATGATCTTGCCCTCCTCATTGAGGCCGAGGAAAGGGCGACCAACAGCGTCGGCAGAGTCGACAGGGTGGCCGTCTTCGTCAATGATGACGGAAGGGACGGGCTTGGGTTCTTCGGACATCGCGTTTGGGGTGCGAAGTTTGAAAAACAGTGTAATGACTGGGCAAGAGACAGGATTCAGCTATGCAAACATGTATACAATAAAAGAGGACTCACGCGCACACACAGACACCTAAGCGTTACAGCAATAGGGCACAAGACGGTGAACAACGACGGGCAAAGAAAGAAGAGCCACGACGATGTTCCACAAGTCGCGAGCCCAGCGGCAATGTGGAGGCGCTTCTCATTTTGTTTTGAGTTCCTTTCTGTCCTTTGTCCTACAGCTTTATCAGGCCGCCTCCTGCATAGCATGAGCGCTTCTCATTTGCCGAGTCCAGACTCCCAAATGCAACAGGCTGCCCTCCACTGATGCTTACTTGTATGCAGTCCACATAATCAAGACAGAGGTTCGCAGCCAAAGGGTCGACGGGTCGTATGTTAAGAGGGGTACGAGGCAAGCCTATTACATTCTGTTTGAACATGCACCAGGTACTCTCAGAGATACAATACATTTAGAAGTGTGGTGCTATTATTGCTATATTAATTGTTTGTTCAATGGGCGATATGACTCCGTAGATTGTACACTTTCAATCAGACCAGGGATAGCTACACGCTCAATCACGCTCGCTTGCTACAAGTAGATGTCAGCTGCTGCTGCTTGAGCACTCACAGCTCAGCGCAGCTCACCGGTTGAAGAAGACATAGCCTGCATTGAGGTATGTGGCTGAAAAGTGTTGATTAGTGGACATGTGGCAGAGTAGAGATCATTGACTTACCATATCCAAGCCATGCACAGTAGGGGGCCAAAAACCAAAGGGTGTTGGTATTGATGTTGTACATTTTGGCCTGGACAATGTGTCAGCTTACATTTGTCAACCACTGATTGAACCCACAGTCATTGCACCAACAGTACCCGTGAGGGCCAACAGATTACCCAATGCAATTTCTTTCTGCTTCAAACCAAAGAAGATGGGTGACCAAATCAAATTGAGACCCAGTTGAGCGTAGTAGAGTTGCAGAGCAACATCAGACTCGTGTCTGAGGGGCCGACAAGTCAGCCCATATCGTTCATGGAACTTTGCAACAATACTCACGTTCCAGAAGGTGTGATGGCAGCATCAAATGATTTGACAGCCAAATGGGATGCATAGCCCATGAGGCCATAGAGAACGGTCCAAACCTAGGTCCGTCAGCCCACAATGATTGGTGCTCAGAGACCAGCTTACCGGTCCAAAGACTTCCTTGGGCGGGTTTCCGGGAGGCGGAGTCATTGTCTGATGACAGATTAGCAGCATTCATGTTCGGTCTGCCATTGTGTCCTACAGTGAACCAGTTGCTCCTTGAGCTCTGCCCGGTGATGTACCCGCTGGCTGCTCCAAGGCCAATGGGGAGACCGACTGCGCGAGTCAATGTGGGAACGACCTGGGTGTTGGGGAGACTGACCAGCAAGGACGGGGTTGCGCGCGACGTCGAAGAGGATTTCAGGCAGAGGGGACATTGTGGATTAGAGATGGCTGAAGGGGCAGCTGGTGCATCCATCGCTTCGTGGTTATATAGTAATGCAGCGGTCACCTGATAGCCGGCGGGATCGAGTGCAGTGACGTCAACATATGTTACGTAATTGAATGTTGATTTTTGGTTCTCGCCTCCACATGAGTTGGTCAAATCGACATGGATTCATGTTGACTAGAATTATCAAACACAAGCTGGTACAGAGCCACCATGTCACGACGACCCGACCTCGGATACATCGACCAGAACGCCGAGGAAGTCTCAGTGGCCCCGGCGCCTGATGGCCTTACTGGTACCGCCACAGCAGAGCAAGACGATCAATCGAGCGGGTCTAGCGTCGAGGAGGAATCAGACGGCGAACCTTTTTCGGATGCAGAATATGGAGTTGGGCAAGGGCACATTGATCCGTTTGATTATGAGGAGGATGAGGAAGATGATGACTGGGATGTCGAAGGCGAAGATTGGGAGCTGGCCAACGGAGGTGAGTTTTCTCTGGCAATTTGACTAAATCGGACTGATCATGGTGCCGGCAGATTTCACAAAACAGTATAATCGAGTGCGGCAGCAGCATGCTGCAGGATCCGGTTCAGTCCCGCTCCCTGCTCGTAATGCTCCCCAGAAGAGTGTGCCCGCCAAGACAAAATCCCAGGGTAACAATATATCGCTCAAAACAGGTGTGGCGACCAATCCAAAAGCCGCTCAGGACAAGCACGATAAAGACAAAAGCGACAGAGCAACGCAGGATCAAGTCTTGGACTCGCGTACCCGTTTGGTCTTGGCGGGTCTAGTGAATCGTGGGGTAATCGGCAAAATCGACCGATGTATAAGTACCGGCAAAGAAGTAAGCAAGTGATTGGACTGGACATTGGACTGTACTGACACTTGCCTGCAGGCAAACGTGTACTTTTCTCCGCCCTCTCGTGTGGTCAAAATCTACCGGACATCCATCCTCGTCTTCCGTTCGCGTCAGAACTATATTGTCGGCGAGCAGCGTTTCAAGGGAGAATATACCTCATCGAAAAATCCCCGCAAGATGATTCGAGTCTGGGCTGAGAAGGAGCTGCGGAATCTCAAACGTCTCGCTCAAGGAGGCGTTAGAGCCCCCGTGGTTCACGAGTGCAAGGAAAATGTCTTGGTCATGGATTATCTTGGTGTTGGCGAAGAGTGAGTATTGGGTGGCTCCCCGGTTGTTCGGTACGCTCATCAGTGCATATCCCCAGAGCGGCGCCTCGTCTCAAAGATGCCGAGCTCCTCATAGAATCGCTACCTGGACTCTACGCAGAGCTCATGGTCGCCACAAGAAGGATGTACCAGAGATGCCATCTAGTGCACGCGGACTTGAGCGAGTACAACATCCTGTGGGCCTTTCAACTCTGTCTCGTTGTTTGATTTCTATGCTGATAGACCGGGCAGTGTACATGAGGGTCATCTTGTCATCATCGACGTATCCCAATCCGTCGAGCACGACCATCCCAATGCGTTTGACTTTTTGCGATCTGACCTCTCCAATGTCGAAGAGTTCTTTGGGCGGCGTGGTACGAGCACGCTGGGACTACGACGATCCTGGGAGTTTGTAGTCACGGAAGATATTGGTCTCTCTCCCGAGGAAGAGGTCGGAGACGATGGCGAGAAGCGACTCGCTGCTATAGTAGCGGAGTGGGCAACGGAGCCCTCCGACAAAGCCGACGATGCGGTGTTTATGGAATCATACATCCCTCGTACTCTTGCAGAAGTTTACGACGCAGAGAGAGACGTTGATGTACTCAAGAGCGGAGGCGGTGACGACTTGATCTACGCGGGTATCACCGGATTGAAGTTGTCACAGCCAACGCCTGATCCCCCGACCAAGAATGTGAGATTCGAGGATGGTATTGCCGCAGGGGCATCAGAAGACGAGGGAGAAGGCGATAACAGTGAGGATGAGGACGAGGACGGGGACAAGAGACCGCGGGGTTTCAGGCATGAGGACCGCGACTCGAAGAAGGCAAGCGCATTCCGCCACAGATCAGGTATCTGGCTAACCTGCATACTCCAGGAGCGCAAGAAGGCTGTCAAAGAGGAGCAGAGGGAGAAGAGAAAGACAAAGATGCCCAAACAGGAAAAGAATAGATTAGTGAAGAAGAGCAGTAAACGTTGATCGGGCGAATGTACCATTCTATGGTACAATAAAGTGTGACATTGGTTTGCATGATGTGTATCTAAGATGCCAAACATTGGTGCGCCTAGTAGCAAGATAATATAATAGATGATTTCACAAACAACCCTCCGACGTTATCTGGTTGTGATCGAACGATGGATGGAGGGTGAAGGCGGGCGGGAGGGGTTGGGGGTGGACGGAATATCCGTTGCGTTATTGACGGTAAAGTGAAAGCGCAAACGGTGCAGCTGAGACATATTAGCCACAGTCAATCCCGAGCAAGACTGCAACTTACTATAGGAAGCTTGGGGAAAAGTACAAAGATTAACGCGGCAAAGTTGAGCGCAAAGAGGACGTAATCGTAGCGGGTGTAATGGGTCGAGATCAAGAACCTTGGAACGATCAGCCATGACAAGACATGATACTGCGCATATACTCACAGCAAAATTGGCACACTCGTCAGCCACTTTTTGGCCGGGGTGTACTGGGCACCAGAGTCGATCTGCTCCCAGAGAGTAAGGTCGTCGTAGGCGCCCGAAGTAGACATGGTCGACTCGAAAGGAAGACCGGTGACGTGGTGAAACATGATGAAGGAAAACTTGACAAAGGGTCAGCTCGTGGAATGTATCTGGGCTGCACAGTCACGTACGGTGATGTAGCTCAGATTGACGATGGTCCAGCTGACGTCCTGGGTCATGCCCGGGATGGCATCAATCAAGAGCTTGCCGCAACAGATCAAGACGGGATGGATCAACCAAGCGCCTGCATACAGCGTCAGCGCATACGAATAGGGCCGGGGCGGTCGACTACGCACCAGGGGCATTGACCCACGCCGCATTCTCATTGTTACCCGCGCCGAGCCTATCTACGACGTTGTCCGGGTCATCGCCACCGACCTCGGTGACGGTGACGAGACTGGAGCTCCTTGCTCTGCCCTTGCTGGCGCGGAGGGAGGGGGAGTCTGCATTGGGGGTGGGCTGGAAGGGGTTGGGTGCCCTGACGCTGTTGGAGGAGTGGGAACGGACTGTGGCGGAATGTGCTGCGAGGCGGCGGGGGGTGGTGTCGAGGGCTGCGTCCTCTGGGATGGAGGCGACGTTGGGCTGGGAGGCGGAGCGTGATCTGGAGGGCGTCTGGGGGATGGTGAGCGTGGCGGCGGGGGGCATCGTGGCGGTGAGGAGGGGAGGGGAGAGAGGCAGTGGCACGAGCTGTAAGTCTTCCCTTTGATCCCGCAACCTGGATTAGTTTCGTTATTAATGCTGTTATTAACCCGCTACTACTGGCAAAAAGTCGAAGACTCCTCTTACCACTACCACCACTACTGCCATGCTCCGCCTGCTCCCCCCACGTGCAGCCCGCGTGCCAGCCTTCTCCCGCGCCTATGCGACTGCCCCCAGCCAAGGTACGCTCCCACGTGGCCCGCCCCCGCTGACCACCCCAGACCTGCCGCCCAAACGACCACGGTTCCAGCCGCCTCGCACGAGATCCAGCACCAACGGCAAGCCCCGCCTCCCATGGCTCCTCAAGACCCTCACAGAGTACAAGGCCGAGAACCGTGTCCCCTCGCCGCTCGCCTACATCAACATCATCGAGGCCGCCAGCGAGTTTGCTTCGTCCCATAGCGTCGACGGTGCACCTTCAGAGGGTATCGGATTCCAGGTCGCCATGGCCGCCTGGGAGGACGCAAGACGGGGCGGGATAGACCTAGGACAGAAAGGCCTCGATGCCATGATGGGTGTAGGTCAAACGACATCTGATGGTCTTGCAGAATCTGACTGACTCGCCCACAGTTTGCCGCCATCTACCCTCATCTGCTGCCATCTCTACTCTTGTACAATGAGGATCGCCACACTCCCACCTACAACGCCATTGCCCGAGTCGCCCAGAACAACTACGAACTGGAAGAAATAGTACGGGTGGTGGACGACATGTTCAAGCAGGGTCTGTCGCCCAACTCGGCCACGATCAGACACACTGTCCGCCTCGCTTGCGAGTGGGGGCACCCACGCCTGGGTCTGCAGATTGCTCAAAAAGCGGAGAGCGAATCCACTTTTGGCTTCCGACTGGACCCGCAATCCTGGGTGCACATCCTTATCGCCAGTGCTGACAACCATTACGTGAGTGCATGGTCTTGGCCATAGGCTCGACTCTGACTCTTTTGATTCTAGCTGCATGGTGTTGAAACAGCCTGGGAGCGTGTCAGGACGAGCTACACCCCTGACGAAGGTCTCATCATTTCAATACTCAACACAGCAGGTCGATGGGGCAGGCCAGACATCTCGTCTGATTTCCTCGCTCTTCTCCCAGGCCCTCCCCAAGAACATCATCTCGCTCCCCTTCTCGAAGCTTTCTGCAATGCAGGACAAGTCCCCAACGCCTTCCAGGTTCTCAGCACCATCCGAGACGCCGGACTAGCACCCAATTTGGCGACGGCGCAACCGATCGTCGCTGTTTTGCAGAATACCGAGGTCATTGATCAAGCGTTCTACACGCTAGAGGACATGCACAGCGCGGGGCAAGCTGTTGACGTTGTCGCTCTGAATGCCATCATTGAAGCCAGTGTCAAGGTGGGCGACTTGCAGCGCGCCAGAGCAACCCAGATGGCCGCGGGCGATCTTGCAGTGTCTTGTAACATTGACTCTTTCAACTTGGTTCTGCAAGGCTGCGTGGACAGCAAGCTTCGGACCCTCGGTGACACGCTTCTCTCGGAAATGACTGTTGACGGGATCACACTGAATGCCACCACGTACGAGCTCGTCATTGAACTTTGTGCCACCCAACCCTCGTACGAGGACGCCTTCTACTATCTCGAGAAGATGAAGGGTGAAGGCTTCAAGCCCTCAAGCTCCATCTACGAGGTCCTTGTCCGCAAGTGTGTAAAGATGAACGATCGGAGGTGGACGATGGTGGTGGATGAGATGAGGGCTGTGGGCCACAAGGTGGATACAAGTCTCCTCGCCTTCATCAACAGCGGAGGGAGAGACGACAGGAAGACGGACCCGGCGAGAGAAAGGCGAGCAAAGGACCAATTTACCGGTTCAAAGAGGCGTAGCTGGCAGACGTCCAGTGCAGACAAGTCAGAAGGACAGTAATCTTCTCGTCACATCATTCGTCATGGCGCCGCTGCATGCCATCGGGGCATAGGGGCCATGGTTCATGCTTCCAGTATATTAGAGTGATATGCATGATGCTGGACAGAACAACCCTCGCTTGCAACAAAATTGATCCCGCGCGCCCTGATGATGATCATACACTAAAACCTCCCCGCGTGCATAGCCCGAACTCGGATTTTCTCGTTTCTTTCTTCTTTCGTCTTCGAGACTACCCCTGCCCTGTGTTTTCTCCCTGGGCCCCTCTCCCGCCAGCGCCAGCCTCACGTCCAGCACCAGCCACCCTCGCGCCAACAGCCCCGCCCAACTCCGCCAGCCACAGGCACCGGCTTGCAGAAAATATCGTCACAGGCAATCTGTCGGCAATTTGCAGTCACACCGCAGTAGCAAGTAAGTCACGGCCACAAAAGGCGAGGACGTAATCTTCTTTTCATCAACATTAATCGACATTTTTCGACAAATATCTCGATATTTCGGCTCGTGCTGACCTCACCCCGTAGCCGTCAGATCTAGTATCCGGCATCATGTCTGCTGTCTCCGAACAGATGGCGCCCGACGAGGTGACTCAGCAACTTGAGTCTCTTCAAATCGACCCCGCGCTCCCCAGGCAATCCCAAGGAAAGCAGCCGCAAGGGGGCCAGTTTCCCAGGCAGGCCGCCTCGGCCAATGCGAGCCATACGCAGCCGTACCAGCCATACGCCCAAGCATACACTCGTTACCCCCAGCAATATCAGAACCCATATCCCTCCTACGTCCCCTATTCTCCATATGGCCCCGAACAATTGGGCTGGCGCCAGCCTGACTCTGAGCAGCCCTCTCCCATCAACCCATCCAACCCTACTTTTGGGGTATGGTCAAGCCTTCCTGTGAGCCCGGCTGTTGGAGCTCCACCTCCGTTCCTTAATCAACAGTCCAGAAATGGTTCATTTGATGCTGCTGGCATGCCTGGGGGCAGCCCTGTCTACTTTGACAGCAGGTCTTCATTTGGAGGGCCAGGTCCCGCCTGGCCATACCCCGCCGCGCCATCGCATTTTGGCTACTACCCCTCTTATCACCCATCGTCATCCCCCCTCGAGCCAAACATGGCCCCCCAACCATCAAATTGGTCTGGGTCCCCTGCCACGCCCTACGGTACCGGTCCGAACCAGAATCGTGTCTCTGTGAGCAGCGCTTCACGGCCCAGCCCCACTGGCGCCGATAGCAACGAGCCTGAAAGGAAGCCTTACCATCCTCAACCACCCTCTCGGCGCAGTGATTGGGTTATGTGGGTCGGCAATGTGTGCGTCCTTTAGTCCATCATGGCTAGATTCTTGCTCACATCTATGTATAGCCCGAGCAACACATCTCATGAAGAGCTATGGCACTTTTTCAACATGACCGTCCCCATTACCGACCCCAACACAGATACCGAACCTTGGCGCGGCCCTTCCTCCATCTTTCTCATATCCCGCTCCTCGTGCGCTTTCGTCAACCTTTCCTCGCAAGCAGAACTCGACCGGGCTGTCGCATTCTTCAACGGCAAGCCTCTTCGGCCTTGGGACGCCAGATGCCCTCGAATGGTCTGTCGTGTCCGTCGCAAAGATGACGATTTAAAGTCGGGCGTAGGGGCACAGCGCGGGACGGGTATCCACCGGGATTGGGTGAAGAAGGAACAGGAGAAACAGCAGGTAGCGCTACAAAGGTTGGAACCGAATGCCACGGCGGAAGGGCAGGTACCCGCAGTCTCTTTGGCCAACCCAGCCATCTTGGAGTTGTCCGAGGAAGGCCGAAAGAGAGGTTCTTCAGGGAGCGAGGACGGAAAGAAGGCGTCTGGAAGTTATGCGAGTACCAATTCAAGCTTTTTGATCAAGCACTTTCCCCGTCGTGTCTTTATTGTCAAGAGTTTGACAACAGTGAGTCCAGAATGGCAAAAGTGATATTGCTTGCGCTGACCATGGCCCCCAGGCGGAGTTGGAGGAAAGTGTGCGAACGGGGACCTGGCGAACGCAGCGACATAACGAGCCTATCTTGGGTAGGTTGTGCGATTTGTCTGCAGACTTTTGCTGACCTTTTCCTCTAGACCAAGCTTTCAGAACATCACAATCCGTTATTCTGATTTTCGGTGCCAACCGAGCCGGCGAGTTCTTTGGTTATGCGCGGATGGTTGAGCCGATCGACAAGGAGCGAGCGAAACGACAGCAGTCTTCAATCAGTAGCTCAGCGCCCATGCGATCTGGCACGCAAGAGTCTAGCTTTTTCCTTACTCCTCAGCAGAGCCGGATCACTGTGCTTTCTCCCGGTGAACTCCACTCTCGAGAAGACTCGTACTTTCACCCTATCCACCGCAATACGGACCCGCCAAAGATCCCCAATCATGCCGCTGGTAGTAATTCAATGTCTCTGCAGGTCCTTGACGAGACACGGGCCCAGACGTTTGATCCCAAGACTCTGCGACGAGACTACTTTCCCTCGGTCACTCTTGCAATGGCCCAAGAAGGTGGCGATGTTTCCAAACAGTCGTCTTTGACGGTCGTCTCTGAGCCGCAGTCTGTGGAAGATTTGCAGAGAAAGGAGACGTTGCCTCCACCCGAAGAGAATGCGAAACGTGAGCAACAGAACGCGCAAGAAGAGTTTGCAGACGACGGATGGGGACATGCGTTCCGTATAGAGTGGGTCAAGGTGGCTCCTCTGCCCTTCAACAAGACCCGTCACCTGCGGAATCCTTGGAACGCGGATCGAGAGGTCAAGGTCTCTAGAGACGGGACCGAGATCGAACCCAGTGAGTATGGTCGCATGGATGGTGCGCTCGAAGCTGACATGATGATGTAGCTGTCGGCCTACAGCTGATGGCCGAGTGGGACAAGCCCGAGATCGCACCTCGCTTGCCTTCCAACGGCAGCAACCCTTCTTCACGCTAGAGTCTGTTTTCCTTTTCTTTTCGACACAATGCATACACGCCACCATTGCTCGCTCATTTTCACTACTTTCTTTAGCATTTGGGCGCTATCGTAGAATAGCATTTCAGACATCTATGTTGGAGATATAATACACGCATGAATCTTCTGGCACAACGGGCGATGAGACGAGGACGAAGCAGGGACTGACGAGAAGCGGCACGGAAATAAACGCTGGTCCCGCGAAGTACGTAGTCTGTCAGCCACCGTCTCTTGCACCGCCCTTGTCCGTCCATCCACCGCCGTAGCACCGTAGCACGCTGGCCTGTCCCAGTATCAACCAGTTCAACAATGTCCCGCCCCAAATCCGACCTCGTGGACCAGCTCAAGGCGCTCGGCATCACCGAGAAGACTGCCCGCTTTGCGCTATCTGTGAGTGGCCATGCGGGGGGTGTGTGCTGACGCGGGCAGAAATCGAACAACGACATGGGCAAGGCCAAGAAATACGGTGAGTATTGCACGAGACACATGGCCCATCCTTTGGCGTCGGCGGTGTTGCAGCATCTGTGCTGACCTCTCCTTTCTCATCCCCCCATATCCTCCCCCAATCCATCCCCCACCATGGCCCCCCTCCACCGCTCCTTCTCCCTCCCCACCGGCAACTATGTCTCTCGTCTCAAAGCCCTCAGCGGTCAAGCGGCTAAAGACGAGGTACGTCCGCCGCTCTCTCACGACCAAAGCTGATCTCTTTCCCAGGTAAGCAATGACAAAGACCAGCCCCCTATCCACTCTCCCAAGACCCCCCCATCCTCCTTCCCCGATGCCCCTCGCCCCTCCCTATCGTCCATGCGCCGAGCCTCGCACCACTCCCACACCCCCGAGCCCGCCTCGGCCCAAGACCCCGCGTCCGCCAAGCAGCTACCCTCTCCGTCGACCAAAAAGGCCAGCCCCCTCTTGGGCTCGCTCAAGAGCTGGGGCAAGGGCTCACTCAGGCGCAGGTCGGTGGCGGTCGATGTGACTGTACAGGAAGGCAAGGGGCTGCAGCTCGAACGGACGTCCAGTGCCACGAGTAATGGTACGACCGGTACCGCTGCGACCGACAGGACGGACGGGACCGAGAGGAGGGGTCGCTCGAGAAAGGCGAAGAGTGTCACAGTGCATATACCCGAGAAGAAACAAGAGCTGACAGATACTGTTCCTCCCCCTCTCCCTCCCAACACCTATCCCCCGACGTCTATTCCGCCACCGCCACTCACTCCGACTCATTTCGACTCCCAGGCATCAGATCTGCTCATGGGTGCTATCAACAGGGGCCGACCAGGGAGCACAACCAGCTCGCCGAATGCGTCTTCAACAGACTTGCGCAAGTCGACGAGCAGTACCGGCGGCGCTCTTGCCGCTCTTGGTCTTCGAGCGGCGGCGCTTGGAACAGCCAACATGGCCCCGCCCAAGTCTCCCGAGAAGGCTGCCGAGAAGGCTGCCGACTCAACTCCTGTAGCCACTCCCGCCGCAACCCTCACCCCGAGGGCTTCTTATCTCCAAGCGTCTAAACCTGTCGGAAGCGGCGACCGCTCCTCCAAGAACCGAGCTCCTTCCCCCTTCTTCCGTGCCAGAAGGGCACGCGACCAGGCAAGGGCAAGGGACACGAGTCCTGAGGTGGGAGCGCTCAAGAAGGATACAAATTACGCAGAGAGCGAGCCGGAAAGTGTGGCTGTGACAAAAAAGTTTAGGCCCCAGGTATCCGCATATGAGGATGGAGACGTGGATTCCAATGGATCAGATGATGGAGTCACCGAGGCAGAGACCGACTTGGACTCTGAGGACGACTTTTCGGGGACGTCCGAAATTGACGAAGAGGGAATCCTGGACGAAGATGGGGAAGTCATCTTTGACGAAGAGACGGAGAAGAATACCGAGGCAAATGCAGTCTTCTACGAAGGCGATGCTGGAGGTCTTGGGGGACGGAGTGCTACCGACGAGATCGACGACAAGCCTCGAGACGACTGTGCAAGCCAGGTGCTCGATTACTATGGTGAAGAGGTCGAGCAAGATCCTCTTGGTGAAGGCCCCAACGTTGTCGTCCCTCCTCAATCGCTCTTCTGGACCAACCCCTCTTCCCGTCAGAAGAAGACTTCCAAAGGCGGATTCCAGATGGAGACGTCCCGCCCGGTGTTTGCCAGGGACAGGTGCACTATCACGTTGACGCAAGGAAACCCAGATGGGGCGCTCGAGGATAGTGGGAAGAGGATGAGGAGGTATGTGGTGCTGAGTGATCTGAGTGAGGAAAGTCGCTATGCAGTGGAATGGGCAATCGGGACCGTGGCGCGAGACGGTGATGAGATCTTTGTCATTTCGGTCAAGGAAGATGAGAGCAAAAGTAGGTCGATCTCTAACCACTGGAATGTATGCTGATACAGAACAGTCGACCCGAAGAATTGGGGGAACAACGACAGAGCGCAAAAGATGAGGATTCAGAAAGAGGTGGGTTGGGTATAGGCGTGTGCGCATCGTGCTGACAATCTGCCTAGCGTCAAACGACAGCTCTCTTACTGGTCAAGCAAGTGAACAGTCTTTTGCAAAGGACCAGGCTGCAAATAACCGTCACGTGTCAATTCCTGCATGCAAAGAACTCTCGACATATGCTTCTCGGTGAGTACTCGCTGATGCGTAAACGCTCTGCGACTCGGCGGCTGATCGGGTTGCAGATCTGATCGACTTTTTGGAACCCACCATGGTCATTGTCGGCTCTCGCGGTCTGGGCAAGCTCCAGGGGTGAGCAACTTTTCCAGTCTAGAGATTCCTACTAACCCTTTGCAGTATCCTCCTTGGTTCGACCTCCCACTATCTCGTGCAGAAATCATCTGTTCCCGTCATGGTAGCCCGTCGTCGTCTCCTCCGTCCCTTGCGTAGGACTAACCCCGCCAACTTGCGTCACTCGCCCCGAGTCAGCTTGGCGAGTGCCAGTATCGAAAAGGCCGCCAGCAGTAAGCAGGAGGATGATGTGGTCGATGTGGCAGAGGAGGAAGGGACGACAGACGAGGTCGCTATTGCGAAAGAGAAGAAGGGGCAGCAACAATGAGGGTGGGATGTAAGATTTGATACGGATCCGACGCTAGGCTAGGAATACAGTTGTAATAAAATAGTTGCACCAAAGGCTGGGGATACCGGCACTTGGTTCTTGCGTGTAATGCATTTTGCTTTGATCAGTTCTGTATGAGAACAAGTCAAGAGACGTGGGCGCGTCAGCACGCCGTCCCTTATAAGGGATATGGTGGGCGATCGAAGTGGGAGCATGGAAGATTCCGTCGGATCCAACCTGAAACGAATCCACACAGGGCTTACATACAGCAAAACCCTGCCGTTGTTTGGTTCACACAGACGCGGCCGTGTATTTCCAGGGGCGGACCGGGGTGGGTAGCGTAAAGCGACACAGCTCCCAGCGTATGCATGCTTGTGTATAGGTGACAGGCCTACAGGTGGGTACGGTGCTTATCAGCATGCTTTAGGGGAGAGGGGGTGTGCCGGGGATGCAGGTGGCGGTGAAAGGATTGTCCTCAATCCGCTTCTGATGATTGCAAAGGGATGGCTTGGGATCCGCTCCAGCTCGATATAATGCCCACCGAGGAGCATCTCTCCATCATATGCCCCCCTCTTTCACGTTTACAAAGCTTTTGATTTCAATTCGTACCTCTATCTATCACACTCTTTCACAAGACACGACTAGAGCTCGGCAAGATGGCCACCGCGTCCGACACCAACATGAACCTCATCGCTATTCTCAGTGGAACAGTACGTGAATTTGTCTCCAGCATGCTCAGCGCTGACCAGTACACTCCAGGCGCTAGTCATATCATTCCACCATACTTACAAATTCGACAAGTGCAAGTGTCTCATTCCCAAAGCTCATGACTGGTTTCGCGCCCTCTTGACAGTGAGTCTACAAAGGCACTTGCCTTTGACGATCTCAGCGATGGAATGGATCTGACTGTGAGAGTAGTGGATGCTTTTGTGCTCCAATATGTGTCTGTTTGCGTGGGCGGCGGGCTACTGCTGTGAGTAGTAGTGTAGTCTCAGAGCAAAAATACCAGACTAATGAAGTGAACCAGGGGTCAAGTACAAGTTGAAATGGGTATATACAGAAGAGTACGGCGCTATACCGTATCCTCCTACTCTCTACACTGAGCAGTACCGTTTGCTCAACACTCCCCTCATGATCGTCTTCAACAGTCAGTCGTGCTCGTTTGAGGACAGCCAACTTTTGCTGACACCTCTATCCACTAGTCGCCTTCTCCCTTCAAACATCACTCAACGCCGAAGAGGGCCTTTATTGGTACCATCTGATGCGCGCCGTCCGTCAACCCAAGTCGGCTCGCTCATGGCTCACCTCGCCCTACTTTTACGCCTGGATCGTCATCAGTGTGGTCACGACCACTTTGCAGTGCGGGACCGGATGGATCCGCAAGGGCAGTGAACTCGACCTGGTGCACCAGATGTCTGTAGTCATGACCGTTGATGGAGCTGTGGAGCTCATGTGAGTAGGATCGAGCCTGCAATCCAAATAGGCTAACGAGATCTGTAGAGTGATGTCTGCGGCTTCAATTGTAATCTGGAAGTTTCCTGCTTTCCTTGATACCGTGGTAAGTTTTGACAAACCAAGTGTTGAAGTGGCAAAACGTCTGACAACACTCTAGAAAGCTTCAGGGGCGGGTCCAGAAGTCAGGTCTCGGCTTCACTTCTATCACGGTAAGCTGGGCGCCACAGTGAAAGAGACCATGCTGATACCATATCCTGTAGAAGCAAACAAGGTCCGAACATTCTTCCGCTTCATCTACTCGGTCGGCATGATTGTATTGGGTGTCGATGGTCTGTCAGAGAAGCAGCTGATCTCCAACACCCCGTGAGTTGCTCGAACGCAACGACTCGACAGCTCTGACGCCATCGTAGCATCGCAAGTGACATTGTCTCTCAACTAGTCTTTGGGTCCTTCTTCTTCATCCTCATCATCTCGATCTCGCTGTACCTTCCCCGCTCATGGGCACCCCCCGGAACTCAACACAACAATGTCATGGTAGGCCGCGCCGTTCATCAGCCAGGTCACCACCAGCTTGCCAGTGGGGTTGCCCTCATGTCGCTTTTGAGGGAAGGTGGGCAGTGGGATGATGAGGCCATGAAGAACATGACACTGGCTCCGACAAGTCCATACAATCTGGACAATCCCAAGCTCTACGGCTCGCAAGACCCCTTGACGGCCAAAGAGAGCGACTGGGAGCTGAAGAGGGATTCTGGAGTAGATATTCCGAACATTGTAAGTACAGTCGCTGCCAGTTGAGAGATTCGAACTGACAAGGGCATCAGTTGGAAAACTTTACATCTCCCATCGCAGTCCAGGCCAAGGAAAAGTACGTCCCTGCGGAGCTCCGTATTCATGTCGAGCAAGAAGTACACGAGGACCGCGGAGAAAGCTATGTGTGAGGTACGGGGTGATCGAGGGTTGATCTACTTTGGGGCGATGGCGTGTATCGTCGAATGGGGGACTTGCTGGGTTGTTGTTTCTGTAGGGTCTTTTTACGCAGGTGATGTCTGGGCGATGTCTATAATTGTGAGGGGATGCATGCTATAATGCGCTCTGGACGGACGGATTCGGATGCATAAAACTATGCTGCAACCCTCGGAAGCGCGAGCTGAGTGCCTCCACTTTGGCGACCACCGGAGATGGCGTGCTGCTCCCCGTCTGCGCTATATAACATCGTCTCTTTCCTCTTTCTTTCTTCTTCTTTCCCATCCCCAGCATGCCCCACCACTTTGCCACCCGCGCCATACACGTCGGCAGCAACCCCGACCCCGCTACCGGCGCAGTCGTTCCCACTCTCAGCGTGGCCACCACCTTCAAGCAGGACGGCATCAACAAACTGCGAGTGAGTCCTGCCGGGTAGCACACTATGCACATCTGACAGCCAGTACAGGGACAGGGATTCGACTATTCTCGTAGCGGAAACCCCACCCGCGCTGCCCTCGAAGAGCTCTTGACGTCCCTCGAGACTGCCCCGGCCTCCAAGACCAGTCCCGACGCCCGTCAAGATACCTCGGGGGGCGACTCTTTTGTCTTTTCCTCGGGATCAGCGGCTACTGCTGCTGTAGGCATATGGGCTTCGCTGAGCAAGGCAGAGGGAGGTGCAGGAGGGGCCGATGGGAACGGCGGTGGCGGTCATGTGTTGGCTGTGAACGATGTGGCAAGTAGAGCTTCTGACGCACGATATCATATGCTAATGCGGGCATCGGTAGTATGGTGGAACTGCAAGGTTCTTTTCCAGGGCTGCTGGGCCGACCAAGCTGGAAGTGTCATATCTCGACATGATTGAAGCTGGAGAGGCGGGCATCCGAGCTGCCATTAGGCCCGACACTAGGGTGCGTCCACTATCCGGAGAAATGATCACGACTGACTCGATGCTAGCTCGTGTGGCTCGAAGTCCCAACTAATCCTACCCTGCTCATCCACCCGCTTCCTCTCGTCTCGCGCATTGTCAAGAGTCTGCCCGCCGAGACCCGACCACTCATCATTGTCGACACTACTTTTCTCTCCGCGTTCAACTTTACGCCCCTCGTCGCAGACTCGCCTGACGAAGAGCCGTTGGCGGACATTGCCTACTCTTCCTTGTCCAAGTATGCCTCTGGACACTCTGACATTATTCTCGGCTCTGTCACTGTCTCTCCTCAGACAGCCAAGATCCGACCCGAGCTCATCAAGTCTTTACGTTTCATCCAAAACTCGTTCGGTGCTTGTCCCTCGCCGCATGACTGCCACTTGTTGATCCGGAGCTTGAAGACGCTGGACGCCAGGATGATCAAGCATGGACTGAACGCCTTGCGCATCGCATCGTACCTCTCCAAACACCCCCAGGTGGAGAGTGTCAAGTATCCGGGTTTCAAAGAGGACATTGGGTTTGCCGACATTCAGACGCTTTTGTCTGCCAACCTCAAGAGACAGCTCGAGTTCCTCGGGTGGTCTCTCCCTTGGTCGGACCCCTCCAAGAAGCAAGTCGAAGGACTGAACCCCGACTCTCTTGCATACGTCAGGACGCTGGGCATCCCATTCGGCGGTGTCGTGACGTTTACTCTCAAGAACGGCAGTCTTGAAACCGCCGAGACGTTTTGCACCTCTCTCGAGATTGTGACGCTAGCTGAAAGCCTGGGAGGTGTGGAGAGTCTTATTGAAGTGCCCTCGGGGATGACTCATGCTGTCAGTGATTTGATATAGTGCTGGATGAGCGAGCTGACGATGTTGCAGTCGCTTCCCCAAGCGACCCTCGACAAGCTGGGTATCACGCCTAGCCTCGTGCGCTTCTCTGTAGGCATTGAAGACTATGATGACTTGGTGGAGGACTTGGAGGCTGCCTTTGCTGCGGTCAAGGGCTAGGTTGTAAAGTGTGCCATGATAGACCCGTATATATGTATATGAATTGGATGACTCTGAGCTGTGTGAGGCTGCAGTGTTGTTGGCTAGCAGGGAGAGTGATTGACAGAGTGAGGAAGCGTATGCAGATACAAGATTTCTAAAATGGGGGACCAAATACAGTGTTCACAAGTGCCACTTTGGATCGTCGGCGTTTCGCTGCAACGAACGAAAATTCGCCTCCACTCCTTCCCTTGCACTGATTCCGTCTGTCCTTGTCTCCAACCCTCAACAGCAAAAATGGTCAGATACGCCTCCGCCCACATCTCTGCCGGCAACCCTGAGAAGTGTGCGTACTGTCAGCGAGGAGGGAGCATGCAGGACGGCCGCTCATGTGTTTGCTATAGTCGCCCAGGCCCGAGGCGAGTACCTCCCTACTCACTTCAAGAACATGCGTGAGGTCGCTGCCGCCCTCTCTGGTGAGTCGAAGATTTGGGGCCAGCAAGGGCACAGCTGAGATCGCGCAGGCATGAACTTGAAGAAGGCCTACACCTACCTCGCCGATGTCCAGGAGCACAAGCAGGTCATTCCTTTCCGACGATTCGCTGGTGGTATCGGCCGTGCCTCTCAGGCTAAGCAGTTCAAGACTACCAAGGGTGAGTGTGGATGAGTAGGCATCGCGGGGAGAGTGCTCATGGGTGTGCGCAGGTCGATGGCCCGAGAAGTCTGTCAAGTTCATCCTCCGTCTCCTCAAGAACGCCGAGTCCAACGCCGACGCCAAGGACCTCGACGTCGAGGAGGTCCTCATCAAGAACATTGTCGTTCAGCAGGCCCCCAAGACCAGGAGGAGGACTTACCGTGCCCACGGTCGAATGTGCGTGGCAAAGTTTTTAGGAATGAGAATGGCGGACTGATTTTTTCTGCAGCAACCCCTACCAGGGTCACCCTTGCCACGTCGAGATCATCCTCTCTACCCCCTCCTCTGAGGTCCCCCGTGCCAAGGACCTCGACACCGTCTCTTCCAAGAAGAGCAAGACTGTCCCCGCTATCGAGGCTTAAATAGCATAGATGTAGGGTTGTCGTGTACGATGGATGGATGGCATATCTCAAACCAGAAAAGAAAACAGGCATTGTGAACGGAAAAGAAGGGTGGAGCGGTGAACAGGATTATGTGCAGCTCATTCATGGAAAACAAGAAGCGGAGCCGAGGACAAGCGGTCGCGTATACATGTGCAAGTCGGCGAGAGATCGGGATATGGAAGAAGACGGGATGTTGGTGTGTGGTGATTTGACCGATTGTATTGATGATGCTGTGATCGTGCTGTTGCACACTGACCATAATCAACCTCCAAATGGAGCCTGCCTGAGATGTTGACGCTAAATCCACATACATGAATCACGCCTGCCAGGCGGCCCAGGCAAAATGGTCACCGTTTTGTTTTCCGTTTCGTTGGATATTGTTTCTGTTTTCATTTGGATTTCCCATTGATGTATTTGACAACTGATAGCTCAGCTGTAGCTACAGTTGGTACATAGGGTACTCGAATTGTTCTCCAGATGGGCGAAATGTATTACGTAAAGCACCATCGGTTGTCAAAACAACTTAGTCAGGTTACACTTGCCCTTCACCTCGATTCTGCCAAGACTTGTACAAATAAGGCCAGCGACAACAGAATCGACCGTCATACCCAAAATGAGCAGCTCCGGACCCCCAGCTGACGCAAAGAAGGCGCAACAAGCGGCCCTCCAGGACATCGAAGCCGCTCGTTTCAAGAAGCGTACAATCGACTCCAACCTCGCAAGTCCACCCGGCATCTCTTGTTGACTGATGGCTGACACTTCACTCTAAAGACTGCTCTAGAGGAAAACTTGTATCTGTTTGAGGGTAGCTATCTCGACGAAAGCGCCGCTTCCGGTGGCAACATCATCAAAGTACGTGACTTGGCATCGTCTGGGTCAAACTCATCTGGTCTGCGCAGGGCTTTGACAATTATCTCAAGCCCAACACGGCTCACACGCACAGGAAGAAGCTCGAGGTGACAGAAGCGGACAGGCTTTTCAGCAACAGCTCTGCGACTTTTCAACAGGTGACATCCATCCAATGTGTCTAGGTGCAAGATCACTGACCAGCTGTAGTATCCTCTCCCCAAATAATACATCTTGCTATCGAGACCAAATGGGACAAATGGTGTATAGAGCCTTGCTGAAGAGCAAGATCACGACGCTCAGATGATGGGTACGTGTCGAAGCGTCATTGAACGGCGCTCGGCTTGCGTTGCGGATTCCGTCTGCGTGGGTGGAGATCAGACCTCAGACTTATGGAATGGGACGCAATGGTCCCTCATGCTTATCTAGACCTTTTCATGAAAGATACGACATTGGTCATATTGTATATTTAGGAACTTTCTCCTCCGTGTCATTGATTTCATGAATACTTTGTGTCATGCATATAATATACAAAAGACGGACCTGGTCCATATGCTGTCAAGAAGTGGCCACCGTCTAAGCTCGGTGTTCATTCTCCGGCACAACGTCGTAGCCAGCTCTGCCTTGAGCGCCAGCGGCAGGCACTTCGCCGGTCTCTTCGAGTTCTGGCTCGTGAGGAAGATGGATGCTAGGAGGTGGAGGGAAAATGATAGGTTTGAGAAGGCCGTTGAAAACAAACGTTCCATAGCTTCGAGGTATCAGCTTTGGCAAGTTCCTCCCCGTATACAACGACACTTACACTAGCATGGCAAAACCGGTCACTTGAAGCAAGGAGAACGGCCACACCAAAGCCTCCCAGCCTAAAGCCAAGCTGACTACCCAAATCCCCAAGGTACGGCAGGTGTCTACAGTGCTTCTTGTGGTGGCGCTGACGCTGCTAGTGACGCTCAAACCGAAAAAGTTGAAGGAGCCGATGGAGAGCATGATGGCAAAGCAAGAGTAGAGCACAGTAGGGGTGGAGATGATTTGCTGCCAGCCTCGAGGGATGTCAAAGTAGGGGGATTTGTCGTGGAAGAAGACGTGGAGGAACGGCATAGCAAGAAGAGTAGTCGTAAGACCGAAGAAGCCCTCAAGCGTGACCGCTTTCTATACAATAGTAAGACCTCTGGTGCAGAAATTGGGATCAACCACTCACCATTGGGTCTACTCGATAGCGAGACATGATCTTCTCCTCTACCACCTACACAGGAATCAGCACAAACAAAGGGAATAGATCTACTCGGCACTCACGTATTGACACGCCGTGAAGATCTGGGCAAAGAGAATGAGCATGACGCCGACTGCGACCCGAGCAGGGTCATTTGCGGGCGCAGTGGAGAGTGTGTGCACAAAGTCGACAGGGTCATTGACGGCTCTCTTGACCAAGCTTCCTGAGAGGCCGACAAGACAGACACCCAAAGTAACGATGATCAGGGCGGACCATTGGTACAGATAAAGGTGTCGACGGAGAAAGATGACAGACATCACCCCCACCCAGAGTACAAGAGCACCTCGAGACATCTGGAATATAGAGACCGGGGTGAGAATGAGCCCAACATTCATGAGCGTGGTCCCACATACTGCAAGTAGAGAATAAGTATATAGAGGCGAGGTCTGAGGAAAGTGACTTACTGTCAAAGAAAGCGGGAAACCACATCCAGCACATCCTCCAGCCTTGCAGAACGTGACCCGCGTCCTCATCCTCGGCCTCCGAATCTTCTTCAAAGTGGTCGTCAACGCGAGAGTATTCTTCAGGTTGAGTAGTGGGGCCTGAGCCAAGCGGAAGACGAGCGACAATGCGACTAAACACAGACGCCTGGGGGCCGCTGGAGGTCTTCTTTTCGCGACCATGATAGTAGCTCCATAGAAGAGGAAGACAGCATCCAAATTCGCCGATGAACATACTGGCGAATGCAGAGTCAGCTACTGCGCTGATCAGGTCCGTTCGCCCATTGGACATACTTCAATGTTTGCCACACCTGATATACGTCGTCAGGATATCGCGCTGTGTCACGCAGTTGCACTTACAGGCTGTTCAAACGCGATGGGAGTGCTTGTATCGCATTGCTCTACGCATTCCATGTCTTGATACTTGGAGCTACATGGCGGCTGTCAGGACAACGGAGGAGCTTGAGGACGGCTGTGACGTACAGGAGACTGTTTGCACAGCCGGTGAGAAACATGCCCGCCACGAGGGTGGAGACCCCCATCTTGAGCACCATCTTGGATGTATAGGGGCGTATCGACGGGATAGAAAGGGATGTATAGAGATGCAACAGATGGAGATACGATCGCGTCACAGAGTAGCCCACCGGCCGCCGCCGCCTTCGATTACGCATGTTTTGGACTGCCCATGACTATACGACTAGAGTGGTTTACATGCATTGCACAAAAGATCATCGTCCCTCCACAACATCATACTTCTTGCCCCTGATACCCCACGTTCCCCAATTCGTCTTGACACCCACCCTCACATCCCACTCTGCAATCTCCCACTTCAAGCTACCGAACGGGTTCACTCCCGGCGTCAATACCAACTCAAACTCGTCCGTCACACCCTCAATCGGCTCAATCGGCCCTGTGGGAAGAGCGACATAGTCGGGGAACTCGCGCACCGGCGAGCCGGGAGCACCAGAGGCAGAAGGAGGGTTGGTCCCAAACAAGGCAGACACGTCTCGTTGGAGATCCAGAGGAGAAAAGGCGGTGAAGAAGAAGGGACACTTGGTCTCGAGAATCTGTTGGAGGGGCTGGCGCCAGGAGGTCTGGGCTTGGACGAGAGTCTCGGGAGGGGCATAGGGAACCTCGCTCTCAATCTCGGCGGGCGAGTAGCGGTCTTCGGGAGCGATAGGCTTGCCAGTTTCCTGGTCAAGGAGCACCTGGCCCTTTCCGCTCTTTGTAATCTTTTCTAACAGGGGCTGGTGGGGGAAACCAAACCCGGGCGAGAATGCGAAAAAGACATCCGTGTAAGGGTCAAATGGCCCCAACTGCTCATGAATCTCCTCATAAGGCGCCCTAAGCGAGGTCAAAGAGAGCTGGGTGTTGTAGTTGAAGGTATAGCTGGGCACACCCCATCCGCCTTCCTCTGTGAAGGCATACTCCTGCTTGGCCCGGTCTTGGGCGGACAGAAGGGGCATACCTACTTCAGGGCCGATAAAGTAGATTTGGAAGACAGTACGGGGGAAGAGGTGCGTGAGCTGGGCCCACAGGTGAGGAGGCAGGGTTGACTCGGCACGGGCACCGAGGAGGAAGAGACGAAAGGGTGGTTGAGGTTTTTCGGGGGCAGTGTCGACGGTGGCGCCGGGGGGTAGGTGCAACACAGAGTGGAGCGCTAGACAACTTAGCTCGATTGTCAGACATCAGGATGACACTCACCAGCCATGCTTCGCCTTCCCTGTCGAGTGATACGCCCGTTACCAGACGTGAAGGGTCCGTTCTGATGCAAGATGCCCGCGATGGTCATGGGATACGTCAGAATCTTGGACACATGTCGCACAGATCGATCCGAGTCGATCGAAGGGTAGTTTCTTGTAAAAAACAATGTGTCCCATGAAGCAAAGTTGACCGCAGACTCGTATGGCTGTTGCTCTGTCGACATACATGAGCGCTGTCCAGATCGCGTAGGCTCTCTCACTGACCTGGCATATTCTCAAACTCGACCATCTTTCGTCCACTCCTCAGATCATGCTCGTCTTCGTTGACCTCCCTCAGCCTCCCGCAGTACTCTTTGTGCTCTTCCCGTCCTTCCTCCCACCTCTCTTGATCTTTATGCGTCGGCCACCCACAGTCCGGACAGTCGAACGCAGGCCTGACTCGCTCGTGGTGCTTTTCAAAAGAGGTAGGGCAGAGGGAGACTGACTTTATCCGGTCGGCCTTTTCGACGAGGGCCGGGAAGGGGGAGTGGGAGAGGGGGTGGAACAGGTCGTCCTCAGCGAGGAGGGGGGCTTGAGGGGCAGCGGGGGCGGGGGTGGATTTTTTGAAGAGGCCGAAGAAGGGGCGTGCGTGGCTGGGGAGGGGGCATGGGGTGAGACGGGTGGTGCTGCGTGCGAGGGGGCGGAGTGCTGCGGCTGAGAGGGGCCGCATGGTGTATAGATGTACAGCTGTTATAGGCGAATTGAATTGCAAGAGAGAGAATAAATCTCGCCTGCGAATGCTCCCGCGAATTGCTCCCGCCCAAAAGTTGCCCACCGGCCATCATCTCTGACATTTTCCTTTTTTTATTTCCAGGCGGCAGCCATGGACCTCGCCCACCTCCCAGTAGAGGTATGTCCTCGAGTGCCCATGCATCCGGCGCTGACAGCAGCAGCTCATACAGAACATCCATGTCCTCGCCCACAACCCCTTTTTGCCCCACACCTGCCGATACATCTACGCCTCCCTCCACGGCACCTCCCCCCACTACACTGCCGCCTACCTCCTCTCCCTCTACAGCCCGTACGGCCCAAGCGAAATTCTCCTCCGTGCTCTGCGCCACCCAGTGTGCAATATCGATGTCGCCCAGGCCCTGAACGAGCAGTGGGAGAAGCGGCGGAGGATGGGTAACGGAAAGAGCACCGTAACGTCATTCGACCCTATGCTGGGCAAGAGGGCAAGGTCGGAATCGGGCTCTGCATCTCCGGACCCAGCGATACGGCCGCTTGCCGTTCGAGAGCTACCGAGGCGACTGTTCCGGGTGTCAAAACCTGAGCCGCCGATCCATCCCATGATAACGTACATCTTTGAAACCTATTCTCCGTCAGCGAATTCGCACAAGGGCTACCCGCTTTGTCGCGCTGTTCTCCAGCACAATCTGCCACTGATATCGTTCCTCCTGGTACATGGGGCAGACCCCTCGCTGAAAGACTTTATGGCGGTGGAAATCGCCATCTCTATGAAAGACCTGCAGATGGTCAGAATGTTGATCGAGAGGCAGCCAGGAGAAGAAACAAAAACGGATAGCCCCGCAAAGAGGGTGAAGCTAGGAGATAGAGTGACAGTGGGGACGAGGATGGTAGAGACTGCAATCAAGAAGGGGGCAAATGAGATTGTCAACTATCTCGTGCACGACAAGAGTAGGTGCCGTGGCCCTCTTCCTAACCATGCTTACCACAGTTCACAGAGGTCATGCCGCCCCTTCAGTCCATCATGGAACTTGGGAAACCAGACGCTCCTATATCAAAACCAAAGTCTCGGCCAGAGCAGAAGAGTAATAAGAGGCAACGACAGGCTGGATTCAGATGACTTTATGACCCCCACGACCTTCACGAATATTGGCTCTCTATTTGTTGTACCTTGTGCGCAAGCCACAATCATGGCGATTATTCATATGCCTCTGACGAGCCTCGCGGCCGCAAGCCAATGCATATCATTCAATCAGCTCGTCTGCTAGGTCCTTTCCTTCTATCAGCCGCCTCACCACCCTATTGAATATCCTCTCCACCTCCTTCACTTCTTTAATCTCTACCGCCCCTCCGTCCCTCCACGTCGTACACACCCGCAGACCCCGTTCAAACCCAATCACCATGACTGACATCGGACCTTTACCGTTCTCTGTAGGAACCACCAGCCAAGACATGTCGTCGGCACCTGAAGGGAGGCTGGAGGGGCCGAGGTTGGAAAAGGAGAATGATTGCGTGAAAGGCGCAGGTATACCCAAAGGCTTGGGCTGGGGTGGTGGCTGAGGACTGCTGGCAGCCCGAGCGCGAGCCAAGTCGACGGGATCGATAATCTGCTCCAGTACTCGCCTGGCGACATACCAGAAGTTTTGGCCTCCATAGATGCTAATGTCAAACTTGTGCGCGCAGACATAGTTGCCCGTACAATACGCGTGGCCCAGAGTGAGGTTCCGCTCAGACCGAGGGGTCGATGAGGCGAGGCGGAGAGAAGGGGAGTCCAGCCGATAGACCGACCACAGTGTGAACGAATAGATTGTCTTGAGTACAGGGTGTAGGGTGGGTACACCGTGGGCTTTGGCAGCCGCCTTCAATAGCGACAAGTCTCTGACGGAAAGTGAAAAGATGGATGCTGACGGAGTAGCCTGCGATAACATGATCTTGGGTGGAACACTCGGCCAGATATATGGGCTCGGCAGTTCACCCTGACGGTCAGCTGCGGCTGGAGGAGCAACGTAGACGGTGTTCTCAAAGCTGGGAATGTCCTCCACACGCTCATAAGGAAGATCTGCTATAGAGGGCGCAAGGAGGGCTTGGAGGAGATTGAGAGCCCCATGACCATCGGCGAGAACGTGGTCCAGAGTTAGGGTGATATACACCCGGGGGCGCAAAGGGTGGGTGTGGACGCCGACTTGCCAGAGAGGACCATCGTCTCGAGAAGAAACGTTTCGGCTCATGCGGTTGCCTTCGTCCAAGAGGAGCTTTGTAAACACATCTCCTTCAGTGCCGCTGTCGGCCAAGTACTGATCGTCTTGGATGATCATTGTAGCTGACCAAGGTCCCTCCTCCCTGGTCGCTACCATGTCCCCTCTTCCATAGCCGAACTGGGCATACAGCGTAGGGAAGTGAGCTTGAAGCTCTTCAATACGACCAGCTAAGAATGCTCTCGTCGGTGCTTCAGTAGAGGAACAGTATGCAGTTCCCAGCGCGACGATGGTAGGTAGTCCTTTTCGACTACGGGACAAGAAATGCTTCTCATGAGCAGCAACTGCAGGTCGCCACGGTCAGCCGAAGTACTACACAGGGAGAGTAGGAGCAGCATTCACGGGGTCGCGATGGTTGTGCGCTACTAGTTGGCATGCTGTGAGAGATATGGGAGGCAGCCCACCCCTTCCGGGAAAGATTGCAGTCTGTGGCAATGATGGGATGCATGGAGAAAGAAGAAAGCAAGAGTGAAGTAGGAGGAGCAATGCATGGGAAGAGGTCAAGAGGAGAGGATGAGCTGGCGGCATTCTCCACTCCCTCTCTATCACCTCTACAGTCTACTTCCCCATCCCATCGCACACCGACTTTTCATCAAGAACACCTACAAGATGGTCGCGCCGGGCCGTGGAGGAGGCCAGAACCATACCTACAGCCAGAGCCAGGCCAACATCAAGCAGGCCCAGGTATGTACCCACGTCTCGTTCGCGCCGCGAGCGGCTGCCAGGCGTGTTGCTGACCTGCTGTCCCGCAGCTCACTAGCGCATACCAAGAGCTGGCGAGAGAGCTGGGCAGCGAGAAGCTCAAGGTAGTGGGCGGGTATACGCTTGGTCGGGTCATTGGCGAGGGTACGACTTCCCAGCGCTGAAACATCTGTGTCTCACTGACACACACTGCAGGCTCCTACGGCTCTGTACACATAGCTACCCATCGCCTGACTGGCCATCGCACGGCAATCAAGAAGATCCCCAAATCGTTCACCCCCCATCTCACTCGCGAAATTCATCACCATCGGAGATTGCACCATCAGAACGTCGTTCATCTGCACGAAATCATTGCGACAGAATCGCACATATGGCTCGTAACAGAGTTGTGCAGCGGAGGCGAGCTCTTTGACTATCTGGTGGAGAGGGGGCGGATGCTGGACGGAGAAGCGAGGAGACTATTTGGAGAGCTGGCTGTGGCGGTTGGCTGGATGCACAAGGAGGGAATTGTCCATCGGGATTTGAAGTTGGAGAATGTGCTTTTGGACGGGGAGCTGAGGATCAAGCTAGGAGATCTTGGGTTTGCCAGAGAATGGCAGAAAGGCAGACTGTGAGTCATCTCGTCGTGCATTGAAATATGAACTGATAGAATGCAGTATGGACACATACTGCGGTACAACAGGTCTGTATTCAGGCTCCTTGACCCCCGGCATCGCTGACAGTATCTGCAGGCTACGCGAGTCCTGAAATGCTCGCCTGCCGCAAGTATCTCGGCGTGGAGACAGACATCTGGTCGCTAGGCATCATACTCTATATCTTGCTCTGCGGCGGGTTGCCGTTCGACGACGACGATGAGAGGGTCATGAAGGAACTCATCCAAAAGGGCGAGTACGAGGAGCCAGATTGGCTCAGTGAAGGTATGTTCTCTATTACACAGCTGGGCACAGCCTGACAGCAGTATAGACGCTCGCGCGTTGATACGCGGGATGCTGCAGCAGGATCCTTCCAATCGCCTAACCATTGAAGGGATCCTCACCCACCCCTGGTTTGAAAAAACACTTGTCGATAGAGCCTTCCCGAACGGCGATTCTCACTCCATCCCACCGTCTCCCAACCCAGCTAGCCCCCAAGGCAACCATTCTCAAAGCGACGAGTTTTTTGCGGAGAATGCCATTCAACTGAATGCTGCCCGTCACTTGACGGCGTCTCATGCCAAGCCTTCACCTTTGTCGACCAATGTCCCGACAACACCTGCGAAGGAAGAGTCGGAGCCTTCTGGAAGTAGCGCAAACGGAGACAGTCTCTCTGGGAGCCTGATCGGCACCACTCCGCCAACGACTACGGATGAAGATGACATTGGCTTGCCCCGCCACAACAGCGCCGAGTTTAGCACGACCGAGAAAGAGTTGGAACTATTGCATAGATCCAATAGCCACACGTCCACCATCAGACAGGTGTCGACCACCCCCTCAAGGCCTGGTTCAATCTCGCGGGGCAAAGCATCATATAAATCTTCTCTCGATGGCCAAGTTGAAGAGGACGAGCAGGCCGAGATACTCGATGGTCACACCAGCTTGCCGCTGATAGACGAGCATCTTCATCTCAACGTCGCTCTTCATTCTCGCACCCCCTCTCGAACGAAACGCCGTTCCGTCTCTTCTACGCTTTCCCTTGAGCGCCGTCTCTCTCATCATTCAGTCTCTCCGTCCACCCAATACGTGACCTATCCCCCCGAAGATTATTTCGCCAAGCTGAACGAGAATCGTCCCCCGCACTTCTCAACGCCTTCTGAAAAGGCATTGTTGAATCAGATGCGGGATATGGGGATAGATATTGGACAGCTAAGGCATAGCGTCGAAACGGAGGCTTGCGATTCGAGTGCTGGCATATGGTGGATACTGCGTGCCAAGCAGGCGGAGAGGGGCGAAACGGACCAGGTCATCCTGGAGCGTGAGAAGGAGAGAGCGAGAAAGAGGGAGAAGGCGGTAGCGATTGCCGAAAAGAAACGGGCAAGAGAGGGAAAATCAAAGGAACGTGATGCGGAGCAAGCAGAGGAGGTCCGGTTGATTGATCAACCAATGACCATACCCGTGACCCCTTCGTTTGGCCCGATTGACCTTGGGCCGCCGGTAAGCAGGGCAAGGATTGAATCGCCGGAGCCGATCATTGTGCCGGGTGATTCACCTGGTATCGAGATGGCTACGATCAGCAAACCTCCTCTCGGCATCAGCATCAATCCTCCCATCTCGTCGACGACCGACGTTCCCGATTCGCCGATGGGAAGGCGAAATCCCTCTCCCGATTCTCCACAGAAGGACAGAGAGCGACTCAAGTCCAGGAGCCCGTCGATGAACATGCTTCAACGAGCTACTTCGGCCTTTGCCAGCAACAAAAAGGGTGAAGAAAAAGAAAAGGCCGATAGGAATGCCGCCGATTCAGATTCTTTGGGGGCCAGGGACGAGAAGGGCAACGCGGTGAACGGGAGTGGAAGCTTGAGTGGTTCGCCAACCAAGCTGCGAAAACCGAACCCACTAGTGAAACTGCCGAAAAGCGAGAGCGATGGGTTACTCAGTGCCGGTGCCAGTCAGCAGGCTTCTCCGGCGCCGTCTGGATCTAAGACTATCACTCCAGGATCCTCGCCTCAGCGAGTCACGCCTCATGCGACACCCAGAGCCGCATATGAAGCGCGGGACCTCCATGAAGAGGAGACCTCTGTGGCGACACAGATGATAGAGATGGGCGAAGGCTCCAACTCTCTCGGCAAGGGCAAAGGCGGGAAACGAGACAGCATCTGGAATACATTCCGGCACCTCTTTCACGAAGATCGCCGTCGTCGCAAGCGCGAAGCTGCCATTCGCTCTCCACTATCCTCTGAAATCAAAGTTCCACCGGCTGTCATCCTCTCACGCGGTCCCAACTCGCGCACCCCCGCCAAACGTTTCGGCCCTGGCCCCAGCTCACGCCGAACCTCTCTAGACGGCGTTGGTGTAGGCGGGAGGCCGGCCTACTCTAGGAGGTCAAGCAGCGTGAATTCTCGGAGAAGCTCGATGGGGAGCATGCAGTTGGAGCATTCTCACCCGCATATTGCAGAGCTGGGGAGAAAACGTAGTGGACGGAGCCACGGGAGTCAAACGCCGACTAGTGATAGAGAGTTTGTGGACCATCCCATCTCACGGCCCGGCTCGTCACATTCGCTCCATCGTGGTGGCAGCAGGCGTTCGTCCATGTCGATTCGGTCACCCAGTCTGACCTCTGAAACGTCCACCAGATTCAAAAACCCACCCCAATCGCCACTGCTAAGCTACCGCCGACGACCGGCTGGCGGGAACGACTCGAGCCGTGTTCGTCATATCAAGGTCATTCCGGAGTCGCAGATCATGCGCAGTAGCTCTGTCGCCTCGAGCATCCGTTCCACAGGCAGCTCGCGTGCGAGCTCGGTAGACTTTGATTATGAGAGTGGGAGGGAAAAGGACGACGCGTCGTCTTTCAGGTCCGGCAGGAGGCAGAAAAGGCGTAGCGGAAGTCAGCGGTCCTTGGCTCAACAGATACATCGCACCCGCTCCCCCCTTGCTCTCAACCCAGATCAGCTGCAGCAACAGCAAGCAGCCATTATGCGCAAAAAGCCCATCCGCGACGTCTTCCAGAATAAAGGCAAGGGCAAGGGGCCAGGGAGAGAAGGCAAAGAAAGTGATTGGGTGTCGGAGGATGAAGATGAGTTTGCATGTGGCCTGGGGCAGGTAACGAGGAAGGGGGGCGGGGATGTCATGTGGATGAGCGGCCCGCGCTCCTCTCAGTCATCCACGCCTTCCAAGTCTACTGGCGCGGCGGCCAGCTTTCCGAGTAGCAAGATCGCTGTGCCGGTCTCCATGTCGGGCCGTCGAAAGGAGCGTGGGAGAAGGGCAAGTTCCGACGAAGAGAGAGAAGGGGGCAGCAATGGTAGTAGCGGGAAGAAGAAGGATGAGGCACTTCAAGGCTTGGGCTTGGATGTGCGGAGCAGGAGAAACTTGCCGGGGCGAGGGACGACGGCGCCTGGAATCATTGAGGAGGAGGAGGAAGATGAAGAGTGAACCTGTGTATAATGATATTATCTTTTTGTATGACTCTTTTATGTCTTTGAACATTATATACGAACCCTTCGAGGCCTTATAGTTGACGAGTGATACGACCCGCTTGAGTAGCATCAGCATGTTATTTCGGTAGACTGAATCGCTCACCATATTGATCGTTGTTGAACAGTGCCACACAAGACACGCGAATCGACTACCTCCAACAGGGGACATGAAGTTACATGGTATTCATACTCGTCATATTTTATACTATCACTTGACACTTTCGATGACGGATATCTGCTAATCGTCCTGCTGTTGCTGATTGGACTCCATCTTCTCAACAAGCTTCTTGACCTCCGTCTCCCCTTGAATCAACCTCTCCATGATGACCATAAATCTCCTCTCTACATCTTTGACCTCTTCCCTAACCACCGCCGCCCCTTCTACCCAGATGGTCCCAATTCTCACACCTGCCTCATGCCCCATAACGGTACATGAATACGCTGCCGCCGCAACCCCTGCTGCAATCTGGCTCCAAGCAAGGTCGTCCGCTCCAGGCGGGAGCTTGGCTCGTCCGATATTGGAAAAGCAGAGAGCGTCGGTGTAAGGGTTGACAGAGGCCGCTGTCTGGAGGAAGAAGTGCTCCCAGGTGGTAGGAGCTCGAGGGTCGGCACTGGAAAGAAGAGCTTGAGTGGAGTGGGTTGAGGAACGGTCGGTCTTTTGTAGCTTGTTGGGTGAAGAGGGAGAAAGGGAAGACGCCTCGGGTATGAGTTGTTTGTTTGGGATGTATGCCATAATACCCATTCCCATTCGCGCCTCCTTCAACTTGGTTGCGTCAACCAATTCTCCAGCCATCTTGCTCGTCACCTCATAGAACTGTCCCTCTTTACCGTCTTCTCCAAACTTGAGCTGGAGATTGTAGGAGCTCACATAGTTGGCCATGCAGAATGCATGTCCTAAGGTAGGATTGCGTTCAGAGCGAGGAGTGATGGCGTGGAGGCGGAAAGGAGAGATGGAAGAGTGGTGCTTGGACCAGATGGCGAGGGAGAAGATGGATTTGAGCAGAGGATGGAGAGTGTAGACGTGATTCTCTGCTGCAGCTCGCTTAAGGGCCGAGATCTTGTCGGCAGAGATGGACAGCATGGAGCAATCGGACGACGCGTCGAGAGGGTTGGAGTGAATGTTGGCGCCAGGCCACGAAGGACGAGGGACGAGGAAGGATTGAATGAATTTGGGGAGCTTGTCGACGACATGACCCTGCCAGATCCTCGGAAGGGCGTACCACAGGGAAGGTTTGATGTTTATGGTGTTTTCCAGCAGCTCAATGTCCTGGAGCTTCTCGTAGGGCAGGTGGGAGATGTCGTTGCAGAGAAGGGCGTCAAAGAGAAGGGAGAGACCACGGCCGTCGACAATGACATGGTCAGCCGCCAATGTGATGTAGACGCGTTCCTTGTTGGGGTTCCTCCAGACTGAGATTTGCCACAAAGGACGGTGGTCGACATCCTCCCCACACATCCGCTGTCCCTCCTTGAACAGTACCCTCTCGAGTTCTTCCGACCTGTCCACCTTGTCCTCGTACTTTCCCTCTCTCAGCACCTGACCAGGTGTCCAAGGTGCATCGCGAAGCTCTTCCCGCGGGGTAGTAGTACGAAGCCCGGTGATACGAACATAGAGATGCGGAAAGTGTTCTTGCAGCTGGACGATGCGGGTGGACAGAAAGGTGTAGTCCGGTGCAACGCTGGAAGAGGGATAGGAAGCTGCTATGACAAGGATAGGAGGAGAGCCAGTGTTGCGGCGAGCAAGACAGTAGCGGGCGTGGAAGGTGACTGCACGGGGTGAGTATGAGGGCGGGATGTGGGGAGGGGCACGTACTGGGGCGAGACGGGCGCTCGAAGGGGGTGATGGGGGCGGGGGTGGGGCTTGTGCACGGCATGGGGGATAGAAGAAAGAAAGAAAGAAAGAAAGAGATATGATTGCGGTATATATAATAGATCAAAGATCACCGCCTCATGCTTGGCGGGTATCGCCACAAAGTCACACGCGTCGCCAGCCACCGTCTTGCTCACGTCATGCACCTTCTTGTGTCCTTTAGGATCTGCTTGCGTAGCCCAGAGCACCCTCAATTATCCTCTACCAGCGGATGTGAACACAAGGGTGTACGTAGTAGGGATGCCGACAAGCTCTGGGCTAAGTTCATCAAGAGTAGCGGCTTGTTCAGTTACTACGAAGTTGTTCATCTATGGGCAGACTATGGCATCGTACCCATCTGGCGGTGAACAATGAGCTTACACTGCATATCAACTCTCAGATGCATACATCACCCTTCTGCCGCCTCCTGTAGCCACCCGACGACGACAGAAGTGACTTGCCATGCGTTGTCGTTCAACATGGGTTTGCGAGGCGGGGTCCGCCGCAGCATCAGCAAAAGCCGCGCCTAACGCCCTCCAGATCAAGGAATTGAGGGATAGGCGCGGGGGATGGACATTTTCCTCTTTCATTTCGCGCTCACTCTTTTGGACCATAGACCGGCCACAATGAGCATTCCCGCCGCCACAGCCCTCAGAACACTCCGCTCAGCTGTCCCCTCCAGAGCAGGTGCGTAGCATCCCAGGTCAATTGCGAGACGTACTCATCCCCACTCAGCTCGCACTTTCGTCTCGACAACCGCCGTCCTCCAAGAATACAGCGTTCAAAAGGGGACCGTGTTCCCCGGAGAGACCCAAGAAGAAGCATGGAAGCGCAACCTCGGAGAGGCTCGTGAATGGCGTCGGCGCAAAGAGCAAACAAAATCTACTATCCCCCTCTTCATCCCCAAAACCTCCACCCCTCCTCCTCAGGCCCGACCCTCCCTCACGCCACATGAAGCTACCCTCTCCACTCTCCTCGCTTCTGGTGCCGCCCTAGGACACGCGGCCAACATCACCTCCCACGCGTATATGCCTTATATCTACGGCAAGCGTGCAGGTCTGTCGGTGATTGATCTGGACCAGACGCTGCCAATCCTGAGGAGGACGGCGGCCCTCGTGCGAGATGTTGTGAAGCAGGATGGCATCATCCTGATAGTAGGGACGAGAGCAGGACATACGAAGATGATCCACAAGGCAAAGGAGAGGCTCGAAGATAATGGTTACGCCGTCAACAGCTGGATGCCTGGTGTCTTGACAAACTCGCAAACATTGTACGTCGCTTTAATAACTTCTGCATAGCTGTCACTAACTACCTATCTAGCTTTGGAATGCAGCCCCTCCTCAACAAGTCTTACAAACCCGACCTCGTCATCTTCCTCAACCCCTCTGAAAACACTCCTGCCATCCGAGAATGCACATCTCGTAATATCCCTACCGTTGGCATCGTAGACACCGACACCGACCCCAGACTGGTCACCTACCCCATCCCGGCTAATATGGAGGTGCGTCATGAGATATTTGCGTTGCCTGATGGGAAAAGCTCACACTGATTTGCAGAGTCTCCGAACCGCCGAGCTCATCATTTCTACTCTGAGCATCGCTGGCCAAGAAGGGCGTCGGCTGAGGTTGAAGGAGGCTGAGAAGCGGGCCCGCAAGGCTGCTAGGACGAACAGGGGGCCTAGGGAGAGGCAATCATAAAAGGAATGAGGAAGTGCTATGCTACTCGAGATGCTCTCGAAAGTATGCATATCCCATCGACTAACAAATGCTGCTCTACGTCTGGCGCTTTTCGGTCAGGATTCATCCAAACCTCTACCCAGTCCCCGTGGCGTTAGCGTCGGTGGCTTGCGTGGCTGCCCCTTCGCCTCCCTGCTGGTCCGGCTCTGAATCTCCGGTGGCGGCATCATCTTCTCCAGAGTCAGCTTCAGCACTTGAACCTCCCATGACTTGCCTCTTTGCTCGTTACCGCCCAGTCGGTGCCCTGGTCCCGCAAAGTTGCTGCGAGCAGCTGTGCTGGTCCTGCTGCGAGACGTCCCTCCAGCAGAGTTGTTGGAGGAGGTAGTCCCAGGAGCAGTAGAGTATGCTTCATCTCCTGGACAGATTCATTGATCAGCGTTAGTTCCTTACAGGTAGTGATGGATGCTGACCACCTGCTGTCTGGCTCAAACGGCGCCCGGGACCGCCGAACGCATTCCTAGAAGATGAGCTTGCTAAACAATCCAACGTCAGCTGATATGGGTGTATCTACATACAAGATCACCGAACTTGGGGGGAATCGCGAGAATCCAGACCCTCTTGTGCCTCCTGCGCTGTTACCGGAATAGCTCATGATGTTGTCGCTGGTTGGTAGATTTAGTAGTAGTAACGGGTGCAATACTGCGACTGATTGTATATCTTGTGTGGTAGAGTTGAGTGAACACCGAGGTGCTTCGACCTGTCTTTTATACGTTCTGCTGTTGTCTTGTGCCATGCTTTACTAAGCTAAGCTTCGATTCCATCAAAGGAAAACAAGGTATGATGATGAGAAATGAGGACGTCCCCGAGCCACGAACCCTTGATCGACAGTGATAATTCTGCGTTTGAAGGCGTCGTAAAGTCCCGACAGCACCCATTGTTGATAGACGCACGCGTCACAGAGCATGTTTGCAGTGTTCCACTAGCTATAGAAGGCCACCATCGAATGAGCTGGTGCCAGCTCGCAAAGATAGAATCAAGCTCGGCCTTCCATTCGCAGCAGAGTCGGAACGCATTTCAAAAACACCTTTGTTTGGTCAGCTAATTAGGTCGGTACTAACTTCATGAAGACAGCAGCCACTTTTCGCCTAATGAGTGTCCTGTGGTTTTGGAAGGCGACTGTATGTCTGAAGGCTGCAAGGGATATTCTAGATACATCTATGATCACATGTGAATTTAAAAGGCTTCGAATCTGAACTATCGAAGGCTCTCGCTCTCATTCTCCTTGTCGAGGTGTTGGACATCCAGCCTCTGGGCCAGCACATCTGCTTCCTTGGCCACACCCGTCACAGGAGCCGCCTTCTCTACCTCAGTTGCCCGTTGGTTCTCTTCATGTTCCGCCATAAATTGCTCCCATTCTTTCTGCTCGGCCGGGCTCATCGGCTCTCCACCCTCGCCCACGGCATCTTCAGCCAACCCTAGCTTTTGCGCGTCCTTTTCGTCTTTGGGATAAGGCTTTGCATTGACGCCGCCCTCGGGTGTGACTTCGACCTCGGCGTAGGTGGGTAAGTCTTCAGGTGCTGGTGTTGCAGCAGCAGGGATATGGGGGGACGTAGCACGGGATGGCTGGGCAGAGTTGACATTTGATCGAGGAGGGAGTGGAGGAGCAGATGGAGGGGGAGAAGCAGAATAATGAGATGTTGAAGAAGGCTGATGCGTCAGAGACGGCCGGTTGGGATGACGTGAAGGTAGGGGCGGTGGACGAGTAGGCACCGGCGCGTGAATATATCCCAAGTCGCTCATACTCGGGTTATGGCTCCCTGGCCTCGACGCCCGGCGGATCCTTTCCGTCTCGGGATCACTCTCGTACTCGTGACCGTCTGTCTGATCGGGGGTGGGAGGGAGCTTGAGGACTTCGCCGTCGTTGAGTTCGAGTTGGGATGCGCCTTCGGGGATGATAATGTCGAGTGCGTCTCCCTTTTCTTTCTGAGCACGACCCGACTCGGAATCGGCCAGGGCCTTCATCAAGCCACTAGCTTCAATTGGCATCTTGACTTTGCCAGACAGCTGCAGTCGTGTCAGATTAGGTCAATGCGATGAGAAAGTCACTTACAATGTCGCCGGCCTTAACGCCGGGCCAGTGGTACATTGCCTCATTCTCCTCAAACCTCTCAACAAAGACCTGAGCCACCAGCTCCACACCCGCATACATCCCTCGACTTCTGACATAACTGAACAAGGGCGCCTTTTCCAAACCAGCTTCGACAGCCGCACCAGCACCATATGGCCCGGCAGCGACAGCGAGCTCGGCACCGATGGTCGCTTTGTGAGTACTGAAAGATTGGAGAGCCTTGGCAGTGTTGATTACAAGTACACAGTCGTAGACATCTACCCCGAGGAGGAACTGCAAGTGGTGTTAGGACAAGTAGATGGGATGCTGACAAAACATACACCTGTACTCAGATTATTCGGCGTGATGGATGCAGGGGGGGACCATGCTGTACAAGTCAGCTTTGCGTCATAACCGCAGCAACACACTCACATCCATCAGGCAGCTTGGCCACAACGATTCCAGCTCCACCAGCGCCACCGAACGGCGCGATGCCTGACCGCATAGAAGTAAAGATGGCAAGACCTTTTGCTTTCGCAATGACAGCAGGTGGGATTTTGCGTATCACCTTCTTCTTCTTCTTTTTGCCGCCCTCGTCCTCTTCCTCTTTGCTCTCTGTGACGAGACCGTCCACTGAGGATTGGTCAGCACACGTCGTTCTAAAGCCACCGACATACCAGTGAATGCTCTGAGAATCCTGGCACACTTGTCCATTTCCTTGATGAAATCACCCGTGACAGGCCAGAAGGCCTCTGTGCCGAGCCTCTGCTCTGCAAAGTTGTTGACCTTGCCACCGAGGTTATCCGAGATGGCGACACCTTTGTCCATGGCAGACTTGCCCCAGACGCTGCTCTTCGACTTGATCTTTTCCTTCCATGTCTGCTGGGATGGGTCGGGAGTGGTGGTGGTATATGTCCAGCTGGTGTAATTCTTGCGTTTGGGGGGAGGGGGTGCCGAGTCAGACATAACGAGATGGATGTAAGAGAAGATGAGAAATGGCCTGTTTTGGCTGCGCAGAGGGATCCCGATTCTCTGACGTCGCCCTCCACCGGCCTCGGCGTCGGGTGGCGGGTTGACACAGAGGCAATGCAAAGTATGTATGCATCCCGTCTGGGCAGGGGCACAGGGGCACAGCCTCGTCAGTGCAGGGGAGAGGAGATGTGTGCATGCTCGACCAGCTGTAAATCATGTTTGTCCCCGGTCTCCAGCTTCATTCCACTCTTTATGCATTTGCAGTTCCTTCAGCGTTCTCGTCATACAGAGGCGCGAGGCAGGAGTATAGAGTGAGAATGCACACTACTTGGGATCCACTACGAGTCGTCTGTCAGCGTCTCGATCCATCGAACCCGCCACACTTTGAAGCCCTCAGTCTCGCCTTTACTTCCCCTTCCACACCCTACAGGTTTACTACTCGCCTACTCTGGCACCAACAGCGTCCCAAAGGATTACTGCTACGATGCACAGAGAGCAAACAGAGACCTGATGTAACGTCCAGACTCCCCGCTAAAAGCAGTCCAAGACTGCCGAGAAGCCTGTCGCCTGGGTGGGTAGCTACGGTTTACCAGATTCTTCGTCACAGGGCTGATGCAGGGGGACCACGGGCTTACCTGATAATGTACAGAAGTCGTTACGAGATTGTAGGAAGCAGAGAACCAAATGGAATTGTTTCGGCTGAAAGCATCTGCGCGTCTTTCGTCGAGTTAGGCGTGCAGGGTCGCTTTGTTGACATTTTGGATTCCATTCCGACTTTGGGTCATCCAGCTGTTCATATCTCCCACAGAGGGCGCCCCATGGCCACAACAAAGCACAGCATAACACATCAGCATGAGTACTGCCTCGATCTGTCGCAATTGGGTCAACGGGTGAGCATACCCTCTTGCTCCAGTGCATGTCTAACACCCGTCTCAGCCACTGTCGCTTCGGCAACTCGTGCAAGTTCTACCATCCCCCCAAGGGGCCACAGGCGGGAAACAGCAAGCCCCAATACCAGTTCACGTATGGCCCACGCCTCTTTACTCGACATACGAAAACGGCTAATCATGATGCAGCGAGGAAACCATCCGGAATGACCTCACGGTTGAGCTGCCGCAATACATCCTGTCCAACTATGGTGCTGCCAAGTTCGAGCCAAACCTGATATACGACGGTGATCTTTCGCCAGAAGAGCTGAGGTACAAGAGCTGGGTCGCTCTGAACGAGAACAAGGGGCAAGAATACGTGCGTTAATTGCCACTCGTTAAAACAAGTACTGACGCCACTCAGGTGCAAGAGGAGCAGACTCTCATCAACAACTCGAAGCAAAAGATCATGAACCTGGTCACCCACCTCTCCAACACCTTTGCCAATGCGCAAAAGCTCCATGAAGCTCGATTTCTGAACGGCGAGATACCAGGGACTCAGTCGCGGCCAACCTCCTTTTCTGAGGCTGCTTTACTAGCTGCTACTCAGTCGAGCGCTGGAGCATTTGGCGGAGGAAACACAGCAGGAGCTTTTGGGTCATCAGGAGGATCTTCCTTTGGGTCCGGTGGGGCGTTTGGCAGCAACAAGCCGGGTGCTTTCGGGGGTGCCCCCACAGGCGGGGCTTTTGGGCAGAGTTCGTTCGAAGGCAACAGCAAGCCTTCAGCGTTTGGAAGCGGCGGTGCTTTTGGCTCGGGGAGTACTGGAGGGTCAGCATTTGGCGCCACCCCCGCCCCCTCAGGAGGCGCCTTTGGGTCGACAGCTGCTCCAGCAGCTTCTGGGGGCGGGGCATTCGGTCAATCTGCTTTCGGCGCCAAACCTGCATCCTCTGGGTTCGGATCATCCTCGTTCGGTTCCAGCACTACCCCGTCAGCGTTTGGGGCTGCAAATCCGCCAGCCCCAGCTAGTACTGGATCCGGTCTCGGCACTTCTGCTTTCGGCCAGAGTGCTAAACCTGCTGGCTCTGCATTTGGAGGGTCTTCAGCCCCTTCTGCTTTTGGGGCACAACCTGCTGGCTCGGCATTCGGCTCTTCACCTGCACCTTCTGCGTTCGGGGGCAGCTCAAATCCATCAGCGTTCGGTGCATCGGCATTCGGCGCAAAGCCAGCAACGACGGCCCCTTCTGCGGGCTCAGCTTTTGGCCAGTCAGCTTTCGGTGGCTCTTCTCCTGCTGCTCCCTCGAGCTCGGCGTTTGGCCAATCCGCTTTTGGTAGCAGCCCTGCCCCTGCTGCACCTACATCAGGATCTGCTTTCGGTCAGACAGGCTTTGGGCAAAAAGCGAGTGCGTTCGGGTCCACACCGGCAGCGGGTGCTTCGGCGTTTGGAGCTGCTCCAGCATCTGGTAGTGCATTCGGTGCGTTCTCGGGCGACAAGCCGGCTGCTGCCAACCCCTTCGCTGTACCTGCCGCACCCTCTGCCCCAGCCAACCCATTCGGCCAGTCTGCTCCCCCGGCAGCTCCATCAGCATTTGGCCAAGCTGCCCCAGCTACGTCTGCATTCGGAAGTGGCTCTGCTTTTGGGGCCAAACCTGCTGCCACCTCTGCCTTTGGTTCAGGCTCTGCCTTCTCCCAGCCTTCAGCATTTGGTGCGGCCCCGCCCCAGGGATCGTCACTCCCCCAGCCGGATGGCGAAATCCCGCCAGGCTGGTCGTGGTCTGACCCTTGGACGTGGATAACGGTCAGAAACGCGTTGGAAGATGGAAATCTGGATGAGAGTGTGGAGACGGCGTATAGGAGCGATAAGTTTGAGCTGGGGGGTATACCTACTCTGCCTCCGCCCGTGGAGCTGCGGGGATAGGGTCAGAGTTGAGACTGGCTATATGTTGTAATAAAATTCATTTACGAATAAATCATGTGCTCATCATACCTTGATCGGTGTGGTTGTCCATGTTGCATGCTGGGTACAGCATGCAATCGAGAGTCGAAACGCCCTAAACAGACTCTGCGTTCTCTAGCTTACACAGGCGTGTTTACTCCGAGCGCCGAGCATCGATATACCCGATGCCCTTTACTCTAGATATCCTCGATGAGCCTTTTCAGTAGTCTCACAAAGCCGTATAGAGAGCATCTTGAGCATGTACATATGTATAGCGAGAGAGGGCGGCCATGTCCGCACGGCGCGTCGGAGCCAAACAATGGGCAGTGTCCTCTTTGATTCTGCATGCATCTCTCTCTCTTCCCTCCACGACATCCATCTATGCATGCCATACATGCCATACATGCTACTGGGTTCCGCTGTACCCGTCTCCACCTTCCCGATCCGGTGAGCCCTTTGGGAATTCCTGCACGACGCTGCCCCTTTTGAGCATCTGTGTGCATTGGTCTCCGTGTGTGTCCCATTCATTGATCTCTCAATATCTCACCCATTTCCTCTTTCATTTTCCATCTTCTTCCATCGCCCACCGGTAGCCCGCCTCTCCTGCCACCCTGCCCCCTTGCACACCGCCGCCTCACCTCTCAGCATAGTCACACCAACCCGCCCCCACCATGTCGCTCGTCCCAACCGGCGCCCCTCGTGATGCCGGTGAGCCATTTTGCGCCCCCTGCGAATCCACAACTAACCATCTCCAGCTATCACCATCGGGCCCTTCAAGCCGGCGTACGTCCAATGCCCCATACATGACATGCCAGCTCACCTCCTCCCAGACGACCCGGTTACGGCCCAGTACTCTCCTACCTCCAAGCAGCCCAGCTCACAACACCACTCAAGATTCACCCCCTCCTGCAGCTCCGTACTTGGGACCCCAAACCCTATCCAAAGTATTTGGCTTGGAATGCTATCGAGGTGGGTCTCTTGCTTCTGGTGAAGGGGGCGGACAAGGCAAGGAGCACGGGAAGGGAGGGGACAAAGGAGGGGCGAATGTCGGAAGAATGAAAAGAAGACGGATTCTTGCCGGGCGGAGCTGACTGACAATCTCGCAGCATCCTATGTTTGCTGCAATCTGGGTTGACTTTGATGGTGAGTTCAGACAAACACGGCAAGGAGGGTATCGCTAATCGTTACACGTAGATACCGAAACCGTAAGTTTATGACCCAACGTAAAAGGACGCTTCTTAACAGCTGCTTCTTCTTTGTCAACAGGAATGTGAGTACATAAATGTCGATTTCCTTGACTGCGACTGACCCGTATCCAGGGATCAAAGAAAGAGGACAACCAGCAACATCGCCGATTGTGGAAGAACTCAATCTAGGGCATGTCGAAACGGGTTGGGCTATCCGCGTCAGGAATCGTATGGTGCGTCCCCTTCCTGTCAATCTTAGACTCAAGCTCAACGTTTTGGAAGGGTATAACATGTGAGGATGTCTTGTTTGCGATGTGAGTTGAATATTCTCGCGGTAGTGACATGGGCTGACTCGTACCTAGGTATGACTTCTTCGCGTCACCACGTGAGTCCTCGAACCCCCTGAGTGAGGATCAGACTTTGAGCTGACCCTTGACAGTGTATGTCGACGAATTGGGAGAAATGCGTAAGCATCTTTGTTTGCGATAATGGGCGTGGCTGACGTATGCGCCTTGACCATAGACCCTCGAGCCGTTAGAATCAGTGTGTCAACTCTTTTCGTTCTCTCTCTGCACTGTCGCTGACGATATCTCTAGTGGAACAGCAATAGTACGTTGAACACTGTCCTTTACATCACCACCACCTTCCCTCACCCAGACACCTTCAAATTATACGGACACTGACTTGGGGTGCAGCTTTGAGAAGCGTAGAATGGGTTTCTTCGAGTATGTACTCGTCACAGGGTGACTGAATGGGGCTGACTCGGATTGCAGCTTGATGGAAGGTTACCGTAAATCGGATGCTCTTCTGGGTGCAACGTACTTTGATGGGTACTGCCACCTTCTCACTTGACGAGCCTTTGAGCTGACCGTGAGGATAGTATCCACAATGATCCAGAAAGTGTTGAGCGGCTCAAAAACAAGTACAACTTTCACTCCTCCAACTTTTTGCTCCTTCGCTTGGGCAACTGTTGAGCTCTTCGACAGCTTTACTATTTACACCACAGTTCTTGTGTCGGCTGGTGGAAAGAATGGTGGTGACAACGTGAGAAAGTAGGAAATCGCATGGTGGTCAGGGAGATCCAAGTACAGGGGAGGTTCACCGACCGCCTGCTCTAGCCGTACAGGAGTGTAGCGTTTTTTCTATTTTCGTATTATAAACAGGCGGCTGCATATAGAGTAGACTATTGTTGTGATTACTATGCAATTTGATTGCAAACCTGTAGTGAAAGTGCGCACTATACAGTGGGTATGAAGCATCTTCAGGGCCTCAGGTCAGTGTCCATCAATCCGTTTGTCGTGCGTATGTGGACGGCGTGAAGGAGCAGCTCAAGAAAGAACCTGTAAGTGACTTTTTGCTGTAACATGTACCATCAGTCAACGATACCGCACACCCATCTGTACCGCACTCACTCAGTCAGCTCCTACGTATCAATTCCTCCACCGTCTCCATCCCATCCAACAACCTTCCCAAGATGATCCCAAAGATCTGTTCCACATCTTCCACCTCACTTCTCCCCACAGCCGAACCATCCTTGAAACTTGTACTGAGTTTGATACCATTCTGATGCCCCACAACAGCCACCGTAAAGACCTCTCCTCCCAGCCCGTTTGCTACCTGTGCCCAGGCTAAATCCTCTGCGCCTTCCGGAAGCGGCAACAAGCCCAAATTGGAGAGAGCGAAACCAGTGGTGAAAGGTGTGGGAAGGCTCGCGTTATTCAGAAGGAAATCTTCAAAGAGTGTCGGTCGGAAGGGGTCGGGCTCACCGTTGGGCGAGATGTAAATGCCATCAGGAATCTGGGCAATCATGCCCATCCTCATCCTGGCATGTGATATTGCCCGAGGATTGCTCGTGTCATACGACACCTTTCTGGCAATAGTCCAAAAGTCGTCACCGGACTGGATGTAAACATCAATTTGGTGCGAGCTGACATAGTTGGAGAGGGCGTAGGCATGGCCGAGGGACGCGTCTCGTTCGGATCGGGCAGAGATGGCGACCAGCCGAAATGGGCGCAGAGTGTAGCGGTACTTTGACCATACCGCCAGGCCGTACATAGCAAGCAGAGCGGCATTCAAAGCCGGCACTTTATGCAGCCTGGCGAGTGCTTTGAGCTGGGAAACGTCGCCCGAGGATAGGCTAAAGAGAGAAAGTGCCGAGGGAGAAGCCAGGGGCGACACGTCGATCTGTTCTGCTGGCCATGGTTTCGCAGGGGCAAAGTACGTTTGGAGAAAGCTGGGAAGGCGGGGGAGAACGATGTGGTACCAAATGAGAGGGACAGCAAATACCAAAGACGGTCTCATGTTGATTGTATCCTCAGCCCGCGGAGTTGCTTCCAGCGTCTCCTGGGGCAAGTGGGAGATGTTTTCGGCGAGAAGAGCTTGAAAGAGATTGGCCATGCCACGCCCATCTATCATGACGTGCTCAACGGAGAGTGCCACATATACTCTGGACTGAGAGGTGCTCGCATAGACAGTGATCTGCCAAAGCGGAGCATTGTCAAAGTCCTCTTGCATCATCTTTTGCCCGTCGAGATGCAGTACCGCAGCAAACTCTTTGTCTTTGGTCTGTTGAGGGAGATAGACCCCTTTTCGGAGTACCTCTGAGCTCTTCCAAGGTCTGTCCCGGAGGATCTGTACAGGCTCCGTCGTGTGCGCTGCTGCGACTCGGGCATAGAGCTGAGGAAAATGTGTCTGAATCTCGGCGATCCGGCGGGCAAGAAAGACATCTGAGGGCGCAGAGGCGGATGATGGGTATACAGCAGCCATAGTGATAATAGCTGGGTAGCCAGCGTTTGTCCGAGCGAGACTGAGACGTTCTCGCAGGGCGACTACAATGGCATGTCAGCATCATCCTCTTGCCTGCCGCGAGGCCGAGGACTGACGGGGACGCCCGGGTGATGGCGACATGCATTCGAAACTTGAGAAGAGTCGAGAGAGAAGATATGAGGGGTGCTGCCTCACTGCAAGAGGGCGAAAGATGAATGAAAGATATGATAGCGGTCTGTAGACGGCACCAAACAACACCGGTGTTACTAGGCGGACATGTCCACCGGCCATAGCTGGTACACAAAGAAAGGGCGAACAACTTGTATCTGTATGCATGCTCTGCTCTGGGATACCGATGCATCACATCACTGAGCAAAGCGACTCTGATGCTGCCTTTGGAGATGGCTTGGAGGTTTCCTTCGGAAGCAGCTTTGCCCAACGTCAGCGTTGCGTTCGAGACGCGTCGCGAGCAGCCTCCCAACTTACATTGACCATACGAGCGTGCATCGGTACCATCACGCCTCCAGGGAATGACGTTCCTTCCGGGATGTACCTATCGTATGGATGCTGAGCCGTGCTCTTGCAAAGACAAAGGACAAAGGAGACACTCACCCGCCATACTTCAACACTGTCATCTCGGGCAATTGAGCACCCAAAGGAAGCATCGTCCCAGCTGGCGCGTAGAATCCCTCCTGGGGTTTACCGAGCACATCCGCCAGACAAGCATCACCATTCTGGGTCGCTCGTCAGTCATCCCAAGACGCACAACATGAACCGACTCACAAACTCCAGATAAGTCCAGCTCGGCTTCCATTCGCCTTCCTTGAAGTAGTCTTTCCCGAGGTCGCCTCCACCCAGCATCTTCTCCACCGTCGAGGGGTCGGCTTTGGACATGTACTCTTTCCGCTTCGCTTTCAACTCTTCCTCTTCCTTCTTCTTTTGCTTTTTCTTTTCCTCTGCTGACGACATGGTGTGAGAGACGCTGGCGATTACTTGTGAGCAGTCGAGCGAGAGACGGCTGATGGTTTGGGGTAGACGTTTTATAGTACCGCTGAGGTGGGGGCTCGGCCGTTTTGTCGAGAAGAGCACCTTTCACAGCTTGCGTTTTAGCCCAGCGGATCCTTTCTTCACCCTAAAGCTTGCCGCAGACGACTGGCTGCCCCAAGTCCCCAAGTCTCACAAGGCACGTCGGTTGCAAGTGGACCATGAATGGATGTGATGATTGTCAAAGGTGTCACAAGGATGGACCATATCCTTTTGTACTGCGTTATCGGCCGATACGGGGATAAAGGGGCGACAACAACTGGGTCATGTCGATGAGGTTTTTGAGACAAAACGACGCTGTCTTTGATCATTATACCATCATGTGTACATTTCAGCCCTGTATAATCATACTGTCAACTATGAATCACAACCACAGCTTCACCCCCTCTAGGCTCTGGTCAGCAGAAGCCTATATTCGCATCCGGAAACACTCACAGATTGCTTAAGACCGCTGGCATTGACCAACTCTTCCACACTCTCCTTTCCATCCACCAACCTCTCCAAAATGACCCTGAATATCCTCTCCACATCCTCCACCTCGTCCCTACGCACCACTGTCCCATCTTTCCATGTCGTCCCAATTCTTACGCCCCCCTCATGGCCTACCACCGCCGCCCCGAACACCGAGCTTCCGATGGACGAGGCAGTCTCCGCCCACGCGAGGTCACTTGCTCCGGGAGGCAGTTTGACGAGGCCCAAATTGGAGAATGCTAGAGCGGCACTGACCGGGGTGGGAGAGGACACACTGCGGAGGAAAAAGTCTTCGTACTGGGTCGGTCGAAGAGGGTCAGGCTCCCCTGATGGAGATACGTAGGGTCCGCTAGGAATGTAGGAAAGCATGCCGATCCGTAACCTAGCGTCGGACAGAGAGCGGTCGGTACTGAGCTCATGCGACACATTCCTAGCCACCGACCAGAAGCTAGCGTTGGATTCAAAATTGATATCAACCATGTGAGAACTGACATAGTTGGAAAACGCGTAGGAGCAGCCTAGGGAAGATTTCCGCTCGGAGCGAGCAGTAGTGGCCGAGAGGCGGAAGGGCGAGAGGGTATAATGATACTTTGACCATATGGCAAGTGCGTAGATACACTTGAATACTGGGCTGAGGGTAGAGACGCCATGCGTTCTGGAGATGGTTTTGATGGCCGACACCTCTTTGGAGGAAAGCGAGAAGAGCGAGTAGGCGGAAGGGGCAGTGAGAGGCGATTCGGCAATGAGATGTGCAGGCCACGACTTGGGCTGTATGAAGTATCTTGCTAGAAACGACGGCAAGAGAGGGAGGATGATCTCCTGCCAAACGATGGGAAGGGCTTGTAACAAGCTCGGCTTCAGGGGAAGCACATCTTGGTCCCGAGGTGTCGTCTCGAGCCTTTCGTACGGCAGTTGGGAGATGTCTTTTGCGAGAAGCGCATCAAACAGGTTGGCTGTGCCCCTCCCGTCCATGAGAGCATGGTCACCGGAGAGAGTAATGTAGACGCGGGAGCTGGATGGAGTAGAGTATACACGGACCTGCCATATGGGGTCATTGTCGAAATCCTCCTTGCTCATGCGCTGTCCCTCCGCAGAGAGCAGCACTGCCATCTCCTTGTCGTCGCCCTCAGCAAGGTGCTCATGGACCGCCTCTCCCAGCACTCGTTCGCTGCTCCACGGCTTTGCTCTGAGCACCTGCGTTGGCTGGGGGGTGCGCCGGCCCTGGTACCGTGCGTAGAGCTGGGGGAAGTGTTCCTGAAGGTCGGCGATGCGGCGAGCGAGGAATGCTTTGGAGGGAGCGTCGGTGGGTGATGGATAGGCAGCGGCGAAGGTGAGGATGGCGGGCTGGTCGACATTGCGCCTGGCGAGGTTGAAGCGTTCGGTCAAGGAGACTGGGAGTGGTTGTCAGCGACGTATGAGGGAGATGGGAGGACTGACTGGGACGGGATGGGAGCGAGTCGGCGCACATCGCAGGGGGAGTAGGGGAGTGGTAGGAGAGATGTAGTGACAGTCGGGGATCAGGGATAATAGGCGCGGAGGCAGAGGAGGCTCCCGGGCATACATTGTGCCGCGTCTCCGTATCCTGGTATGCCCGAACCCACACAGGGAGATGGACACTGCGAATGTACACAGAGACCATCTCGACACGAAGAGACGGAAGCGGCGGAACACCGAGCACTGCAAGTCACTCCGCGGCCAGCTATGTACATGCATATCTTCTGAGGCGATTATAAAACAGTATATGTACGTGACAGGGTACGCTATGCCAGGTCATTGACATTGCTCTTCCCCTGGATGAGCTTGTGCACGACCACCTTGAACAGCTCCTCCACCCCTTCCACCTCGTCCGTCCTCACTGCTGCTCCCTCACTAAAGATAGTCCCCACCTTGACCCCTCCCTCATGGCCGATCACGGTAGTCGAAAACACCTCGTGCCCCAACCCGTCTGCAGCCTGTGCCCAAGCCATGTCCTCCGCGCCCTCGGGAAGGTGCACATAGCCAAGGTTGGAGAAAGCCAACGCAGTATCGAGTGGTGTGGCGGATTCTGCATCCTTGAGTAGATAGTCCTCGAACATGGTAGGCCTGAGGGGGTCGGGAGTCCCAGTCGGGGATGTGTAGAGGCCACCAGGGATTTGTGAGAGCAAACCCATCCTCATACGCGCATGCGAGATGGACTTCTGACTACTCAACTGGTCCGAGATAGTCTGCGCCACCGCCCAAAAGTCTGATCCGGGCTTGATGTCAATCCCAAGCTGATGTGAACTGACATAATTACCCAAAGCATGAGGATGCCCGAGAGAATCGCTTCGCTCGGATCGAGCAGAGATAGCCACGAGCCGGAAGGGACTGAGGGTGTAGCGGTACTTGGACCAAATGGCCAGGGCGTAGATGGCATTGAGCACGGGATTGAGAGTTGGTACGCCATGCGCTTTGGCAATGGTTTTCAGCTGCGCTACCTCGTCCAAAGACAAGCTGAGCATTGAAAAGGCCGCAGGGGATGTCAAGGGAGCAGCAGCAATGAGATCGGCAGGCCATGCTTTGGCGGGAGTAAAGTACCTCTGGAGAAATAGGGGGAATCGGGGAAGGAGGAGATGATGCCAGATAAGGGGCAAAAAAAAGGCCAGAGTCGGCTTCATGTTGACAGTGTCTTCCACAGCCGGGGTCGTTTCAAGCTGTTCATAAGGCAGACCAGCAATGTCCTTTGCGAGAATGGCCTGGAAGAGGTTGGCCATCCCCCGACCATCAAGCAGCACATGGTCGACAGAAAGAGACACGTAGACCCTCGGCTTGGAGGGGCTGGTGTAGACGGTGATTTGCCAGAGCGGGGCTTTTTCGACATCTTCTCCAAGCATCCTCTTCCCGTCAAGAAGCAGCATCCCAGCAAGCTCCTTGTCCTTGTCCTCATGCGCCGAGTAGACCCCCGCCCTCATGACCTCGCTGCCGTCCCAGGGTCGGTCCCTGAGCACCTGGCTCGGTGAGGTCGTGCGGGCATCTTGGACTCGGGCATAGAGCTGTGGGAAATGTGCCTGGATTTCGGCGATACGCTTCTCGAGAAAATCGAGGGTAGGAGCAGAGGCGGCGGCAGGGTAGGCGGCGGCGATGGTGAGGATGGGTGGGTGACCAGCGTTGCGCCTGGCGAGACTGAAGCGCTCGTGGAGGGAGACTGGGGAACGTCGTCAGTAACACGCGGGCAGGACGGGGACAGCAGACGTACGAGGACGGGACTGGGTCATGGCAGTGTCAAGGGCAATGGGTGAAGAATGTTGAAGAAGGGTTGAAGAATGAGATGAAAAAGCAAACGCTCAAGGATGTGGGTGGATTCGCACAAACAATATTTCAGGGACGCCGGGTGCCCGAAGTTCGAACTGATAAGCCGGCGACCTAAGATAAGCTGACACACCTTGCTGACTAATTCGATACAATGGTCGAGATGGCATGGCATTATACAATCGGTACAGACCCAAGTCCACGTTACAGATAGTCCTCCTCACTCGCGTCATCGTCGCTCGCCAATGCCAGTCGCATTCTCTCATTCTTCAGCCTTTCCTCCTCCTCTTGCTCTTTCGTCTTTCCCCCCCGACTTCTCAGACTTCTCCCCCCACCAGCCACATGCGGGGTAGGTGCCGCCTTGGTACTCTTGCCCTTTCCTCGCGAGGTTTTTGGGATCTCTAGAATCTCGTCTTCTGACGTTTCTTCTTCCTCTTCCTCAGAGGGCGTCCTAGCCTTGCGTTTCCCAGCAGCCCGTGTGGACTGACGAGGCGGCTGTCGCTGACGTGTTGCTCTCTTGCTAGGTGCAGGAGAAGTATGAATAGGCAATGCGGGGGAAGCAGCATTGGATCTTGGATTGTTGAAACGAAGCATGACCTTTGGCTTTGTTGACGCTTGTGCCTCCACCCCCGCCTCTTCTTTCTCTTTCTCCTCTTCTTTCTCATTCTCCTCTTCTTTCTCTTTCTCCTCTTCTCTCTCCAGCTTGACTTCATCCCTTGGCAGAGCCGGCTCAGGGACCCCAACTTCCTCCATGCCTTCGTCGACCGCATCCTCTTCTTCCCGGCCGACACTGTCTTCCCATGCTCGAGTGCCCTTCTTGTGTGCCGCAGCCAAAACATCTTTGGCCGTTTTGCCACCTGGCCTGCGAGGGAGGTTGTTGGTGTCCTCTGGGTCCGGAGCCTCGCCAAGTGGGTTGGCAGTGTCCTGAAAATGATCAGTGGTTCGTCGAACCCTTCGAGATCCATCACTCACGCCTGTTCCACCATATTCTTCCCTCAATCTTAGTCGTACCCTCAAACCATTCACGAGTTTCACCCAACGCTTCAAAGCTCTTTCTTCCCGTTTCACCCGCTCTCTCTCCTCGGCAGCTGCGGTAGATTCTTCGTAGGCTTCAAGCACGAGCTGCTTGTTTTCTGCGGCGACAACGATACCGCTGAGGGTTGGAACAGCCCGCTGTTTCTTAAACTCGAAGCCAGTCTAGATAGACATGTCAGCCAGACAGATGCGGGCGAGATGAGACGTACGACAGCTTCGGCATAGCTTATGTTGAGGCTCTTGGCAACTTTGGCAATACCCTTGTCTATGACCAGTCAGAGTCGTCAATGCTACGGAAAGAGACTTACAAGGCAGATGCACAGCTCCAACAGGCAGCATAGTCGGCGCATACAAGTCAATGTTCCCAAACGCATTCCTCGGAATCACCCCATCCACAATCGCCGGCGGCACATACACTTCCGTCTGCCACTCTGCATACAGCCCCTGCTCCATCTCTTCCCCTTGCTCCTTTGCCAACTCCATCCGCCTCCTCTTTTCCAAAGTCACCGCCCTCTGTTTGATCCATTTCAACGGATCTTGGTTGGGCTTGGTGATGCGGCCGGATCGCAACCAATTTTCGGGGGTCTTGACTTCGAGAACAGAAGACCGGCGAAAGACTGGTTCGCCTTTAAAGTGGCCAATAGGATTGGTGTTTGCGGAGAGTACTTGGGTCTGGCGGAGGTGGCGTTTGAGCACGTATCTGCGACAAGTCAGTCTCAGATGTGTTATTCAGAGATGAGACCTACATTGGGTGGTCTTTGAACCCGCTCATATGTTGAGGCATCTTTTCGCTCTCCTGACTCATCTCAAGCTCAGCATCCTCAAGATCATCTCGGTTCTAGTCAAGTCAGTCGCATCCACCCGTGCAACTGAAGCATACGTACCAGTCGATATGGCCGTCGCAAGAACCCCATCACACTCTGACTCCACCAATCCGCCTCGTCGGGGCGCGTGGGAGGCCGCAACTTGCTCGTCTTGGCGTAAAAATTCTTGGTGTACCGCAGAGTCACGTCCCTTGCGTATCCGTCTACCACACTGTCAGTACTGCGCCCGTGAAAGAAGACCAGGACTCACCTTCCTCAAACGCCACCACATACAACATTCTCACTGGTCCGCTATCACTCGTCGGTTCATAATGCTGCTTCTTCCTGATAACTCCCCGCACGGGGTCAACAGGTATCCAACGCTGATCCGACCTCGAAAAGATTTCTGCCCAAAACACGGGCGGCTGGTCCGAGATATCTTGCTGTACTTTTCGTTTTGACCCAAGTTTTTGCGGCGGCGGACGGTACTTTCGGAGTCGATACAAGTCGGCGGGATCTTGAAGTCGCCTTTTCCCAGCACCTCGGGTGTTGCTCTTCTTTTCGCCATTAGAAACTCCAGGTATAGGCACTTCCTCCATCTCGTCTTCATCCTCGTCAGCCTCATCGTCTCCCATACCTTGCCTGCTGGCCACCGTCCGCCCGCCCTTGCCAGCACCGTGTGGCTTCTTCTTCTTTGTCCCTGCCTTTTCCGCTTTCCAGGGAACAGCCTGCAGGGATGTGACCAGTCTTGCTCCAAGCCCAGCTGCTCGGGCGAGAGAGACAAACAGCTGTGCAGAGACGTCCCGGGAGCCTTCTTGTTGGAGAGCCTTTTTCATGAGCGAGTTGATTGACCGGAGTCGCTCCCCACCACACTCTTGCTCGAGCGTCTCGAGAACGGGATTCCCTTCTCTTGCTTTGCCCTTCTTGCCGCTCTTCTCTTCTTCGTACTTTGGTAACGTCCTCAGCTGCTCCTTTGGGATAGACTCGATGAACTCTTGAACGTCATCCCATGGTCGTGTACGGATACCGAGGTTATAGTCAGAGATGTCGAAAAATGTCTGGGACCACCAAGTCACGAGGGTCTGGAGAGCATCAAAGAATAGACGAGAGCGCTGGGCTCGATCGGGGAACCGAGATGGAGGGATGTTGAACGCTGCTTGAAGGGGATGTGGAAGGAGCGACAGGAGTCGGGCCTTGTGTATTGTCAGGCATGTAGAGTAGAATATGAAATCTACTCACTTTCAGGAGCGTATCGTTACACCACCTGTTCCGCTGACTAGAGCTTGCGAGCAGAGCAATTACATGCACCTTGTGCACTTCCAGCCTCAAGGCCCGATCTCTAGCTGTCATGGGCTTCTTTCTGTTCATGAGTGCTATCCGCTTCGCCTTTTCTTCTGCAGTCTCTCCGCCAATCTCCAAGTGGATCACGCCGTCATCTTCTTCGTCTTCGTCATCTTCGTCTTCGGCGGCATGTTCCCCGACGAGTGGTGTTGATGTGCCTGTGGGTTGGGATATAGGTGTGTTTGGGTAAGGTGATGAAGGAGCTGTTGGTATTGGCACTTCTTCAAGATCCTCGTCTTCTTCGTCGTCGTCTGAAGATATCACTTGAACGGTTGACGCGATTGATATCGGCGATACAGCAGTGGATCCTGCAGTGTGTCAGCTGCTGCAGCTCGGTATGACTGAATACATACCGATGCTTTTGCCTTTCCCTTTCACTTCTTTCTCTCCTCTGCCCTTGTTGCTTGTGGCCGGACGGGGGGTGCTTCTCGATGAGCCCGCCGATGCCGCCGGCGTAGCCTTGCCACTCTGTGCCGCTGCTGGGCTGCCGTGGGGGAGGGTGGCTGCGATGGCCTGTATCCCGCGTGGCCTGGGGATAATCATCTTCCGCTTGGGGCGGGATGCACTCATGGTGGCGGTGATAGGGGACCAAACAAGAGACTGCATCCAAAAAGCCGGCCATCATGGCGGGGTCCAGCCGCGGAGATCGGGACATGTCCGCGGTGGAGGCCGATCGCGCTTTGACGTCACCCTTACTGTTTCTGGGCTGACTGTTGGGCAAAGGATCACATCATCGGGGTGTCTATGTAGTATAAATACAAGTCACAGCCTGGGTCACAATATCAACTGCATATCAAGTGCGTCTCCCATCTATCTCTTTCATCGACTAATCAAATCAAACAGTATGTCTTCCATCCTCCGCTCCACCCCCCGCATCGCCCGCCACATCCGCTCACTCAGCACCTCCCCTAGACTAGCCAGCATGTCGCCCCCTGCCCACAAGATGTCCGTCTTCCCCCGCATCACCACCTCTTTGCCCAGCGAGCACGCCGAGTTCAGGAATGTGTTGTGGACAGGAGAGAGCAGTCAGCTCGTTCTCAGTAAGCGTCTCGATCTATCTTCCCAATGAGACTGACAGAAATGCTAGTGACCATTCCAGTGGGAGGCGAGATCGGAGAGGAAGTTCACACCGTCGACCAGCACCTTGTGTTTACTTCGGGTACAGCCCGAGCAATCGTCGGCGGAGAAGAAAAGGAGATCAAGGCTGGAGATCTCGTCATCGTTCCCCAGGGCACCAAGCACAACTGTGAGCACAACGATCGGACATGCGGCTCCACAGTCTCTGACTCTGTCATCAGTCCTGAATACTGGCCCCACTCCTCTCTCTCTCTTCACCGTCTACGCTCCAGCCGAGCACGCCGAGACGACAGTCAACCAAACCAAGGAAGAAGGCGATGAGCTTGAGGACGCCGGCAAGGATGAGCCTCCCAAGTGGGCTCAGAAGTAAACGCGGCCTTTGAGACGGAAAGAGTAGTAATCGAGAGAAGCATGTATTGGTATACTATCTGCATATCAGTGGTGGTGTGGCTGTTGCACGCCTTTTCTAGGACCAAAAACCAAAAGTGGAATAAAATTAGAAACCAAACCAGATTACTCGCCCCATCCACCTCTCTCCCGCCACCTCTCAACCTCCCTGACATACTCTCCCAACCTCTTCCTCATCTTTTCCACTGTCTCCGTCCTGTCCCATTCTTTCCTGTCAACCCACACCTTGTCAAAGAGTGTCGCGCGCAGCTGCTCGAGCTGATCGATCGAGAGGAAATTTGTCTCGGCCTCCAACTCTGACTGGAGCAGGTCCAAGGCGTGAGAGGAAACGGTGAATCGTGGGTACGAGGGGGGTGGAGTTGGAGCTCGGGGCAAGGGCTCGGGCACTTGAGCTGTGGTCGTGGAAAGCTCGACAGCGGGCTGGGAAGAGGTGGGAGCTTCACCGATGATAGGCTCGACAGCGGGCTGGGAAGTGGAAGCTTCACCGATGATAGGCTCGTCATCGCGGGGCCTCTTCTCCCGACCATTGCTCTCGTCGTCCTCTTCTCTGGGGCGCTTCGAGCTCGAGCTTTCATTCTCAACCGGACCAGCCTCACCCGTCTCTCCCTGCACCTCGCTTTCGGCCTCCTTCCCCCTTGCCTTTTCTTTCTCCAACTCCTCCTTTCTCCTTTGTCTCTCCCTCTTCTTCTCTTGCATTCTCTCTGCATACCTCTCAAACTCTGGCGTCCATTTCGAGTCAAAGCCGCTCACATGCAACCTCGCATTCGCACCCATCTCGACCATCTTGGCGTGCCTTTCAGGATCGTTCAAAGTGAACGCATTCTCCTCGATCTTGGCGATATCAGCCAGGAAATCACTGGGCTGGAAGTATTTGTGGCGGACGAGACGTCTTTGGATAGTGTCGACATCAATGTTGTGGGCTTGCCATGTGGGGGCAGCAGGAGGAGCTGGCACTGGAGCTGGGACAGCCTCGGGAGCTGGGGTAGACCTGGCTGTAGGGACGAGGGAAGGGGGAGCAAGCAAGGCGGAGTCCTGAGTAGAAGGGATCGCAGTGGGGTCCGCTTCGGCAGGAACAGGGTCCACCTCCATGTGGTCACCATTCACTTGAGGTTGGGCATCTTGCTCGTCGATGGGTGCAGCAGCATCAACGTCTACCGGTGCAGTGGCAGTGCCGTGAACAGGAGCCGCAGCAAGAGCAGCCTGCTCAGCCAAGAATCTTGAATATGTCATGGCGTCCTCCTGCACTTTTGTCAGCATCATTTCGATCACCAAGACGAGCTCTACTCACCCTGACACTAGCAGCAACCTTTCTGTACCTCTTCATGAATTCTTGCACCAGATTGGTAAAGCTGACCACCATCATGTTCCTCGCCGCTTGGTCCTTCTCCTCTTCTCTCGCCTTCTCCGCCTCTGTGGGCTGTCGAGGCGGAAGAGGCTTTGCAAGAGGCAGCACTTCAAATACCCTCTTCTTTCTCGGCACACCATCAGGAAAATCTGTTGGGGGGCGACGGACAGACTCGACGAGATCGGCAAAGTAGGCTTTGCGCTCGGCAGGTGTAGGAAGTCCGAGCTGGATTTTGTTCTCGGTTGCGAAACCAAACCAAGCTCGTACATCCCCTGGAAGATCGTCGACCGATCCATCGGCAAGAGCTAAAAGCAGGATGGGGTCTGAGGGCGGGATATCATTGAGGAGAGCACCGAAAGTAGATCGAGCGAGCTCAGGAATGGTCTGAGACCACTGTGAAATGGAGGGGATGAAGATGACGGATGGTTGATGACGCTTCGCCTCGACGAACAATTGCACAATGGCATTCTCGACAGACTGAGTTATTGTGAGCTTTGTCCAGAGTACGATGAAGCCACTCACTCGTGTAGAGTCACCCATCAAGGTACCCAAATCCAGGCTTTGGACGTGGAAGCCTTCAAGATGGTTCAGCACCGCGGGGCCGAGATAGGTCTGACCCATGCCAGGCTGCCCATGGACGAGCACCCTCGGTCGGAAGGTTCTCAACTTGCTCAGCGCTGAGTACGGAGATAAGCATGTTATGCACAGTACCGAATGAAGACTTACCCTGCACCATCATGTGCTTTTCAAAGTTATCCTCATCCTCCTCCTCATACTCGGCCTCTTCCAACGCAGTGGCGTGCTTCTTGGGAGGGAGAACATGGTCCACGGCATCCTTAAGACGCTCCAAGGGAGAGGACAAAAGTGAATGCAGGTGGGCCGGGAGAGGAATAGCGGGCGAGGCCGTGGATCGAGCGGACGATGGCACAATTTCTGACTTGACGTTAGCTCTGGCTACAAGATATGCTCGGGACGTACTCTTGACAGACATCATGAAATCCTTGGCTTGCACTTTGATCGTCCCCAATTCCAATTCCAGCCTATCAGCTGTCTTGTAGATCTGCGGATACCTTCTCTGTATCGCGTTCAAGGCGGCCTCCGTACTCAGAGCTCTCAAATCAGCACCCCCATACCCCTTTGTCATTCCGGCCAGTCGATCGAGCATATCATCCGACAGAGGCGGGGTCCATTTTTGAGTGTTGATGCCAATGATCTTTTTACGAGCTTCACGATTGGGCAGGGGAAAGTAGAATTCTCGGTCGAATCGTCCAGGTCGGCGAAGAGCAGGGTCGACGGCATCGGGCCTGTTTGTAGCACCAATGACAATGACCTGTCCTCGGCCGTCCATACCATCCATCAGCGCGAGAAGGGTGGAGACAAGACTGGCGTGAATCTGATCCTGTTTACTGCTTCGTACAGGCGCGAGACCGTCTATTTCGTCGAAAAAGATGATGCTGGGTTGAGAAGCTCGAGCTTCTTCAAATAGCATTCGCAGTTGACGCTCCGCTTCACCGACCCATTTTGAAAGGACATCTGCGCCCTTGCGCATAAAGAAGGCTAGGCGACATGTTAGTGTTGGAGAAAAAAAAATGACGATTCTCTTACAAATCTTGGTATTGCCATTACTGCAAGAGGCAGCTAGAGCCCTCGCCAATAAGGTCTTACCCGTACCTGGAGGTCCATGGAACAGTACACCTCTCGGCGGGGTGATACCAAATTGTTGAAAGACCTCGGGATAGAGTAACGGCAGGGCGACCATTTCTTTCAACTGGTTGATGTGGTTGTCGAGACCACCAACATTATCGAATGTGACATTCATATCCACTCCGAGAGGGTCGGCGTCGGCAGTGCCTGTATTTTGTCAGCGTAAGATTCGAGATTGCCTCGGGGACATACTAGATTTGGGGTTGATTCGACCAAAGTTGGGCACATCTGATGGCCCGCCAGCACCGCGGGCTGCTACAGCCGTACCACCACCAGGGATAGACGCTCCAGCAGCCCCACTCTTCAACGGCGAAGCCATGTCGTCCTAATCAAAAGTCAGCTCGGCTCTATATCATACCGTTGCGACTCACCGAATCACTGGAATCAGGATCGCCCATAGCCTGTGATATACCCTTCCCACCAAGGTTGAAAGGCAATCCAAACTTGACGCCCATGCCTCGCAAGCCGCCCCCTGCCCCAACTCGTCCACCCGGCCTCGATGCAGCAGCAATAGCCTCCTGCATAGATATTTCTTTGCTGATATCTTCCATGGTCGGGATATGATAGTTGACCTTGGAAGTTCTCGCCCGTAGACTCCTGCCCTTCTGAGGCGAATCTTCGTCGGTAGTAATGACTCTTGCCTTGGCAGCGGAACGGGCGCTGCGTCGAGTAGGTATGGTGGTGGCACGAGTAGACCGAGCAGCAGGACGCCGGCGGCTAGAGCTGCGCCGCCTGGATCCGTAGCCTTCCCCGTCATCATCCTCCACAAAGTCGTCTTCATCGGGATCTTCGTAATTGCCGAGAGCGTCGCTGGAAGCGTCATCGTCGGGCGAGTCTCCTTCAGGCTCAAAATCTTCGCCGTCAGCTGAAGAGTGTCGACGGGTGGCTGCACGCGCACTGCTTCGTGTGGCACGAAGAGAAACACCGTTGACAACTTGAATCGGCTGCTCTACCACTGTAGCCCCGCCCAACGAATTTCGCGTAGCTCTTGGAGGGAAAGCATCCCTGGGCGGCGGGCGCACCTCTCCATCTTCATCATCCTCATCTGGATCTAAAATGATCTTTCTCTTTCCTCTGGTCCGCGACGATCTTCTTCCGTACTCTGGACTAGCTGATTCAGAAGGCTGACCAAATTCTTCTTCCAACCTCAGAGGCGCCTTGTGATGCCGACCCGACCTCGTAGTAGGCGCCGGCATCTCTTCCTCGCCAAAGGCATCCTCATCAATCTCTCCGTTCGCATCCGCGTCCAACGCTTCATCAAACTCGTCTTCGTCCTCTTCCTCCTTGTACGTCACTTGCACTGCTGCTCTCCTCGAAGACCCGCGCTGAAGCCGCCCAGTGCTAGATGCGATCTGGGGCTCCAACGCAGAGGAATCCTGGGCAGTGTGAGACGCCCGCCGGGAAGAACGACCTGATGCCATGACAGGTTCCGAGGATGCTGGGGGAGGTGCTGTAAAGCGGATTTTAATGGAAGGAGTGGCAGGTGGAATAGTGGCCTGCGGAGCAGGGTTGACAATTGTTTGTAAAGGGGCTGCGTGATCGGATGGAAGGGTGTGGGGATAGGGTGGATTCGATGGCCAAGCGTTTCGCGAGCTTGACTGAGAGGGAACCTGGATGGGGTAGGGAGACAACTGCGCCTGCGCTTGATACTGATACGGATGCGATGGCGACGCGATGGGGATAGTGGAGACTGGCTGGTAAGGGCTTTTGGATGGAGAAGCAGCGTACGCGGGCGAAGGGCTGGGTCGTGAGTCCGCGGTTGATTGGTAGGGATACTGGCCAGAGCCGTACTGGAGAGCAGGGTCAAAGACGGGTCGCTCGTTCGCGTAATAGGGGTGCGACGCGTTCTCTGTCAAAGGTCTGTTGTCTGCCCCTGCGGGATCGTACGCGTCGAATGGAGCGTAGTTGGGCTGGATGGAGCTCTGGGGGGTGTCCTGATACGAGGGGTAGTAGGGGGAGGGGTACGGAGGATAGCGCGGGGTGGAGGCGCTGGGCGGCATTGAAGCTCCGGGGGCGGAGAGAGATGCGGAGTCAGTCAATGAATCAATGCATCCCATAGACAAGGGAGATGCGGAGACGGCGGCCATCTCCGCCCCTGCTATACATCACTCTCCATTTATTATTATCTATCTTCTCCAGCCCATTTATGCTCGCTCTATCCCGACTCGGGCGAATCAAATCACAACTTCCCCCCGCACACCGTATCTGCAGAATGTCATCCACCGCCGCCAAGGACTATGGAAACTTCAAGCTCCTCAAGAGCTTTGACGTCGACTTTGCCCCTATCCAGGTGTCTAAATGGAAGAGCGAGAAGACTGGCCTGACTGTTGTTCTTGGAAAGCACGATGCTCCTATCGTACGTCTCTAGCTTTTATTGAAGGTGTACGCTGATAGCAGACATAGACAAACGGCTACTTTGCGATTGCCTCTGAAAGTGTGTCATGGCTTTTTGATGTAGTGCAGTGCTGACTCTATGTAGTTTTCGATGACACTGGGCGGCCTCATACTCTGGAGCAGTGCGTATGCGCTATTCATCTTTCATCCACTAACCCCCCACAGCCTGGTCTTCCTTGGTTCCAAAGAGTACCCCTACAAGGGCGTTCTCGACCAGCTCGCAAACCGTGCTGGCAGTAACGGTACCAATGCGTGGACGGCGAACGACCGTGAGTATTCCATTACATGCTTTAAACACGTTGCTAAAGGCGATCACCTCAGACACTGCCTACACAATCGCCACTGCTGGTTCTGAAGGTTTCCTCAAAATGCTTCCCGTCTATGTCGATCACATCCTCCACCCAACCATCACCGATGCCGGTTTCGTCACCGAAGTCTATCATCTGAACGGCAAGGGTGAAGATTCTGGTGTTGTGTACAGTGAGATGCAGGCCAGGGAGAACACTGCCGGAGATGTCATGGCGCTCGAAGGGCAGAGGACTCTTTACCCACAAACGTCTGCGTACAGGAGTGAGACTGGTGGTCTGATGCAAAAGCTGAGAGTGCTCACAGCTCAGCAAAGTGAGTGCAGAATGATTGGCATGAGGCAAGAGCTGATCACTGCGTAGTTCGTGATTACCACTCTGCTTACTACCAACCCTATAACGTGCGTCTTCAAGCCGCCAATGACACCTACTCACGTGCCCGTAGCTCTGCCTGATCATCGACGGCGCTGTTCCCATTCCCGAGCTCTTCCAGGTGCTCAACGACAAGGTTGAGCCTCTGATCCTCGCCAACAAACCTACCACCTCCCAATCCGTCACCCCCGCCGACTGGAAACGCCCCTTTGTCGAATCTTCCACTTCCAACCCCCTCTCAATCGGACAATCCATCACCAAGGTTGTAGAATTCATGGAGGAGGACGAGTCGGTTGGAGAGGTCATGATCACTTTCCTCGGCCCGCCCCCTATCGACTATACGACAAACTTGGCGCTCAGCATCCTCGATAGCTATCTCACCCAGTCGGCTACTTCGCCTTTAAGCAAAGAGTTTATCGAGATTGCCAAACCTCTCTGTACAGACTTTTCATTCTATGCTGCCGACAGGGTCAACAAGAACGAGGTCGTCGTGTACATTTCTGACGTTCCGGCCAAGCACCTTGAAGATATCGCCGACAAGCTCAAGGCCAAGCTTGCCAAGATCGTCAAAGAAGAGGGTATCGACATGGACCGAATCCAAAGAGTCTTGAAGCGAGATGAACGAAAGCTGCTCGACTACATCGAGTCCCAGCGGACGGATGTCTTGTCGGACGCCATCATTGGTGATTTCCTCTATGGCGCGGCGGACGGGTCCGACCTTCCTGCCGCCTTCAACGATCTCAAGGACTATGCTACCCTCCATTCCTACACTGCGCAGGACTGGGTCAACCTCCTCGACCAATACTTTGTCTCTGCTCCCTCTGTCACTATCGTCGGCAAGCCCTCGGCAGCATTGTCGGCCAAGATTGAAAAGGACGAAAAGGAGAGGGTGGACAAGCGCAAGGCAGAGTTGGGAGAAGAAAAATTGAAAGAGTTGGAGAAAAAGCTGGAAGAGGCAAAGAAGGCTAGCGATGTGCCTCCCCCGAGCGAGATGATCAAGGACTTCCCCATCACTGACGTAAGTGATGGTTGCTCATGCCTCCGTTCATGCTAACGTTTCCATAGCCCAATGGTCTTACGTGGATCCCTGTTGAGACTGCTCTCAATACCGCCGTTGGTGACAACGCCAAGAGTGACCAGGGTAAAGTCCAAAAGATTATTGACCAGGATGGAGAGAAATTGCCCTACCAGGCTCATTTCTCTAGTGTCGAGGTAAGTCATCTTGCGTATTCTGCAACTAGTTTGCTCACTCGGAATATCAGTCCAACTTTGTCACCGTCATGGCGCTGTTTGACACTATCAACCTGCCCATCCACCTCAAACCTTACCTCGCCCTCTTCCAGAACGCCTTGTTCAGCCTTGGCGTCAAGCGTGCTGACGGAACTGTTCTGTCGCACGAGCAAGTTGTGAACCAGCTCGACGAGTTAGTTGCTCCAGTTCACAGGATCGACTCTATACTGACTGGATTTCAGTTTGACTGTTTCTCAACTAGCCCACTTTGAGATCAAGGGCAACTTTGCCGAGGTCATGGTGGTCCGGCTAAAGGTGCAGAAGGATCAATACGAGGAAGCTGTGCAATGGCTCAGGGATCTCCTGACTGGCGTCATCTTTGACAAGGAGCGGTATGCCCTCAATCGTCTCCATGATTAGCCCAGCTGACAGCCTGCAGTCTCGGGGTCATCATTGCCAAGCTCACCCAAGAATTGCCCCAGGAGAAGCGTGACGGCAACACCATCGCTGTTGCTTTCGCCAACCAGCTCACCTACGACTCTTCCAAGAGTGCTTCTCAAACATGCGACCTGTTGGCTAGGCTCGAGTTCATCCCCCGTGTGGGGGAGATGCTGGCGGAAGGAGGCGCCAAGGCTGAAGAGGTTGTGAATGCTTTGGAAGAGCTCAAGCAAAGTCGTGAGTTTATATTTCGATTCATAGCAGATTCCAGCTAAAGACTATCAGTCCTTGACACTAGCAAGCTGCGTGTCGCTGTACAAGGTGACATCACCAGCCTGCCAAACCCCCGTTCGGTCCTCGCTAGGTCGTTCTTACAAGTCTCTCAAGCTCAAGCTTTGGCGCCCCTGTCTACCTCCAGAGAGACCCTGACCGAGCTCGGCAAGAACCCTTCCAAAAAGTGCATCATCATCCCCATGCCCGCCATCGAAGGTTCCTATGCTACATTCTACGCTAGCGGTCCTGCCGGTCATGCCCACCCTGACCTTCCTGCTCTCCGACTGGCCTCGTCTGTGCTGAATGCCCTCGAAAGCTACTTGTGGAAGTCGATTCGAGGATCGGGTCTGGCATACGGAGCGCATGTGAGGGTGTATCCCGAAGCGGGCCTTGTTGGGTTTGATGTGTACCGGAGTCCTAACGCCTGTTTGGCGTACGAGGCGGCGGGCAAGATCATGAGAGGTTTGGTCGATGGATCGGTGAGTCTTCCCCTAGAGAACTTGGAACGACGCTCACAAACGACCAGGTCGAACTTGACCAGGATTTGGTGGACGGTGCTCGTTCCAGTATGACTTACGATTACGCCCGTCGTTCCGAGACCGCTGCTACTGCCGCTACCACCGCCTACATCAACGAGACCCTGAAGGGCCTCGGCAAGAACGCCGATCAAGATATGCTCAAGCAACTCCCTCAGATCACCCTCCCAGAGATCCAGAAGGTGATCAAGAAGTATCTGATGCCGATCTTTGAGTCGGAGACTGCTATCGGGGCTGTCAGTGTCTCAACGAGCAAAGCGGAAGAGGTGGAGAAGGCGCTCGAAGGGTTGGGTTTCGAGGTTGAGAGGAAGGAGCTGCCGGTCTTGAAGGGTGACGAGGATAGTGAGATGGGAAGCGTCAGTGGAAGTGACGCTGGGAGTGAGAGTGGGAGCGACGCCAGTCAATAATGATTAGTGTTTGCGATTATGGGTCCGACACCATGCATGCTGTCATACGTGTGGCTGGATACAAAAGTGCCAAATTCCACGTGGTTGCCTTCTTCGGCCACCACCGCACGTGAAGTCAAGACATACAACTCAAACAGCCCTATATACATATACATCTTCTTGCCTACCACGCCGCCTTTCACCTCACGCAGCTGACCACTTGACCTCGCTGACATCCCCTGCGGAAAGAGCAATGTCGTCGTTACTTAAACTAATCGTACTATCTCCGTCATGGTGTCTGCCCTCTTCGTCGACCCAGGGACCTCGATTGACTGATGGGCGTTTATATACGTCTGAAGTATCAATCGGAGAGACTGAAGTCGTCACGACAGTGTCCACCTAAGGAATTGCGTAAGTCAACCATACCACCACCTCGAGCATTGAACTGACTTGAATCAAAGGCGGAGTCATCAGCTCTCGCGCCCTCTCCCGATCCTTATTCAACATGCTCATGCGTATCTTTTCCCCATTGCTGTCCACCCTGCCGAAGCTCCTGGTCAGACGCGGCTTCACCCTACCTCCATCTGAGCTGAGACCGCCCGCGCCAGAAAGTCTCTCCACCCCGTCGGCTGCTAGCCGGGCGTCAAGGATGTTGCGCACAGTCTGACGGCCAACAAGCGTATGGAGATAAGAGTTCCAGTAGAGAGCTGGGAGAAGGGATGTGCAGATATGGCGATAGTCGACTGATCAATGGTGTTAGTGTACTCCTCAGCATCAAACCCCGTCTCACACATCGGGTTGCCAGGCTCAGACATGGTCGCGCCCAATACGACAAGCGAAATGACTGGAGGAAGCCTACAATACACTAGGTGAGTCATCTAACAGATGTAGCAAGCATATCCAGTACTCACATGGTTTCGTAAAGCAAAGCAACCAGCCTCGTGAAGAGTTTCTTTTGTTGATGAAAGATGCTGTCTTTCGATCGGAACAGCAAGAACGTAACTACATGCGGTATGAGCATCTATTCCACTCAGGCGATGGCAGTCAAGACACTAAACAGAAACAAAGTCCCATCGCACGTAATGGTGATTGCGATCCAGACTTTGAACAGCTTCTTTGTTTCGAGTGTCCAGGCTCCGACCCTCGGCAAGGCGTCAACAGTCAAGAGAGGAAATTGGAATCCATGAGCAACAGCACTGCGGTCTTGTAAGGGTGCAAGTGGTCACGATATACAACACTCACACGGACGACGCTACCACTTGAGCTACTAGACCGCTTGCAAATATCGCCGGTACCCACCACTGCTTCCCCGACATTCTGTACGATCTGAGCGCGTAATACGATCCGGCAGCGGCATTGAAGAGGGAGCCCATGAGCATGATGACCATGTCGATAAAAACGAGATCCCGATGGAACGTAAAAGGGTGCTCAGTGAGACCGTAAACGCAGAGGTAGATCTGATAACCATATCAACATGCAGATCTTTGACGACCCAGAGGAAACGCACCTGAGAACAAGACAGCGCCAGCGCGACACTGCTCAAACTGTTAGCACTCACTCGTCACGACCATGTTATGTTCTGGGGGCTTACACGTTGACGGTTGTTCCAACGGCGATCGCGATCCTGAGAATCCTGCTATCGGTTTTGCGAAAGTAGTAGTGGTAGTCGGAAGTCTTGTTGATCAGTTCTGAGACCAGCAAAGCCTGAAAGACCGCTGCCAAGGCCGCCCAAAACTGGGACAAGCGTCAACCACTCCGTCTATGTTCTTCAGCTGCAACGTACAACTGGTATACTTCCTTTGGCGCCCATGGCCTCCCATAGAAGAGCGCTGACTTCAGTGAGGTCCGTGGGGTCCGTCGTGGTTGTTGATGATGTGGAGTTGGACATGTTCTAAAGGGTACGTGTGTTCACCTGTCGGAATATGGAGAATGTGGGCAGCACCTTGCCAGACGAGTCGTCTTATACTTACAGCCATAATACTCTCGGCGAGGCAGGAGGTGCCTACCAAGTCTCGGGCTGGATCACGGCATGTGTCATCCTTGAGCATCACAATCGAGACATAGATCAAAGACAAGAATCATACCCACAATCAATCACAGGCCTCACAGGACACTGCTTTGGCTGAGGAAGTAAGAGCTTATAGCATACAATAAAGCCGGAAGGCCGCAAGACATTGATCGCGGCTGTTGATGTCGGCACATAGAAAGAGCCGCGTCCGCGGAAAGTTGCGTTTGATGTCTGTGTGTGCAAAGGTGGTAGGGAAGTTGGCACTGACAATCCAATGCTTCCTCTCGTCTCATGCATGACCATCGTCTCATGTAAGACTCCTCTTCCCATCGGATGCAAATTGAGGCAAAAGGCTGTCACAAAGATTGGATCAACATGATGGTGGTCAGAAGGATGCACTGCCGCCCTCGTGTGTGCGGATGTGAAGATGCAACGGGGATCAAGATACTTGCTACAACATTCATCGCTATTGCGTGATACTCTATACCAAACAGGGGTATCTTAGCCGACGGCTCTCATACCTTCGTCTAGAAGTTCATCTCCGGCTTCATCACCCTCTCGGATAGCAGGCCCGTCCTCTGCTTCAATGGCGCTATAGAAGGCCGTCTTCTGCCCTCTCGAGAAATAGAAAGCTTGCTCTTCTCCCCGGATTACAGCTGCTGTGATGAGGCAGTACCTAACAGACTGGTAGATAGTCAGTGCCTGTAGTTGCGCTGGCTTGCGAGTCGAACTCACGGATCCTGGCACCTCAAACATGCAGTCCACGAGCACCTCCTCCAAGACTCCCCTCAGTCCTCTAGCTCCACCGCCTCTTTCCAATCCTGTCCTCGCTACCTCTTCAATTGCCTTTTTTGTAAACTTGAGCTCGCTTCCGTACTTTTCAAAGAGCGCCTCGTATTGTTTCAAGAGGGCATTCTTTGGTTCGTTCAAGATGTGTACAAGATCGAGGATAGAGAGGGGGTGAAGAGTGGTGAGGGTTGGAAGTCGCCCAAGAAATTCAGGTATGAGACCATAAGTCGTCAAGTCCGGTGTTGATAGACCTTTCAGGGGAATTGGGTTGAGTTTTTGATCAGCTTCTGACTGTGATTTGGGAAGAGGTGCCCCGAAGCCTATGGACTTGAGGGTGTCAGTATAGAGCAGAATCAATGACCGGAAACCTACGCCTTTCCCAAGTCTGCGATTGACAATCTGTTCCAATCCCACAAAAGCACCCGACAGAACAAACAGAATGTTGGAGGTGTCTACAACAAAGGTATCGCCCTTGTTGGCTGTGTTCCAGTCAGCTTTAGATGCGTGAACCTGAATTAAACCACGAACCGCCTCCTCCACCTCCACTATATCCAGGCAAGCCCTCCCTCACACTCCTCTTGCCACTTCCCAGCCCTCTGTTCGTCGGGTCATTGGGATTCCACCCGGGCGGGTCCCTCTCATTTCCTTTCGCACTCAACTCTGCTTTGGGGATTGGACTGGGGGCGCTAGGCCCGCTGTTTGAAGACGAGGTAGGAGAACTGGATGATGAGGAGGGAGTAGAAGCAGACGATGTCACCGGTGGGGGTTTGGCGGTGAGAGTGAGGGTAGTTCCTTCGAGAAGACGCAATAGAGCTTGTTGAACGCCCTCTCCGCCGACATCACGTCCACCGCCCCATGATCCCTCGCCACCGCCTCCTCGGCGAGCGAGCTTGTCAATCTCGTCGATGTGGATTATGCCCAACCTGTAGTAGATGTCAGCAAGAGAACAATAGTGTAGAATTCGCCTACTCGGTACGATCAATGTCATAGTTGGAGGCTTGTAGCAGTCTCAGAACGCAGTTCTCGACATCTTCGCCGACGTCTGTAACACTCGTCAGCTAGATACTCCGTCACATGCCGAATATCCTTACATCCGGCTTGGGTATACGTCGTGGCGTCGCAAGATACAAATGGCACATCCAATATATTGGCTAGCGTTTTAGCCATCAATGTCTTTCCTGTACCCGTAGGCCCTCTGAGCAGTGTCAGCTACATGAAGGGAGTAAGTGTACAACGCACATCATCAAAACGTTGCTCTTTTCAATGACAACATCATCCTTCCGCTTCGCAGCTACACTCTGCCCAGACACGACTTCTTGAGTGGCCGAAGACGTAGAAGCCTGCTTCTTGCGCGACTTTCCTGTTGAGGCCACATCTTCGCCTGATCCCTTCCGCCGCTTGATCGCCTGACCTAGCAGAGACGGCAGTGGAGGTGGGCGAGAATCAAAGAATCCCGATCGTGCTGACGTCCTGAATCAGTTCCTGTCATCAGTGCCGTAGACGCAACTCACCCCATTGACCTTCCCGAGACCGTAGTGTCAACAAATCATGCGTCAAAGTCGGGTCCGCCGCCCCTCCTTCCATTCCCGTGCCCGTCACTCTACTGGGATCCCAGCTCACTGCATCTTGAAGTTCCTTATCTAATCGAGTAGACACTGACGGGCTCACCGTCGCTTGCCGAGGGGAGGGAGGATTCGGGACAGGTGTTTCAAGGATTATGGGTGGCGCTTTAGCTCGTGGGGGCGGGGGCGGGGACGGGGGTTCTGGCTCTTCTTCTAGATGCTTCAGTCGCGGAGCGATACGCTGGTAGTGATTGAACACGCTGGCGACAAGGACGGTCAGCGGTATCGCTAGCATTGACCGGCACTTACGCCACTGATAGTATCCTCTTGGCTCGATCTTGACCGACTATGTATTGTGATAGGTGAGAGAAGAGCTGCATACAGCATGTCAGACATATATTGAGCGCAGAAGTGGGTTGCTACACTCACATCCTTCGGGGAGCGTATCCGATAGCCAGCGGCGGTGAACGGGTCGTCCTCGGGCCTCGAGGACGTGGAGGCTGAGCGCCTTGGAGGGCCAGCCGGTCCCAGTGATACCCTTGCCAGCCTGATGTGAGCTCTGAGGATCATGGGAGAATATAACGCTGGTGGTTGAGATGGAGACTGAAAAGAACAACATTAAAATGGACATGACATGATGGATCGCGTCGCGGCGGTGGAGGCTCTCGCTTCTTTCGGCTTTCCCCGCCCGAGGTCTCTACAAGCGAGAGCTTCGGACGAAGTAACGTCTCCAACTTGCTCTTACTTCTGGCTCCCGTTATAGACTACTGTTTTCACACAGCTATACATTGACTATTGTAACTGCATTCAAAGCCTGACTGTACGGTACTTGTCGAAGAGGAACTGATCTATGCCCAAGGCATAATCATTCAGCACACCAAAGTGATCAGACCAGAGTCGAGATCATTCTCGCTATATACCAAGAGATGCTGCCCGTCACTCATAGAAGGACAGCTGGTAGTGTTACCATACTCGATCAAAAACTCGGGCTTGCCAGCAGCCAAGAAAGAATCGTAGATGTCGCACTCATCCCATTCATGCTGTATGCTGTCAGCTCGTCGCCTCTTGTCATTGTGGTACGAGACGGCTCACGCAAGACTCTATAACGGAGAAGTCGAATGCGCTGACGATCTCGGACTGCCACTCGGTAGTCTGTCCGTTATCATCCACAAGGAGGCTTCCGGCGTTCTTGAGACCGATGAGCATATTCTTGTTGGCCTTGGCCGTCGACGAGAGCCAGAGAAGATAGTCGACTTGGTCTTGAGCTGTATTGCCGTGCTGCTGATCGGCATTGGAGAACTGCCACAGTGTGAGCTCAAACCCTTGGTATGACTGATCGACGAAGGCTTACAGAGTCGACGTTGTCAGGATCAACACCGTCACAGCCCTTTGCAGCCGCCTTCTCAATTCTCGTCGTCATGACGCTCTGTACACTGGTCTTACAAGAGTCAGAGTGAATATCAAGCCACCACTCGTTCCAGCCGTCGAGCTTGTTCTCATCCGAAGTACATCCGTCATCAGTGAATGATTCACCGGCGGCGCACACGCAGGAGGCGTCGAACGAGCTTGCGTCAGGCCTGCAATCGAGACGGTCAGCGGGATTTCAAAAATGAGTTGTAAGCAGACCTTTTGGGCTCCCAACTACCAGCGGAGAAATAACAAATTACAGTCTTCCCATTAGCCTTGTACTGGGCACTACGTTTGACATCAGCTGCTCCATCTTCTCCACCCTTGATCAAGACATCTCACATGGTCTCAGCGCTAGTGCCTTCGGCATCCACAATGTACACCTGCCCATCGACAGAGACTCCCGTGTTGGTCGAGACGATAGGCGAATCGACGGAAGTAGCATCAAGCTCATAGAGAAAGGTCGAACCGAGCGCGACAGAGGAAGTCGCATTTCCAGTGGCAGAAGGGCTGGTTGCCGAAGCAGTGCTTGTACCGCTGGCGATTTCAGTAGATGTGGTAATGATAGAGGTGGCCGAGATTATAGTACTCCCTACTCCGGATTGGTGAGAGGTGATGGACGAAGCCGATTCACCATCTGTCTGGCTCGATTTACAAGCCTTTCGCCGCATGTCAGCTGAGATTCCCAGAATGGAGCTAATTTGACTCACCGGCGCACCCAGTGCAGGCCTGACGAAGAAAAGGATGGAAAATAGAACAGCGGTAGGAAGCATGGCCAGCGTGTGAGGGGGTGCGCTAGGTCGTCAAAATAGTGTTGTGGGTCGGGCTGCAATTTATGGAAGGATATGGGCAAGAGGAGAAGAACCAATGGTCTGGGTGGACTTCATTCAGCCATCCATCGCGTCTTCTATACCCCTGCTTCCTGAAGAGTTGCTCGAAGGATGTGGAGATGTCACCTGATGATTGCGAGATCTATCAATCCTGAGTTTCAAGGGGCGATCAAAGTCGAGCTTGGCGGTGGAACAGCGAGGGCTCATAAGGGCCAGGCTCTGCGTGTTGCATCGCCCTGAGATATCCAGGACGAATCGGTAAGAACGACAACAAAGGAATACTTGAAGAACGACGGAAATGGTAGATCCGAAGGAGGGCCAGGGAACACGAAGCCCTGAGCTCGGTCCCGGTTGGGACTCTTTGGCGTTGTCTTCTGTGGTCGCTTTGCTTAAGGAAGAGAGACCGAGGACTGAGAAGCACAACACCCTTTACAACGTTCCCATTTTTGGGGGAAGCTACAAACATGACTATGGCCAGCGGCGACAAGGCCCTTTGACTGAAGGACTCTGCCAAACTTTCCAACACCTACAGCCTTTGACACTCTTCATCCCTTGATCATACTCCCGCTCATGCCCGGTGTGGTCGTCCCTGTTTCTTTCCCCTGCCCATTCTGCCCAACCTGCTTCCCGGGCCTCATCCAGAACTTTGCCTGCCCATACCTCGATACTGTCACTACACAATCCGGCAGACAATGCACCCCCGTCACGATCGTAAAGTCCACCAATCTCGACATGACCGGCTGGAGTACAGGGACTTCGCTACGCGGGAGAGCGGGGTGGTAGGTACCAGAAGGGTTCTGGAACAGGTTCGACATGCTACCTGGAGGATGGTTGACCGTAGCAGAACTGGCGGGAGCGATATGGCCAGAAGCAGATGTGGGGAGATGATGGTGACGTTTGTGTACCGCGGCGGGTGAAAAGTCCCACTACATCACGTCAACGCTGGCGCATCTGACAAGTTGAAGCCACTCACAAAAATCAACTTTCCATCCTCACCGACACTCGTGAATCGATAAGCCCTCGCTTCGCCCTTCATCTGCTGGTCAAAAGCTATCGATCTGATATATGAAGTGTGTCCTTGGCAGCGTGCGATGATACGGCCGTCGTTGGGGGAGAGCAAAGTGATGAGATCGTCTTGACCGCCGGCCGCAAGGAGGCGAGAGTTGGGAGACCAGGCGAGCTGTACAAAAGGTTAGCGTGTTCAGAGAAGAAATGAAGAGCTTACACAAGTAAAGGCGCCGTAGTAGCTAGCATACGTGTCGGTGATGCTGAGATCGGGTCAATACGTTAAAGCACAGGCATATAATCAACTTACTGCTCCTCTGCTATATCTATTATTCTCAAGTTGCCATCCTCGGATGCGACAGCCAGTAGCTTTGCATCCGGCGAATATGCCATTGCTGTACATCATTAGTCTCGTTCTCATGTCAGGCATCCCGGCTTACCATTGATCTTGTCTCTTCCCACTCTGATCGCAGCCACCGGGTTCTTCCCCGCAAACGACACCGGGCCCTTGTCCTTTCCCTTTTCCCTTTCCACCCCTACAGTCCAGTCTTCATTCTTCCACTTGAGCAGCTCATCATCAGCCTCCTCCTTTGTCCCTACGCTCGCGCTCAGTCCAGCCACGCTCCCGTCCAGCCCTGAGTCCCCTACACTTCCTCCCAACTTTGTGCTACTCCCTTCCGCACTTTGCCCTCGAGCACGGCGCGCCCATTCCCTTTCGAATAAGAGAGACCAAGGCTTGGTGGGTAGAACGGAAGTAGAGGCGTTGATGGGGTCTTCGAGACCAGTGTTGAACCGAAGGATCGTAGAGTCGGCGAACACGGCAAGGAAGTGGGTTGGTTGGCGTGGGTCTGGGTAGATGGCATCCACTCGATTGTTATTCAAGATGCCCTATCTAGGGATCAGCATCATTGCGTATACATCAGATTGATACTCACGTTCTTGTTTAATCGCGTATACCTGCCGAGAATGGGATCCACCCATATCAGGTCGCCCGATTCGAGACCGACGATGCAGTCCAGACGGTCGACATTTGCAGTTTGGTGAATAATGGCGTGGCTCGTGACAGCATGCCGAAAGTAGATCTTTGCGAATGGCTCCTGTGACAGGTATCAGCAATGTTGATGTGATCAAATTCTACGCACTCTGATTTTCCCGCCCTGCTCGCCCCAAGCCCACTGCCGTCCCATGTTCCAGGTGCCCCACCTCACAGTTTCGCCTCCGAATCGTCCCTTCTCTGACAAGATTCGCTGAAGATTATCAACGGTGATGACCCGGTCAATGAGATTTGAAGTGCCTCTCAGACTCGTCTTTGGGCGAGGAGCAGCGTTTGTGGGCTTTCCAAAATGCCACTTGGATTGTGCTGTGGGAGGCGACATGGCAAATGGTACAGATTGAGGCTCCGATGATTGGGGCGATGACGAACTAGAAGACGACGAGCCGTTCGACGCGTTGGGATACTGGCCTTCAAGCGCGATGTTCCCTTGCGGCGCGCTCCCATCGCCCTTTGCTCCTTTCCCCAGCAGACCCCCAAAGCTGCCTCCAGCGCGCGAAGGAAACCAGACACCAACCCAATTCATTTTGACCGGATGTGCGGGCTCCCAACGACCGTTGACCTGGTACGACCCCGCACTTGTCGCAGTCGACAGAATCGCCGGACCCTGCGGGGAGGGAATGGGCGCGCCTGGGCTCATCATGAACACGGCAGAGTTGGGCGTGTTCCTATCGACATTGGGAACAGGGGCAGGGCTGCCGATGGCGGGAAAGATGGAGAGCGGGGGAGCGAGGCAATAGGTGCCCTCGGGAGCCTGGAACTGACCCGGGATTGTGGCTTCTGCGACCTTGGGGACGGCGGGGGCTGGGCGGAAAGCGGGGCGGATTGTGGGGACATTTATGGGCGGGAGATGGACGTACAGCTCCATTGTTGCTGGAGAAGATAGCTGAAAGAAGTCAACAACAGAGATCAATAGTCATGTTCGGTCCGGCGTTCGTCCCCGGCAGAGTTACGTAAGAACAGTTACAGCGTCGGTGACCGCCGAGTCCCGCAAGCAGCCCGCAGGCCATAAATAACATCTGGATAACATCATCATGACGAAATGACGAAAGTTGGAGCAGACAGTTCTATGTATCGAATGCAGAAACGGGGGGCGTTCTTTTTCCACCTCTCCTCTGACAGATATATACATCGTATACACCTTATACACCTATACTGTCTCAGACCGAACATGTCCTCTGAAACTCCCAAGCTCTTCCAGCCCATCAAAGTCGGCAATGATGAGCTCAAACACCGTATCGTCATGGCCCCTCTCACTCGGCTGAGAGCCTCTTTGAAAACTGCTATCCCCTCTGACTGGGCGATCGACTACTATACCCAGCGAGCATCTGGTAAGTCATCTATAACGACGTCAGAACATGGCTGATAAACGCAGAGGGTGGTCTCGTCATAACCGAGGCAACATTTATCGCCGAAGAGCTCAAAGGTTACGACTACGTCCCTGGAATCTACTCGCCAGAGCAAATTGCCAAGTGGAAAAAGATCACAGATGGGGTGCACTCGAAGGGCGGTAAAATCGCGCTTCAGCTTTGGGTACTCGGGTACGTCCTTTGATCTCGTTGTTTGGTCCGTTTTCGGCTAAAAAGGTACGTAGCCGAGTCGCCGATCCCAAGGTCATCCCTACAGTATGGTCTGTGGGAACCAAAAAGGATCTTTCTCCCAGTCCTCATTCTGCTAAACCCGAGGACAAGGTCCTTACCCCTGCCAAGGAGGAGGATCTCGAGAGGTTCGTCGGCTACTATGTGCAAGCTGCCAAGAACGCTGTAGAGGCTGGCTTTGACTATGTGGAAGTGCACAACGCCAACGGCTACTTTTTGGACCAATTCGCAAGTTGATTCTCCGCTATAGCACCTCAAGCTGACGAAGTATAGCTTCAAACAAACTCGAACGACCGCACCGACCAGTACGGCGGCTCTCTCGAGAACCGCATCCGCTTCCCCCTTCGCGTCATTAACGCTGTCTCTAACGCGGTTGGTCCCCAGCGCGTTGGTATCCGCATATCCCCATTCTCCGAGTTCCAAGGGATGCGCATGGAAAAGCCCCTCGAGACGTTCGTCCCTTACGTAGAAGCCCTGGCCAAAGCGCAGCCCGACTTGGCCTATGTCCATTCCGTGGAGGGCAGGGGCCTTGGAACGCCCGAGGACGAGTGGTATGTGCAAGACGATCTGGACCCGGTCAGACAGGCGGTACTGGCAAAGAGCAATGGCACCAAGTTCTTTGCTGCCGGGGGCTTTTCGCGCGACAGCGCCATTGAGCATGCCGAAAAGTATCCAGACGATCTTGTGACATTTGGAAGACACTTCATCTGTCAGTATAACACCCATTGAGAAGAACATCATAGCTGATGACACGATAACAGCCAACCCTGATCTTGTCGAAAGGATCCGCAACAACTGGCCTTTCCGCAAGTACGAGCGTCCCACCTTCTACACCCAGACCGCTGAAGGTTACATCGAGTAAGTAAGATGAAAAAGCAGAGGCCATGGCTGATCATTTGCAGCTGGGAGGACTACTCTCCGGAGAAGCAAGCTCTTGTTCAAGACGAAGCTGCACCCACTGACCAAGCCAAGGCCAAGGTTTGAGAGCGTACACGCGCAAAGGCCGTCGTGCTGGATCCTCATTATCCTCGAAAATAATGTTATTCCCGTATAAACTCTAGAAACATGCAATAATCTACATGTGAGCGTACCTGTGCGACCACATCCCCCAACAGCACCCAAGCGAGAGGGGGCGCAAAGTCAGCCGAAGCGGATTGGGTGGAGGATGGATGGATGTGGGCGCAGGGTGCCTATTACATGGAAACGGCCTGTTTTGCATTCGCCATCGATCTATGTGATTCGCAACAGGACTAGAAGAACTTCAAGATGGTCGCCTTTTCTTTCGTCAACATTGGGAACATGATGTTGAGATTTTCGTACACATATCAGTCGAGACCGAGAAATGGGAGACAATGAGCAGTGTGTAGTTCAAAGAAAGAAGAGCAAGAGACTACGAAGCAAAGCACTAGAAATACAGAACACAAAGATGAAAAGTCCAGTCTTGTAGTCAGAGATCTACTTCCCCTTCTATGCCACCTTTGACTCGTGGATCAAGCCCACTCTGCGCTCCTCCGCCTCCTCTCCAACAGCCTTTTAGCCCGCTTCACATCCCGACTCTCGACCAGTATATTTGCCGTATGGAACGTCGACGAATAGAGCATCCTGATAGGTTTTTTGACGGACGATCCAGCTAGTAGGGAGGAGAAACGCGTGACGAGGCCGGACTTGTCTAGAAGCGAGTTAGCTACAGAGAGAGGATGATGGGGTTGTGGACCTACCGAGATGGTAAATCCCTTCACCATCACCGTTGCCAGCATCACTAAGACCCCGCAGATCCATCTGTAGACACCTCTTCTTGCCCTTCCCTTCATTCTTCACTTTTTTGCTTGACCACCTGATGGGCAGCTCCACAGCATGTAGCAGCGAGGGCGTAGGGAAGCTCACTCTGACCTCTGGTTCGATGGTGGTAGCAGTGATGTTGGAGGAGATTGACCCTGAAAGAGACGGGGGGTATGAAGCGAGGTCGATCGAGTGGATGGACTGGGTGGTTTGGATGAATTGCGTTTTGAGGTCGATCTGCGTATGGGTGCGAGTGTGAAATGCGTGTAGAGGCTCATGGGGTGTACAGGGCAACGACAACACTTTCCTATGCCCCTTCTCGAATGCCTCCAGTACGCCTCCATCCGACTCTTTGACATTTGCACTCTGCATGTCAACCGGGGTCTGAATCTCCCACTCCACCCAGTCGTCATCCTCCTCCTCCGAATCTGCCACCGCTTCATCCAGTCCAAGATCACGGTCAATCCAAGCAAGCTCTCCTCCAGATTGCACATAATCCTCCTCCCCTGCTTCCCCCGCTGGAAACATGGCGCGGAGGATACGGATCTCGGTGAGGAGGGAGGCACCGTCTTCGTTCCGGGTGTATGAAATGAAGGGGCGTTTGTGGGTCTGACTAGGGGATAGATCGCGTGCTGAGCGGGAGGGCGCTAGGCGTCGACGTTCGTCCTCGAGCTCATCCGCTTCTCCCTCACTCTCGTCCTCGTCGTCAGAAACATTCCCCACGGGCGAATGCACAGCGACAGCCCTCTCTGGCCATACCAGAAACTTGCGTAGTCGCTCGCCGAAACGGGCTTCGGCGGTTTTTGAAAGACCAACGCAGGCAAGAGGGTGGGGAAGGACGGTTATCTCTGGCTGTGGGGAGGGGGTTGGAGACGGGGATGACGAAGTGGAAAAGGAAGAGAATGAGGAGGTGGTGGGTGTGGGGAGAGGGAGTGGTCGACGAGGGGAAGGAGCAGTGGGTGATACGTGCCCTACCAAGAGTCAGATTGAGACACGCAAATGGAGCAGGTCACTCACAACCCTGTTGAGAAAAGATGCCTGCAGCTTTCTCAAAGTCCGACTCTTTGACCAGCAAAAAGTCTGTAAAATAGCTCGACTGGTACAGGATAGAGATACCAGCACGAGCCAGAGGCGCCGAGACGTGCCGGAGATGCGGTGAGTCTATCAAAGTCAGCATGCTGTGCACCTTTAAAAGTGATGGGACGTACCATAGTTGCCAACATCGTCTTCATCCCCCGAGGAGATCTCAAACACCCGCCAGTCCGGGCTGATGAGCACTTCTGAATCGGCGGTCGCAGCCCATTCCTGCGCCATGAGCTGTACGGAACCAAACATCGACATCTATATAGGCGGAGATTGCCGACGCGTTAGCCTCGCCAAAGGGAAAACGAGGCTGCCACTTGCCTCGATGCGGTTGGAGGTGATGTTGAAGAACTCGGGGGACAGGCGCTCGGCGGCATCGAGGGTCCAGTACACCTTGCTGGTGTATGCGTCGGCGAGGGTAAGTGCGATGGGGATGTGGACGATGGCAACGGGGTCCTCGAGGGCGCTGATGCATGAACAAGGTGTCTGTGGTCAGCGGGGGGGCATGGCGGACGGCTCTGTGGGGGGGCTTACGTTATGGAGATGTCGAGCATGGCGATGAGATGGGGGGCATTGCATTTCCCGTCGCTACATTATATTCCCATCGTCGTATGATTTTCTGATCGCTGCATCAAAGACACACTGCTTCTGGGGCCTCGCGGCGATGTCCGACGTGGGGGACAACAAAGGCATGGCATCCTGGCTCCGACCGGAGAATGAACACAGAACCATCCATCTCTGCGCCACATGCGCCCCTCCGCCATGTATTCTCGTCGCCATCTTCTCTTTCCCCGCAGCCAAAGGGAGCAGCAGGCGTGGGGCGGGGGTTTGCATTCGGCAAGGAACAACGGGCGGGGGTTTCTCGATGACACCAGCCACGAGAACTATACGCCGTGTATGATCCGTCCACTGTCCCTCGCTGTTGTTGTTGTGCTGTGTGGCAGCGTAACCAGGAGAGCGATGCGATGGGGTGACTGAGCCTGCCATACGCGCTGCTATGCACCAGTCGATTCATCCGCTCCCTGATCAAACATATAATTGAAGGTGACCATCAAGTGGGGAGCCAGAGTGGGGGAATGCTGGGCTGATCAATGGTCGTTCCGCGCTGGCTGATGATGCAAGCCATCCCCGTCCTCACTGCGTTGTCCTCCATCATATAAAGTTGTGGCGTCTCTTTGCTGTCCACCTGGGTTGCCTTAATCATCGGCGCTTGAAGCTCCCGAGCAAGATGTCTCTTTGCAGTTTCTCCCCACCTGGAGCCAGAGTCAATCAAAGCGTCGCCTGGGCGCAAAGACTATTGTTCCGTAGTTGTTGAATCCTCGGCGGCTTACGGAAAGACACAAGATGAACCTAGTCGTACGTTGGTCGCCCAACAAAGGACGTTTCACAAATGCCATCATCATCAGGCCCGATGTCCAACACAGATGAATCAAGATCGTCTAGCTCCATATGGAACAACTTTCTCGCGGAACATTGCTTCTGTTATCCCGCAATATGCCGAGAGGTGCCGAGCGCCAAAGCCCTCCATTCCGTCGAGCCATGAGTAACTCTTCAGAGAAAACTCGCCCAAAGGCGAATAACAGGAAGCGCCGACATATGCTCCTCTCCATCTTCCTTGCATGACTTGGACTATGAAAGTTTCTAAAGACAAGCGGTGGCATCAAATGAATGCGATATATGAAACTACTATGATGGCTATATGCAGACAAACGAACGTGATATGCAATCTTCTTTTTGATGTGGAAAAACACTTTGGGGGACAAGCTACTATACAAATGGAAATGTCGTCTAGCGACAAGTGACAACACATCAAGAGTCGTAAAAAATCGTTCGGGCCTTCAAGGCATAAACAGCTCTCCTTCTATTCACCACTCCCTCGACCTCACCCTCTCACCACCGGGACTGCCCATGTTGACATCCGCATCCTCAGCAAACAATGCCGGCTCGAGGTTTTGTCCCGCAGGAGGCCAAAGCAACGCTGGCTGTATCTCTTTCCCAGCCCCGCCGTCAATCCGGCCGATGGGCCCAGGCGTTTCCGGTTCGCGCAAATGCGTGGGTTTCGTAGGGGTAGCGTGCGCATGGAAGGGTGAAGGGAATCGCCAGCCGTCCATCGAGGGGTGAATAGCCTGAGGCGTGCGGGTATGGGTAAAGCGCCTGTTGACAGGCGTAAGCAGCGGCGAGGATTCAAACCCTCTCGGAGGCATCGTCAAGCTCCCAGGCCTGGCTAACGGCGGCGGGGACGCAAAGTCGAGGTTGATACTCGGCCCAGCACTGTCGGCGTCAAACGTCAAGCTTCGGCGGGTCTCGAGTGTGGGCGAGGCGCTTCGGCGAGTAGACGTCGAGGGAGAGGCGGTAGCGAGGTAAAGCGCGGTGTGGGATTCAGAGAGAGATGATTGGTGCATGCCCACCAGGCTGGCTGGACGGGCGGGTATGGCGGGAGAATGAGGAGCAAGAGCGCTTTGCGATAGAGACGCACGATGGCCACGGAAGGGCGCATCTGGCGCTCGAGAGGGAAGGACGCGCTTCTTGCAGCTCGCCGGCGACGGCGTTCGGGGAGGACCAAAGCTCGATGTGAACAGTCTAGGTGGGGGAAGGTCGTCGGCGGTGGAGATATCTACCTCTTGTTCTGGCGTCAGATACGATTGCTCGAGATGCAGAATCTCATCGAGAACGTCTCGCATATCTTGACCCATACCGAAAGGCAGAGCGTCCGGCGTCTGCTTTCTTCTCCTCAAGTTCATCGAGCGTCCTTCCCCACTTTTCTGTTGACCATGCTTGCGCATAGATGAAGGCGCATAAGGCTTGGGCGCTTCCGACCTCAACCACTCTTGTTCATCCTCTGCCTCCTCAATCACACTATCCACATTCACTCCACCCCCAAACGCCCTCCTAGAAGCGTTACTCGCAGTCGACGAATTACGTGACAGACTAAACGCGGATGAGGCGAGGGAAGAGACGGACGAAGCTGATGATCCGTTACGCGAGTGACCGCCGCCGTGCCCGCCCACGAGGTCGGGAACACGCGACATGGATGATGATGTGGACATGTTCGTGCTACGGTTGCTGTTGCCGATAGAGTCGCCCATGCTGCCTTCAGCTCTTCGCCGCCGTCTCTCCTCTCGCCTCTCTTGGCGGCGTGCGTCGGAGCGAGCTAGTCGGCGGTAGTGCGACGCCTGCCACTCTTCGTCCTGGCCCGTACACGAGTCGAGGGAACCCGCCGAAGAATCTCTCGGCAAGCTTGAAAGGGCAGACCCGAAAGAGGGCGGCTGGTTGCCAGCGTCGGGGATGTATAGCGCGCGCGCAGGGGGTTGATTGGGTTTGTAACATAATGAATTGATCGCGTCGGATCGTGCACATACTATCAATGTCGACGTGTTAGTCACTGCCATCCTCAACGCGCAATGCTGGGACTCACCGACACTGCAATAAACGCCATCGTTTATTATGGGTTGCCCGCAGAAACACGCGTTTCCGGGGTTGGGACTGGGCGAGAGGCTGAATTCAGAGTCGCTGACAGCCTCCTCAGCATATCTGGCGCCTGCGCCGTACATTGCGTACGCTCGAGGGATGATAGTGGGAGACGTGTATTATCTCACTGTCGTTGGCGAGGCGTAGTTTGGGTATGGGGTGAGCCTGGGGGGAAATTGTGGCCGCCTGGGTATGGTGATGAGTGGCTGAAGGGGTCGCTTGCTGCCTGAGCTGACGTTGGTGGGAAACTAGATGCTGGTGATATGGACACTAGGCGATCGCTGATCTGCCGACAGGGGACGGTACAGGGGACGCAGGGGAGACGGGCGGGGTGTTTTGGGAGAAGAGTGAATGGAAAGGCAAAGGCAAAGACAAAACCAGACGGGGTGGCTGAGAATGGCGACGGAAGCAAAAAGGTGCCAAACAAAACAGGCCAAACGCGTAACTCAGGGAACGGCAGTCACCGCCCTGGAACGCGTCGCGTCGCGTCTGCGCCTGCTGTGCTTCAACACGAAAGCCCAGTCGGGAAAGGGCATGCTATGCATGTCACATGCGTGCACGAAGAACTGTCACGTTGCTAATTTGCTCAATTTGCTCGATATGAATTACAGCCCGAAGATCGAACACGGGAAGGTGAGGGAAATCAAGAGAAGGGCAGATATTGACACTCATCACATCTTCTGCTGATCTGAGTCCGTATCTATGTTTGTTCTTCCAATCTCGGACGCATTCTTCGACCATTTGGCCGACAGCACTGCGATGCGAGGCACATCGAAAGTGGAGCAGAGAGGTGCTATCAAGAAGACAAGTATCTACCATCGTCGTCGTAAGCCTGTCGTGGGTATTTTAACCTCCGCGGCGCGGTAGTACTAGAACCTCAGTACTGGAGGGAACGCACCAAATCCCAAGGACAGATATGCACCTGCAGGGCACAAAGGTAGCATACCTATGTTACCCGGCGACCCTTTCACAAATTGGAAACCTGACATTCCATTATTTTCCTGCGGTCGAGCAGAAATGTCCACTCCGCCGGGCTCAGCAAGCTCTATCTGTGACAGTTGACCTTGAGCGTCGCTGGGATCGCGGGCGGAATTGAAGCCATCGGGACCTCGGATACTCGTCGACCCCTGCACTAGTTCGTTCTCGTCCCCCAGGAGGCGTCACGACCTACCCTCAATGAGCGCTGCTAACTCTTGGGATGAAGGCAACCGTAGCGTATATTTCAAGAAACGGCGTCCTTTACTTTACCTGCCACTGCTCCAGCAGGCTCTTCGATTTTGCTGTCCGAGAGGGACCTCGGCACATTCGGTGGAACCATGGGCTTGAGAGAAGCAATCTCGCGTCATCCTAGTATGTCAGCTTGGCTTGACGAAAAGGATTGCCCTGCAGATAAGAATCTGCAGTCCAACTAATTGAGGTTCAAGCACAACTTGAACTTCAAACTCGAGAGCATCCCAATCGAGATCTCATGGCACGGGCCAGATGGGGAGATGACTCATAGCTCTCATGTCGTAGATGTTGTGGTACAGAAGAAGAACATATACTCGCGATACAAACGGGAATGACCCGTAGATGTACTCTACTGTACAACTCGTCATGATGTCACGCCATATGGATTAGGCAGTAAGCTGCTCAGACCAATGATTATTACATGCGAGTCGACCACCACGACGCGTTCCGCTCGCGCTCCTGCCCGCCTCCTCTCCGACCAGCTTATGTTTACATATACTTTTTAATCATCATATCTTGCAGCCCCTCAGTCCCAGACCGACGGGTTCCCAGGACCTTTGAGCCCTCCTACCAATGTGAGAAACCTCGGCAGAAGGCTATTACTGGTTTGCGAAGGTGGTAGGAGGGGTGACCTGTCCGTTATGAACTCTCTGGCTGTTGAGGTCATGGATGTGTGAATCATGTGATGACGTGACGTGTCAGCATGGCCACGTAGTAGCGACTCTGCAGGCTGGTGTCTAGCGGTAGAGCAGCTGGTAATCGTAGCTGGCGCTGACCAAGATCTATCCACTGGTGGCTGTCTTCTCATGGGGTCGGTCTGTTGTTGCTGCTGGTTCTTGGCTTGCATCTGGTGATGCCAGTGAGTGATGTCTTGTAGATTGCTCATATTGATTGTTCAGAAGTGACCAGGTACAGACAAGCCGACAGTCTGTGTGGTTGTACTGGTCTATAAGCGTGGCGCCGGTAGTCACTTGTTGGATGTACACACTTCGTGATTGGTTTTTCTGGGCGGATTTGACAAAAGGTAAGAGCAGCAACCTTGACAAGATTGTCGTAGTAAGGATATAGTTCTGAGACCCACACGGCGCGACATTATTATATGTATGGTCTTCCAGTGTGCTGAAGCACAGAGTCAGTAGCTGAAACGTACAAAAAGGATAAACTAGACCTTTGTAAGAGATCTTCCTTTGATCACAGCGACGGTCGTCCGTGGAGGAGACTTCGCGACGTCTCGAAGTGGGTATCGTCCGCCTTCGCTACTATGAACTGTGGTAGAATTATGAGTGCAGCACCATCGAAAAATGACATGTATACTGCCTGCTTGCAAGAAAGACGGTTGGAAGAAATGACATTACGAGCTCATGATAGGGGTATGAAGAAATACGTGATTTGCGATGCGACTCATTACTTTATTATACAAGACAGCCCTCCCCTTCCCCCTCTATACAAGTTACGAGGATCCACTGGGACCAGGCCCATCGTCATAAGACTGCAAAGACTCGTACCCCATTCTCTTCGCATAGTCGATAATCTCCATCGGCGACAACCCATCGCCCCTGCTCCAGTTGGCGGAACTCGACCTAGGCCTGAACTTGCCGGCCCTGGCCTTGAACAACTCTTCCATGTTGAGCGGGCCAATGTGACCAAAGTACTCGTCAGGGTCGATTGTAGCTTGGGCAGCAAGTGCCTTGTTGAGTGCGGGAGACTCGGCCCAGTCGGGACGGTTGAACTCGCGAGTGGTATCATCGTCGGGGTCAGAATACCTACGGCCGGAACATTAGGACATGCAAATCAGCAAGAGTGTGAGATTGACGTACTCGGAAGCAATATCGGGCAGAACAATATCTTCTGAATCCTGCTGCTGGACCTTCTTGTCCAACGACGCCTGCACCTGCTGCCAATTTTGAGGAGGCGCCTGAGGCTGAGTGTTGATAGACTGTAGTTGCTGATGATGAGCCTGGTAGAGCAACGACTGCTTCAGACCGTGACCCTCCATCTGCGAAGGCCTCGAAGGTTGACCAAGGGGTTTCCTCTCAGGGGCAGACCAGGTTGCCGCTTGGCTCTCCCTTTGCGCGGGAGGTTGCGCGGGCTGGCCCACAAGTTTGATAGTGGATGACTGGGTCTGAGAGTCGGCAGTACGGAAAGCGTTTGGACCCATCTTGGAATCGGCGGTGATGGAGGAAGAGAGAGTGGTTTTGGTGGGTCGGAAAGGCTCTTTGCCTTTGGCGAGAGATTGGCTGGGGGCGGCAACTCGTTTAGGGGCGGGGGCGGCGGTCTGAGACTTGTTAAGAGCAGCAGCGAGCTTTCTCTTCTTGGCAGCTTCGGCTTCGGCCTGCTAAGTTGTTGTCAGCTATCGAGTCTACGCGCTGTCTCTTGATACTTACCTTGACCTTGGCAGCCTCGTCGGCCTGTTCCTTCGCCGCCTTTTCTTTGGCCTTGAGTTCCCTCTCCTTCCTCCTCTTCTCTCCTTCCGCCCTAATTCTGCGCTTCTCCTCCAGCTCGGCAACTTTTGCCTTGCGTTCCTCCTCGGCCCTGACGCGCTCTTCCTCAGCCTTCTTCTGGGCGGCCTGTTCCTTGCGCTTTTCAGTCTGTTCGCGAAGAGCAGCTTTGCGGACGGAGGCGGCTTGCTCCTGTGGATGATATTTAGTACCTTATCGAAAGGAAATGATTCAACACACCTTTTGAGCAGCGGAAGCAGCTTGTTGCACACTCTTCACGGGCGCAGCGGCAGGTTTGACGCCCAGCGCTTTTGCAGCCATGATAGAAGCATGGCTGAGCGTGGTGTTGGTGTTCGCTGAAGTGGACGTGAAGAGAGAAGCTTGCGAGGCTGAAGGCGTCTTTCGGTGGTTCTGAGTCATATCAGCATCTTGCGTGGAAGTGTATAGGTGATACTTACAGATTTGGCAGGGGCCGCATCTTCCTCATCCACCTCCATCGCTTGCTGAACACTCTTGCCTTTGCCCTTCTTCTCCCTCTCCCGTTCTTTCTCTTCACGCAGCCGAAGCTTCTCCTGCTCTCTCTCTTCCCTCCGTCGGTCTTTCTCCTCCCTCTCCTTCTGCTCCTTCAATACCGCAGCAGAAGGTTCATGCTGGTGCTTCTCCTTGCGATCATGCAGCGCGGGAGCTTCCTTGTCCAGGGGCTTGGCAGGGGTGGTCGAAGCAGGAGCAGGGGAAAAGAACCTGGTGTGTTGACCTTGGCTCGAGGTTTGGGAGTGGGACGGTTGGTATTCGGTGACCTCGTCGGGGATGATCTCATCAAGCACAGACTCTTCATCTACCATCTCTTCGTCTTCATGATCTGTCATGATGCCCGCTTGAGCAGTCGGGACGGCAGAAGGTTCAGAAACGGGGGCGACGACGGCAGGCAGGGCAGCGGGTTGCGGCATGTATGAAGGGTGAATGGAGTGTCGAAGCGTCGGTTTGGGAGGGGGAGAGAATGACGGCGTGGTCGATCTCGGTTCCTCCTTCTCCACCGCCTGAGGCGCAGGCTCCTCTTCCTCTTCCTCCCCGAGGATCATATCCTCGTCAACACCATTCCTCGCAGCCCACATAAGCTTTTCGAGCTCTTCCTCCGCAATCTTTTCCTCCTCCAGTTCCCGAGCCCTTCGCGTGGCTTCATCTTCACCAGACTCGGCATTGCCACCGCCAAAGTTGAGCAACCCGCGAAGGAAACCGGCGCCGGTACTCTTTGCTTGAGGCACACGAGCGGCGGTACCAGCAGCAGGAGTAGCCTTTTGTTTGGCGAGGTCCTTGGCAGTCTTTTCGCGCAGCTCGTCGAGGGCTTTGGTGACTCGAGAGATTTCGGGTCTCTGTGAATCATCTTGGACAGGCCTGCCTTGAGAATGCTGGTCTGACCCGACACTGGCGGTGCCAAACGAAGACGGGGTTTTGGTAGGGAATAGCGAAGCCTTGGCTGGCCCAGGGGTAGTCGTGGGGAAATGAATGGTGTGCGCTTCGGAAGCTTTCGCCACCTTTCCAGCTCTTTCATGTTCATCCTCATCCTCGTCCTCATCATCATCAAGACCCTCGTCGCTCTTGCGCTTGAGACCGCTGATAGGCGCCAAGCTTTTTCGCAACCCTGAAAAGTCCATATTGGCACGGTCAGGCTGCGAGGAGGCAGCATGCGACTTGCGCAGAGCGCTTGGCTCGTGGGCATGGGCGAAAGGAGGAGCGCCTGTCCCGAGGGCTTTGCTGAGCCAGGAAGAACGGACGCGGTGGGCGGGTTGAGAGTTGGAAGTGGATGATGTTTGAGAGATGTTGGTGGGAGCAGGCTCGGAAATGACTTCGGGAGCGGCCTCGGTGTTGGTTTCGATTTCAGGCTCGACACGAGTATCCACCTCCGGATCAAGAGGAGCAGTGGGTTCTTCAACTGGGATATTTGCCATAGGCGGTGTGGCAGCTTTGTCGACAATAGGCTGTGTCGCCTCTTCCTCCACCGGCTCCCGAGTCACCTCAGGCTGGGCCTCAGGCGCAACATCCTCAGCCACAGGCTCGTCTTCCACCTGCTCAACATCCATAGGAACATCGGATTCTTCCACTTGCTGCTGGACCTCTTCCATGGCGGGCGCAGCAGTCTCTTCCTGTTCCTCAACCTCGACCGCTTCTTCAAGTTCGGCAACAGGCTCAGGCTCAACCTCCATATCCTCTGCAACGACAGGAGCAGGAGCAGGTTCTTCCTGGGCGTTATCAGCCTCTGACTCTTTGTCGGGCTCGCCGGCCATGAGTTCTTCGTCGACGGCTTGCTCGACATCTTCGACGGGAGGTTCCACGACTTCAGTCTGCTTGGCCTTTTTCGAGCGCGTAGATTTGGCGGGAGATGCTTGAGGCGCGGTGTCATCCTTTTCCTGCGCCTGAGGCTCAGTAGCAAGAGTCTCTTCGACCTCTGGTTGCTTGCCAGCAGCCTTCTTGGATCGCGTAGATTTAAACTTTGTCTCGGGGGTTTGCTCATCAACCTCCATGTCTTCATCTCCCGGTACCTGCTCCGGCTGCTTCTCAACCTTCTTGGAGCGCGATGACTTGGACTTTGTGTCCCTTGTCTTCTCAGACCTCGAAGATGTCGAGGCTTGTTCAGCGATGGGCTTCTTTCCCTTCCTCGACGCCGCTGAAGGCTTTTCCTCACCCTTTGCCTTCACAGCGTCATCAGCGGGGGAGACATCATCGGCGATATCGGCCTTCTTGGGACGGCCTCGCTTGGCCTTGGATTTGACCGGGGAGGAGATGACAAGTGGTTTGGCAGGCTTGGACTTGACAGGCGAAGGCGAAGGGGAGGTGTTGATGTTTATAGACCTGGCCCCAAGGTGCAGAGGAGACAGTGCAGGACGATTCTGTGATAATGACACGTCAGCTTTGGCTTGACCGTTTGAGATGAATCCACACGTACGACCTGGTTCGAAGGGCTGAGAGCCAATCGCGCATTCAACCCCTTGATCTTTTCAGTCTTCTCCTTGGCAGCAGCAATAGCAGCACGCGTCTTTTTGACAGTCTGCGTCTTGGAGGGAGTCTTGATGAGTTCACCGATAGGTGCTCTAGGGTGCCAAAGTCAGCACGATGTGATGTTTGTCGGCTTGTTTGGCGCGATTCTGCACGGCCGCATCGCCTTCACCATCAATGTCAACAAGCAATCAATACTCACTGAGGCAGACGGTCGAATATCTGTGCCATATAGCCTTCCAGCCAATCGTAGCCCTTGGTCTCTATGGCCTGGTCGAGTTCGTCGAGACCCCTGCTGGCGGTATGGTGGAGGCCATCCTTGAGATTGTGGGCATAGTGCCCGAAGGTGGGAAAGTCGTGGGTGAGGGGGGCCATGACGGGCACTCCCTGTCTACAAGATGTCAAGATATTAGTGAGTGATAGAAAGAGATGATGGAAAGAATACATGACAGGGAGCGTTTGATGCAAACAACCCGGGGCGGGGGTCGCCGCCTTCCCCCTGAAATAAATCACGCTCGCGTCAAGAGGCACGCATGGATGGGGTGTCAACAAGTCAGTCTGCATTATCTCGTTGTTTGGTTTCCCTTCCTCCCACATCCTGTCTGTCCATAGCAGTCGGCACTATCATTGCAGTGGGCAACATGTCCAGAACAGGAGTCAAGGTAAGTCATATGGCGCTGCGTGTGATCCAGCTGACGCGCCTGCTTTCGTAGACTCGAAAGGCATGTGATCCTCATATCATCTTGATCGTTTACTAACCCACTCCTAGGTCAACACCTATGGCAAGAAGACAAAGACTGTGAGTGATATATAATGCTGGCAGAAACCGAGTTGACCGGATGCAGCAAATCATCTCTATCCACTCTGACCACGACCAACAATCCTCTCCCGCCGTCCGGCCTCTTGCCGCTCGGCCTGTCCTCCAGAGTAAACTCTCTCAGGACAACTATAATATCTACTCGGCCACTCCACTCGCGGTACGCACTCTGAAGGGGGAGGCGTCTGCGAAAGATCATGGCACACCGACCAAGTTGAACCAGCACCTTGGGAAGCGGGATGAGAATACGCCTATCAAGGTGAGGGTGGCTGGGAAGGCAAACTCTCCTATCTTGGGGCAACGGAAAGTTACCAGGAAGGGACTCAAGCCAAGCATCTTGAGAACGCCCCCTTTTGCAAGTAAGGTCGTGAAAACCATCCCCTCACTCGAACCGCCCGCATCTCCTACAGTCGATCGACCTGTCGAGTCTGTCCTCACTCCCAAACCCGCCACCACCGCTCTCCCAACCAAACCCACTGTTAGACGGCGCCTGGTATTTGACGGTGTCGCCATCCCTGTCGCGCCCGGTCACAGACTTGCAAACATGGACCGCCTATCAGCGCGGATGGCGCAAATCACCATCACTGAAGATCCCTCTCCACGACCAGACAAGTCCAAGGGCAAGGCAGAAGCCACTACCGACCCGGTGCAGAAGCTAGTGGAAGGATGCTCAATCAAAGCTGTCCACGACTTTACGACCCTTCTCCGGAACTTTCCTCTCCTGTCATCTTCAGCCAAGGCGGTGGTCACCAAAGTCGGTGAAGCGTCGTATTCCGAGGTCTTTGGGTTCTCCAGCCCTGTTGATACAGAGTCGGACCCTCTGGTGATAAAGATCATACCTCTCCTCTCTGAACCCGGAGACGTCGGGGGTGACACGCCTATGCCCGACTGCAGCGACCCGGAAGACGTATTGCGAGAGATTGAGGTGACAAAGCACATGTCCAATGTCCCTGGTGGGGGGTATGTCCAGTTCAAGGGGTTTGTTACGATACCTTACATCTCGAATTCCAGCTGAAAAGTATACAGAGCATATGTGGTAGAGGGCGAATACCCGAGACAGCTTTTGAAGCAATGGGACACCTACAAATCCACTGAAGGTTCCGCCAGCGTCCGTCCTTGTAAGCTTCTCTCTCGCCTCTTCCCCAGTAACTGACACGCCCCACAGCCGCATTCCCATCATCACAGAAATACGCCCTTATCGCCCTTTCCCACTCTGGCCAAGATCTCGAAGCATTCCGATTCGACGCTTCTCGCGGCTGGGTCCAGGCAGCTGGTATCTTTTGGCAAACTGCGAAAGCGCTGGCCGAAGCTGAGCAGTGGGCCGACTTTGAAGTGAGTCCCAGATATACAAATGATGCTAGCATTGCTGATCGTCTCTAGCATCGAGATCTCCATGAAGGCCAGATACTCATTTCCACTGACCCCTCCCTTGAACCCACCGAGACGCTCAACTATCTCTCGCCAACCTATACTTGCCTCACTACGACCATTATCGACTTTGGCCTATCTCGCCTTGCTCTGCCTCCTCACAAGACACCCACCTGGTCGTCCCTGCCAGAAGAGTTGTATGAGGGTAAAGGAAAGCAGTGGGATGTGTATAGAAGTATGAAGGACCGGATTGACGGGGACTGGGAAGGGTTCCATGCCATCACCAACGTCCTTGTGAGTCGCATTTCAATTCGATCTTTACTACAAGCTGATACATCCTCGCAGTGGCTCCAATATATCCTACAATATATCCTCACCTCCAAGTCGCTCCGCAAACCGCGCGTTGCCCCTGCTGCCAGCACCAAGGCCCGTAGGCCCCGCGCGCCGACGCCTGAAAAAGCAGCGAACGAACAAGCGTACGAGATGCTCCAGCAAGTCTCAAAAGTGCTTGCTTGGAGCTTGGAGGGGGCCAAGAGGCAGGGGCGCCGCGGAGCGGGAGAAACGGAAGAGTATGGGGTGGACAAGATGGGCGATGCGGCGGGGATCGTGGCTTGGGGTGAGAAGAAGGGGTGGATTGTGTAATCGGTTTCAGACTTGGGATTATATGTCAGAAGGACTTTTATTATTATTAGCAGGGAAAGCTTTGGGATACGTCAATTATGTATGAGTGTAGTTATAGCCTTGTTGGTAACCCGACATGGCGCGCCAGATACCAATTGTCAGTGCTATCGCTTGGACATGACAACGTTCTTATTCCTCATACCTCCCCATGCGCCTGCTCTGCGTCGGTCTAAGAAAGGGCGAGCCACTCGCGTAATCATAAACCTTCAAGTGCATATCGTATGGAGTTGTGATTATGAGTGGCAAGAGAATTTAGTGGGCTTCAGGAGACTGTGTATTTGGTCAGCCTTCAGCTTTGTTTCGAGATGGAGAGCCACGTACGTTGGAAATGTAGTCGATAGCTGTAAAACACAAGTCAGCTTCTGGATCACGCGGTGAGATGAAAGCGCAAGCCTTCCCCAACACTCGCAGCCTTCAAACCAGCAAGTGGAGAATTCACTTACCCTTCTGCACAGTGGTGATCTCATCGGCCTCGGCATCGGGAATCTCGATAGCAAACTCCTCCTCAATGGCCATGACGACCTCGACAGCGTCAAGAGAGTCGAGACCGAGATCGGTGGTGAAGGCGGCGTTGTTTGTGAGCTGCATGATGCAAGTAGCGAGGGCCGTAGTGATAGTGGGGATAGCGAAGAAGGATCAAGGTGGGAATAGGATGTAACCCAATCAGCGCTCCGTTATTTCCCCAAACCTCCACTTCCACGGCTCTCCCTCCCACCTCCCGCATACTGGCACACGACTTACCTTGGTAGCGTCCACCTTCTCAAAGTCCTGCAAGACCTCCAAGACTCGCTTTGTGATGTCCTCCTTGCTGAGGCCGGCGGCGGCAGAGTAGGCGCGGAGGGCGAGGGCGGGCTTGAAGGCGGCTTGTTGGGCGGGCTGGGGGCGGAGGGCGCGGAGAGCGGGTGTTCTGAGGGCGGGGCGGGCTGCGCGGAGGAGGGGCAGAGAGCGGAACATGGTGGGTGGTGTATAGAGTAGAGGAAGAGCGAAGTGGATGATAGAGGAGAGTGGGAATCGCCGCAGAAAACTCCGCACGTGGCGATTCCTGCGTTTCTATCTTCTCTATCTTTTGCAACTCTCTATACCCCTATACTCCAGCGACGATGAAGCACGGGATCAACCAGCGCAAGCTCAACCGCATGCCCGCCCACAGGCTCGCCCTCCTCAGGAACCTCGTCTCCGCCCTCCTCCACCACGAGTCCATCAAGACCACCCTCCCCAAGGCGAAGGAGGCTGCCAAGATGGCCGAAAAGATCATTACTCTCGGCAAGAAGAACACCAACCAGTCACGCAGCAAGGCAATGGCCCTTCTCATGGCAAGTCGCCCACTCGTGCATACATGCGCGCTGACATTTCGCAGCCTCCACACCATGCCCCTGCAGAGCTGTACAATGCCTCTAGCACAAACCCCAAACCCACCCTTCCCCCTCTCGACTACCCCTCGTCGTCTGTAGAAGACCCCGAACAGTTCCGTCCCCCGACCACGCTCTTGCCAAAACTCTTTTCTACCCTCGCCGACCGTTATGCCGCCCGTCCAGGAGGATACACCAGGATCCAGAGATACGGTCGCCGGCCGGGAGACAATGCCCCGCATGCGATCCTCTCGCTTGTGGACGGTCCTAGAGATCTCAAGTTTGAATTGACGGCGAGGGCGGTGGGCAGGGAGGGGCTCGATTGGCTGGACAGTGGGCACACCCTAGAAGAGCTGGCAGAGCCGAGCGAGGGCGATTGGGAAGAGCTCAGTGAGAAGACTAGGAGGGATGTGGGCAAGGTGCTGAGATATAGAAGTGAAGAGGACAAGGCGTCGTTCAAAGAAAAGGCCAAGCACTATATGGTGCGTGATGTCCAACTATACAAAGATCAAGCTGACTGGATGCAGGACACGCTCCAATCCGAGTCGGCCGCCCTCTCTGGCCTCCGCAAACCCTTCATCTCTCCCACCGCCCGCCCTTGTCTGGTACCCTCAATAAACCACCCCAAATCCGGCAAGCCGCAATTCGCCGGCGAACGTCTGTCGGGCATGTCGGTCCTCAACACTGGTCTCGGTCTGGCGCGAGGCCAGCTGGGCAGGCAGAAAAAGGTGATGGGGCAGGATGTCGACAGGACAGCGAGGATATGGGAAGGGAAGCAGGTGGACGGGGTTCAGGGTGAGATCGTCAAGAGCGCGTAGAGAGTTGCATGTAACCATCCATTCATGACCATGCGCTGAATTTCTCGTCCCTGCTGACCGCCTTGTACAATCCCACGGGCACGTCTCCAATGTAATGCGTGCTGCGTATGCGCGTTAGACTGGTATCGGTTGGGATTGGGAGACTTACTCGCCAAAGCCTCCAACGTAATAAATCTTTTCCAGGTCCATTCTCGCCCACTCTGAGAAATGCGGCGAGCCCTTCTTTCCAGGCAGCCAGCCGCGGGCATCAGGGTGGTATGAGAGGTAACATTCTGCCAAGTCGGTCTCTTCCTCTTCAGAGAGATCTCGCAACAGCGTCACGTTCTGTGATACGTCAGCAGGTCACATAGGAGAAACAAGACGTACACCCATCAAAGCCACCCTCGCTGAACTCATACTCGTCTCTCCCTTCTTCAACTCTTCCGCCAGAGTATACGTTGCATAGTGGTGCGGGTGTTGCAAGATGTTTTGGCTGGATCGGGATATAGGAAGGATCAGGAATGTGAGAGATGGTGCAGAGTGGCAAGGCGCATGGTACTGTTGACAAGTTAGTTGGCGTTATTTCAGAAGGATGATTTGTACCTCGGGAAGAGCAAAAGGGCGGCCTTCCATCTTTGGCTTGTAAGGTATGAACTCGTCCCCATTCTCATCGTGATAGGTGATTGTGACACCTTGATCAAGCTGGGGCGGGTCATCGGCCGAAGCTGGGAATACGCTCGACAGAGTGCCCGTTGTGACTTGATGCACCAGCTTTTTGATGTTGGTCGCTATATTCGATCAGTCTAGTTTACCAAGGTATTCAAACGATCTTACCAGCATCAAGAGCACTCTCTCTCTTGGCACCTTGGTCAATGTGACCGAACGACGGCATGTGCACCTGATTGGGTCCACGAGGGGGGGCGGCCTGAACGGCCAACGCGAATACGAGTAGCTGCAGGAGCATCATTCTCATTCTTGCTCTCAGTACTGCTACATCAAAGCGAACCCAACATGCGGCGCATCTATGGGAAGCGCGGCGGCCGAAACAACTTGTTATGTAATGACGGGATTAGCCCCGCCACAGCGGAAGCATAACGCGGTGTTATGGTTTTGTGCGAAATTCGAAAGCTCGCGGTGTGCGCCGCCGTGGATGATTGGAAGCGAATTTGGACACTTTCGAGGTTTTTCTTCTATTCGTCAAGCACCAAAAACGGAGGATATTGCCCATCATGGTGAGTCGACACACGGCGGGGGCACAGCACGGCGAGGGGGAGCGGAAGGGACGGAGGAAAGGAGAGACACGGCGCGAAATGAGACGAATTGGGAGAAGGAGAAGACGCCCCGCCAAATACACCGCTCGACATCCAGCTCACACCTCGTGTAGGACCCCGAAGGCCCCGTTACCCTCCGAACCTCCAAGTTCATCACCAACCGTCTCCTTAACCGACGTCAATTCGTCCTCACCGTCCTCCACCCCACCCGCCCCAACGTCTCCCGATCCGACCTCTCTGCCAAGCTCGCCGCTCTCTACAAGACCGAGAAGGACCAGGTCGTCGTTTTCGGCTTGAAGACCAAGTTCGGTGGTGGTTCCTCTACCGGTTTCGGTTTGATCTACGATGACGAGGAGAGCCAGAAGAAGTTTGAGCCCAAGCACAGGCTCGTGAGGGTGAGTGCATGGAGGGTCATTGTTGCAGGGTGCATGCTGATGGACGTGATTAGGCTGGTCTTGCCGACAAGGTCGTCAAGCCTTCCAGGAAGCTCCGAAAGGAGAGGAAGAACCGAGCCAAGAAGGTCAGTCGGACTATACATTTTTTTTGTAATCGCTCACTGACGCCGTCCACAGCTCCGCGGAAAGGCCAAGGGAAAGGCTGCCGAGCCCGCCAAGAAGAAGTAAACTGCTCTATAGTGGTGGTTTTGGATCCTTCTTTGTGTGCTTGGGGGATGTATTTTCATTCTTCTCTGCAGCACTTGATCGAGTTGCAATAACAGATCGAGGGGACACTGGGAAGGAACACGGAAGGCGGGAGATTGCGTTGAGGAGGTTGGACGTCGTGTCAAGAGACAAAGGGTTGAAAACTGTACTCACCTGTCGCTTTCGCTCGCTGGTTATCGGGAGCAACTTTTTCAGCTCGTCAAATGTTTGGGAGGTGACAGTGGACCTGACTGACGTGTCCTTGTCCCTTCTCGTCATCAAACAAAATCACGGAAAACAGCCTCAAAATCTTGCGATCAACAACCAACAACCATTTGAACAAGAAAACAATCAGACAACCCCCTGCTGCTTGTCGATGGCGCCGATACATCCTGCTGACCGTGTCTCAAGTTTGGCGGTCGATTGTTCACTCAATTCACGCCACTAGAAGTATACCAGATGATATCAGACGTATATCTCACTCTGGTAGGACGTAGTCAGCTCTGAAGGAAAAAATCAATGATGGCGGATTGCGAATGAATATTAATCACTTGACGCTACGTTTTAGAAGCTTCTTGAGTGACTCCCAGTACATATTGTCCAATTCATTCTCGCTACTGCTCGCATTTCAGCGGGAAATTCTGGAAGAGCATTCCAGTACAAGTATCAACTCGACAGATACCTGTTTACGTCAATACGCGCCCACCTTCGTGTGCGTACCACAACGAAGGGGGAGAGAGCTGTCGTTAAGCCATGACCCGTCAAGCGACCCGTCAAGGAAAGATACGTACTGTAGGTGCCTCAAACACAAGGAGCTTTGATTGTATCTTGACCCCGGAGCCGGTCAGTCAACATAGTCATGTCCACCGCGTGCAGATTAACGACAATCCCTGCTCGCTTGAAGCTTGTAGAAGATTGGATGACGTTTGCCAGCTCCAGGACGCAAAACATGATTGCCCACGCCACCGGCGATGACAATAGGTAGATCTGGTTTGCAGATCATTCGTTGTCGTTTGTTGTTTTGTATTCTCGAGTCATCAATCAACATGCTCATTGCCCTGCTGTGGACTACACCATGCAGCATTTCTCTGCCCTGCCCACTTGGACACTGCTTGGAGAAAAAAATGACAATGCATCCCACCCAGCCCATACCCCACACCCCTCCCACTCCTACAAAGCGACTCTAGTATCGCTCGAAGGGGCTCTTCTTGCTCTCCCTCCTCTTCTGGATCTTCTCCACAACGTGGTGGTCCCAGTCGGCACGCTCAGCATCTTCGGCGAGGACTTGCTCAATGTAAGGGGTAAGGTATCGCTCGTCCTAAAGCCTCGGTCAGCTCGAGCCACGCAAAAGACAAGATGTACGCACTTGCTGGGCAGTAGTCCACTTCTCTTTGGGAAGCTCCTTGTGGAGAGCGGATTGGATGAGACCCTGTCGTTGACGGAAGACGCGGTCGAAACCGGCCTTTTCGGGGAGACGAGAGATGGCCTACAGTCCGAGTTAGTACTCGCCTCACGCATTTCGCCGCCTTCGCAATCATCCTCTCTACACCGGCATATCTGAACATCGTGCGCCGCCCGGCCGATTCCATTGTTACACTTCTCTCTCATTGTCCAATCCGCGTCGATCCAATCTCAAATTCCTCCATCTCGCCGCCTCTCGTCCCAATCTCCCGCTCTATCCATGAATCGTTCTCCATCACTCACCTTCTGCATGAGGGCGGTCTCCTCGGGGATCAGGTCGTCCAACAAATAACCCTTCTGCCTGTAACCAGCGGCTTGCTTGTAGAGGTTTGACCACCTGGACCAGTACTTTTGGATACCAGAGTGTTGGCGGATCCAGGGAGCAAAGCTATTGGTTTATGGATTGTTTTCAAAGGGCGATTTCGATAGGGGCAATGAAGGGATAAGGCGATGGGCGATTGTGGTTTAGGGCAGGCGAGGGTGTTTTTCAGCAATACAAAGTTCGCGTCCGATCGTAAGCTCTCCGTTCTTTTCCCCCAGCGTGTCTACTACACTCACGAAGGACCCAGGGGGCCGTTGCCGAGGACCATCTTGACGACTGAGGGCATGGTGGATAGTTTATGGGATGAGGGAGAGCACCTTGGACGAATGGGTGAGCGCGGATTCGCTTGCTAGAGGAGGGATCGGGACAGTCCAGCATCAGAGCGGCGTTTGGTCGTGTGGCGGGCGGCGACCACCGCTTGTTGACGTTTTGGTCAAGTAGTCGCGTTATGGATATGACTTTCGAGGGATACTCGACATCAAGATACCTGGGCGAGACGTACAATGGCCCCAGCGACATCCCAGAGAGCAACCCCCCGGCAACGCTCACCTTCAACGGCCTCCATACAGGCCATTTCGCCCCATAAAGGCTCAGCCGCAGCTCAAGATCAGCTCTGGGCAGACATAGACCCCGAAGACCGCAAGATTGCCCAAGCAAAGAAGCGCCACGATGATGATGTAAAGAGGCATCTTGGGGTTGATAACATCGGCTCAGGAGAACCCCAGAATGAGTGAGTGTGGTTGTGATCGTGACAGCGGTGATGCGAGGCATTCAACGGTGATGCAAGTACACTCCGGCAAGCGTGTATGCATCCCAGGAGGACTGGAAATCTCCAGGAGAGGTGACTCAAAGCCAGGAGATGTTGAGAGACCATTCGCAAACCAAATGATCCCCGCGATTGTGTGCTGACGTCGATTATTCTCCTTCCCTCATAGTTGGCAAGTCGCCTACATCTGGTCCTTCATCCTGAAATTCAACCTGCGACACCGAATAGCGCGTCTTGAATCGATTGCAGAGTAAGCTCACCTCCGGCTCATTTCGTAAAGGGCGGTCCAAGCAGTATAGACGCGCTGACGCGTCATTGGTCCAGCCTTGAACGGTGTCTATATGAGCCCGTCGCGAACCGACCTGATGACATCTTTGAAGGCATCCTTATTTGTTTTCTGTCCAACCTCAAACCTGGGTCTAGAAATATCAGGTATGTCTCTCCCTTTCCCTTGCTTCTTCCCGTTGCGCCTACCCGGCTGACGCCGATCCTCCGCAGCGCCGAAAACATCCAATCCAGCATATCCTCATACATCTCCGAAAAGCTCTCTGAAACCTCCGAATGGACCGTCTGGGACCGTCCATGGCCACTGAACGAAGAACAGCGCGCCTCATGCTGCCTCACAGACGACCCTTATCGTGCAGAGCTTGGCCGGTTGAGATACCCCGGCGAGTCGATGGGGGCGCGGGTGGAGAGGAATCCGATCAAAAGAGTGGAGGCAAAGGGAGGGGGGCTGTTTGAGATGGACTGGAGGGACAGGGTGGCGCTGATGAGGCAACTGGTGGACTGGCAGTGTGAGTGCTTCTTCCTTGCCAGATTAATTCAGCTGATGAGGCTCAGTGACGCACTCGGCCAACATTCGAGATACCGTCAATACTGCCTCTTCATCGTCAACCACAAAACCCAAGAAAGGTTCCAATAAGCCCGTGGAAGAAGTACCCGCTATCAACGTCGAGCCTCTCGGTCTCAACCGCGACAAACAACGGGTCTGGTCTCTTGACGGTACGTACGCTTGTATGATCAAGGTCACCACTGATTGATCCTGATAGATTCATGGCGTTTATATCGCTCCGGCAATCCATTCAAGCGTCCATGTCCTATGGAATCCGTCTCCGACACGAAACAAGACTACCTCGCCTATGTCGAATCTATTGTTGCTTATGGGGCTCAAGAGCAATCGCAGGCGGCTTATGAAAAGGCCCAAGAGGATGGCTCAAAAGGAAAGAAGAAGGCAGATAAGGGTAATGCTGGGTACAAGAAGTGGGTGAAGGGGGTTCAAGATGAGAAGAAATTAGGACAGGCTCTGGAAGGGAGAGTGGAGAATATCGAGAAAGAAGAAGGGGTCAGTCCCATCTCTTCTTTCGGCCCTCCTCATCACTCATGTCGTTGCAGAGGGTACAAAGAGCAAAACGCAAGATTGCTCAGGTGGTTCAATTACAAGAGGCTGCTGAAATGCGTACCACCAGAACAAGACGGCCAAACAGAAAAGTCGACTACAGCTATGGTGACAGCGAAGTACGTTTGACGGCTTCTTCTATCCGTTCTGATGCTGACTCCCCCAAGCAGGAAGAACCGATTCCCATCTCGCCCCCGCGGAAATCCACCCGCCCTTCACGGTCCGGTAGAGGCGCCCCAAGTGACGAACCGTATTTTGCCTTGGACTCGCGCGGTAGGCCAAGTATACCGGGCATGGAGTTTGGTTTGAGAGGGAATAAGAGGAATGGGCTGGATGCTGTGTCTGAGATCGTTGATGTGGAGGGAGGTGAGGAGCTGAATGGGGAGAAGAAGCGGGGGATGAAGGGGTACGCGTGGGTTGGAAACCCGGATGCAAGCTCGCCAGCAGCCAACGGTACTGCCAACGGGGAGTCGACAGAAGCTTCGACGCCTGCTCCTGGGGCGGGGGAAGAGACACCCCGCGCGGATCAGTCTCGGGGAACATTACCTGTGGAGGAGATTATTAAAGTTGATCCCGAAGATGGAGAGAACGGAGAAGGAATGGAAGAAAGCACAGAAGGGGCTATGGAGATTGACGACGAATAGACCCAGAGTTGTTTTGAGAGAGGCGTAGCATTTATACAACATCTTTTCCTGGCATTTTGTCTTATACAACCTTCCGCTTTTCCGAATCAACACCCATCTTTGATGGTTACAATATGCATCTGCATCATACATATCCGATCGGATACATGCCAGATAAGCAACATTTTTTCTCATCTCTCACTCCCATCCCTCAAGCCTCTAGACTCTTCATCTTGGTCCTGATGCTGGTGCTCTGCATTAGCGTCAAACTCGACACCGCCCTGATGGGACTGAGGTGGCTTGGAGCCATATTTGATACGTTGGGCGAGGACAGCTGAACGAGAATCAGCGATATGCCGTGAAGGGAGCTGGATGACGCACCAAAGTCCCAGCAGACCAACATGATGGCGGTGATTTTGAACTGAATTGGGTTTCCCCGCAAGAAAAAGTATACCGTCCTGGTGATCATAGGTCAGCTGATCCTGAATCTTGAGACAGAATGGACTCACTTGAACGAGTCTCCAAATATCCACCCGGCGAGAGCAGATTCTCGGAAACCGTAACACGACTTGTTTCTATAGTTGCTGATGAACTGGGGAATGGGGAGAGTTGATTCGATTGTAAGTGCTATCAGGCCGATACTACGCCTTGTCAGCCCAATGCCTAAGCTCAGAGAAAGACGTACGTGTCGATATACCACATCCATCGACCCAAAATGACCTGCAGTATCCCCAAAACGACAATCATCCCCGCCAAGAATTCCAGATAGCTCCCAAATCCTTCCCACTGCCAGAATCCAAACGGCCTGTTACCGGCCTTTAACCCTCGCCACATGTTTTTCAGACCGCCCTCATTCAAGGGATGCTGGTGAGGGGCGAACGAGGAAGGGCCTTCGGTGTGTTCGATCTCTTCCAAAGACTGATCGGGATCATGATTTGAAGGATCAATGGGGGTGTATGACTCTGATTCCTGGGATCGGGCAGAAGGCGAATAGTGAAGGCAGATGGCGAGGAGGCCGAGTTGAGATAATATTAAAAGGATCGACTGGATCAGTAGCGCTTTGACTGTAGTCAGACCAGCAACAAACGTGTATCTCAATATGCCTTACGAGTTTCGAATCGTTCTCCTAGCCAAAAGAATATACGAATGATATTGGCGATAATGACAACTCCGCAAACGTCTATATAAAAGGCGTCAGATCAAGAGGCATGGCGTGTTCGGCATACCATGGGAGAAACCGGAAGAGTCTCTACGTCGTGTCAGCTTCAATTATAGAGACGCGAGGCGCTCTTACTTCTTCTTCACAATACTATACGCCTTTTGGTAGAGTGTCAGCACGTTTTACTCTTCTAGGTGCGGAGGGACCGACCTGGTCGGCATATACCAGGGGCGGGCTGTCGCAAGTCAGCTTGGCTGTGTGACATGCAGGTGAGGACTTACCCCACGGCCATCCCTATCGATGCCAGCGTTGCCACTATTGTCATGTTTGCTTGATGTCTATGGTCTCTGACACCAACATCATCGTCATCATATGAATTTCCTGCGTGCTACCGTGACGTCGGAAGAACGAAGCGCGGAGACCTCCGCCTGTCCACTCCACGACCTGGCCAGCTGCAGTGCTGGCGTGGTGAGGATGTTGTTGTGGCCCGTCTGTCGGTCCGTCCCCACACCGTCTCCGGTTCGCCAACTGTGCATTGCGATGCTTTTCCTTCTCTCTACCAGCTTCAAGCAGCTCCAGTCTTTAACATGGGCATCTTGACTCGTCTATCCTACATGTGGCAGCAATTCATCAATCACGGCGGCAACCCCCTGGTCTTCTGGCGAAGGCCTACATGGTCTGTTGACCAGATCCCGGACCATTCTGACAAGGTATGCCCATTCAATCCCACACCCATATCCATGCTCATTGTCGTGAGGCTGTACTAATCACTAGAGGCAACTCTGGAACCGGATACGCCACCGCCCTCGCCCTATACAACGCGGGCGCCAACGTGACCATCGCCTGTCGGTCTCTGGTCCGTGCTCAAGAGGCCGCAGAGGATATCAAGAAAAACGGGGATAGAGGTACTTGGGGCGTCCGCTACATCGAGCGAGCCCCTGGAGATGAGAGTAAGGTTGGAAGCATTCACATCCTGATTAGTATCGAACACGCTACTAAAGAGTACGAAAGGTAGGACCCTGGTAGCCTCCATGTGAATTGGCTAACATGGGCCCTGGTACGTTCTTTCCTCTCTTCTCTTTCCTTACAAATTGACCTCGATACTGAATGCGGATTCCCTAGGCTCCGATGTCTTTCAACTGGCTCCAAGGCTCGCTCAACCAACTGTAGTCCGGCATCATTCCAGCTGCCCAAGCTGTGGATCTGAACGGCAAGTATGCAACGCCCTTCAACCACGTTATGGATCCCAGGGGAGACCTATTGGGAGAAGATGGGAAGGAGAGGGTGAGGAAGCTTTGGGAATGGTGTGATGATAGGTTGAGCCTAGTGTGATGAGCAGGGCAAAAGAGTTTCGAGTAGTCGAACAGCCTTTGTTTGGTTCTCTTCAGGACATGTCAGGCGCTCCCTTTTCTTGCCAACTCAGTTGATGCAAGCTCTTTTCTGTGCCCTTCGTCTTCTCTTTGATTGTCATTTCCGAGATGAGTAGGCCATGCAAATTTGTACCTGCCATGTATGACGGTCTATGTACATCAAACGGCGTGATGTGTGCGTTGGTCTTCCTGATCCGATCCGCGTACTCATGCTTCCTCATCCGCGCATTCTTTTCACCCGGGTCGATTTTCCCCTGCTGATCAAGGAGCAGTTGGAATATTTGGGTGCTGACTGCCTGGATGCTACCCCAGCTCCTGCACAATCTATCACTGTGTATGACCGTCGGTCTCGGTTCCGGCCGAAGTCGTCTCACGTCATCGTTCCTGCCGGCTGCTGCCGAAGCATTACGCAAGGCGCCAACCCGGGGTATATATGTTCTCTGTTCTCGATTTTCTCATCACACTTCAACCATCATCAAGTATGGGAATCATCGCCAGCGTCATCCACTTCTGGCAACATTTCGTCACCTATAGCGGCGCCCCCGTCGTCTTTTGGACAAGACCCAAATGGTCTGTCGATCAGATCCCTGATCAGTCCGGTAAAGTAAGCCTTCGCCCCCATCACCTGTATGTATGCCCTTACTCACTTTGGTTAGGCCGTCCTCATCACCGGAGGTAACTCGGGGACCGGATACGCATCTGCCCTTGCCCTATACAACGCTGGAGCCAGCGTGACCATCGCTTGTCGATCTCTTGCCCGCGGCCAAGAGGCTGTAGAGGATATCAAGAAGAACGGCGACAGAGGTATTTGGGGTGTGCGTTACGATAAGCGAACCCCGGCAGAAGAGAGCAAGCTTGGGAGTATCGACGTCCTCGCACTTGACCTCGCGGATCTGGCCAGTGTTGAACAAGCTGCCGACCAGTATAAACTGTGAGTCTTTGCCGAGTGTCTTTTGCAAGGATGAAATTGATGGGTATCAGTCGGGTGAAAAGGCTAGACCAGCTTTACTTGAACGCTGGCATCATGGCCGTGTGGGTGTTTCCTTTCTTCTACAGACCAGGCTGACGATGAGAACAGTCAGGAAGGCCAATGGACAAAGCAAAACTACACTCTTCAATTCGGCAGTATGGTGCGTCTTCACTCTCCTCCCTCTCTGCAGCTTTTGACTGACGTTCTTTCAGGTACTCGGTCACCAGCGCCTCACCACCCACCTTCTTCCCATCCTTCTCTCTCCCCGGGAAGAGCCCGCGAGGGTGATCAGCCTCTCTTCAGTCGGACACAACTTTGCCCCTTCTGGTGGCATTGACTATACCTCCGTTTCTCGTCATCCTGACGATGTGGCCAATCCCGACGGATCTCCCAAGAAGGGTAAGAATGAATTGGAGAGGTGGCCAGAGTATGGGCAAGCCAAGTGGGGCAACATTGCCATGGCAAAATACCTTGCAGACACATATGACCCGAAGGAATTGATTGCGGTCGCGGTGCATCCTGGTAAATCATCTCCTTTCTGTGTGGTCGGGAAGCGCTGACAAAGAGATCGCAGGATCGATAGCGACTAATCTGGGAAATCATATTGGGTTCGTGGGCTGGGCGGCATCAAAGGCCCATTGGGCTCTGGTACGTTCCTAAACCCTCTATGTTAGGAAGCATGATCAATGCTGACATTTGTTTGGTCTATGCAGGCCCCGATGACCTTTTCCCCATCTCAAGGCGCGCTCAATCAGCTCTGGTCTGGTACCCTACCCACCACGCAAGCCCTGGACCTAAACGGCAAGTATGTGGTACCCTTCAGCCATGTATTGGATCCCAGAGCGGACCTATTGGGAGAAGAGGGTAGGGAGAGGGCGAGGAAGCTCTGGGAGTGGTGCAATGAGCAGGGTAAAAAGTTCGAATAGCTGTTGAGCAACTTTCGTCTTCTCCCCTCGGAGCAACATGCGGTCGCAATCACTGTTGATGGGTTTTTTACCAATTGCCCAGCCTCTCCTCTTTGATGACCGGGCTTTTTTGTGCGAATGGGGCTACTCGAGGCTTGTCGTGTAATCTTGGATGGGCCATGAATGACAATAATCGGACGGTGCTCACTCGCGAGCAAATGTGTCAATTTTCGTCTCACCTCACCTCGCCTATCTCTGTGCCGGATTCGCGCGTCACCATCCGCTCAAGTCCTGCAAATATTGTCCTATAGTTTTTTTGGCAATACAGCGACGGTGCCGGTAGGCCTTCTGTCGGGACCGAATCACGGTGCTCGAGGGTTTGATACATACGTACGAGTACAGTACAAAACCTACATGTTGGATGTCCGTCGACCGGTGTCTCTCGCCAGCGACTCAAGTTCGTCCTGCGTATATAGAGCTGCCTGTCTCTTCGCATTTTCTTTCTTTCATCTACCATCGATCATGCGCACCAATATGGGCGTCTTTGCCAATCTCGCCCACTCCTGGAATCATTTCGTCACCCACGGGGGCTCACCCATGATCTTCTGGATGAGACCGAACTGGTCTGTTGATCAAATGCCTGATCAATCCGGAAAGGTCGGTTCACAATTCCCCCCGCAACAAATATCCATACTCATTGCTTTTAGACTGTCCTCATCACCGGAGGTAATTCGGGGGTGGGCTACGCTTCCGCCCTTGCCCTATACAACGCTAATGCCAACGTGAGTATCGCATGTCGGTCCCATGCCCGTGCCCAAGAGGCTGCCGAGGACATCAAGAAGAACGGCGACGGAGGTATCTGGGGTGTCCGCTACAATCAGCGAACACCCGCAGAAGAGAGCAAGCTTGGGAGTATTGATGTCCTCACACTCGATCTGTCGGACCTGATGTAAAGGAGCTATGGAGCCACCGTTGCATTGTACATAAGCTGCAAATACTGTTCCAGTGGGGCTGGAATGGTGACCTTTTGCAGCGGTTAAGAGGTCCGAGTGATTGAGTGTTCCTTTGCAGTTGCATTCTTTACACCTGACTAGTGTCAAACAAGCTGCTGAAGAGTACAAACTGTGAGTTCAAGTCAGCTTTCTTTCAGAATGTTCAAGACTGATGTGTAGCAGTCATGTGCTGAAGCTGGACCTCCTTTACTTGAACGCCGGTATACTGGCAGCGTGGTGTTTGCCTTATCCGACGATTTGCTATATGCTGACGTTGACTATAGCCCAGAAGGGACACTCTCCGATTTGGTAGTATGGTAAGCCAGCGTCTCTTTCTTTTGCAGGGAAAAACTGACTCTTCCGCAGGTCCTGGGCCACCAACGTCTTACAACTCATCTTCCGTCTTCCCATCCTCCTTTCGCCCCTGTTGGAATCCGCGAGAGTGATCGTCCTCTCCTCGGTTGGGCACGACCCGGCGGTATCAACTATCTTTCCGTCGTGCGACATCCAGATGATGTGGCAACCCCTGACGGGTCCCCCAAGAGGGGCAAGAACGAGCTGGACAGATGGACTGAGTACGGGCAAACAAAATGGGCCACTATCGCCATGGCGAAATACCTGGCGAATGTAGTGGACGAGGTTGGCACACTTTGAGGCCTCGTCGTAGAGCGATCATCTCGGCCGATCGTTTGCACATTGTGCGGAACAGTACAAGAGCAGTAGCGAATTTGGTGATCCTGAGTAACATGACCGACCAACAACAACACATCTCATCGCCTCGCAGTTGCCAGGAAACCATCGTCTCGTCTCTCACCACGTTCCCTCCTGAGCCTCTCCTCCTTGTTCGCCGCTTTGCCTGAGATCATAGGTCGACAATGACGAAACAGTGGACCCTGGCTTGCAAGGGCGTCGTTAATAACCTCGTAGCGACGAAACGGACCTTTGTTGCCTAGCAGCCGCTCGTCGCACGACACCTGCCATAAGGCGCATCGCTAGTCTCTCTATGGTATATGCCTTACGACGCTTACGAGCTGTGGTCTCAGAGGTGTGTAGGAGCTTGGAGACTGGTTCCGGAAACCATACACGATGACACTGGAGCTAATGCAATCGTAGTGTGGCGGGACACTTGCCTCTTTTCCCAATTTGACACTTTCCCTTGCCCTCCATCTTCTTCGACTCTTTATTTCTTCTTGGCTGGTCCAGGTTCACTTCTTTCCCATTCCACCCCCTTGAATCCGACTTGTCAGCCTGCTGTGCAAGCTGATTCCCATCCCTTAATCGCTCTCCTCGGCTACTTATAATTATCCCTTCTCGCTCTATCAAGAAATAAGATGCCGGTCATCGAAATCGACAAGAAGGGTATCATTGGAGATCTGTTGGGGGGAGGGGATGATAGCAGTACCGCTGCGCAGGCGCAAAGTACTCAAGCGGCGAAGACTACAGCGTCCTCCAGCACGAAAAAGGACGCCACTGCGTCTACTACCGCCAAGGCTGGGATCACGGACCCGGCTTCCTCTGGGAGCGACAAGGCTATCTCGACTTCCGCCGATTCCAAGAACGGCAAGTCTAGCTCCAACTCGAGCTCCAAGTCTAGCTCCAACTCGAGCTCCACCTCGAGCGCCACTTCGGCAACAAGCACTGCTGCTTCATCCAACGCCGAGGATGTCGCCAGCTCTGCGACGTCAAAGGTGTCTGACTCCCCTTCTTCTACTACCTCTGCGAGTGGTAGCGAGACCTCTGCGGAATCTACCAGCAGTAGTGGAACGGCTACATCCGATTCGAGCACTCAGAGCGCTTCTGACCCTGTTTCGTAAGTCTTTACCACCCTATGCCTGCCTCATGGCTGACCGTGTCGTGGGAGCAGTTCGAATTCTGCAAAGAGCAGCACCACGGCCAGCGCCACTGAGCTCGGCGACAATGTTTCGGCCTCAGGTTCTTCTACCTCAGCGTCGAGTACAGCTTCAGTAGCTGCTGTTGCCGCCAACGCTTCAGCCAACACTGGCTCCAGCACAATATTCAACCCGGACAACAAGCTTTTCCCTTTGGCCATGGTTTTGGTCTCGCTTGCCGGTAAGAGGAAATGGTCATCGACGATGATTACGATATACTGACCCGACTCCAGGTCTATTTGTTATCGTCACAACCGTCGTGCTTCTCATACGGGTGTTTGGGTGGAACAAGAGACGTCGCACAGAACGTTCCGCCATTCCATCCTACATCGGCTCCGACCCGTCTTTTGAGCCCGTCGAGCCCAAGAGGTTTGAGACCATAACCAACAACATTGCCTCCACCAACCCCGGCCAGCACGACAACTACAACTATGTTAATTACCCTACCAACGCCTCTACCGTCAATGAGCCTCCAGCGCGACCTGTTCGGGATCAGTACATCGCTGCTTCTGGGCCCACTCCCAACCCGTACGATGGCTATTATGACGAAAAGTCACAGCACATGGGGTCACCCGTACCATCGTTCAACACCCAGCGAGGTTATGACCAGCCTCCTCCTACAGGCGTCTATGATTACGGCGCGCAGTACCAGCAGCCTTCTGTGCCCCAGCGAAGCAACACCAAGTCGTCTGCCTACTCTAGCAGCAGTGGCGGGTCTGTGGGGGCCCAGATGATGGGTCAAAACCCTAGCCAAGCGGGCTATGCGAAGAGGTATTCGGGCAGCGGGCAGAGTTTCAAGTCTGTTACCAGCAGCAGGACCGGGAGGAGCAATGGCGGAAGGCTGGAGAAGGGAAGGTACTAAGTGAGAGTCTGCAGGTTATTTTGAAGGAAGAATATGGAAAGTGGAAAGATGGCAACATGAGTTGTGTATTAGCTAGAATCAACGTCGTTCATTTCAAATCTAATCACCATGTGCATATATGTGCGCTACTTGCTGTATCTCGATCTGATCCTAGTTGCTTTCCGTTCCCAAGGCCTACTACAGGGCATTTGTTCACGTATTCCATATCACCATACTATATATCCACACCCTAAAAAGTCTCATATCAAGCCCGAGTCTCGTTGACCGTATCTACAATCTACGCAGCCCCCTTAGATCTTGACCTCCTTCAGCTTCTTCTTCAACTCTGCCAGCTCGGCCTTCAAAGCCTTGGCCTTCTTCACCTCCTCCTCTTCATCACCTTGCGCCAGACCCTTCTTGATAGAAGCCACCACCTGGCCTTGCACCTCCACCTTCTTCTCGAGCTCTCGCTCCTCGGGCGTCTTCTTGGCATCGGCAGCAGCCTGGGCAGCCTTCTTGTCGGCAGCGATCTGAGCCTTGCGGGCTTCGTGCGCGGCCTTCTTGGAAGAAGCATCGTTGGCAGCAGGGACCTTGCCGCCTTCGGGGTGACCGCCAGGGCCGGAAGGGGTTGTCTCGGCGGCAGCGACAGCATCACCACCAAATTGACGCTGCCATTTCTTCTCCTGCGCTCCATCCACATTTTCAATCTTCTTGAACAGGTACTCGGCCTTACCGAGTACGTGTCCGGGCAAGATGTCGACGCTGAACTCGCTGGCCAAGCTCCTCGCGGGGGCGTTGACTTGCCTGAGGATACCATCGCAAGTGTTGGGCATGAAGGGGTGGAAGACAGCAGACAAAATGTATATCAAGTTGACGGCGTTCAAGAGCACCTCGGCGCATCGCTCGGGTTGGTTGGCGAGCAAAGCGTTGTCGAGAGAGTTCTCCTGAAGGTATTGGTTACCACGAGCAGAGATAGACATAGCCTGAGAAAGACCGTCTCGGAGCTTGGTGTCGTCCATCAACTGACGGTACTTTGTCAAACGAGCGTTGATGTCGGCAACAAAGTCCTTGTCAATCTGCGTGGTGGGAGTAGGGACGCCACCGGCGAGGTCGGCGGGTCCAGGGACCTTGGAGTCGTATTTGGCATTGACGAATTTGATCACCTGTAGCCTATTAGTTCTGCCTTGTGACTTGAAGCTCTACCCACTCGGTTGACAAAGTTGCCCAAATTGGCCAATAGCTCATTGTTGTTGGCCGTGATAAACTTGCTCCACAAGAAAGCAGAGTCGCTGTTTTCGGGTCGTTGAGAGATCAGATAGTATCTCCAGACCTCGGGAGGTTGACCTGTCTCTCGCGCGTTGTTGCCAAACACACCGACATTTCGGCTCTTGGAGAACTTGGTATCTTCATAGTTCAGGTACTCTGCGAATTCGTGAGATGGAGATCCAATCCAATGGACTCAACTTACGAGTACTGGAGATGTTGTGCAACATGGTCCACGGCTCCTCGGTACCAAGCAACATGGAGGGGAAGAGCACAGTGTGGAAGTAGACATCTGTTCACACCATCAGCACTCAGTCATCCAGTCGCAATGTTACTCACTGTCTTTGCCCATGAACTGGTAGAGCTCAACGTTGTCGGGGTTCTTCCACCACTTCTCCCATTGGTCGGTCAGGGTAGCAGTAATGGAAGGGTAACCGACAGGAGCATCGAACCAAACATCTACACAAACGTCAGAGGCGTCCCTGCAATACCCTCCATGACTCACAGATGACCTTGCCCTCTAACGCCTCGTCCTCCTCCTTGTTGCCAATCTTGGGCACCTCCACACCCCACTTCAGATCTCTTGTGACCGCACTAGGCCTCAAACCCTCCCCAAGCATACGAGGCTCCACAATCTCTCCCTTGTCGGTGATGACTGCATTCGTGCCCCAACGACCCTTCACTCTGGCCTGCTGCATCCATTCGACCAGCCTGGGCTGGATGAGATCGAGCCTGATACAGGCATGGGTGGAGGGACGAACGGAGAGTTTGTGGTTCTTGTTTCGCTTACAACGGGGGCTGAGGAGTTGAGTAGGGGAGGAGAAGGTGATGCCGCACTTGTCGCACTGATCTCCTCGGGCATCGTCATACTCGCACGCAGGACAGATACCTTCCACGAATCGATCAGCAAGGAAAAGCTTGTCGTCCTCGCAATACGTCTGGTCGGCGGTCTCGAGTCGGAAGAGATCTTTCTCGTGAAGGCGCTTGTAGATGCCCTGAGTGATGTCGGTATGCTCGGGAGTACTGGTCCGGCCCCACTTGTCGAAAGAAAGCTGGAACCATTCGTAGATCTCGGTATGGAGCTTGTGGAACTTGGTACAGAGCTCGTACGGAGTGACACCCTCTTCGAGTGCCTGCACTTCGAGTCAGCCAAAGGACGCCGTGGTGATCACGCAATGGGACGGATATCGCATACCTTTGTCTCGGTGGCAGTACCATACTCGTCAGTGCCACAGATCTAATGCCGGATCAGCTTATCCTAATCATTGGCTCGACAGAAGCGTACATAGAGAGTGGGAACGTTGAGGGTTCGGTTGTATCGAGCAAAGACATCGGCAGAGAGTGTAGAGCTAAGGCATGTCAGCGTCATTACTCCCAGCTCCAACGTCGATCGAATGCTGCTATGCACGTACCCAATGATGTTACCAAGATGAGGGACGTTGTTCACGTCTGTTCCAAAGTGAAATTAGCAACCATTGCCTGATGCGCCACCATGAAACATACAAGGAAGAGCAGAAGTGATGAGCACATTCCTCTGACCGTCCTTGGGAAGACTTCAAAATCTGTCAGCTCGATACTGACCTGATGTCTCCCGACCACTCTTCGCCATTGCACCTCCGAGCGCACAAGAGGACTTACACAGGCCCGTCTTTGGGATCACGGACCTCCATGAAGAGGCCGTCCGCGTTTCTGATATGGTCTGTCGACATGGCGAAGATTGTAATCTCGAAACTGAGCAGGAAATGACAAGAATTGTCGAAAATGTCGCTCATAGAACGACTCAGAGGAACGGCACCAAATGCGAAGCGGCGTTCCCCGATTTGCCCTCCACTTTTGGACGCTCGATGTTTTGGAATTTTGCGACCATGGGCTCGAGGATAGTCATCACCAAAGACAGCAAGTACCATGTCCGCCCTAGCAGCAAGAAGGGCTGCTGCTATCGCCGCATCTGCTGAACCGCAACCAGAAATACCCATCGGCACAGAAGAGCTGAATGGAGCTGAAGATTCTGGGTCTGCCTCTGGATCTGGCTCGGGGTCAGAGTCCGCCTCCGAAGACTCGGAAACGTCCGCAGAGTCGGACGAAGAGAGTATAGACATCATTGTGCCCTCTCCCAAACGCCGGAAAACGCAAAAGTCAAGAAACACTTCGCCAGAACCAAAGAAAGCAGCTCGATACTTTGTTGCGACCCCCGAGACAAAATCAAAGGGCAAGGGCAAAGCGAGCGTCTCTATAGCTGAGAGGCAAGTCAAGAGGTACTCCCCGGCCGCTCCCGATAGCGATGAAGAGCAGGAAGAGAAGGGAGAGTCGGTGGGCGATAGTGATGAGGATATGGCGGAGGATGTGTATGGTGAAGCGGCTGGAGATGTAGGCGAAGGGCGGGTGCAATGGGTGCAGACCAACGGTGCTGGGTCGTCCCGGCAAAAGTATGTAACTCCGCACATGTGTCTCTGCTCTTGTTGACTCTAGGTAGACCTCAACAGGCCGTGCCAGAAACGACGTCCAATTTTGTACCTCAAGAGAACGTCAACCTATTCAGACTATTGCCAGAGGCACTCTCAGCGGCTGGCCTCGAGGACGAATTCGCTGGGCCCGGCATCATCATTAGTCTTGCTCCCGACGAGGTATGTCGCTTCACGCTCTCGGAACTTCTAGCTGACAATGTAAACAGTCATTGGTGATTGCAGGCGCATACATCCTTACTCTCCTCCAACGCTCACTCTCCCTCTTCTCCACCACCATCAACCCCTCATCCACCCCTCACCCCATCTACGCCCCTACCTCCCATCCCCTGCCTACTCTCTCCCCATCTACGACCACATCAACTCCATCGTCCCTCCTGTCTAAACTCAAACTCCCCAAACAGTTTTTGAAAAAGAACGATAGGACCATCTTGCTCATCCGCGAGAATGAATGTGGAATTGATGGACTGAGATACGGCGCTGTACCCGGTTTCGCCAATGCTTTCCTCGAAGAAACAGGCATCTGGGGTCTTCGTAACGTCCATCCCGTCATTGGCTCGTTCCCCACTCCAGTCTACTCTCACCACACCCCTTCATCCTGGGATTCCGCCCTCGTTTCTTCTACCCAGCTCCTCCAAGGCGAATATGCTGAAGAGTCACCTTTCGTCGGGCTCGTCAAGGGTCAAAAGAGGAGCGGTAAATCCACTTTTGCCCGGGGGTTGTTGAACACGCTATTGGGCAAGTATGAGAGGGTTGCGTGGCTGGAATGTGATCTGGGTCAGGGAGAGTTTGGGTGTGGAGGTGTGGTTGGGCTTTGGGTGGTTGAGAAGCCTGTTTTTGGTGTGTCCGTTTTCATGACCTGACGATTCTATACTGACTGAAATCAGGCCCGCCGTTCACCCATCCCTCGTCACCCGTCCGGGCACACTACCTCGGTACCTACACCCCGCTCACCTGCCCTGACGAATACATCACCTCCATTCGTCTCCTCCTCTCCCACTTCAAATACGAGCTCCAATTCCTCCTCTCCTCCACATCAACATCAAGGAACAGCAATGTGCTGCCGCTGATCATCAACACGCAAGGATGGGTCAAGGGTCTTGGAGAAGAGCTGTTGAGGGGAATTGAAGTGATGGCCGAGCCGACGCATGTCTTTGAATTCGAGGCGCCCGTGCAGGAAGGTGGTTTCTCCGGCCCGGGGTGGACGCAGAGCCCCCCATGGTCGACGGCGCAATTGCCTTACGACCCTTCGAACCCGACTTCCATGGTCGCGCTGGAAGACGACGTACAGGGCAGGAAGAGCTACAAGCTGGAGGCGGCACCGGTATCGCCCCTCCAAGCGAGATATACCCCCGCCGACCTCCGAGTCTTGTCCACCCTCACCTACTTTCACTCCACTCTACCTTCATCCTCTTCCTCTGTCCCCTCATGGGACTTTGCGCCCCTCGCCACAAGGCCGCCTTACGAAGTGCTGCTCTCTTCTGCCCAAGAAGCTGCGTTGGAAAAGGTGTATCTCATAGGAGAAGGCAGCGAGGGCGTCGTACCCGAGGACGTGGTGCTGGCGTTGAATGGGGCCGTGGTAGCGCTGGTGGAAGACCTGAGTGCGGATGAAGAGGAAGAAGGGGTTTATGTCCAGGGTCGGCTCCCGTCTGTTGGCGAAAGCGCAACCACCCTCGGTCTCGCACTCGTCCGCTCTGTTTCTGCCTCTCCTTCCGGTTTCACCCTCCACCTTTTGACACCCTTACCACCTCACCCTCTGTCCCGCGCCAATGCCATCGTCAAGAACGGCGCGCTCGAACTTCCCTTGCCCGGGTGGCTCGACAGTCGTCCAGGTGGGGTCCGTGAAGAAGGGATGTGGGGACGAGGCTGGGACGAGGTGCCGTTCCTGGAGGTGGGCGGTATGGTCGGGGTCGTGGGCGGGGAGAGGCGGCGGTTCAGGAAGAATATCATGCGCAAGGGACAATGAGATGCATAGTAGAATGGAACCAAACATCACGCGCCAAGGTTATCTCCCAGGCACGGTGGCACTTGTTCGAGATGGTGTGCTCTGTGTTCGTTTCTGTCACCATCGCTGCCGGCCATCTCCGTCGTGTCCTCGTCCATTATCTGGAATTCTCGCTGGTTATTCCAGATATGCGGGCGCCGGGCAGCACGCACGTCGGCTTCCCCCGCCGCTCACTCAACGCCAGCTGCAAGGGTCATCTGGCGTCAGCAATTGCACATCACTTCCCACCTATATAAGCGCCCCCTGTGCATTCTATCTCTCCAAGCACAATGCCCGTCGCAGTCGCACCCCCCGCCCCCATCGAGTCCCTCAAGGCCTCCCTCGCCGCCGCTACACTCGGCGACGACAAGCCCTTCGACATCCGCGCTTACTCCAACTTTGACACCACCCCCTTCATCGGCACAGAGTTCCGCGAGTGGTCCAAGGACGGCAAGCCCACGCTCAGTATCCGCGATGTACTCGGCAACGACGCAAGGCTCAAGGCCCTTGGTCGTCTCGTGTAAGTCCATCTTCTTGAGATAGTGCTGTGCTGAGGAGAGACCAGATCTGAGCGAGGCGTAGTCTTTTTCCGAGACGCCAAGATCACACCCCAAGAACAGCTCGTCCTCGCCGACGCCCTCGGTCGCCTCGGCGGCAAGCCCTCCACCAGCGGGCTCCACGTCCACCCTCTCACCGCCGAAGGGAGCGAGTTGGGTGACGAGATCAGCGTCGTCTCCCACAAGTTTGTTTTCGACAAGAATCACAAAAAGACCGATATCGCCCTGCTCACTAGGCCATTCGGTGCCGACACCTGGGTAAGCTCATCCCCTCTATATATTCGAAAAGATCTGACGAAAGGGGGTAGCACTCGGATATTACATTTGAGCCCATCCCTTCGGACTATGCCACCCTTCAAGTCCGCACACTCCCCACTACCGGTGGCGACACTCTTTGGGCCTCTGCATACGAAGCCTACGACCGCCTCTCCCCAGCTTACCAACGCTTCCTTGAGGGCCTCACCGCCACCCACTCCGGCCAGGGATTCGTCGACATTGCCAAGCGGTCCAACACTACCCTCCGAGAACCCCGAGGGGCGCCCGAGAATGTGGGGCAAGAGTTGAGCACCGTGCATCCTGTCATCCGAACCAACCCAGTCACGGGGTGGAAGGGCATTTTCGTCAACAAGGCGTTCACCAAGAGGATCAACGAGTTGACTCAGCGGGAGAGCGACAAGCTTATTGACTTCCTAACTGAGCACGTTTCTGCTGTGAGTGTTTTCGAACTCTATCAATGGCGTGCGCTGAACAACGAGTAGAACCACGACTTGATCACGAGATTCAAGTGGGACGAAAACAACCTCGCCATCTGGGACAACCGATCTACTTTCCGTACGGCCTTTATATCCTCTCGTACATGACACGAGCTTATCTGGACTGCAGACACCGCGACCCTTGACCTCGACGAACAAGAGCGTGTTGGGACCCGTTCCGTTTCTCTGGGCGAGCGACCGTACTATGACCCCAACTCCACCGGTAGGCGAGAAGGTCTCAGGGCTAGACAGGAGAAGCAGTGAGCCGTTGAGCCATTTCGAAGAGAATGATTCCCTTCAAGAAGTTGTAGTCTGAACAGCGTACAAACCTTTGTAGGGCGCTATGAATCCATTGTTATCAGGTTGTCAACAAAAGATAAGAAGGAGATGACGTAACAGGCACACACCAAGGCGATCCTTTGAGGCGCGATCAGGCGAGTTTCAAGAACGTCCTATATATAGACAGCGCGGGACGATGGAGGCTTGTTTGTACTTGTGTATTTCTGCATCGCACTATTCCTCGCCATGTCGCAGATACAGGAGGAGCAGAGAGGAGGCGGCCTTCCCCTAACGTCAACAACGCATCTCAATCCCCCTCAAGCCGGTACCGCCCAAGGGGATGCCCAGCTCCAAGCCGAGCACCAGAGACATCACCCACTCCGCCACCACCACTCCATCCTCTCAGAGACGGAAGAAGAACTGACGGAGGAAGAGCTCATCGAGTACGAGAAGGGCGTTCTGACCTGGGAAAAGGCCAAGAACTGGAGGTTTTGGCTGAGGAAAGAGTGGGCATGGTATTATGTCGCTTTTGTGCTTATTGTAGTGGTGGTGGCCTTGATGGCATTCTTCCATCACTCGGTGAGTTTGACTTTCGTCTGGCAGAGGAGAGCTGAGAGAAGTAGATCATCAACTGGTTGTCGCCTTTCGTAAAACGGCTACGCGAGCTGAAGGGCGGATTTGCTATTCCAGCAGCCATCCTATTTGTACTCTCTTTCCCTCCGTTGTTTGGTAACGGTAAGTCGGCTGACTGGAGTTGTGGTCCCTCTGACATCGAGCGCAGAAATTGTAATCGTTCTGGTCGGGTTGGTATGGGGTCTCGGCAAAGGATTTGCTATCGTCGTCGTCGGCCTAGGATTAGGAGAGCTCTGTGTCTTTCTGTGAGCCTGTTCTTGTCAAAGTCTGATCGCAAGCTCACGCAAAAGTGTAGAATGTTCAAGCACTGGTGCCATACTCGAGCTCAGCGCATGACTCGCAAGTCACTAAACTATGCGTGCTTGGCGCAAGCTATCCAGGATGGAGGATTGTTGATGGCATGGATCGTTCGGCTGAGTGTCATTCCCACGCAAGTATTTAGTGAGCTGACGCAGTATACATTGCTGACATCTTATGCAGACATTTTACTACTGTAAGTCGCCACAATTAAAGAGCTAAGACATTTTACTGATGTCTCGGTGCAGGCTGTCTTTGCGGTGTGCGGTCTGCCGACTTGGGCTTTCATCCTAGCACTGATCGGTGCCCTGCCGAAGCAGCTCATCAGCGTTTACGTCGGAGGCATGTCTCCTCCCCCTGCCAATGAGTCCAAGCTGACCCTACCCAGTCGTCCTCGGCAAGACAAACGCTTCGACCGACTCGCATGTCGTATCTGATTGCGTCTTTGCTGCGTGCGCCCTCATCACCATCGGAGCGCTGATATTCATCTACAAGAGAATGCTAAAGGTGAGGAGGAAGGTGATATTATCGATGAGGGAGGACTTGAAGGCGAGGCATGTCGATGTGGGGGCGGTTGGTGACATTCCCGAAGATGGAGACGGGATGAGACAGACCAAAAGACATGGGATATGACTGGTGGACATAATACTACTGCATACAACATATACGAACAATGTACACGAAAGCCGCTTTATCGCTTGCGAGACTTTTTATTCTTGTCATTTGAGAAGCCGTACCTGGAGACACAGTCCGGGCAGTACCATGTTTCTGGCAGAGGCCCATTGATATCCACGCACTTGACATGGAACTGTACAAGCGTCAGCAATGACAAGAGCGAGAAAGAAACGACTGACCCATTCGTAGACACACTTGTCGTTGTCGCACCCAATCATCTCTCCGTAACTCTTCTGCTGACAGATACAGTACAGCGTCTCATCCGTCTCCCCCTCTCCATCTCCCGCATCGTTCATATCTACATCCGCATCGTCTGGCTCCCCATCCGCATCTTCATCGCTCATGATCGAAACCTTTCTTGACGACCGATGTCCATGACCATGAGAGTGGCCGATGGGGCCGTGGTGTGACCCATGACCAACAGGCGACGGCGCATGAGAATGGGACGACCTTGCCGACAAGGACGGTCTCGGTGCAGGAGGTGGGGGCATGGCCAGAGCAGGGTGTTGCACCTTTGGCACCGGTACGGGCGCTGCCACCACCTTTCGCTTCTTGACCGCCCTGGCATCCGAACCGCTCCCCAGCCCACCGGGGGGAAGTACAACCTCCCCTCCTCCCATTTCTCCCAACCCATTCGCAGCCTTTTCGACTTCTTCCACCGACATTCCTCCGACTTTGACCCAATGGTCTTTGGCGCGCTCTTTTGCTCGGTTGACGATCCGTTCAAGACGCTCAGCAAGATGAATTTTTTCATCTTGCAGGGCAGAGATCTGTTGCCACTCGGTTTGTATCTTGGTGAGATTTTGAGCTTCCTTTTGGGTCAAGTGAGAAGTGGGGAGGGGCGCGCCGGGCGGTATGGGGAGAGGGAAAGTGGCAGTCGACGGGGGCAAGGAGGAGAGGGATTTGATAGGTTTGGTGAGCGAGATATGGCGGGAGTTGATCCGTTGAATAAGTTCTGGGGAGTATCAGTACGCATCAAGACTGTTGGGAGGATGTCTCACGGGTAATGCGAATATCCTTTTCTCGGATCTCCTCAAGCAAGAAATTGACCTCTCCCGGTAGGTTTTCCAAGCCTATGCATCCTTGTCAGCACATCCATCACACTGTGCCAATGTTTTCCTTCGATATCGCGTTTCAAGCCCAGGATACGAGGCTGACCAACCTCCGCGCGTCGTAAAAGGGAGAAAACAACTCACTAGAAATTAGTCCTGTGACTACATGGGCGGCTTCTTCCGCATTGAAATGTGGGTGGACATGGAGAGACGGGGGAAGGGCCATCATAAATACGTGGGAGGTTGATGGATGGTCGCCGGACGGGTGTCTTATATGAGGGCTTTTCGTGTAGAGAGTGGCAAATGAAGGAGGAGAGTGAACAGCGGACATGGCCGCTTGAGCGTGGGCTGCTGCCTTCTGGTATAACCCCGGTATGCTGATGAACAGTGCGGGTTTGAAGTCAACATCAAAGGCGGGATGTGTGAGTGGTCTAAACAGCTGTCTTAAGGTTAACTCCTGAGCAACGGCAGTCCTCCGGGGCGTGGGTTCGAATCCCACTTCCGTCATTCTTTTTGGAGTTTTTGGCTCCTTTTTTCGCATATTGGTCCTTCATGTCAAACGTCCACTAGGGGCTCTTCCAATGCACACTCCGGCGCTCAATATATCGCATGATGTTGCAGGCAGTTCACCGCTCCGCCTCGCTGTGCAGCATTGATTGTAGGATGGGCGGACGACTTGCTGACATGATCCATGATGAGCGTAGCTGACGTGAGTCGCTGTTCAAGTTGGAGGTGTCGAGCCACCCACTTCTAGTCGATACACTTATTGTCAGACATAGACTAGTCTGCTGCTCAGTGTCTTGTAGAAGGGAACAAGACGTCCGACAACTTCACAAAGAGGTGAAGGGCAAACCAAGCACCACGTTGAATGACAGCAGCATGAAAGCGTTTTCATACCTCATCGTCCGATCCATGTCCCGTCTCCCTTAAGACTCCAGTCACCAGTCAGCGACTAGCACTCTCTCTCTGCCTCATAGCTTAGAGTAGTGCATGCATGCATAGCGCACCACCCATCAATGCCTCCGATTCGTTACGTAACTAACGCGGCCACCGCCGCCGGTGAAATTTCGCCACGGCCAAACCCCGCATAATGCCGTGCACCAGAGACTGTCGCGATTTTCGAGGTTTGCTGTATACGCTCACGTTCATCCCTTCTAACCCCAACCAACCTCAAATCAACCGCCAAAATGGGTGCGTTACTATCTGCAGTCGACATTTGTGCTGGGAGAAAAAGACGGGACAATTGAGGGCAGGAAATGGAGGCGACATTGTAATGGAGGACGGAAGGGCGAAGTGCTGCTCGAAAGTCTCGCCCATGGATCTTATGGGCGGGACGGAGTGTGCAGATGTGGAAGAGAGAGGCTTGGAATTGTCTAATGGAACAGATGGAGACGGCGAATTGATATTTGAGGATTGTCGCTGATTCTGTCTCTAGAGAACGACAAGGGTACCCTCGTTGACTTGTACATCCCCAGACACTGCTCTGCCACCAGTGCGTTTCCTTCTGATAGATATGCGGAGCTTGCTTACCATTGGATCTCCCTCTGCTCATCTTCCGCCCACCTTTGTCAATCACAACCACTTTCTTTCCAAACCCAACAGACCGTCTCATCACCGCCCAGGACCACGCTTCCATCCAGCTCCAGGTCGCTGACGTTGACGCCGACGGCAAGGCCATCAAGGGCTCTGCCACCACCATTGCCATCTGTGGCCGAATCAGGGCTCAGGGTGACTCTGACGACTCCATCAACAGGATCGCTACCAAGGAGGGCTGTAAGTGTATATTCTGGTGATAAACTGAGACATTGGCTGACATGAAGTAGTGTTGAAGAACGTGTGGACTTACACTCACTAAGCGGTTGTAGCTTTTGGGAGGGTTGGGATGCATCTTTTCGACTAGCAACGAGAATCAGACTGGGACAGAAAGGGATCGTGGGATTGCATCGCATTCAGAAGGACATCGGGATTGTGGGGCAAATCATCGACTTTCGTGGCTTTCATCAATTTGAACATTGTCAGCCGGTCATCGACACAGGTCAGACGGGCTCAAAGGAGGTAGAGCAGGAGATTGGATTTTGTGGCGACTTCGTCAATCAAGCACCGACTATGTTCTGTGTCTTGTTGGCTCGAATGGTAGAGTTTTTGTGGACAACAGTGGCACGGTCGCATCATCAGATCGAGAAAGGGAAGAGAAACCACGTTTTGACGGCCGCTTGTATTGTCGTGAAGGTCTGCTTACCCAGGTCATCTACATGCCGCCCTGCCTTTTTGCCACCCGTAACATCAGCGATAACGTCAAGTTGACTCTCCCAGTAGATTGACATCTGTCTTTCAAGGAGTATTGAGAGCTGCGACACGCTTCGCGTCGTAGTCTCATGTCTGGTCAACAGGATCGTGCGGCTTGGTGTCGAGCCAGATGTTTGGTCGTTATGATGCGCTCCAAGTAGTACTACTACATCTATCTATACTGTCGAGTGTGCACAATCAGGTCATTCCGCTTTTGAACTCGCGTCACACAGCTACACCGTTCTGCTCTCGTGTAGCCTCTCCATGAAGCAACGCTGTCCGTTCATCCGGCGCTGATCCCCCAGCGGGTGTATTCAGCTCGGGGGGGTAGAACGCAAGACTATAAAGCGCGACAGTCAGAGAAGTGATCCGATACATGCTATCCGTACATGTTCTTACACAGCAAGGGCGATGTACCTACTCAAAGTCAGTCATGAACATTACGAGTTTGTTCGCGGCAGCTCACCCAGCAATCATGGCCAGTCCACCCAAAGGCGTGACAGGACCCAGAACCTTGACCCCCTCCCACTTCCTGCCCAACACCAGCGCAAAGATGCTCCCCGAAAACACCACAGCCCCTCCGGCAATCATCCCCGCGGCAACCTTGTACCTCCTCGTGCCCGCCCCGGCCAAAAATCCGGGGTGGAAAGAGATCGCAAGGAGGGCGAGACCGTTGTAGATGAGGTAGTTGGAGGCGACACCAAAGGAGGAAACCTGGCGGGGGGTGAGGGGGGGCTGGGCGTTTTGGAGGCCGTGAGAGCCGAATGCGCCCGCGGTGATGCCCAAGGCAGCTGGGAGGGGTGAGTATTGCACGACTGAGATTGACGTGGGACCTACTGATGAGTGCTCCAGATCTGAATACGAGGGCAGGGGACATGCTGGCTGTGAGTGATGAGGACACAGAGTACAACAGACAATCTCTGCGTTGCCTTGCGATGAAACGTCGCCAACTTCGCCCGAAGGTCGCATCTCTGTCACGTGACTGACAAGGTGAGCTCAATGAATCACTCAACAGTTCGAATAGTCTGGGATACAATGCACATCATCACGCTCTGTCGTCGGATCCTCTACTGTTCAGGATCATATACATTTCATTACTGGCATCATCACTACCGGTGCTTTCTAGTCCGTGTCGTTACAACTCGCTCTGATATCGTTGTCAGCAGCGCCCATCATGAGAGGCCAAGAACTTACCTATCCCTGTGCTTCCCGTCCCCTTTCCACGACCCTTACACACAATCCCACCACCCCGTCCCAGGCCTCGACCATCTCCTTTTCCCTCACAATCATTCCGTCCAGGTACTTTTCGAGCGTTTCTTTAAACTCAATCACGCGCTCTCGCTCAAATCGGGTAAACTCCGACTTGCACAGTTGGGTGAGGCGGAGATAGTCTTGTTGCAATGACTTGGCACGATCTTCTGCCTGTTCACGAGTGAGCAGAGGTCCCTGAGAGTGAAGAAGGGATGCTTACCTCGGCGACGTCACGCCCATTACCACCTCTCTTCTCCCAAACCCCCTTCAACCTAGCAGCCTCCCTCCTCGCCGTCTCAAACTTTTTCCACCCCTCAACCCTCCCAGCCCATGCCGCCCTCACACTGCCAATGAAGCGCACATACTCTTCCGCCAGGTTCAGCATGTAAGCCACTTCGTCTTTGGCTGCCTGTTCCGTCTGCGCCTGTGATCCAGCGAGGAGGTTGGCTACTTGCGCGAGCAGCGCGGAGAGGGAGGCTCCCAGGTCGGATTCTGCCAGTGCCGTGAGGGACGACGAGAGTTCGGCGAGGGAGAGGGAGAGCTCGAGGCGATGCTTGCTAGATACCTCGAGGCCCTTGGCAAGACTCTTGAGCTGGGTTTCAAGACTGTCCAAAAAGACTTTACGGCTTTCAAACCAGTCGTCCGTCTCGATAAACTTGCTGCTGCCTGTCCAACCGCTCAACAATCCACCCTTCTCGGCGATAGCAGGCGCAGAAGCTTGTTGGGCTGCCACCTGATGTCTCCTCTCTTTCGCCTCGTACCCAAAGTTGTCCGACTCGAGAAAGAGTCGCAGATCAGGGTCGAGCTGCAAGATCGGGTGTCCCACAATCTTTTTCAGACACCTCTCTAGAGCTCGCCGTCTGGTCTCTACAAACGTATCTTCGAACCGCCCCCAGGGGTGTTTTCCCGGGACAGGCGGCACAACCACACCGGGGTTGTTGCTCTCCAGCATCTCGACCAGCCACAAAAAGTCCGAGTATCTTCGCAAGCAAGAAAAGCTACGCTGGCGGTAATGCGGAGAGGACGTGGACGTGCGGATAGTGTAGAGGATATAACCTCGGACCGGGTCGCCCATGCGAGTGGGGTCGGAGATGATAATTTCAAAGTAGGGGAGACGTTGGCGGGAGGGTGAAGAGTTGTCGGTGGGCGTGGAGATGGGGAGCGCAGAAGAAGGCGCGGTGGGGGTGGTGGGTTCTTCCTCTGTGCTGAGCTCTTCGCGCTCGGAAGATACTTGGGAGAATGATGACGATGTACCAGGCTCTTCCCAACCACCTTCGTCCCCTCCCCAAAGCTCCCCGCTCCCGACAGCAGCACTACTCGCTCCGAGCGGCCCACCGCTTGCACTACCAAACAAACTCTCGCCTGTTTCTTGATCCCCATCATCGTCCAGCGCGCCCCATCCTCTACCGCCAAATCTCGCACTGACGGGTGTATGCTTCTCCCCAGCCCAGGGAATGGTGCTCGTTGGAGTCGACTGCAGCGGCGAGTCGGCTTTGGTGGGGGCACCATTGGCTGGAGCAGCATACGGCACAGACCCGCCCACACTGAGCCCTTCGAACTTGTCCTCAACTGGGTCATCTGGTGCATTCAGCGGCGAGACCGAGACCCTGTCTTCCGAAGGCGTTGTCAATTGCCGCATCGTCCCATCATCTGACTGAGAATCAACATCTTGGCTAGAACTGATTGGGAGGGGTGAGGGAGTGGGATGGCGGCTAACCACGGGCGTGGACGCTTCGGATGCCGGGAGAGGGACGTGAGAGGGACTTGGCGGTGTCTTGGGCGGGTCGGATTTGGGGGATGAGGGTTTGGGTGGTGAATGCTGGGCAGTTGGAGTCACCGATGTCGGTGTGGTAGCATGTACCTCCTTCTGTTCTTCCTTGACCGGCTTCGGGGCAGGGGCGACCCTCTCTGACTTTTTGAATGCCTTCTTTAGAGACAGTTCGGGGTCACTCTCTGCCATCAAGTCTTCATCTATCAGCCCCTTGAGCAACACTTCTTTCCCCTGCTTCTTGTCTTGCACTGCCTCCTTGGGCACAGAACTTAATTCTTGAGGGGGGCGTGGTGGGGAGAGTGGTGGAGTGAACGGCTGGCTCGCGGGGTCGATTGGTATAGACGACGCCGGGGCAAACGGATTCGAGAATGGGTCTTCACCACCCGCCATCGGCACTGGTGAAGCGAACGCACTCGAAGCGTACACTCCCTCCCCTGGCCCGGGGGACAGAGCCCGCTGCTCCCTCGCAGCAATGACTGAAGGAGGGTCCGGTTGGTCGTAGTCCTTCTTCAGCTCTTGGACGTAGGGAGAGTCCCCCAGGTCCTCCCGTGCACGAGACGGAGAGGATGATGCAGCGGGGAGGGGGGCAAAGATGGAGGCGCCCATGTTGGCGAAGGGGTCTGCACCTGGGCCGTCCGCTGCGAAGGGGTTTGCCCATGGGTCGGCGTCGGCGGGGGCAGGGTGCCATCGTGGCTGGGAGGGGCGGGCGGTGGAAGAGAGGAGACTGGCGAACGATGCTTCCTCGTCCTCGTCCATGGTGGCTGATGAGGTGGATGGGTGGCAGCGAGACATCCGTCAATGGGCGGTGACGAGGAGCGGTCATCGCCGACAGTGATAGCAACGTCCACAACAACGGGCATGACTATCAAGTAGATGACAGCTCAGCAAGCATAGCAGTGAGTATAAACGTTGGCAGCATGCAATGTGGACGGCTCGAGAAATCACGGCGCGATGCACGGAGCACAAAATCATGACGAGGATGTTACAAAAGAACTATCAGAGTACGGAAAGACTACAAGCAAGCATTTATGAGGCAATCTGGTAGTGCTATGAGAACAATCAGCTGTGCAAATGAGAGACACGAGAGGACATACAGCTTCGTCGATGGTGGTAAACACATGCCCGTTCTCCGCCAGCCAATCCAGCACCAATCTTGAGAGCCATCAGCTCTATGACCCGCCATGGTCGGACCCGGTACTCACGTAAACTGATCCAGATCCGTGTTTCCAGTAGCTTTACTCAAAGCAGCCACATGCATACCATCCTCGTGATTCGGCCCTTCGCGTTCCAAGATCTGCATGATTGCGCGCGCCAATGGGTCCAGCTCGGCGTAGGGGTCGGCGCCACCATGGTTGGCAGCGGCAGCTGGCTTGGCATAGTCGGAGGAGGAAGCTGTAGCGGCGCGGTACTGCAAGGACAGTGTCAGTAACGCGTGGATGGCAATGAACGAAAGCGCGTACGTCGGTGGTAGCTCCGTTGGCTCCGGCGTTACCAGAAGTACCTCCTCGGAGAAGCAAGCTGACGTGCAAAGCTTTCAAAAGATGGTGCTGGATCTCGTTGGGGTCTGTTATGGGTCGGACGTGGGTAGCAGAGACATGGCGCTTGTTGTTGTAAGATTTGATGGTGCCCATGACGCCGATGTAGCTATCTTGCCTGTAATACCGTCAATATAGATTCAGTCACAATGAGGTGGCCATACTGGATGCCGTCAGTCTTGCCGGATTGGTCGTCGGCAGAGTCAAGCCAGAGCTTGACGTCCACATAACCGGTTCCATCTCCAATCTCATAGGCGACATTTGTCGCTGTGGTCGACGCATTGCGCACGGATCCCACCAGCAAGACCTATAGACCGTCAGCATGTATGAAAAAGATTCACTCGACGTGATGCCTACCTGGGTGACGTCCTCGCCATCGATGGAAAAGTCGGCATCCGGATGGACTTGCTGGGCCTCGTTGAATTGTTTAATCGTCACAGGTCGAATGGTCGCGTTGCCACGAGCCTAGCAGCGAGTCAAATCTATTCGCCCCATAGTCGCTTGATGCGCACCTTTTTACCACCGGGAGAGTCCTGGGAAGACCCGTAGTCGCCGTTGCCGCCGCCCGCCACGTACCCCCCGCCAGCGCCGCCGTAGTATGGGTTGGAACCGTCGTCTGCACATAGATCAGTATGCCATCGTCTCTCTGCACCCCTCTATCCCACGCACAGTTGCTCATGGTTGTTTATATACCTGCGTTGTGATTGAAAGAGAGAATTGCAGTTGACTGGACAAACGCGTCGGCTCATGAGTATTCTCAAAATACTTACGCGTTCATAAGTAACTACGGTTAAGTATACTCCCGTGTTCTATCTCTGTCAGGTGACTTGGCCGGTGTTTGGTTTATTTGTTTGGTTTCCCTCAGCCGCCATGTCCCTCAACCACATCGACCCCGCCCTCCATCCCACCCTCGACTCCATGGCCCCGCCTCAGGATGATACCCCCGGCATGAACCCCCTCAACGAATTCGCACAGCAGGTCCTCGGTCGCGAGGCTGATGCCGAGAACCTCCTCGACTTTGGCCGCGGCCACTCTGTCCTCGGCGAAGAGCAGAGCTTTAACGATATCCTCCAGGCAGAGGGGAGGAGACGAGATGGGGAAGATGATCCGTCCAGACCGTCCCACCCTTCGCACCCGCAAGCGCACCATCACCATGCGGAGGAAGATCAGCTAGAGGGGGGCAATTTCGAGCCTGAGAATTCGCTTGATCAGCAGTTGACGTCTGAAGAGCTGGACAGAGGCGGGGCACGGCAGATGAGGCCAAAGAGAAGAAGACTGGATGAGGTGGGGGAGGACGGGCAGCCGCTTGACCCGCAGACATACGCAAAGAACAAGAAGGACAATCACGTGCGTCTCTCTATCGCATCTTGTGGTTCTTGCTGACGTGAATCGTAGCGTGAAGTCGAGTCTCGCCGGCGGCAAAATATAACAGACGGCATCAATGAGCTATCTCAACTTTTACCACCCGGCGCCCCGAAAGAAGGCAAGGGCCAAACCCTCAAACGCGCAGTGTCATATATCCAGGATATGCAGGCGAGAATGGGCATCCCCCCCGGATCCCATGTGCCGGCTTCGTCATCAGGGGATGTACCGACGCTCAATGAAGCGCAGAATGCAATGGACGGGCAGGATGGGTTGGCAGGTATTGGTGGAGGACATCTGGGAGGTGAAGAACAGATATCGGGGCAGCTGAGGGTAAGCCTCTCCTTGAACGTCTTTCAGATGCTAACGTATCCGACAGCTCGAAATATCCCATTTGGAGACTCGCTTGGCCGAAGAGCAGAACCGCGCTTCCGAGGCGGAACTAAGTGTGCGCGCGGCCGAAGACCAAGTAGCAGAGACAACGTTCGAGTTGCATAGGGCGGCCGATGAGAGGGACCAGTTGAAAGCAGAGCTGGAACGAGTGAAGAAGGAGCTTGCAGATCGGGAATGATATAGGAAGAGACCGCAAGAGGCGAACCTTGGAGGAGATTGTATACTTATCAGGGGTGCAGGTAGGGATGTAACATTTTACTCTTTGGCATCAAGTCGTTTGGCTTTACAATTCATGTTGTTCAAGGTGCCCATGCTTATGCAAATTCTAGTGACAAGACGCCCAGTGGAATCACCTCTATGATCGACTATATTGTACACACGCTGACAACGCAGATCTAAAGACCTTTCCTCCAATGCTTCTCTGCGTACTTTCCAAAGACGTCCTGAATAGTCAAGCCTTCCGCATAAGGCTTCATATGGGATGGTTGAAGGTTGATAGTAGGGTCAAGTGTATTCACTGCTGTCACTGCATCTCTTTGTCAGCTGTCAACCAACAAGGGCAAAAGAGTGCAACGCACAAAAGTCATCGAGGGCAAAGTCCATGCAGACAACGTCCATCTCCTGGTCGTCCGGCATGTCTTCAGGGAATGGAGAGGAGACAAAGTCGGGTTGAGCCCAGTAGAATGGTACTGAAGCACTATCAGTAACAAGGTCTGACACGAATAGTGGCCGGCTTACCGGGTATATGCTCGATATCGTCTCCTTTCCCTGGACACTTGTCTTTTGTCACAAAGCCAAGCGTCCTAGGCTTGACCTGGGATACCCCTTCCAAACCCAAAACAGCCTGATCTCCTCGCCCCACGGTTCTCAACCTCGTCTCCTCCTGCTGCAGCTCATAATCCAACGATTGCTCCCTCATCCAATCTTTATAGATCCTCTGAACACGCGCTTCTTCTTCTACCGGTGTGGAAGGAGTCGACGATGGAACCAATTTGGAAGCGCCATTGCGGTTCATCTGGTCTGTGATGTTTCGAGCCAGGCCTGCTGGAAGGCGGGTATAGAGGAACGCTGTGCCACTGGAGACGATTAAGCAAACACGATCCGTGAGATGCAGAAATCACTCACAATGGAGAAACTGTGAGTTCGTCATTCCTGTCAAATCTGCCTTGGAACTATGCGAGGTCAGCATTGCACGTCTGAGCAAGATAGTGAGCAACATACGAGGTCAAATCGCAAGCTCCCGGCATTCCCAACAACGAGTCTCTCGGCTCCAACGTCACCCTTTTGCCCTCTACCTCGCTCTTTATCCTCCACAATTTCTGGAATGACCTTGTCTGAAAACAACGTCGCTACCGAACGGGGATGACCCCAGGGGTGTCGAGTCAAAAAGTAGTCGTGCGGCGCCAGACCATACAATTTGGTGATTTTGAGAGAGGAAGAGAGGCGCGCAAGAGCCACTTGGATACGACGGCCAATGTCCTAATGCCCATGATCAGCGAGTTGCTCCCGAATGAGAAAGACATGGTCATACAAGGTTAAACGTGTCGTCCGTGGTGTTGGTGTGCCACTTGTACCTGCAAATACAGCATCAGCTCAGGCTAATCGTATGAAGTAGATTGGAAACGCACGAGACGGGGTTAGCATCGAGATATCGCCTAGCAACGTCCAAAGGCTTTCCATCATCATTGTCCAAGGGCAAAGATGATCTGCCGGAAGGGGTGAGTATTTTCCCTCGTCAACTGCGAGATGGGACATACGAAGTGAACGCTACGGACTCCAAATATCGCCCGGGTACCACGCCGATGGACCTATCGTCATATTGGACACAATCCCTGACATGAGTATGACCACCTGTCCATGATATCAACTAGTGTCATCGAGGTTGAAAGAAAAGTTCTCGACTCACCGAAGAAGTAAACGGGAACCTTGGGGTGCTTCTTGCGGATGGCATCAAAGACGGTCATAAACTCCCCCGTCTCTCCTCGGACCGGCATATGACCTGCCACGACACTGGTATAGTACATCAGTATGACCATGACAAGAACATGTGAAGTAAACGCACAAGTAGTCGGGAGCTTCTGTGATGACATCCTGGAACCACTCCTCCTCGACAAGCTTTGAAGGTTTCTGGACAGTGATGCCCCTATGAAGGATTGTCAGTCAGTCCCGGGGCGCAGATGGTCCCGCGCTTACTTGTCGTGCGCTTTGACTGTTGGTCACAGCATTAGCAGAGACTCTCTCTTGAGCAGCTCGTCACCTACAGTCAAATATCACACCGAAAGCTGTCACTTTGCGCCCCCTAATTGAGCGATCAGTCTGGTTAACTGTATCAGGTAGCAGAAACTCGTACAGTTTGGTAGTGAATTTGAGATGTGTTTTGCCGAGAGGTACACTCTCAAAAGCATCCCCTTTCGGGATGGTGATATTGACGTTCGAGGTCACGTAACGGCCATGCCTTTACATGGAGTATCAGCACCTCGCGCGACTAGTGTAGTTCACAGATTTCCCCAGAGGTCAGACGAGAAACTCACCATCTCTCCTGATTTTCCCATTCCTCGTACGCGTCTCTGTACTTGTACAGCTCATGATTGCCACATGTGATGATATCATACGAAAGGAGTGAGAAGATGTCCTCGGCGGAGGAGGCAGAAGTCGCAGAGGAAGACACGAGGCCCGAGCCGTCGTGGTGATCACCAGCGTCACTGGAAGTACTGGTCAGTAGAGCTTCCCCCTGAAGATGAGTACCCAAGATTCCACCTACACGAGTAAGAGATCGACCTCCTTCTCCTCCGCTATTCTCCGCATATGACTGACAAACGAGGCAAAGGTTCCATAGTCGCCAGAGTAATTCTACGCATTGTCAGTCGCTCGCTTCGTTCTGGTAATTGGGACTGCTTACGGGCTCTGGCCATGTCGCCTATGGCTCTATGTCAGCAAGCAATAGTAGAACGTCAAAGGCAAGACCATCGATCAAAGGCATGCCCACTGAACACGTACATGCTGGTGCCCTAGTAGCCAACCTGTGGACTTTCATCAGCTCACTCTGACCAAACGATTCGATATAAGCGTACCATGAGAGTCTGATATGCTAAGAAAGTTGGCATCCTTCCACTCGAGCTGTCTTGTTGGTACCGGCAGATCCTGAGGGGCGGACTGATAAGCGGTGGCGGTGAAGGCGAAGAGGGTGACGCCTAGTGGAAGAGAGATGTGGAACCTCATCTCTGTCTTCAGTAGCAGTCCTGGGGGAGAAGGAGGCGAGCGATAAGGAACTCGAGAGAATAGTCAAGAAGAGTTGAAAGAGGACTTGTTGGTTGTTGCCAGATCCGGATGAACGCGACAGGCGGTCATCGCCGTCCACCGGGTGCCCGAGCTCTCCTATGGGGGATCGCAGCCTGATGAGTGAGCGTGCGTCGCAATGCATCTTCCATCGATATTGCTACCAGCGAACCCAGCACAGGCTTGCTTGGGTACTTTCCGTTCTCCCCCCCCGGGGAGAGAGATTGGCTTGGGGCTGTACGCGGTGCTGCTGTTGGGAGCTGAGGTTGGCGAGGTTTTGGCGTGGCTCTGGCGTTGCTTGCGGTTTCGATGCCTCTGGCAGGCTGTTAATATTGGCTCGGGCTTCTGTGGTTAGCTAGCATGGATAATGTGGAAATTGTGGTTCTGGAGCGCGGCCTTGGGCCTCTGCGGCTCATCAGGAGGTTTTCGGCACCAGTGACAAGTGCGCAGTGCCAATTCAAGTTGAACGATCATGGAAGAAAGGCATGTCAAAACGACTGACTGACTGACTGGCACATTCTCTTCAGGGAGCTAGAAACAACGTATATCCCCCTCCAGCTACCATAATCCTCTTGGAGATTGGAGTAAGCCATCTAAACGCACTCCGTATGATCACACCGTTTACGAGGAAGGCGGCCCTCCCCGCTGGTCGCAGCCGGCAGCCCGAGAAGACTCCGTGAAGAGACAGTTCACTCTTCTCTTGCACATCGATCCACCCAAGCCACAACCATGTCTCTCGTCGACCGCCTCGCCTCCCAGGACACTCTCCAGCTCCTCTCCACCGCCACCTCCATCTCCCTCATAGGCGCACTCAGCCAGAGCGGTACAAGCACCTACAACTTTCCTCTCTTTGTACGTCTGCAGCCCTACCAGCGACTCCCGGCGGTCCGTTGAGTGACTGGAGTGACTGGGACGTATAGAACACGAATACGGCTGTGGTCGAGTACTGCCAAGATACTGATGGCTATCAGTTATTCGGCATCATCGCGCACGAACTGAAGAGCTCAAACACCGCCTTCCGTCAAGTAAAGCTTTCCCGTACATACATCTTTGTTCATATCTAACCCACGCTGTCATCCCAGTTCCTCATCCTCCTCCCAATAACCGGATTTCTCGATCTATTCACCCTTCTCGTCAGATCGCAATCGTCCATCATCACCTGGCTTGCCATCGTTCTGGTAACGCTCCTCAAGGTCCCCCTGTGGTTCAGCGGCGGGGCCGCCCTGAGGGAGAGAGGCGGAGAGCTCGGTGGGTTTAGAGGTGTCGGTCTACCTGGTGGCGGTGCCAACAGTGCTGGACAGGGAAGTGAGCACTGCACTTGACACATGATTCCCTTCCCTTCCACTGACACGTTGTCAGATTGGAACCTTCCCATGCCCGGCAGTTTCGCCGGAACGATGCCCAGAGTGTTCTCGGACAATGGAAACGGCAGTGGTACTACCCAGCCTGCCTCCAACAACAATGGCGCAGGTCAAGCTCAGACCCAGCCGTCGGGGCAGTTCCCTACGAGCGGTGGATTCAGGCTGGGCGGTGAAGACGAAGAGGGTCAGGGTCATGCTGCTGGCCAGCCCGGTAGGAATGGATATCAGACCATCGGGTAGACTCTCCATCTCGGACCGTTGTGTAAGAAATACGATCCAGGTAGAGTACAAATGTTTTTTTAAATGCATGAGAGGGACGTTCGCTACGTGAAAGGAACACAATCGTATAAAAGACGCGACCGTAAGGGTAACGCCAGGCCTCGTGACTGCAGAAGCAGACAGGAAAAGGATCCTACTTTATCAGCAACGAAAGGCCTATATACTCGAGAAAGAAGAAGTAAAAGTGAGAGTCATTGGCGCCCTCTCGCGCTCAAACCAAACCCCGTCATCTCCCACTCGAACCAGTCACCTCGTAACAGTATAGTTGAGGGACCAGGAGTAAAAGAGATGAAACGTTCAACTGGGGGGTGGGTGGAGGCATACGAGGAACCCGTGCGGGCAATTGGGGCAGACTGGAGTTTGGTCTGTGGCGATGTGGAAAATGAGGGAAGAGGGTGAAGTTGTAAATGTACAATGTGGGCGAGATCATCCCAACCAGATACCCGCGTTGCCAAAGGTGTAATGGCACGAGTAAAGATGGTGGATGAGGGGGTGGTGGATATGCGAAAGTGGTGACAACCAGTCAAAGAGACCACTCGTGTTTGGGGGGAAAAGAAGGGGCTGAATTAAGGTAACAGGGCGCGTGATAAAGACATGGAAAGGAGATGGGAGCGGAGAAAGGAAGAATGATGGGGGAGCGGTCGAGAGAAGACAAGGGAAGGTATCGGGTCGCTTGGGAAGAGAGTCTCCTGCTAGAGTCGAATCTGTCGTAGTAGTTGTCTAGACTCTCGGCGCGCCGAACCATGAACCCTCCTCCTCCTCTGGCCTTTCCTTGGACGATGAGAACTGACCCTTCTAGAGAAGTGTCGCCCCTGTATCCGCTCACCAACCACCAGTGTCCCTCGCCCTAGTTTGGCTTCGAAGTTGCCTCTGACTATCTTGCGCCTGTGCTACACCACCGTCGTTAGGCACTACTCGTCTCTTCCCAGCAGAAAGAATATGCTGACCCATGTGATCATCCCCGGCCGCGCCAGATCCGGACCCGCTGCTCTTGGGCTGCACAGACCAGTCAAAGACATAGTCGTACTGGAAGCCTTCACGGACAAAGAGGTCGCGGAAGAGCTTGCGGAGGTAAGAGTAGTCGGGCTTGTCGTCGAATCGAAGCGAGCGGCAGTAGTTGAGGTAGATGGCAAACTCGTTGGGGTAACCTCGGCAGAGGACCTCGGTGGGGGTGGTCATCTCTGTCAAAGTGATTAGCAATGTATCGGATTAGACGTGGGCGACGTACTCTTCTCCATGATTCGGTCATACTTTTGCTTCTTGGTAGCAGCCTTGAGACCCTGCCAAGGAAGTTGGCCACGGAGGAAATACTATGATAATGTCAGCACGAGAAACTTGTCAACCAATCAACTCACCATCAAGACGTAACCCAAAGACTCGAGATCGTCCCTTCGACTCTGCTCGACACCCAAATGCGTGTTGATAGAGGTGTATCGCGCGGTACCGGTCAAGTTCTTGTTCTCCCTGTAGGGGATATGCAAGTGGGTTTTGGGGTCCCTGTACTTTTTGGCCAAGCCAAAGTCGATAACATTGACTTGATTGCCTCGCTTGCCAACGCCCATCAAGAAATTGTCGGGCTTGATATCACGGTGGATAAAGTTTCGAGAGTGAATGTACTCGACACGCGAGATGAGCTGGTCGGCGAGGAGGAGGGCGGTTTTGAGGGAAAACTTTCGGTTGCAAAAGTTGAAGAGATCTTCAAGGGAGGGGCCAAGGAGATCGAGGACCATGGCATTGTAATCGCACTCGGTACCGTACCATCTGACAAAGGGGATACCGACACCACCGGCGAGGGTCTTGTAGACCTTGGACTCGTACTCGAGCTGGGGGTGCTTGGCCTTGACAGACTCGAGCTTGATGGCAACCTCTTCGCCAGAGACAATGTTGACACCGAGGTAGATATCACCTAAACGGGGTAAGAATCACTCATGTGTAGAGGGCAGGGCTTACCGAAAGAACCGCTTCCAATCTTTTTCCCGATCCTGTACTTTCCGCCCACGCGAAGATCCATGGAAGTCATTCTGTAGAATGGGGTGCGGTGTTTTGTGATCAAATCAGGTGGTGATGGATATAGAAATGGTTTTTGGCGAGGATGCAGCACAGTTGATGCAAGCGTTTGGGGTGGTGTTTTGATGTTGGGGTGAGAGTCGTCGGTGGTACACGAGGTAGCCGATGGTTCGAGGAGAATGAAGCGAAACGATTCGAGATGATCAATGAACCGAGCGATTTGTTTGACAAGACCCCAGAATATAGGGAGCGAGATGGATTCGGGGAGAGCGTTGGGAGGGGCGGATTGGGACACGGCGAGAGTGTTTTAAGGGACCAAGGGCCGAGCCAAGAGTGTTGGGGATAAAGCGGAGTGAGGCGACGATGTGAAAGGATGTCGTGTTGGGGATAAGTCGAGTTGGTGAAAGAAAGGGATGGCGGCAAGTGGTAGAGTGGAGAGAGAAAAGAGGAATAGTTCTCGTCAGCGATGATTCTTATACGCGCAGACAACACGACACGTTCCACGCATACACCCGCAAGGCTTCCTCGACAACGGCATGCACCATCAGGACGCTGGGCAAACTTGATGATCTCGCCCGGGTCTTGAAAGAACAATCCGGCGCGGATCGATGCAGTGAAACACGCTGATGGCCCTTGAAGGTTGTCTCGCTCTAAACACGCTGTGCGCGACTCACGTGAAGTGTTTGTTGTGCTGGATGCGGAGGGTTGCTAGAGGTAGTCGGTAGGGTTGACTGGTTGAGAGAAGCGCGAGAGGGGTGTTGAGTGTGGGATGGGAGGGCGCCTTTTGGTATAACGGGGATGTTGTGAAAGGAGAGGGGAGTAGGGAGAGATGAAAGAAGGACGGAGGAGAAGGGAGGAATTGAAGGGGCAGTCAGCGCGGTTCCTTTGTGGCGGGGGGGGACTTGCCTGGTTGGGGATTACTGACTGGGGGATGGCTGACTGGGACTGACTGACGGGGATCACTGGTGCCATAGCGGGGTGCAATGCTGCCTGATTACATAACACCGCATATCCCCGGGCGTGGCACACACGCGTCAGTCGACTGAGTGCGGACATCGTCTCTTCCATAGCATACACCATGGTGAGTGCATGCGAGTAGTAGTAGAGCCAGCTGACCCCTGCAGTCATTCCGTCTCGTCCCCACCACCGCCCAGTCCTCCCAGGACGCCCATGTCGTTTCTACCCAAGTATGTTATATACACGCCATCCACAACGTACTGACTGGTGCAGGCAACCGCCCACGCCATTTCGGGCACCCACGATACTTTCCGGTATGGCCTCAAATCCGCTGCTCAAAGCGTAGCCCCAAACAACATCAGCCCTCTGCAAGCTCGATTGGAAAAGGCAAGTCGGGTGTCATGTCCCAGACGATGTTGTGTCTGACAATGAGCTATAGTGGAAGCAGACCCAACTTGAGTTGCAGCAAAACATGCAGCGAACCACTTTTGGTCTGGCTGTGCCTATGAAGCAAGCCATGGAGATGAAGCTCGTCTCCGAGGCAAGTCGAATAGTACACTTCTTGTCTCTGTTTTAACTAACTATGTGACAGAACCTCCACAACCCCCTCCTCGACCAAGCTACCTCTTCCGGTCTTCCCCTCGGCGGCGGCCACAACATTGCCCTCGAGATTCTCGAAGGAAGAGATGAGAGCATTGATGCAGACGAGTTTATGGGAGGCGGTATCAACTTTGGAGAGGTCTTGGATGTCAACGGCGCTATGGAGAGGAAGAGAGGGATATGATGGCGAGATGGGATACGCATGATTAGAAGAATGTATTGTATATTATGATGCTGTTGTGAGCATACCCTAATTATTGCATGGAACTGATGCCGGCGGCCGCCGGAGATGGGTGATACTTGATTGTGCACATACAAATACGTATGAATATGCATAATGTGTGCGATGTTACAGAAAGACAGCTATATGGAACAGATGATAGACCCAAGAAGAATGAAATATGTAGCCCCTTGTATGCTGTTCAAGCCATAGCAGACAGCAATTTCTCCGCCCTCTCCTTCTTCGCCTCCCTCTCCTCCTCGGTCTTCTTTTGCTTTTCAGCCTTGGCAGGGTCGACTTGTTCCACCTTGGGCTCCTCCTTCTTCTCCTCGTCCTTCTTTGACTCGTTGGCGTCGCCATCGACAGCGATGGGTTCCGTGGTGGATTCAGACATCTCGACGTCGCCATCAGCGGTAGGAGCAGGCGTGATGATCTTTTGAGCGGTACCGATCAAGTTCTGATTCATGCCAATCAGCAATATTCCCCTGTTGTCAAACCTCTACCCACAGTTCGAGACAAGCCCTGGATGGTCTTTAGATACTCCAGCACAGTAGGCAGATAACTCTCGGGCACCTCGGAAAGGTTCAAGACATTTCGGATCAACCAATTTTGCTTGGCTTTGCTAAACTTCCATTGCGTAGACGGCGTCTCGGCCGGGGGAGAAGCGGCAGAGGGGTGAGAGAGGGTAAAGAGGTGGGCATAGAAGATGTCTAGTAGAGCGTCAGTGTACAACACACAAAAGTATACGCTGACGTACTCTTCTTTCCCTGGTCACTCAACCTCTCGTCCAAAAAGATCTTTTCCCCAGCACTCTTCTCCTTTCCATCACCGCCCTCTGCCTCGGCAGCAGCCTCGGCCTTTTCAGCTTGAGTCTTTTCTCCAGCCTTGAGCGACTTGATCTTTGACCTCTTTGGCTTCTTGGGCTCCGCTGGAAGGGCAGTTTCAGACGTCGAGGGCTCGGTGGGCTCGGCAGGCGTCTCCTCGGCCTCGCGCTTACGCTTCTTCTCCGCCTTCTTCTCCTTCTTGTCCTTCTTCTCCGTTGTGGGCGCTTCAGTCGCCTCGACAGTAGGTGCCTCCTCGACCACTTTGCCAGCAACCTCTTCCACACCAGTCACGACTTGGGCAGCAGCCTTCTTCTCTGCCTTCTTGTCCTTTTTGCTCTTCTTTGCCTCCTTCTTTGGCTCTTCCTCGGCTTGCTTTGTAGCCACAGTAGACTCCGCTTTCACTTCCACCTCGGCAGGAGCGGGAGCAGCGACAGGCGAAGAAGCCTTCAAAGGCGTCTCTACACCGCCCTTTGATTTCCTCGTTCTAGGTTTTCTGGGCTTCCTCTCACCCTCCCCTGAGGTGTTTACAGGCGTCTCTGGCTTTGGGGCCTCAACGGCCACGGGAGCAGCCACAGGCGTGCCAGGCGCAGAAGGGGCAACAGAGGCGGTCGATGGACGAGCTCGTTTACGCTGCTTTTTCGCCTTTTGCGGGGTGTTGGTGGTGTCGGCGGGTGGGGCAGGGGAGGAGGCAGCTTCGGCTGCCATTTTGATGCGAGATTTGTAGTGTGTTGAAGAGATGCACCACAGAGATGCGAGATGTTACACCTGGCGGACATTGATTTTCGAAAATATTTGCATTAGCTCAAGTTTGTAATCCATTAGCTTTCAAAAACCTAATGGGATTTGCCCTCGCGTCGCGCGGTCGTGCGTCGTTTGTCGTCTTATTCATCTCTTTCTTTCGCAAACCATCCCGCTGCCTCCCATACATCTCCTCGCATCGGGGCCTCGTTCGACTACAATCCAAGGACAGCCCATCGCCCTTCTCGACATCGCATCGACATCGCCCTAGAGACGCGCACGCCCCGAGAACAAAGCCTCAAGCCATCGCCGCCACCATTCGCCCCCTATTCTCTACAAACAAAATAAAAGCATCTAGACAATGGGTCTATCGCTCTCCCGCGTGTACTCTTCGCTCTCTTCCCTCGCGTTCTGGGGAAAGGACAAGGAAGTCAGGATATTGATGGTGGGGCTGGATTCGGCAGGCAAGACGACGATCCTGTATCGGTTGCAAGTGAGTTTGGGGTTGATACGCATAAAGAGAACTCTTACTGACTTGATTAATCCCAGATTGGAGAGGTCGTTTCCACCATCCCAAGTATGTGTCAAAGCACTGCCCCTCGAGCGGTCCCATGCCCCGAGCTCAACTGACGCACGATCTACAGCTATCGGATTCAATGTTGAAACGGTTTCCTATAAGAATATCAATTTCCAAGTATGGGACCTTGGAGGGCAATCCAGCATCAGACCGTACTGGAGATGCTACTATGCCAATACCCAGGTTCGTCTTCGATCTCTCCCACGATATACTTTGACTGACGCGCGCCTGTGCAGGCAATCATCTACGTGATCGACTCGTCCGACGCCTCTCGTCTCCCCACCTCCCGCTCCGAACTCTTGACCATGCTTTCGGAAGATGAGCTCAAATCCGTGCCCGTGCTCGTCTTTGCCAACAAACAGGATGTAGAAGGGGCGTTGAGTCCAGGAGACATTAGTGACAAGTTGGGATTGGCGGGGCAGGAGAAGGGTCGGGAATGGAGTGTCAGGGGAAGTTGTGCGGTCAAGGGTGATGGGTTGGAGGAGGGGTTGGATTGGTCAGTGTGTTCACTCGTTCACAGGTTCTGTTTGCTCATCTTGTTCCAGGCTCGTCAACACAATACAGAAATAAGAGCGCTACTCTTTGTACATACTCAACGTCATTCTCTCGCCGTTTTTCACTTTCCATATCGGTCTAAACAGCATGTACCAAGTAGGACAAACGGTTGTGGCGACCTCATCCCGTGATACATTACTGACCCATTAGCCACTCGAATAATATGTGCATGTGATCGTAAGTGACATTCTTGTCCTAAACTCGTTTCTAATACCCCATCCCGTTCATAGGTCCTCCGTTCCCTTGTTGCCAACTCGTCTGGCCTGAACTTTGATACTGGGTTTGTGCACCCCACTGACCCATCCCCTGTGCCTCCTGCATCTGTGGCTGAGGCACACCGTTCATCCCCGGCGGCATGTTCTGCTCAGGGCCGGCACCCCCCGGAACTTGTCCCGCTTGCATACCCGCTTGTATCTGACTGTACATTGCCAACCACCCCATCAACTCTGCTCCTCCCGGCTCTCGTCCCATACTGTTTGTCCACGCTTGACCAAGGGCCACCCAAGCAGTAGGATCAGAGGGGTCGAAAGTGTGGAGTGGAAAGTCTTCGAGGGTGAGTCGAGTCGATTCAGGAGTGGGTTGCGCAGCTGGTGTCTGGAACGGAGGTTGGGGATTGGCGTTGGGTGGGGGAGGTGGAAGGGAGCTTGTATGCGAGGGAGGAGTCATCCTCACAGCAGACACATTCCCCGTAGGCACAAACGACTCATCTCTTCCTCTCCCAGACGGTTCGTCATCTGCGAATCGTGCCCGACGCTCCCCATTTCCAAACCGCTGTCGCTTCTCGGGCGACCTCGACCTCGACCTAGCCCCGCTGTCATTATGAGCGTGGGAATGAGACATGGGCGCAGCCATCATACGGCCATCATCGGAAGGCCGGCGATAGTCGTCTCTACTCCTATCACCTCGACCCAGCCTGCCAATATCTCTCTGCTCGTCCCACCTATTTTGTCTCCCTGCGCCCGATCCGGATGGTGATAAAGCGGAGCGAGGCATTTTGGGCTTCTGAGGCGACGAATTGTAACCTTCTTCACTGCCATTCCCATGCCCCTGATCATCTGTAGACGGCTGTGAAATCGGCAAGCCGGAAGTGATCCCTGCCAGGGCCGCTAATTGTTTAGGATCTATACCCAGAGGTGGCGTCCGAAGGGAGTTGCTGGAGGGAGGGACATCTGCAGCGGGTGTGGATTTGGTTGACTGGAACATTGCAGTCCTGTGAACTGTGTGAGCCTTTCCTGGGGCACACATAGAGTCGAAACGTACGTTGAATCAGCTGGCGCTATGCCAAGCATCTTTGCAATCTCGGGGGGCAACTCTCCAGGTTTCGACTGTTCCTCTTCTCTCCTATCTCCATCCTGTTCCGACGTTCCATTTCCCTGCTCTTTGATCTCATCGAATTCGTTGGAGATGTCGTATCCCGAAGTGCGCCGACTAGGCTTGGGAGCTCGTGAAGAAGACGAGGCTGATCGCCGATGGGGCGGTCGTGCATATTTGGCTTTGAGCCAGGAGGGAGGGGAGGATGGCGGAGTTGTCGAACGTGAGGCTAGAAGACAGTGTCTCAGCGTATGTTACATGTGATGAACGACCCTGGGAAGTAGTAAAGAGTGAACGATACGGAAACCGCAGTCAAAGCACAGTGAGGGGCACTCTCCCCCGGCCAAACCGCTTGCAGCCATGCTCATATCGAACATTACTGTCCAGCCCTGGCGCCTTTCGGACTCTCGACCAAAGGTCTCAGCGCCGCGACGCGTTTAATCTGTGCTGTCAAGTGACAGCCTCCTCTCTCAGCGAGCCCACAAAGAGGAAAGACTGATACGTTCTGGGTCTACGGGGGCAATCTCTCACACGCTGCCTTTTCTGCGTTTGCATCATTTTCTGGCGGCCGGAAAGTGGGAAATGCATGCCAAATGATGGGGTTGATGACAGCGCACATTGCGCGTGAAAGTGGGGTGGGGTGTCGATGAAGGAGGGGATTATACGTATAGGTACAATGGAGTGATCAGTGTTGACAAGCCCTACAGTTTGCCTATACGTCCAGCTCGGACTAAACCGAGTACCATCTTGACAGGCCTGGCCGACTGTTCTCAATCATGACACCACACGTAGTAATCCCGAGACACGAGCGCTTTGAAGTCCACGCCACGATACCAGATTACGAGCTCAAGAATACCCGATCGAGAAAAAGGCTGAGAGAGGAAACCCGAATTTACCTGATGCCGCCGACTCTTTGTCTCTGGAGCCTCTGCTCCCGCTTCCATTTTCCTCGTGCTTTGAAGTTGGAGTTGAAGTGTCAAGCCGGATGCGTAGATCGTCCAGACATGATTGATTGAACGTCCCGTGCTTTTGCCATATATCGATGATCTTGCGGGTTTTTTCCTGGTATCAAACGTCAGTCACATGGACATGTCCGGTTCGAGAAAAATCCCACCTTTCCTTCCGTCCAGACGCCTCCTTTGCCGTCAGCCGTCATCCCCTTGACCCAGCTTTGAGCCACCCCCTCCATCTTGTGCAACATTTTCGCCCTGGCTCTTTCCAATCCCTCCGCCCCCTCTTTTGGTCTGCCTTTGCAGGCCCGGACGATGGCATCAAACACATAGAGACTTGATACCCGAGCTTGGGAAGCGGGTGGAAGGGACGAGTTAAGCTTGTAAAAGGTCGTAATGAGCTGTTGGGCGTCCGGCGCGAGAGACTGGGCCAAGTCGGCGAGTTTGGTGACTTTGGATGCCGAGAGACGGGGGGCTTTGACAGTCGTTGAGAGCAGCGAGGTGAACTCTGCCAGGTCTGCCATGGCGATGGCGCTGAGGAGAACAACAAGGGAGAGATAGAAAACAGATGGTGATAATAGAGGGCGGGGATTTGCGGTGTTATGTAATGTGGCTGCTTATGACGTAGAGCATTGCACTCCCGTACATTGGATCTATTCTTCTCTTTCTTTCATCATCTTCTGTCTCAACCACCATGACTGTGAGTAGCCCCGCGGCCACCCATACACTGCTGACCACCGCCCACAGCTCTACTACTCCAGTCAGTCCGCTCACATCTACTCGCCCCTCCAACTCGCCGCCTCGGTGTACACCCGCTGACCCATCAACAGTATGCTTTGCTTTGCTCATGGCCGAGCTCGGCCTCTTCTGCACCATCGTGTGCCCCATGCCCTTCGCGCTCCGCAAAAAGTAAGTCGCAAGCGAGTGCTTGCCTCGAGGCAAAGGCGCTGCAGCGCTGACCACCGTATAGGATGTTCCATTTCTTGAGCGAGAACCCTATTGTAAGTCGCGCGGCAGGCGGTGTAGCTGAGCTGTAACTGACAGAATCGCAGGTGGCCAAGGTCCAGTATGGTGTATGTGGCTGATCTCAATCTTGTTCTAGACGTATTGCTGACTAGCAGTTTCCTTTCCCTCTCAGCTCAAGATAACGTTCATGTGCGTATAATCTCTATTCACGTTTTGCTACCTCAAGCTGACTGTCGCCCAGATTTGTCGCTGTGTTGTTCGTTGATGCGCTCCAAAGGATGGTCAGGATCGCCCAGGAAGGTGAGTCGCCCGTCATCTGCACAAGGGGAGACTTACTGATGTGCTGCAGGCGCCACTGCCAAGATGAAGTCTGACATTTCTGATGTTCGCGCCGAGACCAACTAGTCAGCACTCTTCGTCTTACAACAGAGCCAGAATTGACACTTGTACAGCGCCGCCAGAAGATTCTACGCCCAGCGAAACCTTTACCTCACTGGCGCCACCCTCTTCCTCTCCCTCCTCCTCGCCCGTGTATTCTACATCATCCTCGACTTTATCACTGTCCAAGAGTCCTACACCGCCCTCCAGGCCAAGACTGCCAAAGGCTCTGGTGCCTCCGGGGAAGAGACTGAGAAGCTGAGATTGAGGGTGCAAGAGTTGGAGGCCAAGGAGAGGGATTTTGAGACCTTGAAGAAGCAGGCGAACCAGCAGAACACCGAGTATGGCAGGTTGGCTGATGAGCACAACAAGGCTGTAAGTTGGTCGTTTTTGGTAATCAAACTTTGCGGCTGACATCTTCAAGACTGGTGCCGTGTCCAACAAGAGAGTTGATTAGAATTTTGCTTGCATCGATTGTCTGAAGAGACAATTCAAAGGAAAGAGAGAAGAGAGAAAAGGCCATGATTGATCATAAAGTATGATGCGTGTAATGTAGTATGCAGGACGCGATACACGACTGTAGCACGGATTGCACTTTGCATAGGAGCCCAGGCATCTTCCATATCGCACGCACATTCGCTGGGATCCTGGCCAGAGGGCAGTCTTTAGGCTTATACCCCCATCATCGTCGTTGGGAACATGATTGTCCCACAGAGGTGTAAACGTCTCGAACTGTCGAGTAGGTGCTGTTCTCCTCAAAGCTCCTGAACTATGGGGAAAATTCGGGGATCATCCCCTGGCGGTTGGGGGGGCCAAGAAGAAGAAGACTCGGGGGGCATAGTCTTCCTTTCTCTGCGAACCAAATAATATCTTCAAGGAGAAGAGGCTCGCGTTCACGGGGAGTTGCCATTTTGACTCCTCTTCGGCTTTGTTGGATGTCTGCGATGATGCTTGTCCGGCGCTGTTGGGTGATAGGAGGCTTGTCTTCCAGATCCATGGTGGGTGAAAGGCACTGAAGAATAATGAGAGGAGCGACAGGGGAATCGAAGAGTGGGATTTGAAGTGCTCATATGAGGGAAAGTGCAGGGGAGGAAGTGTGCAAGTGTACGTCTTGACCTTGGGCGGTCGGCCCGTCGGCGCCGCAGCGGGGGAATTTAGAATTTTGAACGGTGTCTCGCCCGCGCTGCCTCTCCTCTCGCTCCTCTCGCAGCTGCAAGCGTCGAGCCCCGGGTAACACAGTTTGCACGATGTTCCGCCCCTAAATTGTTTCCGTCCTTCGTGCCAGACAGGCCGTCGCCATGTTCGTTGCCCGTGCGTCAAATGGATCAGAGTCACTGATGGATGATGAGAACGAAGGAGGGTTGCATGTTGACTGATGAAGAAGGCACTACGCAGCGGTCATTCTCGAGCCGCTTCAGTCTCTCGCCAAGAGTCCTGTTCAAGAGTCAGAGTGAGCGAGTACAACAAGGCAGGTGTAAATGTCACAAGCTTCGCAGCAAGGCGAGAGACATGCGCATGGTCTTATCTTAGGTCTTAAGCTCTGGGGAGTAGGGACGCGGCATCAAGCCAAAGTGTACTAGTTATTGAGGTTTATATCTTGCTCGTTGCTCCAGCATCTTGCTGGTGTCTTGGGCTCTTCCCAGACGACGGCATTTACGACACTTTGCTCCACACATGAAGCACACCTTTTGTACCCTTTGTACTGTTAATTTCCCCGGGCTTGATAGCACCAGCTAGCGCGAAAAGCAACTAGGCCGGACACCCTCGTCATCACGAAACATTGACAACTTGGTTTTGTCTCCTCATCAGCACCGCAGAGGCGTGCCTCCTGCATCACCTGCATCCAGAGCAAAGAAGGGAATTCTCATTCCGTATTCCAAAGCGCTCTGATCGTCCAAGGATCCCAGGCACAAGACTTGCTCGCACCATTGTCTCTATCGTCTATTGTCAACCCCATATCCATAACACAAGAGATCGAGGCAAGGTGGATGAGATATCAGGAGGCCCGGGAGGAACCAGGAGCAGGATCTATTAGATGCAGGATGGTGGGGTAAAGGGTAGTAACGGCGGCCACGGCGGTCGATGCCGCTGACGGGTGACAGCATTGTTAGCTAACCTCGGCCTCGACCGGAAGTTCGGAGTTGATGATGTTGTGAATGACCCGATTCCGGAATAGACACTGCACTCAAGACGAAACACATTTGAAGGCGAGAAGAGGAGCTCTGACCACACAAGTAGTGCTCTGCAATTCAGAGCCATCGCTATGCAACCAGCAGCAAATAAGCACCCGCCCCCAAAAGCTCGCAAAGGACCCCACGTTCTCAGGGTGTCAACAAATGGACAATCAGGTACACGGCAGGCACGATCAGGGTTGAAGTTTGCTTTCTTTTTCGCCCGCGATCTCTGCTGCTTGTTCGCTCCAAACGGCTGCTGCGTCTATGATCTCTGAGCCGGGGATCGTAAGCATTACGTGGGGTGCCGGTGCCCAACTTGATTTGTTTGGCAATGAAGATTCTTCGCGTTCACCCACTCTCCTCTTCCATCTCCAGTCGAGGTGCGTTCCCTCTGTCTCGCGCCCCTACAAGCTAATACTCCGTCAAGCTTTACCCTTTCTCCTTTTTCGGAAAAAGGCGCATTATTGCTGGCACTACCCCCACCCACCGTCCAGAGCCTATTCTCTATCGAGCGACAAACTTTCCATTGTCCCATCGGCCACCGAACGCCCCTCGCGCGTACCTCCGCCCCGTCCCCCTCCCCCCCGCCAACGCAGATTTGTCATTGCCAACGTGATTCATCATGGGCCGAAAGAATAAAAGCAACAGAAAGACAAACGCATCTTCTGGCTCTGCCAACGCGAACAACTCTTCTGCGGCTACTCTTCGAGACGAACCTCCCACTGGCAGACAGCACAACAACCCGCTTTCAACTGTCGAAGAATCCCCCATCCCCTTTCGCTCTTCGTTACCCTCGTCTCCCACAAACTCCCAGCTCCCCACGTTCAACTCTCAACACTTTGCCAGTCTTGTAGAAGAAGAGGGTCAGTTGTCGCCTACTGCCATGAATCCCTCTCGGCGCTCATCAGCGAGCTCGCTCTCCAGCGCAGACCCCCTGCCCCCTCACAGGCGGGCAACGGCGTCTAGCTTGGACGATACTCCGGTCGTTCAACGGAGGGTCTCGGCTCACAGTCTGGATGATGACGACGAGCCAGTCATCCGCAGGCGACCATCAGCTTCCAGCTTGGACGATTCTGCTCCATCCTTGGGGCTCGCTATTCCCCAACGACCCAGTTTGACATCTACTCCTTCGGAGCAGCCCCTCTTGGCCGCCGAAACCCCCAGGGACGAGGAGGACTTTGAGGTCTCTTCGCCCGGTGCCGCACAGCAACTGGATCACCGAGAGGACTCTACCCCCAACACATCCTTTTTCAATAATCATTCCTCGTCTGCTCCCTCAGCGGCTCCCAAGATCCGTATCAACGATATGCCAAACTCTTCCCCTGTCCATGATGACTCCAGAGTCCCAACTCCCCCCGTTATCGCTTCTCTCACTGCTAGCCCCTTCGCCCACGGTGTCAGAAGGCCTCATCACTTGCAGAATCAGCCCCCTACACCTACTACCCCTATCAGCCCCACCAACATGACTCACGGGGTGCACACCAGGCAGTCATTCGCGAGCGCTGGTAGTCCCTCATCCTACACTCCAAGGAACTTGGCTGGTGTGGGGACTGGGATGGACAGCTCTAGCGCTCTTGCTGGCCCTGGACCCAGTACAGTTGCCGCTGCTACCCCCAATGCACCTACACACACTGCAGGCCTTCCTAGATCTGTCAGCACCGTGACCATCAACGCACCGGGCGTCTCTGCCCGTACCACCGGTTTCGATCTTCCCAATTCTACCAGCCGAAACACCATCGCCGAACGTCGTGCCATGCGTATGAAGCAGACCATGTCGACGAGTACGAGTAGGAGATCGAGGATCAATGACATGGGGACGACGGGTAACAAGCCCGTCAAGGGGGTGTTGAACCGAAAGCCGTTTCAGAGTACTCGGCTCAAGGGAGAAATCTATAAGCCGTGGTTGGAGAAGAAGGACCCGGCTTTGAGGTGGGCGAGGTGGATTACCATCACCAGTATCTTCATCGGATTTGCTATTGCTGGTATCAGTGAGTTTGGTGATTCGTATCTCACCGAGTTGTGACTAATGTCAATCAGTCTGCTGGGATGGTTATCGGTCAGTGCCCAAGCTCGGTACCGTTTGCTCCATCCTCAACGAAGATTGGTCCAACGGCATCGACTCCAGTATATGGCAGCACGAAGTCCGTACCGATGGCTACGGCCCTGGTTCATTTAGTTGGACTACCGCCTCTTCCAACAACTCATACGTTGAAGACGGCATCCTCTACATTGTTCCCACCCTGACTTCCGATACCATCGGCATCGACGCCGTGACCAGCGGATACACCCTGAACCTTACCGCCGACGGTACATGCACGTCCAGTAACGTCTCGCAATGTGTCGCCGTCTCCAACTCTTCCAAGTTGACCGTCATCAACCCCGTCCAAACGGCTCGGCTGATCACCAAAAACACCGTGTCGCTCAAGTATGGCAAAGTGGAAGTCAAGGCCAAATTCCCGACTGGTGACTGGCTCTGGCCCAGGGTCATGTTGTTGCCCGTGAATGAGACATATGGGGCATGGCCCAGGAGTGGACAGATTGACGTGAGTCAACTGATGATTACGTGCGGTCTAAATTTTTTAACGAGTCTTTCCAGATCATGAGCGGCCGAGGCAACAATGCGTCTTATGCCGGACGAGGTGTCGATTACGCACAGTCGGACCTGCATTGGGGTGAGTCTTGTTGGCGTTGTATCAGTTGAAAATTGACTTTTTCCCAGGACCGACTACCGCCCTTGATAGACTCTACTTGACTTGGGGTTACCGAGAGCAGCGCCGAACGTACTACTCGAACAGTTACCACACTTTTGGTTTCGAATGGAACGAAAACTACCTCTGGACATACATTGATTCTCGAGTCTCCCAAGTAGTGTCGTTAAGGTTTAACAAAGAGTCTTTCTGGACGCGTGGAAAGTTCCCGTCCACCTACACCAACAACTCTGATGTTGTCAAGTTGACCAACCCGTGGTCCTCTTCCGAGAATAACAATGCTCCTTTCGATCAGAGTGAGTCACATTTCCAGCGCGCCTCTTCCCTTGCTGACGTATCGTTGTAGAGTTCTATCTTGCGATCGATCTGGCCGTTGGCTCCATGGACGGTTGGTTCCCTGACAGCGAAGGTGGTAAACCGTGGACGGATGATTCGGCCTCTGCCATGTCTGATTTCTGGGCGGCGAGAAACAAGTGGAACGGGACCAGCTGGAGTTCGGATCCCAAGACCAGAGGCTTTGCAGTAGATACGGTTAAGGTGTGGGAGGTCTGTTAGAGGGAAGTATAGATTTTGGGCTCATTGCAAGTTGTTACATACCATGTATATTCAGCATAATCCATCCAAAATCCCCTTGCTTATTGATCCTGGTCAGAATGGATAGACGCATGAGTGGACGAAAGCAGGTTTCGTCATATGGGCCATATGCACATACATGGGTTGTGTATACAATTGCGGTGTTTGACTAGATATGAACATGCCTGTGCGGTACCTGTGTAACCCCGTACAACCCCAGGCATCATGCGTCAGCTGCCTGTCTAGGCCACTGGAAGCACATACTTTAGCACACACGCATATATACCAGACAGAATGAAGCACGTACCTCTCTATAGCACGCAAACAATGCATGTTGCGACTCTTTCAGTCTGTCTAGCTCCCTCCTGTTGTCGTCCTGTGTGGCCACTCCGTCCTTCGCATCCTTCTCTATGGCCTTCTTCAATTCTCCCATCATTCCTTCTTGAACTCGAATTTTGAGTTTTAAAGCTTTGCGAGAACCATTCTTCTGGACGCAGTCGCGTAAGGGACTGAGACAGGCCTTGGCGCAGAAGGGGCAGATCTGTCGACTGGAAGGTGAAATGGCTAGACTGGAAACCGGAAAGTCAATACCTGTTCCCATATAGCAGTAGAACTTACCCTTCTGGGGACCTCGATTGAATGCTTGTCTCCATAGTCTCTCGCTCCTTTCCCTTCCTCTTCAGAGGCGCCGAAAGACCCTCTTCTCGCAGCCGTCCAGTCAAGAGCCTCTCTGGCGCCTCTGGCGCCTCTGCGTCCACCTTTTCTGACGTCCTCTTTTCGGGATGCTTCAACGTCGTTTCTGCGAACAGAGTTGGCGGTAATGGTTTGCTCGTCTGGGAATGTGACAGTGATACGCTCCCGTTTGTCTTGTACGAGGCAGGAGGAAACGAAGGCTCGACGGGAGACGGCCCAGGAATGCGATAATTCGAATCTATCCGACCGGCCATGATGAGTAGGTAACGCATCCTCTCCAGGGCAATCATACCCGATGCCTGACGAAATTGGTAAGTGACACAGTACCCCAATACCTCTATAGACGGAGACTCACCTTTTGCTCAGCGTCATGAATCTGCTCATGATGTATCCTGGCAGCCATTTCCAGAGTTTGCACATCGAACATTTCTGGGCAGTTTCGCAAGTCGTGCTTTCTAGACTTGCATCGCTCGCAAGGGTGCCGTGGTCGATTGGTAGAAGGGCCAGCGGGCGAGTCTTGTTGGAAGCCGCCCGGGCCCTGGGCGGCATCGGAAAGGTGAACAGGGGATGGGACCATGGGTTCATCCGGCGTGGGAAACCCAGAGGGAATGACCGAGCTTCCAGGTGTGCCGTCCGCGTCCCTCATACCTGCCTTCCCTCCTGGATACCCCAAAGGTCCTGGGTGTACCTCTGGCACGACATCGAACCCGCTCCTCAACAGCTCCTGTATGGCCTTCACTTGCTCATCGTCTGAAAACCACATTGCCTCGCCATATTTCGCCAGGCGTACATCGATATCTTTGGCCAGAGAAGAGTAGGCGTCCATACGCTCCACCGGTGTCACCTCGGGTAGGCTGATGATGGCCCAGCGATCGATGAGAGAAAAGTCGTCCAGTTCGCGAATGACGTGATACATCCACTGCACAATATTTTGTGCTTCGGCGATTTCCCTTGGTACTTTAGGAGTCGGTTTGGAGTGGGTACTCACAAAGTTATACGTCTTGGACCGCCCGTTGTCTCCAGGTCCTCTACAGTGGATAGCCTCCCACAAGCCGACCATGTGATCGTGCACATGTTTGGATGGTAGAGGCGGGGCGGGAGGACGCTGAATTTTGGGCTGGGGTGCTGAAGACGTGGGCCGAGATGACAAGGATGTCTTGTGCTGTCCTCTCTTAAGGGACTTTGGGGGATGATGAAGACTGGGTCCTACTTGAGCAACATTATGACCAGACAACAGATCCTTAAGATCGTCATCAGGAAGAGGGTCGTACCCGGACAAGGGCGAGTCCTTCTCTGCATCAGAGAGGCCGTTGTTGTTGACCCAGTCCCCGTCCGATTCCCTGCTGCCCTGCCCTTTGCTTTGACGCCTTTTCTTGTTTGGTTTCTGCGGGGTGTCCTCCTCATCGAAGATGCGATAGATTCCCTTCTGAGCCTTTTGCTTTCGCCTCAAGCGTCCGTCCTCCAGTTCTCTCGCCGCCTTCTCCAATCTCTCTTTTTCTATCGTTGCCATGATCGATTCCCAGTCCATCTCATCTTCCGCATCTGTCTCGCCCGCATCCTTTTGGTCGGTTATCTCGTCTTCCTTGATTGCATCTCCCTCTGCCTCCCATATTTTGGCAAAGGCGAATTGGGCGCCTCCTTTACTGACACCTGCCTCGATCTCTCCGTCGTCGATCTTGCGATGTTTCTCTGCCATGAGCTGAGCTTCGGCCTCGGCGTCTGCCTCGACCTTTTCTATGAGCTCATCCACACGAGCAGAGGTATAGTTGATATCAGGAATGTTGATACCGCCATTTCCGTACATTCCGGCGACGTTCTTGACGAACAGATCCTCGTAGTCGTTTTCGTCGGGCTCTTTTCCTAGTTGTTGGACAACAAGGTGATCAAGGACCATCTTTCTTTTGCCTTTGTCGATGATGGTCTCTGTGATCAATGTCAATATAGCCCACCATATGCAGAAAGCACTTGCCTTCAACAGAACCCTTAATCATCAATTTGAACACCAATACCTTCTTCGTCTGGCCGTAGCGATGCGCCCTGGCGATGGCCTGTAAGTCTTGATGTGGGTTGAAATCTGGATCGTGCAGAATGACTGCTCATCAAATAAGTCCGAGTCCCTGATGCTTATCACCATACAACAGCAATACGTACCGGTGTCAGCTGTAGCCAGGTTGATACCAACTCCTCCCGCCCTTGTCGTCAACAGAAATACACCAATAGGCGAGTTTGGCGCATTGAAAAGGTCCATATTCTTCTGTCGGATAGCTTGTGGAGTGTCACCATCAAGACGCAGGTAAAGAATGTTTTCACCGAAGAGAAAATCTTGGACTGGAAAGAAAGACAAGGGTCTGTCAGAGATGCAAACGGGAAGATGGAGGACCAGCTCACTTTGATCCAATGATATCTTGAACTGAGAATACGAGCGTGGTATCAGTCCCAGCACATGCGCCTGTCAAGTCATAGAGGACATACCTGCGAAAAAAGCAGTATCCGATGACCCTTCGCCATCAATTTCGGTAAGAGCACCTTTAAGAACTGCAGCTTTCCACTTGAATTCACCAAATTACTGTGCAATTCTTCTTGGGGCAGGTCGCGCACCTCCAATTCAGGCTCTGCCAGGTATGGATGTTGGCAAACTTTGCGCAACTACACGCCGAAGAGGGTGGCTTGTCAGGACACTGAAACACGTGAAGAACAGGGAGTGAGACGTACCTCCATCAGGATATTCCTGACATTCTTCCCGCGGGCGACTGCCATCTTGGTCGCTGGGTTAGGAGCGTAGGGAAGACGGGAGCTATATATGAAGAAAATGTGGATTAAGGTGGATGATGAATGGTTGATGGAATTTCAGTTGGGTCTGTCAGTCGCGTCGGGCGCGTCCACCAAGCGAAGACCTCGAAACCAAACAAGGATGACCGTGTTTAGCGTTGTGGCAGAGATGGCAGTGTGGTTTGAAAACCTGCATATGCCATCTCATGTCCCGATTCGTGTCCTCTTTTGAGCTCCAGACATTTGTCGTTAAGAGGTTCACAAAGGAGCACCAGGACATCGATTGCTCGCTTCTCCCCGCTTGATGAGGGCAGGTATGGTATGTACGCATTGTGCGATTCCAGCCGTTGCAGAATGTATATAATGCATTCTATAGACCGCCCTCGACCTTGATCTCCAGGTCATCCATCCATTTTATTAACCTCTTCAGCTCTTCCGACCTCGCAGTCAACGCCGCTTCCATGGGTTTGATCTGTTTCGCCGAATACGCTGGTCTGCGCTCGATTTCTCGACGTTTGGCTTCATTTATAATTGGCACCAGTGCAGACAGCTGGTTACGTAGCTGCAATGGGGTGTCAACACAAGCTCAACGGAGAGCAAAAGGACTTACCAGCTGTGCTTTCTCGGCCAACACCTCCCCACTCCCAGGCGGTCCTCCATTGACCTTGAAATCCAGCCTGTCCAATTCATCAAACCATCTCTTTTCACCTTCTCCCAGTTCCCCGTCCTGCTGCCTCCCAACACTCAGATCACCCAACACCTTCTCCACCCTCTTCTGAATGCTTTCTTGTCGCTGAAGCAGCTTGTTGGCGCGATCGAGCGTTTCACCGCTGGTCAAAGAAGTGACGTCGGCACGACACTGGGCGATAAGCTTGGCGTGGCGGACGAGTTCTTGGACTTGAAGGTCGAGACGGTTTCCGACAGTTTGGGATGCTGATCGCACAAGCTGTAGGCGAGATTGGATCTGTGAGGAGACAGCGCCGAGAGCGGATAAGTGGTCGCTGGTAAGAGAAGTCAAGGGCTTGGAAGAGTCTGAAAGACGCTCTTTGAGGGTCGCTGTAGGGTTGTAGACATGAGACTTCTTGTCACCCGGTGCACGGATGGAGGCCACAAGATGCTCAGCACTGAAAGGCTTCTTGAGAAGCGACTGATCTTCGATCATCGCTTTGGGTTCCTTGGCGGCCTTGCTCGATAACAATGCTGAAGAGTCACCAGACCGGATGTCCAGCTCTATGTACGCCACTTGCCCAGTAGATGCGAGCGCAAGGAGACCATACCCAAGGGTGATGTTACAGAAGCTAACGATACCCGTCACAGGGGTATTGGGAACGCCCGCACTCTCTACCAGCCTCAAGACTTGTGTCGGGGGGAGCTCGCCTTCTCCTTCGTCGTTGTTCAGCTCGTCAACCAGGTCCCGGACGCTTATAGCGTCCACGCCAAAGGCGTGAACAAGATACAGGACATCGCTGTATAATGGGTCGCGAGAGAAGGTTGGAGCGTTAGATCCAATAATGAACGGATCGTTGTTGGGGAAGGGTAGTAGTATGGACTCCACAATGTGCAGAACAGGTTCGGCTGGGGATGCGTCCTGCTAGGCGTCAGCTTTGAAAACAGGATCGTTTTTCCCACTCACCCTGGAGCTCATCCATCTGATTTCCGGCATCTCGGTCTCCACACCAATGTCAACCCGGCCACCAGACCAGGCGATCCCGAAAACAACTTCTCTCATCTTCTTTTTCCCTTTCACGTCTCTCGAATTTCCATCCTCCGGCCCAACTTCGATGATTATCAAGTCCGTAGCAGACTGGTCCTCTTCCAGATCACCATCACCGTTCGCAACTTCCTGAGGACCGGGTGAGAAAACGAGGGGACCTTGTCGAAGGAACGGTCGATGGGAGCCTGGAGCGGGGCCGCCAGAGACTGTCAGGTGAGGTGGTCGCACGCGGACGCTTCCTTCTCGTGCTCTGGTGCCTGTCTCCTCAGCAGGGTTTGACGGCGATCCTCTGCGCGCCGCAGACTGACCCAAGGCGCTCTTGCCCAAGACCTGCTTTGGCTCGCCATCCTCCTCTCTCCAGGCTCGCGCCTCATCCTCCTGCCGAACCTGACTGACGAGCGCATCTACCCACTCAGCTTGTTGCGCCATTCTACCGACTCCCGAGTTTCCCGCTCCAAAGACATCTCGAGCCTCACTCTGCGCCCGCGCTAACCTTGTATCGACAAAGGTTTTTAGAGTCTGGAGATAATGAACGGGCATTTCGGTACGGAGCGGGACAACGGGGCCAATGAGACATATATCACCATTGGCGAAAAGACAATATACGATGAGAGGTGAAAATCCGACAGAGCATGGACCAAAGGCAAATGAGGTAGCGTATCGAGAAAGCGGGTCGATCGCAGTGAACTTTGGTGCGGCACGGCTGCGTTCTGGCAAAAAGTCGAAAGTCTGAATCGAGTCGTGTGGTTGAAGGATGTCATATTCTCTGCATACGAGATGAGCTGCCATTCCACAAAAGATGCAAAGGACTTACCGAAGCTTTCCGTTGGCACAGAGAACCCAGAGCGAATTCCCACTCTCTCCCCAAGGATGCCATTGCACACTCGTGATTGTGTCATTGGACGCTTTGGAGAATTGGAACTCGTCTATTGGTATCGAGCTTCACCTTGTCAGAATATGTACCACAAGGGCTTTACTGTCACTTACTGCACTTCTACAGGTCCTGACCCTGACTTGGATTTCGGCAATACGACGACAACCAATTGGTGGTGTCCAACAACGGCGAGAAGCTTGCCGGTGGTATTCACGATAATATGATGGATAGGGAACGACAAGTGCGGCGATTGAAGAGTCTGCCTAGTCTTCAGTATACATACCATTGTTGAAAACCACTTGAACTCACCTTGTAAGACCCTACAAGACCATCTTCTACTTTCCATCCACCTTCATTGAGTCCCAATCCCATCATCCTCACTTCATTCCCGACCGCAACGATCAAATCTTTGTCCCTGATTGCAACTCTGCCATTCTTCTGCCCCAGGGGCTCGTCGTCTGCCGAAGGTCGGTCCAAAAGCTCCCACTCATCGTCGAGGGAGGAAGACGAAGGAGGGGGCACGAATATGGAATGTGAGCTGATAGCGGAGAGGGATGCCGGGAGCGTGTACGCCATGGTGAACAGGGCGACTGTATGGTATAAGGCGTCTCAGCTAAAGTCAAGAGGTCAAGAGGAGTATCGTTTGATCCCGCTATCTCGAGTGGCGATGTCCGCCGGCGCGTCGAGCGCGTTTCGGCTTGCATTCGACACAAACAAAGTCAACCCTCTCTGTCGCCTGTCTTCAGTTTATTTCACTATCTACTCTGCCACTAGCCCAAGCAAACACAATGGCCTACTCATCTGCCTCTCGGTCACATCTCCCGCGCGAGTCCGTCTATCCCCAACCGCCTTCGTCCGGATACCTGCACGCCCTCGAGGACTGTGTGCAGGCCACAGAAGCGTGCTCAAGGACGCTAGGGATCGCACTGGAAAAGTTTGAACCGGGAGTGAGGGATCTCCCTCGTCTGACAAAAATCTTTCGCCACGAGCATGTGAGTGCTCCCGCTATCAGCTTGCAATGAAGCTAATATCTGTGCCGTAGCACTTCCTTGTGCTTCCCGAACCGACTATCACAGCCCACAAAGCCGCTTTATCGCACTCGATAGCGCCTCAGATTGATCAGCTGATAGCAAGGGCTGATAGAAGCGTCAAATCAGAGCAAATCAAGATGGCGAACCTCGAGGAGAGAGTAGGTTCAAGCGCGGCCTTGTCTGTGAATTTGGGCTTACTCTGTCTCAAGTTGAAGATTCTGGAGTCTGCCCGCCATCGCCCAACATCATCCCTCCCTCCCCTCTCCTCCTCCCTGCAGTCCGCTGCGGCTTCATCGCCGAGTCCATCACAAGAAGACACTCTTTGCAAGATCACAGATATCAACATGAGAGACCTGAGCATTTTGCAACGAAAAAAGGTCATGCAGCTCAAAGCGAGGAGAGAGAGGCTTGAGAAGGAGATGGCAAGACTCGAGGGAAGCGTGTAGACAGCTGGGAATCTCTTATATTGTATGTATTCCTATGTAACATCAATGCTGCCAGCTACAGATCCATGGATACAACCGTACATATGCCTATGTGCCACAAATACAGCTCTGCCATAGCTCACATATCTCCTAGCCCCCCGGTACCAATTCCAAAGAACCCCGGATCGGACGCCGCCAACATATCCTCTATATCACTCACTATACTCGTGGGGTTGTATCCCAAATCAAAGAGCATGCTCATCGATTCTTCCCATCCAACACCCACGTTTCCTGTACCTGTCCCACTGTGGGCAGACCCGCCAACAACAAAATCTAATGGCTGATGTGCAGGACCACTAGACATGTCTGGAGCGCCGGACCTAGATCCTTGGCCCTCTAGATGGCTGTTGAATAAAAAGCCGACCTCATCTGCCCCCGGGTCCAGACGTCCAGGCGCCATCCCACGTCTAGGAATACTTTCCAATACCTTGCTCAACAGCTTTGCGAGATACGCTGAAATATGATGCTCGTCTGCGCTGGAGGCAGCTAGAGAGTCGATCAAGGTATATTCCAGATCGATGATTTCTGTATCTGGCTGACCGATGGCCCCGAACGAGACGGCCTTCATCAGAAAGACACTCGCAAAAACCTACCCAGGCGTTAGGATCACCCTTGCTCTTTGCTCACCCACACATAAACTCACAAGTCTAGTAAACACTCTACAGGGACAGTATCTCAGTACACCCTTCTTCCCCATGACGATCCCGCACCGGACGAGCGACAGTGCCGCATCCACCGCTTCGAGGATGAAGGGACCTTCCACGGCAGTCATGACATTGGTGTGGTAGACAGTGTCGTTTGGATGTTGTAGCTTGTTGCGGGAGCGAGTTTGTGCAGCGCGCATTGCTATGGCATTGGCGTACAATCTTTTGTAGCGTCAGCATGGATGAAACGGAAAAGGGCAAAGGGGAACGCACTTGACATAATCAAACTCCATCCTCCATCTGATCTCTCTCAACTCATCCTCCGTCAGTGCCTCGCCTTCTCCTTCCCTGAAGATATCGTAACTCGGTAGGTCCTCCGCTTGTCTCCTCCAAAGCGAATCGAGTTCGGGCTTGAGCCGGTGGAGAGTAATCTCGAACCGGTGTGTTTTGATCAAGTCGGCAGTGACGGAAGGGGTTATGTATAGCAATTCTTGGAGAAACCCTATCAACTGCAAGACAATCAGCAATGAAGACTTTCGCGGACCAACTTACGTGGGTGAGCTCAGCGACACCGAATATCTCGCGCCAGGCGATCTCGGAGCGGGGAAAGGTGACAACGGAACCGGGAACAGGTATGTCGCGCGATTGCACAACGAGACTTTCCCACCAGCATGTTGACATTTCTGACTAGTTAATATATGGCAGATCAGAGAGGATGGCAGTGCTCACTGGCTTGCACGAGAGAAGCTCTCCCAAGTCGGACTGATGCTCTGCTTAAAATTAGCACCGGCCACCCCCTGGTCGCACTCACTGTCTGTCTGCCGAAAGGCAATCTTGTTGACATCAGCCATCATGCGCATTACTAAAGCCAAAGGGTACGCACGAATCCACGCATTATGTCTCCTATGAGAAGACCACGGCGGTTCATCATTACTGGTCATATACGTGTTTTCGTCCTGAAGATCCAGCTCTTGCGCTATCCTTACTGCGAGGCCGATCAGTGTCCAAGAGGCATCATCATATATGGTACATGGATTCGGCGGGCGTCTGGAGGCAGGAGGCGCAGAGGGGGCGATGAGATTCGGCATGGGCGGCCATTCGGAAAGAATCAGGAGGGCTTCGACGGTGCCTATCGTTCTTGCCGATGTACTATACCTCCTCAGTCTACATCCCCAGTCTACATCCCCAGTCTCATCCCGAAAGGCGTATGATGAACTCACTCTCCCATGGACAAAAGACCGATCTTTGACGATACCCAGTTCATCAACTTTCCTTGAATCACATTCGATCGTTGCGGCTCTTTCTCGTCGAAAGAGTGACCGAGGTCGAGGTATCTGGCTGCTGTACTGATAAGAGCAGCCAGAAGGATGGGCTCGGAAAGGAGGGAGCTAAAGTTCTGAGAATGGAATAACTCATTGGGCACCACAGGATGACATGGGTTGAGGTGGTCCTTGTAGCTACGCCCGTCAGCGCATGCCAAGCCTCGAAAGTACAACTTGCCAATCGAGTAACAATGCCGCCTCCTCTGCTGTGAGCAGCCCATCTCTGACTGGTATCCACCTCCCCCAAAGACCAGTCTGGCTCGGCCCCTCCCCACTGGTAGCACTCTCTGCCCGCTCGTGCGAGGCGTCGTACTCGGCAGCCGCATACAGGATGCGAAGAGCGTCGGCGGGATTTTCCAAAGTCTCGCCACGGACAAAACGAAAATCTTGTGACATGCCATGGTCAGAGGCTGGATGAAGAGAGAGGGGAGTGCTAGAATGTATCCCGTCCAGTGCACTGGAACATGACGTGAGCTTGATTGCTTGCCAGCGACACTCGGTACCAACCTCGGCCTTGAAGTCGCTGATGAAGTGGACGCCACCGGGGGCTTGGCCACGCTTTCACTCTCCCTCTTTTTCCTGACCAGTCCTTTGGGTCTGGTATACGGCTTGCCAAAGACACACTGCCTGCCTGACCTGTGACATCGATCGCAAGGGGGGTCATGGGGGGCATCTGGGTCACCCAGGTTGCACTTGAGCTTGGCGATTCGGCACGGCTGGCATGCCTGGTACGCTCTGACGTGCGTCTTACCGCTGGGGGGTCTTGTTGGCGCTTGGGGCATAAGGACGGCGGCAATAGAGATAACACGGAGAACAGATTATGGATATCCGACAATAACCGTATCGCCCATGTCGGGGGTCGCCGCCGTGCCTGGCTTGATAACTGTGTAGCCGAAAGGACCCCGTCAGCCATGTTGTGTATCGGATCTTGAGATTAGAGGCCGCCTCGTGCCGAACAGGGTATATAAGACCCATCGTATCGCTTTCCATCTCTTTCCATCTCTTTCCATCGCTCTCCATCTCTCATCATAATGTCCACCAAGCCTACTGTCCTCATCGTTGGCGCCGGCGAGTTTGGCGCGTCCACCGCTGTCTCTCTCCTCAAGACCGGCAACTACGGCAACGTCACCGTCGTAGACCGAGCCCCCGTCCTCCCTGCGATGGACGCTGCCTCGTGCGACATCAACAAGGTCGTCAGGTTCGACTACTATGACAGAGACTACTGTGATCTTGCCAAGGCTGCTATTGACGAGTGGAACAAGGACGAGTGGAAGGGCATCTATCACCAGCCAGTCGTTTCACTTTCTTCCAGAACCGCGCTGACGAGTCGCAGACCCGGTGTTTGTATCCGATGGAACGACGACGGCAGCTACGATGCCAACTACTCCAGAAAGGTCTATGAAAACGTCAAAGAAAAGATCCCATCTGTCTCTCTTATCTCTACTCGCGACCAGTTTGTCCCCCACCTTGCCCCCAAGAACGCAGCCATCCCCGTGACTGACCCCGCTGCCAACGCCCTTGGTTACCTCAACCCCTACGGCGGATGGGCGAATGCTGCTGGTGCCGTTGAGAAACTCTACAAGGACCTCTTGGCTCTTGGGGGCACGCTCGAGGCGGGCGTTGACTTTGAAGAGCTTCTTTTCACCGAAGACAGCAAGGACGTCCGGGGTATCCGTACCAAGGCTGGAAAAGAGTACACCGCCGACAAGGTCATTGTCGCCCTCGGATCTTGGACTGCCGCCCACCCCGCTCTCAGTGGTCTCCTCCCCAAAGGACTTTTGACTGCCACAGGCCAGGTTGTCGCTGCAGTCCAGCTCTCACCCGAGGATGCCAAGAGATACGCCGATATTCCTGTCAGTATGCACTATGACGGTTCTGCATTCTACATGTTCCCTGTGAGTACTTGGTAGCCTTGTAGATGTATCAGAGCTGACAAGGATGTAGCCCAACAAGGATGGTCTCCTGAAATTCGCTTTCCACGCTGCGGGCTTCACCTCTGAATCAGGTGTGCCCCGTACCGCTACCGATCCCGAAGCCGTACAGTGGACAGAAGAGAACAAGAAAGGTAAGTTGGTCCAAAGTGACTTCAGAGCGAAGGCTGATCATGCTCGGCAGGTTGGATCCCCAAAGCTTCCCTTGCCGGTCTGCGTCATCAGCTCGACGTTGTCTACCCCGAGCTCGCCAAGAGTCCGTTCTGTTTCTTTATTGACGAACCATAATATCTGACATCTGCGCAGTGCCCATTGCTTACAGCCGAATGTGCTGGTACTCTGACGTCGTGGACGGTGATTGGGTCATCGACTACAGCAAGCAATACCCTTCCCTCATGTTTGCTACCGGCGGTGCTGGACATGCTTTCAAAGTAAGCCTCCATATACATACTCTTATGTACATCACTGACATGATGCAGTTCCTTCCTATCATCGGAAACCTCATCCGCTCGCGTTTCGAAAACACGCTCGAGCCCCATCTCGTCCAAAAGTGGAGAGCGTCCCGAGAGAGCGCGGCTGAGGACCCTGCGCGGGCTGGTATGCAGAGAAAGCCTTTGGATTTGAACGAGTTTGTGGGGGAGGCTGAGCTGGGGGGTGTCACTGCTTGAGGAAGGGCTTAACTGAAAGGGATGGGGTGACGGCCCGTCTGGATTTGACGTTGTATAGACGGTCATACATCAAGTTGTAGATGGGTTTAGGGGTTTGTGAAATGCATCTTTCTGCTGTCATTATGACATTGTGGGGCCATTAGAGTACAAAAGAGCTGCTCAGGAGCTGCTTACTCTGAGTTGGCTCTGGATCTGGTCAGCGCCAGGCAAGCGCGCTAATTTGATTCCGTTCGGCGTGTCACCTTGAGCAGTCCTCCGAGCTTCGTTCGTTGTCTGCGAATTCAACATCCTCATCTCTTTTTCCTATTCCTCCAATCTTCCAGAAACCCCCCGACCTACCGTCATCCACGACTGGGCTACGCCTCGACTACCCTCTGCAGGCCGAGACATCCACTCCGCCCTTTCGGTTACCCGGCGCTGCGACAACGGGTGTACCTCCCGCCCACTCCTCAAGATGCCATCAGCACCCATAGCAACCCCCCCCGAAGAGGTCATGAACCCCGCCGATGAAGAGTTCTACGCTTCGTACGTCCCTCCCTTCCCCCCGTCACCTTGTGAATATTGCTGATGTAGAAGGGTAGATGGGGTCTCTGTATCCTCTGTGTTCTCCTCATCGGCGCTCTCTGCACATCATACTATCTCCAAATCAAGAGGATCAGAGCAGTCCACGAGACGGTAGTGTCGATCTTTGCAGGGATGGTAGTGGGGTTGATCATTCGGCTGAGTCCGGGACACATGATCAGAGAGATGATGAGTTTCAAACATACATTCTTCTTCAATGTGCTCCTGCCGCCCATCATTCTCAACTCTGGGTACGAGCTCAAGCAGGTGGGTGTAATCCTAGTAGAATCAGGGCTGTGCTGATGGGTGTGATAGGAAAACTTCTTCCGGAACTTTGCGACCATTCTCACTTTCGCCTTCCTCGGCACCTTTATATCCGCCGTCGGCATTGGAGTCCTCGTCTACATCTGGTCGTTCCTCGGGCTGGAGGGTCTCAAGTTTACCCTCCTTGAATGCCTCATCTTTGGCTCGACCTTGTCAGCAACAGACCCTGTGACAATCTTGGCTATATTCAATACGGCCAAGGTAGACCCTAAACTCTACAGTATCATCTTTGGTGAGAGTATCTTGAACGATGCTGTCAGTATCGTCATGTACGAGTAAGCATTATTCTGCCTCTTGATTTGGGACCAAACTCATACGCATCAAGGACCCTCTCTCAATTTCACGGCGAAGATATCTACATCTCTTCCATATTCCACGGTGTCGGCATCTTCCTCTTCTCCTTCATCACATCGATGGCGCTTGGTGTTGCGTTCGGCCTTGTGTGCTCTTTGGGACTGAAGCATTCGCATCTGGCGACATACCCGCATATTGAGAGTTGCATCGTGACGCTAGTGGCGTATACCAGTTACTTTTTCAGTAACGGTGTTACCATGAGCGGTGAGTTTCTACCTACTGAACACAGGAGAAAGTGCTGATAAGCCTTAGGAATCGTTTCCCTCTTGTTCTGTGGAATAACGCTCAAACATTATGCGTACCATACCATGTCTCGAAGAACGCAAAAGACGACAAAGTACATGTTTGGTGTTCTTGCGCAGCTGTCTGAGAATTTCATCTTCATCTACCTCGGTCTGAGCTTGTTTACCCAAGACGTGCAAGTATTCAAGCCATTGTTCATTCTCGTCTCTGCTGTACGTCCTCCCTATTGTGCATTTGCGAGACATGCTAACAGATTCACAGATCGCTGTGATGGCTTCACGCTACGCCGCAGTCTTCCCTCTCTCGGAACTCATCAACTGGGTCTTCCACACCCGCGGTCAACGTGCCGAAGAGCTTCCCCACTCGTATCAAATGATGCTCTTCTGGGCCGGTCTGCGTGGTGCCGTCGGTGTCGCCCTCGCCGCAGGTATCACTGGCGACAACGCGGACGCCCTCCGTACAACGATCCTGGTGGTTGTCGTGCTGACTGTGATTGTATTTGGAGGAACGACTTCGAGGATGCTGGAAGTGCTGGGGATCAGAGTAGGGGTGGAAGATGAAGACGCGAGTTCCGATGAGGAGGAAGGATGGAATGCGTACGGCGGGCATGGAGGGTTGGCGTTGCAGAATGGCCCTGGGTCGCACCAGTATGCTGGTCAGAACGGTCGCGCAGGGTGGGACAACCCGTCAGAGATCGACCTTCACTCTCCAGGCGGTTCGCCTTACTCCCAATCCCTCAAATTGTCTGGGCAAGGCGCGAGGAGCCGGCAGTCGAGCAGAGGTTATGGCGTCCGCAGCGGTTTCTCCACAAACAGCGAAGAATCCGACGAAGGCGAGGTCCTTCCTGCAGCTGGACCTTCTGGCTATGCTCAAAACGCTTACGATGCCGAAGCCAACACTCCCACTTCCGGCGCTCCCGGCGGGCCGGGTATGATTTTCCGCGACGGCCAGTGGTTCACTGCCTTGGATGAACGATACCTCTTACCGCTGTTCTCCAACTCGGTGACGGCGAGGCGGCATCATGCGAAGAAGGCAGTCAAGCGGGGTACGGCAGCGGCGGCGGCTGGCGCTGCTGGGTCTGCCTCTGGTGGAGGGAGCGGGGCTGGGACGCCCAGAGGGGTCAGTTTTGAGATGACAGATGAGGGTTACGGGGGAGATATGGAGAATGAGATGGGAAAGAACAAGGCATTGCCGAGGACTTTCAGGTGAGCTCCAATCCGTTCATGATGTAGACGTCACTAATGAGGTCATCAGCGGCTCAGTGTCCGATTTCTTCTTCTCGAAACCCGACTCTCCCGTTTCTAGTGGAACGTCTCCATCGCTACCGCTAGATGAACGTGATCCGAGAAGGAGTCTTGGAAGAGATCAGAAGAGTGCGGGGGGGGATGGGCGATAGGGCTTGGAGGATGTGTATTCTATGGTTAGATGTTTTGCATGAACATAGCGTGTGTACAAGTTTGGATTTGCGTGCCGACGGACTGTGCTTTGTCAAATTACATGCCGACTTTACGATGAAGCGACAATGGGGAGATAATCTGCATCTTCTGCACAAAGGACACCTCATGGGAAGTCAAAGCACGGAAGAAACGGGCTGCTACTGCCCCTTTCGTATTCGCAGTAGCTCAGAGGAGAGGTTCTGCAAAGTTGACAACAGCTTTATGACGCGCGACGCTCGACGCTTGGCGATCAGCAACTCGAGTCCGACCAGTCGAGCAGTCACTTCATAGCCTGTCGGTACAGTCTCTATCGCCAACGCTCACCACACTGGATTTATACAATCCACAACTCGTCTTTCCCTGCAACCTGCACAATCACGTCGTCCCCATCCTCAAACCACCACCCGACTTCTTTCAAGTCGCCTCCTGTCGTATGGACTGCCCTTTCCATCTGACCTCCTTGACCTTGGCGGACTGTCCATACGCGTATACGCGCCTTGGAATCGAGCTGGAAGATACGAGCTGCTTTGCGCTGCAGGAGGGAAAGAGGAGAGGATGGTAGGAGCGATATAGGAGAAGGGCCACCGGAGAGGTCGGCATTGTATGCTTGTAAAGCTGGAAGAATGAGTCACAGACCAAGCGCCTTGACTAGTGGACTTACTGATCATTTTCTTCTTCAATCCACTCCCAGCCTTCTTGGCGCCATCACCATCCTTATTTTCGACCCTTCCATGCAATCTACCCAACTCGTCCCACCTCCCCCACTTCCCTTCCTCCCCGGGATGTGTTTCCAGATACCTCTCCACGTAGCCCAAATAGAACATCTCCGCATCTCTCCTCTCCCCTTCTGTGATGGGAGTGGAGTTGAAGATGGAAAGCCCGGGGATCTTTGCGATTATGATGGACCTCTGAAGAGATGTTTGATGACTGACGGATAAGGAAGGGGTTTCAGGCGGTGCTGGCGCATCTGACTCATGAGGAGCATCCGGGAGGGAGAAGCGGAATGAGGTTAGGCTAGGGAAGAGGGAGGGAAGAGCGTCAATGGATTCCCAAGAGGTAAGTGACGAGCCTAGAAGGGTAAGACGAGTGATATGTGGGAATCGTGCCGAAGACCGAGGTATGGCAGTGACGGGTGTGAACGATAGATCCAGTGACTCCAGACTGGTAAGGTCAGTATACAGCTTGACGGACATCAGAGAGACATACCTGTCGAAATGCGCTATGAAACTCATGACTGTGTCCCAGCTCTCGAGCGGGCATCCACCAAGCTTGATATCTTTCAACACCTTCCACGCGCTCAGGAGTACCTCTTTTCCCCCATGGTAATCCAGGTTGCGCAAAGTCCTGTTGGCTTCCAAATGAAGCACTTCTAGTGCCGGGAAGAGGTGTGTCAAGCGAGGGATCTCTGTGCAAGGGAGAGAGCAGTCGGAAAGATGGAGTTCTTTGATTCTACTGAAAGCATTTCCATTCGTTGGTCCCGAGTTGGGCAATGTATCATACTTGGAGTGACTGTGATTCTAGTCAGCGAAGTGCCGCTTATACGCGAAAATAAAACTCGCCTCAGAGTCAGGACTTCCAATCCTTCGAAACAGCTGGCAATATCCGCGACCTCTTCCCAGCTTCCCAGAAGATTCGCTTCCAGTCCCAACCATTTCACACCCTTCAGCCTCTCCTTCATCTTCGCCTTTACCCCCTCATTCCCTCCTCGTCGACTGATGGACTCCGTACCAAAACCAATATTACGCAGCTTCTCAAAGTTGTTGAGCCTTTGACGCGCCTTGTGGTATTTTGCCTCGACGACGATATTGCCATTCGAGGAGCCTAGTATGATCTCTTCTTCATCCTTGCCCTCACTTTCTTGAGAGTTTGTTTGTGATGCTGGATCAAGGAGTCCGTAACGCTCTTCCAAACTCTCTACGAGGCTCTTGCCTTCCACGAGCTCTTTCCCCGTTTGGTATTTCAAGAAAGCACCGCTTCCTTCCTCTCGCGTGTCGAATAGTCGAATACCTTGGAATGTTCCAGAGTGCTTCCCCAATGTCGGATCGTCGTACTCTATACCAAGCCAAACTTGTTCAGATGTGAACGAAGACGAGGGGTCACTGGAGGGAGGTAGAGACCCGATGTAGCGGAGGGTGAGAGGACGGCGTGATTTGGCGTGAAGGTATCGCCTGTGTAGCGTATACGGGGGTGTACTAGAGGGAGGCATGGCGGAGCAACAGAAGGCGTATTCAGAAAATGACGAACAGTCTGAGAATCACGGATGGCCGATGACGGCGGTCAACTCCGCCAGGTGGGTCCACGGAGCAACCTATGAACTCTCTCCTGTCTTTTCGCATTCTCATCACCCCCACACACATGTCGAGAGCTCATCTTAGGACAGCCAATACGACAGGGCACCGCCGATTCAACGGTGTTCATAATCCACAACCTTTTTATTCCAGTAAATCGCTATAACAGATACAACCAAGACCAAAAAGATTCCTTAAACCACGCCACAAAGCCGCCAAATTCTCTTCCATTCCAATATACGGTTCCTTACACAAGCCGCCAAAGGCAACATGAACGCTCAGTACCCTGCGTTGAGGTCGGGGGTGTTGACCCAACGAGGGAGCTGGAGAGCTTCGGCCTTGGAGGTAGACTTGGGGTCGTAGTATGGTTTTCTGTATTCCATGTAAGCACACATGTAGTGTCTATCTTGGAGGCAGACTTACTCTGCAAGAGAAGAGACTCGAGTGCCGTGGCGTTCACCATCATAGTCATAAGACACTGTATGGATCGTCGCCCTCTATCAACCTCAAGTCAGTCTTGCCCTTCAAGAACACTAAACAGAAAGACTAACGTTGTCCCAGATAGCACTCGTTCCCGGAGTCCAGTGCCACCTGACTTGGATATCGGTCGACCTCTCATACACTCCGTAGAGGTATTCGAGGATGGTGTCAGACTCGGGTTTGTCGAGGCCTTCGATACCTGCTGTCATCGCTCGGTTGACTATCGCCCATTTTAGGTGTATACTCAAGGAGAGAAGAAGGAAAGGACGCACTCCAGAGGGCTTTCCATCCGGTGACGGGGTGGGTACGGACGAGAGGGTGGACGCGGGTGACGTATTTGGCGTCGCCCTTGGGGTCGTTGGCGTCCTTGTACTTGTGGGCGGAACGATAGACGCCGCTGTGGGAAGTCAGTCAGCTTGGGGTACATGTCGGGCAAGATGCAAAAAGAGAGACATACTTGAGACCGTCGATGAGCTTCTTGAAGGTTGGAGAAAGCTTGTCGTAGGCGGCGTAGCCGGACGCCCAGAGGGTGTCACCTCCCTATAGATATGGTCAGTACTCGAAGTCAAGGAAGGGGACCTACTCACCACTTCGGGCACAGTGTCTTGATGGAGGTGAGTGTATCCAGGAGGGAATGCTATACCACCCGTCAGTCGCCGTGTCGCAAAGACGAGCCACGATGCTCACGCAAGTGAACGAGATCGGTGTGCCACCCGAACTGTCCGCCGCCGTACGGTACACGGTGGCTCCTACCAGCCGCAAAGCCCTTGAAGGCTTTTTCCCAGATAAGAGAGACACCAGAGTCGAGGCCGGGGACTTGGGCGGCTTGGGGGTGGCGCTCGATCTCACCGTTACCAAGGTATAAACCGAGGGCTGCTTGTTCTTGAGGAGAGATGTCTTGGTCTCGAAAGACTGGAGAGACTTAGCCTTATCCTAGATATGGTATTGCAGCACCCACAGACGACTGATCGCTCGGCGACAAGAAGGGCAAGCTCGTCCTTCTGCTTGTCGGTAAGATCCTTCAGCTGAAGTCCAACGATTTCAGTCTACAAGAGTATGTTGATCAGCTCGGCCCTTCGCAAGTAAGTTGCCAACTCACTCCGATCCAAGTACCGAGATTCCTGACCTCCTTGGCAGCGCCAAAGAGAGCCTTTTTCTCGGGGTCAGCCCTTGTGCCGGGGTCGACATAATCTCGCAAGCCGTCTTGGATCTGGTGTACATCCTGGACAAACTCGGGCTTGGGAGGGAAGTAAGGGTAGCCGTTAGAGAGGTCGATGCCTGCCTTGAGGTATCGCTTGAGGGTGTTGTCTGGGGGAAGGGTAATGTCAGCTTTGGAGGCCTGGAGGCGGGCCTTGAGGGACTGGATGTCCTCTGTGGAAGACTGAGCGGGCGGAGCGTCTACTGCGATGGGGGCCATGGTGCATGGGGGTTCCCTGTGGCCCGAGGTGCAGCTATATAGACGTTGAGGGATACAGCGTTTGTCAGCCTCCACTCATGCCATAGCTCACCATCCTGTAGCTGCACGGAGATGCGCGAGATCCTCAGCAGGTGGACACGGCAGGTGGAGGATGGCGTGAGATGAGGACTATGCCCGCCGGCCAAGAGTGCCAATCAGATACCGTGCATTCGTCTCCCATCTACCCCGTGCACCGACCGAGCATGCAATGCATCCCGGCGGAAGTGGCACATATGCATGACAATATGCATAGTGGAAATGCTTCAACTACGTAGGCGCGCCACATCTGAGAAGTAGGCATGCAAGCCCTCCGCCAATAACTTTGCGCGTTTTGCAGCCAATGTTTGGTCCCACTTTTGCGCATCTCGACCATCTACGCAACGAGTTCAGCCCACGCGGCTACACTGCGCCTGATACCAACCAAGTGATCTGGCCAAAGACACATGTCAGGGGATGAGGGCTACCGAGCTATCTAGGTGCGTGTTTCAAACTCTCACAAAGCCATGCTAACTCTGGGGACTAGGCTTGGAGAAATTCTGTGTCGTACAGCAATCCCAAGAGCTCGCGTTGTCGCCACCGCAAGTGTCGGTCAGACTCGATGTCTGCACAAACGGGTCAAGCCTACCTTCAGACACATCCCGAAACAGATCAAGCCCCATGGCGGGGATGACCTACCTCCTCTCAAAAATCTACTCCGCTCTATCCGAAAGAAGCAGCCCTCACCCACCAATTACATTATAAGAGCGCTCGAATACCCCATGGACCATGCCGCCCTCATCGAGATATTTCCCAGCATCCTGGCCTCGCTGCAGAATGCCAAATTTCGTAACAACTGGAAACTTATCCGCGCCTTGCTGCCCCATCTGGGCCGCTTGCGAGAGGTCGTGCTGCTCAAGAGAGTACTTGAAATATGGATGGCAAAGGTGGAAAAAAGAGTAGAGCTCGCGAGGGTAGAGGGAGAGACGCTGGAGCCGGAAAAAGTGGAGAAATGGTACCACGAGTTTCTTGCCGAGTCGGCCTGGCATTTCTCCAAGGCCGATAGCTGGGTAGCAGGGCAGAGCGAGCCTTTACAAAATGTCGCTGTCCTCCAGTACCAAAGCACAGTACTAGTCAAGCATCTACTGCAGACTTTGGCTATGCTGCCTTCCTCGTCAACTTGCCGACTACATCTTTCCGCGCCTTTTTTCGAATGGCTTTTCGTCAAGCGGCATCTCGACTACGATCTATGCCAGACTCTGCTATCACATGCTCTGCATCACAAGATCCCTCTGAGCACAGGTGTCTACAGTGCCGCTGCCATGGTCGCTCTCAAAGAGGGTCATACCAGCGAAGCAATGGCGCTCATGAAGAAGAGAGAACAAGAAGGCGTGCGCGGATATATTGGGTCTGACGATCCGATCAAAGAAGAGAGAGAAAAGGTGGCATCCGTCATTGCCAACATGCTCGTCGCCAAAACAGGCAGCTCGCCCGAAACCCTCTTACAAATCCTCGAACCATATCTCTCTTCCGAAACCCAGCCCCTACCCGATGCTTCTGAATCGTGTAAAGATACCGTCCTCTACCGACACGCCTGGTCTATACTCCTCTCGCGCCTCGCCAGAGAAAAGTCTGTCACGTCTGAAGCGCTCCTCGAGCTTAGTGAGACAATGCCCGTGAGCTGTACCGTCGGGCATACCATGACCTGCCTCGTGCACGGGCTCATGCTCCGCGGCGAACTCAACAAGGCTTGGCAGATCCTCAACACGCTCGCCGATATGGAGAAGAATGCGACAGACAAAAAGCGGGGGAGATACTTTGACAGAGTGGCCCTTGCTGTTGGTGCGCAAGTCTGCCACCGCCTTCATGGGCTCGACGCGGCTATCGAGTATGTCGATAGCTGGGCTTTACGGCCATGGCAGTCTTTGCCTTCACCGGGCCAGGTCGATAATAGTATCAAGCTTGACCGTGTCTGTCTCGACGTCCTCCTCGGTCTATGTAAAGCCGAAGGCGCCGTCAGCATCGCGTTCAGACTGTGGAAAGCGGCTTTGCCGAGGTGGGGCGTCTATGCAGATGACTCGAGCTTGAAGGTGCTCGTAGACGGAGCAAGGTATGCGAGTCAAAACAAAGACATGTCTGAAGAAGAAGTGTTCAGGGAGAGATGGCGAGATATGAAAGCCGGATTCTCTTTCAGGCGCAAAGAGGTGGAAGAGGATCAATTCGAGGCGTACGATGCTGCCGGCTTCGCCAAAGGTCCCACGTCTGTCCTCCTTGATCCACCGAACAATACTTGGCATGACGAGCATCGCGAGAAGCCATGGCAAATGGCGAGGAGCGTGTTCAGGAAGGTGCTTCTGGGCAATTGGCCGGGGCTCAGTGATGTGGTGTCCCCTTTGGACGAAGTGGAACAGACCATGATGGACCGCTTCAGTGCGCTCTTTGACGGTGACTCGGGGATAACTCACTCTACTCCTGGTCCTTCTTCATCCACTTCCCCCGACACACCCCTCCCCGCCCCGCACGCACCATACACCCACATCAGTCCTTCCTCATCAGCCTTCCACTCTTACATCGCCCTCCTGGGGTACTACAGCCTCCCCCAAGAGATCCCGCTCAGTTTTGCGTGGATGCGCTCTTTGGGGGTGAAGCCAAAATGGAAGACATTGCGCTTGGGATTGATGTATGTGGGCGAGGCGGAGGGGCCGAGAAGGTGGGTCAAGGGGCCTGGAGGAGAGAGGAGATTGGTGAGGGATGAGGAGGTTTTGAGAGAATGGTTGCAGGGATGGTTGGAGGATGATTCGCGGAGTCTGGAAGGTAGTGAGATGAGCGTGCCGAGTGAAGGTGATGTGGCGGAGTTTAGGAGGATGTTTTCTAAGAGGAACCAGAGGATCACTGCCGAGTAGGCCCAATGCAGCACTATCATCAGCTAAAGACGTCGTATCGCCTTCAAGGGTACAGCATCAAGTCAAGACATTCATTTCGCGTCACAATGGTAGCGTATAGTACAAGATCGTAAGATTCCGTCTGGGGCATTCGTAGGTCTCGTAGTGGTCATAAATTCACAATTTTGCAACAGCCTTACTCGTCTCCCCCGTCGTCGGCACCATAATCAGCAGCCGCCTTCTCGAGAGTGGAGCGCTCGTAGATGGGTATATCATCGTCGTCGCCTTCTGGAAGCCGCTCCAGTATAGCTCTGTAAATGTCATCAGCGAGGATCAAAGGCGCGTTGGGATTACTCACTCGCATTCACAAAGGAGCTCCGTGCAGTACAGATCGAGGTTCAAATCACAAGGATCCCTGATATGAGCATCAGTATCCAAACCGAGTAACCCCTAGGAGCGACTCACGTTCCGAAAGGCTGCTCAATCATCGCCGCAATCCCTTCCACTCCCATGAATGTCATTGATATACAAAACATGATGAACACCATCTTCCAGCCGGTAGAATCGACAAGAGTGAAGGGAAGGATAAACAAGTACAAAGAGACGACCTGCTTGAGGTGGATGCAGAAGATGTAGGGGAGAGGGGTTTGGACACTGCGATATTGTCAGAAGGGAAAAGAGTGGGAATGATAGACTTGCATTCGTTCCATGGAACCTAGCTGGTCGGTCATGTTGGAGACGGCAGCTTGTAAAGCGTTCATACCCTTTTTCACGGTCAGCTTGATACTCTGTTACTCGGTAGCCACGTACAGCAGGCCCAACCGCTTCCAGGCAACCCATCCTCCGGAACTTGAAGATTGACCTCGAGATATCATGGGCTCTACCACATCAATCAGCAAGTCATTCTAGATCCCAGCGAAGACGTACATGATCAGAGGGAGACCCAGCTCCACCATCCTTCCAAGCCCGGTCTCGGCCTTCTTCTGCATACCCAGCGTCGTCATTGGATCCGGCTTCACTCCTGGTTTGATAAGGGGTGTCCTCTCATCAATCCTACCTTGCCTCTTACGACTGTGCGAGCGGGAGTGCGTTTGCGAAGAGGAGTGGTTCTCTGCGATATCCTCTGGAACGACCACGCGTACTGCAGTAGGTCGGCGCTTCATGAGCGTCCGGGGTCGAGATCCGGCCAGTGACTTGAGAGAAGAAGCCCTTGATACGATCCCTCCCAAAGAAGGGCTCGAAGAGACAGGCGCGTTTGGAGAGTAGGATGATCGAGATAAGCCAACGGAAGACTCTTCGTCTTCTTTTTTATCGCTCAGCTCAGAGGCGATAGACTTGGGAGAGCCTGTCACCGCGGCTGCGTATGAAGGAGATTGTACGTTTTCGATGTTTTCTTCGGGAAGCGGCTGGAGAAGAGGTATGGAGGATTTGAGATCGGAAAGGTGAGAATTGGCAAGTCTCGGGGGTAGTAGACCTGGTGTTGTCAGTCAAAAGCACAACTTGATCGGATACAAAGGCTCACCCTTGAGGTCGTCATGATGCACCCCGCCTTCTGCTCTCAGGTGATGCTTTGTCGCCACCACAAAAGCCACGACCAGCCTGATCACCTTCATTTTCTCCAGCGTCAACTGTTCACGTGTCGTAAGGGGCTCAGAGCCATCCGTGGGTGTCGGGGGTAGCGTCACAGAGACCCATATGTTTCGGGAAAGGTTTCGAGCAACGGAGATGAGGGCTGTAAAGTCTTTGCGGCCTTCGGCGTATCGCTCATAGGCAGATGAGTTTCTGCGCCAAAATTAGCGCAGTCCACGCCACTCCTCCGTGACATTAGACTCACCTGAACACCAGGAGCAGACCAACAACGACACTGAGAAGTGGAACCACATTGTTGGTAAGCCCCACCTCCTTTCCCCACCAGATGCTCGCAGCCGCTACGCCAGCAGAGAACAGGGTGACCCAGAGCACCGGTCCAATGATGGTGGGTAGTATAGAACCTCGAAAGACGAGGAGATCGGGAAGCCATGAGATCTTGGATAGCTGGGGTCACTATTAGCTAGCTGGATCTGAAAACAGCTCTGGACCGACATACCCGTGGTTTGTGGTCCTCTACGTCTTGCATGGCGAGCAAAGATGACAAGGTCGTGATAGGGAATGCCATTGTAGTGCCCTGAGTGAGAGTAAGCATGCACCTCTACCATATATGCATTGTCTCGGATCCGCGCTACTTGAAGTACAAGGAAGCAGAGGCATATGCGACCTGGCAGCCTTGCGCAGAGACCTCTGGACTTACCAGTGTGGAGATGCCGCTCGGCTCCTTGTTCTTGCCCTTGCTGCTGTCCCGTCCGGCGGGAGATGTGCTTGCCATGGTCGCCGAAGTGGGAAAGAGAGAACGCCTCCCGGTGCAAAGACGAGAGAAACGACAAGGCAATGATGGATGGCCAGTGGATCGCGTCGATCGCGTCGCGCGTGAAGAACAACAGCTTCGGCGGCCGGTACCCCTGGAATGCTGAGTTATGTACTGTGGCGAAGGATGAAATAACGATAAAGAGAGCAAGAGAGCAAGAGAGCAAATACAGATACATAGAATGATCTCGCAAACACAGATCTCCGTCCAATTCCACAACAAGCCGACCATATAAATCAACATGACATAAAGCCACGATCACTGTAGATGAAGTCGGGATTCTGTTTATCGGTAAGGTCCTGGGATCGCTGTCAGTCACGGAGCTTCAACGGATGGTTGACACCTACCTCAAAGGTTCGCGCATTCTCCAGGTAATACTCTCCCTCTGCGGCCCTGCGAGATTCAATACCCTGACGTTTCTTCTTGTTTCGACGAGCCAGGATCGTGCGGGTGGCTAAGGCAGTGAGGATGAAACATCCGTTCACACCCGCCGGCCGCAAACGTTAGTAGTCGAATTCGCAAAAAGAAGTCATCAAAACTCACAAAGCGCTAGATGGGTATACAGCAAATTGAAGTAGCGAGGAGCCCATCCCGACTGAAAGATCTGGGTAGAGACCGCGTTCCCTCCAACCCAGCCTATGACTGTTCTATGTTAGCATTCACGATCGGTCTAAAGGATGACAACGTTGCGCTCTGAATGATAAGCAAGTTTGCCGCGTGCCTGTACTCTACGAGTACGAGTACTGTGCATCCCCGCTGCATCTACTCTGTGGATTTCAATGTTTGATTCTCTACTGCTGCTGTGGACAAACTCATCTCTACACATAACCTAGGGGATTACGACTACCCGTCATTCAACTTTACTCTTTGACCGACGTCCTGATACCACTTTCTTCCTAGCTAGCCTAGATGTAAGTATCCTCGGGCAACCTCAATCCATCGTTGATTCCAGCACCCATTAACCTCCCTCCGTCTACCGTCAACAATGCCCCGTCAAAGTAGCCACCCGCCGCAGATGAGAGAAGGAGCACAGGACCGACAATCTCTTCGGGCCTGCCCGCTCGACCTGTATGTCATTGTCAGTTCTCCTACACTTGACTGAGGATTGGGGATGATGCATACCGACGGTGCTCCTCTTGGCAGCCTTGCCGGCACCATCTGCCAAATCATACTCGTGCCCCTCACCAGAATCATTCTTGCCTGTCATCTCCGAAGGGAAGATGCCGGGGCAGATGGTGTTGACTCGAATCTTCATAGGGTGAAGACGCCCTGCGAGGAGCTTACCGAGGTGGATCGCTAGGTAGAGAGACGTTAGCTGAGGGTGGCGATGGCTTGATGTAAACGACGCACCACCTGCTTTGGAGACGCCGTAAGAGACTGTTCCCATAGCTCTATAGGAATGGTAGGGTCAGTACCATGGTTGCCAAGAGGAAAGGGGCGCACCTCTGGTTGGCGAGACCGGCGATAGAAGCAATCACAACGACGCTGGGGTCGTCATCTGACTTGCGAAGGTACGGGACAAGCGCAGCAGTGATAAAGTATACACCTGGAAGTAGCGGTCAGTGAGAGGCAGGACATTTATATACAGGACAAAGCTCACCGTTGATGTTGACTGTGACATTTTTGGATTAGTGACGCACAGCGAGGCCACAAGGTACGTACTGGAGTTTGAGTAGTTGAAGTCGTCGCTACCGAGTATGAGCCAAAAATGCTCCATCTGCGTAGAGTATGGACTTACTCGTCATGCCCCTCCCACAGCAAGTTCTCAACCTCATCGGCTATCCGCTATCAGATGCTGTACGATCAATCGAGAGCCGAACATACCATTGTCATGGCTTTTTACTTGAGTCTTCCATCCTCGCATGACTCCAGCGCAGTTGATCAGTACATCGAGCTTGAGGCAGGTCGTCAGTTACAGTCTTTGTCGAGAAGAGTACACGCCATACCTTGGACTCCTTCGCTCCGAATGCGTCTGCAATCGCCTTGCACCCTTCCTTGGTAGACACATCGCCTTTAATACTAGTCGCCGCGTCAGCTTGCGTTACATCATGATATGTATTGACCACATACGCGACAATAGGTCCGCCAATCTCCTGGGCCGCGGCCTCAAGCACCTCCTGGCGACGACCGGTGATGTAGACTTTGGCGCCGTTTTGAATGAAGCCCGCTGTGATGGCTGCCATCTCATCATCAGCATGCAGCTGATATATACTGCAGCTGAGGATGCACTTACCCTTTCCGAGGCCAGTACCGCCCCCAGTGACAAGAACGATCTGAGGACGATAGTCAGAGATCCACCACGACGTCATAGCGAGGCAAACTGACCTTGTCCTTGACGTTGAAGATGTTGTCGATCTTGAAAGACATGGCTGAGTGTCTGTATATGTTTCTGTCGCTGCTGGGAGGGAGATGGCGACTTGACTACCTCGAAAGTATAAATGAATGGAACCCCTACAGGCGTGCTCATAGTAAGCGGACCGATGACCCGAGTCGGTCTCTTCGGACATCGCCGACAGCTTTCGGGTGCCCGCTCGCCCCCGGCCTGAGCGATTTAATGATGTCTCTCTGTTCAAAAAAGCCTCAGCGATGTACTGTACTGTACGAGGACCGTAGAAGACCAGCCGAGCCTCGGGGTATGCAGTTTGGGGCCTTATGCATCACCGGCCAACAGCTTCAAGGACTTTCTCAGGCCGACCTTTGATGTCTACTCTCACTTTGGAGGGTTGCGTTATTTCTAGACGGAGCCCGTGGTAGCCATATGTATTAGTCCTGTGATCGCTAATGTGGCCCTTGATATCTTTGAGAACAATGAAGTACTTCACAGCCTCGCGTGACCATGAGGGGGTATAAGCGGCCTTTCAGCCATCATCCGTCAGACTCGCGCTACGAGCAGTCAGCTACAATCGACTTTTGACGGCGGTATCTATATACGCATGTCGCGGAGACGGTGGATTGGCATATGTACATATGTATAGCCAAAGCCGACCACTTTGTCAATACCAGTGGCTGGTTGGCTGAGCCGAGCGTTTGCGTTGCGGTAGTCGCCGCCGAACTGTCCTCCACCATGACGGCCTCCACATACAGCGGTCTCTCGACGTGACTTTCCTTCTGCCTCAATCTTTCTGCTCTTTCAACTCGTCTCCAGCGACCGGCATTGGACACCCTCGCCATGTCCAAAGTACCGCCGCCCCCAGACTCCAACGGGAACCCCCTCATCGCCCTCGCCGTCGCCGTCATCTACGCCATCCTCTATGTCCTCCAGGGTATACGCTATGCGGTTGGGCTGGTCACGATACGTGTGCCAAGGTAAGTCGCAAGATACAATCATAGTCAATGCTCATGTCCCGTAGCTTGATTGTCCGCATGCTCCAATACAGCTTGACGATATCTCTCGGGTTTCCACACTTCCTGGGCCTGTTTGGTGTCGTCATGCTTGTTTTCTTCTTCTTGATAAGATATCGCTACCTCACGCGGTATACCCAACTGAAAGAACCGGCTCTACCCCCGCCATCGCCCACACTCGCAGACAGGCTGCTCCCCATGGACGCCGCTGCTCTAGGCCTCACAGACTCTCGAGCATCAGCAAGCTCCTTTCACAACTATCTTGACGACTTTCTTTCGGCAATTCGGATATTTGGATATTTAGAGAAGCCCGTATTCCACGAGCTCAGTAGGCACCTGCAAACCAGGAGGCTAGCTGCTGGTGATACCATGGAAATCGGCGGTGGGGAGTTCTGGTGTGTCGTGGAAGGCAAAGTCCAAGTTGTACGTAGGGTCTTGTAGCAATGGTCTCGACTGAAGCGTCTACCAGTTTGCCCCCGACGCTTCTCACCAAGCGTCTCGTGCTTCCTCGCCAGGGCCATCCGGGAAACCTTACAACGGCTATCACTTGCTAAATGAAGTATCGACTGGCGGTACACTCTCCTCCCTGTTTTCCATCCTCCATCTGTTCACGGAAGACATCAAGCTCTCGTGGAACTCTACTCCTGCGGACCAGCAACAATCTCCACAAGACTCTGAGAACCTGGTCCCTTCCGTACCCATGCAAAGACAAAACTCGGATGTCAGCCAGTTTGACATGTCTGCCACGACCTCTCCCACTGAAGTCCCGTCAGAACTGCAACCGAACAAACCTTCGAGGGGGAGATCATCGTCTATGGGTACGGCTAGCGATACTGTTCGTGGGTCGGAGGATGGCGAATCTGACTCGTTCACCATCCCTTCCTCGCCTCAAAGAGCCCGATCTCAATCTGAATCTATTCAATCTTCTCCCGCTCCTCAGCCCTCGACGACCCCCGTGTTCAAGACCGACTTCATCAAGGACGAAACACCCGAGAGAAAGAGGTCGGCAAACGTAGAACTTGGCGGTGATGCTTTAGCGGGAACCATTGCTAGGGCTACAGAGGACACGACGTTGGCAGTCATCCCCGCTGCAGCGTTTAGAAAGCTTACTACCAAGTTCCCCAAGGCAAGCGGGACGGTAGTGCAAGTGGTGCTCGAGCGATTCAGTAGAGTCACGTTCATGACCGGTGAGCTTTCTTCAATGGACGCACGATACATGCTAACATAAGGAAGCCCACAAATACCTCGGCTTGACAAAAGAGATTCTGCGCTCAGAATCATCTCTGAATGCTCTCGTCTCTCACCCCCTCCCCCGCTCGTTTTACACTGGGGGCGGCATGCAAGCCCTCCGAGACCGATTCCAACCCGAAACCCACGCGCACAAATCATTCAACTCTGCCGGTTCTTCTCCCGACCCGCGTGCCGGGAAAGACTACTTCAACTACGTACCTGTCAGTCCGACTGTCAAAGCCCCCAGCTTGTATCATGGGACCCCAAAAGCAACTAGTCCCGCCCACAGGAAATCGTCTTGGGGCAAGGACGCCGTGAAGGGCTTGACTAAGGTGAACGAGAAAGAAGGTGAAGCGTCGCCCATCACAGAGAAGAGTAAAGACAGGAGCGTTCCTGGCGGACAGTCTACCAACCTTGCTTTCAGTCCAAACACCCGGCACCCCAGCCCGTTCGTGCGAAGGACGTCGGCAATGCGTAAGCAAGTAGGTGCTGGGGACCTCGCCCTTTCATCCTTGGCGGATGAGAACCAAGTGTACTACCGGCCTTCGGCTCAAACTCCAGGGTTTGCCAGGATGGATACATTCAGGGGAAGGAACAGCACTCAGTCATCGTATGACCGTCCTCGAGGCGCTCAGTCCGTTGAGACTCCGACACCCTCGGAAGAAGAGCAGTCTGTCGAAGGAGAGATATTCAATTTGAAGGAAGCTGTACTGGAAAGTATCGTCAGGTCGATTGGCCTCACTCAACCGAGTGAAAGTGGACCTGAAGGCACTTATACTCCATTCGGGGGCAAGAGCTCTCTAGCTCCGTCCGTCAGTGCCCTGTCTACTCCCAACTCTCCCATGTTTCCTCCAAACTCCAATTTCTCCACTCTCTCCGGCCGTCACCGCCCCGCTGCACCAGCTCCACCCTTCGGCAATGTTCTTGACCTGATCAATGCGTCAAAAGAGAATGACGGAGTGATAGGCGGGATGTTGAGGGAAGCTGCGATGCATACGAGAGGAGTCGGGGATGATGAAGCGTCGAGTATATCTGCTTCCATACACGACTCTCAGTTTGGATCCATGGGTGGCTTGGGGGCCCTTGGTGGTCTTGGCGACAAGAAGGTGTTGAAGGAGCTGGAGAACCATGTGGAAATCTTGTTCTTCAAGAAGGGCAGTGTGCTGGTGAAGGAAGGTGAGAGGTCGCCGGGGATGTACTACGTGATCGACGGATTCCTAGAAGTGAGTCTCTTGCCTATGGGTTGGCATATGCTGACAATTGATAGACTTCTATACCATCCCATCAATCCACCACATCTATACCCAAGTCTGGTAACCTCAGCGAACGACCATTTGGTGCGGCGTTGGGGCTGGAATCGAAGGACGACGGATTGTCTGGAGGAAAGGAAGACGAAGCTCTGTTCACTGTGAAGCCTGGAGGTATTGCCGGTTACTTGAGCTCACTTTGCTGCACCGACAGTTACGTCAACATTGCGTAAGTACACTATGCCACCGTACCGGACATTATCAGAGCTGACCTTGTCATAGAGCCAAGACGGACTGCTTTGTTGGATTCCTGCCTCATCATACCCTTCAACGTATCATGGAGCGTCGCCCTATTGTACTTCTCACACTCGCCAAGCGCCTGCTATCCTTGTTGTCGCCGTTGGTGCTGCATATCGATGCTGCGCTGGACTGGCAGCAATTGAATGCTGGGCAGGTCCTTTATGAGAAGGGCGACAAAGCTGCCGATTTCTATATTGTCATCAGTGAGTTGTCATCATCTCGGACAGAGAGAGTATGACTCACCATCTGTCAGACGGCCGTCTTCGAGCATACACTGAAAAGGACTCCCACATCAACATCCTCCGCGAATATGGTCAAAATGACTCTATCGGAGAACTTGACGTTATCACCGCCTCTCCTCGAACTGAGACAATCCACGCTATCCGTGATTCTGAACTCGTTCGTATCCCGGCAGCACTCTTCGACGCGATCAGCGTCAAGCACCCAGAGACGACGATACAGTTCATGAAGCTCATCGCTGGAAGGGTGAGGCGCGCTGTCGGGGAAGAAGCAAGGACTGGCATTGCTGGCGGGAAAAGTCCAGCGCAGGGAGGTCTGGCGGGAAGTGTCGCTGGTGATGTCAATTTGAGTACGTCGTATCAAATCATCTTGCGAGGGCATTTTTCTGACTGGCATTGTAGAAACGGTCTGTGTCATTGGGTCTACGAGGAACGTCCCCGTCGCACAATTTGCAAGCAAACTCAAAAACGCATTGGAGGAAGTGGGTGCTTCAACATCCTACCTTGACCAAGCGACTGTAATGCGGCATCTCGGGAGACATGCTTTCGCTCGTATCGGGTGAGTAGTCCTTACTGTCATTCATATATATTCTGACCTCGTGCGCAGTAAATTGAAGGTAGCCGGGTGGCTGGCAGATCAAGAGCAACATTACCGTACTGTGCTCTATGTCGCGGACTCACCTCCTACTAGTCAATGGACTCTTACGTGCATTCGCCAAGCCGATCTAGTACTGGTGGTGTCTATGGGAGATGATCCCTCCCTGGGCGAGTACGAGAAGCTATTGTTGGCGACAAAGACCACTGCGAGGAAGGAGTTGATCATGTTGCATGACGAGAGAACTGTGGCTCCTGGGTCGACGAGGAGGTGGTTGAGCGTGCGTCCTTCTTGAATTTAGTACACGCTCCATAGCTAACAAAGACGCAGAACCGCCCATGGATCCAAAGGCACTATCACGTCGAGCTTCCCGGGGTCGTCACTCCTGTCCGCCCAGCACCTACGGTCCACGATCCTGCTGCGATTGCAGCCTTCAAGCATCTTCGAGAGCGAGTGGAGACGCGTATCAGGAGATACCGCGGTCTGCGTCCCTTTGCCCGGCCTCGCCGGCCACCACACATGAACGATTTTGCGAGGATTGCTCGTCGTCTATGTGGGCAACAGATTGGTATCGTACTAGGTGGTGGTGGTGCCAGAGGTATCTCTCACATAGGCATGCTCCAGGCGCTCGAAGAATACGGGATCCCCATTGACGCCATTGGGGGCTGCTCCATCGGCAGTTTTGTCGGTGGGCTCTATGCAAGGGAGACGGACCTCCTGGAGACTGCTGGGAGAACAAAGCAGTTTGCGGGGAGAATGGGGTCAATGTGGAGAATCCTAAGTGACGTGACGTACCCTTTCGTGGCTTATACGACCGGGCACGAGTTTAACCGCGGTATTTGTGAGTCTACTATCGTCTACTGCCAACTCAGTATCTGATATCATCTGGTAGACAAGGCTTTCTATAATACACACATCGAAGACTTTTGGATCCCCTTCTTTGCCAATTCAACCAACATCACTCACTCAAGGATGGAGGTCCACCGTACAGGTTATGCTTGGCGCTACGTTCGAGCATCCATGACCCTTGCGGGTCTTCTCCCTCCACTGTCTGATAACGGCAACCGTGAGTCGCTGGTGTCTTGTTCATCACGACTTGAGCTGACCCATCACAGTGCTTGTGGATGGTGGTTACATGGACAATACGCCTATCCAACCTCTGCGTGACCAGGGTATCCACCATGTCATCGTTGTGGACGTCGGATCAGTGGATGATACTTCTCCGAGGAACTATGGAGACTCTGTGTCTGGATGGTGGATCTTCCTCAACAGGTGAGCTCCCCAGGTGGACAATCAGGCCCTTCGAAACTGACATGTATTCCAGGTTCAACCCTTTCTACGAGAGGAGGGTGCTATCAATGACAGAAGTTTCGGCTCGACTTACATAGTGAGTTTTTGATGTTCATAAAGTCTGCCAGCTAACCATCTTGAACAGTGTGACGTCCGTCAAGACCCTTGAAGAGGTCAAGGTCGACCCCACTTGCCTTTACCTTCCTATGCCCTGCCAGCAATTTGATACGCTTGGTGGCTTCAAGCAATTCTCCGAAATCCTTGCTATCGGACTCAAAGCGGGCAGGGAGGGACTGAAAAAGTGGAAAGAAGAAGGGAGATTGCCCACCGGCTTTGTTGATGAAAACAAGGCAAAGGGCGGGGGGGGGAAGGTGGATAAGGGAAACAGGTTGAGACGCATGTCCATTTAGACAATCACAAGGGCACGACCCGCTCGGCAACGAGCGGGCAAGCGGCGGATGTAAATTTTGAGGTACCTCCAGATAAGTGATTAGTGCAAAGATTTAAGGAAGACGATTTGATTTAGAGACTGGAGAGTGCAGAAAGCGTGTGTAGCCATTGAGGCAGACCAAACGATGCATAGGCAGGCAATATGTACAGTTAAGCAAAGCAGAGAGAAGAGACGGAGAAAATTGACACTACTTCCTCGATTTTTTAGTCGGGGAAGACGACTCGGCGGGGGGCTCTCCCAGGAAGGCGACAGCGGGGCGGCGGCGGACGGGGCTCACCATGTGGGGCGAGGAAGAGGAAGCCGAGGAGGAGGAGAAGGAGCCGACGTGGTGCATCGACTGGAGAGTGATGACGTAGACGCCATCGACCCTCTTCTCGACGGGGCCGGAGACGAAGACGAGTGAGCCGTCCTTGTACGGCCAGTAGGGCCAGCGAGGGGAATCGGGCACTTGGACACGCCACAGGATTACGGGCAATTGCGGGGTCTTCTGGAGCGGGCACTTCCAGTTTCAGGTTGTGTCTCCAGTCTTCGGTGTAAGTCTCTAACTCTCAAACGCTATCAATGCATGTACACAATACGTACTCTAGCAATCAAGTGAAGGTAGCAAGGGTGGCTTCAATTATGTCTCTATAAACAACGTTACGAGTGAAACCTGCACGGCCCTGTTCACTGTCATCGAGCAAGATTCTGACGTTGGCAGGTACTTTTGCTCTAGACAGTGCAACATAGAGTTGACCATGAGCAAAAACAGGGATCGAGAGATCAACGCCGACGATGCCAAGAGATTGGCCCTGGGCCTTGTTGATGGTCATGCTGAAAGCTAGACGAATCGGGAACTGGCGCCGGCGGAAGGTAAAGGGAAGGCTCGTGCTGTGGCCAGAGATGATGGTGACGCGCGGGATCAGACAGATGTCACCAGCATGATCACCCGTGACGATAGTGGCTTGAATGACGTTGGGTAGAAGTTTGTTGACTATGAGCCTTGTACCATTGCAAAGTCCGGCGCTCGGATCAATGTTTCGGAGGAGGATGACGGGAGCGCCGAGTTTAAGACGAAGATGGTGCTCGGGCATGCCTGGCGGGGACACACTCTCTATAAGCTCTAGGGAGTAAGACGGCATAGCTCCCTCATCAACATCCTCGGCGTCGGCGGAGTAGTACGACTTCTCGTCGCCAGGGAAAAGATCGAGCATGCCTGAGTTGATATCGTCAACGGCGCTGTTCGTAGGTGCTAGGATACATCGCTCCTGGAAGTAGGTAAGGCTGTCATCGGCGGTGGTGTTGCGGGTATGGATATCAGGGTAGACATGATCGATTAGGGACTGTCGGTTCGGAGTGAGCATACCGTCGGGGATGCGGACTAAGCCTTCCTTGTTGACCGAGGCACCGCTTCCAACTTCCAACAGCCAGGCAGCATAGGAAGCTGTCTCCGTTTTATCTTCGTCCGTCATGCCCGGCCGGCGCAGGCGCAAGTTCTCGGTCAGAGCCAGGAACTTTATGGCACCCCCCTCCCATAAGGGCGAGTGGATCAGCGAAGCCTGAGAGACCTGGGCAGGAGAGCCTTTGGGGACGACAGGGAGGCACTGTCTGAAATCGCCAGATAGAAGGACAGTAATGCCACCGAAGGGTGAAACGCAGTCGCGAATATCCCTCAGCGATCGATCAACGGCTTCAAAGCAAAAGCGATGCTGGGCAGGAGCCTCATCCCAGACAATCATATCCACCCGACGTAGAAGGTCGGCAAGAGGGCTCTGTTTCTTGAGTGAGCAAGCGTCGCCTTCGTCGATATCAATTGGGATAGCAAGACGGGAATGGGCAGTGCGGCCGCCTTGAAGTAGAAGGGCGGCTATGCCGGAGGACGCAACAGCGAGAATGATTTTTCCCGAAGCACGAAGCTTCGCTAGAAGGGAGTTCTCGAGAAAGGTTTTGCCTGAGCCACCGGGCCCGTCGAGGAAGGCGCAGAGACCGTGGTGGTCGGAGACAGCGGTGAGGAGCTCATCAACGATCGCTCGCTGTTTTTCGGTAAAGAGAGCGCTGTTTCTCTCCCAGAGATCGTTACACTCTTCCTGGTTGTAAGCGAGCTCGTCCATGAGCAGGCGGTTCTCATGCTTATCGATGTCGAATTGGACCGTTGGGAGAGGCATGGCTACTGCCTCAAGGGATGAGTGCATGCCGCGGAGGATGTGCTCAATCTGTGCCAGGGTGTAGCTTTGGAGCTGTTCCTCGGTAGGCTTTTGGATGTGCTCGAGGGTGGAGAGACGATCTGCGTTGCCCTCAGCGAGCCATTCCCAGGTACACTCCCAAAGATAAGGCGGGGACGCCGGGTGGCACTCGATGAGAATGATAGCGAAGAGGCGACGGATGGCGTACGGCCCGCATATGGTCGCAGCGTCGCGGATGCAGTCGATGAATTGCCGGTCATCCGCGAGGAGACCAAGCGCGACACATGCTTCCTGGAACGTGTCCCTGAGGATACCTTCAACGGTGCGAAGATGTTCGAAGGACTTGGGGCATGGAACATGATGCAACAGAAGACGAAGGTAAAACTTCTCACCGGCAGCGGGCGAGACGGCGGATACCCTGCCGATGGTGTGGTTGAAACGGTCCCGTTCCTTCCAGGTCCTGCTAGGCGGCTGCCAGGCTAGGTGCTCGGGAGCGTCAGGATAGGTGGTGTCCTTGAGAAGGCCAGGCCAGTGAGCAGTGGCCGTGAAGAACTCCGTGAGGGTAGTACGAAGAGCACGTTCGTTGCCGAGGACATCGTGGAGGTTGGCGGTTGGCTTGAAGTAGACGGGCTGTTCGTCGGGCAGATGAATCGCTAGAGTTGCAACGGCAGGGGAACGGCCTCTCATAGGGAAGGATAGAATATGCCAAGCAGCTGATGTGTATATGTTAGCTAAGATTGATAGGACGAGTAGAGAACGCACCTTCAACAGGGGAGATGTACCGAGAATCCTCGTACTCTTTCACTTCATTCCTAGGTTCCTTGTCGTCCGATACATTCACGGCGATGCGGTCTTCTCCTTTGTAAATGTACTTGTAGATGTACTTGACCGCGGAGATCGACGAGCAAACTTCGACGTTGACGTGGCAGTCATATCTCAGCAACAGGTAGGGGTTGTATGTGACAACGTCTTGGTTGGTATACGTGTAGTTGCCATGCTGGGTATGCTGCTGCCATATGTTCCCGTTTGCGCGACGGCGGTAGGTAGGGTAAGCATCTTGCGTGAAGGACGTCTCGTCTGCGAACGGTTTAGGGAAATGGCTTTTGCAGAAGGACCTGTGGTAAACATTGTCCTTTCGCATGCAGGCCGCCGTAGGGTCGAAGTTGCCGCAGGGTCTGTGAAGCATGTGCTTCGTAACGTGGCCAAAAAGTGTCGGCTCCTTGACGGGATCAGGCATCTCAGCGGAGACCATGCGATCTACGTCCTCGGGTGTCTTCGGTTTCGAGGCACGATCGAGGATGAAGAGGCAGTGTGCATGGGGGAGACCTCTCTTTTGGAATTCGATGGTGTACATGTGAGCGATCACCTGAAGAAGGATCAGTGAATGCAGAGAGAGGAAGAAGGATGAACGAACTTTGCCGAAGGCCCGCTTGCTAGTCATGTCGTCCAAGAACTCTTCCAGCTTCAGTCTAAACACGCGGGCAACGATGTCCGGGCGGTCTGAGGATGTTTGACCAGGCAGAAGTGCGTTGACGATTTCTGGCCATTGCCCGTTACAGGTGATGGTGATGAAGAGGTCCGGATGACCAAACTTCTCAACGACACGCATCGAGTCCTGATACTCGTGGTGCATGGCCCTAGGCCCGGTGGAGAACGTATGGGAAAGGTAGATCTGTTTGCCTACCTCGTCCGCTTCGAGTTCGTCCTGTATAGCATCCGCGAGGCCGCGTTTGAGATCAGTGCGGAGAAGTTTCTGATTCTGCTCTTGGAAACGGAGTCTGGATGATTCCGTCTGGGCCCAGACGTCGTCGAGATACTCTTGGAAGAGTAATCCGGCGTGATGCAGAATGTTGAAGACACGTTCGCGTTTGAAGAGGGAGTAGGCGTAGAACTGAGCTTGTGTAACATGATGAGAGCCATTTCTCCCGGAGGGGACATCGGTGGTGGGCACGACGTCTGTGATATGCATCAGGACATAGAGTCAAGAGTAAGATGAGCAACGTACGTGTATGGAAGGGAGGGAGGAGGGGATCAGTGGAAGCAGTGTTAGTGCCGTAAGCAGCCGTCTCGTCATGCGCCATCTCCGAAACCAACTGCACCGATGAGGAATAGTGTAAGGGGTCGTGAGAGTTGCTGAGAGGAATTCTGGGATGCCAGCCAGGCTCGCCGTAAGGGAACAGGAGGGGGAAGTGTAGAGGGACGAAATGCTCGGAGAGCTCGGGGATGCGATGGAGGGAGTTGGTTGCGCGTGACTGCCATATGAGTTCCCGACCGTTGTGGTCGGGGTCATTGGAGTTATCGTAGATGAGCGCGACGTCGTTCGACGTTGGAGTGTTGTACGTTCGAGGGTCGTGACCTTCTTGGGACATGTGGAGATGGAGATGGGCATTGTTCTGATTGTTGCGATCCATTCTTTCCTTGCATGTCAAGATAGATTGTACATACGGGTTGTGGCTGAACATAACCTCCTCTATGTTGCGAAGAACAGTTGGCTGACATAGGTTGTGGAATATCCCTTGGCGAGTTTCGGCTCGTTGATCGGGGGACATGTCGGCGATATAGATCTGAGCCCAGCGCACATTCCCGTCCGGTGGTGGAAGAAGGGAGCCAATCTGATGGTAGACCCTGCCACTGATGGAGAAGGTGTAGACGCCTTTCGCGCCATAAACGGACTTGTCCTGTTTCTTGAAATTCATGGAGGCCATGGCCATCGCACCGTTGTAGTTGCGGACCTGCTTGCGAAACTCTTTGGCCTCTATGAGGAGATACTGTCAGCGGGGTCTACGGGGAGTCTGCTTGGAGTCTGACGTACCTGGAGTGTTTGCGGTCCACAGCGTCTTCAAAAAGGGAGGAGGCTCGAGCGGTGTTGGCAGGATGACTTTGCCCTTAGAGCAGCAATCGGAGAATGCGGCTTCGTGTTCGGTAGAGTGCTGGGCGTCGGCAGGACGCTCGGCAGCCCAATGGAGGGCACCGCATTTGTCGCACTTATAGTCACATGGCCCGAGCGAATACTGGGCAACGACACCGTCCTGGTGGGCACGGAGTGCGAGAGGGGTCGCTGGGTCGGTCTTCGTTCTAGGGCGGCCAGCGCCGCTCGACTTCGTAGGCTTGCCATACGGGACGGTGGTAAGGAGAGGTTTGATGGGCTTGCGAACGTGCTTGGGCATGATGGGAATGATAGGTGAGAGGTGAAGAGGTCAGCGAAAGGAAAGTGGGCGGACGGAAGAGAGCGGAAGAAGCAGGAGAGGTCGACGCGGCGGAGGAGAGCGCGAGAGTGGACCCTGAAACCTTATACGCGATTTTGAAACTTCGGCGGGCTCGGAAGGGGCAAGAGCGCTATGCATGCATGGGCGAAAAAGGTATGGGAGGCAAGACCCGAATTTTCTTCATCCAGGATAGAGAGCCGAAGCTCGAGCGCGAGCTGGAGCGCGAGGGAGGCAAGAACGGGATCAACGCTCGCACTAATCTATTCTTTCTTTTTAATAGTTGCGCATTTGTACTGTATCTATTTAGGCATCATGTCATTCATCATGTACAACATTGAAAGCACTATTACACAAATTTGTACTTGTCACAACTTCGCTGTCACCCTCTAGACAAGTCTAGCCCCTCGCATCGACTCCAAGCCGACCAGGGGAGATGCTCATTCCCTCCAGACTCGTGCTCAGACCGCTATCCCTGCTCTTCTCGCCCCAAGCCCTTTTTCTGTGATCTCCATACGACCCAATCTTGAGTGGGAGGGGCAATCCGCGGTGAGGAAGGTGATCCTCCAGCTCAGAATCCTCATTCATCTCCTCTTCATCCTCTTCTTCTTCCTCCTCATCGTCCGACTCATCCTCGGAATCAGAGTCGAGATCCTCGGCGACTTCACCCCATGTCCTATACAACCCTTCCACAAACTTTTTCGATTTGGGAAGATCGTAAGGGTCAAAGGGGAAATACGAATCCAGCCCAGCCTCCACGTTGACCTGCCTCGCCTGTCTCGGCAACGTTTGTGCCGCATGTCCCGCGACGCTCGCGGCGGAATTGCGTGCCATCCCAGATCCCGAATTAGTTCTGCCATTGGGAGGCAAACTCGATTTGGCAGTGGTAGGGATTGAGTGGGATGAGTTGGAGCGAGAGTGGGAGGATTGAGAGTTGGCTCCTAGGATGGAGAAGCAGTAGGCGAACTGGGCTTTTTGAGCGACCTTGGCGAAAGTCTGGACGATTGTGGGGTTACATCCCTTCGGTAATGTCAGCGTCGATACTGGTGAAGCGAAGTGAGACGTACGAGAAGAGGATTCAGATCGCTAAAGATGGCTCTCTGCAGAATATCCAAGTCTGCCATCCACTTGCCCTCTTCCCCACTGCCAGGCTGCAAGCCTTCCTCGCCATCCATATCCATGTCCCCCACGATCCCATCGCCCTCACCCTCCCCAGCAGCAGCTGTAGCCGTGAACGCTTTCCATCGGAAGCAGAAAATCAACATTACCGCCTGACACACGGCATAGAATAGCGGCAGCTCATCGACACCTTTCCCAGCAAGCACCCGCGATTGGTGGAGTTTACCGTCAATGTAGGCGAGCAGGTAGGTGAGGACTGTGCGCGCTTGCGAGTCGGAGACGAAACGCGCACGACAGACGATGGAGCCGATGTATACTGTCGCGGCGGTACGCTGGTTCATACTCACATTGCCCAGACCTGGGATCGCAGGCGAGGGCTGAGAGTTGGTGGCGTACAGCGCTTGACTGACTAGGAGACCGAGGAAAAGGTCGGTGTGCGCGGGGGAGAAAGATGATGTAAAGAAGAGAAGGAAGGGGATATGTTGGGTGGCAGATGTGGGGAGGATTTGGCGAGAAAAGAGGTTGAGCAGGGTCTGGAAATGAGCCAAGCTCTGGGCCTCGCTGACGGGTCGGCGAGGAGCGAACGGCGATGCTGGTACCTCAAAAGTAGGTGTAGACCTGCCTGATGAAGTAGAAGAAGCCAGCCCTTGAGCAGCGAGGTCGACAGCTGGAAAGTGCGGATAGCTGTTGCCCATGTATTCCGAAATGTGCTGAAAAAAGTGCACGAGCATGCCGTCCAGCTTTTCTCGCATTGATTTGACGTTGGCAATCTTCTTTTGCCTCTCTGCCTCGGCTTTTCTGTCATCCACGCCCTCGTCATCAGAATCTCCGCTTTCAGCACCGTCTGCAGAGGACAGGTCGTCGGGATCGGGGTCGCCCTCCGAGTCCTCATCGTCGACGCCTAGGGAACCAGGGAGATCGGGGGATAGAGAGCGTGGACGAGGGAGGTCCTGGGATATGGGTAGGTCGAGAGGGTCGATGGATGCTTTCGGGAATTGTGGCATGTCTTCAGAGTCGCTCTCATCGTCCGAGTCGTCCTCGTCATCCTCTGTTGAATTCGTGATTTCCACCTATTTTGGTGTAAGACGGAATCCCGAAAGAGAATGTATCACTCACATCTATTCTCAACATCCGTCCTACAATCTCGCCCCAGACTCTCCCACCGAGCTCGGGACAATACCCAATCAACTCGCAGCAGTTCCTCACCCATGTCGTTTGCGCCACTTCCGGTTCGCGCTTGTTTGGGAAATTTTTGATGAGAAGTGGTTGAATGACATTCGGGAGCGTAGGAATCAGGGATATCAGGTGAGACAGGAGGAGGTGATGCCGGGCATGGAATGTTCTGCGTGGCAGAGACGTCGCAGTAGGATGGGTCGGTTCTGGGAGAACGTCAGTGGGGCGTCACACGACCCGAAGCGGTTACTCACGCCAAGTCAACCCCTTCACTGCCATACCCACAACCTCCTTCGCCCACCCAGGCTGAGCACTGACAAGCACTGCGGCAAATCCAATGAATGTCTTTACAAACTTTTCATCGCCGGTGGCCCATGGGAGGCTGATGATTGCACTGACCAGCCCGCTGTGGACGTCTGGGGCCAAAAGGGAGACATGCGCAGATACAGCTCGCAGAAGCGGGAGCAGCGGTGGTAGCAGAGGGATAGGCTGGGTAGGCGTGGGCAAGAAGTGGGCGAGGAGGTCGTTGTAGTGCGATAGATTGCCCTGCTTGGACTCCTGGAGCGCTTTCGGGACAAAGACAGCGATGAGCCCCTTCTGGAAGGCCTCCCGATCCTTTGCACCAGAACTGGTTGCCCGTCCGTCTTTGCTGTCCCCCGTGCTCTTTGTCCGCCGAGGTCGAGTCTTGGAGTCGCCGTCTGACTCTCTGGGGCGCTTCCGACCAGCGAGGGACGATGCGCGGGAGGAGGATGCGCTGGGAGAGTCGGTGTTGAAGGGGGCGGTGGGAGGGGGCATGGGGGGCTTTGCCTTTGTGTGTTTGTGGAGGGGGGTGAATGCGAGGGCGGACGATGGCATCCCGCTGGTACATACTGAACAGAAATTTTGGACATTGAACTTCGTCAAGAGGACATGGGCGCTGATTATGTAACAGAGATCCCACCGCGAATGGTAAACCGTCCGTATGAGAAGAATCTTGATCTATTCATCTCTTCATCTCTTTAAAGGGCCGTCTCCTGGGCACAGCAAGCAGCAATGGAGGTCTTCAAGCCCTCTCTCTTGACCAGCAAAGGTATCCTCTCCTCTTTCTATGACCTCGGCAACCCGGCCCGTCTCTCTGGTCCACCTTCTTCTCGTGGCAACGGCAAGCTCTCGCGATGGGATTGAACTTCCTGCCACCTGATAACTACAGTCACCACCATGGAGTATCAAATTACCAGCTTCAATAACTTGATCAAAGAGCTCCTCGCAGCATGACCACCGCCATGGGGCTGCTAAATGACCGCGATATGCTTATGATAGCTATAGGACGAATCATTCGACGTGGACGTAATGGTGTCTGTCGCTCTTGCAGTGTATCAACAGGCTGCACCAAGCAAAGAAACGGGCAGGGTGCAAGGTTTGGTCCAGAAATACTGGTAGATGGCGATTGATGCAAGATGTTGACTGACCGCCGCACGTGGCATGAGACAGGTCGGGTGTGACTTTGCTTTTGATATGAGTAAGTGCAATGTTTGCACCTCTATCTTCTCCCCGTTTCCTCTTCTTCTTGTGCCCCTCCCTCCTTCACCTCCCCTCTTCCTCCTCTCCCTCCGCCATGTCGCAACCAAGCGGACCTCCCTCGACCCCGCCGAGCATCCCTCACCAAGAACAGGAGCCAGCCTCCACCGACAAAGTCGCACCGAATCCCAGTACACCTCCAAAGACACCCACTCTCAAGCACGCATTCCAGCCAAACACCCCTCGCACTCCCCGCACCCCCTATCGTCCCCGCTTCACCCTTGTGGACCGCTCCCCCAACGGACGCTATGTCGCCCGTTCTCCACCCTCCGAGGATGACCCAACCACCGTTTGGGGTGTTGTCATCACCATCTTGTCTTTCAAAGAACAGTTCGCACTGTGGGACGAGATCAAGCTTGACAACCGCCTTCTGCAAGCCGAGGACGTCCAAGCCGGGCTTTACACTTGGAGGATGGACAAGAAAGAGGAGGATCTGGAGATGAAGCTGGGCGACTGGCTATGTGAGCTTCGCCAAGAGCTATCACGCTGGCTGGAAGGAGAGGGGTATGTAAGATTCAGGAATACCATGTCGCAGTTCTGGATGAGTGTTGAAGACGATGTGACTGGCGAGATTGTCCGGGAGGTGAGCCCGAATGCCTCACAATCGCCTCGTTGCTGACATATCACCACAGGGCTCTTACGACCCTCAGCTTTACAGACCTCTTCGAGAATGGTTCGCCAACCTCAGCAACCAACACTACCCCGCCGGCCAGTCTCCTAATACTGTCCCTCTCCATCTCAAAATCACCTGGGTCACACCTGCACCTTTCTGCCTGGTCGGCCTCAAAGACCGCACCAGCGATGTCGCAAGGAGCCTCGATGTCACCCAGAAGGGAAAGATCACGCGGGCCGAGGCGAACCGTTGTAGTCTGGCAGGGGTCCTGCTTCCGGACGATCGGATAATCCTTCTGGTCGACTTGTGTCTCAGAAGCAAAGTTACTCGCAAATCCTGGGATGCGACTTCTCGTCTCACAGACTACAAGTGGGACTTGCGTCCAATCTCTCCACCAGTCCCGACCTCTGCGGATGAAGATGTGATTCGGGCTTCCATTGCCGAACCCGTCCCTCACTCATTTGGCCGAGTACATGGCGATGACAGCGGTGGGGCTCCGCCCTACATGTTTACACGCCCCTACGCCGAGTCCTACAAACTTGGCGATGAGGACCATTACCACGAACAAAAACCAGACAAGCAGAAGGCCCTAGGCATTCTCGCGCGCCTGACCAGGCAACTCCTCGCAGAACCGCCAAAAGAGAAAATCGAGATGCGCTACGTCTCTCCCTCTCGCGACCCAGAGTATTTTGTGGACGAGGCAAACCTTGTCTCGCCCTCTCCCAACTCTGAAGCACCAGACTCGGAGAAGCCTGAAGAATCCCGGACGGACCCTGTGTATCTCGCTAACGCGCCCCCCTCGGCGTCCATCAGCCAGACCCATGGTCGCTTGCCTCTCAAGCCCGACCCACTCGCTGCTCGCTCCCCATCATCGCCTTGCAAGGCTGACAGCTTTTCGCCTCCTGCGTCGCCTACGACCCCTACTCGGAGACGCTTCTTTCATCGCAAAGCGTCGGGGACTGGGATTGGCGACAGTCCGTCTAGCCCTCATGGGCCGTCGCCCTTGTCTGATCCGCACTTGAAGAGTCAAAAGGGTGGGATGCAGATCACAAAGCGCATGCCTCCACCTCCCCCGCCCACCTTCTCGCCTCCTCAAAGCTTGCTGCAGCCTTCCGGGGACACTCTCCTATCCGGTGAAAGCGCGCCTGAATCACCAAGTTCACGAGACATCATGTTGGACTCTACAACGTCACTTGTCTCCAGCGCTTCTTCGTGCACCACTATCGATGATCCTTTCGCCCTCCCCTCTTTCGAAGCTATCGATGGTACTCGTCAGGCGACCCCCTCCAAGGCTTTGCCGAAGACTCCTTCAAAGACCACCGCCGGCGATTCTTTCGGTCTTCCACCCTACGCTTACACTGTGGTTATCAAGCCCGTCATCAAGTCCGTCGAGCTTGCCAAAAACAGCAAGTCTACCAAAGACACCACCCAGTCTGCCGAAGACACCACCCAGTCTACCAAAGACACCAACAAGTCTGCCGAAGACATCATCAAGTCTACCAAAGACACCACACTCCAGACCCCCGGCAAAAAGACTAGAAGGCTTCTACACAAGGTCTCTTCCTACTTGTCTCCTAAGAAGAGCTGGTATGGAGGGCATAAGGAGAAGAAGCGTCAAGATAAGACTGGAGAGGAGATGAAGCGTCACGAGAAGATTGGGGACAAGACGGGAGCGGAGACTTTGCAGGTCCGGAACGAGGCTCAGGTCGATTATGATGACACAACCTGCGAGCCCCGGGGCCAACTCGAAATCGACCGCGTCGTTGCGCCCGAGGGCAATGGGCAAGGACGTGAAGCACCTCGAATTCACGTCAGAGACAATGGCCGAACAGAGACGAGTTCAAAGTCTGAAGGGAATGGAGTCGTTGGTGGGGCAGTCGAGAAGAGTAGTTGGAGACTTGAGACAACAGGCTGAAGAGCGGAGAGACACTATATGAGGAGGCTGTATCGGACTATCGCTTTGTAGCGCTTTAATTAACGCTAACATTATTGTACTTGTTGACCTCACTGGCATGAATTTCGTAACTTGCGAAACATGATAGCGTGCCATGACGAAATACATGCGAGCCTGGAGAGGTAAATGGAAACATCAGAGCACGAGAGTCCGTATGATGGTGTCTACTCCTCGCCGTTTGGGTCACTCTTGTAGATCTCGTCTGCAACTTCGTCTCCCATAGGCGGCACGACACTCTCCTTCAATCCACTCGAGATAGCAACTCGGCGGAAGAGACGTTCGTAGGCGTATTGCGCAGGGTGTATTTCGTGATGATACCAACTATCACCAAGATATTATTAGCTGGGGTCTGGCGTGCGCATGGGTCTGACTTACTAGTTTACTGCCACCACCAGCCCTTCGTCGCCCTCCTCCTGCTCTACACGATGCCACCAACCAGCCGGCAGGTAGAGCGTCTCTCCCTCTCTCAATGTTATTCTGATCTTTCGAGATGATTTGGGCGTCTGTTTGGAAGCCACCCAAGGGATCTTTGGAGGACCGTCTCTGCTGGAAGAAGAGCTCGATGAGGAGGACGAGGAAGGTCGAGCCAGGGCGGCGTCGAGGACGGGCACAAGGTTATTGTTCTCGTCGCGTTGAAGAGTTGAGGGGGCATAGAATCGTTCTTTTGTCAAGCATCAGCTCAGATTCCTATCAAAGCGAAGGCATGCACTCACGTTTCAGGTGGGCGGTCTCGATCGGAGGTAAGAGTGTGAATATCTTGGATCCAGCAAGGACATGATATATGTTCTCGAAACTACACGATCCAACGTCAGCGTCTTTGCAGTATACAACAAAGGGCACGTGCGGATCATGATGCAGGGACGTAGTGCTCCGACTATCGCCAATCCAGAGATTCACAGCCTCCGACTCTCTGCCTACAATGTCGTCAGGTAATTTCAGACATAGTCATGCAATCTAGCGTACCGACAGCTCCTTTCATCCATTCCACGTCCCTCTTGATATACTCTTGGAACATATCCAGATCTTCAAGATCGCCGCAATAGTGAGGCGTGTCTCGGTAGATGTTGCCGTCCTGGGATTGGAGGTAGTATGCTTCTCGGTCTTCTTCAGGTCTCCTGTTACCTATGAAAGTGTTAACGAGGGACCAGATCACAGAATCTGAGACTTGCCTAGACGAGACACCAGGTCTTTGATAGTCATCTTCGCATCGAGAGCTTTGACAAACGTCTTGCGTCCATTGGGCAACGTCCTTACTGAATCTGCCCATCTACAAAATCCTTCCTCCAGTCAGTTTCTTTCTTGCACTTTAGCCTAAATTCAAGAGCATACCCATCGTCCGTGACAGCAACAGTGACCTTCTCATCACCCGCTACATCCTCATAAACCTTCGACTTGCTCCAGTCATGCCCTTCAGCGGATTCTGAAAGAGGTGAGACCCCTAGTGCTCTGCGTCAGCATTATCTCTGAGACCCAGGTATACACAGTTCACCTTTGATAACACAAGGATGACCATTATGTATCATCCTCAGAGCTTCCAAAGCTGACGGTGGCGTCTCCATGATCGTTGCTTCTCTCGGGGCCATATCTAAAGAACAGTCAACTTCGATTTTGACTTCTCTCGCCGAATGGTTTACCATAGTAGTCCTCTACACTCTCCTCTATTGACCTCCTCAGATCTCTAGAAGGGACATCGTCGTTTACCGTCTCTTCAAAATGGTCGAGATGATCGAGATCATAGGGGTCGTATGTGGAAGAGGCGAGGCTTGTTCCAGACTTGGATCGACGCATACTTGGCGGGAAAAGACTTTGAGACTGTAGAAACGCCTTCTTCAGCTGCGGGCTGGGGTGTGATAGTGGACAGGCTGTGAAAACGCTACAGAGAACAAAGAATAGGGCAAGTCTCAACTTTTGCGCATGATGTAATTCATGTTTTTAACCAAGTTTTTACAAATTACTGATCTGTTTGTTTGGTTCAGCTGAGGTGCCCGAGCTGGGAACAAGCTCCAGTCCCATGACGAAGACTTCCCTCCCAGCAGTTCCTATCTCGTCTTTCAGATCATTCTCAATCAACACGCAGAGGTCAGCACAATCAGTCAAAGTGGCCGCGCAGGTTGAGTCGAGATACTCAAAAGTACCAAAAAAGCCATATGGTATGGTTCACTCAAATGAGATGCTCAGGATCACAGAATGTATATACATATACTCGACGAGCTTATACGGTCAACAGCCACGATGTCGGCCTCTAATTACTGTCTTCTACGGGGGAACTATGAGGAATGAAACGTTATTATAGAATGTGGTAAAATGTGGTAAAAGTCTATGTTATCTTCTCTTGACCAAAAGTCCATGTATCCTTCTCTTTACTCAAAAGTCCATGAATCCTTCTCTCTCTACCTGACGGCCGCCCTGCCTTCATTCCCGTTTCTACGCCATCGCCTCCAGCTCGTCCCAGTAGAACGGCTGGCCCCCAGCCTCACAGGAGCTCCCCACGTCCATCATTCCCTCCAGACCCAAATATTCGTTGGTCATAGCCGGGCCAGTGAAGAGGGGCGCGGCAGGAGAGTCGGCTGGGAAGTTCCAAAGACCATTCCCGGCAACATCCATCTCAAGACCGAGAGTTGGGCCAAAAGTGGCGGGGGCTGGCAGGGAGACGTGGACATTGCTCGCCGTGGCGGGTGTGGAGGCCACGTAGGAGCCAAAGGACCAATCGATCTCGGCTTCGGCAGACTGAGCTTGGAATTCTGGCATGGCGGCAAGGCCGTTGAAGCCATAGTTGAAAGAAGGAGCGGCAGCAGGCTGCGACTCGAAGGCGGGAGCAGGACCAGTAATGTTGACCATGGGTGAGCTCGGGGTGGCGAGGTTGATACTCGCTTGGGAGTAGGGTGCACTCATAGAGTAGGAGAGGTTGGGGGTAGACGTGGAGGGAGTGAAGGAGGGAGTCGTGCCGGGAGAGGAACGGTCGCTAGAAGACTGCTCGAGAGAGGCAGCGGATGCGGGTTGGCTCGGTCCGGCCTGAACGCCAATCTGACTACGCTCAGGCGCAATGACCATCTTTTTACCATCCTCCGTGAAGATCTCCAGACCGAGCTCGATAGCCCTGGGTCTCAACTTCCCCTCGCCTCTACCCTCTAGCCAGAAACAGCACTTGTAGCCTCGGCTAGTGCACCTTTCGCAGCGGTAGATGTCGTCCACATTGCACTAATGCTCATGTCAGCCTCTTTGGTCGGTTCATGGATGGGATGGGGTGTACTCACACCTCTCTGGGCAACTCGACAGCACTCGCAGGCCATACTGGAGCGGGTGTGCTTCTTGGTGCGCTTGATGCCGGCCCGCTTGAGGTGGGTGGGGGTCGGCGCCTTGGCAGGGCTCTTGTTGGAGGGGTTGGGAGAGCGCTTTTTGCCAGCAGACCTTTGAGTGGGAGTGATGGGGGTCTTGGAGATGGCAGTAGAAGCAAATTTGGGTGTGGTGGGAGGAGAGATTGGGACGATAGAGGGCTCGCGAGTGAGGGATCCCGCAGTATCGTCGATGGTACCGGCCTTCTGTATCTATGTCAGCCCCTTGCCAGAGCTTGTTCGTGTATAGCATGCTTACCTCGGGAGCGGGCTGGATACCAGACTGGTAGTTGAAGAACGCCTCGTGGCTCACTTTCACACCATTGATGAAAATCTCCGCGTCGTGAGAGGGAATAATAACGGTCTGTGCAGAGAGCTCATTTGTGCTAGGAGCAGGACAGGTGGAGAAGTTTTTGGTTGGGGTATTGAAGGTGGTGGTAGAAGTAATTTGAGAGGTGGCGGGAGCAAAGACGGTGGCGATTGAAGAATCGCAAGTGGGGGATCCCGCAGTCTCGACAGTGGCACCGGCCTTTTGTGCCCATGTCAGCGTCTTGCCAGAGCCCGTTCGTGTAGAGAATGCTTACCTCGGGAGCGGGTTGGATGCCAAAGTGGTAGTTGAAGAACACGTCCTGGCTCACTTTCACACCATCGATGAAAAGTCCCTCCTCGGCTTCCTCCTCGTAAGAGGGTGTAGCAACAGCCTGGGCAGAAAGATCCTCTGTGCTGGTGTCGCGATAGGTAGGGAGGGAGAAAGGGAAGGGATAGGGAACCATGGGGGAGATACCAGAGAAGCACTGGCTGTCAGAAGACATGGTGCTTATTGGGTGATGGGTTTGCGTTTGCGTGTGGGTTGGTTTGGGTGTGAGAGTTGAAACGAGCGTGAAAGCGGGTTTCGATAAGCAAAGCTTGTGTAAAGGAGAAAAGAACAATTCTGAACGTCGAGGGGGGCATTATAACTGCTCCATGGGAAACGGCGTTGCCCAATTGGGACGAACAGAGGGCGGTGCATCGGTACAGGGGAGTTGCGGGTTCTTGGTCCGACCTTTGTAAAACCGCTCCTTGTCAACCACGCATCCGATTTTCTTCGTTTCTGCACTGAAAGACGCGCCTCGACTGTGGCCATACGCCGGTACCCTATTCGCTCCGTAATACAACTTGTGAGCCGAGATATACGCGTTTGAGGGATAAAGAACTGAATTTTCGAACGCGTTCAGTGACGACTCTTTTTTCCAGGTACCATCAAAATACTCGAATTTTCCCACGCATTCTGGCTTGCGACGCTCGTAGGTGCACGGTGGAGCGCACCGCCCGGTCTAGCGTAGAGGGAATGACAAGCAGGGGGGTCGAGCAATGACGGAAGACTGGGAGGGTTGAGTGACGAGTCGCAACGGGGCGCGCCGAGAATTTCTGGCGAGTTGAACTCGCACGACCTTGCCGGGGTCAGCATCAGCCCCGCTAGCTCACCTTGACTACCCAGTGACCCCAGGACGAGCGCCAGGGCGAACTGGGTCGAATGGAACCAAATATTGCGGAAGAGCGGGCATCAGGGTAAACTGTCTCTGACGCGCTTCGGTTTAGCCTGATCTCGCAAAACGCGGAAATTTCCTGATCGGGCAATAGGTGGACGATGGATATCAATGTTGAGCGATGGATGCATGGGATGACGAGAGGAGGGGTTGGGGAGGGTGGCAGTAGTATCTGGAGTGTGCATGTCAGCCTGGTACAGGTCGGATAGGGATGTCAGCCATGCCTACCACTCAAAGGCGACATTATGCCCCGCTCAACGGGAAGCCGCAACTGTATATCATGGCCCCATGTACCGCCTTGATTGTTGAGCGTCTCATCGATGAATTACTTGCTACCGAGAGCATGTAGAGACGTCTGGCTCCACTTTCCTAGAGTGCCAGGGGCGAGGACCCAACGAAGTGACCAGAGTGCACTGGCGTGCTCCATGTTTTCTCTTGTCTAACGACATTGGTCAGCTTGGATCCTTGAGCTCGATTAATCAACTCTCACCAGAGCATTTGGGTCACTCTCTCTCCCTGAAGATGCTGCTCTAAGTTCCCACAGGTCTTAAGTGATCTGTTCTTTGCTGTTCAGAGCACACAATGCGTCGTCGTCAGGGAGCACATCATGAGAATGCGGAATGCCCAAAAGTCTGCATCGATACCTGTGGCTACTCCAAGTCAGCATACAGACCAAGTATCACCCAGACACTCCTCTGACTTACTTGGGAAAGTACGGCAGTCATCTGCGCGTGTTCAGTTGTCAGCAAAAAAGACGAACACAACAACCAACCGTCGAACACACAAGAGGAAAGAGCCGACCACGTGACTGCGCCTATGACCTCTTACAATTCAGAAGTTGAACAGGGTCACAAATTTTGAAGACGTAAGACGAGCAGTATCGAGTGTAATGCTGTATCAAGCAGTGGACGACTGTTGACGAGAGGTGCGACTTGGTTATGCGGGCATACATTATATCTATAAGGGTACACCGGTACATACATCCAATTCCAAGATAACATATAGACAAGATGCTAAGCAAAATCAAAGTGGTGAATTGAGAGTGATTGCCTTTTGGAGCGGTGGATTGATGTATAAATGCTCTATGATGCTCTACTCTCCCTGTCTCTCCCTCTCCTGCTATCTCTCTCCTTTGCCTCTCCCTTGAGTCACTCTACGCCCCCAGCTTGGCAGCCACCAGCTCGTAAATCAAAAACATGCACGCCGCATTCGGCACAACCCTAAACATGTGCGCCGTCAACCCGCCATACAAGCTCCTCACCCCTTCCTCCCTCATGACCACCTTCAGCGTCTGTAACAGACCGGTGTACTTGGGCGCGGTGCCAGCGGGAATGGGTTGACGAAGTCGGGTACGGATAACCTCGTGCGGGTAGGTGATGAGAGAGGCGACGGCCTTGGCGCCACCGGAGGCGCCAACGATGTGAGGAATGTAGGAGAGAAGGGGTTGAGATTCGAGTGGGGAGGTGTTGTTGAGGCGTTTGAAGCGCTACCATATCTTGTCAGTTTGAACCTCATAAATGAAATAAGTACGCACTTCGTAAAGAACCCATTGAATCACACCCTCAGACACACCGAGGTAACTCGCCGACAGACCCTTGTAAAGTCCGCGGAAGCCCTCTTTCCGGATAATGTCCATGGTCATCTCGATCGCCGGTGTCAGTGATGACTTGGCAGCGATAGCTGCTGGCGCAGCAGCAGTGACAGAGCCTGTAGCAAGAGCAGCAGCGCTCTTTGCGATGGGTTTTGGCAGGACCCCACTGCTCCCAATGCCCGCTCCCTTTCCAGCTCCAACCGCCGACGCCACAGGTGCAACCTCCCTCCTCTTTGCCGACAATTGCAGCCTCGTTTTCACCACCCAGATCGGGTTCGTCCCCGTGCTCGTCATGATACCCGCCACCACCGCCGCTCCCAGGTGCACCAGCGGCGAGTCTTCTGCGCGGCCTCGCGATCCGTCAGGCCGTGTTTCGGCGGGAGCGTTGGGGAAGGCAGAGGCGAGGTAGGCTTTGGAGGTTGGGTAGAAGTAAAAATTGATAGCTCGTGCTGGGATGATACCGGCAAGGGAAGGACCAAGACCCTTGTAGAGGGCCCGCCAGCCCTCCTCAACGCCTATCCGCTTGATCAGGTAGACAGTGTCGACAAATTGATATAGCGCGCCTCCAATTCCGCCGAGACCCTTGCCAGCTTGGCCCTTGGCCACACCTTCGGCAGCTTTGCGCACGCTCTCTTCAGACGAATGCCGAAACATGTCGGATTGGAGCCGGGTCTTGACGACATCGAAGGGAGATGTGACGATGGCACCAGTCATTCCGCCGAGACTGAGCAAGTCGAGTTAGCACCTTTCGAGCAGGGCAGTAATTATGTGACTTACCTTCCCGCTACAGAATGCTGCCATCCTTGCAACTTCTTCTGACCACCCGATGAGGGCCCAGCGGCCGGCGATGGAGTGTCTGGCGGGGGGGCGATGGCGGTGGGGGAGGGTTCTGTTGAGGTGGGGAGGTAGGTGGCTGAGAATGACTTGGACATTGCCAGGGATGGGATGGGGAGGGATATAAAAAAGCTGTAAATAGTTGTGAATTGACGAGACGGTGACTGGAGATCCAACTTTTCCTTGCTTCACAGTGGAGGTTACGTAAGCATATCTCGAACAATGACAAGATGACCATAGATTAGGAGGGGTTTGCATGCAGTCAAGTACAGGGATGCATGGGCAGGGCACTGTCGGGACAGGCATAGACTACGGTACGTCTGAGATGCATAGCAATGCGCTCGACGACGCGAACATCTGCAATTTGCCCGCAAAACGCTATGGGATGCTGACTAGGCCAAGTTGCCATGGTCTCGCATCTGAGGTAGCCAGATTTCAGCCTTGTCGATGTGTTCACAGGCCTTGGGATGAGTAGCCCAGCGTGATGGCAAGTCTGGCTGGCGGAAGGCGGTTTTAACCCTCGCCGTCCAACCAGACTGTCGCTGCCGGCCCTGGACTTGGCCAAAGACAGCCAGCGCCCATCCCTATCGTCTCTCTGTCATGTCTAGCGTTCGTTCTCATGCGTTCAAGTCGCCCCAGCTCTTGGCCTGCGGCGGATTTTTCCTACATCCCGTCCACCCAATCAGCGCCTTGCCTTTGCACGTCAATAGCAAGACCACTTACAAGAAGACTGGGTCTACTACGACCTTTTCTGAGTCCGATTCCGAGGAAGGGGAAGGCTTGACAAGCCGGTTGGTCACCTCGATGGCTGGTTTGTTCTCGCCGCATCTGTGGATTGATGTCAGCTGTCGTCTCTACTGCCTGGCGGGAAATCGCCCGTAGTATGTAGCACAATTCTGGCATGGACCTTGTATAGCCTCAAGACAGTTGCAAGCTTACTGATCAGTCAAAAGAACGAGATGCTTACTTACTGACGAAAGATCCGCTCAAGGGGCCAGCAAGTGACGTGCCCGCGCCTCTGTTCCGGGGAGCATTGATATTGGGTGATGGCCGTGAGGACGCAGGGTGGGTCGACATATTGTTGGGCTCTGGGTGTCTTCGCATGAGGGGCGGCGGACATGATGGGCGGCTGGGAACAATGTATAGATTGTGATGAAGAAGGGACGAATGAAAGAGATGATACAAAATCACCGACGGGCAGTGGGCACTCGTCCGACTCTTTGGCGCTTGCATCCGTCGTCCTCTTTCACCCACGATCGTTGTGTCACTGCACTTCCAACATATCCTGAAACATGTCTCCCTCGCCGCCGCCCACCAACGTCCTCCTCAACCCTCTCCCCGAGCTCATATCCGCTCTCGCCTCAAACGCCTTTGGTATACGGCCCAAACCAGACTCGGGCGTGGTGGAGGAAGCCACATGGCCGCGGACGGAAGAGGATGTGAAGCTAGTGAGGGCGCGACTGGGGCGAGATGGACTACTCGAGGAGAAGGATGGTGAGGAGAAGGTTAGGGGGAAAGTGAAGGTGGGGTTAATCGGCGGTGAAGGAGATTTGGTGGTTGTGCTTGACCAGCGGGGATGGACCGTAAGTGGCTGCTTCTACGCCATAGTCCTCTTTCTTCCACTGACTTACCTGTCTGAAACATAGATCGAGTCTGCACAAGGCCCAGCATCGACAATATCCAAAATTGGGACCACATACGAATCGCTAGAGACGTTGCTGATAGCAACGAGTAAGGGCTACGCGGAGGCTATGAATCAGGAGATTTGGAAACGGTTCGAAGGTTTCACGGGAAGGGACGATCATGAAGAGCATGCAGAGTGATGAATGATGACCGAGCCTTCGAGATGGCGCATTGTACAAAAGGACATGTATTTGAGAGGTGATTCATTCAGACGCCGGACTGTCCGTGCTTCTCTACCGACTACGCAATCCATACAACACTCTCCTCGTATTCCACAGGACCTATCCACAACCGAGACAGATGGATATCCCCTGAGATAGACCCCAAGATTACTCGCTTCGGGGCTTGGAGAGGACTCGGTGGGAAGTCTCCCTGAAGACGTACTGCTTGTTGGGGGTACCGTCGGCGTTGGTGTTGCTGACAGTGTCGATGTTGGCTGTGTGTTCGTCAGTACTGTTTGTTGAGAGTCGTGAAGAAACAGAAAGGGACACACCCTCGACGTAGAGCAAAGAGCCAGCGGCCAAGTTCTCAAGGTTTCCGGTGACGGGGCCGTCTCGGAAGTTGAAGAGAGTGAACCAAGAAGATTCACGGGTGGGGTCTGCAAATTTGGCATTAGTACTTGGGAAAAGTCTGGAAGGTGGATGCTTGGTAGCCGGGCACTCACAGCCAGCCTCGTCAAGGATGACCTCTACGCATAGATGAGTCAGCAAGACGCCCATTGATATATTACCGACGGGGACTCACTGCCTTCGGCATCACGCCTGGGGGGCTTGTTCACAGCGATAGTATACCTGCGCTCCCTATCAGCTGCCGATCATATGCAAGACACACCATCACGCGACGCGACGCGTCAAGACATTACATCCTCCCCTCTCCCTTCGTATTGAGATTCGCACCACTCACCTGAAGTATTCCTTGCCAGCAGCAGTGGTGCCCTTCTCGGGAGTGGCACCAAGGCGGCCAATGAACTGGGCCTTGGAGACGAAAGAGCGGGCCTGCTGCTTGGAAGCGGAAGCGGTGGCCTGCGCTCAGAGTCAGCTCTACATCCCCCGACTCGTTCTCTGGGTTTGGCTCACGCGGAGGGCGGGGGTGGTGGCCTGGCGGAACATTGTAGTGGATTGTTGAGATGTGGAAGCAAGATGAGATGTGAATTGAGCCGTTATTGTTCACGACGCGAACTTGCCGGATCGGGTGATGTGTGGTTACGTAACCACTCCCCTGACGAGCTCGTGACGTGTAACGTCATTGGGCCGGGCACTCAACTTGCTTAGAATCGCACTCGGTCTGGTGGTATGGCTCACGTACAGCCAGTGCGGAATGCAACTGGAACTGTTTGTACAAGCCGACTGGCCATGAAGAGGAATGCATAGTCTGTTCATCAAAAAGTCGTATCGGAGAGACATCCATGGAAAAGGTGGGCGGGTGATTCGGGACCAAACATCAGAGCCGGTCGGATGTCGCCGCCGGTATCGTGGGAAGGCGAGACTTTGGTTGCAAACGTCAATAATCCTGCTCTCCTCACTCGGACAATAAGCAGCGTACATCTCTAGATGCTTGAAGGGACAGAGACCTTGGCCCCGCTCCCTCCTCCTTCGACCACCGCCCCCTCCCCGCTTCAATCGCTACTCGCTGCTCAGACCGTCTCCCATCAAATTGGCTCAGTCGCACCGAGACAACATGGCTCCAAGACTCTGTCACATTCTCAGAAGCCGATGACTTGGATCCGCGTCCTCAGCGATGAAGCCTGGTATGCCCGAGGTACGCGATTGACTGGAAGACGCTCTCGCATCTGAGCTGTATGCTGATGATCATCACGCGTCAGGTTTGATCAACGTCAGCAGCGACCGCGTCTTCTCGTTCAAATGCGTTCCCTGCTCCCTAGCACAGAAGTCGGATGTCATGATCCATCGCAAGAGCGCCTCAAGACACACAAAGAAGCCGGATCATGTCCAAGGGTTCTCTTTCTTTCTCAAACAGGAGGGCAAGAAAGTAGAGAATGACATCGAGATTGTGAGGAGCAAGCTTGCTGAGTGTATGGAGGGCGACGGGAAAGATATAGATTGGATGAAAGGATTCGCAAACAGGATTCAGGAAGTGTTGAAGAACAAAGCAGCTTGGCTGTGTGAGTTTGACTCTATTCGTACCTGCAGTGGCTGATGGTAGGTGTCTAGCTATGATTCAGCAGCATATCGACCATTCATTCTCGATCTACTACCACTGCTCCGCCTGCTCCCTGAACACCGGATCCAGCCCACATCTGGAAATATCAGTCGGTTTTCTCATCCGGCATCTCCGGGATGCAGACCATGTTCGACGAGTGCCCCCCAAAGACGCACACGACGTGTGCGAGTCGAATGCCTCGGTCCCCTCCAAACCCGAGTATGGGCTATCCCCGCCCACCTCGATCCCCGCTGCTCTCCCACAGAGTGCATCTGCCATCGTCCCATCCTCTCCCCATGCGGACTTGCCCGTACCAGGTACCAACTCTTTGGACATCGACGACGACGCTCCTATCAATTCTGAAGAATTCACAAGCTATGAACCTTTCGATCACAACAATCAGGGCACGCTTGAGGCCTTCAAAAGCTCTCTGCTTCCACGATCATCCTCCGCAACATCTTCCTCCACGCCATCGTCCTCCAAACTCATCACGCCCAAGGCCTCCATCTCAGTTCTGCCACTTCTTCCGCTCTTGCCCCCCAAATCTCTCACTTACTACTTGAATCAGCATCTCAAAAGACATTCTTCCGCGTTATCCGATCAAGAGGCTAGCTGCCAACAACGCCCAAGACTGTTCGCACATCCGTCTTCTGGTGGGAGCGAATGTGGTGCTTCGCGGCCGGCGCTTTCGATGATGGGTCGTGCTGAAGAGGAAGCGACCGCCAACAAAGATATGATGAACGAAGGAGTGTGCAGTGGCAGTGGGACGCTGGGTCAGCAGGCGTTCAAGTCCGGTGATCATCATATCAAAGAGATAGAGAGACGTGGCGAGAAGCTAATGGCAGCCTTCAACGGTCTTTCTGAAAGCTGTCTATAACCTCGCGTTGAGTCTCGCCGCATTCTGTATATGACTCGTACAATTACTTCATCCATCATGCGTTGATATATCTCATCAGTAGGCACAGTTTCCGAGCAGGCCCAAGACATAGCGGTGTGGTACTTTGGTTAACTACTCATGTTTATGAACAACCGGATCAATCTATCTTCTAATGACGCACAGTACAGATTAGTCGTGGCCAGGCGGGAAGAGGAAGAAGAGTCAAAGAAGACAAACAATAATGGGGGGCTCTTCCTTCTACTACAACAACAATAACGATCAAGACAAACAGGAAACATAAAAGCAACAACCCTATAGATACCGCCTACCCTCATACCTAGTCTGTGATTATCCACTACCAACCTGACAGCGTGAAGAGCGATCATTTCATCGACGCTATATCAGCCAGGATTTCCAGAGAAGCGTGAGGATGATCGTCCGAAACGACCCCTTCCTTGTGGCGCCTTCCATTGGCCGAAGACGATACCCTCAAGCTCTTGCCGACTCGGTCGGGCGAGTTCGTCTGCTCTTCCGAAAGTTGCCGCTTCAGCAGGAGAGGGCTCCGAGCACTACTAAAGGGGCGCAGTGGGATAGGTGATATAATGAAAGGACAAGGGGTAGTCCTCGTTTCCCCTTGTCGATAACTCCTGCTACGCACGTAGTAGGAGACAGATTGATTGTGTCCATCGCTGGAGAGGTGAAAGTTGAGAGCGGTAGGGTCGTCGGCGAGTTTTCCGCGGTAGCAACCTGTGAGAGAGCAGGCGCTACAGCGGTAATATGTGTGGTAATCGTGCACGTCTTGAAAGCGGAATATGCCTAAGAGAAGTGGGTACAAAATCGCCCGGGCACATTATCATGAATTCTCACCTATGGGAGCCGATGCGTCCTCAATGATGAGATCAGGAGAAACAGCAAGGTTCAAATCTCTACCGGAAGGCCGAGACGATACAGGAGTTTGTTCCACTTCGTCTTTGACAACAGGAAGGCCAAGCGACTGATCACATGGCAAAGGCAGTACCAAGAGAGGATTCCTGGCTCTGGCAGGCGCCGCCACCCTACTGGGTAACCTGACATTCCTTCTTCGACTGGGTGGCCAATCAAGATATCTCGGCCACGAATGGGACGCGGAGAGCTCGGGCGGCACCATGAGACGATCGGGGGACCTCTGGCTAGGTACAGGACCTTGCGGGGTCGATACCATGTCAGGAGAGGATGGAATATAGTGAGTGGATGGGAAACGGGTCATAAGCACAGACTGGGGGATAGACGCTCTTTCCTCAGGTCTGACGGTTGGCCTCGAGGCGTTGTGTGTGCGCCAAGAACGAGGCCTGTCAGTAGGCGAGCTGTGTAGAGACGAGATGGGAGGTGTCTTGGTTGCTGGAGAAGTAGTCCATTGGTGCTGGCGCGGAGAGATGAAAGTCGGGGGCAACGCGGTGCAAGAGGAGAGCAGCCCTGGGAAAGACATCACAGATTGGTGGGTCTCCTCTTGGGTGGCATGAATGGAAGCCGGTGAGAGAAGAGGTTTGAGAGGTCGACAAGATTGCCTCGGAGAACAGGCATGGTGATTCAAGGAGGAAGAAGGCAGTGATGGACTCGAGGAGGGTGATCGTGAGGCAGGAGGGGTAAGGCGCACCTTGGCTCCTGGAGCCTTGCGCGGCACGTATTCTGCCCCGTGGTTCTTGTGTGTCGATGCGTCGAGATATGGGACGCGACGCGCCGTATGCTCATCTGAAAAGGTGTGCTGGCGAAAGCACTCGATACCGTCAGGCATCGTACTAGGGCGTTCAGTGGCTTCTGAACACGCGGTACAGCCATGGCAGAGGGTAAAGTCGTCGTCGTCCTGTAGCTTTCTGATGCCTGTTATCTGCGATCAGCTTGATTCAGACCTCCTATCATTCGTCAGAGTACTGCCATAGAAAGGCTCACATTGCACGCCGCGCCAGAAACGAGTCTTGCGCCTGGACAACTGCCCGGCTTCCCGATAAGTCTCACCCCTCCTATTTTGGTGAACGACATCTCGGACAGTCACCTGGGCTGCCCCGGACGATTGCGAGACCTGGTCAGAGATATCAGAGTTTGAATGAAGATCGTCCTGCATTTCTGATACCGTCCCAGACTGCGGTCGATCGAGCCTTCTTGATTCCCCATCCAAGCTGCTGGTATCCGCGACTCCAGATGAGGAGATTGTCATGTGGCGATGTGGGCAAAAAAGCTGTCTGCTCTGGAGTTCGATCTGATATATTGACGACGTATAGGGGCTTCGAAAATACAGTATACTGAGGTGTATAAGCACGCGTACGGGGCACGTCAAGCGATGATGGCCAGGAAACTCACTCGTCGGAGGGAGCTGCTCCCTGTCGTACTTGCGGCCGTTTGTGTGTAGCCAGAGTGGACTGATATTCGAAGTAATGAGATGATGTTGGTGGCGATCAGAGTCTATTCCACCTGGGGAGGGAAATCTGAGACTGCAGGGGGTGAAACGTAGAAGCAGGAGAGTGATCTGAGGGGATATATAGCTGAAGGGTATATATAAGGCGGCAGCCATCGATAAAGTACATGGTATGGATCTGGTATGGAAATCCGGGAGCACAGGGATCGATTGAAGGGGCACATCCCTCTACCTCTTTTTGCCGCAAGGAAAGAAGAAGCAATAAGGATTCGGTCGGAGAAAAGAATGATCGAGAGCGACTTGCGACGCCGCTTGGTCCGATCCGAACATTTGCGTTTGCGTCGGGCTCGGTGTACTCGGTGTTCCGATGACGGGAAATGGCCGATCTGTGAATCTCTTCGTAACCATCTGGACAGAGAAAGGTTTGGCTGACTTGGCAAAGTACCAATCTACAGCTAGCCAATATCTTGAGAAAAGGTGAAGCAGGGTCTTCTGGCTACTTTGGGAGTGAGGTCTGGCGAGGATGGACGGCTCATGTGAATAGGGCATCCGAAGGGATGATGCGACTGGGCACTGCAGTCTTGGTATCTAGACGCCGAAACATCCTCTCACTACTCCGTCCGCATAGCCCTGCCACTCACTCAAGACGCATGCGTGCGATGAGACTATTTCATAAGTAGAGACGATTATAATGGTATGTGGTCGTGTACTCGTTATACACAGAGCGGACCAGCCGCGCTCATTAGGCTTGAAGACTGAATTCCACTGCTAGATTTCAGCAGCCGCCCCCCTTCCAAATCCTTTCCCCAGTCAGACGTTGTTTCTCCCTGGTAACCCACCTCTCCCGTACGAGCTCGCCCTTCGGGTAACGAAGGCGGCGCCGCACATAATTCGAAAAGTGTGTGGGCGCGCGTCTGCCGTTTCAAAGTCGATGAGGAGGCCGGACGTCTCCGTAGCCCTAGAATGCGCATCAGTCAACATCACAAAAAGTAGAGTCGTGTGATTGACTGACTGCAGGTGATTCCCAAAAAAACCTCCTATTATTTGCCCTTCATCATGCGCTCGTATTGCTGCATCATCTCATCGCCCAATCTGTTGATCTCCTTTATGCGGGCGGCCATCGACATGCTGGGCGCCTTGTCGGCTGTTGCCGTTCTCGTGGACGCAGGGGATGTTGATGGAGGAGCGGCGTGCTTTGCAGGGACGGGATTGGAAGGTGAATTCGCTCGCGTGGAGCGCTGTACGACGAGAGATCGTTCCCGCGCAGGCGCGAGTACTCCACTGGCGCCACTGGTGGTGGATACCCCCAGTCCGTCTTGTGATGCCACAGAGGAGCTAGTGGTGCGCGAAAGAGAGACTGACCAATCATGAATTGTCGTCCATTCTGGCGTTCTCGATGGCGTCTGAGGCTCAGAGATGGCCGAGATATCGACAGCCATCTGCTGCGTAGGTACGCCCATCGTCTTTCTGTTGCGGGCCATCCGCTTGTGCGTGGCCTCTATTAATTGATTTTGGGATGTTCGGTGGGCACTCGCAGACAGTGTATGAGCTTCCGTTACCATATGGCTGACAAGGGCAGGCAGGAGGCCCAGGAGGTTGCCCTCACGCACAGCAAAGGCTGAACGGGGCCAGCACCGACAAGACGCGCAATAGTATTGATGAAAACCCAACTCATAGCGCTGTATGAGCCCTGTACCATTGTCAGTTGGTGAAACAATATACGAAAACGAGCTCACCTGCAAATTGACTCAGTGCATCGCCGCTGTACAAGAGAAACCTGAGATGGGACCTTGCGGTGTCATCCCATTCACCATATCCTCGTACAAAAGCATCCGAGCATTCCGCAGCTTTCAAGTCTGCCAAGACTTTATGCCCCTCAGCTCTATGCCAATACCACAGCGCAGCCTGGTGCTGGGCAGAGCGCTCATGTGGATCTGCTGGACCTAGGAATTTGACAGTCATACCTTTGCTGGTAAAGGAGCACGCATAGCATCCGAAAAGAGACTGTCCGGCTTCTGGTGTTGTCAAACTCACAAGGCCTATAGATATCCGTCAGAATTGTAGGAATTAGACTCGGTACACAGTACGTACCCCGGGCAAAGTACTCTTCAACCGTGAGTGGACGGTTCGCTTTGATCGCTTCTGAGCTATCTGGGCTGTAACTGCCGAATGCCAGAGCATCGTCGGACTTTCGCTTGTTGAGGAGAGGTTGTGACTCGGGGGGGAGCGCGTAAAAAGACGTAGAGGGCTTGGAGCTGGCGGGGACTTGCTGCTGATGGTATGGAGGGAATTGAGGAGCGCCTGATGGGGCGGCGTTTGTCGGGACCGGGGCAGCGAGGGGAGGAGGGTCTTCGGGGCGGTGAAGCTCCATGTGCTCCATCTTCCGGACAAGGCGCCGGCAGTTTATATGGTATGCAGCGATACAAGCGGGGGATGAGCAGAAAAATGCAAACAATGAGAAAATGAAAACAAAGCGGCGTCAGGGTCGCCGGCGGCCGGAACGACAATCGCATTTCTTGTTTGTGCTGAACAGTGCGAGTCTCAGTAATCCTGTCGAGGGCATGGGGGCATCCTGGAGCCCTATATACTGCCTTAAGGTATCCCCCCTGCTCGCCGCTCGCCTGCCCTCGCAGCTACGCCCTTCGATACTCCAGATCCCATCAGGCAGTCAGGGAGATCGGGGTCGGAGAACAACACCGTCGGCCTGGAGAAAGGTATGGCGGATGTCTGCTCGAGCCAAGTGCAGTCCAAGGTGGGCAGGCTTGATTCCGTGCTGATCTGTGTGTAATGAAGAATTTGGAGTCAGGATCGAGCATGAAATTATCATTTATCTCTCTTTTACCCATCAACCTGCACAATGGCCTCTCCTGGCAACCATACAGCCCACCCCAGACCACTGCCGCCTTACTACCCCACGCCTCTCGTGTCTATCACAGAGCTGCGACAGTCTGTCTGCTTTCACTGCACCCAGTGCTACCAACTCAAGGTCCTCAAGCAGACCGGCGATGGGCATGACGAGACGCCTCACCACCGCCAGGCGATACATATGCTGAACGGGGCACGCAACATATCCTTGGGAGAAAAGCAGCAGAGCATGGGCATGGGAGGCGAAAAATCCGGAGGTGCAAGATTGGGTGACGAGAGACCCCAAGGCTGTGAGTGAAGAACGGTCATTATAAAGACACAACTGACACATGCTCCAGGGATCACGCCTGCTCCCGGTCACAATGCTCAGGTTCAGCAGCCTGTCCCCTCGTCGGTCAACCAGTCTCGGCCTTCCCATCAACATCCGCAGTATCACTTGATCACTTCCCAGACTCTCGTTTGCCACCCTTGCACAGCAGCTCTTGGTGAAACCATGGTTGTCCAGAACGACCCCGATTCCGTCTGGCGGCATCAACAGTGGCCCTTGCATGTCGAGCGGGAGAGGGTCTTTATGGCCTTTATGGAGAGGTACGGCGCTTGGAAGAGGCAGCATGAAGTGTCGGGCACTATGGAGCAGTGGGGATTGGGTGAGATCAGACTTTCACGAGCGGCAGCAGGGTATGGAGGAGATCGACGAGGAAGCGCTCCTGCCACTGCTCCCTTATACCCCAACTCCACCACGCCCAACCCAGAGGCTTCCCTTGCTCGGCGTTCGTCTTTGCCTGTGATTCCCTTGCCATCTCGCGCCAGACATCTCACCGTTCCGCTTACAAGCACTGCCGTCAGATCGTCACCCATTCCCCGAGATACTCTTGAAGCGCCTACAGACGTCCGCCGCATGGATACTCTTCCTCGCGGTGCCTCCTCTCAAAAGCGACCTCTTGACCAAGATGCAAAGAGATCAAGCTCGTCACCGTTCACCAAAAGGCTGAGGATGGTCTCAGACAACCCCACCATCGCTGAAGAGGATCTACCTGGGAGTGCCGAGGCTGGGAGGAAGGACGCAGCTTCTGCTAGCCAGATACTGAAGAAGCCCGAGGCACTGCAGGAGAAGGCAGAGGTCGGCGCGACCGGGTCTGACCCACTCGATGACGAGAGCTGCCATCTGTCGAGTGCTCCGAGTGACGGTGGAGATGAGAAAGACTGGGGCCTGGGGAAGAAAAAGGACGAAAAGAGCAACGACGAGACGGTATCCATCAAGAGGGATAAGGAAGACAAAGGCGTGTTGAACGATGAACTCGGTAAGCACTTTATTCGTCCGTATTGGCAGCCTCCTTACAATTCTTATCCGTCCAGATTTTCGGCAAGATAATGACGACAAACGTGACCGACTCCACCCAATGGTACTCGCCTTGCAACAGGTAGTATCAATGAAAGAAGTGTTCAAGGAGATGGATAATGAGAAGCGGGCAGAGGTGAAATTGCTCTTAAAGGAAATTGATGATGGCTTGAGAGATATCACGGAAGTAAGGTGATGGATGAAAGGAAATTGTGATATAATGATACATTATCATGCATCGCTGAGCGATCCATATGTTATCCGTCTCGACGAAAAAATGAGATCAAAGTAGTCCACTACGAAGAAATATAAACCGATATCTTATTATAAGGAGCTGTGAATTGCCAAACGAAGCCTGCCACCTGAACCTTTCTCAAGAGCTCTGAGAAACCGAATTGACCTGGAACCGGTCATCTTCTTCCAAGCATCTCACCTGGGGGCCGTCATCCCAGAGGATCTTGGTGTATTTCTCTTCCTATACCACACTTTAGCGATTGACAAGACAAAGGACGAAACAGCGTACGAGGCTCAAGGTCAACCTGTTCCAAACTCCAGCTGCTACTCGGCGGTGCGTCGCCTCGGATGGATGGAAGCAGTCGACCGGAGAGAGTGCTTCGATAGGATAGTTCTTAAGATCGATGAGCGACCCGGGTTGCCTAGTTCCAAGCGTCAGCGACAACTAGAATGCAAGCCATAGTATACGCACCACATGACACCAAAGCCATCGTCATCTTCGGCTTCCCATTCTTTGACAATCTCCAGAACGGCATTGTCATACGCCTCCCCTGTCGAGTCCATCCTCTGCCTAGTCACATCGCCAATTGGTCCTGGGGTCAATGCGCACGCACACTCAAGAGGTAGGTGAGGCACACCGCTCAAAATGGCAGGTTGGCAGTAAGAGTTGGTGATGGTCAGGTCGTAGATGGCAGAGACGGGGAGGATACCAATGATGTTGACGATGAGTTTAGGGATGTGGTTTCGCAAAAGGTTGACGGCAGTACGGATGTCGTTTGCGAAGGCTGTAGGGGAACCAAGAGTGCCGACGCCCGCGATGCTGATATTGGGAGCAAGACAGAAATCGCAAATGTCGTTGGCGCCGATAGCTACATTGGCGTACACCCAGTCGTCATCGCCCGGGAGGCCGAGGGCAGCGAGCTTCGGCACGATGTAGGTGAGCACCTGGGCTGTGAGGAAGGAAGAGGTAGCCCCAGACACGGCAGCGTTCAGACCGTCTTGGGCGATGAGCGCCGAGGCAAAAGGAGCGTGGTGGCCTTTTGCACCGCCCTGAACGGTAGCATAGTGAGAAAGGATATTGGGGATAGTGATGGCCCCCTCGTCGGTGCCCATTGGGTACGAGATCCCTCTGTACTCTTCGATATCGACGGTCTGGAAGAAGGTGGTGTTTGTGGGGAACAGTGGGGACGAGGCCGGACGGGCGAGAAGACCAGCAGTAATACTGTCGCCAATAGCCATGACGACTCTGATATCATCCGGGCGGCTACTCGAGTGTCAGTGTTTGCGCTCTTCTCAGGGTCAATGGATACGCACACATCCTTGGCAGAGGTAGGGGTGTCTCTCTTGGACAGCACAGGGCACTGGGCAAGCTGTTCAAACTCGACGAAAGTGCCGGGCAGGTCGGCGTTGGCGCGGGGCTTGAAAGAGTGGGTGGGGAGCGCAGAGACGGCGAGGGGAAGGAGGATGCTGGAGAGCAGCAGGGAGGAGCAGGTTCCTCGCATGGTGGAAGTAGAGATGGCGGGCAAACAAACAGCAGCCCCCTGATCAAGATATATTAACCATTTTGAGTGGTCGGGTGACTGACCGCCCGGAAACGTGGCTGAACCTAACCGGTGATCAGACCCGAAGAACCAAATGATGAGGGCAGTGGCGTCCAGTTAGTGCCACCCCCTGAGCTACCACACAAGATCTCCTTGGAATCTTTTCCGGCTTCTTCGCAAAGAGCTTCAAAACACCAAAGTAATAGCTTATGCGACCCGACTACGGCATTCAACTCCGCATGGGTCTCTTGCGTTACGTACTGGGGCTTTGTAGGCAGCCTTGGCGGACGTGGGCCCAGATGAAGACGCTGAAGGGGAGATGTGGTGGGCAAGCGACGATGGGGGTGCGGTTGAGATTGAGGGGGAAATACATGGATAGGAAGAGTGGCCTCGCTTGTGGAACATATGATCATGGTAATTGAACAAGTATTGAGAAAGAAGACAAGAAACGAATGCCAATTCGGGGTATCCATGCTGATAACGTAATGCCACGCTCCGGCAAAAGTGCACATTATGGCCCGGGTGGAAAAGATGTAGTCACATTGTGTAAAGAAGGCAACTGCAAAGGAACACTCAATCACTTGGCCTTCTTAGCCGCTGCAAAAGGTCACCATTCCAGCCCCACTGGAACAGTATTTGCAGTTTATGTACAATGCAATGGTGGCTCCATAGCTCCTTTACACATTGTGTCCGGAAAAGTCAAATTCAGTCAGAGCAAGTCTTTTCCTCCGCCATCGATGATCGATGATTACTACATTATGCATGGGCTTCTTCTCAACAACGGGTATGTATCACCCCTCTAATCTACAAGTCGGTATATCACAAACAACGGCCTCGTATTCTCATAATTACTCATGGCTACCATTACACTGTCATTCAACGTTCAACGCTCTCTCCTGATCTCGTCAACCCTGGCCAAGATTCTCCTCTCTGCCAGCTCTCTCATCTCGTTCAGGTTCTTCAGCAACGCCCTTGTCCCCTCAAAGTCCAATCCCTCAATAGCATCTTTCGCCTTCATCGCGTCTTCGATGGTGGATAGCAGCTGCTTTTGCTCGGTTGTTCGACGTTCGGGAGAAGGGCCCAAAGGTGCTTCTTTGGGGACAGCAAGGCGAGGGGCAGTCGGTGTTCGCTGAACGGGAGTTGGGTCATTGGGTGCGTCTGCGAGACAAGTCAGTATAAGGTCAGATACATCGGAGAGCATCGACTCACCCGCAAATCTCCCACTGACACTCTCATCCCATTGTTGACTGGCCGACACACCAGCAGCTGTCAAAGCTAGCTCTTCTTCTTCTCTTTGCTGTCTCGCACTTGCGGGAGTCAACAACAAATCATCGTCTTCGTCATCATCTGCTTCCCGCCGTCCTACATTTCGAGCCTCCTGGGCCTTGCCCTTGCCCTTGCCCTTCGCTTGCGTGAGACTCTTGGGGGTAGACAAGAGCCTAGCTCGAGATGGAACTTCTACAACAGGCACCAGCTTCCGCCTGCTTTCCGAAGCGGATGAGGCCGTGGAAGCAGTAGACTTTGCTCGCTTGAACCCTTCTTTCTGCTCCAGCTGAGCAGCAGCAGCCTTCCTCTTTCTTGGCTTGCGCGGCTTCTCGGTGACGAAACCAACCTCAGACTGAGAAGACTCGGGGAAGCTGGAAGGTACGGAGACGGGCGCGGCGCTCTGTGGGGGAGGTGTGGTGTTCTGGGAGAAAAGAGAAGGGACGCGAGATAACCAGCGACTGGCAGAGGACAAGAGCGATCCACGTTGCTTGGCAGAGTCTGGTTGCAGCCCAGAAGCTGATCGAGGAGAAGGGGTGGGACCAACTTCGAATCCTTGATCATCGCTCGGTTCAGGCTCCTCGACGTCCGTGTCCTCAAGTTCAATATCCGCAGACTTCTTGTGATCCTGCACCAGGCGCTCCGCGGGGGGCTCGAGACCCTTGCGAACATAGTACGAAAGTTCAGGTTGAACAACGATACACTCGTCCGCCGAGGAATCGTCGAGATCGGGGAAGAGGGTGTCGAGCGAAGGTTTGAAAATTGGTGCAGTAGATGATCGACGTCGTTTCTCGCTCTCCCCTGCTTCGATCTTGACTCTCTTTCTTTTGGCCTTCTCCTCCCTTGCAGTCTGCACTTCCTGCGTATGCTTCTCCTTGGAGGCTCTCTTGGCCCTCTTGCGACCCTTGGGCTTTGCAAGAGCAGCGGGCCCGAACACATCCTCATCCGCTTCGTATTCGAGACTGCTGGACTCTGTCGCAGGGGTAGCAGCAGTCTGCGAGCCGTAAAAGTTGGCGGCTCGTACTGGCACTGTGGGCTCGGCGCTTTGATTGAGGGATTGAATTTGGGACTCGAGTTGAGATTCGTCGGCGTCGTAGGACTGCGCCTGAGTAGGTTCAGATACAGATTCTTGAGCCTCTGGAACAAATTCTTCTTCGACAGTGTTCTCATCTGGACCATGAGCTTCAGAGACCGGGACAAACTCCTCAAAGCTTTCTTCTCGGTCATGCTGCTGGGGGCTTGCAATCTCGGGCTGAGACTGGTCGTCCTGGGTTTGAGTTTCTTGGGTTGCAAGTCCAGTGACTGGCAGTTCCAGATCTCCCAAACTCAAGATTTCCTTCATCTCTCGCAAGAAATCTTTGGTTTTATACTCATACTCCAAGCCCTGCACGTCTGCAAAAGTAGCCTTCCAGAAGGCCACGAATGCAGTGATCATCTCGGTTGCGCGGGATTTGTAGAGAGGCAGGAGTCTGTTGAGAGTTGCAGAATTGGCGGGCATGTTTGTAGGAATGATTTCGGTAAGAACTGTGAGGGTGAATCGGTAGAGTTCATTGATCTGAGCAGAATGTCAGGCATGTTCAAAACTTGTTTAAGAGCTACTGACCTCATCCTTGATGTCTCCAGCAATGCTAATCTCGTCTTCGCACCAAAGCAGCAATCCAGCGGGGATTTGAGCGAAGAGCTCGGCACACTCTCCGACAGGTAATTCGCCCATCAGGGTGGTCATCATGCGGATGACATGAGCCATGATGGGAAGAGTCTCCACCGGTGATTGAGCGTAGCCAAGCTGCAAGACATTGTCGAACACGTAAAAGAATTCCTGGCCAGCTTGTTGAGGTCGAAGAGCCAGGCCAGAGAATGAGTTGACGAATAGCCGCAAGCTTTCGATATCAACCTTTTCAGCCGTCGCTCTGGCGTAAGCGCCAAGAAGAGCCTTGTTGAGACCATCAAGCTGTGCAGATTGGATCAGCCTCAAGTGTGTGTTCGTGCCTCTTGTACTTACAGTCACACGCAGACCCTCTCCCAAGTCCTTATCTTCCATCCAGGACCGCAGGGCACTGTTTAGAGGTCCGACGACGGCCACAGTGAATGTTCCGGGCAATCGTTCGACCATAGACTTGATGCTTGCAAAGAGAGATGCCAATGCCTCTGATGATACTTCGGTACGTTGATCATGGGCCAATTGAAGAGACTTGGCGACAAGAGCAAGGAAGTCTTCTGGGACGTAGTTGTCGCCCGCGTGCCAAGGCGAGGACTGACTGTTGCTGACCTGTGAGCGGAAAGAAATGTTGGAAATTGCCAAAGCAAGGCATTTGAGGGTCATGGGAGAGACGCTGCGGGCATGCAGTGAGTATTAGGCTGACAGAAGAGCTTCGGATGCACTTACAAGCAAGCAGGAGCTTCGATATAGTCGTGCATATGCGCGGCTAGAGTCTCCAAAATCCCAGAATGCACAACAGCCTTTTTCGCCTTGAACCTTTGGATGGTACTACTCAATAGCGTCTGCCAGCTATTGAGATCGGCTTCCGTGGCACGAGCGTGCCAATAGGAGTCAACTGTGGAATTGCGCCAAGGGTCCGTAAGGAGCGAAACGAGAAGATTGCCGGTGTGATTGGTCGGCGTTCTGTCGTACTGGCCCGCCTGGGACTGATGGATGTCCTCTTCGGTACATCTGTTCCATTCATCGGCTGCTCGCAATTTTAGCTGAAGCACAAGATCATTGAGCGCACACTCACCAGTCATTCTCCAGATATCCATATGCAGCGCTTCGTACTTTTCCAATAAGAAGGGCTCCGCGAGCGTCAGGCCCCCCAAGATCTTCTTCCGCTCACCCTTCAGGCCTACACACAACACCTTCTTGACCAGCTGCATGAAAGGCACCCTTAGAGTTCCGATCTCATCGGGCGTAGTGAGAAACTCGGCTCGAAGAATCTGGCCAAGAAGATAGCCTGCGCAAGTAGTCGTTTTCATGCTCGGCTCGGTCTCGTCAGCGCCCAGGGCTGTGTGGGCGTACGGTAAGAGTCCCAGAGGTGAATCTTGCCCTGGCGCGAGTTTGACTGTCATGTTGTTGCCGAGGACCCTGGAGCAAACCTCGAAAAGGTGTGCAGTGATACCAATCCTCAGACGGTCTTCATTGACTTTGAGCTTTCCAGCTTCGTTCATGAGAGATATCGGAGTGATGTGGCCCGGAGGAGTCTGCCAGACTTCAATCAAGACAGCAGTGATCACTCGCATGCCGCTGACGATTACCGGTTTGTTGTCATCCGTAGGGTTATCCATCAATTGCCGGAGAGCAGTGAGGAGGTTTGTCCAAACGTCGGATAGAGGAACGGGAATCAGAGGGACACCAGCATCATCTTTGACCCAACTCGTACTGGCAGGCAAGTTGATGCAGTGGATGCTGGCAAGAGCGTCTTTGAACAGCGTGCACCATTTCCCAAGACGGGCTGCAATCCATGATTGGCCATATGAAGGGACATCGGACGCTTTGATCTCGATCCTTTTGAGGTGTTGGGACAATTCTTTCAGATGCTCGTCCTTGTCCTTCTCAACATCGAGCGCCTCAGAACCTCTGTAAGCTGTGTTGACGAGGGCATCGAGGCTCCAAGGGACCTTTCGGTCTGTTTTGGGCGATGTCAGAGCCTCGAGGAGATCCCAGCCGTACGTGGTGAGGTCGTCGATGCCACAGACACGGAACATTTTGTAGAATATGGGGTAGACGACTTTTTCCCACGTTTGGTCTAGAAGAGGGCGGCGTTTCTGGTCGAGAGTCAAAGACATTGAAGCATCGTCTTCAGCGTCAGACGAAGGCAAGCCGTTGATGACGGACATGTCCTTCGCAGGTATCTGCTCGTTATGAAGCGCCATGCCAACATAGGCGTAAAACAGCGCCGTCGCCGACTTGGTGACGGTCTTACTCCACGCAAGCCGTTTGACCTTTTCTGACCTTTTCCACAACAAATGGTCCTCGGCATCCACCTTGCAGATGGTAAAGTTGCCACTGTTGAGGACATCATCCAACGCGTGGTTGATAGGCATCTGCAGCTGCTCCACCAGCCGGTCCACCGACATCTCTCTGGTGGCGAAGAAGACATTGAAAGATCTGACGACTTTGCCATTGGGAAGGATGGTAGTGGTGGCTCCGTGGGAAAAGTAAGCATGGATGGCGTGGTTCCAAGCCACCCGAGCAAGGAGAGGTCGGTTTGAGTTGGTAGTACGTCGCACAGAGTGCTATCTTCGTATCAGTACAGTTCGCTATATCCAATTGAAGCACTTACGTCGATAATGTTGTCGTACTGATCCCTCAGCGATCCCGAGTTTGCATACGCCGACCCCATAAGAGTCACTAGAGAAGCCCATGTGATACACGCCCAATGCACTTCGTTGTTCGACCCAACAGTCATCTTGAACTTGTCTTCCAATAGACTCCACTCCGTCCTCCTTACTCCATCCTTCCGAGCCATCGGCGCGGATGAGTTGGCAGGCTTGTAGAGACCAGTCAGATGAGAAATGACAAAGAACTCGGCTTTTCTGGCCACAGTGTTCGCCGCATCCCAGGTGGATTTGTCACCGCTTTCCAAAGAGTGCTCAAGAAAAGCCAGCTTGGCACGAGCAAAGGCATTTACTGCCATAGCAGCGCGGTAGCGCGTGGGGTTATTTGGGCTATAGAGGGCACGGAGGCAGTTGGGCAAAAGCTCGGCATAAGAAGGGAAGAATATGAGAGGGTAGGTGGAGAGAAGATTGGCGATAGCGTGCAAGCCTTCCTTTTTTGTGCCCCCAGGCCCAGCCTTGTCTGGCTGTGCGCCGCTCATCTTGAGTCGGAATTCATCCTGAACAGCTTTAAGCGCAGCGCTCACGAGCTTGCCCTTGACAGCATTGACGGCAGCAGCTGGCAGGCGGATTTGAGTGAGGAAGGTGACGCAGAGAATGTACGTCCGCTTGGGGTTTGGTGTGGGAAGGCGGGGAGTGCGGGTAATAGTGAGAACTTGCTCGAGGATCGCTTGGAGATCGACATCCGAGAAGCAAGAGCTCATACAGGGGTGGTAGACGACAAAGGCCAGAAATCGGATGACGGCAGCACCCACGCCGGATGCCTCTCTACGATACCGAATTTCGGGCCCGTTGTAGCCTTGGCGCGAAGGCCTGTAGTTGTCCTCGTCAGGGGATGGCGAAGGTGTGAAGCGACTTCTCGGAGGAGCCTCTATCGGCTCAAGTTCCCGGAAAGGCGACGACTCGAGATTGTTCATTGCTGGTTCCGAGCTAGGAGGTTTGCCGAGCAACCGCAGGACGTCTCTTTGGAAGGCACGTACCAAGGCGGGGGCTTCGTCGCGGATAGGCTGGGTAGCGTCGCGTAATGAGACTTCTTGTTCGGGCGTAAGAAGCAAGCTGTCATCGGAGGGGACATGATGTCGCAGACGGATTATGAGAATGTTGTATGCTTCCTCCAACGTTAGGAGGTTTTCGGCGCCATTCAGAACGATGTCAACAAGGGAGCTGATCGACAAGCCACCCTCTTCCTCCACCTCTTCCTCTTCCGATATTTCCCCGTCTCCGTCACCAGATCCAGCTGGATTCACGTCGTCAGAGTGCTTGGGGTCGTCGTCCGATGAGCTGGCCCCATCACTAGACATTCGCCCCTTGCCCTTGCCCGTGACAACGCCGCCAATCGCCAGCTCAAAAGAATCGCGGGCCATCAGAGATGGCCGCTTACCGCTGATCAGTAGGCGAGCTGGCTCTCGATTGTTCAACGTCCCTTCTTCGACGTTGGCGGCTATGCGTATCTGGTCGGCGCGTGACTTGAGAATACTTTGCCGCAGCGGAGTTTCCTGCGCCTGAAGATGACTGTGTGAGGTGGGGGTGACGGGGTCGGATGCTGGAAGCTTTCTGAGAGCGGGAACCTGGGTGGAGGAGGATCCAACGATGGAATCGTCGGAGTGGAAGTATTTGGTGTGGTTTCGCGGGGAGAAGATGACGCCGCGACGACTAGCAGCTGAAGGGGGTCAGCGCGCGTCCACAGTCGATGCAATCGCGCCAGAGAGCAGGGCAGTGGATCATTTCTGTTCTATACTGCCGCCTTTCTCAATCCAAAAGATTCAGAGTACTCACATAAGGTGCGGGCGACACCGAGCGGGGCGGGTTTGCTGGGGCTCGAGCTGGACGGGACTAGGGGAGATGAGGGGGCGGGTGTATCTCTGGGCGGGGCATTCGAGAAGGAGACACGGATGGGAGTGGCCATTGGGGGGATGGGGAGAAGGGGGAAGAGAAAGATGGAGATGGAAGAGAAAGAGATGAAAACTGGATGGACGCGTTCAGGGGACTAGGGACATCACCTATTCAGGGAAAGGTACACATATTCCAACATTAGAAACGCGTAACTTCAGCGTACTCAAGCGTAGTTTCATATTACACCTGTACTCTTACAACACGACACAAGTCGCAGAGATAGTACAGGTGCATACATCAGGTATAATGTACAAACAATAAGACATGAACCGGCTCCCGTCGTGCAATAGTCTCCCGGCTTCCACTTATTCATGCACCGCTCGGCTCAGCCGCCCCTGTCGACACACTCGGCAGCGCTGCGTCCTCACTTGTCGGCCCCGTGATGCGTGCGGCCTTTTTCGCCTTGCTTCGTTTCTGTCTGGCCCTGAGGATCTCTTGTATGACTCCGGCGTTGCGCTCAAATATGCCCTTGTAGACCTGTTTCTGCATCGGGGAAAGGGTGATGGGAACGATAATCTCCACCTTGAAGAGCATGAGTCAAGATGCCCCATCCAATGTAAGAGTCAATGCGCACCTTGGGCGGGAGTCTGAGAACATCTGCTTTGATTCGTCTCAAGATGTAGGGTTTGATCATCTCGTGCAGTTTTTGCACCTTCGCCTCATCCAAATCTTCGTACTGGGCCTCCATTGCTTCCAGATTCCTGTGGGTCCAAATCAGCTTTGATTGTGGACCACAGAGTGACAGTGACGTACGAAAAGGTACCTTGGTCTAAAAAGTTCAACAGGTTGAACAATTCTCGGATGTTGTTGTTGAGGGGAGTGCCAGTGAGGAGTATGCGGTGGACAGATTTGAGAGTCTTCAAGTTGTTGAATATCTTACTTTCGTCGGATTTGACTGTCTTTGCGTGAGCTACAAAGATTGTCTGCTGATAGGTCACTCACGTCTTTGACCCTCATCCACGCAAAGCACCTCCCACCTGGGCACTGTCGAGAAGACCTTGAATTCGCTCCCGGTGACCATGTCGTACGTTGTCAAGACAATATGACTACAGATACGAACGTCAATACCAGCCCTTTGGATGTGAATCTCTCACAACGCAACGCACGCTTTCAATCCTGCAACCTTGCCTTTCTGTCCCTTGTGGAAAAGTTCGTATTGCATGATGATTTGCCGAGCTGTTCCAATGTTGCATCAGCGTGGTAGCAATGTTTCTCGGTGAACGTACCAATCTTTTCGCCGTAGAACGGCACAACTCGCAAGTGTGGACTCCATTTCTCAAATTCCCGTACCCAATTGGTGATGGTCCTATCGAGGTCATGGGTCAGTAACCTGGGATACGCGTTTGACAAAATCAAACCTACGAGTTTGGCACAACGACTAGGCAAGGATATATCTGATGCTCTGCAGACCCTAGATAACCAAGGACGGACGCGATTTGCACTCTAGGTTTGACCGCATAAGCCCTCGCGCATGACGTTTTGACTTGACTCACGTCTTTCCTAGCCCCATATCATCCGCTAGAATACAGCTCTCTCGTTTGAAGTGTTTATACAGTAGCCATTGCAGCCCTTCCATTTGGAACGGCATCAATTTCTACGCACATAGCCGTCAGCATCTGCACTTGACTAAATACGATGGCTTCGACGTACACCACCTCCAACACAAGCAGGCTGGTCTTGCGGTGGAACGAAACCCTTTGCAGCCTTTGCGTCACGAGCCCGCGCTTGGGCGGGGGTAAGCACCGGGATAATGATATGTCGGGCACGCAGAAATCGGCCAAGGGCGGCCTTGAAGGCTGGGTAGAAGGGTGACGACAAAGGGGGTGGCGTATCCCAACATGCTGGCCTGCGTCAGCGAATACCTCAACAAGACATAGAATAGACATACTCTGATCGTATTGCAGATCTTTCCATTTGACAAAGATCCATGCAACATGGCCCACGATCTCGTCTGCGTTGTCCTCCCCGACGTCCCGTCCCATCAGCGCTTCCCACTCTTCGATCTCCACCATTTCTTCACTTGGAGGCGGCATACCGTCAGGCAAATCGAATTTCTCTTGAGCGAGCTCGAACAATGATTTCTCTACCAAATGAGCAGTGGGTTTGGTAGCGGTATCTTGTGATTCGGGAGAGATAGAGAGGATTCGTTGGCGTTTACGCTGCTGTTTGTTCTTGATCTCTAGGGCCCTAGTCTTTGGGTTGATCTGTTCCTTGGTGGGTCGGAGGAGTTTGATATCGAGGACTCGGTCAATGGTCTGTCATCAATCATTAATCGCACGATCACATGACCGACCCGGGTTACTCACGCTCCATAGCTCGGGGAGATTACTTTCGGCATCCTCTTCCGGTCCAACAATCCCCTGTTCATTCTTCCCTTCCATCTCCAGGACCTTTGCGATACTCGCCCCTCCAGGTCCTACACCTAGCTCATCCCCTCTGGCAGCCATCGTTGCGTTTGTCACAATTTCCAATAGCGGCCCCTTCTCCAGAAACCTACGCATTTTTTGCGGGGCGATCGAAGACAGCCAGGCGTGCGGGACCCATATGACATGCCGAAACGGGCGACTTTGAAACTTGATGAGGTATTCTCTAGGAAGGTTTGCTTTGTAAAGGGGTTGGTTCAGTGGGGGGTTCGCAGGAAGCGGAGACGAGGAGTCGGGTCGCCAAGCGATGATCTTCTGAGTGTCAGCGACGAGACCATGTACCATTGACGCATCCACGTACAATATCGACGTTCCATACAAAGTCACGACAGAGATGGCACGTCCAAGAATCACCATCGTACGTCTGTGTCTGGTAATGCAATGCTACATCCGGCAGGCTTGGATTTTCACCCAACGTTTTTGACGGGCGCACTGACACAGAAAAAGTCAGTTTTGCAACCACTGTAGTCTCACTACGCACAATGTTCGTAGTGGGCGCCCAATTTGCACCTGCGGCATCGGAACAACGCCCTTTTGACCTGCTCCGCCTTTTCCTGCCCAAGTCCAGTCGCCTGTGGGGCGTTTGGTAACTCCTCGGACGCGTTTGGTGAATTCTCGGACGCCTTTGGCATCTCCTCAGGCGCCTTTGGTAACTCCTCGGACAACCCAACGGCACACTGTGTGTCAACTTCTATCTTGCCCTCTGGTGCCGTATGCACTTCGGCTCCAGTCTCCCAACAGACAAAGCACCTTCCAGAATCGTTACACCTTGCACAGGTGAACTCCACCTCCTCGTCTATTCTCACCTCCTTTCTCTTCAGGACTTGGCTTTCCGCAGTCTTCCTCATTGCCTCCAATGCTTCAAGGTCTTGAGAGGGGTCCTGTACGAGAGAGACTGCCGCGGCAACGTCAGAAGTGTGTAATTCCTGTAGAAGGGTCTTCTTTTGTGCACCACCCAGACAGTCGTAATGTGTCGCGATGCAACAAGATTTACACTAATCGGCATCAGCGTGATCGGGATTGCGAGCACGAGAAGCAGCAACTTACAGTGACCCATCCACCCAAAGTTTGCACCAACTCTCCATCACTGACAATGTCGTCGTCTTCATCCACCTTCTTTCTTTTCGGGCCAGGTTTCTTCTTCCTGGTCTTGAGTTGTTCAGCAATGACAGCCGTCGGTGGGCGAGAACATCGTTCGCAGTAGTCACGGTGCGCTGCAAGAGTCGATTCAGGAGCGTGTTCTGGAGTCGATGACGGAGAAGAGGGGGGAATTGGGGCCGAGTGCTTGTTCCTGCCTCTTCGTCTAGGCTTGGTACGAGGGCTCTCCGAATCATTGTCCCAGTTCATCTGAAGCTCGTCCACTTCATCCTCGCCCTCCTCCTCCGTCTGCATTTCTCCTGCATATCGTTTCAAGCGGATTCGAGGTATTTTGGGCAGAGGATCCTCAACAGAAGACTGGTCTCTCTCTGAAGTCTGAGAGACTGGGATGATGTTCTTCCTGGTGCGTCCTGAGCGCCTGGCGGCAGACTTTCCTCCTCTCATTCCTGCGCGTTCACGTTTGTTGCCGGCCAGAGGGGCAGCTTCAGATGACTCGGATGTCTATGTATTCGAATCAGCAAGAGTCAACCTCCGCGAGAATCCTAGGCGAGTCTCCTTTAATGACACAAAGGAGTAGATCTCAATCAACTCACCCAATTATCAATGTCACTCTCCGAGACCACACCATGTCTCTTCATCCCGACTTGTTTCTCTATCATCTTTCCCTGCCCAACTCTTATCTTCAGAGTCATGGACCCTCGAATATCAGATTCCGACTCTTGGTACAGGCTCCTGTCTCCGTCTTCTTCTTGATCTGTCAATTCTGGTGAGAGGTCAAGATCAACTCCATTGTCGGCGTTGGGTTGGTAATCGAGTTCATCGGTATCGCTGTCGTCAATCATGGACGGGTCGTACTGTTGAGAGTCTTTGGCTGAAGAAGGCTGCTCGGAAGGCTTGACGGATGTTTGTGTCACGTCATTTGGCACAGTCTCCTGCGTAGATGGGCCCCACGCGACATATAGCTCTCTCTCGGAGAGGGAGAGTCTAGGGATTTCAACAACAGGAGTCCGCTCTGATCTCACAGGTCGGGTGTTCCGGGGTTTCACGTCGGCCTGGATAGCCAGGCCATTTGATGTCCGTCTCCCACTTGGAAGAGATGCCCTCTGCTGTCGTGCGTTGCCTTGCTTTCCTTTTCCTTTCAGTCTGGGATTGGCCATACCAGTAAGAGGCGAGGAGATGGGTGCGATAGCGCGCCTAGAGGACCGTCGCGAGGTCAAGGGCTCAGAAACGCCGTCTTCGGAGGTCGTAGTGAGCGGAGACGACATGGTGACAGCTGCAGTTGTCGCCTTGACCCCGGGAACGAAGATAGTATGAGAGGAAAAACACAAAGAGACGACCAATGTCGCGTCGCGTGCAGTGTGTGATGAATCCTGCGCGTCGGCGGAACCAAATCAGCCACAGAGCGCTCATGAGTCGTTGAATGACTCCAATGACTCTAACAATTTCATGATAATTCAGGCCCCTCACGACTACAGAGTTAAGCCAAATGGTGTATCGATTCTTTTCTAGTACAGGGATCGGCTGATTGCGAACTATCCAATATGTATATGTTGTGCTGCCGTTGATTCGACTGCCAATGTCCTAGTGACGACGACGTATATGTACACCATGGCCTGGCTTACATGCTGTTTTTCGCTGTTGCTGTATTGTTGGACATGACAGTCGCTCACGATCTCCAAGATTCAAGGATACCAGCAGCATATTGCGCTCATGAGATGTTGCTTGTATCAATGTTCGTAGCCACGGCAGCGGCATCATTTGTCAACCAGTAGATATCCATGAACATCGGTAACGTATCAACAAGAACTCGCAAGCATACTTATGAGCCACCAATGTCGCTCTTCCTAAGCACAATTATGTTGATAGAGAGATCAAAAGTACCGCCATTGGCATTTATCGTCGTGGATCATCCAGCTACGAGGGTCAAGTCGTATGCGCTTGAGAGTGCTGACTGTGACCAACATTAACCCATATAGCTCTTCAGATCCGGCGCCCTTCCACCGGCTGCCTATCGACATTTGTCGCACACAATTCCCACACAATTCCTTCAAAGTAGATCATTCACCATCGACTCATCTTTCTCTGAATGAAGTGAGACCGAACGTCTTCGCACTTTCTTCTTTCTTTGGTACCTTTCGTATCGCACCTCCAGCTCCAACTCCCCAAGATCTCTCTTGACTGTACCCCTCGCTATGATGACGGGGGGCGGGCTCTCACGCTCGAGCTTCACTTGAACTTCGCTCTTCCGAGACGTAGCGCCAGCCGGATCTCTGACAGGCGATGGGGAGCGCTCTTTTCGAGGCACGAGAGGGAGCTCCTGGCCCTGCTGGGGAGATGGGGCAGGCAACGAAGGCTGAGCGGGCGGCACATGCTGTGGTGACTGGGAGGGGCGTTCCTCTGGCCGGGGCGGAAAGGCTTTCACACGCGTACGACGGAACGACGGGTGGGAGGGCGTCGATGGAGGCGACTCTCCAGCAGGCGCCTTCCCGCGGCGCGAAGCTCGTGAGCTCCGAGCACTAGTCGCATTACTCGGTTTACTTTCAGTCTCTGAGGCGCGAGGTGTCCTTTTCACAGTTCGCGCTCTCGCTCTCGAAGGCTTGGCAGTGGGTGTATAGCCGTTCGGGGCTGGAGACGAGGCAGAAACAGCAGCCGAGGAGGAAGGCGCCGGGGTGAGAGACGAGGCGGGATGGGTATTGCTGGCGAGATAATTTGGCGATTGGACAAGGTTCGTGAGGTAAGGGAGCAGGTGATATCGATGCTGCTTTGTGAGGATGTGTTTACAGAGCGAATGGCGATCGTCGGGGATCTCGAAAGACTCTTCGGGCTTCGAGCATGCCGCGCATACCAATTGCCGTCCATCGTTTTGGCCTTCAGACAAAGACACGCCTAACACACGTGAGACTGTGAACATGCATGTGAATGCTCGAACCCACCTTCAGCAAGCCAGAGAGAAAGCGGATTCCACTTCTGGTAGCCCTTCACTGGCGTCTGCGTGCGCGTGGGAGTCTTCCGAGCCTTTGACCCGGACCGCGTTGCCCTGTTCACCTCAGCCTTCAACAGCTCTCCTACCTCATCCGCCTCATCATCCAAAACATTTTGTGGCATCCCCTTTTCCTGTAGCTCCGATATAAATTCGGACAATGTTTCCTTGTGGTTGGCGGTTCGCGTGTGACGAAGGACATGTTTATCGGTGACCGTCATCTCGCAGGGGATACATTGGAGGATGGGTATTTTGACGTCGTCGCTGGTGCAGACTTTTCGAAATCCTGAGTAGAGAAGAGTATTAGCGATAGCGAAAAGGCGAGAAGGCGAGGTCGACAATAGTTGAGGGCATAGTTACCTCTTCTAAGCCAGCCCTGCTTGTGTAGTCTCGGTCGGGCCATGGGGGTGGAGGGGGTCGTCGGCATGGTGAGGTGCGGGGGGCGAGGAGATACAAGATGATGACGAGAACAAGATGGATAGGATGGATTGTGAAATGCACGCAGCACACAAGTGTCTGGTGAGAACGCGTCTAAAGTACTTCGGCCAACGCCGCACGGATGACTGGACTGTCTGGACGTGACGTGTTGAACATCACTGCCACATACGTATGGAGAGACCAGAAGCATCCCATCAAGTCCCCCCATGCTCCTGATTCACATCGCCGTATGCCGACGCTGCATGACCCGACAAGGAATGGAACAGTCGACAGTCGCGTCCATGCCGCGCGACCGTCCAATATGGCCCGAGTTCACCGACAACGAAGCTACATGTTGATCGGGGTGATTCTATGATACATGCTACTAGATATCTCTACTATGTTGCGCTGCATCTACTTGATATACTTACACATACTGGCTCATTCCTCTGCACCCTTGGTAGACATCCAGTACTTCCAAATCTTCTCATCCGTCTCCGCCCAACGCTTCATATTTTTGATCGGTTTCACATCCAGATCAATGATCTTGACCGAGCTTCTCCCCTGCACTAATTCCCACTTTTCCTCAGGGGTCTTGTGCAAGACAGCTTTGACAAAAATTGAGCAGTCTTTGAATATGGCTGAAAGGGTGTAGGCGACCATCCTCTGCCTGAGATCCCACTTCTCAACATCCTTGCCCGCTTCTGGGTCCGAGAGGTAGAGCTGTAAGAACTCTTCGAGCTCGGCAAGGGTGATGTCGGGGATAAGCTCGGGATCGAAGAGGGGAGCGTTGGGATATGCAGCGTGGAAAAGGGTGGCGATGTGAGATATGTCTGTGGGGTCGAGTGTGGATTGTAAAGACTTGAGCTGTTGTAGAGCTGGGGAGGAGAGAAGTACGGGGATGAAGAAAGAAGATGTTTGTGCCGACAGTGTGCCCTCTGCTGAGGTTCTGGGGATCCGGGGACTCTAGTGCTCAACATGAGCATCATACTGGGAGAGAACAAGTCACTTGCCCGATCGGGATGGGTCTCATTACCATTCACAAATACTCTCCAATTGTTTCCCTTTCCATGGGAGGTTTCCCAGGTCGCCCATAGCGCGTCCAGAGCTCTTTCTGTCCTCTGTTCCTGTCCAGAAAACAGATCTAAAGGGTCATAATCCTTTTCATCGTCGTGGCCTTTGAGATGGCGATGGAGGGTGAATCTAGAAATGTGGGACTTGATTGGCACAGATTCGGGAGGGCGCATGTGAGTCGGATTAGGTAGGAATCCCCATTTCGGCTGCAGGTACCGTCAGAGTGGGCATACAGTAGATCGTGCGACTGACCTTGATTTCGACTGCCAAGCTCTCAAGGCCTTCCTTCACCACTGCGGTGGCATCATCCATGAGAAGACCGTTCCCAGAAGTCTCCACCATATCGGCCAGTACCACGCCCTGCTTTCTCGAGTCCGGCCTCACTTTGTCTGCCAGGATCAACAACTCTCTGAACCAGCCAGCCTCCACAATAACCTCCCTGGACTCGGCCAAAAGTTCTCGCGGAAGAAGCCTGGGAAGAAGCTGATACCTCCACTTGTTTTGTAGTGTCTGGTGATCTGTAGACGGCAGCGGGCAATTTGGCTTGCGCAACCGGAGGACCTTCCCGTCGTACGCTGGTGAAGATGGTCCGACGTACGAGAAGACGATGTGGGCGCCACCTTCTGCAGTGTAGGGCCAGTCCTTAGGAGCAGTGTCCAGCGACGGACTGGGCTCTGCTGCAGACATCCTGGTGACCTTGTGGGTTTGTGCAGAGGGAATAGAGAAATGATCGAGGACGAAGGCCGGTGGACCGAGCAGGACGGAACCAAATACTATAGATCTATAATTACCCCTGAATTGTTCCCGGATTCCTGGCAGAGTCATCCAGGAACCGCGCCGGCGAACAATCGATTTTGCCGGACCTGAGCAGTGTTATTCTTCGGTCCTTTTGTTTGTCCCTGGCTTGTCCCATCTCTCCGACCGTCGACTCCTCCCCATAAGAGGGTCTATCTCTACCACCACATGGACAATCCGAGCGCCTCTCCTCGAGTCCCCTACCGGGCGGCCTCCACACCACCCCCAAACTACCGCGGGCTCCACAGCCACTCTCCTGCTCGCCATCATCGCTCTTCCCGTCCTGGGACAGCCGGTAGCGAGTATCCAGAGCAGCCTACAGCATACAGACCTCTTCAAGAGGAAGGCCATGCCAAGCCTTCGCCCTTCGCTCTTGGCCAAGCACCTCCTGCAAAATGGAGGTTGCCAAAGGCTGTAAGGTCGCCTAAAAGGCTGCTGTCGACGTTGGTCGCCCTTGCCATTCTGGGTCTCCTGATCAAATATGTAGGGATGGGAAAGGACAGATTGTTGAAATCAAAGTGGGGCTGGAGACCAAGAGGGGGTCGGAGAGTAGATGACGGTCTTTGCCGATTCGTGTCACCGGTAGACGCCTACCACAGAGATCTACAGCGCCTGAGAGAACTTGCGTACCCTGGCGCCAACTTTACAACTCTCTACCCTTCCCTTCACTCATATGTACACCACCACACATATTCCCCCACCGGTCATCTCCTTGTTTCCGACCACCCCGAAGCCCCGCATCCAATACCTCTTTTGCTCGACCTCGGCGAGAAGCGATGGGAAGAATTACTCTCTCGACAGTCTCGTACGCTCGAAGAAGCCGTGAGGGAGTACATGCGACGCTATGGAAGACGGCCTCCAAGGGGCTTTGACAAGTGGTGGGATTTCGCTATGCGTCACAACTTGGTACTCCCAGATGAGTATGACAGGATCAATCTCGACTTGGCGCCATTCTTGGCTCTGCCTAAAGAGGAAATGAAGCGACGAAGGGGATTGGTAGACAACATGTCCGAGACGTTCACCCTAGTGATAAAAAATGGCTCGGTAGATATTGAGGTGTGTCCTTTTTCCTTGTATTGATGACTGCTGATGCATTGCCCATAGATCAAAGACGAGGGTGGTCTTAACTGGGGAGGTACCCTTCCTCGTGCTTCAGACACGGCTGCACTTCTTCGGGCATTTTCGGAACACCTGCCAGATATGCGTGCTACCTTTTCCATCTTTGACCAACCCCAGATCTATCTCTCTTGGGCTCGCCGAGGTTCCTTGGTGAATCTGGGTTTGAGGGGAGAGCATACCTCACATCTGGAAGAAACAGATAGCGCCCTCGTCAAGCTGTCCAGGAGTTGTGCGCCAGACTCCAATTACAGGAAGAATGAGAGCTATTCGGAGGGCAGGTCATTCATCTACGACAGCTTAGAAGCTGGTGATCTATGCCAAAGTGAGTTCAGACTTCACCTTGTACTCAAAGCTGACAGCTTCCTCAAAGACCCATATGTGATTCCTATTCATGGTTTGACTATTGAGCCACACGAGCCGTCCTCTCATCCTCGACCTCACACTCAGCTCTTGCCTCTGTTCAGTCTTGCCAAGACATCCATCAAGTGCGTAACTATACATCCAGTTGGCATAGTCCTGACTCATTTTCAGCTCTGACATCTTGATAACGCCCCTCGACCAATTTAACCATGAGACAGGAAAAGACCTCGAGTTCAGAGATAAACCGAGCTCTAGATTGGCTTGGGTCCGTTTCACTTTCTCTCCCCAGGTGTTTACTGACCATATCGTAGCGTGGAAGCCCTACTGGTATCTCATGGATGAACGCTCAAGTTGACTGGCGCAACGCGCATCGTATCCGCCTTCACCAATACGCCAACAACCGCTCTACAGAGCACATGACCTTCCTTGTCCCTGACTTTGGCCAAGATGAAGACTACTACCCTGACGAATTTGACGTTGACGGGGGTATCGCTGAGATGGAGAATGGTCAGGAGGAATGGCACGAGAGAAACAGGGAGGTGCAAGAGCAGCATCTGGAGGAACAGATCGACGAGGGACCATTGCACTTCATCGAAGAAGAGATCCCAACGGACGAGGCGATGGAGTTCTTCTATGACATCAAATTGGCGGGGGATCCTATCCAGTGCGATTCGGATGATGGAACGTGCGATGATCTGAGGTGAGCTGCGTTTCTTGTCCCGACGAGTATGAGTGTAAACTGACTGTGACGCTAGACGAGAAATTGAGTGGGCTTCCAGGCAGAGCGGGGAGGACTTGAACCAGAACAAGTTTTTACTCGACATTGACGGTAACGGCTGGAGGTAGGTTTGGTGATCGCGCAGGCGTATGGTAGCTGACCTCTTTGTTAGCGGCCGATTTAGGAAACTAATGAGCACCAACTCGGCCGTCATCAAGATGACGATGTTTACCGAATGGTTCCAGCCCCATCTCATCCCTTGGTTCATGTACATCCCAGCCAAGCTCGACTTCTCGGACCTTCCGGATATCATGGCTTTGTGAGCATATTCTCGAGGCTCTCAGGGAACGCAAGCTGACGAGCTGCAAGCTTCCGGGGCAGTCCCACGTATCCGGAATTCGCGTTTGATGAAACGGCAGAGGCTTTGGCTATCAACGGAGTCAGTTTCACTTCAAAGTAGTTGTTATGTTTCTTGCTGATCGATGTCCCAGAAATGCTTTGTGCAAAGAATGTTCCGTCTCGAAGATATGCAGGCGTATATGATGCGCCTCTTCTTGGAGTATGCTGTGAGTCGTCTTTTGCTGCTGATCAATGTCTGTCAGCTGACGAACGTGTTTAGCGGATCGCCGCCGACGAAGGAGATGATATGGACTTTTACCTTGATGACTTTTGGTCCGACATCGACACCTCAGACTGGTTCGATGAAGAAGCCATCAAGAATAGGAAGCCTGTAGCGGATCTACCAGATGTTATGGAGGGGGACAGTGGGTCGCGAGCCGCCGGGACTGTGTTGGAAGAGGAGCTTGTAGAAGGCACAAAGCAGGACGATGGCGGGGATATCAGCTGGGAAGAGCATGATGGGCTGAGTGAGGAAGAGCTGTTGAGGGAGGTAGTGTAATCTTTCGTGATCCATCTTGTGTGCTGACCCATAGAGCATGTATAATGCTATCTTCCCCAGGATCATTGTGAGCAGACTACATCTTTCTGGTCTGAATGTGAAGGTGCCATTTGCTGAGTCGTTGACACGATGCCTAATGAGGATGACATCTCCAACAAAGTACTAATATGAGGCTACCATCGTTCTCTCTCCCTCGCCAGGGTTCTCATGCGTTTTGCTGGTACACTCGACAGATGGTCGATGTTGTGTATGATGCGTGATGGGGAATTTCGTTTCATGTTACTTGCATCGAGAGCGCCGGGTATATTGAGCTCACTGCAAGTAGTATCAGGGTATGCCTACTTGTTCCGACCGATGACGGCACACTTACCGCCTCTTCATGGTCGCCATTGACCCGATGCTTGCTCGCTTTCTTCACCCGCTCCTTCTCCTTCTCCTCCTCTTCCACACTCTCCCTCGCCATCCTCACCGCAACCGCATCGAGTTCGTTTCCCAACCTTCCCTCCGGCAACCCGAGTCTCGTCTGCCGCTCCTTCTCCCTCGCTTCCATGGCTGCGAATCCTTCGACGGTTTGCGTCTTGTCCCATCCAACATGGAGAGATATCCTCATGGGGTTGAGCGACTCGCCGGGTGCTGCTTGCTCTCTCGCTTTATTGTAAAGTCGTTGGAACCATTCGTAGACCTTGATGTCTTCGCACACGATGGAAAAGTCGTCGGTTGTCTATCATCAAAGGTCAGCTGGATGCCGAGAGACGCAAATCAAAGACTCACCTCAGTCACGTTGGCGTCCAAGCTCTTCTCGATGAGAACCAGAGGGCTACCATGGTAAAGACAGACAGACACGTCGCTGTCATCGTCGTCTCTGTTCCCAGCAAAGGACGACAACACGGTTCTGATCTCAAAGATGAACTGGTCCAAGGAGAGACCGAGGTACGAAGCCTTATCCTGCTTGTTGTAGATGACTCGCAGCCTCGCAAACCCATCGTCCTCCTCTTGCCCGTCCTCGTTGGTCCTGCTTTTGGGAAAGGCGAGATCGTCCCAAAGCGCATAGATCTCATGCCACTCGTCGATGCTGAGGATCACCTGGTAGTCGACAGGGTCGTCATCGGAAGGCCGGGGTCGAGGGACGACAAAGCCTCTGTCCTCGGAGGGGTCGAACATGGTGAGCTGGCGGGGAGTATTTCCATCCGGAAAGTTGACTTGGAAGGCCGGCAAGGCGAGGGTACCAGGGAGCTGAGAGTAGGTGGTATTGATGCTCTCGACATCCCCATCATTATCAGAGTCTTCTGCAGTCCAGGTGGGGTCATCTCTGAGAGACCTGCGATGGTCGAGAGGACGGAGGTTGGGAGAGCGAAGGGAGGAGGGAGTACCCAAGCCGGACATGGTCTGGCCAGAGGGGACGGCCAGGAGCTGCATGGAGTTGGCGAGGCTGTCTGGGGCACTGTCGCCGCCGCTGTCGGTGACGCTGCGGACGCTGCGGGCGTCCTCGATGGGGTGGTACGTGAGCTCTTCGCCCGTGGAGGAGTCACTCATTGTTGATGTTGTTGGGTGTTGAGTGACGAAAGAGATGCAAATGCAAGATGAAGATGTGAACGGGTTGGCTTCGGGCGGCACCCTCCGTGTGTGGAAGGACGGTTCATACGCTGATCAGCCAACGTTGAGTGGCTTGCAGAGGCTGTGTGCTGGACGATATCGCACAGAAAGTGCATGGCTGCATGGATATGTCCGTGACTGCATGCCAAACCAGTACTATGCCAAACCAGTACAATGCCAAACCAGAACTCCTCCTCACTTCTTCTCCTCAATGACAGTCTTCTTGCTCAACTTCTTGACTACCGCCTTCTTGACATCCGTCATCATCCAACTAGCCTGTAGAATATGCCAGGTCAGTCGTGGCCCATAGAAGGATATCCAATCGAATGGAATGAATGTGTGCACACCTTGGACATCACACTCGGTCCCTTGGCCAGCTTTTCATCCTTTTCGCGATTCTTCGATTTCTGTCCCTTTCCCATCAAGCTGAACCCGTCCGGGCTCACGGAGCGAAGCCCGGCGTAGGGCATTGTAAGGAGAATCTAGTGATGCTTGATCGTGCAGAGGCTGATCCGGGTGGGGTGTGAGACGCCGTAACGGTGAGGGAAACTGAGGTGGCAGTGTGCAGCGACGCAAGGAGAGGCCGAGTGTCAAGGCTGAGGATGTGTAGGATTGGTCCTGAGACACTGCAGATAAGACGGAATATGCGGAAAAGAAGGCGAGCTGCCGGATTCTCTTTGGCAGCCATACTGCACGTGAATGTCCACAGTCACACACTGCACACCTCTTTATTGAGCGTGTTGAAAAGTCAGGCGCGCTGTACTGATTACATAATCTTGTGCGCCACAGAGGCAGACAGCAGCAAACTCCGCCAATGAGAGGGCGGTGATTGGAGGCGGCGCTCCCCGCCCCTGCCAGCCAACCAGCCGCCGTCGATTATTCGCATGTTCTCTATGTCTCTCCAACAACCGCCATGCTCAAGTCAAGAACACTTCTTCTTCGCTCGCTCCCCGCCCGCCCCCCCCTCAACCCCCCAGCCCGCAGATCACTAGCCACCGTCTCAGATCCCCCACTCAGGCGCTACGGCGGCCTCAGAGACCAAGATCGTATCTTCACAAACCTCTTCTGCAAGCACGACCATGGCATCAAGGGCGCCCTCTCCAGGGGTGACTGGCACAGGACAAAGGACATCATCCTCAAGGGCGACTCGTGGTTGATCCAAACGATCAAGGACTCGGGACTGAGAGGTCGAGGTGGTGCTGGTTTCCCTAGTGGTCTCAAATGGAGTTTCAGTCAGTGTCGCATGCTTGAGCGAGACGGCCGTGCTGATCGTTTGCGTAGTGAACAAGCCGGGATGGGAGAAGGACCCCAGGTGAATATCTGCGCATCGTTCAACTATACCTGGCGCGCAACTAACCACACATCCGCAGACCACGATATCTTGTCGTCAATGCCGATGAGGGTGAACCCGGAACATGTAAGGACCGAGAGATCATGCGAGGTGACCCCCACAAGCTTGTGGAAGGCTGTTTGGTTGCTGGTCGGGCTATGAATGCCAATGCTGGTAAGTGGCAAGTCTTGACGTACAGATCGCATATCATTGGCTCTTGCGTTCTCCTCGCTATGGCCCCGCGGGGCGAGCGCAAGCCCCGCTCATACGCGATCTACGAGCCACCAAGATTTGTGCTTTTGCTGATTCGCTGCCCAGCCTACATTTATATCCGAGGAGAATTCTACCAAGAGGCATCCCACGTCCAACAAGCCATCGACGAGGCTTACAAGGCCGGTCTCATCGGCAAGAACGCCTGTGGCTCTGGCTACGACTTTGACGTCTACGTTCACCGAGGCGCTGGTGCTTATATCTGTGGTGAAGAGACCGCTTTGATCGAGTCCATCGAGGGCAAGCAGGGCAAGCCTAGACTCAAGCCTCCTTTCCCTGCCGATGTCGGTGTTTTCGGATGCCCCACCACCGTCGCCAACGTCGAGACTGTCGCTGTCGCCCCCACCATCGCTCGACGAGGCGGTGCTTGGTTCAACAGCTTTGGACGAGACAGGAACTCTGGTACCAAGGTGTTTTGTGTCTCTGGACACGTCAACAACCCTTGTGTTGTTGAGGAGGAGATGTCTATTCCTTTGCAGGAACTTTTGGAGAAGCACTGTGGTGGTGTGAGAGGTGGATGGGAGAATTTGAAGGGTATCATTCCTGGTGGTTGTTCCGTGCCCGTCGTTACCCGAGAGACTTCTGAGAAGTGTTTGTGAGTATATTTCTTGCTCTGCTCGAGCCACGCTGACGCTACGTAGGATGGACTATGACTCTCTCAAAGACAACGGCACTTCCCTCGGTACCGGAGCCGTCATTGTCATGGACCAGTCCACCGACATGATTGCCGCCATCGCCCGATTCGCCAAATTCTACAAGCACGAGTCTTGTGGACAATGTACACCTTGCCGAGAGGGTACCACTTGGATGATGAACATGATGGACAGGATGGTCACCGGACGAGCGCAGGAGAGGGAGATTGATATGCTTTTGGAGTTGACAAAGCAGGTCGAGGGCCACACCATCTGTGCTTTGGGTGACGCTGCTGCTTGGCCCATCCAGGGTCTGATGAAGAACTTTAGTGAGTTTCATGCCCAGCGGTATCTGATAGGACTAACAAGTGTGCAGGGCCCGAGGTTGAACAACGGCTTGCCCAATTCCATGCTCAAAACGGCCATGTCCTCTATGGTGGCAAGCTCGCTTCAGAAACCGACGGGCGTTTCGCTATCCCTGACAACCTTGGTGGTTACACCACCAGGAACATTGCGGCGCCTTAGGATGGGGGAGAGTTTCTATAGTCGGGGCGATGTACTCTATCATGATCAGGGTTGTTTTCCTTTACTTTTTCGTTTTCCCCATGCATGTTTGATATCACATTCATCTCTCATTGCGCATGCCTCTCTTATCTATCTTGCGCTACAAGTCCAGTGGTGTTTCTCTCTACGAGTGAGCGGTGGCTCGAAGAGCTCTGTGTATGTGGCGTCACGGGCGAACAGAAAGATGTCATTACAAGGTCATAATATGCTGATAGTTGAAAATATAGATGCCTATGATACAGGGAGAAGACTATTAGATTGGGGGTGGATTGTGTGCAGGGTATATGTACAAAATCAAGCTCTCGTTTTCCTCATCGATACACCTTCTTCCGCCAGTTGGTTTGCTAGTCTATCAGAGCTCCTGGGAGTCTTGAGACGGATGCAGCTTTGGAGCTACGGCGACTTCTTCCTCGTCTCGAGGTACTTTTGCGTCATCGGTGGCAAGAGTGCCCCCCTGAGCATAGACTGTAGGGTCGACAGAGGGCGTCTCTCTCTCTTTGCTCTCCTCCTGCACCTCTTCCTTCTTCTCCAGATGATGGTTCAAAGCCCCGGGATCCGAGAGTTCCGACACTGCGGGCGCCTCTTTAGATGAGTGCTTGCTGACCCCGGCACGCTCTTCCTCGACCTCAGCCTCCTCATCCACAGTCTCTGGCACTGAGAAGAATACCACTTTTTCTTCCTCAGGCTCTTCCGCAGGAGACGCGTCCTCGATAGGAATCAACACAGCTGGTTGATCGTCATCCGGGCCTGCTGCAAGAGGCTGAGGGATGATCAACTCGGGCGCTTGGCCATCCACGGGCGGAGGAGAGGCAGGTGGAGTACCGTGGAGGATTACAGGCGATTCGGTGACGCGATTGAGAGCAGGAGTGGAGGCTACAGTGTCGCTTTCTTCGAGACCCCGAACGACATTCTCTAGATGACTTGCGATTGGCACCGGGGTAGCATTGATCGCGTCGCCGTCCTCGGGCGTCTCGAACGGTTTTTTGTTCTCCATAGACTCAGAATTCCTTTCTGGGTGACTTGGAACATCGCCAGAGCTCGCAATGGAAGTATCAACTGGGAGATCATGCTGGGCAGTATCAATGGCAATGGCACTAAGATGAAAGATAAGAACATGTATTGGAGATGGTTTGGACCACCGACTCACTGGTCACTGGGCGTCGGTGAAGTTGGAGCGAGTGATATGTGGCTGTAGGGCCCAGAATCAGGACCTTTCTTTTGATCGGGTCCGTCATTTGATTCACCCGTACTATGACATCATGTCAATCACTTTCTCGTGGCGACATGAGCAAGACACTCACCCTGCCTCTTCTCGAGGTAACGTAACGGCGCCCGCAAGGAATTGTGTAGCATCGAGCGTGTCCTGTCTGTCCTCCCCTGGCAAGTCTTCGACTTCTGCTGACCGACTCATATCAGGCGCAACGGAGCTGCTTTCGACAGCCACCAGGGCCTCTGAAGCAGGTACAGAGGGTTCGCTATTGGTATGTCAGTCATTGGAAGGTCAAGTATCGTAAGATGCACTCACGGAGCCACGTCGGTTTCCATAACGGGTTCAGACACGTTGAGGGCATCCTTGTGTTGACTCTCGACAGGAAGAGAGCCTAAAGAGCCAGTAGCCGCTGGCAGCTGCTCCGATGGTTGAGGCACATCCTCTGCAGCTCGAGCCATTGGTGGGTCCTGTCGAGCGACATCGACCTGCTCATCACCTAATACCGGTTCATCAAACGCCAGAGCTGATTCTGGACCGATGACGGGTTCCTGAACCTCAGCGACATCCGTTTCAACTTGCTGTGTAGGTGGGGAGAGGTCAGGGTCACCCGAGTGGTCATACGCATCCTGTTGCTGGTGTAAAGAAGGCGCTTTTTTTGAGACGGCCTTCGTCTCGACAGAAGTCTCTCCGTTTTCGTCTTTGGTCCCTTGCGCTTCCTCTACGTTTGGCGTCGTCTCCTCGGCACTGATTTCTTCTGAGGCTGCCGGGAGCCCAGCGCTGGGGGTGATCACTGGTCCCAGAGAAAAGGATGGAGATTCACCAGCGGTCGCCCTGGGTGAAGAGTTGTCTTCTGCGATCGACACTGAGGGATGACCCGGAGAGGAGGGTGTAAGTTCGAATCCATGTAGGTTGGGAGTTTGTGGCGCGGAGATCGCAGAAGCTTCGTGGAAGCTTTGACTGCGAATCTAGCGATTAGCAGAAAGGTCCGTTGAGCGCGACCACGAAACTCACGCATCATCAGTCACACCTCGAGGTTCTTCAGCGTCTTCGTTTGGAACGGCTCCATCGATTTCAGCAGAAATTGCCTCGGCAGCGGAAGAGGGCCCCGTTTCATCCTCTTGGAGGACGGGGGCCACGGAGGATTGCTCATCTTCAACCGTTTCTTGAACATCGTCCTGGGTATCGTCACTGACAAATGAAGGTCAATGTCATTCGGGACTTTCTGCTGCTGACTCACGACCTAGGCATTATATTGGACGTCTGCTCAAGTTCAATCTCCCCTTGATCACTGACTCTTGAATCTGCAAAGACTTTGGTGACTTCTGGAAGCCCGGATCCAGTAACACCGGCATCCAAGACCGACCCAGAATTATCCATTGTCGTCTCGATACCCATGGGTTCTGCAAGAACTACCTCGCTGGCAGCCAGTTGGGCACTCACCGCCTCCTGCTCTGTGGGTCGATCGTCGACCCCCGTCGGTGGCAGATCGTCTTTTCCGGTCGCTTTGGAGACATCATTTGCGATGACGATCGGAGCTGCTGGCTCGAAAGTGGTGACTTGTTCTCGGTCGATAGTGTCGGTTGAAGGAACGGCAGGTTCATCAGTGCCAGCTGTCGCATCCTCGCTGTCGCGCAGCGCCGGCGTCTGTGCAGGAGTCTCTACAGGTTGGAAATGAAAGTTGTTCTCCGTTCCCGGAGTGCCCATCGCAACCGTCTCCACTGTAACTTCAATGGGATGGCGCTCTTCGGAAGATTCCTGGATATGCTGGAAATGAGAAGTCTCTGTGTCACGCTCCTCGATGGTAGACGCGGAGGCAGAGGTTGACGCTGCTGTGAGAGACGATTCCTCAGAGTCCAGCTTGACCTCATGAGGTGGAGATTGGTCGTCGGTGCTGTGAAGGTTCTGGTTCTCTGACTGGAAGTCCAGAGCAATTCCAGCAGCAGTTGCCCCTTCGATACCCCCCAAACTCATACCCCTACGCTCAGCTTGTCTTTCTTCCTCCAGCTGGCCATCTGACTTGGGCAAAGGAGCCTCCTCATTGGCGACCATAATCTGCTGCGGAGGAAGGGGGTGGCCTTCAGCATCAACGCCCTCGAGATGCGTGTGAGGTTGAGCCTCGGCAGCCTGCTCTTTGTCTTCGCTAGTGCGAGAAAGTGCAACGGGAGCTGGGTGGTCTTCGCTCTGATGAGGTTGGATGTCCAAAGCAATTCCTGCGGCCTTGGCACCTTGTAGGCTGCCAACACCAGCGCCCCTCTCTTCGTTCTGGCGCTCTTCCTCAAGCTGCAAGTCAGTCTTGGGAAGGGGGGTCTCCTCATTGGCGACCATCACCTGCTGAGGGGGCTCACGCTGATGGTCGACGTCCAAAGTCCCTGATTGGGAGCTGGCGTCTGGACTCCCGATCTCTGCTACCGGGTCTTCTTGAGGTTGATCAGGGGTAGAAGATGCAGGATGCTCTGGGTCGCTGAGAACAAGGTCAGCAGCGGCAGCTACCGCTGCAATGGCTGCAGCACCTCCAGCAGCAATGGCAGAAGTGCCAGAGGCCAATAGTCCAGTGATCCCCTCTTTCTTTTCTTGGTCGACAGGTTCGTCTTTGACAGTCTGCGTCTCAGGGGTGACAGAGCTCTGATCGGCTCCCTTCTCGGCAGGAAGCTCTTCCTCAATCTCGGGCTCGCGAATAGTGGGAGGAAGAGAAGGAGAAGGGGCGAGGGATCGCTCACCTCTGCGCGGGGCGGGGAGCTCCTCATCATCAGAACTCTCAGCCTCAGCCAGATTCTCAGTAGGTTGAGTGGCCGAGGGGACTACTTCCTTGACCGCAAGGGGCGCAGCAGTCGCTGCCGGGGTTTGAACCTCAAGAGCTTCATCGTCCGCCACCTTGTCGCCGCCATCATGGGAAATGGCACCAAGAAGTGAGGTTCCTTCCTCGAATCCGGAAGCGGTAGGCATAGGTGAGGGCAGAGGCGTGTTTTGGACGGTCCCAGCGGGAGTGGGAACAAACAAGGCGCGAGTAGATACATTGTCTACTTCCTTGTTCGCGCTTGGAATCCTACTCGCGGTCAAAGGCGAGGCAAGGTCCTTGGCATTCTGAGATCGGCTAGGAGAGACAATTTCACCCATTTCCCCAATCGATACCGGTTCGGGCTTCTTTTTACCCAACTCCTCCAGGGTAGGCAGATCACCTTCCTTCAGTCCTGATCCACTTCTCGGGATACCAAAGAAGCTTCTCCTCGCACTGTTCCCATTGCCACCGCCAGCTGAAGACTTTCTTCTCGAGAGGGACGTGGCAAAGTCGCGCAGACCCTTAGAGTTGCTACCCCTCCCGGACGCTGTCGATCTCGCGCTTGGTGAGGTGGGCCGCTCGATGACCTCGGGCTCAGATGGCTCCGAAGGTGGCTTGGGGATGTGCTCAATCGACACAAGCAGCCATTCGATAGGCTTTGGCTGGGCGATTGGAGACGAGAGGCGCACGAGGGAGAAAGGCGGCCAGGACACAGTCACATTGTCGAGTTTGGCATCCTCAAAGAACGACATGAAGATGTCGTCAATTTTGATGACAGCCTCGCTCATGACTGTGAACGTGGGCACCAGCTCAGCAGAGTCTCGGAAGGTCGTCTTTCGTGATTTGTTGAGAGGCTTTTCAGCAGACTTTCTCTTTTGAGTAGGGGAAGTGACAGACTTTCCGCTAGGGCCGGCAGAGGCAGCGGCGGAGAAGTCAAGTTTCAGGTCTCCAGTTCCCTCGCCAGTCTCGCTAAAGCCAATCTTTTCGAAATCATCCCACGCGCCAGGGTCCGGACTCCCTTCCCCCTCCACCCGGATTTTACTGAATGCGGAGTGGTCCGAGAGGACAGAGTGGCCTCGGGAGTGGGTCTGGAATGGGCGGTAGATGGGTGGCTCTTGGGCGGAAGGTAGATCAAGGACGGAAGCAGGCGAAAGAGGTTCCTCGGATGGTGCCAAGGCCTTGAAGAGGCTCAAAGAGTATTCAGAAACGATGTCGGCAGGGTTCACCTTGTCCTTGGTTAAAGCGGACCACTGAGGTGCAGACACTTCATCGTGGATGGTAGCCCGTAAAGCGGCATGAATGATCTCTTCGGGCCCGGAGCCGGCCTTGTTTACGGGGAGGCTGCTTTTGAGGACCACATGCAGAGTCTTGCGGCTGGAAGACGAGGGTGGGGGAAGGGGTAAGTGCTCGGATGAAGCAGAGGCCTCCCCAAAGGGATAGTCGTTGACTAGCTGGAGCATTCGCGTGGGCAGTCTTTGTTTCGTAGATTGAAACCTAAAGAGATATCAGTATGGGCGTCAAACGAAGTCACATTCTCATACCTGATCCAAGCGTAAAGCAAGTGCTCCAGTCTCTTTCCGGCCTCTTTCCAGGTCTTGTAGAAGTGGTCGAAACTGGCCACCTTGACAGCGTTCATACCGTATGCCCACCAACCGAGAAGGTAGGCTAGCCTGCCACCAGTCAGGGTGTTTTGGTCGGCATGCGTAGCAATAGCCGCCCACGTCTCAAACATTTCATGCAGATAGTTTGCAACCTCCGCAGGGACGTTGGGTCCGAGGAACTCTCCAAAGGCCGACAAAGGATAAGACGAGGCATGCTCGGCTTGAACAAACGTTGTGTAGACCTGTCGACTGATGAGCGGATCCTCGCCTGTTGCACTGGGTAGCAAGCGTCGGAGTATGAATTTGAGGCCTTCCGAGATGTCAAGAGGCTTGTCGGTATCTCTGAGGGACGTGACCAGCCTCTCATGCCAAATCTCGGAAGGCCGCTCGGACGTCGGTTTTGCCAGGTGAGAGGCCACTGATGGAAGAGAGTCGATAAGATGTGGCTTGGTGTAGAGCGCAAAGAGGGCGAAGAGATAGAAGTGCGTGGTAGAATCTGCGTCGATTCCTCGTGGCAGCAGAATGCCTCTCGTGTCCAGTCCTGTGTATCGTTAGGCGTGACACGGCGGGGGAGGTCAAAGCTTACCAGTTGCTTTCAGTGCGCTGCCAAACCATTCCCAAGCCAGCTTCACTTCCCCCACGTCCCACCGCAGCTCTCGCAGCAGATCCCTCTCTTCCTGCTTGAGGTTGGGAGGCCTTCCCATGGACCCTATGTCGAGCGCCGTGTCCCCTGGGCTGCCGAGCGCACTGACCTCGAGGCCCAGGTCGAGCTTTGGCAGCTGTATGGGCGGGCTGGAGCCCCCTGACTGCAGCCGACTCCTCTTTCTCGAGAGCTCTGAGCTGGCGCGTCGAGAGGAGGTGCCGTGGGGGTTGGTGGTGGCCTTCTGTCGGAGGGACAGGAAGCGGGCGGCGGGACGCTCTGGAGTGTCGCGGGCGGGGGAAGTGGGGGACGGGGGGCGGGCTGAGTGCCCCTTGGGCTTCTTCTTGGCGGAGAAGAAAGAGAAGAATGAGACCATCTTCCGTGCCGATAAAAGAGCTGCAAGATGAACAGATGATTAGGTTCGAGCGTCAAAATCAAGACAGGCCCGGGACCAATTCAAGTGCAAGGCATTCCCGGCCGCCGCCCTCCAACCTGCTTTTTGATCTGTTTCTTGCAGCTTATACATTATGGCTACTCTGATGCTGTATCTGATTTGACATTTATACCAGACGATCTCCTAAGATACCCCGATACTTTAAGATACTATACAACACCCTGGACACTCGAAATCTACACCTTTCCGTTTACATTGGCAACGCCATATGATAGTGCTCATGAACCTTTGCTAGAACCGATTCTAGTATCGCCGCACGCCCACTTCTCCAAACCGCACTGTCTTTCTACCGTTCCCATTGTTCGGTAGCGGTGGAGAATAACGACCACTGCTCCTGGGCGCATAGTAACCTGAACCTGCTGGTAGATACACCGCGGGCGGTAGAGCCACTGTAGGAGGTGGGGAACTGTAGTTATACTGAGGTGGAGCTGAGGGATTATAGTGGTACCGGGGATAGTTGTACTGCGACTCTCGGTATCGAGGTAGATACGGCGAAAGAGTTGGTGAAGCAGTATATGATTTGCGAGATACGCTGGGTTGCCAGCGGTTACGATACCACATACAGCATGAGAACATGGTGATTAGAGCTAAGCAGCCAACGACGACGCCTAAGAGATGGTCAGATGGCGGCAAATGGTCAAATGACAGAGACCTACCAGCTATGGCGCCCGGGGAGATGTGATGAGTGCCTTCGTCGCGGGTGGCGATGTTGATAATACTCGTAGTGTTCTTATCCGGTATGCCGAAAGCGAGACAAATCGCTAGGAAAGGTAAAAGAACGATAGTGTAGAGAGCCAGGGTACGCATGGCTGTCACCAGTACTCCGCTGTATTCTTATGGAGTGACGCATAAGGAGCTATACGTGAGAGCCCCTGGGTCGCAGCGCTGTCATGACCGGGTAGATCTCCCCACCCAAAGGTGAGAAGCAAAGCCCGACAAGCTATGCGTCATCCCTCAAAGGAAGAATGAAGAGCATAACGGCTTCTGCCAGAGTAGCTCTCAATGGGCCTCGACAGTTGTCGCAGATTTCTCAAAGGATTGGTTTTGTGGTGAATGGGAGAAGCAACTTCGAGTCCGGCGGGGCCCCTGGGCTGATGACTAGTCGCAAAGATAGATGTATCAGCACAATTGCCATTCTGAAGAGTCATAGTGTTGCCACTCACTCATATCGTCTTTCCAGCATCCTGGATCAATTTCCTCCATGTCTCTGCCCTGCCTTCTCTCCCTAATTCTTCCTCGACCTGTACCAGCAATCTCATGCTTTCCACCCTCAGATTGACCGCACTACTTTCCATCTCTTCGTCTCTCATGACCTCATCTTGAGACTTTATGGCTGTCTTGCCCTCCTGCGCCAATCGCCTTTCTCTAGCAATCCGTTTCACTATATCTTTGCACTCTCGCTGCACCATGCTCAACTCGATCTCGGCTGCCTTGAGATCATGTTTCTCCTTGAGATACAGCTCTCCCAGTTCTCTTCTTGTTCGTAGGACGGACAAGGGGTCGGAGGGAGGATCGTTGGTGAGGAGGTGGATCTTTGCGGAGAGAAGCTGGATACGGGATGTGAGAGGCTGCGGAACAGGCGAGGCGAGGAGGGTGTTGATAGCTTGTATGTTGTAGATTGGAGAGGTGGCGATGGCTGGCGGCATGACTGATGGATGTATGGTAGCCAACGATGGGAGATGGATGAAACACAAGAGAAATGTACAGACGACTTTTTTGACGCGACTTCACTGCTGCCACTGTATCGCCGACGCGACTGACTTGCTTCTCGGATCAGAAGAGCGCACAAGTGACCGATTTGTAAGGTCAAACCCCCCGGACCATACGAAGTTGTATCGAACAAGAGCCTTATAGTGTACCGGCCTGGCACATCTTCTTGCGCATAATCATGACATCCGCCGAGTGATTGAAGTTTGGACATGACCGGCGTGGCGAACACCAAGATGTTGTTGACACAGAATTAGATCTCGAACAAGATATCCCTCGCATCGCAGTCGTCTAAGTCGTCATCTGCAGTCCAACCCCGCCTCCTAATAATATATCGCAGGTACTTCAGATAATGCACCCAGCGCGCTCTCCTGGCCTTCCTCCACGAATGTCAAAGATCTACAACCTCTTAGCGCCCCTCTTCCCCTTGCTCGCTGCAGTAGTCTTCACACCCCCGACAGTGTTGCCAGCCGTCTTGACCGCAGGTTTCACCACCTTCTTGACCTCGTCACCCGATTTCTGCTCGCCGTTGGAATTCGGGCTCTGACCTTGCGAAACGCTGGTACCGAGGGGGGAAGGCTTGGAAGCGGAAGAAGAGGGGGGTGAGGAGGCAGTAATGGTAGGTCGGACGGTAGTGGTGGGCACAGATTGGTCTGAGGGAAGGGGTCTTTCGCTACTTGACGTGGCGCCACGGAATTCTGCGGGCGGTAACTGTGGGAGGTCAGTGCAGCCGCAGATAGTCTTGCATGCAAGAACTCACTTTCGGAGTGGCGTGGATACTAGTCATAAGCCGGGCATACTTGGAGCTGGGGTCAGTGAATTCCGAAGTCATCAAAATAGTCTACACACCTTGGAGTATCCCTCATAGTCTTCAAGCAGTTGTTTACCGGCTTCCTCGTCCAATGCGCTTTCAGGGTTCGGGTAGATCAACAAACCTAACAGACAACAAACATGTCAGCAGCCGTCTTCAAACACCAGGCAGGAGGCGACTACATTTGATGGTCTGGGGCATGTCAGCATCCCCATGTGCTACCGGAAATTTGCAGTGCTTACCACGAGGACATGTTCTACTCCATACTCTTTCTTCCAGCCTTTCTTCAATGTGTCCACACAGATTTCGCCAGCCTTGCTAATGTTGGGATGGAAGATCTTGGTGATCATAGTGCCTATAGACCAGGGTACCTGTTAGCCAAAGGCGATATACTTGCAGAGGAAGGCCCCCCGCGTGCGCGACACCGAACCTACACTTTGGCGGGAGATTGGGGAATTCAGGACCAAAAGAGAACCGAATCTTGTAGTATCCGCCCTCATAGGGAGTGCCAGCTATGAGTATCTATGTTAGCTACGACTGATCTACAGCCCAAGGCTCGAGCTAGTTTCACTGGCCACCCGCAAATTGTATGCCAGACTCTGACTTCGTGCGGCCTTCATTCCCCAAGGCTCTCCAGAGTGTCCTCGTCCGAGCCAATACTCACAAGGCCCCTGCACCCATCCTTCCATGTTGGTGAGGTTTTCTTCGTCAACCACGAGCCTCACTCCCTCGGGGGGACTATTCCTGTGAGCGACGATCTGTCGCGAGAGCAGTCTGAGAGCTTGAGGGGTGAGAGACTTTATGGCGTCAGCTTGTGTTGGTACGATAGTGGCAAGCGGTGACACACCATCTTATCTTGAGAAGGAGGAGGAGAAGTAGATAGAGGAAGTGGATGGGTAGTTGTTGATGTTAGCTGGAAAGTGTTTGTTGACTTGTTTGGTTCATTTTGAATCCTGGACAGAGCGGACGCGTCCCGTGCCAAATGCTTATGCCTATTAGGATTTTAGGACTAATGGGATTTTCAGCAAGGGTTCAATTCCCCAACGGTGTAATTGTTTTGCTTTTTTTTCACTGTCTTTCAACGTGTATGTGCGCGTGGTCTTCAAGCAAGGACGACGTAGAGCGCGGTGGAGATCTCACGATGTTCAGTAAGGTGTACATAAGATAATGCAATATATGAGAACGATGTAGGACCAAAACAAAAAGTGATGAAATGATATATATAAAGTCCGTTGACAAGCCCGTGAAATGAAATGATGCCGCAAGAATATCCTCAAGAAAGCTTTCCCTCGCTCGGACTATTTCTTCACACAAGAGCCAGACTTGAGAGTATAGCCGCTCTCGCACCTGAAGGCCTTGCACTGCCCCCAAACACAGGCGTTGGAGGTGACGCCAGTGAGGGTGGAACAGCTGAACAAGCAAAGTCAGCGAAAGTGCTTCCACGTTTGGTCCTTGACAGTGGGGCGATACTCACTCGACGGCAGAAGAAGAAGATCGCTTGCTAGAGCTGAAAGCGCCGTTGATACAGCCGCCACAAGAGTCTGTAAAGTGCGTCAGCGAAAGCTCAAGCACATACAAGGCATATGAGTGCTTACAAAGGTCAAAGTTGGGGTCGACGCACTACAGTTCAGCCCGTCAGCTTGTATTTCTATAGCTTTCGAGCCTACGCACCTCGTAGGAAGACGAGTCGCCAGCTACAGCGCAAGCCAGCAAAGGCTCGGGACAAAGGCTCTCGACGGTCGCCCTGGCCTTCCTCAACCTGTCCATCTTGTCTTCCCTCTTCTTCTCCTTTTGAACCTTGAAGGTTGCGGCAGGTCGAGCATATACCTATAGTCTCAAGTGAGTTCAAGCCCGAGATGATGAAGCGGTGGGGAGAAGAAGACTGACTGCAATGCCCTCTGCACAAGTACCAAAGGCCTGGTCGGCGTTGATCATCTCGAAGTTCTTCATGTTCGGTCCGGAAGCCGAGCAGAGGCATTGATCCTCAGCCGACCAGTCCCAGTATGCGTAGTGTGCGTTATCAATGTGATTCCAGCATTGTGTCTATCATTGACGCGGCGCGTGATGTCAGTCAATGATTATTGGGAATGGAACACAAACGCACGGCACAGTTGACAGCTGAGATAGCTGGGATTGGGGTAGCATCAGACGGAGCGGTATCGATGGAAAGACACCCTTCCCATGCGGGCAAGGTAGTGGCACTGCCGAGGGTTGCGAGGAGGGGCAAAGCAGCGATGAAGAGGGTGAAGGCAGACATCGCGTCGTTGTACGTGTGGCGTTGTTTGGTGATGATTTATAGGGCGGTGTTGGGCGTGCAGGTAAAGAGCGACTAGGCTTGAGCAATGATGAAGCGAGTGGGAGAAAGAAGAGGAATAAGTGGTAACAAATAGGAGATCCAGGAGATGCAGCTGAGCAGACAGCAGACACAATCATGATTTACAGGAACAGGTTTGTTTGTTTACTTTCAGGGAAACGCCGATAATTAGGCTTTCGGCAATCACCGCTGGACTCGCGTCGGCTCGAGCAACGTGTGATGGCAACGAAATCGCTGCTCGCTGCAAACTCGTCAGTCCTCTCGTATACCTATGGAATGCCAGCCAAACGCCCCGCTTCTTCACTCTCCGGACCCAACAAACGCCCAAAACCTACCACAAAGCGCAAACAACGCACAGACAAGTCCGTATGGAACTCCAAAGACGATTGGGATACTCTCGTCGCAGAATCATCCCTCTCCACCTCTTCTGTATCCCTTCGCAAACCGAGGTTCAGATCATTCCCTTCTCTGACAAAGAGTTCCGTGGATGCCATCGTGCGAGGCTTCAAAGTTTTCTACGGGGATGGTCAGGCGGGCCAAGACGAAGGGGTCGCGGACGAGTGGAGGAAGTGGTGGAGAGCGGAATGGGCAGAAATACCGGGGCATCTGAAAGAGATGGTGAGGGATGGGATATACAAAAGATGGGGAGGTATACTATCGTTGCAATTGCTGCGAGAGGTGGGTGCTCTTCCTTCAAAGCTGTGCATTAGTCTAACGCACCCTACAGCTGTTCTCAATCCCGCCAACATTGTATCTGCCAGGAGATCTCCTGCCTGCCATTGCACAGGCCAGTCGACTCAAGCCACTAATCCCTCCAACCATTTCATCGAACCTGTTTACGTCACTCATTTTGATCAATTCCCTGACGTCGACGGATGTAGGTCTTGCAGGCCTCATACATCACCTGCCGAGCATTGAGATCGTCAATCTCAAGGGTTGTGCATTAGCCGGTGAAAAGACGGTGAAAACCATTGTGTCGAGGTGTCCGGGAGTTAAGCGGCTGAACCTGAAGGGAACCAAAGTTTCGGAAAAGGATGTCGCACAATTACTGGCGAAATTCGGGCAGCAGCTGGAAGGATTCAAGGTGGACAATGTCATTTTCAATGTGCGCCCATCGCCTCTTGTTTTGCAGAGAGCTGACTCTATGTCTGCAGGATATCGACCATACATTTGCATCCCAGCCATATCCCTCCATGACCCACCTCTGCCTTCCAGGCAACATGCTCAACCGACCGCTCTCGTCGGCGCGGAGTAACGCCACCCGTTTCACCGGTATGGGTTATCCCAATCCAAGGCCCACTCCCCAGACGACTACCATCTCGTGGCCGACGCTAAATATGAGTTTTCCGAGCTTGACGCATCTTTGTCTACCGGGGTTGCTAGTACCTAATGGAACGGAGATCGGAACCGCAGGATTGTCTCTGATCAAGCTTGCTCTTGGACCGAGAGGACCACCCGTTCCAATCACATCTATCGAACCCATCATAAAACGCCATCACGACACACTCAGATCAGTCCATCTGGGAAACGTTTACCCTCGAAGCACCAAACCAGGGCTCGACTTTGATGAGCTCGCCGATACCATACAGAGCTGTGACGGATTGGATACTTTGAGGTGGCAGACAGACCTCCATGGGACCAATGACTCGCTCTGCGATACCAGCATGAGCAACTATGGCCATAGACTGTACTGGAATCTCTTTGAGACGCCAGTGAAAGATATCTGCCCTCGTTTGCGGGTAAGATATCTTCGAAAGGACCGAATCATCATAGCTGACCGCAGCACAGCGAGTGACTCTCGAGCTACCTGGACAGTACAAATTCCCAAGTGCTTGGTCCTCAGGCTCTACATCACAGACTTTCCCTTCGTTGCTCGAATCTCTCGAGATCCCATCCGCCACGTTACAGGATCATGAATCGCTCGCCAAGCTCCTATGTTGTTATCCCAAGCTGCGTGAGCTGGACCTGTCCGGTACAACCATTGACGGTAGGTGCAATGGAGAGATGCGCACAGCAAGGCTGATGTAGGGGCGTAGATGACGACATGAAGTTGATACTGAGACATTGTCCGCTAGTTTCGAGGATCGATCTTACGTCTTGCAGGGGTGTCAACGTTAGGCATAGACGGAACATTTTCAAGGTACGCTTCACACACAGAGACCAAGTGTATATGTGCTAACCACTGTAGGCGTTTGATGAGGACGAAACCTGAAGCACCTACTTGTCGATGCATGCGGAGTGAGTGACAGTGTATGAACGGCGTCGTGCACTTCCATCTGGACTTTATACACTGGCTGGTATCCAGAGCCTTGCACCGTTCGATAGTTGACCCCTGTCGGCTTTCCGATCTGTAAAAAGAGATAGGAAAAAACGACGGCACCCGGGATTCCCAGGTGGTCCCCCACCCTGGTACTAACCGAGCGCTCTCCTAGTTGACTTCGCGGATCAGACGGGACGCGGTACTTTGAGGAGGCTATGGCCGTCGATGTGGACTTAACATACAATGCCGTTATGGCCCATTCATTGTGTTATGACAGAGCTGACTATGTTTCCCTGCCTAGAGTCGACATACATCTGATATACATGCAATAATATGCTAATCCATAACAGTACCAGGCCCGCTAGTGCTACAGGGAAAAGATTGATTTCTATCCACAGCCCGTGCCACATCCGAAAGCCGAGAATGAACGAGAGGGAAACACGGGCAGAACAACCAACGAGCTGCTTCAGACCATGACCGTAGTGTCATCTCGAATTCCATGACTGTGGGAATGTGCAGTGATGGTCTGGCCTCTGTCCCTCTGAATCGATCCTGACTCTTTGACCACTACCTCAACCCCAAACTTTTCTCCCAGCATGGCGAGCTCCTTCAGCCCAATCCTTCCCCCGTTCGCGCCAAACCACCCGCCAATCGCTCGGATGCACATCTTGGCCCGGTCAATCTCTCGCCACACCATCACCTCAGCCTCTTCCTCCATTCTCTTGTTGTCTCCACGACCCGCTGACCCGCTGCCAGTGTTAGCCAGAGGGGAGAAGGGGTTGGGCAAAGGGGGCGCAAGAATGTGCCGCATGAGGAACCACGCTGTCTCATTATCGCTGTACAAAATCGACGAGACGGGGACCGAGATGGGCTTGGGAGGCAAGATGCTGCTTAACATAGACGAGGAGGTGGGAGAGGAGCATGGAGAAGAGAACGGGGAGCGGTGGGAGGGTGGTGAGGTGAAGAGGGTGATGTAGCAAGAGGTCAGGATAGTGAGGTAGTCCATCTCTGCTACGATGGAGATGAGCACCGGGGAACACGAGGCGGCGGGTGAGTCACTTACTGAGTGGCGTATGTATTTATGTATGTTTGGTAGCGCGGTGGGCTGTAGACTTATGACGAGCGATACTCTTCGATGCGACGGTGTCTTTCCCTTGTGGCGGATGAGAAAGAGAAGAGAAAGTGAGATGCGAAGGGGAAATGGGCCTCTTATATATCTAGCTGCTCGGACGACAAAGGACCAAAGGACGGGGCTTGTCACGCGACTCCCTTTGTAACACCCAAGGCATATCGCGGCCTGCGCTCGCGTCTGCGTCTAGCGTCAGCAGTCCATGTTGGGTCAACGTGTATTAGAGCGACTGCGATGGATGGTCTACGCCTCGAGGAGGGGAGGAGGACGGTGTCCAGGGCGATCTGGGGGAGATGTAATAGCCTTCCCAGCATGCATCTTCACCGCATCTCGTCGTCGTCAAGTAACGCGCCCCCGGCCATGCGCGACGTAATAATGCTTCTGAAAGGCAGCTTGACTGCGATGGATTCTGTCGGATATCTTTTTACGCGACTGTAGCATTGGACACGATCTTCTCGTCAGAGCTCGAAGTGTTTCTAGCAGTGATGCATCAAGGCAAGAACGGGGAAGGGAGGTAGACGCGGACAGGCCCTGATAGACCACAAGGACGGATCTTCAGCGATATGAGGTGTGGCAGCTTATGGTGAGCACTGCAGGTCAGAGGTGCCGTGGAGCCGCTGAAGTATATTACTACTTCTTGTACGGAGCGGTGACATTGGAAGCCTTGCCCAAGTCAAGAGCTAAGGCGACTTTGAACGCCAAGTCGGGGCTGTTCATGACACCTCGGAAATACTCGTGCCCAGGGCCAAAGGCATAGACAGGGACGTCCACCTACATCTCGTTAGCATGTACGATACCGCTCCCCAATGACACCGGCCTACCAAGGAATGCACACCCTGGCCTTCACTAACGCCCAGATTTCCGGTCATGGTAAAGCCTCGCTCATTGTCCTCGGGGTTGAAAAAGTAACCGGTCGTGTTCTTGACAGCAGGAAGACGTTCGTGCTCGGTGTGGATTTCGTATTCCTCTCGGTGGTCGGGCGTACCAGCCCATCCGTGTGCAATGGTATATCGAGGATCCCAAGTAACAGGAAATCCGGCGCCTTGAGGACCAGTGAAAACGGAATGGTTGCCGGGCTGGACGCCATCTGGGACTTGGTAAGCCGAGAGACCAGAATTGCCGTAGGTCCCAATCGCGTTCCGCTTAGCTCGGTCAGAGTCCTGAGCTTTGAGGTATTTCGTATCAGCAGAACCAAACACATCAACTGCGGGTGAGTCAGCTATATTTCATTTTCCAGGTTGAATAAACGCACAGCCGTGACCATGGTCAGCGGTGATGACGACCAAAGTATCTTCAAGCTCCCCGATCTTTTCGAGGTGCTCAAGAACAGCTCGGACAGTATCGTCGAGCTCCAGAACCTCACCCAGAGCTCGGTCAATGTCGAGGACATGCATTTCTTTGTCGATGAGGGCAGCTTCAGACATGAGCATGAAGCCGGTGTCTCTCTCTTTGGATCGGGTGTGAAGAATGTCGATAGCTTTGAGAGTCATGTCTTTGAGGCCGGGTTGATCGTGGCTGGGATCGAGCGTATCAGCACGCTGCCCCTGGGTTGAAAATACGAACGCTGTACGCACGCGCCGCGCTCGCCTTGAGGCGTAACAGCCAAGTCCAAAAGATCGGTGTACACGTTCTGATCAAGCCACGTAGAGATGTTGCCCTGGGTGAAGATGGCAAGAGCACGTTGGGCGTTGTCAAAAGCCTCGAGAGCCGTCTTATTGTAGCCCACCTGGTAGCCGTGGGAAGCCCATCGCTCGAACTGGGAGACGTTGCCGTTACCTGGACCAGGGAGGAAGTTTTCACCACCGCCGCCTATTCACAATGGTCAGCTGTTGTGCGCTCAAGCGGTATAGAGCTTACCGAAGAGGAGATCTACGCCTTCCCAAGGATACCAAGAATAATTGCCGGAAACACCGTTGAGATATTGTTCGATGATGGAAGTGTATTGAGATCGCTGGGACTAGAAAGATCCGAAATATGTCAGTCGGCATATCGGGCATGGATGGAAAAAGCGGACAGTGTGTGTAATAACAGCGGCGGGAGTTGCATCAGCAATGTAGGCTTTGGAAACGATGCCCACTGCTTTCAGTCAGCCTCGTTCTGAAAGAGTATGTTGAAAGACCAACCTTGGCCTCCCGTTTGTCTTCGGAACATCTCAAAAATGGTTTCAACTTTGGGGTCACCGTAAGGCTTTCCGGTCGAGTCCTGTCAACCAATCAGTCAGATATATTCTTAGTGGGCAGACGAGCTCCTCACAGTGTAAGCGTTTAGACCGTTGACGGTCATTTTCTTGCCGGAGAAAAGAGCAGAAGCAGAGTTGGCAGAGTCGGTGATAAAGGAATCTATGGAATGAGTCATCTGAGCTCCGTAACCCGGACTTGGAGGCATGAGCATCAGTTCTACGATCCACGAGCATACTCAGCTAGAGAAAGACTCACGCCTCATCCAGCTTAAGCTTGGTCTGATATTTGCCGTTGATCGTCTTATGTCCCAAAAGCCTCGCGGCGGACAACATGGATCCGGCCATACCATCACCAACAAAGAAGATGACGTTCTTGGCCTTCTTCTCCTGAGCAAGAGGAAGCACTTCCCAGGAGGCTTTGGTGATCATACCATTGTTGTAGCAAAACTCGACATCATACTGCCCGGGGTTGTGAAGCTGGATATTCCGGTAGGATTTCGATAGAACATTGACGGGCGTGATGGCTTCCTCTTCCTCGGCAAACAGGTCTTCGTAATAAGTGAAGTTGTGTTTTTCGACTGTCAAGGCGCATTAGCGGAAAACTCAGCACTCCAAAGGTTTACACCCAGCGCACCTTCTGGATCGGCAATGCCAAAGAACTGGGAGACGTCAAGCAGCTCAGCGCCTCTGCCACCGATCTTGAGGGTGAAATCGGTAGCAGGGAAACCATTGTTGTAAGCCTCAGACCCGTTGACAGGAGCTTGCACTTCGACACGGATGTCGAAAGTCTCTGAGCTGAAATTAGCTGACGATCAACCACCAATTGATACGACTCACGACCAGCAATGAAATCAGTCCTAAGATGTGTCAGTTCCCTCAGTGATTCGCAGAGAGACAACTTACTGATCAGGGGGCCAGACACAGCCGAGCTGAGGACAGGCACCAGTTCTCCGGAAGGTCTGCGCAAAGGCAGGTGTAGTCAGCAACGCGAGTACCGCGAACAGCGTTCCAATATAGGCCATGTCGGTTCCAAAAGACTGTTTGCGAGTACTTGCCCGGCCGTGGGTATGCATGTCGAATTGTCCACTCTTTATCAATCATTCTCGAAATGAGTATGGATCATGCCAAGACCTAGGTGAGCCATACGGATACGACACGTGCGGCGGATTGTGGATGGTCGAGTCTCTTCTTCTTGTTTGGCATGCTGAACTGGGCGGTCTCGTGGTGTGCGTACTTCTGTCGGCGGTGGGTGGGAGCAGAGCCCTCAACGGAGAATACCATGGTCGAATGGGAAGAAGGAACCCCACGATATTCAGCCTTGTGATGTGGAACGTGCGTTGTCGAAAGACTGCCACTGGGCACGTTGTTCTCGTTGATGCCATGTCGGGAACCCGGTGCCTGGGTTTGCGCGGGACGATAGTAGATGCCAAGACTACCCTTCTCTCATGCGGGGTGCAGATACATCGGGCATCGCCGAAGCTCAGCAAACGCTTGTATACCATGGCGATAGGTGTAGGTAGCCCCAACGATGACCTGGCACGTGTGATACTCGTTTTATTTCTGATGGGAGCGAATGATGCGTACATGTATGTGCTGAATTCTAATCAAGACCCTCGTCCTGCATGTATGCCCCCGGAGTCTTCCTACTCGGGTCCACATAGGCGTAGGCATGAGAATCGTGCACGACAAAGTCTTCCATAGTAAGTGGTCTGACCTTGAAGCCCTGTAGTCACACAGTCAGCAAACTCCCCGGACTCGACTGTTGAACGCACCTCTTTCCGCGCCTGTTCCAACCCAGCCATGCCCGCCTTGCCCTTCTCGCGCATCAATTCCCTCACAGGGACCATAGCAGCATTCCGACATGTCTCGCGAAGATCTGATCCTGAAAGTCCGTCTGAGCGTCTGGCGAGTTCGTCTATTGAAAAGTCGGGGGAGAGTTTGGTGTGGGCGAGCATCTGTCGAGAACCATTAGAGCTGTACGATGATTCCTACTAAATACTCACAAGGTTGAGGATCTTGGCTCGTTGTTCGTAGCTGGGCAATTTGACGGCGAACCTCTTGGGCATACGTCGAAGAATAGCAGCGTCAATCCTGAGGAACATATCAGCGACCATTTCGAGACATGCCACAATGCGCTCACTCATTTGGCCGGTTGGTCGCACCCATGACCATCACTCGGACATTGCTAGTCGTAGTCAAGCCATCCCACAGGGTCATGAACTCTGCTTTCATCATCGATGTGACCTCGTGGTCACTCTGCGAGCGCTCTCTGAATAATGTGTCGATTTCATCGATAAAGATCTAGAAGCATGAATAGTCAGCGCGCCGTTTTCACTCATTTTCTCACTCACAATACTCGGCTGGAGCTTGGTCGCCAGTGAAAAGAGACCCGCCACAAGCTTGTTTGTTTCACCAAACCATTTGTTCACTCTGAGCCCAAACGTCAGCCGCTGATCCATAACGTGTTTGACCTCACTCACAAACTCGAAAGAGGCAAGTTGATGAATGTAGCTCCACTCTCTTTGGCCAACGCCTTTGCCAGCATGGTCTTTCCACAACCCGGATGTCCATACAGCAAAACTCCTTTCGGCGCGCTCAGCAACCCGTTCTCGTTCGCAAACAGCTCCGGGAAAGTCAGGGGGTAGATGACCGTTTCTCTGAGGTTTGAGATGATATCATCAAGCCCCCCTATGCTCTCAAAAGTCACATCGATAGACGAAGGAGCGACAATCTCGGCGGCAATGATCTGCTCATACTCGTCGAGGTCGAGGGCCGCGAGTTGCGCTTCATTCATGCCTGTTTGCGAAAGCAGATTCTTTCCCTTCTCCTTGTGCTTTTTCGAAGATGCGGAGCTAGGGTCCATGCTGGATAGGACGTATCGAAGGGCGTAATACAGGGCGACTTGGGATGCTGCAAAGAATGCAACTGGTGGCGACATTGTCAGCACGTCTGACGCTGTAGACTTGTAGAAAGAAGCTCACCGTCCATGACGACCTTTCCGACGTCTCGTGGGGCCATCTTGTGAGCTCGAGGTATACCGATGTAAGTTGTCGGTGTGCAGCCGGCGTTGAACAGAATTTTGCTCTCGACCACATCCAGAAAGTCGTCATGGCATCCGAAAGCCGAGTAGTCAACTTACGTAATGCAGGGCGCCTACTGCCGCCTCCACTTGTAGGCGTGCGAGGCGCGGCTGCTTTCTGGCGACAAACATTGTAAACAATCCTCTTTCTCGTTATCCTCATCACCAGGTATATACAGCAGTCCCCTCGCTCACCCCTTCTGATGTCCTCACAAAACGTCAACAGCCTCATGGCTGGCCTCTCTGTGGGCGGGCCTCAGTCACCCTCGGGCTCAAAGACCAAGCAAGTAAATAGGTCACACGCCGCTTCATCCTCCCAGCCCCAGTCCCAGAATCGCCTACCCCCAGTGCTCAAGAAGTACATGAACCCCGGTCTTGTCAGGCCACCCAACAGTGCCCTCGCCAACAACAATAGTAACCCTTACGATAATCGCGGTCCGCTTCTGACCCTAGCTGGCGTCAATGTTGCCGTGCCTAAGCCTGGTTCAGGTTCGCCCATGGGTAAATCCAAGGCATCTTTGGGGCACCATACTGCTCATGGTGTCCATGGTCCCGCTCATGCGACGGCGCAGAGGGCGATGGCCATAAATCACCAATCTGGCGCTAAACATGCCATGACAAACGGCAGTATCGCGAGCGGCGCTAGGGGGCCGGACCTGGGGCGATACGATGGAGGACTGGAGGAGGATGAGGCAAAAGCTGGGGAAGCTAGTGGACCGTCTGCAAAGACTTTGGAGATGTCTAGTGCCAAGTGTGTATCATTGTGCCTTGTCGGAAGGGCCCCAGCTGATGTTTTGGTTAGTGATGGCGGCAAGATTGAGCTCTCCCTTCCCTCGTTTCAAATCGGCAGACCCCTCGGTAAAGGCAAGTTTGGTCGAGTCTACCTTGCCAGGTCCAAGCAGCCCCCTCATTTTATCGTTGCCCTGAAGTGCTTGCACAAGGCAGAGATCATCCAAGGCAAAGTCGAGAACCAGGTGCGACGAGAGATTGAGATTCAACAAAACTTGAGGTGTGTCTTGTCTATCACAGGAGGTCTATAACTAACTTCTAATCAGACATCCCAACATCCTGCGGCTATACGGCTACTTCCATGATAGTAAACGTATCTTTTTGGTTCTCGAGTACGCGGCGAAGGGAGAGCTGTACAAGCAGTTGTCAAGAGTAGGCAAGTTTGACGAGAAGCGAAGTAGCAGAGTGAGTTGCTCTTATCTCTACATGTTCAGTTCTGACTTTCTTCCAAGTATATCGCCCAGATGGCCGATGCTTTATTGTACCTCCACCGAAAGCACGTTATTCACCGTGATATCAAACCGGAGAATCTTCTTATCGGCTTGAGCGGAGAGCTCAAGATTGGAGATTTCGGATGGAGTGTGGTATGTTGCAGAAAGCTCCTATTGTCCCGGGAGCTCACATTACATTAGCACGCCCCCAGCAACCGCCGCAGCACCCTCTGTGGTACTCTCGACTACTTGCCCCCTGAGATGGTTGAAGGAAAGGAGCACACCGCTGCGGTCGACCTTTGGGCTCTGGGTGTTTTGACGTACGAGTTTGTCAGCGGTGGACCGCCTTTCGAGGTAAGCAATGTCATTTTGCCACCGTAGCCCGCACTGACCGTCCCTCAGGACCTTTCCGGAAGCGCCGCCACCTATCGACGTATTCGAAAGGTCGACTTGCACGTTCCCTCTTCTGTTTCTCCTGAGTGTACCGATCTCATCAAGAGGGTATGTCTTTCGACGATTGTACCAGTGCTTTACTGATGTCTGGGCTAGCTGCTTCGTTACAATCCTGAAGACCGTCTTGCTCTCACAGAGGTACTGACACACCCTTGGATCAAGAAGTACGAGAAGAAGAGGTCGGACGGCAGCAGAAAGTCATGAGGAGGCTGGGAGGTAGGGAAGTGCGGTAAGGCGGGTGTCGGAGGTCGTGGTTGGCATCATGAGAGTCGATGAGCTCAGAGGCTTTCAGCCTTGGAGTCATTATACCCCTCTCGATTAGAGTTTCATATCTTGTATATTTGTCCTGAATACACATTTACATAATGACTTTCATCGCGTTCGCTTTTCTACTGATTCTCCAGGCGTTGATGTCATGGACGGGTTGCTCCTGGGCGCGCCTTCTCTGGGCTGTGACTTTGATGGGTGAAACTGTCAAGTAGGATGTTACATACACACCATGAAGTATCAATACAACCTGACATTCCAAAATGACCAGCCCCCGTTCATGCCGCAAGCGCAACCCGTTCTTCCTTGACAGTCTCTGGTCGAGATCCTTCTGTGATGGTCATGGTGAGCCTGGTAGTGCCAAATAGCGTGAGCAAACAGTACGCACCTTCCGCTGCAGGTTCGGAATCTGTCGGAATCTCGGTTGGGGCATCTGGTAAAGATACAGGGGGCTGTGTCTCCGGAACGGAAGGCTGTAGAATCCGGTGAGTTGTCATGCCTTTGCGTGACAGGTTTGGGGGCATGACATACCATGGCTTCTTTCTGTAGCCGCCCGAGCTCCTCCTGTACGGCATCCTCTTCTTCAGGGGACATCTTTGACATGAGTGCTTCGTCGATCTCCTGCATGAAGCTCGTCAGTCCCACAAGTGCAATGCAGCGGTCATGAACACATACCCTCTGATATTCGATGCCTTCCCGAGTCTGGTCCATCAACTTGTCCACCCTCTCGATAGACATCTCCTTATGCAATTCTTTGAGCACATCGGCACCCATTTCAAGACCATGTAGCACAGTGTTTTGTATTTGGGTAAATTCGATCGTTGCCACCTGAACAGCGTATCAGTCATGCGTGCAAGCCGGACACCTTTGGAACGGACTAGTTCTTGGAGGGTCATCAACTGGGTGTCGGTCTTTGCTAACAGCTGCTCCTGGTACTTTTTCTGCCTCAAGGCCGTGAGAGCTCGTGTCTACCATGGCGTCAGCAGGGTTCGATAGTTGTATACGTCGAATGACACACCTTATTGCCAGCTTTCAGAGCTTCTCGGGCGATCTCCTGTTCGCGGTCCAGGACGACCTGTAAACGTTTCTGATACTGTTTCATCTTGTCTCGCTGCAGTTTGAGACTGACAAAGATCAGCTTGTCTATCGCTGCCAGACCAGTATCGACTTACTCGAGAATGGCTCTATCTTGAGAGGTTATCTTGGGACCCGGCTGGGCCACGCCCATCTTTACTAAAGTGTTCTGCCAGATACCCATGGCCAGTCGTATATGATTATCTGAGAGATATATAGGACACGAGATTATGATCGAGTTGCTCGGAGGACCGCATACGGTGACGGAGGGCGGCGGTCGCCGAGGGACTTGCTTCTCATTCCATTTTCCCTCATTCTCTTCTTTCTTTCAACTACCCAGCCACAAAGGGGAGCAATGTTCGGCGTGTCGCTCCAGGACCGTCTCAAGGCTGCAGTCAACACCCTCGAGGCCACAGGCTCCTCCCTCCACGCCCGCTCCCTCGCGAACCAGCAACTCCTGGACGCCGAGAACAACCGCCCAGGTACCCCGAGCATCAAGTCGCCGCCATCTGCCACATCCCCCCAGGTCGGGCAGCTCCCAGAGACACCGCAGAAGGGTGGTGAGGAGAAACACGCGATTGCCGAAGCTGGCATTCATCCCTCAGTCTCCACCAGCCAACTCGCCGAGAACGCGCTGTCCGGTCTGCGGCGCTCTTTTCATTTCGGCGGAAGAAGCCAGACTGATCTAGCTGGGATAGTGGATGGTTCAAGCTCGGCTCCTGTTTCTCCCGGGGCGCAAGAGCTCAAAGCTATTGTGTCTCCTGGCCCAGCTTCGGCCGGGGCGACATCGTCAGATTCCACATCTCTTAAAGCTCCCACTACGGTATTCAGCGTGGGATCGGGCGACGCGTCAGAAGCTATTACACCAATACCAAAATCGCCACTGGCAGGTACGCCCACCCCGACACGATCTGCCAAGAGAATATTAGACACGCGAGAGCCTGCCGATATCCCCTTACCACCCTCTCCCGACCTGTCAGCTGTGCCTTCTGCGAGCGTAGTGGACCCTCTAGGCGCATTGTCTCTGGATGGCAGCGGCGATGTTGCTGGACTGGGGATTGCTCTAGCCGGGGGCGCTGGGTCCGATGCAGACGCCAAGACAAATGGCGACGAGACACTCGTAGACTCTGAAGGGACTGCCAGCAAGCTCGCAGCTGCGGAGAGGAGATACGAGGGTGCGTTGGTCCTTTAGAGGTCATGGCCCAAGCTGACAGCTCTCAGATCTCTCCCAAAGATTCACTACCCTTCTCACCCAATCCCACAAAGCCAATCAGATTCTGAAAGACTTGACGCCGCTCGAAGGGGGTCTAGGAGACCCAGAGGCCCTGGAGGGATGGGTGAGGATGATGAATGGCAAAGTCGGGATGATGGGCGAGGAAATGTCGCGTTTGGCAAGCAAGATGGAATGTGAGTAGGCGTTCTGTGTTAATCTGCAAAGCTAACCCTCTATACAGTACAAGAATCCAGAATAGAAGAGCTGCGCGATACCCACCGCCTTGAACAATCTTCCCAATCTGAAGTCATTGCCAAACTCCGTTCCGACCTCGCCGATGCCCAATCTAAAATCACATCTTCCACCACCTCCTCTGAAACACTCACCCAGCTCCGCGCAGACCTCTCTAAAGCTCAGACGCAAGCCAAAGAAGAAGAAGAGAAGCGCACAAAAGCAATATCGCTTCTCAAGACTGTCAGGCTGAAGCTGGTCAAGACGGAGAAGGACAAGGAAGAGTCGGAGAAAGATAGGGCCAATGAGAGGGCAGAGAGGAGCAGGGCGATGGACGAGGTGGAGAGAGTCAAAGCAGAAAGGGAAAGAGAGGTCAACAACCTGAGGAAAGGGTTTGAGAGAGAGCTAGCCGGTGTCAAGGAGAAGGCGGAGAAAGATTTGAAGGATAGAAAAGCAGACTGGGAGTTGGAAATGATCACCACCAAGGTACGTCACGCTTGCAGAACCGAGTATCAAATCTCATACTCTTGACAGGCAACACAAGCCAAAGAGTTGTCCCAGAAATCCACCAAGATCGCTGGTCTTGAATCCATCCTCAAAGAGCTCAACATTGAAAAGCAACAAACCCACTCTGTCCTCCAATCAAAACAAGCAGAGGCAGAATCCGCCAAGGCAGAGATGGAGATCATGCGAACCAAGACGAAAGAGTTTGAATGGCAACTGCGCGAGGCAGAAGAGCGATGCGCGCTCTTGGAGGCTGGGGATCAGGGTCGGTCAAACAGCGGGCTGGACATTCCTGATGGAAGAAGCGAGTCGACTTCACCCGGTCCGGGCGCTTCACCTCATGACGTTCAACGCCTTTTGGCGGAATCTGAATCTCGCGCCGAGTCCAAACTTTCAGACCTTCGTACAAGAATACGGGCCTTGGAAAAAGAAAGGAACGAGATGGAGGAAGAGTGGGCTGGAAAGGTGCAAGAAAGGGTGCTGGAGTTGGAGAAGATGAGGAGAGTCCTGCAGGAGAAAGATCGGGAGGATGCCGAGAGCTTGGAAGGGCTGAAAGAGAGGGAGCGAAAGATTGAGGAAGGGGAAAGCAAAGTGAAACAGCTCGAAGCAGATATCATCCGACTGCGGACCAAGGTCGAGGAGGTCAAGAGCGATAAGACGGTTGCTGTCGAAGCTGAAGTGAGTTTCTACCATTTCGAGATGCCCAAACTGAAACCCTTTCCAGCGTAAAGCGCACGAAGAGCTGGCCGCCCTACAAAATCAAATCACATCCCTTCAGTCTCAACTCGACGAATCGAGAACTCATGTTACCCATCTCAAGTCTACAAATAAGACACTCCGCGATGAAATGCGCAAAATCCAGAGCTCAGTACAGCTTATGGAAAGGCAGCGAAACCCTGGTGTAGGGTACTGGAGTGCGGGGGCTGGCGGTAGCACGGGCCCAGCAGCAAGTTCCTCGGTCAGTGTAGCAGGATCGGGAGTCCTATCTCCGCCATTACCGAGCGAAAGTCCTGCACCGGGGAGGAAGAGTCTGGAAAGCGTGAGAACGACGACAGCGACCGAGTTGGGAAGTGAGTCTGGGAGGAACCAGGAGGAAGAGGAGGTCAATCTTGAGGTACGCACCGCTTCGAACCTACTGCCGAGGCTGACACTGCTTAGTATCTACGAAACGTCATCTTGCAGTTCTTGGAACACAAAGAGATGCGTCCAAACCTGGTGCGGGTCATGTCGGTCATTCTGAGGTTTACGCCGCAGGAGTTGAGAAGGCTCAATGCCAAGCTACTCACATAGACTGTGAGAGCTACTTGTATAGTATCTCGTGATGTACAATACTCTATTTACTGCAATTAATTGCTCCGATTAGTTGGGCCGGGTGACTCGCTCCATTGCGTCAGCGGCCTATTGTACTATCATGGAGCTGAATTCGAGACATGAAACGAGATAACACATCATACATGGCCCGAAAGAAGTGATAGTGATGCAAAGGAGGTCTACCCCTCGTCTAAATATGTAGACTCATAAAGTACAATTGTTTTTCCCGTCTGTTTGTATGTTCTACACAGCTCATTGTCCGCCCTGTCGACCTTCAGTCTATATAGCAAATCCCATCCCACTTTGCCTCTGTCTTTGCTTGCTAGACCCACGACCCGTTTCCGTCTCCTCGTTCAACTGAGACGCCGACTCATCCGAGAAATCCGGCACCTGATCAAGATCGCGCGGGATTTGGGGAGACGCCTGCCTACTGCTATGCTCGGAAGAATAAGGCGAATATTCTTCAAAATTTCTTCTGCCCCTTTGAGACCCTCCTCTGGAACCACTTCCATTCCTTGGGCTATTCGCAAACACCTGTTGATGCTGAGCATCTATGTCGAATGTACCCCGGACAGGAGAGAACGTAGAGCGTCCCAGTTCGTCCACCCCCTCAAGAGGTGTATTGCTGGTTTTACGCGAGGAGTTTCCCATGCTGTTGGTACTGAGTTTTCTCGATGGTCCCCCCAAACGACCCAAGCTACCGCCCCTCAACACCGGGCTGGTGGGATCACTTCCGCCTCGTCCTGTACGCCACCCATCCTCACTGTTTAACGACGCTCGTTTGAAGTCCTTGGAAGTGCGATTCATCCTCTTGACCTCTTGCTCAATTTGAGCCTCAACACCCCTCATTGAAGACGGGGATGTGACTTCCATTGGCGAGCCGAGCGCGCCTCGATGAGAAGAGTCATAATCCTGAGTGTACCCTTGTATCAACGGGGATGGATGTCCCGGGTCAAACGTGGTGCGCAGAGTGAGAGGGGGGGGAATATCGCCTCGGGAAGGCCGGGAGGGCGAGTCGGACTGGGGGGCATTGGCAGGACTGGGAGGGTACGAGTATAGACCGCGAGGAGTCCCCTCCTCGGACATCAGAGGCGATCGCGTGACCTCCTTCTGAGGGCTGTACATGGCAGCAGGTTCGTACCCTCCATAGTCATCGTAACCATACGATTTGTGGAATTGGTCGACGGCACCTTTGCCACGGAAGCTGCCAGGGCGAGATTGAGTCTCCGCGTTACTATAGTTGTCGCTAAAGTCACGCATGCTCTGTTCAATCCTTTCCTTGGATGTGGCAGCCTGAGCAGCTCTCTTGTGCCTCCTCCTTTCTTTACGATGCTTGATGCCAAGCTCATCCTTCAATGAGCCTGCAATCCACGCCTCGCGGACCAAGTCTTTGTCCTTGGGCAAGTAGGATTGTTTGAAGGAAAAGACGAGCCAGCGAGGGAAAATGGCGACAAAGACCGTGAGAACCGTAACGGCCCAGAAATTGAAGGTGGTAAAGAGAACAGAGACCTGGCCGTTGTAAGGGTAAGCGGCGAGACCGGAGTATATGGGAATCCAGATGTAGATGAGAAGCGTGGAAATCACGTTTACGGCCCAAGTGATAACCGTCCAATAGCGGGTATTGATGCTGACGTAGCCATTGGCAGCAATGACACCCGCACAAGCCACCGTGGAACCAAAGGCCCCAAGCGAGTTTGTATCCAAACCGTCACTTGACCAGGTCACTCCGCCCGCATACGCAAAGTATGGGATAAAGAAGATGACTGCCGATTGGTACAGGCCATCGATCATGTAGGTCCAGAATCGGAACCGTGTATACTCGAGACCGGCGATGCCCCGCTTGTACAGCTGCGGGAAGTACATGGCTGCTGTCGCGTGAACATCTTGGTCAAAGGCGCCCATGATACCAACAGGCAGAGATGTGAAGAAGAGATTGAACATGAGAATGAAGGTGTATTCGAAGAGATAGGTGGCGTCAAAGCTGTAAAGATATTGTCAACAATGGCTCAGCTGAGGCATGGAGGAAAACTGACCTGCTGAAGATCAAGAACCAGAACATGGAGATGGTCCAGATGACATTCTTGTAGAAAAAGCTAAATAGTCATCAGCATGCGCGCTCTGCCTTTTCAAGCAAAGACTTACTTGGCGTGCATATTCGCCACTCGGACATAACTCCATCTTCCGTGAACCAGCAGTAGCCTGGTTAAGAATCTGAACTGTCCGAAAGCATAATCCGCCGACATTGCGGCTTGGGAGCCTTCCAAGCCGTAGAGGCCGATACCAACATTGGCTTCTTGAATCATGGCCACATCGTTGGCTCCATCTCCAATAGACAAAGTCATCGCATTGCAGCCCTCTTTCACCTATGATCGCCTATCAGCATAATTTGTTGATGTGATTTTCCAGTACTGACCAAGCGGACGGTCAGAGCCTTCTGAGACGGCGACACTCGACAGCAGATCACGGCCGCACATTGTGTTCCCAAAGACAGGAACAAGCTCTTCAAAGAAGGTTGCAGCGCATACCTCAAACTCTCGCCGTCAATGACCACTGCAAACTCCGCAGCGATATTCATCCCAGGCCTCGAAATCCTGCTTCCACCCGGAGTCGTGGGAGGCGGGCCGACGATGGAAGCAATCTTGTTGAGACCTGCTTCAATTTGCTGTCTGGCACCGTCCTCGGAATCTGCCGAGATGATCATGACCTCCATATCGTTCGTGAGAAGGTTACAACTGTAGCCAATCTCGATAGCCGTCTGAAGCTTGTCGCCCGTGAGAATCCACAGCTTGATTCCGGCTCGGTGGAGAAGGGCGATAGCGTCGGGCACGCCTTCCTGGAGCTTGTCTTCGAGCGCAGTGGCACCAAGAATGGTCAGAGAGTGTTCGACCAATTCACAGGCTTTTTCAATCTCTGCTTCGCGGTTGACGGTGGCAGCACTTGCAGCGTCATACTTTTTGGACCACACGTCAAACTCTTCTTCAGACATGTATCGGTAGGCAATACAAAGCGTTCTGAGACCGCCGTTGGCAAATGTCTCGAGATCCTTGAGGGTAGATTCCTTGAGTGCTTCGTCATGATCATCGGCGAGCCTGCCATAGATGACACTATCAGCACCCTTGCAAAACAAGACGAGCCTTCCGTCAGGTCCGCGAGCGACGACACTCATTCTTTTTCTGCTTGAGTTGAACTCGAGCATTCTGAGCGGCGTCCATCGCTCGGGGGTCCCGAGGACTTCAATGTCGAGCGAGTGATTGTTTTTCGTGACGAATGGGAAACCGATATCTCTCGCGGCAGCGACCAAAGCAGCTTCGTCAGGACTCTCCGCCTTGTAGTCCAGCTCGTACGGCTTGGAGGGTTCAGGCGCATCGGCAAGGACGGAATGACAGATGGCCAGCGCCCTGAAAAAGTCGATGATGGGCGCGCGTCGAGGGTCTGAGGGGTTGGCAAGGTGTTGAGCCAGTTCAGGAGATATGAGGGTCAATTTGTCTTCGCGAAGATAGCGATTGTCGAAGCCGCCCTTCATAACCTGAAGCATCTCCGCCTTGAGCCCCTCCATCTCTTCCTCCTGATCCTCCATGGCCGGGCCAGTCTCTTCGCCGTCGCGTTTTCGCGCTCCCATCATGGCTTCAGTGAGACCCTCGCCATAAGGAACACCCTGGATAGAGCATTTCTTAAACTCCATGATGTTCTGGGTGAGGGTTCCGGTCTTGTCGGAAAAGACGTATTCAATTTGACCGAGGTCGTCAGAGATATTCCAAGTTTTCGGGACACAGGGCGTGTCGTCTGACCTCTGTGAGCTTCTGACTTGAACTGCGACTCTGAGTTACTTACATGGCTCATAGTACATTTCAACGTCTTGAAAAATAAAGTATGCTTGAATCTGTGCCACTGTCAGTTCCACTACCTAGGACCAGAGTTGACTTACCGTTTTGACGATTTCAACCGTGATATACAACGAAATCGGAACAATATTCTGGAAAACCAAAAGACAAGAGCTACACGTAATCAGCCTCACCCTATCAAAGCTTGCAAATGACTTGCAAGAAAATGATGACAGAGTCCAAGTAGATATTGTCACTAGCCTCAGCACCAGGCTCGTACCACTCGGCGCTCGTGCCCGTTAGTGAGCGGTACCATCCATCTGTAGCAGATTAGCGATATCTTCTTAGATCAGACGCGGACGTACGCAAGATTGCGGTAACAAGACAGAGCACAATCAAGATGACAAAATTCATGATGACGTTGAAATCTAAAAGAAAAGAAAAGGTCAGCACGTTTCACACAAACAAACAAGTCGCACTCACTCGTCTCCTTTTCGATCTTGCTTCGTTTCGACCTGCAAGGTGTCAATGGACATTTCGTAGCTACAAACAAGACTCACGGCGTTTCACCCCCATTCATCATGATTTTCGAATCACCTCCAGTGAAAACGACCATGCCAATAACCCATTTCGTGTTCCTCAGCGTACAGCCCCGCAGCAACAGCTCATTAATCGTGATAGCCTCCTGCTTGCTCTCGGATGCTTTCCCTACCGAGTCGGCAGGCGTATACCTCAGGACACCATTGTATGAATACAGATTCGCATGCGGCGCTTCTGAATCCACCACGAAACGCGCATGCTCCAAGTCTTCCTCTGTCTGTATGGACGAAGTCGCCTTCAGGGCCCGTCGAATTTTGAGGTTGGTTTCACCATCGAGGTTTTTCGTTTCGACAAAGCAGAGAGCGTCCGGGGTGGAGGTGGAGAGGACGATGATGTCGGCTGGGACTTGCTCGTTGTCTCGCAGCAGGACAAGGTCGCCAACTTCAAGCTTTTTCCTGCAGGATCGTTAAATGTGAACACAAGCCAATGGTGAGCTTACCAGAGTGTCCTTTCCCATTGCGCCGAACCAGGCGCCTGTCTTGACCAATCCATCACACCAGCACTCTTTCTTGACGAGACACTCGGCACGCTGGAAGACGAGACACGGGGCAGCAGTGATTGCCGGTGCCTGCCACTGGATACAGTGCCCGATGGGGACTCGGCAGTGACATTGACAACAGGGGCGGGGATAGATGCCAGGGGGAAAGAGTCCTTGTCGGTGACTTGCTCTGTAAGATCTTCGTCTTTATGACTATCAAAGACGATCTGGTTTCCCTCTGCAGCATCACGCTCTCTCAACTTGCGCACGCCTTTCGACGGCTTGTTGGGATCTACACATCATGAGCCACATTCCTTCACTAAGAAGTCACTCACTTTGTCCCATTCCAAAGATCCGTTCGATCGTCGTCCGGGGGTCTGTCGGCTGATTGACATTCGTCCACCCGCCGAGCTTTGTGGTCGCCGAGTTGTTGACTTCATCGTCCAGCTTTGATCTTCTCCAATCTTCAAACCCATCCTTGATCGCCGTCATAGCGAGGATAGCTATCAACGGAAGCATACCGATCTGGGCGTTGGGAGCGCCAAAGATGGAAAAGGCCTGAATGATGACAAGAAAGAGAAAGTAGATGTTGGCTACCCTTCTGAACTGCTCCAACAAATTCTTGGGAAGGAAGGAGAGGATGGTGTACTTTGAAGTACGGACCTTGTTACGGGCATAGCGAACTGAAGGCTCACCCTTCTTGTCGAGGAGATAGCTGGGGAGGGGCGTGTTGACATGAACTGACCGTCGTTGAGGCACCTTTTCTTTGCCCTTGGCAGGGGTTTCCTCGGGCGGTGCCAAGGGAGCAGCAGCAGGCGGTGGTGGTGAGTCCTCCACCGCCGTCGCCCCGCCGTCTGTGGTCATGCTGTCCCGCCTAGAACCGTTGACCGACGTCCCTGCCTCACTCTTGGCTCCCCCGCTCTTCCTCTTGAGCGTGCCCATACTCATCCCCGACGCTTTCCGCTTCATCGTCTTGAATATCCGCCGTCTCTTGTCTCGCTTCTCTGCCATGGCCTCTGACCGGATCGACTCGGCAATGACCGAGTGCGCCGTCTTGACGGTCCGCAGCCGAAGCTCGGGGTCGATGGACTGGGGATCGAAAGTGTCATGAGCCTCGTCGTTCTCCGAGTCGTCATGATCAAAGTAGGAGTGGGAGGGCGGATAGGGTGCGAGGTGGGTGGTAGAGGACGCGTGGTGGTTGAGGGGGTGGTCGATGTAGCCCGACATGGTTTTGGAGCGCGGCGATGGGTTGGTGTGAATAGAGTTGTGAGAAGTGGACACGACGCGTCGAGGATGATCCTCTGTTGAACGCGTGTGTTGGCTCGGCCGTAGGTGTTCCCTGTGTGGCGGGCGTTGTAGAACTACAAGTGAGATGGGTGAGCGGTGCAACGGTGTATGCTGTAGGCCGACGGCTTACTCACCCCGGGCAGCGAGTGAAAGGGAGAAGGGGGAAGGGGATGAAAGGAGAGGCGGGGTGGCTGACGTTGCCCTGTGTCTACTCTGTCTACTACTCGCTATAGAATCAAGAATGAGATGCAAACGACTGTTCACTGCGTCTCCATCTCCGAAAAGCTCTCAGGAACTGTACGCGACTGACAAATCCCGTCCCTTTCCTCTGCATGCGTCGCCCCGCGGCCACCTCCACCTCTAGGGGTTTGATGGTCGAGAGACAGCATAGCCCATACACCATAGCCTCCTGATGGGCATGGATCCATCTACAACACCCCACACGAGCCGTCCACATCTCTTATTGATCCGGTAATAATCACAAAGGCATCGCTCGGGCCACGACAAAGAGCTTGTCGTGTTCTGTATCCAACGGAGCTGCAAATAGTCCATTGTGTAGGTTGGCAACACTCCAGGTACTCCCGATATACCAGATGCACTGGCAGTCTCATTCATGTTGTGCATGTTGAACGATCAAATGGACTGCGATGCCTCCGGGCCTAGTAGCTGTCTGCCACATCATCATTCCACACTACCACACATGGTTTCCACTCAGTGCTCGTTTGGAAATCTAAAACGCGCCTGAAAAAGCAGCGACCCTGCAAATACACTGCAAATACAGGATGGTAGCCTCCGAGGCCTCTGACTGGCCACTGAACCGGGCCGCAAAAAACGCGTACGACGCGACGCGCCAAAGACCGTCGGTGTACTCGGCCAAGTCCCGTCTTGTCCTATTATCCCGTACATATAGCACATATGCATCACAAATGCATTCAGCCATAACGGCATTGAAAGACCAGTCTAGCTGATCGAATGAAAGGTATATATATAAAGTACAATTGAAGACGCGGTCAACGGGATTTGGAACGGATTAATGGTGATTGTGCGGTAGCCTTCGCGAGAACAAGAATCTATCGAGGTCTACGAACAACTAACCATACTACGCGGAGGGGGGGTATATATTAGAGCAAGTTTCGACTATATCACAGCCTAGTCCGACTTTCGGCGCTGCATGAGCATCCTCTTCATCACCTCGGCCCTCATCTCCCTCTCCCTCTCCTTCATCATCTCCTGCTCAATCTCCCCGCCCTCTGAAAGAACCTCATCTTCATCCGACTCGCTCTCGCTCTCAAAGATCTCGCCCTCGAAAAGCACAACGTCCCCTTCCTCTTCGTCCGAGTCGACCTCCTTGCCGTCCTTCAACACCGTCGTAGGCGCAGGCGTGCACGTGATCATCGGGATAGACAAGGTGGGGCTCATGCTCCCTGTGGGGGAGGCGAGGGCCGGGGAAAAGTAGGAGCGGCGAGGAGAGGGCGTGGTGGCAGAGCGGAGCGGAGGGGGGGTGCTGATCATGGTCCTACTGGTGGGAGAAGCCTGACCGGAAAATGTACGGAGAGGCGCAGCGCGGGGAGTAGGCACTTGGCCAGTAGAGACTGATCGCTCCTTGGGGGGAGTAATGGTAAGAGCAGGTCTCTGAGGAGGGGTAGAAGAACGACCGTTGCCAATCGCAGCGAGCGAAGCCAGCTGGTCGGCAGAAAACGTCATGGGGGGCATCGACACCGGCCTGCCAGAGAGCCTGCCGCTGGTACGCTCGCGCAGGAATGGCGCCAATCGAGACTCTTTGGTGGGAGACATCGGAGCCCCAGACTCGGTGTTGGGTGGCGTAGAGGGGCGGCGGTTGAGGATGGAGGAAAGCGCGAGCCGGGCTTCGAGACGAGGAGCGGCGCACTCTTCAGTAGGCGTTTTGATCACCTCGATGGATTCTTGGCTGTCCATACGGACGACGGGCGCCCTGTGAGGCGACTGACGAGAGGGTGAACCAAAAGTCATCTTGGCCTGGATCTCGGCAAGGCTAGGCAGACGCATCCTGCTGGTAGACGCCTTGTTCTCCTTGTTACCAGAGAGAGGCAACGCAGACTGGGTCCTCGCATGCTTGGGCGCGTCGTTCTTGGCCTTGGCGTCACGCTCGGTGGCGGAGAGACGAGGCTTAAACTCGGGGGGAGGACGCGTCTGGTCGAGACCCGAAAAGGTCGCCGCGGTGGGAGAAGAGTAGCCATGGCTCGCGACCGACTTTGCCAAAGGCGAGTTGGGAGGAAGCGAAAAGTTGTAGGACGAGGGGGAGACGGGAGGAGACGACATTGCGTTATCATCGGAAGCTAAACAAGTCGCGTGTGTAAGCCAACATGCCAAAACGGCGCACGGGGACGGGAAAAACTTACATCGAATCAAGACTCGTCGCTCGTAGCCATTGGCCTCCCAGGCAGACTTGCGAACAGCCTTCTGGGTCCAGTCGTCATGCACCCACTCGTCGCGGTCGAAACCCGCAGCAGGGGCGGGCCAGCCCCCGGAACGAACGAGTTCTGAAGGGGAGGGCATCCTGGGCATGCTCATGTGAAGCGAAGGCGAGTTGGGGTCCGGCTGGAGAGCAGCCTCAGCCACAGAGAACGCCAGGTCGCGCAGCGGAGTGGGGTCGGGAGAGGAGAGCGCGTGGTTGGGAGAGTACGCGGGCAAGAGGATAGACTGGGACATGATTAAGGGTGTGATACGGTGGAGGCCTGCTCAAGTGGGACGCGATAGTAGTTGCGATGAGTGAGACGTCTTGGACCCAAGGCTGCCAGAACCGAGGATGGAGTATAGGTGGAGTTGGAAGGGTACGGAGAGAGGAAAGCCTTCAGATCCTTTCTGATGGGAACGAGAGCAGGGGGTGTTGGTGGTGAAAGGAAGGGTGGAGGCGGCTTTGTTCAGATCCAAGTCAGCCAGAGTCTCGCTGGGGCTGGACAGGGAGAGAAGGGATGAAAGGGGGGAGTATGGAAGAGATGTGAAAGATGCAGCTTATATCCTCTTCCAGCGAATTCGTGTCTGAAACGCAAGGCACATGCCCCACGCACACGAGCGAACACGAAAGCACGCGCCTCCGAACCCTCTCGGAGTCGCCCAACATGTCTTTAATTCAATTGGAACGCGACTCACCTATGATGTACGTACGCACAACTGCACTGCTTGCTGATTTTGCGAGCAGTAATGCGATTTGCACGAGACGGTAGCAGGCCAATGGGTGACACCCGAGTCACGCAGGGCAGTGGAGGAAAGATTGGAGTCGTAGGTCGTGAAGATCGTCAATCGGCGTGAAATATCACAACAGTATCGCCTTTGTTGAAGAGTGAGGGGGCGCGTAGAACCCTTGATAATTGCAAGGGCGAGTTGGTTGACTACTGGGTGAAGTGCAGTGGAAAGCGCAGACGACGGAAGAAATGGAAGCAAGGGAGTCAAGAAAGATCAAACGACTAGCGCCTGAGAGTCAAGAAGGTAAAGAGTGTGTGGGTGCGGACGCTGGTGAGAGAGCGAGGCGCAAGAGAAGCTGGTTGGTGGGGCCGAGTGGGCGTCGGGCGGTGAACCAGTCAACCGTGTAGTGGGAGAGAGCAAAAGCGAGCCGAGGCAGATCCTGGGCACCGGAGGGAGGGGCGAGGGAGTCTGCTGAGGGGGTTAGTGGGAGATGGAGAGTCGGAAGAGGGTTGTAGATGCGAAATGCGAGATGAGATGGGCCACCGCGCCAGCGAAACAACGGAAACGAAGAGACCCGTGCCTGGCTTCTGCACGCACAAAATCGCCCAATGCAGCAAAAACAACACGCCGGTCTCGGGCCTTCCGTGACAAACCTGGTTCCTGAGGCATAATCCCTTGCTTTTCAGGGATTACGGCCCCATAGCGCGTTTCTAACTAGAAATCACCATTACACAAAGTCAGACGCGTCGCGTGCATGCCCTGCCACCAGCTGTGGGCCTGTGGCCAAGCTGCGAATGTGTTCTTGGAGCTTGCATTGTGAGGCCGTACTACAGTCTGGACGGTTTTGCATCCGGATGCATCCTACGACTGCCGGTGCAGAGGTACAGCCGAGATCTACCTTCGAAATGGTCGTTCAACATGCCACAACTGATGTATTCTGACTCACTGCTGACGTCTTGTGCAATTAATAGAGCATGGAAAGCGGCAGTAGATCTCCGAGAGGTCAGACAAGATACATGGAAACCAGGAGACCGACAGTTCGGCATCGGCAGTCGGCACCAATGCGCTAATTTATCATCACCAAAAGCCGGCCCGGCTGTGCTGACGAGATGTCTGCACGGCCTGTACAGATGCAAGAAAGTCTATATGCATTGTCTTGCGTGCAACATGCTCCTGTTGGCGCAAACAGATCGGAGCGAGTCTCCCGTGTATATATCTAAAGTCTATGACGAGAGAGGTTATTCTATATGCGGTTATACTCCAAGCAGATCATTCTCCGAATAGTGACAAAGAAAAGGGGATTTTAAACAGACAAAAGGAGAGACGAAAAGTATTATTATCGATACAGGGCGACACCTTTTCCTCTAGTTAACAAAAGGCAGACATAAATCATCACACCCGGTCCACCTTCTAGATGACAACCGAAATACCACCAGCGACAGCCAGCATCAAGCCAGCAGCCCAGCTCATCACCAACACCCATGGACCCTGCGTCGCCACACCCCGAGACCCAGCACTGTCACTCGACGTGGCGCTCGCCGTACTAGCCACACTGGTCTGACTGCCACTGCTGCCATCACTGGTCTCTGACGGCTCCACACTGTTGACCTGTCCCCCGCCGTAAGGCCAGGCGTATTCAGTCTTGTTGGGAGCAACAAAGCATGTGAGACCGATACCTGTGCCGTTGACAAAGTCGAAGGGAGAAGAATCGGGAACGTCGATGGACACGTTGACTAGGTAGGTGGATTCGGAGAGGAGGGGGACCGAGGGGTGAGGAGTCTTCCACCCAGTCGTGCAGTTGGGGCCTTGCACGCCAATCTAGAAAGTGATGAGATTTTGACATCTGCAAGGAAGAGGCAGGCTCTTACAAAAGAGGTGTTTCCGAAGAAGGTATTGTTTTCAATCACAAAGTCTTCCGCACTGGTAACACCCATGCCAAAAGCAAACGCGCCGGATAAAGAGTTGTCCCTGATCACACCGCCAGTGGACTTGTTTGCGCCGAATCGCCTGAGTCATGAGGTCAGCTGCGTTCTTGATTGTGTTCAGAGACTCACTGGTCAGAGAACCATGCGTCAGGTCCGAGAGCCTATAATCCGAGTCAATTTCTGTACAAGTCACAAGTTCAGCACGTACAATGCCCATCTTGATGATAGCTCCATAGTCCTGAGGACCCAGTGTGTCGTTGCCCATCTATGGCTTTGTCAGTGTGCGTCTTCACGATCTTATTTGGACGTACACCAGTAGCGAAACCTCCGTAGATAGTGTTACCCTCCACAACAGTATGCGAGTAATTTCCGATGGGCTTCCAAGGCTTAACGTCGACCACTGAGGCAAGTCAATACACCTTTCGGCGGCGATGAGGCTATCACTTACTGTTGATACCGCCAATCATGATACGCTATATAGGGTCAGCCTTCGGCCTGTGAAATGGCTCTGGACATACAGTCTTGGCTCGAATAGTGTTGTTTCTGATAGTCGAAAACGGCGCGCCGAATACGACGATACCTCCATCCGTGGCGTCCACAATCTCATTGTTCTGCACTAGACTTTCCGAGCACGAAAGGGAGACACCATCGGCCCACTATCACAAGGTCAGTCGTAGACTTGAATGTACATATACACGCACGTTTTGGAAAAAGTCGGTACCGCAAGGACCGATATCATTGTTTTGGATGGTGGCGTTGTAACAGTTAAGCTGTCCTTCAGAGCTAAAGTCGGGTCAGCTTTACATCTCGGTACATGATCTCGTGGACGTACATGTGCATGCATGACCATCCTCTATAGCCAGAGCGGTGAGCATGATTCTGATATAGAGTTTGCTAGGACAAAACTTACCTGGGGTCGTAGGTCTTGACATATTCTATGGTCTGGTTGGAGTTGACACCTCCAAACTCGATGTTACCACCACCCCCCTTGTAGATCGTCTCATTTGCCTTCCTGTTTCCGTTAATCTAGAGGCCGAGTATCGGTCAGCACGAGTCATGCGGCGGTAAAGGCAGGGCACGAGGCGACAGAAAGACTGACGATGATATTGCGCAGCACAGCTCCATCCCGACCTTTGGTCGCTGCAGAGACGGCAGTGGTCTTGTTGAACCCGCTGACGATCAGAGTGGCACGGGTATCGTCTGTGGGATAGCCCTCTGTCGAAATTTCCTGCGCGCCGGTCAGCAGAGGTCCGAACGCGTCTGTATACACAAGACATACCTGGTTGATAGCGGTGTAATTGAGGACGTCGTTCAGCGCAAAGACGTTGCTGGGACATAGCTGCAAGGTGTAGCCAGCACCCCCATTTTGAATGAGCTTCTGAAGGGCGGCAGTGTTGGAACTGTTGCTGGTACAGGCGGCCGAGGCGAGGAGCGGTGCGAGGAGGAAGGCTGAAAGGAGTGGGACGATCATCTCTCCCGGTCTGCACAAGGGGTGATTATACGAGAATAGAGAAGATGAAGAAAATATAAAAGCTGCTGTAGGTTATAACCTGATTAGAGCCGGAAGTCCAGGAGATCCAAAAATCTGGGACTAGAGTGTAACCTAAAGAATATGTTAGCGCGTCGGACGTCGTCAAGGTGGAGGCACGTTCAGGGGCACAAAGGCCGAACCAAATGTTGCTCTGCGCGATCGACCGTTTGTCTGCAGGTCGCATGTATTGGAGGCACCCACTTGGACCCACAGAGGATGTTAGGAGGAAGCATTCTGTTCGATTCATCATCTGCAGCTGTATGCATCCCCCAATTCCACAGCCAGTGCAGCGAGATGCCCGGCGGCCGCGGCAGACAGGGCAAGGCTATTACATCATACGCCGTAACGCAACAATTAGAGCATCGCCTATCTCCTAGGCGATCACTTGTCAGTCAACTCTCATGATAAGCAGATGACTCGGCTCGAGATACTGCAATCCATAATTTGCAACACAAGGGTATACAAGATACATCTTCAGGCGAGCACCATCCTACCTCGACAATACCAGATCCCGGCCATCCGAGTTGTATCAATCAATTGGCATACTGGCGATAAGTAGTCGTCATGAGCGGATGTGACATGCCAGTGCTTGGAATGGGCATCGATGGGCTCTCCAAAGTTTCTCCTTTCGTGTCCGGGTTGAAGATGTAATTCATGCCGAAGCCCACCTGGTGATATGTTAGCGCGAACACGCTCTCAATTGTACACACTTACCGTATAGGGAACACCGATGCTGCTGTCTTCTCCAGGGTCGACTTTTGTGACTGTCGTAGAGCCAGAGGCTTTTCGGATTGCGTCGCTACTGACAGGTGCATCTTTGGGTTTGGAGGAGGAGGAAGATGAAGTCTTCGAGCTGGATGAGCTGGAGGATGACGACGAAGGTTTTGCAGACGAGGAAGAAGAGCTTTTTGCTTTATCTGCGGCTTCCTTCTCCTTCATAGCTTTCATTTTAGCCATCTTTTCTTTTTCTGCGTCAGCACTGGAGGCAGAAGGGGGCTTTGAGGGGGTTCCAGAAGAAGAGGGCGCTTGAGACGAAGTTGATGAAGACGAGGTAGAGGCCGGTGCGGCAGCCGGTGGCGAGCTTGCTGAAGGTGCAGCTTTGTTGAGCTCTTGCGATACCATTTGCAGACACAAGCACAGCAGGAGAAGGAACGCAAGTGACCGGTTCACTGAAGGGTCAGCTCGGACAGCCATATCCACAGAAGAGCAACGCACAGAAACTGATTCCGATGATCATTACCAGGTATTTCGTACGCCACAGTTTTTGCCGCTGCCTGGACCACATCAGTACAGTTACATACACATTTCGACTCACTTGTCTTCGACAGCCTGCTGCCTCGCACGCTCCGCTTTGGCCTTTTCGAGTTCCTTGGCCCGTTTGGCTTCATCCTCTTTGGCTTTCGCCTTTGCAGCAGCCTCTTTAGCTGCCTTTTCCTTCTCCATAGCCTTCTCTTTTTCCTTGGATTTTTCTTCTTCCTTTTGCTTCAACTTTTCCTGCTCCTTGGCTTTCTGTTTCTCCTCTTCTTCCTTCTTCTTCTTCTTCTTTGCGTCTTCGTCGGCATCCTTCTTGGGTGCAGGCTGTTCGGGCCTGTTGAAATGTCCTCTGTATTGTTTGATCAGCGTGGAGCAATGACCGATGATACCTGCTTACACATGTGCAGGCATCCCCTTTTCCCACCAGAGCTCTTTCCCGCCTGACGAAGCCTTCCCCATCGGAAATGGCCACGGCATCATCTTGTTCAATCTCGTGGTCAGGAAAGCAGATGGGTGAGCACGGAGGTCGTCCCAAGGGGAAGGTTCCTCCGGCTTGGGCTCTTCTTTCTTTTTTTCCTCTTTCTTTGCTTCTGCTGGCTTGTCCTTGGAGGATGAGGACGACTTTTTCTCTTCAGGTGGCGGTGGGGAGGGTTCGGGCACGATCTGATTCCACATGATCACAAAACTGGGAATCTTTCAGCGAGTTACCTCCATTCAGTCGACGGATACCCACAGCAGCACGGCGATAGTCATGTGGACATAGGTGATGTGAATTTGAGGGACGCCCGGTAGTAGTCCAATCATCTGCACCACTGCATAACCTATAAGCATGTATACGTATATCGGTCTCCGGAATTCCACAACATACAAAGTGCGCATATGATGATCAAGAATCCCCATTGTAGGAGGAACGGTGCGGTATGCCTGCCCGTATCAGCCGTCTCCCTGTCTCCCAGAAGGAATCGACTCACCAGACCCTATCTGCTGCCGGGATGAGATTTGGCATCACGTTGGAAGCCATGAAGAACACCATCCCGATAATCAGGAGAGCGTAGACGGGTGTTGGCCCAGAGACCTCTCCGCCGGGAGTGTAGGTGTAATATGGGTAGGCTGGTTGAGGGATGTAGGGATTGACGAACATGCTGGGGGGTGATGAGGTGGATATTGAGCTTCACTGGTTTACGGTGTGTCAAGAATATGCTTCAGTCCAGGCTGCGTAAGTCAGAGTCACTGCAGATATCAAAGGATTCCTTGCCTGTGAGTTGTCATGAAACCTTTGTCTTCGTACACACCACAATCACAGGATTCAAGGCGTTGTAACATTCGAGCTACTTGCGTATTTCGATCTGGTGACGGAGCACATAGTCGAGGATTATTGTAGAATAGTATCCATCGACGAATGATCACCATCAGTTCACGATATGTGATCGCGTCAACGCGTGCTCAAGGGTTACGTAAATCCGGAATCAGCGCCGAAAGATCCGATGAGCGACCAAGGCTCTTCTGTACGATGGAGAGGGGGTTTGGAGGAGGCTGCTGGGCAGAAAGAGCCCCGTCGAGATGCATGGCGCCCTCTTTACGTATGCTCGCTAGATAGTGCCGCCTAATGCATCCAAGGGGTATCAGATACGCTTCTTTCGGGCCCGACACCAGCGATGCCGGCGAGCGCCGCCCCACTATGCGAAGAACGCCGACGCTGATGAAGCATCAGATGCTTGCCGCAGAAGGAGTATTCATCTGTCTTCATCACCCAACCCTGCCCCCGCTCTCCCATATTCCTACCATGCTCCCCCTCAGAGCACTCGCACGCTCCGTGCCAGCTCGCCAGTGCCGCTCCGTGCAGCTCGCCCGATCTGTGGCTTGGTCACCGTCAGCGCGGCCAGCAGCGCACTACCTGGCCATCTACCGCTCACAGGAAGCCTCCAGGTCTTTGCATACCTCTTCCATCAGGCTGAAGGAAAAACGCTGGGTCAACAGCACGCCCCCTGCCGAGGGCGAAGACGAAGGCAAGGAAGGTTCCCAGGCTAAAGAGCAGGCGAAAGACTCGGCAGCCGAGGCAGAGTCATCCAAATCCGCCGAGGAGCGTGCAAAGGCTGAGGTCGAGGCGTCCAAGCCTGAAAATGTCAAGGCGTCTGCCAACTCGAGCTCTGGAGCTGGTTCTGCACCTCCAGCGACCCCACCAGCCGGCGCGCCAGGGGGTGAGTCACCGCCCGGCGGTACCCCCAAAGAGCTTGCAAAGCCCATCATCCCCTCCATATACCCGCAAGTCCTTGCTATCCCCATCACCCACCGACCTCTCTTCCCTGGTTTCTACAAGGCCGTCACTGTGCGCTCACCGCCGGTTATCAAGGCTATCCGAGATCTCCAGGCTCACGGCCAGCCTTACGTTGGCGCATTCTTGTTGAAGGACTCGACTAGCGACTCGGACGTTGTCACAGATATCAATCAGGTCCACCCTGTTGGTGTGTTCTGTCAGATCACGAGCTGCTTTACCTCGCAAGAAGGTGAGGGCAAGCCCGAGGCCTTGACTGCGGTCTTGTTCCCACACAGACGGATCAAGATCGATGAACTGGTCTTGAACCCCGAGGAGACTGGTGCTGGCGACAAGGTGAATCTAAAGACCCTCGTCGAGTCTGTGCAGAACAACGAGAAGGGCGAGGGAGAAGTGGAGAGCTTTGAGCCTGAGGTCCCTACTGTGGAAGAGGTTCGAGAGGAGCTCGCCGCGGTGCCAGAGGAGCAAAAGGCAGAGGAGAACAAGAAGGAAGAGAACAAGGAGGAAAAGCCGGAAGAAAAGGTGGAAAACACAAAGATCGACTTCCTCTACCCTCTCCTGCCAGAAGTGTCCTTGACCAATGTCACAAATGTCGGCCTCGAGCCTTATGAGAAAGACTCTCAGGTGATCAGGGCGATCATGAGCGAGTTGATCTCAGTATTCAAGGAGATTGCTCAGCTTCAACCCATGTTTAGAGAGCAAGGTGAGTCCAAAGTTTTTTTTAGAGTGAGGGGCAAGTCTGACGCTGCTGCAGTGACAAGCTTTGCCATCTCCAACACCTCTTCGCAAGTCTTTGACGAACCCGACAAGCTTGCCGACCTCGCAGCGGTGGTTTCCACAGCCGACATAACCGACTTGCAAGCCGTGCTCGCCTCCACTTCGATCGAGGACCGCCTCCAGCGCGCTCTCGTCCTCCTTAAAAAGGAGCTCATCAATGCCCAGCTGCAGTTCAAGATTGCCCGTGATGTCGACACCAAGATTCAAAAGAGGCAGAGAGAATACTACCTTATGGAGCAGCTCAAGGGTATCAAAAAGGAATTGGGCATGGAAAGCGACGGCAAAGACAAGCTGGTGGAAGGGTTCAAAGAGAAAGCGAGCAAGTTGGCGATGCCAGAGGGCGTGAGAAAGGTATTTGACGAGGAGCTAAACAAGCTTGTCCACCTCGAGCCTGCTGCGAGCGAGTTCAAGTGAGTCTAGCTGGGCACTCTGTCGGATCGGGCTAATGATCATCAAGTGTCACGCGTAATTACATCGACTGGCTCACCCAAGTTCCTTGGGGCGTCCACACACCGGAAAACTACGACATTTCCCATGCCATCAAAGTCCTTGACGAGGACCACTACGGCCTGAAGGATGTCAAGGATCGTATTCTCGAGTTTATGGCCGTCGGCAAACTCAGAGGTACGGTGGAAGGTAAAATCTTGTGCCTCGTCGGCCCTCCTGGTGTTGGTAAGACGAGTATCGGCAAGAGCGTTGCCAGAGCACTTGGCAGACAGTTCTTCAGATTCTCTGTGGGTGGTTTGACGGATGTGGCAGAGATCAAGGGTCACAGGAGGACATACATTGGGTGAGTCAGCACATGTTCTGCCTTTGACACGCTGACACCGTGTAGTGCTATGCCTGGTAAACCCATCCAAGCCTTGAAGAAGGTTGCCACCGAGAATCCCCTTATCCTCATTGACGAAGTCGACAAGATCAGCAAGGCCTATAACGGTGACCCCGCTTCGGCTCTTCTTGAAATGCTCGACCCGGAACAGAACAAGTCTTTCTTGGACCACTACCTTGACGTCCCCATTGATCTCTCTCGTGTACTCTTCGTCTGCACTGCCAATGTTCTCGAGACCATCCCCGGTCCTTTGCTCGACCGAATGGAGGTGCTGGAGGTGTCTGGATATGTGTCGGCGGAGAAAATGAGCATCGCGGAGCGTTATCTGTCCCCTCAGGCGAAGGAGGCGTCAGGATTGAAGGATGTGAAGATCGAGCTGGAGCCGGGAGCGATCGAAGCTTTGATCAGATATTACTGCCGAGAGAGTGGTGTCAGGAACTTGAAGAAGCACATTGACAAGGTAAGCCATCCAGCCATCTTTTCGGCACAATCCTGACCGTTTGTCAGATCTACCGTAAAGCTGCCTTCAAGATCGTCACCGATCTCGGCGAAGAAGGGCTTCCAGAACCCAACTCGGCCCCTATCGAAGGACAAGTCGAAGCTCAACAACCCAATGTCAAGCCCCCCTCCGAGCTGAATCCCAACGACCATGAGGTCGAAAAGAAGAAGAGCACAGAGACCAAGGCGGACGTGACTACCGTCAAGCGTGATCCTCTGAAGATTCCAGATGACGTCCATGTCACAATCACGCCGAGTAATTTGAGAGAATATGTTGGCCCGTAGGTCCATCTCGCTTGATCTGTAGGGGCTCTGCTGATCCTGTCGTCAGACCTATCTACCACAAGGACAGGCTGTACAGCAACGCTCCTCCTGCAGGTGTGAGCACTGGCTTGGGTTACCTCGGTAACGGTTCTGGTGCTGTCATGCCCATCGAAGTCAACGTATGTCAGATTCTCCACCTGCGTATATACTCCCTGACCCTCTTTAGGCTATGCCTGGTAAGGGCAATCTTCAGCTTACCGGTAAGCTCGGAGAAGTGATCCGGGAATCTGCCCAAATCGCTCTCTCTTGGGTAAAGGCCAACGCGTACCTCTTGGGTATCACCAAATCTGAAGCGGAGGTGACTCTCAACAACCGAGACGTCCACTTGCACATGCCCGAAGGAGGCATCGGCAAAGAAGGACCTTCGGCTGGTACCGCAATCTTGACGGCATATGTGTCTTTGTTCACAAAGACCAAGGTGGACCCTGATGTGGCTATGACGGGAGAAATCAGTCTGTTGGGACAAGTGCTGCCTGTTGGTGGACTGAAGGAGAAGATTCTGGCGGCGCATCGCGCGGGTATCAAGAGTGAGTTCTGACCGCCACACGCCCGCTCCAGTACTGATATTTTATCAGAACTCATTGTCCCCGCCGCCTGTAAGCCTGACATTGACGAGAACGTTCCCGAGTCCGTCAAGGGCGGCATCGAGTTTGTCTTCGTTGAGGACGTTCTTCAGGTATTACACGAAGCTTTCCGTGGAAGCGAGGCAGAGAAGAGATGGCAAGAAACATTACCAATGGATGAGGAGCCTGAGAGGGTGAAGCATTAGAGCGACGTCATTTCGGGGGGAGGCATCTAGATCGGAGCATCGTGTTGGGGGCTTGTAGGCCGTAGGATGGCTTGTACAAATAGATATCTGATTCGCATATTTCTTGGTATCAATACTCAATCCATTGCAGAGTAGTGTGGCAAATTCAATGCATCATTAGTAGACCCATCTCATAGAAGTTTCACAAATTGTCAAGACTCAAGATTCGACTCCGCCTCTCGAGAAGTCAATAGCAACGTCAATTTGGTTCCGCGACCGTTTGTCGTTTTGATCTAATCAGATGCGCAATTCGCAAGAGTTGAGTTCTTGTCAGTTTTCAGAAATTTCCTATTCAGCAACTCTTTGTGGCAAGAACTCTTTGTGGCAAGAGAACAATGCGCCCTTCTCCACGCAACCTATCTACCCTCCCCCCGACAATCCGCTCTCTCCTCGCTGCCAGACGGGCTGCCCCTTCTACGAGCTCGTCCTCCGAATCGCCGTCCCAAGAGTCGCAACAGATCGAGGTCAACGGATGGATCAAATCAGTCAGAGGACACAGGAATGTCTCTTTTGTCGAGCTCAATGACGGGAGTACAAGTGAAAGTCTGCAGGCTGTCTTGAAGGGCAAGGGGAAAGCCGAGGGGTCAGTTGCCTTGCCAGCTCACATTCGACAATGCTGATTCTGCAGATAGCCTGGGAGTCGGAACAAGCTTGTCGCTGAAGGGCAGATTAGAGAAGTCCAAGGGGAAAGGGCAAGACTTAGAGCTTGTCATAGATCATGCTCAGGTCGCTGGTCATTGCGACGCCCAAGTATGTCCCTGCCGCCAATATGAATGTACGCAGCTGATCAATGTCTGCAGCTGTATCCCATACAAAAGAAGTCATTACCACCAGCAGTGCTGCGCGAAAATGCTCATTTGAGATTCCGGACAACTCAAACAGCTGCTGTGATGCGCATACGAGATGCGCTGGTTCGGGACTGGCACGACTGGTTTGAGGTTTGTCCTGTCCACTCTGGGATGATCTGTGCTGACTGTGTGCAGGAAAACGAATTTGTTCAAATTCAGACACCTCTTCTGACTGCTTCTGACTGTGAAGGTGCTGGCGAAGTCTTCACGCTCAAAGACCATCCCGCTCCCACGGCCCCTACGTCCCCGCAACCCTTCTTCTACCATCCCGTTCACCTCACCGTCTCTGGCCAACTTCATCTCGAAGCCCCCACGCATGCCCTTTCCCGAACGTACACCCTCTCCCCAGCTTTCCGCGCCGAGCCCTCCCTCACTTCCCGGCACTTGTCCGAGTTCTACATGATGGAGGGGGAAGTAGCTTGGGTGGAGAGTTTGGACGGGTTGTTGGATGTAGTGGAGGATGGGGTGAGAAGTGTAGTAAGGGAGATCCTGGGAGAAAGCAAGAGAGGGGAAAGGCTGCGGCGAGATTTGGAGGCGGTTTCGCACTCTATACAAGAGTCGGAAGGAGACGAGGCGACACTGGAAGAGAGACTTGAAGATCCATTGGCTCGTCTGCGGCATATCGTCGGCCAACCCTTTACCCGCATCACTTACAGCTCCGCACTCGAGCTCATAGCCACTCTTCATACCAAGTCACCCGACGTCGTCTCTCCTGCACCTCCATGGGGCGAGGGAATCTCGACCGAACACGAAAAGCTCCTTGCTGAGCACTTTAACGGACCCTTGTTCGTCACACGCTATCCCAAATCTCTCAAACCATTCTACATGCTCCCCACTTCTTCTTCCTCTCCATCGGATCAGGAGACGGTGGAATGCTTTGATCTCCTCTTTCCCTCATGGGGCGAAATGGCCGGTGGCTCTTTGCGTGAACACCGTCTCGACCACCTTACTCGGGCCATCTCTGACGCAGGCATGAAGCCGGAAGAGTACGAGTGGTATCTCGACTTGCGACGATACGGGACGGTTCCTCATGGTGGCTGGGGTATGGGGTGGGATAGATGGGTGGGCTGGGTGACAGGTTTAGGCAATGTCAGGGATGTAGTCCCTTACCCCAGATGGAAGGGACATTGCAAGTATTAGCAGTACATTCGAGTGATATCACTTGAGCATGTAGATGCACAAATGCATAAACAGTCATCATTGTTTCTGAAATGATAGACAGATGATTCAAATGGTTACCACAGCTATCCTACAAGATCCCTATGACTTGGTCTCCACTGGCCACATGGCATGTTTGAACATGTTGTCCGGGTCCAACTGCTTCTTCAACCTCTTCAAGCGCTCGTAATTCTCTACACCGTACACTCCCACCACACGGTGTTCCTCCTGGCTCTGCAAAAACTTTTTCTCTTGTCAGCTTTCCCAGCCGACACCTGATCGAATGACTTACGCAAGGCAAAGGGCCTCCAGGCGAATTGGGGTGTATCACATCTTCGATCCACTCTTCCGCCGTTAATACACACCTTGCGTCATCTTCTGGACTCTCATCGTGTGCCCACTGATGGAGCGCAGCGACCGTGAACGCCGCCGATCTATGCGACTCGGGGAAACAAGATCTAGGTTTAGTGTGGGGCGGAGAAGCAAGGGCATTGGAGCCAGTGTATTCAAAGAGCCAGGCTGATCCTTAACATCAGAGTCAGGCTTCACAGGGTAGATCTGGGGAAAGAGACTTACTGCAGCCGTCGGGGACGGAATGGAATCGTGCGCAAGTCTCGTCGATGACCTCGTCTGTGAGACTCAGAAGGAGATCGCTTTTGATAAACCTGTCCTTTGTCAGCGGATATTCTTGGACGAAATGAAGAGCTCACCATTTCCTGCCGTACCCTCCCTTCAAGACATCCTCCACGGCCAATTGCTGCTTTCCGAAAGTTCTCTCCGAAAAGTCTGAGAACAAGCTCTTTCCTCCCTCCCAACTACTGATCGCTTGTACATAGTTCTCTCCTTCCTGTCTTGCGTTCTTGCCGGAGAAGCAGAGTTGAAAGACGACAATGGCGGGAGCACCGGGTGGACCAGCAGTGAGAATGATGTTGGCGTAAAGGGAGGGAGTCGCTGATTTGATACAGTCGCGGACGTGGCGGAGAAGAGATGGGGTGGTGTTTTCGTCAAATACGCTGGACCCAGTGATCAGCAGGATGAGTGTAGACATAAGAAGTACGCACTAGATGAGTATGCCAGCGTATACACTCGGCGTGTAGTAGGCCTTGGCCCTGAACCTCGTCACCACGCCGACAACGGGCCCCGCTCCTCTCACCGCCCACCAGACTTCCTCTGGATCCTCGTCGTCTTTCCAGTCACCCCCCTTGGCCCCTCCATCGCCCAGCCAGACTATTCTGCCGTCTGCGAGCACCATCTCGACTTCGACAAGGTTGTCCATCCCCAATCCGTGCTTTCTGCTCAAAAAGCCGAAACCGCCCGATAAGAACTGGCCAGAGCCGACGGGAAAGGCCGAGGTGGGGACGTGGAAAGCACCGTAAGGCGATGCACCAGTATAGTCATCGAGCTGCTTGGACCTGACACCCGCACCAAAGGTCACCAGCGTAAAAGGCGGGGGGTTGGCGTTGGTATTGAAGAGAGCGTGCTGAGGGAGGAGGTTGAGATAGGAAGGGGTGTACCCTGATTGGGCATTGAACAATGTGGAAGACGAAGAGTCTCCGACCGTAGTGGGGAGGAAGGGGAAGGATGAAGTGGGGGTTTGTGATGGGTTGACGTAGGTGATTCGGGGGGTGGTAGAGGGACCAGCAGTGGCGTTGGAGATGGGTAGAGCGTCGGTGGCTGGGTAGGAGATACCCAGTCCGCTTCCAGTCTTCTTCTTTCCTCTTGACCCGTCAGCATCGGTACCGTCTTCGACACCGTCTACAGCATGTCGCTTGGTGCTCGACTTGGCAGGCTGGGCAATGGCCGGTCGGTCCAAGACTTCTGGTGGGGTAGCCGAGCTGACTCGGAGCTTTTCGAAAGACTCTTGAAGAGTGGGCGGGTAGGGACTGGGGAGGGATATCGATATGTCGTTGAGCTCTGAGAGGTCGAGAATGACATGCCCGGCCACCTATATTCAAGTGAGACATGCATGTGAAAGGCTGGGGTCAGGACTTACGCTCCAGCCGTGGACGCCATTGCCACCGCCCTTGACGCTGACCTCGATAGAGTGCTGCTTGCAAAACTTGATGGTTCTTTGCCAGAGTCAGCTGTATGTGCCGAGCCTGACTCCGTTCTGACCCACCGGCTGACGTCCATGGCGTTGACAGGTTTGACGAGTGCCAAGGCTGGTGTCTTGACAGCGCCATTGAATATGGTGGCCGCGGATGAGAACCTGCCACCGCCGTCAGCTCCATGCTCCCTCGCTGTATTCTGGCCTACCCCTCGTCGTCTTTCCCCAGAACCTGGGGCTGTTTACCGCCCTCGAAGGCGGGGGTGAGGACTGCGTGCTTGAGGCGTGCGACGAGGTCGGGGACGCCGTCGAGGCCGTGGAGGGGCTTGAGGGGGGTGGGCCAGAAGGGGTAGGGGTCGTTGGGGACGCCTGTGGCCTTGACGCTGTGGGTCATCCTGTCTCTCCTGTCTATCCTGCTGCTGCACTACTCTAACAATATGCTGCATCAGAACCAAAGAACACGGCGGCCCCCTCCGCCCGCCACCCGCCTCTCGCCGCAAACGCCGTCCGCCCTCTCCAAGCCTATCTTATCGCTGTTTGTCCTCCACCCACCACCAAACTTCTATTGTATGTCTCACACGCCCACCCCCCAGTCAGGTAACGCCTCAGAGAAGCCCTCCCTCGTCGGCGTACGTATCCGCCAGAGAAAGGGCCAAGCAAAGGCCACCTCCAAGTTTGAGCCCGAGAGTAAGCCGGCCCCTCAGTCTCGTCAGCCCCTACTTACTCTGTACAGCTTTCCGGGACGCTCTCCTCCTCCACCTCGCCCTCCTCCCCAGCCCCATCACCAACGACGCCCTCGTCTCCAAGCTCGTCCAGGCCGGCTCGACGCTGGAGCTTCTCAAGTACTACGAACAGGTCTTTGAGCTTCTCTTTGTCGGCGGTCTCTTGCAGCCCGGTGGTTCTTACCTCGACGAGAAGCGATCCCCCGTATACGTCCTCCAGCCCGATGAGGAGATCGCCGAAGCCTTCCCTGAAGGCATCAAAGGCATCATCGATGTCCTCAAAAAGGTGATGCAGAGGTACAAGTACCTCCAAAGGCCTCTCGAGGAAAACTTCCTTCCTGGACTACTTGGCTACTTGCCCAAGTGGGACCAAGAGTCTCGCGCCAAGCTCGCCGAGGCTACCGCGCTCTTGATCGTCGAATGCCAGATCTCTCCCCGCTGCCTCCAGTCTCTGGTCAAGGAGCACGTCGTCAAGGACAACGTCGCCCTCGACTTTTTGACTGCTTTTGTCAAAACCTACACTAGCCGCTTGTCCACGGATCAATTCGGATCCCTTATCAAGAGGTCTGGCTTGAGGGACATTCTCGGTGTGTTCCCTCTCCAAATTCGAGACAGGAAACACCTTGAAGAGCATTTCAAGAAGGCTGGTTTGCCTGCGGTGAACGATTGGTACGCCCGAGTGGCCCTCGGAGAAGTCAAGGAGGAGACTATCCAGAACATCGAGAGATTGATCAACGACGATGAGCCTATTCCCCAGGTGCGTACATTGTCTTGGGCTTCCAGTATGCGCTGATCAGGGACAGATTGCGGAAACTCTCAAGAGCAACCAAGCAGAGAATCCCGTTTCAGAAGCTGATTTCTGTGAATGGCTTTGGCTCGGCCTCATGAAGACTGTCGACTGGACTGCCCGATCTGACCAGATTGACGCCGCCGTCGTCGCCCACGTCAACGTACGTCCCACTTGTCCTTCCTTTGTCCTCATTGACATTCCCATAGCGCTACGCTCCCCTCCTCGAACTGTTCTGCCAATCCGCCAAGGCCCAAGTCAACCTGATCAATGCCGTCCAGGTGTACTGTTACACCGACACCCGTATCATCAAGTCGTTCACGCAGATCTTGAAGGTGCTTTATAACGCGGATGTGGTTTCAGACCAGGCAATCATCTATTGGCATCAAAAGGGAGCCAAGCCCAACGGCAAGGGCCATTTCTTGAAGGCGACCGAGGCGCTTGTCAAGGTAAGCTCAATCTGATGTGATGAAGCATGAAGCTGACGTGCGGCCAGTTCCTTGAAGAGGAGTCTGACGACGAAGAAGAGTAGAGCGTCATGGTGACGCAGATTGTGCAGAAGAAACAAAATCAGAGTGATTCATCGTGTATTATTTCGACTTTCATCATGCATACGCATCGGGACTGGACGCTATCGTGTGAAGCATTGAAGGAGGGCAAAAGGGTCTTGTTGCTTTGCACGTGGAGGATGGCCATTATGTCCGAATCCGGAAGTCATGGCGGGTGGTGTGAAATACGATGGACATGGGTCTCAGAATGTCCTGGGGGTCTCACAAACTCTCATTCACATGAGCCAGCTGCAGGTTCGAAGCTAAGAAGCGAACGAAGCATCAAGAATTGTGATTACGTAACGATCACATGAGCGAAGTGCGTGCAGTGCGTGCAACTGCAAGCAATTGCCTCAAACTCACTCATCTCTTCACTTCCATCCATCCCTGGAATTCTCAATCAGACTGCCGACTAGACAGGGGTAGTGCCTCAGATCTGACCGTCACCCGTCAATACACAACAAACCTCTTTGAAAATGGCGCGTAACTCTGAAAAGGCCCAGTCCATGCTGTATCGTTTCCGCGAACAGCAAGCCATCGACATGGGGCTCGGGACCCGCCAAAAAGGCGACCGTAGGCCCAGGATGACTTCGACCTGCACCAACCTGAGAGAAGCAGAGAGGTGGAGGGGAGACATCATGAGGGATATCGGGAGGAAGGTGTCAAAGATTCAAGATGGTCAGTCGTTCTGCCTTCTCCGCCCTCCCTGCACCCTGATTGGAATATTGACACCTGTTTGATGCAGCCTCGTTGACAGATTATCAAGTACGCGACCTAAATGACGAGATTAATCAGCTCTTCCGGGAAAAGAGAAACTGGGAGAACCAAATCATCAATCTGGGAGGAGCGAATTACAAGCGGTCAGCGGGGGTCATGGTGGATGATGATGGGCGGGAGGTACCTGGAACCAGAGGCTACAAGTGAGTCTTCATAATCACTGTGACATTGACAAGGATTGAGCTGATCGTGGCTTGTAAAGGTATTTTGGACGAGCCAAGGAATTGCCTGGTGTGAAAGAGCTTTTCACTCGAAGTGGTACGTCTTTGACCATTCGCGTTGGCAAAATGTATGCTCACAGATGACATCAAGCTGCTCAAGCGACCGAAGAGTCTGCCCGTAATTCTTCATTCCAGATGTTCCGACACCAAGGACCTGGGTATTATGGCGACGAGGACGAGCTTGAAGAGGGGCTTTTGGCTGAAGAGGAAGAAGCGAGTCGACAAGGTATGCTTATCTACCCTCTTTTACTCTACAGGCTAAGAGCTGACGATTATGTGTAGAATGGAACGAGCAAGCTCGAGAGGCGGCTGAATTATTAGGCATCACCGATGAGACGTCGTTGCCTGCTTATCCCGTCAAGCTCCCGTCGACATCGGGCGAGAGCGAAAAGGCCCCCCCGGCGACAAAGGGCAAGAAGGCTGCCGCGAATGGGAAGAGCAAACGCAAAGCCGGCGTTGAAGAAGAAGAGGAGGCAAAGAAGAGCAAGGGAGATGAGGTATCTGAAGAAGGCCAAAGTGCCCCCGCTGTACAAGATGCTGTTGCCCAGGCAGCAGCGGCAGGGTACTTGGGCGTCCTAGATGCGGACAGTATCAAATTCCCTACCTTGCCGGATAAGGAGGAGATGGCAAAGGTGCTGTTGGAGGTCAGGAAACAGGCTCTGAGAGACGAGTATGGGGTGTGAGGGGTGGTTAGAGCCATGAACATGTATCGGTATGCAGTGGAAACGGCCAGTCCTAGTGGCCCTTCTCCAAGCAGTGCAAAGCGTAAGGGATGCAGCAATCTTTCCATAGGGCTGTGTAATGCCTCGACAAAATCATAGATGCGGCCCAGAACTGGGAGCCGAGAATCGGCTAAATGACCTGCATGCGGCGCTTGTTATTGTATTTTGTGGACATCGCATGCAGATAAAAGGGCGCCCATCTCCTCTGGCATCTCCCATCCACCATGCCAGCGTTCACCAACTCATACGTCCCCCCAGCGCCACCCGACATCCCAAGCGACATTCATCTCCACACTCGTCCAGACGCATACGACTTCAACTATGTCTTTGAAGTCAAGCAGCTCAGGTCAGACAGGGTAGAGCTCAGGCCGATGGTCGTCAGTCGTCGTCAGTATCCTACCGTACAGCACTGATTGCTCGAAGCCGTCCCTACACGCCAAGCTCTACTTTGAGGGCGTCACCAAGTATCCTGAAGTGCTCAAGTGGATGGGCATCTCGCCGCCCCGAACCTTGGAGGAAACTCTCGTCCTCATCGAGAAGATCTGGAGAATCCCGACGGTATGTAAAGATATCTATACCTACTTTCAGAGCTAACAATGCCCAGGATTCGCTCCCGTATGCAATCTTCACCGAGCCTCCTGGGTCGACGACTAAGGTCGAACCTGAGGACTACGTCTATGCCGGAAGCATCGCCATCATCAACTCTAGCTCCCCCCAAATGATCGCCGAGCCAGGATACGTCACTATCCTTCCACCTTTCCATGTAATTGCCTATCCTCGATCTTATCTCAAATCGCTGACACCAGGTCATAGCGAACCCACGTCCAAACCCACGCGACCGGCCTGCTCCTCCATCGCATCCTCGATCATCCTGACCAGGGCGGTCTCGGCCTCCGACGCTGTCAGTGGCTGACCACCACGCTGAATACGGCAAGTCAAGCTGCATCCAAGAGGTTGGGCTTTCACTTTGAGGGAGAGTTGAGGTGCCAGAAAGTACTTCCAGCAGGCAAAGTCGGTGTACGGGATGGTAGACCCGGGGTGAGGCTTTCAGAATGTCCTGTAAGGCATGACTGGTACTCTTCTTTGACCTGGTACGAATGGGAAGAGGAGGGTAGGACGCATATCGATGCGCTCATGGCTCGGCAAGGATGATCGGAAAAGAGACGGAATGACAAATACTGCTGTTGTTACCTGACATCAATAAGGCTGCTGCAAATACCAATGGATGCATGACCTCTACCGCAGAAAGGGCTGAGCGAACCTTGGTACGTAAAGATCGCTAGGCTGTACTGCCACTGTCATACTAACCTGTTCTCGTCCAACCCTTCCCCTTCCGTGGTCCCAACCGACCGTCCCGTCCATGGAAAGAAAACAAGAAGACTCTTGCTTTGGCATGAGTATGTCGCTTCCATCTGGCTTTTGTTTCCAGCTGTACTCGATAGTGTCATGCACGTCTCCTCTATTTGACACTTCATCTCCATCCTCGAAGTGTAAACCCCGAGTGGCGATCCAAACTTTACCCAGTGGTACCGTTGATTCTGATGGGAGAGTGCTTTGGACAACGATACGAGCTCTGCCTCGTCTCGTATGGGAACCTTGGACGTCATGGGTGCCTCGAATATGCCATTCGCCATCCAGAGGTGTAGTCTCCCAGATGGCATCAACCAGCTTGGAACCGTCATCTCGAGCAGTGACTGTGGCGCGAATGCTGAAGGGATGATTGAGACCCCTGGAAGTGATCGACAAATCATTGTTGAGAAACGATGAGAGCGAAACCGGCTCAGCGGTGCCCAGATAGTCATCCTCAAAGATGATCGCACCCTCACCGTCGGCAGGAGGATTCGCTGCAGGGTGCAAAGCTGCTACGTCGATCGATAAGCATAGGTATGTGTTTGAGGGCTGCAATCCGCCACCAACGACTTACGTTCTTCTTGCTGCCCACCTTCTTCCTCGGCCCGGAATGCAGCTTCGACGGTGCCAGCCTCACTGAGACTCACACTAAATCGTCCACTGACAAAGTCATCATGTCCATGACTATTCATCCACCAGAGCTTGCCGGGGATTCCATCAATATCCAGAGGTTCAGTGATCTTAGCAGGATGATTCAACTTTCGCAGTGCAAAGGTGCCGTCCGCATTGGGTAAAGGATCGTACGACTCGTAGATGCTCGGCCGGCTCAGCATATTTGTGAGGGCGGAAGAGTCAGTCACATGTAGCCTTTCTAAGTGCTTATCCAGCCCAAGGGTGGTGATGTATGCTCTGCCGTCTGGGACCATCGGGGACAAACCGTTGATCCGGACAGTCACCCGGGCCTGCTCTGTCACATGATCACCAACAACATTGGCATCGTCATCAAGCATCGTGCCGTTGATCGGCGTTGTGTCCCACGTCGATCTGAAAACCTTTTGCTGAATCGTAGGACCGCCGGGTCTGCGCGATCTCATCGGTCGCGTTGACACCATGCCGGGGAAGCAAGCAGGACCTAGCAGACCCCACCGACCCATGACTGTACGGTCTTCCAATAATAGGCCTTTAAGGGAACTGGTCTCCCCGGTCTTGTCATGTTTCAAGTGAAGCGGTGGCCCATAAGCAGTATGAGCAGAGTGTAATGGTAGGATGAATTCTCCAGGGTCCCAATTTTCTGACTTCGAACTGTGCGCTGATGCTGGCCTCGGAAGTACCACTTCTTGTCCGGCGCCCTCGTTGACGTCATTTACGTTCAATGAGGAGAGGCTGAGTGGCGAGGATGAATAATCCATGTTTGCGGTATGTGAGAGAAAAGTGAAACAGAAGAGCGAGACTTGAGTTAAGATATTCGGCAGAGTTAACAGTAGCGGGGCCTGAAAGACCGCCTCAATCTACTGTACACCTTTGTCTTCCCCCGCTCCCTAATGACATCTGACTCCTTTTTCCACCTGGCGGCATTCCGGCTCGCGTTGCTCTTCGGCCCATGTGGGTTAGCTCGTTTTGATCCAGAGTCTGTCTTGATGAGATTTCCATACTGCCAGAAACATAGAGGATGGTCGTATGATACAAGCGCCTGCTCTGCTCTGTTCAACAATGACTTGAGCAGGGTATATCATGTTGTAGGTCTAATAGATTCATTTGGTTCATCATCGTACAACGCAACTTGCGAAATTTCCTCTGTCTCATACCCCAGCACAAGAAAAGTCAAAGAAAGCAGATGGAAATGATCCAGTTGTCTTTCTAGGTTTAGATGGCAGCCATAACCAGCTTCGCCGCCTCCTCATTCTCAGCCCTGACGCCCAGCTCGAGCGTGACCCCTTCACCCGCCGCGAACGTCATTCTGCATCTCGCCAGCACCTTGCTGCTCCCTTCAGCCCCATTCGAGGGTACGACCAGACCGGCCAGCTGGAGGGTGTGTACCGAGGCCGACGTTGGTGTTTCTGAGCCGCCCAAGGGAAGCATACCAAGAACCTCAACGAGAGAGTTGCAAGCTTCTTTGAGAGATTCAGACGACGAGAGCGCAAATGTCTCGACAAGGGACGGGCAAGGGGCGAGCTTGTCCCATTCGGAAGCGAATGTGACGTATGTAGGGGTGATGTACTACAAACACAAGTCAGTTCCAGCCCTGTGGCGCGATCGTTACAACTCACATCGGCAGCTCCAAGGTCCAGCTCCTCCACCTGGTACTCATCGTCATAACCTTCTTCCTCCGGTTGCCCGCTGGTGGGATCGACCTCCTTACTGACAAACTTGAGGCCGCATTCGAACGTGCCAACAGCGTACTCCTCCGGTTGCTCCCGGGTAAAGCTGACGTATACTTGACCTGACCCACTCGCGCTGGTAAGGCTCTCGATCGGAATAATAAAGTCTTCTACCAGACCAGAATCCGGGCTGGGCTGGGTGATGACAGCAACCTGCTCAAGGACAGTATCGGGGATGGTATTGGACACGTTGAATTGGAAGACAATGTGCTCCTTGAAGATGTGCTTGACAGCACTGACGACGTACTCTGTTTCGCTTTCAGTGAGCTCAACGGGTTTGGCGGAAGACTTGAGCACGGGGCCGTAGGATTGTAGCTCGGGGATGGCCGCGAGCTGGGCAGCATATGATGATTGAGCCTCAGCAGCTGAAGGGGTCGGAGTTGGTTCGGCAACGACAGCGGAAGAAGGTCCAGCAATGTCCAGGGCAGAGGGTCGGGATTGAGCAACCTCGGCCTGAGCCTGCTCTCTGCTGACTTTCGGCACGGAGCTGATGTCAAAGGCAGCAGAGTGAGCCCCCTCGTCTTGAACGTAGCTGACGAGTTGCTCTTCGAGGGTAGCGAGAGAGAATTGCGCTTCTGCAATCGAAGGTCAGTCGCATTCTTGTCAAGGAAAGGGAACACTGACCGTCCTTGACAAGGACATCCGCCAAGGACTTCTCCTCTAGCACCTTGATGTACATTGCCGCTCTATCCCTGACTTCATCGTCTACATCATCCAAACATCTCCTCATGAGTACATTGACACTCTTCATCACATTGGGGTCGTTCACGCAGACACCAAACTTGGCCAGACTGCTAACAGCAGCAGCTCGGACAACGGCGTTTTCGAGCACGACTCGATTGTAGATGTAACGGATGAATTTCGTAGGGTTGGGGGTCTTGGGCCCCTCGATACCGAGGAGATGGAGGATCCGGACAGAAAGCTTCGTGAATTCACAATCCTCAATGAATTCACAGAGATGGGCAAGAGCTATAGAGAGATCAGGACAGTCTGCAGTGGGAAACATTGTACCTACCGGTATCGCGAGAGTCCCCAATGCATTTGATCATGTCAAAGATGGCGTCCACGACCGCGTATTTGAAATCGTAGCCGCCCTCGTCACGAAGCACCCCGGAAAGGAAAGACAGCATGACGGCCTGCTTGGAGGGGAATTTGATGCAGAGGGATCGAATAGCATCGACAACGATGATCTTGAACTCATCGGTAATGTCGGCCATGAATGAGGAAATTTGCTTCATGAGTCTGTCGACAGAAGCTTCGTTTCCGGTCTGTATTTTGTTAGCGACAGATGTGGCATTGTAGAAAGAGCTCACCTTGAGCAAAGTAGTGATGGCATAAGTAGCGACACTCCTGTTGGAGTCGGTGATCAAGTTCTCCATCTCCACGTTGACTGCAGACACAGCTTGAGGATGCGTCTGTGCCAGCTTGCTCAGAGTCTTGACAGCAGCAAACTTGATGACAGGCTTGGGAGAGCTCAAGAAGAGTTGCAAGACAGCGATAGTCTTGTAGAGATCACCAGTCTGAACGTCTCGCATCTCAGCAATAGCTCGAGCAGCCTCGATATTGACCATCTCGGACTTGTGTCGAAGCAACGTCTCGAGGTACTCGTGCATCTGCTTGCGGACGCTGCCAGCATGTCAGCAAGTCCCACATCCAAGATCCACCAGACTTACTTTGGATCCTCGTCCATGACCTTCCTCGCGAATCTGATCAACATGCACACCGCCATTGGGTTCCGCACTATAGAGCTCCCCTTCCCACTCGCGCCGAGCTGCTGCACCATCTTGGTGATGGCCATCCTGTCCTTCTCCCTCATCAAGTATAACAGGCCCAAGGCGTGGTACTGCATGATGTAGCTGGAGCTTGCCACAGCCTGGTATCCACTGTTGGAACTGCCGCCGCCGGCAAAGTAGGCGGAGGCACCAGAGTAGGAAGACACGGCTTTGGCATTGACAGCTTCTTGGGCTTCGTTTGCCCATCGCTTAATGATGGTGGGCGACAGAGGGAACAGGTGGTAGGATGATACAAGGGATGCGGATGATATGGAGGAGGATCGATCGACGAGGGCAGACTTGAAGAATCGTTCGACCGATTGGACCGATTGAGCGTCGATGATTCGGGCCAAAGCTCGGATGGCGTTGGGTCGATACACCACCTCGAGATTGGGCTGCATGTCTTTCATGATGGAAGAGGTGACCATGATGACATCCTCAGCAATCTTTGACAGCTCCTTGATCACCAGATAGACCATCTGTCGCAACGCGCTCTACACCCGAGTCAGTCTCATCCACGCTGCGCGCGCGGCACCCCACTCACATCCTTGTGCTGGAACAGCTTTGTGACGCCAAAGAACAACGTCGTGGCCTCTTGGGTGGAGAATGTCTCTCCGATGTACAGCAAATACACGATGCGGGTAAGGAGGGCTCTGCATTTGCGGGGGGAGATGGGAGATTCGTTGAACACTCGAGCTTCCTGGATGACAGTAGTCTTGTCGTGGTAGAACGCTGCGAGGGTCAGCCAAGCGGGCGGGGGGGGGGGAGGGGCGCAGTGGACCTACACATGCCGGCGTCCTCATCCTTCTTGAACGACATGTTGGATGATGCTGGGGTGCGTTGAGGCCATCTCGAGCGTCTTCGCCGTCACCTCCCTCCACGACGCGCCTGAGGCGGCGTTACTGCCTGAGGCTCCTGTGGCACCAGCGGCGGTCGCCGAACTCATGTCAGACGCGTCTCTCTCAACTGCATCTCTCCCCGCCGTTCCCCATCACACCGCCATGGGCTGCGCAGGAAACAGGAGGCGACACGCCGACGAGCTTGACTCGGACGACGACTCTCAACAGCCAAACGTGCGTTCGTTACTTGTGAGGGGTCGCGAGAGCGAGACGCGCTGGGTAGTAGGCCCGCGAGTCTTGTACCACCCGCGGCTCATCTCCGCTGATCTCATCTGAGGCCGTGGGACGTGAGAACCCGTAAGAGACACACAGGCTGACGCGTATCATGACAGTACAAACGGGCCAAGACCGAGGCCGGAGATGATCTGCCTTCTTCGGAACTGGACTCAGATATGGATGACGGGGGCGGAGAGGGCGAAGAAGGCGATGACGACGACGCGTCGACTATCGATTCTGATTACGAGGAGCCTGATTTTGATGATAATGATCTCCTTGCCGCCTATAGGCAGTATAGGAAGGAGCAGAAGGGTTACGTTGGGGTGAGCTTCTTCCGGGTCGCGAGGAATCCTTCAGCTGATGAGATTGCCCATAGTCCGCTTCTCAGGCCGGTGTGATCAAGTCCATTACCCTCATCGACTTTATGTGCCATCGACATCTCAAAGTGGACTTTGGCCCCAGAATGAACTTTGTAGTTGGTCACAACGGAAGTGAGTATGAGATTGAAAATTGCGACCGCCACTGACATGTGTTGCAGGCGGAAAGTCTGCCGTCCTCACTGGTATCGCTGTTGCCCTTGGTGGCAAAGCCACTCTTACTGGCCGTGGCCAAGGACTCAAAGATCTCATCCGCAAAGGTGCCGATCGAGCTGTGATCATTGTCACTCTCTTCAATGACGGAGAAATGGCATATCGAAAGGATGTTTTTGACCCGAATATCGTCATTGAACGTACCATTCACCAGAATGGGTCATCTCAGTACAGGTTCAAGGCCACCAGAGAAGGCAGAATTTTGGCAAACAAGAGGTCCGAGCTCACAGCCATCTCCGAATTTTTTAACATCAACATCGACTCTCCCTTGACTATCCTCACTCAAGACCAGTCGCGGGGTTTCTTGCAGAATGCCGACCCCAGCAAACTCTACAAAGTATGTCTTGTCATATATTGTACTGTCAAGTGACTGACTGAGCTCGCTATAGTTTTTCCTGAACGGTACACAGCTTTCTACTCTACTCGACACCTACGAAGCTGCCACTCAAAACATCGATCAGCTTGCCACCTATATCACTAGGCAACAAGAGGCTCTGCCGGACCTCAAGGACAAATGTGCAAGTTTGAAGCGCCAGATTCAAGCTTCCAAGAAGGTCATGAAGCAGCAAAGGAAAAATCACAAGCTTTTGACTGAGCTCTGCTGGTCTTATGTCATCGAGAAGGAGAACGTGAGACCTGTTTCTGACCGCGGTATGATTCTAGCTGAATGACTCTAGCTGCGAAACATTGCCCAGGGCCGAGTACATAATCTTGAAGAGAAGATTGAAAGGGCTCAAGCGGAAGTGCACAAAATCGACGTAAGGTCATTCATTTGGAGTCGACCAGCTCACCAACGCATCTCTAGAAACAAATTCCTATCCTCGCCGACCAGACCAAGGCGACCGAGAAAGATTTGCAAAGTTTTGAAGACACCGCCAAACCTCTGCAGCATGCTGTCAACGTTGCAAAGGCAAAACAATCCGAGGCCAGAAAGGAGCTGAGGTCAATGGAGGTAAATGCTCAGCTATATAAGTCAGTTGTTATCGCTAAATACAGTCAACAGTCTTCACTGGAAGAGTTGGGCGCCAAACTCGAAGAGGAGAGAATCTCTTTGCGCAGATTGGAACAGCAAATTGTTGAACAGCTTCGCCTCAAGGAGCCCGATCAGCAGGATGCGCGAGAAAAGCTTCTGGCCCGCCGAAACAAGCTCGAAGACATTTTGGGCAAGATGAAGCTCGAGAGGCCTGCAAGGGAACGAGACAGAGACGAGAAATTTCAAGAGCAAAACAAGCTCAAGGCAGAGCTGAACGGCATCGATGGCGCCATTGGTGATTGTGACCAGCAACGACAATATATCAAGCGACAGATCGACGACGTGCACAAGTCCAAGCACAATCGACTTTTGGCTTTTGGCCATAACATCGAGCCTCTCATGCGCGAGATTAACAGGACCCAGTGGAAGCACTCGAAACCCATCGGACCCATGGGGATGCATGTCAACTTGGAGGACATGCGGTATGCAGAGGTACTGCAGGCTTTCCTTGGCTCTCTCCTCTGTGGATTTGCTGTACGTGACCACGAGGACAGTGTCAAACTCGGAGAGATGATCAGGAGACACTTCGAGAAAGGTTACAGACCGGGTAATGTTGCCAATGACAACTCTGCGCGTCCTCCTGCCGTCTACAAGCATTCCGGCGACCACTTCAATTTCTCTCATGGTGACCTCAGCAAGCACGGTTCTACGGTTCTGAGCGTACTCAAAGTGCGTGTCAAAGACTTTTGTACCTCCCCAACTGACTTTCGTGTGACCAGATTGACAACGATGACGTCCTTCGAATCCTGGTTGACCACAGTAACATCGAGAAGACTATGGTTGCTCCCAGTCTTATGGAAGGTAACAAGATGATCGACCACATGCTTTCGACATCCAACTTGCCGTTCCTCACTGTCAACTGTGCCGACAACATGACCACTTCTGGTTCCAAGAGGTAAGCAGGGCCCGCAGCTTCTCTCTACTAGCTGACACCATTCATAGCGGACGAAATTCCGGACCTGTCAACAAATACAAGGGCAAAGCCTTATTCGCGAAGGATCCCACTAGTGCTATCGCGTAAGTCACAGGACCAATCGTTCCGGAGAATCGCTCATTATTCCGAAAGAGGTTACGAACGGCAATTGCAAGAGAACGACGCCAGAAGACAAGAGCTTCTTACAGAGCGCCAGGTTGTTGACCAGCGTATTCGAGACCTCCAGAAGGAAATGTCTGCCATCAGCGTACGTCTTGACGTGCGCAACGTCATGGCGGTATATACTTATAGTATCGAGTAGGAGATTCTCAGAACCCTGTCCAAAAAGGTCGCTCCCCTGGAAGAGAATCTCGACGAGACTAAGAGGAAGCTCCTTGACACTGCTACCACCGAGATGGATTCCACCGAGGCTCTTCGAGATGTAAGTCATCTTGCCGTCTCGAAAGCACAGCATTGACGGGTTCCTTATCAGGAACTGCAAGAGGGCATTGTCCAGTTGGAACTCAAAATACAAGAGTCCACCGCCGAGGTCGAGAGACAGCAGCAAGTCTATGAACAGAGGGGTCGAGAAGTTCAGGAGCGGCAAAAGGAGTCTGATGCCCATGCCCCCAACAAGGCAAAGTATCTCGTGAGTGATGCGTATTCATGTAGAGTCATGGTCTCATCGAACAACAGGCGGTTTTGGGAGATCTCGTCACGAAGCAGAGTGAGCTTTTGAATGCTCAAAAACACTATATGAGTTCTATCACCGGCTACGAGAAGAATCTCGCTGCTGCCCAGGAACATCTTGAAAGTGTCGAAGAGGACGTCAAGGTACGCCCTTGATGATTTGAAGACTCTTGAATGACTGACAGCCACTAGGTAATGACTGACAAGGCTGTCACCTACGCTCCCAAGCGACAGGAGACGCAGCGAAGTTCTGCCGACCTCGAGGCCGAGCGAGCAGCCTTGGACAAGTCCATCCAAGAAGCTTCCTTGGTGTTAGTTGATGCTTGATCTTCTTGTGCATTCCTTTGCTGATCAAATACAGTCTCGGTCATGACTTGACGGAACTTACAGCCGCATTCAGAAAAGCCCGGCACCGACAGCGTGAGGCCAATGGTTCCATCAAAGACCTCAAATTCTTGCGCAAGGTGCTCAATGGCGCCATGAGGAACAGGCATGCCTGGTGGCACGAGACCCGAAGCCATATCTCTATTCGAGCCAAGACTGCCTTTGTCGTGTTCGAAAGCTTCCGTAACATGGAAGGTCGCCTTAATTTCGTTCATGAAAGTCAAAAGCTCTCTCTTGTTGTGAGTCCTTGGTATGGAAGCGTGCGTTGATCGCAAGCTCACATGCAATGCACAGATCCACAACTCGACAACTTCCGAGTCTCAAGATGGAACCATGACTCAGACGTCTCATTACAAGGGTGCCAAGTCGCTCTCTGGCGGTGAACGCTCATTCTCGACCGTCTCACTGCTCCTCGCTCTTTGGGCCACTGTGCCTTGCCCTATCAGAGCTCTCGATGAATGGGACGTGTTCCTGGATGCTGCAAACCGAAAGGTTGCTGCCAAGAACCTGATGGAGGGTGCCAAACAAAGCGATGGAAAGCAATACATCCTTATCACCCCACTCGACATGCAAGGTATCGACACCGCTGGGCCAGACAAGAAGGTCATTAGGATGGCAGACCCTGTGCGAAATCAGTGAGTGATTTCGGGATACGTCGATCGATGAATTGATGATGTTTGCAGGGGAACGATTGCCACCAACTAGTTTGGGTATCGCGGAGCTTGTCTACAACGTGACCATAAGGGCGACACGTCAACTACCTTCTTCAGAATCTCCTGTAATAATATTTTATGTTTCCATCTCTTTGGTGCCCACAGGGCTGGGAAAGATCTGTTATCTACCCATGGCCGCTGCGTGAAATTGCTTCTGTGTCAAGTCGATGTATATAGTTGTGTCCAACCTCTCTGCTCAGTCCAGCGCTCACAGCCGCGCTGCTACTCTATATATATCGATACAATTCTTCATCTCACAGAAGAAATGAGCTTTATAAGCCCCATCTCATGGCTAAACTACTACACACCACACTGACACTACTCAACGCCATCAGCACCGCACTCCACACAGGTGTCAATCTTATCTTCCCCGCCCCGTAAAACACACCCGCCGCGAACGGCAAGCAGACCACGTTGAAGATGATGGCCCAACCTAGGTTGAGCTTTTGGCGGTTGATGACCTTACGGGAGATGCGCAGAAGGGGGACCAAGGAATTGAGGGAAGAGGAGAGAAGGACAAAGTCCGCCGAGGCGAGTGTCGCTTGAGAGCCGTGACCCATTGCTACAGAGACATCGGCAGCCGCGAGCGCCACCGCGTCATTGAGTCCATCTGGTTCGTATTAGCAGATGGCTTTCGAGATCTCGTGAAGCTGTACTCACCTCCAATAAACATCACCACATCTTTGCGACTCTCGTCTTTTCCTTGCATTTTCTCGTTTGCCCCTTCACCAGCCTGGAAGATTCTGATGGTTTCCGCCTTGCCCTTTGGCCCAACTCCGCCCTTGACTTCGTTCTCGCCAAGCCCGACCATTTTGCCTACAGCCCTTGCGGTGGTTTCATTATCACCAGAAAGCATGTTGACGGCAATACCCCGTTTTCTCAAGGAAGCAATCACTTCAGCAGCTTCTGGGCGGGGGTGGTCGGAGAGAGAGTAGAGTGCTGAGAGCGCATATAATCCAGGAGAGTCGGACATGGCGATGAGGATGACCGACTTGGCTTCAGTGGACCAAGTGGATACTGTCGCATGGGCTTGCTCGCTAATCGCAACATTGTGGTCGGCCATGAGAGCGACATTGCCAACGAGGAGGTCGATAGAAATCTGCCCAATCCGAAGACTAGCCTTCAAACCCCTACCGGCAATTTCTTCCGTATCCACGACTTCCACTCTTTCTCCGCTCGGGGCCAAGGGGCTCTTTTCAAGATACTCGACCATCCCCACGGCGAGAGGATGTGTACTTGCCCTCTCCAGCTCCAACACACCCCTTATAATTCTCTGCCTGTTCTCCTTGTCACCACTCGCTGCACCCTCCCAAACCTCATTCATGACCTCACTCCTTCCGACCGTCAACGTCCCAGTCTTGTCGAATACTACCCTGGAGATTTTGGTAGCCCCCAGGAATGCCTCGCCTCCACCACTCGCAAGGATACCGGCCTTGGCAGCGACACCGTTGCCTACAGCGTTGGCACAGGGCACAGCGAGACCAATGCCACATGGACAAGCGACTACCAGGGTGGAGATGGCAAATTCTAGAGCAAAGAATACTTTGCCACCGGCAACAGAATGAGGCTCGACAGTGTTGGTCAACGCGAGCGGAAGCCAAACCGCGAGCACTATGAGAGAGAGGTAGACAATGACGGGCACAAAGACACCAGTGAGTTTTTCCGCGAGCTTTTCCAGTGGAGCTTTCCTGGAAGCAGCGTCTGAAACGGCACGGATGATCTTTTCAATCATTGTATCTCCACCTAGCCTCAAGACACGGACAGTGACGGCCGAGGACAAGTTGACTGTACCGGTGAATATTTCGTCTCCGGGGTGCTTGTGGATGGGTTTGGACTCTCCCGTGAGCGAAGATTCGTCAAAGGTGGTGGTGCCCGACACCAAGACGGCGTCTGTTGGAGGAAGGGAACCTGGAGGGAGAAGGAGAAGATCTCCAATCTCGAGGTGGTCGATGGGAATTGTGCGAGATTGAGGGGTGGCAGACGATCCGGGAGAGCCATCTGTCGAGTGCGAAGTTTCCTTTTTGAGTTCTTCACCCGCGACAGTCTCATGGCTAGAGACTGAAGACGTCTCTTCTTCCTTTTCGACCGGTGCTTGAGTCGGCACCCCGACAAGCAGCGCCGTATCCGGCCTCAGTCCTCCCAATAAACTGACAGCATCCGTCGTTCTACTCTTCGCATACGCTTCCAGAGTTCTGCCCAGGAGGATAAACATGATCAGGAAGACGCAGCTGTCAAAGTACGTGCCGACGCTGTCTGTACCAGACGGGTTTTGAACGTCGATGGCGAGCATGGCGATAGAGGCAAAGTAAGAGACGGTGGTGGAAAGTACAACGAGTAGGTCTGGGCTTGAAATCAGTAATGGAACTTTCCATACGCAGATCGACGTACCCATGCTACCAAAGCTGAAGGCAGAACGCCAGGTCAAAGGTCTTTTAGGTAGTCGCCTCTGGTTCTTTGGGATAAGCGCCTTGGGCAGTAAGCCTCTGAGGTGAGGCCACAGCGATGCAAATGCTCTTTGGTAGAATATCCTGTCCACATGTCAGCTTGGCGATACCGATCGGGACTGGTGTTCCACTCACCTGCCAACTCCAAACTGGACCACAGTCGCGAGGGGCCAAAGTATGACAGTGCCAAGATTAGCTGCACCCCACGTGGATTCCATCATCTTCATCTTGAAGGCATCGTGACCTTTCAGGAGCACCATACCCACGATCGCACTATACCACCGTCAGCTTGGCGTTCCTCACATGATTGCCCTATACATACATGGCGAAAGTCGGGATGGCAAAGACGACTGCTACTGCCAAATGCCTTGCCAACATTCTGACTTCCTTCTTTTGAATATCCCTACTCCTCTCACTCAAGCTGGGCGCTTTAAAGACTGACGCTTCAAACTCTGGTGCCAGCCCTGTCAAACTTTGCAAAATGTCCCTGATCGTCAGAGGGTCATGGGGCACATAAGTGACGGTGATGATGGACGGATGGAGTGCTATATCACTGTGAGATAAGAGGGGAAGGGTTGAAAGATGGTGGTTGATTTTAGAGACGCATTGGTGGCAAAAGAGTCCTTCGACGTGAATCTTGACGGTCCTCTGCAAAGTCTCCTCCTTGCCTTTGCCTTTGCTCTGAAAAGATACGGGCTCAGACGTGGAGATCTCTGCGCCATAGCCAAGATCCTCAATCTGTTCTGCAAGATCGCCAGCGGTAATGCTGCTCGCATGAACGATCACACCCCGATTGTTGAGAAGATCAATGTCGCAGGATTCAATGCCTTCCATGCCTCTGAACGCAGAGTTGATAGCGCCAGAGCAAGAGGCACATGTCATGCCTTCAATGGCAAAAGTTGACTTGATTTTGGCGTCACCTTTTTCCCCGACTGCCGTCTCCGAGCTGACAACTTGAGCGTCGTAACCAAGATCATCAACAATGTCCTTGACGTCGTCGGGAGTGAGAGATTGGTTGTGCAATACGACGCCAGACGATCCCAAGAGGTTGATCTCGACGGACGTAACGTTGGGGTGCTTGGACAGCCCGTCTGTGATGGCTGACGAGCAGGAAGCACATGTCATGCCCTCGATCGACAGAACCGTTTTGACCTGGGAGCCAGGGGCCGATGGGGCCACAGAGGTCTCGCTGTGCGACTCGACGACCTCGGCCTCATACCCAATGTCACTAATCATCCCTGCAATGTCGGCGGCGGGCAGCAAGGCTTTGTGGCGCACGACACCGGACGAGTTGAGGAGGTTTATATCCACCTGCTCGATATCGGGATTATCGTTGAGCGCATTGGTGATGGCAGACGTACACGAGGCGCAGGTCATTTCCTCGATAGACAATGTGGTCTTGACGATCCCATCGTGTTGTGAGGCATTTTGGGGGGCGAGCGGTGCTTGAAGAGAGTTCGAAGGCGTACTCAAAGGAGAAGATCTTTCGACTTGCTCTCGCTCTTGGGCTTGGCAGACTTGACAGTGTTCAAGATGACGCCTGCGCCTGTCTTCGGCACGTTTCCTTTCTCTTCCGCGTCGAGTGTGCAGTCCCAGTCTTGCGAGCAGACTCGGAGCTTGTCGGGCAGGAGGAAGTTCCGGTTCGTCGTCTGCCTCGACAGCAAAGCCACCTTCGGCGGTGAGCTTGTGGACGACCTGGTGTACGACGCTGTGGACGGAGGGGGGAGTGGTGGAGGAGGAGTGGGCGGCATTGGTGTCTACTTGGAAGGTGACTGTGCGGTGGAGGAGGGAGGTGGTGAGGTTGTGGACTGGGGGGACGGTGGCGAGGAGGGAGTCGATGGCCTCGCAGCAGGAGGTGCAGTGCATGTTGGTGACGAGGAGGGTGGTGGTGGGGAGCGCCGACATCGTGCATGGGGGGAGGAGGGGAGGGGACACTGCTGGTGATATAAGTAGAGTGAGCGATTAACGCGGGACTGCCTCCACTTCCTACAGCATATTTGGTCCCGCCATCCAATCACCACCATGTGTCCCATTGCAAGCCCATCACATACATCTTCAACAATAGAATCAACGATAATATTTGAACAATTTCCCAGAACCCATCCGGTGGGATGCATCATTCTGCACCCCACGCCTTTTTGCCCTTTCCTCTACTTCAACAAAGGATTTGAGCTTCTTCAAGTTTTTGAGGGCATTTTGCCATTCGAGCAGGTGTCGAGGATCTCTATACACCATCTGAGACGCCAAAGCCGAGCGAGCGACGTCCATCTCCTCCAGCAGCTCCTGAAACCCTTCTCCAGCCTCCGCCATAGCTCCGGCCTCCCCCTCTAGAGACTCTAAATCGCCGGCGTCTTCTGGTACGTCGACCCGAGAATAGGGGACGTGAGGTACGGCATGTTTGGCTTCTACCACAATTCGACCTTGGGGAAATAGATTGATGGCTAAAGAAGACCCACAGTGGAACCTGTCCATCCCTCGTCGCCCACGTCGACGTTTCTTGACGTGCTCTGCAGGATCTCCTGAAGAAGCGGGGACATGTCGGTCGGCGTTTTGCTCATCCTGACAGCAACGGAAACGAGCACTCAGGTGATCCTTAGAGGCCTGTATATCATGATATCTATTGCTGCTCGTGAGCTTTACTGTCGAATGGAGGCCCAGTGCGATTAAGGAGCTCACCCAAAGCGATAGTCCGAACCAGAGTCTACACCCGCCAGAAAAATTCCCAGTCGGCGTAAGCAAGTCTTTCCCATCTCCTGGTCGTCACTCTCAGGTCGAAGGCCGTCATCTAGAACGCATTGACCATGGAAATGGAGGCTCTCGATGGGATGATGCTCTGCAGGTCGCTGAGAGGCATGTTTTGCTACTTTTTGGAGAAAATCCTTTCGGAGGTCCTCCCAAGAGCCATACTGTATCTAAAAGTCATAGCGTCAGTCATGATCATGCGTAAAGAAGCGCAGGCGACATACGACACGTGCTTCAGGTTTCTTTTTGATTCGGGCATACTGAGCTTTTCGGGAAGCCCTACCGGCCTCCTTGCAGCGATCACACTGACGAGTAGTGCAGTCAGAGGGGAGGACGCGGCTGCAGCGTGAGCATGATCTTGGCTGGACAATGTCGGACATGCTGGCTGCTGGTGACTGCTGCTTAGAGCAGGGAGTACGGATGTAGAAGAACAGTTGACATGGCGAAAGTGGTTGACGAGACGGTGAAGGGTGACAGGGCATATCTGCATTCCACTAGTAGGTGCAGACATCAAATTCTCCGGCATCATCCAACATGTGGGGGGTGTAAATCGTGAATTCATACACAGGATCTGATTGTCCATTTGATAGGCAACAATGCAATAAAAGAGAAAAGAAAAAGAGCACTCTATTAATGATAAAGCTCAGTCCACATTGCTATATGTTCGATACAAGTTTGAGAAAACGTCAGAATGCTCTAAACGGACAAGAGACAACATCTTCTTAGAAGAAGGCGGCGAGACCACCGAGGGCAGCGAGACCCACAGCAGGGACCGAGACAGAGAGGGGAAGGGCTCCGGAGGAGGAAGAGTCGGAAGAAGAGGAAGCCGACGCGGAGGCCGAGGAAGAACCGCCAGCGGCTGACGAAGAGCCACCAGCGGCCGAGGAAGAACCGGCAGCGGAAGAGCTAAACTCATGTCAGCCTTTGTCTTGCACCATCCCGACAACAACTTACCTGCCCGCCGCAGAGGACGCGGCGCCCGTAGCCTGGCTGGAGGCCTACAAAATATTAGCTACTGCACAACCAAATAGCTTTTGAACTCACCGCGGACGAGCTGTCGCCAGATGCGGCAGAGCTGTCAGTCGCAGAAGCGGCAGAGCTGTCGGACCCAGAGGCTGAAGATCCAGAACCGCCAGCAGCTGCAGTGGCGCCAGAGGAAGAGCTGTCGGTGGCAGAAGCGGACGAGCTGTCGGTGGCAGATCCAGAGGAAGAGCCGCTATGCAAAGATCAGCACACGGCCATTAAACGGGTCGAAACACTCACGAGGCGGAGGAGCTGCCGACACAAGAGTCGCTGCTACCGTCCTGGATGGTCACCTGGGAAGAGTATTGGATGGAACCGGAAGCATCGGTAATCTTGAAGGTGATGGAGGTACCCGAGGCAATGTCGGCGGTCCAGGTGGTGGAGGTGCCAGACTCAGAGTCCGAGATGGTCTCGAGGGCAGCACCGGTAGACTCGCCACCAGGGATGACGGCACTGTTGCATAGTGTCAGCGATCATGTTCTGATCCATGTTTCATGTTCCAGATGCAGTGTAGAAAAAAAGAGGGTGTTGTACAATAATTGTACCTTGGTGATGGAAATTCTTGTCGTAACGCGACTGCGCAGTCCGGCGGCCGGCCCCGTTTGACGCGTCGCGTCAGATCGATCACACCCGCCCATGGCCTCTGATACCAAGACACCGAAAAAGGGAGGCTGAATAGCCATAGCGCCAGAGAAATCAAGAACAAAGGACTTACACAATGTAAGGAGCAGTACCACCAGTCCAGGAGAGGGCGACCGGCTCTGCAAGTGGTGTCAGCGTCGAGGTTGAGTGATAAAGAGGATGGTCGACGAGCTGCTTGCAAGCGCCAAAGCCGAGTGTGGAGGGACTACTCACGACAGGTAATGACAGAGGCGGGCGAGTTGACTTGGAGCTCGTCGGCAGCGAGGACGGTGGTCGCGAGGACGGCGATGGTAGCGAAGAGGGTCTTGAAGTTCATGGTGAAAGACAGTGGTATATTCTAAAGAATGAAGGAAAGTGGTTGAAGCTGCTTTGTGGGAGATGGTATGAGAAAGAAAGAGAGAGAGAGATGGAAATGGGATGTTTATAAGGCGTAGGGGAGGGCGGGGGGTGCCGGTGTTTGTGCTGCGCGAGGTAGCAGGACTGTAGTGCATGCTAGAGAGATCTAAAGACACCGCATTAAAAAGAGGCCTCCTCTCAAACTGCAAACACACTAGCCATGACGTATACGCGTCTAACTATCGCGCTAGCACCCGGCAGTCGGCATGTGCCCCGCTCCCACGAGGTATTATGTAATGCACCCCGGCGACGGCCGCCTGCCCCCACCGCATACTGCCGTGGTATGTTCCCCCCATCTATTCATCGCAGGCATCCAGACGCGGAGGACAGACAAGTATACAGAGGAAGTCAATAATAGTGCGTGCTCCTCCCTGCCCTTGCCCCGCTTACCCCTCGCTCTTTAGATACCATGTTGTATGTCTCAGCCTGTCCAATGCCTCGTCTCTGCTGACCTCTTTCCAGCGGTGCCACTGCTATTCCCGGTTCTCGTCAGGGCTGCTTCAAGTAAGTCTAGAATCCCGTCAGCCACTTTAGATCATTGCTGACCTCATCTTCAGGTGCGGTAACCGTATGTTTCTTCCTTTACGAGGTCCAACTCTTGCTTATCCGTATCTCAGTCGGTCACATTGCCGAGAACTGCAAAAACGCCTCTGGTCGTCTCTGCTACAACTGTAGGTAAGCACACCCCATCTTCACTGTCTTTACAGACTTTTTCGCTGACTCTGGTACAGGGAGCCCGGCCACGAGTCCACCAACTGCCCCCAGCCTCGTTCCAACGACGGCAAGCAGTGCTACGCCTGTGGTGGTGTAGGCCACGTCAAGACCGACTGCCCCTCTTTGCGAGGTGCTTTTGGCGGTGGTGGATTCCGGGGCGGCCGAGGCGGGTTCCGAGGTGGTCGAGGTGGGTTCGGCGGTAACTTTGGTGCTCGTCCCCGACCTCCTGTCGCCAACCCGGACGGGACCCCCATCATCTGTCATCGATGCAAGGGCCAGAATCATCTCGCCATCCACTGTTTGGCGCCCAGGGATGAGGCAGCCATCTTGTCTAGCAAAACGTGCTACAAGTGCCAGGAGACTGGACACATTGCCAGGTGAGCTTTATCGCCTAGCATGAGAGAGAAGGAGCTGACAGACGTGTGCCATTGCAGGGACTGCACCAAGGAGGACGTGGCTATCGCTTCCGAGTAGATACACTGCCTGTGCATGATGTACCTGTGTGTGATGCCGAAATCATTGCCGATGGTCGTCATGAACATTCATTGCCGCCATGGACTCACATCTCTAACACCTTGGTGCACGACTGAGCGTGTCAGTAGGGACTGGGCTTGAAGAACGTCCCGACTTTGATTGATGTGTGACCAGAATGCAAAGAAGAAGGAGAGAGGTGTACATTCTTGTCGCGCGACTGCCGCACGGGTCCCCGCTATACAAGTGGAGGGGGCTCTTCGTCTTACAGGAATCAGTCACATCGAATGGACATACAGCGTCTTTCTGGCTCTTGCAAGCGTACATGATCACGGCATGCTATGATCCCGTCATGCTATGATCCCTACAGCCCGACCCATTCCACCAACGCTCTCTTCACCTCTTCACCAACCCCTCTGCCAATAAAGACAATCTTTCCCGCCACCTTCTCTCCATTATCCTCACCATTCTCCTTCACTACCTTCACCTCGAAAAGATCAACCACGCCCTGCAGGACGAATGCAGTTCCATCATGCAAGGTGATGTACCCTTTCGTACGCAATATCTCTGGGGCCTCTTTCCTCTCGTCAGAGTTGGCCGAGGGGTAGAGACCGTTCCACAGCAAGGATTCGAGGAATCCGTTGAGGAGAGTGTATTGCTCGGCGGAAAGAATAGGCAGAGGGATGAGGGCAGTGGTGATCTTGGAATGATGCTGGTTATGCTCGTGATCGCAAGCTTCCGAGTGGACATGTGACTCGAGGGCAGGATCGGCGAGCTCGCGAAGGATGGCAGAGCCAGATCCGGCGGCATCACTGAAAGCGCGTAGGTTGAACATTTCGCCCAGAGGGGCGCGGGAGTTGGTCGTATGGTGTACACGGAGAGTTGGGTTGAGCTCTCTGCAAGCTACGATCAGAGACTTGGCTTGTGTTTCTGGAAAAAACAAACCTGATGGTTGCTTCTACCTCTTGGAGATGGGCTTTATCTACAAGATCGAGCTTGTTCAACAGAATGACATCTGCACATGCTACTTGTCTGCGCAGAGTTAGCTTGGGGTCGACTTGGGACGAGGCGGATCATACTTTTGGCACTCGTTGATTTCGCCGGAATTCTTCTCTTCTGCTAGTTGCTATACAACATTAGTCTTGTTCTGACAGTGAGGCCAAAGAGGCAACAAACCTTGAGCACATTTCGGCTATCCACTACGCAGATGACGCCGTCCAGTATGAGGTCACCCATCTCTTCGTTTGCCCAGAACGTGCGCACGATAGGTGCTACAGGTATTTATCAGCACCAGTCGATTTTCCCCCCTAAAGCACCTGCAAAGAGACTCACCAGGATCGGCCACTCCAGTCAGCTCTACCACTACCCAATCCACACCCCCTGGCGCATTCGCTACCATATCTTCTATCGCCGCTATACCCAGATCCTTCACTGAGCAACACAAGCAACCATTCGGTAGACTCAGAAAAGAAGACGCGGGGTCTTCTTGAGTCGACCCAGAAGCGGGGTTGGCAGAAAGAGTCATGGACTTGGATTCGATGTCTGTAGTATCGCCGAAATCTATAGTCCATTTGTCAGCATGGCCTTGTCGAGCATAGCGGGCACGTACCATTCATACAGACAGCTATGCGGTAGCCATGGTCACCAGTCAGGATGTAGTTCAACAATGTCGACTTGCCGGCGCCCAGGTACCCTGTAAGGAGAGTGATGGGCACTTTGCGGCGGTCATATGGGTCGGAGGATGTGTTTTCGATGAGCCTGGTGATGGTGAGCCCTGGCTCGAAATGGAAGATGTATACCTACTGGGGGATGTCGTCGTCCATGGTGCTGCCTGGATAGTCTGTAGTCTGGTGAGATGGACGAAAAGTACGGGGCAGTGGGAGCCAAAGGTGGAGGCGATCTCGCAGCGGTGCCCGCCGCCGCACCATCTGATATCTTGAGTTGAACGGCCGAGGAAAAGAAAAGAGGAATTACTCCTGCAACCACAAAAATGGCCAGCGTCCTCAGGCAGTCCCTCAAGCTCGGCATGATGCCCGCAGACGGCATCGGCAAGGAGGTCCTCCCCGCCGCCCAGCGTGTCATCGAGGCCCTCGGCGCCGCCATCCCCAAGACCACCTTCGTTCCCCTCCTCGCAGGCTGGGAGGAGTTCAACAGGAGGGGAAAGGCCATGCCCCAGGAGACCCTCGAGTACGTCGCCCGTTCCAAGCTTGTGCCCTGCTAACCGTGTCTCAGCGCCTTGAAGGAGTGCGACGGTGCCATGTTCGGTGCCGTCTCCTCCCCCTCCCACAAGGTGGAAGGCTATTCCTCCCCCATCGTCGCCCTCCGAAAGCACCTCGACCTCTACGCCAACGTCCGACCCGTATCCTCTGTCCCCATCCCCGGACAGGACTCTTCCAAGAAGGTCGATCTCGTGATCGTGCGTGAAAACACCGAGTGCCTCTACGTCAAGCAGGAGGAAATCTCTGGCGAGGGCGAGGACAGGGTCGCTCTTGCTACCAGAAAGATCAGTGCCCGGGCTTCCAGCAGGATTGGCCGAATGGCGTTCGACATTGCTGCTCGAAGGGGTCAGGAGAGGGAGGCCGCCAGGGCTGCTGGCAAGGAGGTGCTCTGGAAGGGAGAGCCCAAGGTCACCATCATCCACAAGTCCAATGTTCTTAGTGTCACCGACGGTCTCTTCAGGGAGACCGTTAGGGCTGTGAAGGAAGGTGCCGGTGGTGAAAAGTACAACGGTGTCAAGCTCGAGGAGCAGATTGTCGACTCTATGGTCTACCGAATGTTCAGGGAACCCGAGTAAGTTGTCCGAATTTACCCTATGCCATGCTAACCATTGTAGGTTCTTTGACGTCTGTGTCGCCCCCAACCTCTATGGCGATATCATCTCGTGAGTTCACTGTCAGCGTATCTGTACACTCGCTGACTATCTTTAGTGACGGTGCTGCCGCTCTCGTCGGTTCTCTTGGTCTCGTCCCCTCCATCAATGCCGGTGACAACTTTATCATGGGCGAGCCTGTCCACGGCTCCGCCCCCGACATTGAAGGCCAGAACATTGCCAACCCCATCGCTTCCATCCGATCCGCTGCCCTTCTTCTTTCGTCTCTTGGCTACGTTGAGCCCGCTGCCAGGATCAATGCTGCTGTGGATGCCGTCCTCATCGAGGGCAGGTACCTGACGCCTGATTTGGGCGGTAAGAGCACCACCACTGAGGTGACCGAGGAGGTTCTCAAGAGGATCTAGAGTGGTTTGAGCAAGAAAATGTGAAAAATGCATCTGTCATAGTGGACTTCTGTCGGCAGTCACTGCACCCAATATCTGTGACAAAATCCATGCTACTAATGCTACACCAACCATCAAGTTCGATACTTTTCATTCTCCAGTGCGTTATGTCACCACAAGGACACATCAAGCTCTCAAACAACTATACGAGGACCTAGTTTATAGGGTATGTTGTGGCAAGGATTATGTTCAATGATGGCCTGATTTGTAAACGAAAGATCGGATGACTGACTCAGAGCTCTCTCAGCCTCAAGACCAGGTTCACCAGCACGCTTCCAATCAAGGCCCCACACAGGACCGTAGGGCCCCAGGTATCATGGTAATTCACCGCCTCCCTCTTGCGCATCTTGATGATTCTCCACGCATACATCCCGCCACAGTACACGATGGCACCAAGGGCAGTGAGAGTGAAGCAGGCCGCAGAGATCATTCCCACGGGGTCGGAGGGGTCGATAAAGTTGAGGAGGGCAATGGAGACACCCGATAGGAGGATGGCAAAGTGGGCCCACTATAGTATAGCGTCAGTTGTATGTCATCATCAATATGAATCAGGCATACCTTCAAAAACGTTCTCTCTGCAGCAAACACGACCTTTGGCTCGACGCGCACAGGGATCGCAATCTTCTTGCCCGCGGGTGCTCGGAATTGGTCAACATAAATGACCCTATCCCCATTCTCCTCCTCCTCCTCCTCCTCTTCTTCATCATCATCCGAGAGATCCTGACGATCATTCCCGTGCGCGGCATCCTTCAGCTTTCTCATACTCTTGTCATCCAACAACTGAACGTCCTTGTCAAACCTGTTACTAGGCGCAAGAGGGTCTATCCTGAGACTGGGGTCATACTTGTTGACTTTGCGAGGGGGTCGAGACGAGCCGGCTGCAGAGGAAGACTCTGCCTCATGTTCACTGTCACCAGCTCGGAGGTTACCAGCATGTTTGGAGGCTTCATCTCGGAGCTTGGCTTCTCGGTGCTCTCTCGCTGCACGCGCCTGGGCAGCAACACCCGAGGGAAGCCTGAGATAGTCCTCCTCGTTCTTGGCAGAGTGCACAAGGAACTCTTCTTCGTCTTCACCCTCGGAAACAGGCTCGTGGTATGAGGTTTGAGAAGCAGTGCTCTGTTCGCCATTGGGAGAGTGCGTTGCAGATAGGTTGGGACTCGCGTTTGAGTGGATGTTGGAATGGGGTCGCTCGATCAGGACACGAGACTTGGAGGACACGGGCTTTCGGATGTCCTGGTCCATCTGGGGAAGCCAGAAAGGCACCAGGTCAACACGCTCCGGTAGAAGACTCGCGCATCCGTGAATAAACTTGGAGAACTTGGGCACAGCCTCAACAAGGTGTGAATTGATCAAGTCTCGAATCCACTCGGGTGGTTCTTCGCCAACCTTGGTGGCCAACTTTACCTCGAGGACGCCATAAGGGAAGAGCTCCTTCTCAGAGTCGGGGATTTGCTTGAAGGGATGGTCAATGCCGATATCGGTTCGACGCCAGTTGCCATTCGTACGGTCGCGGCCGTCAAAGTTGTCTTCTCGAACCATGTCGAGCTCCGTGTCGAGGGATATTCGGACAGAGGCATTGCCAGGAAGCTGGAATGCAGTTCGGTTGTAGAAGGTTCTCATGACTGGACATTCAAGTTAGCCAAGTCGAATGACATGCTGAGCACTTGCCTGGTCGAAGTTTTCTGGTCAGGATCGCATACTGAATCTCATTCGCCAACTGCTTCATGCCTTCGGCCTCCCTCTCCGTCTTTTTGCCCTTTTTGACCAACTCGTCAAACTCGGCGTCTACAGTATAGCGACCAGCAAGAAAGTCGTTCATCTTGCCTTCCTTGATGGTGAATCGCTCCTTGACAGACTTTTCACCGGTCCAGTCTTCTCTGTGCGTCTTTCTCTCGACAAACACCTGTTAGGTGTTAGCTTGGAATAAAGACGAAAGGACAGGACTTGCAGTGGTGCCAGTGACGTCGCCGTACCACCTCATACGGATAGCTTCGGCTCCCTCAGTCTTTTCCAGACGACCGAGATACAGCTCGAGTTCTTCGTTGTCGAAATAGATCGAGGTGATGGCCGAGTCGGCCTGCGAGAACTCTTTATTGGCGTTGAAGACTGTGCGCAATCAGTATACTGTCATGGAGGAAAGGAGTCGCACTGACCGAGTACCGGAAGGTGCTTCATAATAGCAAGCTTCAATGGGACAATGTTTTCGTCATGAACCTTTGCACAACTTCAGTACGATCAACCGCGTCACTCGAAATCCACCTACCCAGTACTTTGTGGTGCTCCTGACGAAAGCGTTCTGACTCCCACCAGCGGAAGCGTCACCTTCTATAGGATGCCCTCGAGTGCGGACAAGGTCGAAAAGCTTGGACAGCTTGACGATGAGAGGGTCATAGTTCATGCGGTAAAACGGATGGGCCTCCAGGACTTGACGGTTGAAGACGTTTTTCAGGTTGAAACCTGTGAGTTTCTGTACACATGGCGTCAGTCAAGTATTCCCAGAAAGAGTCAAGCACGCACATCATGCTTCTTCACGATCTTGATGAAACCGGTGAAGTTGAGCTTGGTGAAGAGCGCCAAATCGTGCACATCGGCGACGAGTGTAGCAACCTCCTCTTCGAGCTCCCTAAACCTCTCCTCAATGCCGTCTGCGGAAATGTCGCTCGCATCGTCATCGTCCTCGCCCTCATCATCACTGCCCCCATCATCGTCTCTCCTATCTCTCACATTCCTCTCTACATCTCCAGGCGTCTCACTCTCCTCGTCGTCGTCATCGTCGTTCGCAAAGCCAGCCCTCTCCACCAAGCTCTTGACTTCTTCCTCCAGAGACTGGATCTTGTTCATGAGCTCCTCCGATTTGTTGCGCTGAAAGGTCTCGCATTTGTTGAGTTCGTTCTGGAGAGACTGTACAAAGTCGGCTTCGGCAGTGTCGTTCCACGGGAGGTTGGCCTTGATCTGTTTTTTGAGACCTCCATAGTCGATGTATTGGTCGGCCCACTCAGAGTAGAGCGCATCCTGTGGAGCGTCAGTGCCGCCTGAGTGTCCCTCCGGAGTGCCCACCTTGATACGTCTGCCGAATTTCATGGCTGGTGGAGTAGAAGAAAAGAATGGGAATGTTCAGATACTCAGTAGTACCACGTTCGCGATGACGGAGGGCCGCAAGAACGTGCGCGGGCGGGGATGACCGCCGTTTCTTCTCAGCTATTCAGCTTGTCTCTTTTGTTTGTGCAACCCTGCCTGGCTGTCTATATGTGCCAATGTGCACCAGGCGGGCAGCGCAGTCTCCCCCTCCCCCGGTCCCAGAACCGTCCGATGCCCAGCTGGGTGAATGCATCGGAACGGCCCCGACCCGGAAGTTGGGTGGAGCGATATTAAGCAGACGAGAGCCGTCTTTGCTTTGCTGCGTCTTGTTGCATGCATACCCTATAAGCCTCGAGCCGCCATGAACTCAGCACATCTCCCATCAACCTACAACAGCTTGCACAACAACTCGCACCATGCCTAACGACTACAGCGGCCTTCGATGGGGTGTGGCGACAGCCTCCCTCGGCATGAACCCTATCCATGACATCTGTACCAATGCCCTCCAGAAAGCCGGCTTCGCCTACACTGAAGTTGACTTTGGCGAGTATGTCGCTTGGGTCAGGTCGGAGCTTCCCAACCTGTACGTATAGTCTTCCATCGCGCGTTGACGGGCTAGTATTGACGCTACATCATAGGTCTGCCTCCACTTGACCACCCGAGTGGTCTGAGGGAGGTGAACCCGACCCATCCGACACTGAAATCTGGGACGCCTTCTACGCCAAGATCGACGACTTTAAGGCTCTTGCTGCCAAGTATGGGCTCACCATCCTTATCCTCCGGCCCCTGAACCAGTTTGACGGCTGGCCTGAGGGTTCGAAGATGGTCCTTTGCTCCGAGCTTGGTGTCGAGCAGATTCAGGTCAGTTCGAGCTTTTGTATCTGCGTCAAGGCTGTTCCCAGGGAAAGATCTTTTACGTTGAGCTCTCCGAGGTCCTCAAGCAAGTTGTCACTCTGGGCAAGGGCTCTGAATTCGACGAGTGGAGAGCCGCTGGCAACACTACCAGGAACGACTACTTATCTGGGCTGCCCTTGGACGACCTTTACCTCTTGTCGGAAAAAATGCGGGTCAGAGTGTCAAGGATGGGAATGATATGGGTCATGCGAATGCTTTGCAAACTTTCAAGGCCGTCTTGGACCAGGGATGGAGTGGTGAGTGCTGCTTGTGTGACACTTAGGTCCTTGAACAATGCTGACATGGACGCAGGTATCGTCATGTTCGCGTTCTTCGAGGTTCTCCGGATGAGCCCTGCCGACCCCAATATTCCTTACAAATACGCCAATGGTGCCGCCCTGTCCGAGAAGAGGTTGTTGGAGGCCCTCCAAAAGTAGAATCAATAGAGCAGACGAATGTTAGAAGATTAGAAACTTGATCGTCGTGTTCCATACAATTCTCACACCTGCATTCAAAGGCTTGCACAGGGCGAACACGCGACCTCGTACGAGACTTGGTTCCAGATTCCCTGTCATACGAAAGACCCATGCATTCCTCGGCTATATATTGTGACAACGGTCGGCTTGAAAGTCTTTGGGTATCTGATTGTAATTGCGCCTTCAAGATTAGAGAAAGAGGATTATGCGAAGCTCAAAAGGGCGTCCGGTCTCCGGGTATCAAGGAAAGCTCGTCATGGAGTCTGAAACAATATATATGAAGCAATTCAAGAGTAGAGAGACCAGCATACAGAAGATTCTGGGTATCATGACCAGACCTGTACAAAGCGTGAGTTCCGAGCGACATGTGATCCACAAGACAACCAACCTTGAGTAGACTGTCCCAACTACCAGTGGCAAGAGCAATACCATCCCCAGACACACCCATGCAGCTGATTCTGTTCTCATGCCCAGCCAAGATACCGATCCTCTCGCCCTTGAGAGTGTCCCAGACGTTACAGTTGTAATCGTCGTAACCAGCGAAGAGGACTCGACCAGAGACGGAAAAGGCGACGGAAGTGATACCACAGAGGATATTGTCGTGGGCATAGTTGTTGAGTTCCCTGTCGGCACGGAGATCGAATAATTTGCAAGAGGCGTCGTCGGAACCGGTGGCAAAGGCGTCGCCGTTGGGGAAAAATCTGCACATGTGATGAGCATTGACTCATGCCGTGATGAGGTCGACTCACTGAACGGCATTGATGTCTGATTCATGGCCGGTGAAAGTCTGGACGGCTTTGCCGGTTCGAATATCCCAGACCTTTGCTGTGGCATCACAAGCACCGGAAACGAACAAGTTGGCATTGGGGGCCAGAGAGATACTGTAGATGTTTAGCGGTGTCAAAAGATTCACACATATAACTTACCTCATAACATCACCAGTGTGATCATTGAACTCCATGGTACGAGTACCTTGCTCGATATCCCAAAGCATACAGGTCATGTCACCAGAGGAGGTGACGATCTGCCTGTCATTGATGAATCGACAGCAACTCAGATATCCAGAGTGCGCGCTCAGCTCTCTCGCAACCTTGACCGATCCACCAGGTCCACCTGGCGCCGCATTTCTTAGCGAGTAGATCGAACAAATATTGTCCAAACCACCACAAGCCACAAGGTTACCCGAAGGCGAGTAGGCACAGGTCATGACCCATGATGAACGCAAAGGGATGGCGTGAACTTTGTTGGTCGTGTAGGCGTCCCAGACGATGAGTTTTCCGTCCTGGGACGCGGACACAATGTGTCGCCTGTCGGCCGCCCAGTGCAGGGCGTAAACCTTGGCCAAGTGACCTTTGAGCGTGCGGCGGACTTTGAGAGAGACTCGGGGGAGCGGCGTAACATCGTTGGCCATGGCCCGTACTGATAGCGGCGTTGGCATTCCATCTCTGATCTGCAGAGAAAAACTCACAGCTGGTGTCGGCGGTCTGATCTCGAGCAGCCCTGATCTTGTCTTTCAGTCCATCAGCCTCCCGCCTGGCAGCGGCAATCTTTTCTTGTATTTCAGCCTGCGACATTGTGGGTGTATGCGTGATTGATTGGGGGGTGAAGGGAGGAGATGGTAAGCCTAGCGGACGGGTCAGTCGCTGGAGCTATCGATGGGATCACCAAGGTGTGGTGGGATACGCACTGGAGGTCTTAAGAGCGGTTTGTGATATTATGAAGTTTGACGGGATAGATGGAAAAGAAAGATCGTTGGACGTTATAACGCGGATACGAGGGTGTTGTTGGTCTGTGCGGTGTGTGTCGCGTGCGGTGAGCGACAAGGGGCAATGAGGGGCGCAGGTCGGCGTCTGTACATGTATGGTTCAAGCGGCGGGGGTATGCTTCAGGGTGCAAGGGAGGCTGGTGAGGATGGAGTGAAGGGGTGAGGATGGAGTGAAGGCGAGAGGCGAGTGAAGGGTGGCAGGGACGCGAATCAGCCACTGTCCACATAATCCTGGCACAGACACAATCCACTCACAGTGCACAACGGAACCTCAGCTGCGGGTGGTCTGGGCTATAGACGACATCGTCAGCATACTACCAACGCCGTCGTCCTGAATACCCGGGATGGATCTGTATGCCCTCTGCGCTGCTTCTACGGCTGTCGTCCCGTCGTCCCGCCGTCTCTCATCCCCTCTTCACCCCTTCCCCCTCGTACACAGCCATGCACCACAACTCACCTCGAACGTATCTAGTGCCCACCCTTGGTATCCTTTTGAATGGCACCACGCGGTCCCTGGCCGATCCGTGCAGGAGTTTGTCGAGAGAAACCAGCAGGTGCTTTTTGATCGTACCTCTGACTCCTTTGAAAGTAGTCGTTTGTGGGGTTTGGGATCTCTCTCTATCTTTATGCACGCCGAATGCCAGAAGAGCGGATGGGTCGGAGACAAAAGAGGATGGGCAAAAGTCGAGAAGGGAGCAGGGTAGAAGGGGCGAGATTAGCAGCGGGCAACCGAGAAGAAGCGGTCGGGGATTCAACAACTGCTCTTTTCCCCGTTCTCGTACGCTTTGTCGTCGGTGTGAGGTATAGAGATGTCCAACAACAGTCGCCTTGGCTATTCTGATGGCGGTGGTAGATTTACAATCTAAAACGTGACTGCCTCAGAGTCCGTATTGTCTGGTCGCACATTTGGTATTCTCGCACTTTTCCGCAGGAACCAGCTCATGTCCACCTTGCTTTAGCACGGCTTCTCGTTCCTCGGCCCCGTATCTTGTCTTGGGCCATTCGTGCCATTTGCCGTTCGGTTTTGTCCGAAAGAGGAGATTCCCTTCAGAAAAGACCCTCGCGTACCCTGAGCTGGTCCCTGATCTCAATTGCCCAATTCCTTATTGTTCTTGCTTCGCTGCCCATTGTTCTCTGCTCTTGTGCTGCTCTTGCGCCTCGACGTCTCCATGACGGTCGGATCTCCCTTGGAAGTAAGCTTTAGGCACCGCCATGCTCCCATCCGAAGCCGAGGTCCTAGCTGCGAAGTGCATAGCTTTTTGAGCGCTCTGGTTGGTGGAGGAGTGACGGAGGTCTGCCGATAACTGTCGCCTCTGTTGTCTCTCTGTCTCGGCCCTTGTCCTGATGTGTTTCGGTCTGCTGTGGGGTATCAAAGCCACTCGGGTTGCATGACGGGGGGCAGTTTCGGATTTGAACCTTGTTCACTGTTCCATGGCAAAGGCGTGATCATTGTGGCACCCTGGAATATTCCGAGTACGAGCTTGAGAGTACAGCCAGGAAGGCTGGCAGCCGACCGGGATAGACATCTTTATAGATGTTGCAGTCTGGCTCCTGATAAATGTGGAGTTGGAGGGAGAAGTGATGCGGCCGATCATGACAGGCGGACCCCTTGGATGGCTGATGCTATACGGTTCACGCGAGAGCGAGGGATGAGCTGGCAGCGAGTGGAGTCTCTGATTGATGGGTAATGCCGCTGCGCTAAGTGGCCCTGGGGTAAGTGATACAGCTTTGACATGAGATATCTCTAAAGAGGTAATGAACGGTATGATCCAGCCGCTGATACATATGTTGCTGCTGACGATGATGATGAGAGACTGGCTACTGGTTTCCGTTGCGAACAGAGGGGTAATCAGAGCACTCTGCTTTTGATCTGTCTTCTCATCTCTGTGCATACAGGGCAGTAGTCCCTTGACTCGACAGCATGGCGTCCAAGATACAACTCTGTCGCTCGCTCTATTCCCTTCGCCCTTGTCACACCCAACAAGTCAGTTACGTAAGGAAAGTTTTGGCGGTGGAGTGACGGCGATGTCCGCGGCGCGTCATGCGGCACCCCCTTAGCTGGATGTTTTTGGCGGTGACTCTCTGCAGCATCCCACCATGAGCACACGGAGGAGACAGTCCGCCTCCACATCCACCCCCCGCTCAGCTAGGGACACCCCCGCCCACAGGCCGCCACCCAGCCCCGACTTCGGCAGCGCCACCCCCAGGCTAGACGACGACGACGAAGGTGAGTCCCCCGCTCGGCACCGGTACCGGAACGGAATCGGAGACAGTGTATGGGCGGTGAAGGATTGGGGGAGAGATGGTGCGCGGAGGAGGTGGGTCGACGGCAGGGGCAGCTCCGGCTGGCGGTGATGGCGGATGGGCGGGCGCGCACATGGGAGGTGTCCCCCGCCCTCACAGGCAGAGGCATAGCTCGGCAAGCGCTCTGGCGTCTCGTGTACTGCCATCTTGCCTCTGAGCGTCGACCAGGGAGCTCGGATGGCAGCAGCAGATTTACAGCGACGGCGTTTTGCCTAGTTTGAGCTTATTTGGTGGCCGTCCACCGAGTCGACCGGCACGAGTTGTGCCCTCAGAGGGGTGCATTGCATCACCTACCACGCCGCCCTGCTCTCCCTACTGCTACCCAGCCTGTCTTGCCCCGACATCTCGTTGGAGGGCAAAAGCCAGGGCTTTGAGTGCGCTCATGCCACTGGCCGGGGCGCGAATCACATTTATGGCGTCTAGTGGAACGACGTTTTACCCTCACACAGCTGCTGACGACCATGCAGGCGCTCCCAGACGAGCCACGCGACATAGAAATCCCCTCCCACCAACTTCCGGCCCTCTCTTCCCCCCGCTTCCCCCAAAGCAACCGAAACACGCCAGCAAAGAAGGCTCATCGTCGCGGTCCCCAGCTACTTGGGGCGCAAAGGAGATCATGGAGGGTGACGAGGATGCCGAGAGCGATGTTGCTCGACCTGGGAAGCCATCGGGAGGGCTGGATGCGCCCGCTGAACTGAACGAGTCGGCGGTGGTGCTTGATGAGGACGAGGACGATAAGGATGGGCGCGGGCCACATAGCGGGTCCAACACGAGCCTCACGCCTCCGCCTCCCACGAGCGACAATGAAGAAATGGATCTCGACATTGGCTTGGAGGCCGAGGAAGAGAAGCAAGTCGAGGCCGAGTCTGCAAGCGGCAAAGATGGCGACAGGCCTGAGGGTGAAGACGATCAGGGGTCGCCGCAACATCAGCCTGCTGAGAGAGGGCCCGGGGATGATGAGGTCAAGAGCGAGCCAGAGGAAGATAATCCCTTGCCCTCGGCGCCCTCGGCGCCCATCCATGCCAACGGAGACGACAAAGTCGACGATGCCGAAGTGGAGGACAATGACGAGACTGAGCCACCTGCTCGCACTCGTAACGGCAAACCCTCGCGCCTATCACACATCCCTACACCATACGACACTCCCGCATCTTCAGCTACTCCCGATACAGCCATGGCCCGCTCTGGATCTCGTCAAGGGAGAAAGAGGCGCGGGGAAGAGCAGTTGCTGCTGGATGACCATTTGTTGCCTGCCGAGATACGGCGTACGACCGTCAAGAAGACGGAAGATGATGAGGAGGAGGATGAAGAGGATGACGACGACGAGGAAGGTGATGGAGAAGAAGAACAAGATGAAGAGGGTGACGACGAAGAGGGCAAGGATATCACTCGCTGCGTCTGCAAGCGCGAAGGTGAGATTCCATACATCGTCTTCCATACATGCTGACGGAAGTCTAGACATCGACGTAATGATGATTCAGTGTGACCAGTGCAATGTCTGGCAGCATGGCGAATGCATGGGTATCTGGGGCGACGACGAGGCGCCTGACGGTAAGCCCGCAAATCCCCTCCTCTGATCATACTAACCACAAGCATAGAGTACTTTTGTGAAGAGTGCAAGCCAGAGCGTCACCAAGCTCTCAAAAAGTGGCTCCGCTCGCGAGGCCGCAATACTGCCCCCTTCATCCCCCCGACCCCCGAAAAGCTGGAGCAACTCCATTCCAATCGCGATCCTTTCCCTCCATCCCAGTCCAAGCGATGGTCAGAACCGCCTGTTATCGAGGCTCCGCCTCCACCACCAATATCCAAGTCGGCCAGATCACATCACAAAAAGGACAAGGACCCACTGCCGAGTCCTGTTGAGACGGCAGACTCGCGGAGAACGAGAGGCAGGCAATCGACAGTGCGCGAGAAACCCCCGTCTACTTCGTACAAGAAGGAAGGACGACGATCCAGAAAGTCACTTGGCGCGGAAGAGAGTGATGAAGATGATTCATCACCGCAGCCTTCCAATTCAGGTGCTCCGGCCAAGAAACGGAGTACGATGAACTCGCGGGACGCGGCGTACGAAGAGGCAGTCAAGGCTGCTCTCGAGGCGAGCAAGCGAGAGATGGAGGGGCAGGAAGGAGATGAAGATATTGAGGTTGTGGAGGACAAGCAACCAGAAGAGAAGAAGGAAGACAAGGAGAAGGGACGAGGTGGGAAGAGACGGCGGAACGAAGATGAGGAGGAAGAAAAAGAGGAAGAGCAGGAAAAGCCAAAGAAGGGCAAGCGGAGAAAAGAGGAAGAGCCTGGTAAGTCTATCGGGCTTCGCGCGAATATGGCTGATGAACAACAGAAGTAGAATCCGGAGCACCTGCCAGTCAATCAAACAAGCCAAAACACCCCAACCAATATACCTACCGCCCGAAACCACCTTCCAGTGCCGCACCGGCCGCTTCACCGTCGCGGCGAATGGGAACTACTCCCGTACCCTCCAGCAGTGCTGCCCCGCTACATCACGAGCATGGCACTCGGCGCGCCGGCGCTCTCGCAAGTGCACCAGTGGTCTTTCAACCGCTATCGGTAGAGTCTGCAAACCACTTGAATTGGAATCTGCCCGATCATCTGATACCCTTCGCCGAGGCTTTGCCCAGTGACCATCCCGAAGCTTTGGAAGTCCCTGCTCCTCGAGTGATGGCATACTTGCCCAGAAATCACTTTCATAACCAACAGTACGGTCCGTTTACCGAGGACCGCGATGAGCAAGGGCGGCTACGGCTGCCCACTGAGCAACAGACTCGCGAGACTGTCGGTCACCAGACTACTCAGCTCGAACCCCCTGCTCGAATCAAGTTCCCACCCAAGCGTGTCACATCCGTCGATATCAAAAGGCGGATACGGACGATGCTCGAGTTTGTGGGAAAGCACCAAGTGGACGAGAGCAATCGGGTGAAGAGGGCAAAGTTGATCGGGATCGAAACCACTTCTACGGGTGTGATCAAGCGGCGAGAGGAGCGAAGGGAGCATGCAGAGGAAAAGGAGAGAAGAGCGGACAAGGAGCGGGAAAGGCTCGAGCGCGCGCAAGAAGATGGAGAAGGGGACACTTCTATGGAGGAGGCTGAAGTACTACCAGAGTTGGGGCGAACGCCCTCGCCCCCTCCAGTCTCTGCCGAAGCGCCTCAACGGAAGTCCGTCCAGCTCATGACGGAGCTCACTGAGCGTCTCATTGCTTTCCAAGAAGCCTTTTCTAGTAATGACTTTACTGCTCTGGAGAATGGCTATGCTGCCTCAGCCCCTGTGTCTCCCCTTCAGGAGGACTCGGTGACGGTGAACCTGTCAGCATCGAAAGAGGGCAAATCAAACCACATTTCCGAACCTCATCTTGTCCCTCGGATCCAGAAAGATCAAACACCCATGTCCAACGGTGCCCCCATTCAAGAAACAACGTCAGAAATTGGCGGCGCGAGTGAGGGGATAGAAGTTTACAGAGCGGGACTGGTGAACAAAGTCATGCCTATGGACGAGACTGAAAGAGAGGTAGCTCGGAAGGTGGAAGAGATCATTCAAGGTTGATCTAGGGATTCTTTATAGTGCTGCTGAGGGCAAGTGTATTCATCGTATATGTATCTATTCTGTTGTTTCGATTGCGTAACATTGCGACCAAGGAAAAGACAGTATCGGTCAAGCTATTTTTGCAGGGCTCCCCGGAGAAAAGTCAGTCGCGTCTTGTCATTACGTAAGTGAAATATTTGTTTTTCTTTGCTTCCCTCGGCCTTGGATTGGCTGTGAGGAGAACATTCTGATGCTTTCGAGGAATATAAATTTTGCAAAGGTCTTCTTCTCAGCCCCTCTATCGACCCGCCTTTCAATGTCCACTAGCCCCGTCGCCAAAAGAATGAAGTCTACAAAAGTCCGCTCAATCTACTCAAGGTATGAACAGAGCTGACCCATTCTTGCAGGTCATTGGTACCCACTCGGGTAGTTTCCACTGTGATGGTACGGCGCTGTTCCATATACGAGGGCAAACGGAAGCTGACTCTGTGCCGAAGAGGCCCTTGCAATCTTCATGCTTCGTATGACCAACGACTTCAAGGACGCTGGTGAGAGTGTCTGAAACCATGTCGTATGTGCTATAGCTGATGTTGCCATAGACATCGTGAGGTCGCGAGACCCTGCCAAGTGTACGCTGCAATGCGAGAATGGCAATCCAAGAACTAACAGCTATCCCAGTGGCTCCCTTGGATATCGTTGTCGACGTCGGAGGTGTCTACGACCCTGCCACCAACCGATACGACCACCACCAACGTGGCTTCAGCGAGGTCTTTGGTCACGGCGGATTCGACAAGATCAAGCTCAGCTCAGCTGGCTTGGTGTACAAACATTTCGGAAAAGAGGTGATTGCCAACAGGCTCGGCGTGCCCGTTGAGGACGAGAATGTGGAGATTCTTTGGTTGCAACTGTACTCTGTGGGTCGTGCTTTGTGTCTACATCAGAGGTAGCTGACGACATACAGGAATTGATCGAGTCTGTGGATGGGTGGGTATCATGCTTTACTCAACAGACATGCTCCTGACATAGCGTAGCATCGACAACGGTGTCAACATTGCTTCCGGCCCTCTTGCCTACACTCAAAGGACCGACCTCTCATCCCGAATCAAGCGGATCAACCCCGAGTGGTACGAGTCTGTGAACGATGAGGAGTACGACGTAGGTCTTGCATAGTCGCTTGGGCAAGGCATGGCGTGCTGAGCTTTCACAGAGACGTTTCGAGATTGCCTCCAAGATCACTGGGGAAGAGTTCTTGTCCCAGTTGGACTACTTTTCCAAGGCTTGGTTACCCGCACGAGACATCGTCAAGACCGCCTTGGAGAAGCGAACAGAGGTTCACCCCAGCGGTGCCATTGTCGTGTTCCAAAAGGTACGCCCTGTCCAATCCACCACTTTCCAATACTAATCCACTCTCCAGGCCGTCCCTTGGAAAGACCACCTTTTCAACCTCGAGCCCATCCTCCCCAAGACCCCCTCTCAAATCCTCTACATCCTCTTCCCCGAATCCGATGCCCCTGGAGCCAAGTGGCGTATCCAATGCGTTCCCCAGTCGCCCGACTCTTTCGTGAACCGAAAATCGATGCCCGAGCCTTGGTGTGGCATGAGGGATGAGGTTCTGTCGGAGGTCTCTGGTATCCCTGGGGGTGTGTTTGTGCATGCGAGTGGTTTCATTGGGGGTAATGCCACCTATGAGGGTGTGGTGGCCATGGCTACCAAGTCTCTTGAGGCTTGAGGTTGACGATATGGCGTCATTGTAATGTATATGCATAGCATCGGGTTCTACTCGTCTTCTGCCTATATCACTATGGGCACTGCAGAGGCATCATCTTTGGGGTCATTGAATGCTCCAACTGAATTACCGAAGACACTCAGCCTCGGGCGGGAATGTAAGCCGAGAACGCGCACAACAGAAGAGGGTTTTCGGCTATGCATGCATATATAATGCTCATTCAAGCTTGCAATACCACGCGTTAGTATATGCCACATTCCTGATCCTTGCCAGAGCATGGACGATGCCGATCATCGAAGGCGGGGAGACGAGTATGACGAGTGGTAAATGCGACGCGATCAATATTTTTCTTCCTCTTCCTTGCCCTTCATATCGAAATCATCAACAGCCACAACAACTCTCCCTGCCTCACTATTCACTCTTCGTACCATCATGCCTGCTCACATCCAGAGGTCCAGCCCCCCAAAATGAGCGTCTCGCCCTCATCCCCAGATCTCATTCTTTCATCCCCATCCCTCTGAAACACATCTCTCATTCAAAGGTCGTCAGCAAATTGTATAGATCGAATTCACAACATGCCAGCTTTCGATCCTTCATCGGTCGTAGCAGTCTTATCGGTAAGTCAAAGCCGAGTACCTTGTATGCATCGCTCACCTAGACAGGTGGACTTTCAATCTCTTGATGAGCCTCTCATTTCTTCTATAGTGTTCGACTATGCTCCAGAAGAGCTGGCCGATAAGCTGGACGAAATCAGAGACCAGCTCGGTATCTTGGAAGCATCCATGGTCCCCGATGTCGGCGAGCTTGACGACGCCTTGGAAGAAACATGGGGCGGAAACAGACCAAGCGCTTCTAAAGAGCTGGCTGAGGATCTGGCTGATCTAGATGAGCGTGTAGGCCGCATGAATGTGGCTTGGGGCAACGAGAAGAGCGGGGATAGCACGAGTACGGGCTCGTGGAATACCAAAACAAAGAGCTCGACATTGGGGTCTTGGTCGCAGTCCACTAGTGAGAGCCAGGACAGGGAGATTGGAGAGGGGGCTAGTGACTGGGGAAGCGATGCCAGTTTCGATACAGAGATTGGGCTGCTGAAGGTGCTGTTTCCAAATATGTCAGTCGAATCGCATCAAGTGTACGTCGAAACTAACGTTGAATAGGCCGGTCACCGAAGTAGAGGAAGCTCTAGCGACTCAGGTTGGTCTCGAAGCTGCTATTGACTACCTCCTCTCGATTGACCTCATACGACAAGATGACGAGCATGGGTGGCCTGGCGAGCGATTAGATCGTGAAGAGGAGCCCTTTGTGCCAGCCATACCCAAGGCCAAGAAGAAGAAGAAGGGCAAGGGTCACGGCTCTACCGCGTCAACTTCTTCTTCCTCCATGTCTATCAACGTCGTTCCTTCCGGTGGAATAAACAAGGGCGCAAACCCCTTCACGAAAACTAAACTTCGACCCCCTGCGTCGATGACATACAGTTCCTCCATCGCCCCATCCCAGCCCCGCCCAAATCGCGGTGCCAAATCACCGCACTCATCTGCCTTTTCCATCGCCACTTTTCTCCGCGATTGTGTGCCATCTCAACCCGTGGACCACTTTTTGGACTTTTTCACGAATCCAGAATATGCTACAGTATATTCCTCGGCCAGAGCTAGCCTCGAAGCGCTGCCTAAACACCCAGCTTCTCCCTCATCTCCCAGTACCGACAAGCAGTACATCGAAACTCGTACCGTTCTCGAGGCCATGTATGATGTTGATCTAAGTGGTTTCTACAACCCCTGGAACGTATCTGTGGAAGAAAGGGAGAAATTCAATGACCTTGCTGTCTGCATCAAAGTCTCTGGATTGGATGTATCGAGAATCATTGACCTCATGGACTTTCTCCAAAGTCTGCGCGAGTTTCAGGCTCAAGAAGATAAAGCAGAGTTTGTGGGAGAGCCATACGATGCGGGGCACTTGTCATCGGACAACACGAGAGGTGAAAATGGGCAAGAGTCAGGCAACGACGCCAACTGGGCTAAACCGCCTGTAATCGCACCGAAGCTGGCCAAATCGGTTCTTCCTGGACCTGTCGCTCGCCCACCTCCAAAAACTGCCAAGGCGAGAAAGGAAAGACATATTCCGGGGGCTGTACCCTCCAACGTGCCAAACGCTACAGATGACTTTGGTGTCGCGTCGCCGTCGCCTGGTCTTATACGCCTAGCACCTGCAGGCGGAATACACCCAGAGAATTGGCAGACTGCCGCAGGCGAAAAGAAGGCAAAGGCGAAACACAGTGCCATCTCTGCTTCTGCCCGGCCTACAGTACAGTCCCAAGGAACCGAATACAACAATTCTGTCCGTCAGGTCCAGGTTGAGCGTGCTAAACAGATGACTGCTATACGCGCTGCTGGTCGAAGTTTTGTTTCCGGCAACAAGGCCATGAAACGGTCTGTGATGGGCCACTACGCACGCGAGGCCCGGGAGGCGGGCGATCGCATCCGAGCCATAGAGCTTCGGAACGCCCATCAAGCCGTTGCAATCCAGCACAGCAACTCTGCGAGACCGACGACCAGGAATGGTGATCGAAATCGAAACAGAGTCATTGACCTGCATCATCTCTACGTGCACGAGGCGGTGGCGGTGGCGCTTGAGAATGTGGGGAAATGGTGGACCGAAGAGAAACAATTGAGATCACAGGGGACCGGTGCACACGGGAGAATGATGATCATTGTTGGGGCAGGAAATCATTCAGTGAACAAAGTGGCTGTTATTGGGCCAGCGGTAGGGAAGGCGTTGGATGAAGACGGATGGAAAGTGAACAAAGGGGAGACCGGGAGGGGATATCTCTTGGTACATGGCAGAAAATGATCTTGGGGGGCACGAGGACGTAAATATAATGTAAACACATCCACGCATATTCGACAGTCACGTCGCACTGAGATTCATATGTACATGCTGATACGAGACTATCCTTGACAATTTTCACAACACTTTTAAGAAAGATCCCATCAAATTCCAGGGCGATGGACCTAGAACAATTCAGTATGGAGGACAGACTGACAACGGGGCACTTACCAAGATTCTCCCCGACTTCAAGTCTTCTGACCTATAGCTGACCTCCTCTGCCACGCCTCTTTCGACCTGCAGCACCCTCAATTTGTGCTTGCGCTCCTCAAACTCGGCGACCACACCGACAAGAGGCTCCTCGACCGAGCCAACATGCTGCGAGTAAGTGGAGAGACCCTTCTTACCCTTCAGCTTGGCATCGAAGAAGGCGGCGATATCTCCAGGTCGAGGCTGTTGGCGCATCAGCAACAAGGACACCGGCTAAAGATTTTACTCACTTCATCGTAGCGGCGCAAGATGGAGCCACCTTCTTGTTCAAAGATGACCTGGCCCCATCCTTCTGCAGGTGTAATGCCCGCATTCTGCATCGCCAAAAGCACAAAGCCTGTCGAGCTTCCATCCTATCGTAGGTTAGCACACCGAACTCGCACTCGAGCAACTTCAGCTCACTCCATATTGTCCACGCTTGCCCTGCTGGAAGATTGCGTGGGCAGATCGGACGAGTCCAGCACCAAAGTTGGCCGAAGCTTCTCTCAATTGGTCATACCCTGGCCTGGTACCCAGGGTTGTGGATCGTCTCCCTTGTTGCTCACTGCTGGCTCTGGGCTGGGTCGCCGCGGGAAGGGAAGCCTGGGGACTGGGAGCGGTCCTCTCTTCCGCAGGAGGAGGCGCGGCGCGAGGCTGGTCAAGTGATGCCCCTGAAGGTCGGGAACCGCTGGTACTAGTCCTCGGCTCCCCGTAAACCCCAGCGGCATGTCCAATCCTCATAGGAGGAGGGGGTGGAGGGGCTTCATCTTCTTCCTCGGTCTCGTGCACTTCAGGCTCCTGAGGCAACTGACGAGGGGGTGGAGGCGGGGCAGTCTCCTCTGCATCTGCATCTCGGGGCTGAGGAGGCAAGCTGCGACGTTGAGTAGTAGCAGGAATTGGAGGACGCGAAGACGAGGTAGGCGACTCGGGGTCTGCGGGAGGAGCGATCGGTCGGGACTCTGACATGGAGGGTCGGCTTGCGGGCAAGGGAGGAGGGGCGTCCTCTTCTTCTTCTTCTGTCTCGATAGGAGGGGCCTCAGGGGCTCTGGTAGGAGGTAGAGGTGGAGCCTCATCTCTCGTCTCCTCTGCCATTGCATCGTTTTGGACATCTCGTTCATCGACATGCTCTTTGTCGGCCTCGATGGGTTCAGCCCCAGGCGCGCCCTGATTGAACATTCCAAAGCCCAACGCTCCACCAGCTCTGAGCCTGGCAAGTGTTGCTCGCCTTCTAGCAGCTTCCTGCTCGGGTGTCTCTTCCTCTTCTTCAGCCTCCGCAGATCTCTCGACTGGAACAGCTCCCGCATTGTCGGGCACCGACCCCTGCCTGTCGACGGAAGCAGCCTCGCCCGTCTCTTCTACTTCTCGAGCCGATGTCGCGCCTGACGACTGCTTCTTGAATTGCTGTGGAGGCGGCATGCCAAACTTGACACCGCCCAGCTTGGCCATACGCGCAGCAATACTAGAACGGCGGTTGAGCTCTTCTGCGTCTTCGGGAGACTTTTCCGCGGGGGCGGTGACAGGGGACGTCTCGAGAGTGCGAGAGCGGGTAGGAGAGTCGACCATCTTGGGCTTGACTGGAGAGACTAGACTATGCATCAGCTTCATACCTCTCGACGTGGCCTTTAAACTCACCTGGCACTGGCGGCGCCCTAGCAGGTGTTGGGACGCCAACTTGAACAGGGCTCGGCAAGGTCTCCTTTCTGGCCGGAGGTGGGGGAGGAGTATTGCTCTCTTCATCTTGTTTCTCGTCGGGTGCTGCCTCGACCTCTTCATCTCCCAGCCCAACTGCTTGTCCCTCTTCTCCCTCGTCCTGGGGTGAGACAGCTTCGGGGGGAGGAGGCGGCAGGGCTCGCGCCTGATGCTCTGGAGCTTCTACCTGGCTCAACGGTCGGTCGGGGTTACGAGCAGGAACAGCAGGCGCTGCCTCCGATACGATAGCAGTCGGGGCAGACGGGAGTGGCCTGGGGCCTGCAGGTTTATCGAGCGATCTCCTCGGAGGAGGAGGGGCGGCGTCTTCTTCTACCGTCTTTGATGGGGAAGGGTCTCGAGCCAGAGGGGCCGATTGTACGGGCGTTTCGTGCATTTGCTCGTGCATGTGCTTCCTCTCCACTTCGTCCAGGGGCATGTCTTCGATAGTCATTCTCCTCGCGCGGGGCAGAGGTGGCTCTTCCGCATTGACCGGGGATACCGGAGAATCAGGACCGGCAGGCCTTAGGGGGACAGTGGTGATGGGGCTGGGGCTCAATTTATCGGCAGAGTCACGGTCAAGGTCGTCGGTTTTAAGAATGCTCTGTGGCGCTTCCTGAGGAACGACATCCTTCTCCTCGCCTTCAACCGCTTCCTTCGGGTCGGGTCCAGTTGCAGCCTTCTCTTTCTCTGCATCGTCGGCGCCGATAAAAGCAACAGCAGGCTCCGGCTTTTCTCCCGGACTCTCGACAATCTCGCGATCCTCCTCTGGATTGACTTGTTCGGGCTGTTCAGCTCCATCTCCAGTGGTATCCACTGCGATGCCCGCTGCTTGTGCACCTTCCAGTCCACCAATACTCTCTCCTCGCTGCTCCTGCTGCCTCTGCGTTTCGAGCTGTTCATCAGTCTTGGGCAAGGGCGCTTCCTCGTTTGCTACCATGACCTGCTGAGGAGGGATAGGATGGCCCTCGGCGTCTTTGGTCTCGAGTCTGACATCCCTCTCGGACATGGGAGGCGTCTCGGACTCGGGCGCAGGGTTGGAAGATGTCGTACGGGGAGCTGTTCGGCGTCGAGGAGGCGCTGTACGTCGGGGTACAGCCGCAATGGGGATGGATTTGGGGGGTGCAGCACTCTCTGTCTCGGGCTCGGGCGCTTCCTTGGGCACCGCAGCCGCAAGGGGTGTCGCGACCGGCGCTCCATCGTCGTTGGATGAACTCTCGGGAGCTACAGGCTCAGCCTTTTCCACGCTGGGAGAGGTCGCGCTCTTGGTGGATTGCTTTCTGACAGGCGGGGCGGTGGGCATCACGCCCATGGGACCCCGCGCACCCAGCTTGGCGAGTCGAGCAGTGATGGCGGCCTTCCGAGCCTTTTCTTGAGCCTCTTCGCTTTCGTCGTCGTCAAGCGTTGCTTCGGTGCCTTCCGGGACGGTTTCATCTCCCTCGAGAGGAGAAGCACCTTCTTCTCCCTCGGCGACCTCGGGATCAGGTTGGGGAGGAGCAGCGGGCCTTGACCATACCTTGCCGGAAGGAGCAGGAGGCGGGGGCTTTTCCTGCTGCTGCCCGAACGCCCCAGATCCCTGCAGAGCGGCCATTCGATCCTTGAGCGAGCCGCCCTTGGTAATAGAGCTGACGGCATCTGCAGTCGACATGCCTGCACCTTCCTGCTGCTCCTTGGGCGCTTGTTGGACAGGTTCAGGCAGCGTAGGCGGAGGCGCGGCAGAGACGGGAGCAGGGGCACTTTCGCCTCGTGCTGCGGCCTCCTCCCTTTCCTTTGCCTCTTGCTCTTGCCTGAGTTTTTGTCGCTGGGACCAGGTCAGGCCACCGGCTGCTGGCTTGGGCTTGATAGGGGGCGGTGCTGGCTTATCTTGGGCAGCAGCAAAGAAGGCGAGGCGTTCTTTCATGGACTGTGGACGCTTCTCTTCTCCATCGTCGGCAGTGGTGGCGGCAGTTGGGGATGCTGCTTGTGCTTGAGGGGTCTCCGGGGCAGCACTAGGGGCATCGTTGCTGGTGGGGATGTCCGGGAGCATGGCGAATACAGAGCCATACATTGAACCCCCCAGGCGCTATATCAGCCACGTCGTGATGTCATTTGCTCCCGCACGGCGCACCCCGCCCATCATTGACCCTTACGTCAGCCTCCACCGCCCAAGTCGAAAAGTTGCGGCCACCAGCCTCTACATGCACCGCCAGCAACACCACAACGCCATGCCCAGAGTCCCAAAGCAGACAAAAGCTAGACACGACCCGCTCCACCTCGAGCTCGAGGCAGACGAGTCCATCCGCAAGTTTGGCCGCGCTGCAAAGGCCCCAAAGAGGCAGCCCAAGCAGGATGAGGTCGAGACTGAGCCTGTGCGTATCGAGGGGGAGCAAGAAGAGTGGAATGCTGACTTGCTCGTAGAAAGCGGAAGATGCGCGAATGTCGAAAAAGATCTTGGATTTGGCCAGGGATCAGCAGGAAGAGATTGCCAGAGAGCTCGGAGAGGACGATGAATGGGAGGACGACGAGGAGCCCGAGGTCGACCCGTAAGCCGCCCAGTACCGCCCTTGGACTAGCTGACAAGATATATGCAGCTCAAAGCGACCCCGTGGAATGGCGCAAGTAGCTTCCGACGACGAAGACGAAGAGTTTTCCGACGGCGATGTTTCTGGCGGTGAAGAATACGCCGAGCTGCAGATCGACCCTGCCGACCATGCTACGCTGGATGCTTTGAACAGGGGAGAAGGTGCCGAAGCCGAGGAGCCTGGAGAGCCAAAGACATTGGCGGATCTGATCTTTAGCCAGATGGAAGGCGGCGCTGTGAGCAAGGGCGTCGAGGAAGAGCGTGAGTCTTGTCGTGGTTTGTGTCAACATGACTAAGTTTGTGCAGACGAAGGGCCTCCCGATCCCAGAAAGGGTCTGAACCCAAAAGTCATCGAGGTGTACACCAAGGTCGGCTTCCTTCTTTCCCGCTACAAGTCTGGTCCCCTCCCCAAAGCCCTCAAGATTCTCCCCTCCCTTCCCCACTGGGCCCAGCTCCTTGCGCTCACCAACCCTACCGAATGGACTCCTCACGGCACCTTTGCCTGCACCAAGATCTTTGTGTCAAATTTAAAGCCTACAGAAGTCAGGGTGTTTTTGGAGGGTGTGTTGCTGGACAAGTGCAGGGATGACATGAGAGAAAACAATGGGAAATTGAATGTGCACCTGTACGAGGCGTTGAAGAAGGGTCTGTACAAGCCTGCGGCGTGGTTCAAGGGCATCCTGTTCCCTCTCTGCGAGGTACGCATATCACATGCCAAAACGGACATGGCTGACCTCTTTCCAGACCAGCTGTACGTTGAAGGAAGCTGCCATCTTTGCGTCTGTCCTTTCCAAAGTCTCTGTCCCCGTCCTCCACTCTGCCGCCGCCCTCCTCCGACTCGCCTCGATGGACTATGCCGGCCCCAACTCGCTCTTTATCCGTATCCTGCTCGACAAAAAGTACGCCTTGCCCTACAAGGTTGTAGACGCCCTCGTCTTTCACTTTATCCGCTTGGCCAACAGCCCGAGGAGCAAAGACGGGGAAGACAAGTTGCCGGTGCTGTGGCACCAGAGTATGCTCGTGTTTGTCCAGAGGTGCGTCTCGTCGGCGTTGTTTGGTTCCATGGCTGACTAGTATATAGGTACGCGTCGGATTTGACACCCGACCAGAAGGACGCGCTTCTCGATGTCATCCGATCCAGACCCCACCCCACCATCAGCCACGAGATCCGGCGGGAGATTGTCAACTCTGTGGAAAGAGGGGCGCCCAGACCGGAGGAAGAAGGGGACGTGGAGATGCAGTAGACGTAATGATGGACATCTTTTGTATCTGTATGTATATTTTTGGGCCACCAAGCCACGATCGAAAGTGACATGTGCCACATTGGCGACTTGGATAAAATCCACCTCAGGCGATAATGCAAGAGGCGATAAGCGGCACGTGCCGCGCCAAACATGAATTGGCGGGCGCGTCGGTGTATAAGAGAGCCCTCTTTGCCCCCTCCATCCTCTTCCCCACCGATTCTTTGTTTTTCTCCAAATTTCCATCCTCACCCAAACTCACCCAAACCACCCAAACCAACTCTTTTACTAACACACAATGGCTCGTGAGTACATGCACTCGCTCCCTGTCGCGCTCGCAAGCGGTGGAGCGGATGTTGTTGCCCATGTCGCGGAAGGCTTACGAATGGTTTGCTCTTGCATCGACGCTTCTACAGCCAAGGGTACGTGTCCTATCTCATTCCTGGATACCCTCCGCACCTTTTAGTGTGCATGGGATGGATGGATGCATCGAGAACAGGTGGCGGGACATCAGGCCGAAACACCGAGCTCGACGCGTCGTCCACCTTTCCATCCTTGCCATCCACTCGACGCGTAACATCCACTGACCTCGCTCCAGCTAAGACCACCGCTGGCAAGAAGAGGGCCGGTGCCCCCTCCGCCTAGTAGGTTCCCTTCACGATCATCATCCCGACGCGTCAACTGACCGTGCCCTAGCAACGTCTACATGAAGGTCCAGCTCGCCAAGATCAAGGAGGAGCAGGAAAAGTCTGGCAAAAAGTCTGACCACAAGGTAAGGCTTGACATGCCGGCTCGCTCGAGTGGCGCTGACGATCACTTGCAGGAGAACTTTAAGAAGGTCGCCGCCGAGTGGAAGAATGCGTAAGTTGCCCCATCCTTTGATCGTTCGTTTGCTGATCCCATCACGCAGCCCCGAGAACCCCGTAAGCTGCCCCCTAGCAAGCTTCCGGCCAATGCTCACGCGCCTTTGCAGAAGAACAAGAAGTAATCGTCGCCCCAACCTTTTGTCTCGGGTGTCTTTTGGTTTGAAAAATGAGTGCAAAAGGGATATATATATATGGACAGAATTCATGTTGTATAAATGCCCCTAATGCATTTCCTTCGTGTATGATACTATGCCTGACGTGTTTGTTGTACATGATGAAAAGGCCGATGAACTTATAAAGCTTGTATATGATATAAGTCATGAAAGAAAAAAGAAAAAAAGTCAAAGCAGGGCCCCGGTGTGTTTGATTTGCGTGTATGGTATCAACAGTGTATATTGTACAACATCGTTCAGTGTATCGATGTCTGAATCCTGACCAACGTCAGCATGGGCTCTCACTCCGGACCCGACACTTACTCTTCTAGAGTCCTGGTATAGTCCGCCCGTACTGCACGTCTTCGTATCCCTGCTGCCACATCATCCGTCCCATCCCGATATCCGACTCGACCATATACTGCGTTCTCCGATCAACCATACCAGGGTGGTGGTACTGCTGAGGCACCTGTTGTTGCTGGTACGGCGCGACGTTGGCATACTGTTGGTAGCCCATCATCTGTGGGTATGATGACATGTGAGGCGGCGGTGGTGGAAGCATGGCCTGCTGACCGGCCATGACGCCGTGATGCGAGTCGACGGGGGATATGGAAGAGATCGGGGAGATGGTGCTCGCACTCGCACTCGCACTGCTGGGCAAGAGATGCGAAGGGGTGTGGGGCGCGTCGGACGGGATTCGCTGCGGTATCGTGACGGGCGGCGGCCTCTGTTGCTGGTCTCTCGGCAGATTATACGGCGAGTGGTGTTCGTAGTGGCCCCGCCACCTGATTTGCTCCTGCTCTTCGTGCACTCTCTGGTCACGCCATCTGGGGTAGTGCATCAGATGCTTCTTGCCCTTGATGTGGCTGCCGTAAGTGCTGGTCGGGAAGGCCTTGTTGGTGTCGGTGCCATAGCAGACCTGGCAGAGGATGATGGAGGGGACGCTGCCGCGGCGTTGCACGATGGTAAAACCTGGGACTGTGAGCCGACTGTTCAAGGGTGCAGGCCGGGGTACGTACCGGCATCGGTGTACTGCTGTTCTGTGGGGGGCATTGCGTGTGGGAGCAGGGGCGGGGGGGGATGGGGGGTGGATGGGGGTGGATGAGAGGGGGTGGATTAGAGATGTGTGGGCATATGTACAGGGAAGAAGACGAAGAAGGGGATGCCGAGAGGAGAAATGGAAGGGAAGAAGGAGGTCCCGCTCATCGGCTCGCGGCGAATCGCCGCTTAAGCTCCAAGGTGGCAATTTGGGCGAGACACGGGATCCGTCGTGGCGAGAGTATGCAGAGGGTAGTCACGCAGGGTAGGGTAGATCATAGCAGAGATCATAGCATCCCACGTAGCCAGCCGCCCGGGTAGCCCTCCCTCCCCCGCCCCCGCTGCCACGGACATGCACAAACCCTGTTCGCTTAACCCCGCATATACAAAATATTCGCTGGAGAGATCTATGGTTATTTTTCTCGTCTTTTCTGCTTCTCAGAACATTCGTGCCAGCATGATGGGCCCGTCCCTGCCTGCGCTCACGGCCGCCTCTGCCTGTCCTTGTGCATACCCCCATGCATACACCGAGTACACCTTATCGTCGCAACCGCTAGGCACGTCCGCACGATCGCGATTAAGATCTCACGCGCTCCTCTTTTTGTCCACTCTAACTGTCGCAGTTCTCCATCCCACCCCTGCCAGGCGACCAACTCGCCCCCGTACGGCGCCATGTCCAACTTTCCCCACAGCGCCGCCATCGCTACATCCCTCTCTACCTCTCCCTACGGTACGCTGCCCCCCCTCACATCTTGCTCCGCTCACTTTTTACAGCCGTCCAGTCCAGTCTCGAAACCCTCATCAACCGTTCACGCACCCACCCCCACCCCCACCGCGTCTCTGGAGGCGACCTCGAGCCTCCTTCCCCCACGGCCCTCACCCACGACCACGAAGAAGCCGCCTCTGCCACCCCCGCCCGGCGCCGGCCTTCAAACACCAGCCACGCCCCACGCGTCGGTACCATCCAGGAGGCCTCGTACGAGGACGCGCTCATCTTCCAAGACGACGATGATCACAATGACGAGCAATCAAAGCTCCTGCCGCAAGACTGGAAGACACGCCGCGGGTCACGTCAAAGCCGCAGGTCATATGGTGCCACGAGCGCTCCACTGGGCGCATTCACAGAGTCTACCAGGCGACACCGATCCATGGACAACTTTAGCGTCGGCACCAGTCGCTCTCGATCCAAAGCACGCACGCCCCCTCGCCACCAAGTTGAACACTTGCGCAAAGAAGGCGAAAACTCTTCCGATGACGACTCGAGCTCCGTCCGTCGAGGCCGCACACACAGCTCCCGTCCCCTCTCTCGGGCCTCAGTGTCTTCTCGCCGATACAGCACCACGATCAGGCTCGGGGACGAATTCTCTGGCGACGAAGGCGGCGATCTGGCGAGGGGGTTGCTGGCGACCGGTGGACTCGCAGTGTTTGCCGGCAGCGGTAGGGTGGCCGAGCTCACCACCATGGATCTTGACCCTGTGATGGAGTTGGATGCAGTAGACCTCGAAGTTCCTGTCGATGAAGATGGCAAAGAAGTCCGAGAGTGGCAGGCGGCTATCAAGGTGAGTTGCTACGTTTCTAGAAAAACACGACTGACGCGACAATAGGCTGAATTCCCAGTCATCTTGCGTCTTGCCCTGCCCGTATTCTTTACCCAGATGGCCGAGTGGTCTTTGGTTCTTGCTTCCGTCATTTCCATCGGTCATCTGGGTACCGCTGACTTGGCCGCTTCTTCGTGCGTATATCGGGACAATAACGTACCGTCGCTAACCGCATTCAGTCTTGCTTCCATGACTGCTTCCGTGTCGTGCTTCTCTATCCTGCAGGGTTTGGCCACTGCCCGTAAGCAGCCTTTTGCGTCATGAGAATTCTGCTAATATAGTGTTGCCAGTGGACACTCTCTTGCCAGCGGCCTGGACCTCTTCAGACCCGTCTCGGGTCGGTCTGTGGACTCAGAGGATGTTTGTCGTCATGGGTTTCGCCATGATTCCCATGTATGTCCTCTGGTGGAACATTACGCCCATTCTCATCCAGCTCGGTCAAGGTTTGTCATGCGTGCACGTGCAAGATCCGTGCTGACGCCTGTATAGAGCCCGATGTTGCTCAACTCGCAGGAACTTATTTGCGATGGCTGTCTATTGGTATCCCCGGATATGGCGGGAATATGCTCGTCAAAAAGTATTTGCAGGCGCAAAACTTGATGCATGTTCCCACATACACCTTGTTCATTGTCGCCCCGCTCAACTTGTTCCTCAACTGGCTTCTTGTGAGTCTACTCCATGACACTCGACCTATGCTGACCCTCTCAGGTCTGGGGTCCCGAGCCCGTCCGACTTGGCTTCGCTGGTGGTGCTCTGTCCACTGCTCTGGCCTACAACTTTGCTGTATGTCGTGCCGTCGTCAAACGACCAATCTGACTTGTCACAGTTCCTCATCTCCCTTCTCTGGGTCATCTTTTACGGCCCTCGCGAAGCCTTCCATCCCATTCGCTTCAAGTATGCCTTCTCCAAGCTCGGTACGTGTACCTCGCTCGGTCTTGCAGGTACCATCATGCTCTCTTCCGAGTGGTGGGCATGGGAAGCGTGTGCTTTGGCTGCATCTATCCTTGGACCGGTGACCTTGGCGGCGCAATCAGTATTGTTGTCGACTGCATCCACCTTCTTCCAGGTTCCGGCGTCCCTTGGTATCGCATCCGCCGTTAGAGTCGGGAATCTTTTGGGCGCCGGCAGAGCTTGGGAGGCCAAGTGGGCCAGTCGAGCTTGTCTGATCTTGAGTATCACCTTTGCATTCCTCAACAGGCAAGTCTTTCAAACCGGTCTTTGAATCGTGATTGACATTGCATAGCTCCCTTTGTATGATCTTTAGGAAGAATTGGGGGTACATGTTCAACAACGACCCTGAAGTCGTTGAGCTTGTAGCCTCCATCATGCCTTACATTGCCCTCTTCCAGATTGCCGACGGCGTAGCCGCCACAGCAGGCTCCGTTCTCCGTTCCCTCGGCCTCCACGCTACCGGTGCTCTGATCAATCTCACTTCCTACTACATTATCGGTCTTCCCTTTGGTCTTTGGCTCGCATTCACGCCCACGCTCGAACTGGGTCTGATTGGTCTCTGGGTTGGGCTCAGTGTGGCCTTGATGTATGCCAGTCTGCTCAGTGCGCTGTTGGTTTGGAGGGCAAACTGGCCGAGGGCAGTGGAGAGAGTTAGGGAGCGGTTGGGGTTGGAAACGCATGGCCAAGTTGGAGCCGATGGCAAGTGGGATAGGACCGAGGAGCCTGAGGAAGTCGGGGAAGAGACTAGGTTGCTGGAGTGAAGAGTTCCTGTGCTTGTTCAACATCTCAGCATAATATCAACATAAATCATCAACGACCTTGTCATCATAGAAATTGTCCATCTTCGGTCAACCATATGCAAATTGTACCTACTGTAGACATTCAAGTTGGTTTGACTCGCCTACTCCTACTCCTCGACGCATCTCGTTCAAGACCCTTGTGGCGCTATACCATGTATGTATGATAGTCACCTTGGGCCTACATACCGATCGACTGTACCAGGCACATCTGCATATGTGTGCACGGACAAGAACGCGTTGACGATGGACATCCTTTGTTCCGCAAAAGGAAATTCTCGTCAGCCTTGCAAACGCGGTACACCGTATGTAGACCCCCACTTCCCAATCCAGAGCTGTACATTCTCCAAAGGACTGTCCAGATGGATTACTCCAAGCTCCAGGTATGCAACTCGCTGCATTGGTGCGCCGAAGATGACTTCTTGCAGAGGATGGGCGGACCTCATGTCAGTGTCTAGACAACAATTCGGGCTGCCAGGTGAAGCCAATGCTCTAAAGGGATGACTCTCCTGTTGGGGCGCCTTTGACCCTATCCGAAATCGTCGTTGGTCGTTGGTCGAGCCTCTCCTCAGGCCTCAAACGAAACCCGTACGGCCCGTGCCTGCCTCGCGTTGTGCGGATGTTTGTACACACAACATATTCTGAAATACTCCGTAGAAGGTATTGACGCGATTGTGTCTGATGTAACAAAATGCACAGCTCCCGTATGAGCCTGCCTCACGCGTAGAGGACTGGTATCAGGATAAGAAGAAACTGATTCTCTTCAATATCGTTCAACTCAACATCTGAAAAAAAAGCACTGAGGCGTGACATCTTCTCGGCTTGTTGATCAACATCACTCAACTCACTCGGCATCCCACTTGCACCATTCGCCAATCGCATTCAGTCTCCGTCGCGTCCCACCACAAGAGCATACCCGCCGGATTTCACTACTGCACGCCATTGCATTCTTCCCGGTAAAGACTGTTACATCAAGGTGAGTCGCTTCACAGAACACAGACTTGTGGCCGTGTCTTGCTATCTTGCGGCCTATCTCGGATGTGTCTTCCGGCCTATGACAATTTGAAAGAGCGTTTAGTGATTTGCGGTCTGGCGGGATTCGGGTCACTCGAATGAAGGATAGAGAGCGTGATTGGTGTCTCATGTCCGTGGTGATGCTTCAAGCATCCCACTCTCCTCTTGTCTCTCGTTCCATTTCCCTGTTTATGGTCCTTGTTGTCGTCGCTGGCCTCGCTGGAGCTGCTGGAGCTTGGCCTTCTCCGGCCTTCTCACTTCATGACCCATCTGGGGTGCTGGGCCGAGACTCTTGTGTCTCGCTAGACCGAAAGCCACTTCCTCCCGTAATTCAGGGGATAAGACGTGCGGATATCGCCGCTTACAGCAAGGGACTCACGGCTACCAGTCATCACGCAGCAGGCGTTCTGCGATGGGCAGATCTGAGACGAGGGATGGAGGCTGAGACTTGCCCCTAGCGGTGTAGTCGCAAGCGGCTAGTATGCGAGAAGACGAGGCGTGATATGGTGTTCTTTGGTTAGGGGCGTGAATGGTTCTTCGTTCGACGTGTTGCCCCTTCCCTCCCGTTGCTCGACAGCCCGGGTCTACAAATTCTAGAATCCGGGCAGACGCAAGAGATCTACGTGATATAGGATGTCATCGGAGATTTCCCACCGGTCGCGGCGACATCTGAAGCATATCAGTTGTGCTATATCAGATTTCTCTAGGCCGCATTGCAGCCGGTCGGGGGATCTAATCCTTCCATCTGCGACCCGACGTCATGTACCTGGCATGGCCATGCATATGGACCTTGGACCTCACGAACAGCCCAGTGAAACTGCACCTCACGATGGTCGGTCGTCGGGTGAAAGAGGGGAGAGGGGCGAGGCGTGAGTGACTTGTTTTATGGTCTAGAAAATGGGGCGCGAGTCCTGAACAAGTTGCCTATGCTTGGTGGCCTGGTCGGTGGCCTCGCTGGCTGTCCATCTATTGCATCCAAACACCTTTCTTTCTCTCGTCTTGTCTTTATTGTTTGCGCCTTGCTGTATCGTTCAACATCCGACTCCGGGGCATCGGAAAACGCGCTCTAACCCCAAATCTATCAGGGCCAAACGTCACCGCCGCCAGCTGTCCTGTCGCTTCCAGTCCAAAATTACGTGCAGTCTTCTGCGAGATTTTTCTTATTTTTTTGCTGTCACCTCGAGCATCAAGATCAACAAACAACTCTCTCTCCCATCCCCTCGACATCCGACAGAGCCCAACAGCGCTCTCCCGCCTCCACGCCCCAGTAGTGATCCGACGCGCCTCCACTCGCGTTCCTCTCTCGTCACATCTCGTTTTCGCCGTGCGCTCTAGCGTTTCCCTGAAAGGAGAAAAGCATTCACGTCTCTGGTCCCGGCCTCATTTCCAGTCTTTCACGTCAGCCAACCGCAGGCAGCACAACCCACCACAAAGACACCGCGTCTTCACGCGACGGCCTGCCGATCTCTACTTTCCACACTCCCCTCTCGAATCCTTCCAACCCGCCTTCGCCATCTCTGTCTCTATACGCGCCCATACGCCAACTCAAGATCTGAGAGCATAGGCAGGAGGTCAGAGGTTCGCAAGTGACTGCCTGGAGATCAGTGAACAAGGGTCGATCTTGTGAGTGACTTCACTCCCTCGTCAAGTGTTCGTGGGGCGGTAGGGAGGCAAGTGGAGAGCACCTTGGGCTATGGGGACGGCTCTACCTGAGTCTGCTACCCCAAAGCCCTTGCACGTCTAACTGCGTTACCTTTTCCATCCCATCTGGCTGAGCGGCGGGAATTCGACTGTTGTAGCCTCCTTTGGCTGTGTGGCTTGGCTGATGAGTGACCTCAATTAGCTCAATCAACCCTGCAACAAGGTGTCCCAAGGCCCAGAGTGGTTGACTGTCCACGCTCTGTCTCTGCTACACTCTGCCTATCACTTCTCGGCAAATGTACGTCCCCCTCCTTCGGCCCTGTCGAGCCCCGCACGCACAAGCGGGGGTGCCCATGCGATTGTGTGGTGATGGGCCGGAAAGGGCAGCATTACTGATATTTTCCTTTTGCAGCATAGCGACCGACTCGTGGCCTCTCGCGGATTCCAGCGGCATTTGAAACGCATCAACGCTCGGGCCACAAACCCCTCGAGGTCTCTGCATCACGACACAAAACAGGTTTTGCTGTCAGCCTCGAGATCTTGCATATCCGTGAGTTATCCTTTACCTCTTGTCTCTCGTCTTCCACTTATCGCCATGCGCCGCTCTTCCTCTATATCTATCATGACCTCGACCTCGTCCACCTTCTCCTTCACACCGCCGCCATTCGTCTTTGATCTTGATCATCCCCCCCGTCGTCGGGTGCTTTCTTCACCTCGTCCACGACCGACGTCCCGCTCCCCGCCGCCGTCTATCCTTCTTTCCCAAACATCAGACGACATGCCTGCTCTCCCCACGCCCCTTCCACCTACGCCAACACCGTCGATACACTCGCCTACCATGCAGAGCAGCGCCGAGCTCAACACGAGCAGATCTACAATCATTTCAGAGCAGGACCAGCCAATCGCCGGCCCATCAAAGAGTGGGCAACAGACGTCCTATTTTCCGCAGCCTTACCTGCCACCGACACCGCCTGTGCAAGACGGCGAACAACCGGGGTCAGTGGCCTCAATCAACTTTGTTGAGCCCGTGATGCCGCGCAGAAGAAATCCGTCGGCACGCAGACCCCTTAGCGCGTACCCTCAAGACGATGAAGACCCCATTCACCCACCGTCGCGAAAGTATACAGATCCGACGCCTGTGTCATACCTTCCGTCAACAGATGATGAAGAGAGCGGTGATTCACACCAACTAGACGTTGACCTCGATGCGTACTCCAACGCTGGGTTCGAAACCGAGGAGGAACCATTGGAGGATACGGAACCGACGCTGAGCTTTGTCACTGCGTCCACCCATGATTCTACCGCGGGTACGCCCCCCATCAGTATGGCATATAGCTTTCCCGGCCACGTGGAAGAGGGGAGAGATGAAGTCGAGCCCAAAATACGGCTACGCTCAACAGCAGGTCGTGGCGCAAATACGTATTCCTCTGCAGAGTCGTCCATCGGCTCTGGTCCATATTCTTGTCACGCCTACGGAGACCAGATCTACCAGCAAAACCCCCCGCCTATGCCAAGTGGCTACAACTCCTCCATGGGTCTGGGCATCTCAACCGAGTACTCTTGGCCGGCGAGTTTGGCCTCTTCGCAAACCAGCCGCCCGCCAGTCCTCTCCCCTTCGAACACTTTTCCCCATCGACCATGGAAGCGAGACGTCGTTACCAGGCTCCGGAGTGGCTCAGCCTCTTCTGCCTTCACTGTCGCTTCAACCTCCACCGATGCTTCTGATGGGTCGTCAAGTCGAGCGAATATGCAAGATGGAGCTTTCCATTACGACTATGATGGCCTACTACCGTATGAGCGAGAACAGGCGGAGCCGGAAGCGCTTGCGATGATCAAGGAGGGCAGAGAAAAGATACTGGATGTTGAAAAGATCGAGGCTCTAGGGGGTGTGGAAGCTATAGATCAGCACATGGTCCATTCATTAGCTGGTGAGTTTATTGGTGTCAATAGGGAAAGCGCTGACGCGTCTCAGGCATCACCCATCTGCTTCTTCCATCGTGTGGGCCTCAGATACTCGGCTTCCTCTCTCCCTTACTCTCAGTACTCGCGCCTTCGCTGGTTGTGCTTGATCTGTCAAACAACGACCTGTCTGCCATCCCACATACATTGCAGCACTGCACGTCGTTGGAAGAGCTGAATCTGTCGGACAATCCCCTTTGGAATATCCCTAGTTGGGTTGGTGCTCTTGTGGGTCTGCGTGTGCTGGTCATGGATGGATGTGGTATCTCGAGTCTGCCCGAAGAAATCTGTCATCTACATGCGCTCCACTCGATTTGCGGTGAGTATGGCGCGAGACATAATGTTGGACTTGACTGATCGTTAACAGTCCGACGAAATAAATTGGTGGCTTTGCCGACATGGCTATGCCTCTTGGCTCAACTAGACACTCTCAAAGTCGACAACAATCCCTTCACCACCGAATGGCTCCGCATCATCCCTCCTATCCTCGAGCCACCACCTCGGATACTCCCGGCTGCTGGCAAGAGAAACTCTCATCATCACCGCCATCTCTCTATCAACAACGGGCTGAGAACACCAGTATCGGCGACACCTATCACATCACCCACCTCATCGGCTGGTCATACAGACCAGGGAATGGCCAGCGGACCTTCTTCATCCGCTCAGTCGTCCTTTCACCAAGCGGGTCTGGGGCCTATCGCGGAAGACAATCACCCTCATTCTGCGCCTATCAGAGCGGATGGGGAGGATCTCCCATTCCCGGGAGTGATGCCTGAAGCTCAAGCTTCAAGAGGTCTGCGGAAAATGCGTTCTGCGGGTGCACTGCTCAACAAGATGAACCAGTCTGTGGGCAGCCAATCTCCGAACGTCCGCCCACGAGACTTGAGCCCACCCCCGACAGATCGATTTGCAAGTCTGGGCGGTAGCGATGGACGACGAGCGGCGAGCGCCATGAGCAACTACCCGGAAGACTCTTCTGAGCCGACTGGCTCAAGGCTTGGCAAAGGCTCTGTTCAAAAACCGGGCAAGTTTGGTGGCTTCCTCCGGAAGATGTCTATGAACCGCCTTCGCCCCGAGAAGGACAAGACGGCGGCTGTCGCAAGCTCTGCCGCTAGCAATCTCAAGACTATGCCCGCTCTGCCGCCGATGCGTCATCAGCATTCAGATCCTATCAAACCTGTCGCCATACGGCCGGGGATGCTGGGCGCCATGTCGTCAGCTACGTTGCCCACTCGCAAAATCACGGATCTGCACATCTCAGACTTTGGGCCCGTGAGCCATGTCCCCACCGGGCCTTCAACCATGCCCTTGGCCGGGCTACCTTTCCCTTCACAGATGGGTGCAAGCATGTCCGGGATGGGCTCAGGCAATAACACCACCAGTCTTCGTGGCAAGAGAAAAAGCTTCCTGCCTCTCGATGGGCCTCCGTCGATCAACGTACAAATCCCTACGTCCGACTTTCCTGACCCACATGCTGCGGAAACTTCAGTCCCGGCATTGACCATGGAAGCTCCTACTCCTCTGGCTACTGCCCCGCCTTCGATACTGTCTCAGGCCCTTGTCGAGTCTCCTGTCGCTGAGAATGACTATGATGCCAAGTATGCTCAGGGCTTGGACACTATCAAGCTCATTCTTCGGGATCTCCATGACCTGTCGCGCAAATCTGTTCCCCAAGACACATTCGCGGCCATGGGCGGAGCCGGAAGTGCTGATAGCAGCTACGCTACGTCCTCAGTGCTTTCTGAGCATCCCGGATCTCCCAGGTCCGTGGGTCGCGATTCTTTCGTCGACGTACATCGTGCTAGGAGGCCCACATTGGAACGAGACTCTAGAGAGCTGTCGAATGGCGGTGGTGGATATGTGGACCTTGGCGAGCAGGAGCCTTCCCTGTCGGGCAAGAAATTCAAGAACGACAAATCCAAACGGGCCAAAATCATCCACGAGATTTGGGAGACTGAGCGCACCTACGTTCGCAACCTTGGGGAACTCGTGACCATCTATGTCAAGCCTTCTGCCAAGGTAACTAATCCCAACAAGTCTGCTGTCGAGACCGTGGTGCCTTCGTCAGAGCGCAAAATCGTTTTCGGCGGCATTGAGAGTATTCTCGCTATCCACCGAGACAACTTTTTGCCAGCTCTAGAAAAGGTCGTCAAGACATTGATTGAGAGTGAAGGCAAGGCCGATGACGGCGAGATGTCGATCGAGACTGCGTACCGCGTCGGTGAGGTCTTCAGGACCTACATCGCCTACATGAAGCAGTACTCTACCTACATCACCAACTTTGACAATGCCCTTGCTCGGATGAAGACGTGGTCCGGTACGCCTTCTGGTACATCGACACCAACATTCCCTGGCAAGGCAGGCTCCAATATGTCCTCGACGGCTATCAATGCTGGTATGAGTGCCATATCTCTTCCGGCTGCTGCTCCGACTGCTTCTGGTCCACAAATGTCGTCCAGTCAAAAGAAGAGGGTCAAGGCGTTTTTGCAGAAGGGCAAGGACCACCCTATGCACTCGCAGATCAGTCTCGAGAGTTACTTGCTCCTTCCGATTCAGAGAATCCCGAGATACAAGCTCCTCGTAAGTCAAAGTGGCAACATATCTTTCCTTGGCACTGACCTGCATCTAGCTCACTGAACTTGCCATGTGCACACCTGCCCGAGCCGACGGCTTCCGCGATACTCTCGATGACGCCCTGATTGAAATCTCTAGCCTCGCATCGTTGATGAACGAGGAGAAGCGCGATGCCGACTCTAGACTGCGATTGATCAATTGGCAGAAGCGTTTCACCAACTCTGGACGTTCCCCTCTCGTGCAGCCGCACCGACGTCTCATGTTTGAGGGGCCTTTGACTCTGTCTCGGATTGTCAAAAAGGCGTCCAACTTTGCCGAGCGCGAAATCATGCTCGAGACCGATGGAGACAAGACCATTACGTCTAGCAAGACCGTGGTTCCTGTCGATCACGTCGTGCCCGAGTCGGTGGAGAGGGAGGTCATGTTGATCCTGTGTTCGGATATGATGGTGCTTGCTACACAGAGAGGTGATGGATGGGAGGGACCCGTTAACGTTTTCAATGTGTTGAGAATGGGGACTTTGCAGGAGCCAGCTAGCGTGACATCGGGGAATACCTTGAGAGTAGTGGACAACAATGTGAGTCTTGAATGTGGCCGACTGGAGGAATATATGTTGACGATATGTTTACAGTCCATTTACTACTTTACTGGCAACACTCGGGATATCATCATACAATGGTGCCGAGCTATCAATACTGCCAGGCGCTGAGCGGAGATGGAGGGAGATTAGGTGTGCTGGGGACATTGACGAGATGATGGCTCTTTACGAAAAGTACAAGTATATATATGACGGACTTTCCGTTTCGTGTTCTTTTAGGTCGATTCAATTTTGTATAGTATATACAACAGTCTCAGAATGGCAGGTCGACATTCACGGGCAATTTAGATCAATTGCGATTTCCATATTATAGTCACGAAGAGCTGCTCACGCCAGCCATACACATGCATACGGCTATGTATAAAAGTCTTCATTTGTACAGGCTGTCACTTATGTGCTATATATGAGCCACGGGCAACGTACCAAGTCTGACTGCACTTGTGTTGATACAGACTGTAGACTCGTCGAAAGGAAGAAGGATCCGACATCGCGGACATAACTGGTCTGGGTCGGCCTACGATGTGCGCTCACGGACGTGTTCAGCCCATAGCAGTCTGCACCCTACATAAGAAGCGCCTGTCTTCTCTCCATTACCCGAATCTCTGGAACCTTCCGTCATGCCGCTGGAGAAGAGAAGACTGCTCATCTCGGGCGATCGCTCAACGTTCACCACCCTAAAATTTGATCCCGTTCGGCCGTCCTTGCAAGTCAAGCACGACTATCCGGCACCGTACAACTGCTCTTGGCTGGAGATATCCCCATTCGCTCGAGAGAATGGGGCAGCATGCGATAATCTGTTTGCCCTTTCTGAAGGTCAACAGGTCGGCGAGGTGCTTACTTTCGAGTTGCATAGTCGCGGACTTAATGTGTTCATGTAACACGGACTTCAGTGTTCAGCAAGTACGGCCTACAATACCACTTACCAGTAGTGCAGCTGCATCTGAGTAGTCAAAAGCATGGTCGGGAAGAAAGTTGACTCTCCATACCATAGAGAGCGACTGGTTCCAAAAAGGGACCATGTGAGCAAATGGAGGGCGTATCTCAACGGGAAAACAATGCAAATCATACTATACAAAATTGCTCGTCACACTACTCATCACAACATCACAATCTAAAACTAAACAAGCAACGCCAGTCTTCACTGCCCAAACCCCCTCATCCCCATCCCCGACCCACCCTGCTGTTGCTGCTGCTGCATCATCTGCTGCATCCTCGCCATCTGTGCTGCCACCTGGGCTTGTGACATCTGGCTTGACCCTTGCCCTTGGCCCTGCTGCCCACCTCCACCCATCTGCTGCTGTTGCTGCAGCAGCTTGTTCTGCTTTATCTTTGCGTCGGCTTGCCTCAGCCCCGCCATAAGCTCCTGCAACTTTTGTGGTGTCACTGTCGCTGGATCTTGAGGCTGGATGGTCAAGCCTATTTTCTGGGCAAACCCAACAAGCTGCTGATACTGGGCCTGAATAAACTCTCTGCTTTGGGGCTGGGCCGACCCTGACAGGTTGCGATTCTGTACAGGCGCATTCGCAGGGTTGTTTTGGGATTGGGTCTGGGCGAGGGTGGCGGCGGCCTGTGATTGGCGCGCCTGGGCTTGCTGCATCAACAGGTTGAATTGTTGACTCTGTTGCGCTTGATGCCCTCCAACACCACTATTCGCCGTGCCCCCGCTGATCTTGTTCAACATTGAAGCCGATGGCTGCACGGTCGAAGGGCGAAACGCTGTTTGGGGTAGGGGCTGGTTGGGAATGTTGGTGGGGCCCGAAGGGGCGCGTTGGGGTGGTACTGTTGCAGGTACAGCTCGCGGCAGTTGGGGGAATGGCGTGGCCTGATGATTGTCAGTCTCAGGCATGTCAACAGTAGTATCACTCACCATGCATATCAGCCCCATCAACCTGAAAGCCTTTTCTCCGCTGTTCAGTGGTGCCGGAAAGATGACGATGCCCCTATCCTGCATGCCTGGAAACTCTACCAGCGCCACCCTCTTGTTCGTTCCCAGATTGATCCCTAGCTGGGTATACTTCTGTCGATAGCTAGGATCATTGACAAGTCCGCCCTTGTCTGAAGGAGCAATGTTGACGATGGGTGTGCTATTAGCGCGAGCATAGGAGGAGATGACTTGTAGGTCAATTGGCGCGAGGGTCCGGATGAGAAGTTCTTTGGGCCATTTGTTGACGTATATGGAATCGGTATTGCCGCTTCCTACAATCATGACATCCACGGGGATAGCTAGAGTCCATCGTTAGTATCTTGCAGACGTCGTTGGGGAGCCACTCACATCCACCACTGGTAGGGTTGCCCCACGTTATAGCACCAGACCACACCAGCTGTCCCCGAGGCGGCCCCGGGGCTGGAGGGGCAGCAGTAGTGGCAGCAGGAGCCATGGATTGCATAGCTTGCTGCAGCTGCGCCTGCTTTTCCCTCTGTTGCTGAATCGCCAGCATGACACTCTCCCCTGGTCCCGCCACTTTGTCGTCCCCCTGCCCCTGGGATGGCCCCGCTGCATTCCCCTGCCCCTGTACCGCTTTGGCAGCAAACGTTCTGAGCTGGTACTCTAGCATTGCAATGATTTGGTGCACCCTGGGATCTTGCCTTGCGTTTGGTTGTTGGGATTGGGCTCGGATGGTGGTGAGCATGGAATTTATCATCTGGGGGTCCATCTTGGCGAGGTTGGCCGGATTGAAGATGCTGCTCGGGGCGGAAGCTGGTGGATTGGTAGCTGGTGAATTGGTAGCGGGAGGTTGCTGAGGTACAGTTGGAGGTTGAGGTTGGGGTTCTTGGACTGTCGGTTGGGGGGGTGGTATGGCTACAATCCAATTAGTAGTCGGCCATCAGTACACAGCGTGGGACGTACTGGGTTCATGGCTCTCGATAGCGAATCCAGACAAATGGATGTCCATACCCACAGGGATAGAGAACCATACCTTCTCCGGATCACTCGATGTCTGATGTAAGATTAACACACAGTCGGTATCAAGTAGAATCAACTTTCCTCTTGACACAACTGCTTCACTTTGATAGCCAGTTGACAGTGTGTATTCAATGCGACGGTCGAGCACCGTACATCTCCCACCTTTACGGCCTCTGCTACATCATTCCAACCTTGTCCGTCCCAAATAGGATCCCAGTTGGCATCGACGAGCACGGCCTCGGTGTCTTCTTCGACCGGCTTGTGGTCTTCGCGCGAGGGAGTGCCGGAAGTTATTACCACCATGTACCTCTGTGAGGGTGGGAGAGGCTTTGTCTGCGACGAAGAAGGGGTGCAGGCGGAATCGAGGAAAGGAGTTGCGGATGACGGGGTGAGGGAGATGAATGTCTTTGAAGGAAGATGTCGGCGGTCGGATTGAGGCCGTTGCAGTAGCTAAACGCCATGTCAGCTTCCCTGGTATATATATCGAGCAGCTTACCTCCAAGCCACCCACGACGGCGTTCAAAAGAGCACTCTCCTCGAGCCTCTTTCTCTTCTTCTCCCGCAACGAGTCCGCCTTGGGCTTTTGACCGAAACTTGGCCACTGCAGGCTGCGCGATGCCTTCGTCGCAAAGAGAGCCCCAAGCTTGGGGAGAGATGTCAAGAATGCCGATGGCGACCTAAACTCCTCTCTGTACACCTTTCCGGGTCTCTTTGAGCCGGTCTTGACCTGGTCTCCGGGGGTGACGAGCATGGACACCGACAACTGCACGGGTCATCAGCATGAGGCACGACCGTTCATGGGATGACTCACGTGTTCTTCCCCGCCATGCTTTTCGATGAGACGCTGTATGAGCTTGTGGATAGGGCCCTGGGGCTGTATGAGCTTGGAGTACTGGGGCAGCGGAAGGGCCGAGTCGAAGACAAAGGAGGCGAGGTGGGCGGGATGGGTGGACATCTCGCTGTGAAGGGGACGGGGAGGGGGTAGGTGGGGGAGGCGAGTCTGAGGGGGTGATAGAGAAGACAGGGATAGACAGATGAATGATAGAGAAGAGTAAGTGAGGTTCGGCGTGGGCCGCGCAGACGCGGGGTCATCATCTCCTCCATCATTCCCTTTCTTGTGCACAGGGTAGTCAGAGGCCACAATGGGTAAGTAAGTCCCCCCCCGCCAGCACACCGCTGACCCAATGCAGATCCCGCCATCCTCAGGAGTAAGCAGCCCCTCTCCCGCACAGCCGAGCTAACCATCACGCAAAGACCTCAATGACAAGATGTATGCATCCGGCTTCCCCATCGCTGCGCTGACCCTGTCTTTAGATATGACCGTCGCAAGGCAGCAGCCCTCGAGCTCGAGAAGCAGGTCCTGGCATCCGATTCTCCAAAGATCTCTGCAATCATCGACCAGCTATGCGGAATGCTCGGGTCCAGTAACTCGGCCCTCCACACGCGCAATGGTGGTCTCATTGGTCTTGCCGCCACGGCCATAGCACTGGGGCAGGACGTGGCGCCCTACTTGGGAAGGATAATACCGCCGGTACTAGCATGCTTCCAGGACCCCGAAAGCAGGTTGCGGTACCATGCCTGTGAGAGTCTGTATAACATGTACGGCCGCGTTGATACTCTGATGTTTGGAATCACTGACACGCGTGCAGAGCCAAGGTCAGCAAAGGCGAAATCCTCGTCCATTTCAACGAGATCTTTGATGCGCTCTCCAAGCTTTCCTCCGACTCGGAGATGTCTGTCAAGAATGGCGCAGAGCTCCTTGACAGGCTCATGAAGGACATCGTCGCCGAAGCGGCCCCGAGCTACGTCTCTATCTATCCCGATAACCGCAACCCGAACCTACCCCCGCATTCTCCTCTGAGAGAAGGGGCAAAGATCGGGCTAGGATTGCTCCCCGAAGACGGTGAAGGGAGCCATGATGGCGATCAAGAAGCGTATGAAGATAAACGCGCGTTCTCGCTCGAGCGGTTCATTCCCCTTCTGTCCGAAAGAATATACGTCGTATCGCCATTCACGAGGATGCACCTCGTCTCTTGGCTGATTGTCCTCGACTCGATCCCCGACCTCGAGCTCGTTGCGTGGTTGCCAGAGTTCCTCGATGGACTTTTGTAAGTTGGCATCGCGCATTGTGTACCACGGACTGACTCTTGCATCAGGAAATACCTTGCAGACGGCAACGTCGACGTTCGTCTAGCCGCCGAAAACGTCCTTGCCGAGTTTCTTCGCGAAATCAAATACATTGCGCAGATCGTTGAAAAGCAGGCCGTACACGAGCGCACCGCACCCAACCACAAAGCTCATCGCCGGTATAGTGGTATCCGCAACGAGTCTGTGATTGAAACGGACGATGAAGAAGGGGAGAGTGTGATTACAGAGTCTCGGATAGATGGCGACGAGGAGGATAGGGACTGGGAAGGCGAGGGCTCGGGAGCTTGGGTGCCGGGTCAGGGGGTGTTTGTGGATCATGCGGCGATCATGGAGATCATGATTCACAACTTGGCATATGACGGTACGTCTTTGGCTACTATATCTGGTAGCGATATTGACCTAGGAAAAGACGAGCTGGTCCAGTCGACAGCAATGGAATGGATATTGACCTTTTTGGAATTCGCCCAGAGCACGGTGGTGGCCTTTACCCCTCAAATCATCCCCGCCATCCTTCCCAACCTTGCGTCACCCCAGTAAGTTCTCGCACCTCTATAAAGCTCCTACTGACCCCTCAAAGCTCCCAGATCAAACTAGCCGCACATGACACGAACTCCAGTCTCTACCACGTCATACAATCTATACCCCTCCAGGTCCAACACCCCGAAAAACCAGTTCCCACTAACCCGCCCACCTCTGCATCCATTCCCCTTCTCGCAGGCTCTCCGCCTTCATCGCTGACCATCCCCGGCGGGCTACCCACGGCTGGGATTGGCAAGAAGGATTTTGCGTTGATGGAAGCACCAGAGATTGTAAGGTCGCCCGCGGCGATGACTGTGAACGATCCTCTGGATGCTGCTGGGGCGCCGCCGGCGCCGCCTCCCACGGCTATGGGAAAGCACAACATGTCGCACAGCCTATCAGCTACCAATCTGGGACATAAAGCGAGGCAGTCAGTCTCGGCACATGGCTCGGAGCCGCCGACGCCTGCTGTGGCTGAAAACCCGTCTCTCGCGCCCATTCCCGGAGCCCCTCCCCTCCCTGCCTCCCGCATGACCAAATCCCGCCCCGAGTCGCCCCCTTCTGCTCCTCCGCCAAATCAACAACCCCTCGCTCTGCCCCCTCCACCGTTGGCTTCCAACACGCCTATGTCACCTACTTTGAGCCAGCAAAATGATGGCGGGGCCGACAAGACGGTTGACGTGGACCCGTTTGATGTACGGGAGACGGTGAATGTGTTGACGTTGCAGTTTCTGAGCGATCACGCCGAGACGAGGATTGCGGCGTTGGAGTGGCTGTTGATGTTGCATCTCAAGGCACCGGACAAGGCGAGTACGAGGACTATTAGAGGACAGACACTGACGAAATTATAGATCCTTTCGAGAGATAGTGGAACGTTCCCAGCGCTACTAAAGACCCTTTCCGACCCATCAGAAGACGTTGTCAAACACGACCTGCAACTCCTTGCCCAGATATCCTCCTCCTCTGAAGACTCTTATTTCACCTCCTTCATGGTCAAAGTTCTCGAGCTGTTCAGCACGGATAGAAGATTGTTGGAGACGAGGGGAAGTCTGATCATCAGACAGCTGTGTTTGCACCTGAATGCGGAGAGGATCTTTAGGGCGATTGCGGATATCCTGGAGAAGGATGACGTAAGTCCTTATAATCTTCGTGTGAATGTGCTAATAAGTTCGAAGGACTTGGAGTTTGCAAGTATGATGGTAGTCAAGCTCAACATGATCTTGATCACCTCTCCGGAACTGAACGACTTTAGAAGACGGCTCAAAAACCTCGACTCTAGAGTGCGTGACACGCTTGCCCCTTTGTGCCCCGCTGATGAACGTGTCAGGATGGACAAATGCTCTTTTCGTCTCTATACAGGTCTTGGTGCCACAACGCTGTCGCAGCCTTCTCACTTTGTCTCTTGGCTCAGGCGTATGAGCATGCTTCAAACTTGCTCCAAATCTTGTAAGCTGCTCAAAGTTGGTTAAAGCGCAAGCTGACAGAGTGTCAATAGCGCCGACCTGGAGTTGACAGTACCGTTGCTGGTCCAAATCGACAAGCTGGTCATGCTGCTTGAATCACCGGTGTTTACCTGTCAGTGCATCCTTGAATGTCTGTTCCGCAAAACTAACGGCCTTGTAGACCTCCGACTGCAACTATTGGAACCCGACAAATACCCATGGCTACCCAAATGTCTCTTTGGTCTCCTCATGATTCTTCCACAAAGCACTGCATTCATCTCGCTCCGAGCAAGACTGCAGGTAGTGCATTCTTCGGGCTATGTGCCGACTACCATCAAACCATCCACCTCGTCCACATTTGGCACTGCGAGGTCAAAGATCGGAAAGGAAGAGATCAAATGGCAGGAGCTCTTGTCGCGTAAGTATGCGGGGAATGATTATGTGGCCCGTGCTTATCCGTGCAGACTTCCGAAATGTCCAGAACCGCCATGAAAAGGCACGACGGCAGCTACACTCGACAGACATCGGCTCCGCCACCGCTTCCGTGCATTTCTCTTCCCCGTCTCAGACATATCCAACCTCTGCGCCCGGTACAGCGACCCTGTCCTCCATGGCGGGTGGCAAAGCGGGCACAGCCAAGAAGAAGGGCACTCTTGCATCAAACACCACTTCTCGACAAGGAAGTGGGGACGTGACCGCGCCCAGTACAGTGCGCTCGGGCGTGTCGCCTCTGGCAGCGAGAAGAGGCGGGGGGAGTGGGAGTGGGATAGTGAGCATAGGTGGCGCGGTGGCTAGTATGAACCCGGCGCAAAACTTTGGGGTACGGCCGAGTAGTCCGGGGCGGAGGAGGATCTTGGGAGGATTGAGGAAAAGCGGAGGGAGGGATTGATCGATGCTATGGACACATAATATAACGACTGTTGATGACGATGTAGTGATGATGTTCGGAGGGCCGAGTCATGTGAGGGCGGCGGTGTGCGCCGGGGTATCCATCTACCGAATCCACCGTGCCGTAAGGGTGGTCTGCTGACGTGCGCTGTTGTTCTGCGGGGCATGTTCGGTCTGCCTCAGCTAACGGGACCTATTCCATCAGTGCACCACAATTGCCCCCGTCTCCCGTCCCATATAACACCCTCCCCATCTTCTCATCTCTCCACTGCTTCTGCACCGTCCCCCTCTCCATCAACATGCCCTTCAAACCCGGCCCACGACACAAAGACACAAACTCCAAGGGAGAAACCATCTTTGACTGCACATGGGAAGGTGCGTATTGAGTATATATAATTAACCGATGTGGATTGGTGGATAGACAAGAGACTAGCCAGGTATCCATCGGCACCTCGGGTTTCGGCCCACCTTCTTCGTCCCGCTCTTTCGGGGAGGAGGGCTGTCTCTGCTTCCATCTCTTTCCCCCAGCCACCCCCCATACTCCTGAGTCTGTCTTTGCATAGATGCTCATGTTGTTCGCAGGCTGCACCAAGAAGTTTGGCACTGCCGGCCATGTCCGAAGACATGAGAAGACTCGTAGGTCGTCACGCTCTCGTTACCTCGGCTCTTTTCCACAATTCATTTCGAATCCCGGCCGGCTGCTGTACTCCTCCTTCTCGGCAAAATTCCCATATGAGATCTCTACTACCCGTCATTTAGGCGAGATGTTCTCATGACGACGTCTTGAGCCCGCCCACAGCCGCTGACACCCCCCGCAGACGTCGGAAGCACCCCTTACCCCTGCCCCCACTGCCACAAGGCTTTTGGCCGCAGTGACGTAAGGTCAAAGCATGTCAATACCATGCATCGCGACGAGGACCACGACGTCGTTCATGATGACCGCGACGAGCTCGATGGAAGCAGCGTAGATGAGCCACCACGGCGAGTCCACCGAGTGCTCTAGGCGACACCGTTTGCTGACGCAAGCTCCCTCAGAAAAATACGCAAGCACTCTCTAGATACAAATATTTCGAATTTCGCGGGCCTCAGTACTCAACCTCCCCCGCAACGCAGAGCCTCCGCGGCATCTACCCTCTCGTCGTCCTATTCTGATGAGCCCACGTCATCAGCAATGCCACCCATCGCGAGCCCCATGATCTTTTCGTCTCACCCCTGCAGATCCAACATTCATATCCACCCTGATACCCCTCCGGCGAACATTCGCCCAGCTTTCCACGGTGGCCTGTTGAGCTCTGGCAGCTCGGGATCATCGACTGCTTCTCTGTCGTCTTCGGGCAGTACCATCATCCCTCTACCACCTATTATGTCTACCAACAGCTTTCCTGGCACGGGATATGTCGACCCTGCAAATCTGAACATGATTGATCCAGTCATCACCGACGAGCTTTCCATGTATAGCGCACAGCGTGAGTCTCCCGCGCATCTCAAACTACACCCCCTAACGTTTGTTCAGCTCTGCCAGATCCATCCACCGACCTGCTCACTTTCGATCCTAACTGGGAATGGTTCGGCCAGCTGTTTGGATGGGGTAGCGATCGGGACATTGATCTGGATATTGGCATACAAACCAGTCTTCTTCAAAAAGACACTATCGGCCACGGCAGCTCAACCGATACACTCAGCGCTGCGTGGCTACTCTGTTCAACCCCGCGGGCAACGACCCCTGTTTCAGATATTAAGCCGCAGGATGGATCGATAGAGATTGAGGGTCGAAAGGAAGAAGGTCCATGGGTGAGCGCGCTCTTTGCTGTCTGTTGAATGATGATGACGTGATAGACAGCCGAATGTCTTTAAACCCAATGTTCCAGATCGCCCTCTAAAAGTCAAGAACGTCACATTACCCCGGCCCAACACCGGCCCAGAATTCGTTTCCCAGTCCTCCCGCAACGCCATGCTCTCTCTGATCTACCTCTCTCATCAACCGCAATGGCTCATGCCCGAAGTCGACGACTTTCCAGATCACGATACCCTTTCACATTTCGTGGATAGATATTTCGAACAATTTCATCCCATCTTTCCTATCATACATAGACCGACATTTGTCTCGGAAGATATACCCGCGGTGCTTCTGCTCTCTGTGGCCGCTATAGGTGCCAACTTTTCGGGGCCAGAGTACAGCTCATTGGCTGTGGCGCTTTGCGAGCTTGCTAGACGTATGATTACTTGGGTCGCAAGTCTTTCATTATCGGTCAGGATCATTCGACTAACTCTGCACTTAGCGAGGAAGCGACCAAAGAGCCAAATTCGACCACAGCCTTTTACTCGCTTTCACCCTTCAGACTGCTCTCGGATGCTCTTGCGGCTCCCGCGAAATGTTCTATCACGCCGAAATCTTTCGCTGCAGTATCGTCACCACCTGCCGCCGGTTACACCTGCTGCGTGGCCTTGATAATGCTACCGAGGAGCTCTATATGAAGGGGAGCAATCCAAGTGTGGAAGAGAGATATAAGGCTTACCTGAGTGATGAACGGAGGAGGCGTTTGGGATGGGGTGTTTATGTGAGTTATACGGCGCCCAATCGTTACATGGCTGACAATGAAGGTAGCTCCTCGACGCCCAGATGACCGCCCTCTTGTCCCTCCCGCCCATATTCACAGTGACGGAAGCTCGAATCGTTCCTCCTTCCGAAGAATCTTTGTGGAACGCCCCCAACGCCGAAGCTTGGGCTGCTATCATCCAACGAGGCGAAGCTGTAGACCCGCGCATTTCGACCCGACCCAAGTTTTCCAGACTGCTAACCATGTGTCTGGCCGGAGACAGCATCAGCATCAAGATGTCTGATTTCACGCTGACATTGTTGACTTTTACCGCTTGGAGGTTGGTATTCTTGATATGTAACGAGATCCTGGCTGACGATGCTGCAGAATGCTTTTTGACCAGAGACTACTGCAAAAGGCGCTGGGAGTTGGAATGTCGGAGAATGGGATGGATATGCCATCTCAGCCGGCCGACTGTCACATTGTCGACAGGTCCGCTCTCATGATATCCAACACGAATAAAGCTAACATCTTGCAGCCAACCCGGCCTCCTACTCACCCGCCTCGCGACAGCCTCCATGTCCTCCCGATCTCCCGCTCACTTTCGCGTGATTCCTTCCTCTGTCTATCACCACGCTCAAATGTTCTTCACCCGTCCGGGCCTCCTCCAACGCATCAAACATGTGTCGGGGAAATATGAACCGGATATGACGCAGGAGGGGTCGTTGATCTGGTTGAAGACGTGGATGACAGATGGGAAGGAGGTGCGCAAATTGCTTTGGCATGCCGGGGTACTTGGAGCGTTACTGGTGGAGTTTCCAAGAAAGTGAGCCAATATAGGTGGGACTACTACGAGAAGCTGACGTGGATATAGCTCGGCGGCAGACATGTTTTTGACATTCGACTGCGCCCTGATGTTCTGGGTCATTCTGAAATACGCCCCTCATCAGTTGATGTCCTCAACGACTGAATCAGTCTTCTTCGATGCCAAATGTACCTCTTCACAGAGCAACTCGGCGACCTTTACTGATGTACGCTGCACAGGGTTCGATATCATCCCGCCTGACATGTGGATAGCCCACGGTGGCCCAATAACCTTCCCCTTCCTCGGGTCCTCTTCCACATGGACCATCCCGGCAATATTGAGACATTTCATGGAGAGGCTGAGCAAGATGCCGTGGGGGCTAGCACTGCAGAACAAGCTTGTGCTGGAAAAGCTGTTGGATAGTGAGCTGAAGGAAGAAGATGAGAAGAAAGGGGATGTGTAATGGGTATTGTTTGATAGTTGTCATAATGTGTACTCTAGTTTCCCAAGATATGTATATATGTGTAGACAATCGCCCTTTCATGAACAGCGCATCGATCAACATAGCCCAACATTTCTGTTCCGTCTCGGACTGCCACGTCATCGTCCCTGGCGGACAGTGCCGACGGCAGATAAGATAGCAAACAAATGATTATATACCACCAGCTGTACACCGCCACCGCCTTCTCCTTCCCCTAGTACTTATGGTGCTAGGGTCCGGGAAACCCCCTCAGATGTGACTCTGACGCGAGTGTGACCCCAACATACATACGTACAGGGATGAGAATGAATCCCACTCTCGTCGTCAGCTACCTTTCTGCGCGCTGGCATGGTTCTCTTCGGGCGGGTACTCATCATATGGCATGATCGCCATCTCCAGCAAACCACGACTTGCAGTGCGTGCTTGATCATCATTGCAGGCGGCCATGGAAGATCGTATGATGACGTGAACACCCAAAATGCCAGCCATCCGCGCCGGGCTCCGGGCCTTCGGATCCCGGCCCGGATGCCAGACATCAATCTTGGTCACGGAATGTATATAAACCGTCCCAATTCGCCTTTCTTTTCCGTTTCCCATCTCACCATTCTACCCACAAAGCTACTTAGAATGTCTGTCCCTACTTCCTTCAAGCTCAACACTGGCGCTTCCATCCCTGCCATCGGACTCGGTGCGTTGACACGGTTCCGTCGTCGAGGGCTGCGCTGACAGGGTGCGGATTAGGTACCTGGCAGGCAAAGCCTGGAGAGGTCAAGGCTGCTGTATCGCATGCGCTCAAGTCTGGCTACAGGCATATCGACGGTGCTCTCTGCTACCAGGTGAGCTACAGCATTACTGTCATGGGAGTATGCCAGCTGATGAGAGAATGTAGAACGAGAAGGAGGTCGGCGAGGGATTGAGAGACAGCGGTGTCCCCCGAGAGGAAGTTTTCCTGACCTCCAAGCTGTGAGTCGGTTCTGCCCTTTTGCAAGTGACACAGCTCTGACACGTCTCTAGCTGGTCATCTTTCCATGACCGCGTTGAGGAGAGCCTCGACACGACCCTCAAGGACCTCGGCGTCGACTATCTCGACCTCTACCTCATCCACTGGCCGGTTCGTCTCGAGCCTAACGGCACCCACCCCCTCTTCCCCGTCAAGCCTGATGGTTCTCGAAACCTCGACTGGGACTGGGACCAGTCAAAGACTTGGGCCCAGATGGAGGACGTCCTCAAGAAGGGCAAGGTGAAGGCCATCGGTGTTTCTAACGCTGGTATCCCCATTGTCGACCACATCATCAAAACCGGAACCGTGGTCCCTGCTGTGAACCAGGTCGAACTCCACCCCTACAACCCTCAGCACGAGCTCTTGAAATACTCCAAGGAGAAGGGTATCCTCCTCGAGGCTTACTCTCCTCTGGGATCAACGTCTTCTCCCTTGCACGAGGACCCTGAGCTTCTCGCTGTGGCTAAAAAGCACGACGTCACCGCTGCTACAGTCTTGATTTCTTATCAGGTCAACAGAGGGGTTGTCGTCTTGCCCAAGAGTGTGACTCCTGCTAGGATCGAGAGCAACTTGAAGACTGTCAAGCTTGATGAGGAGGACTTGGCCAGGTTGGACAAGATTGCTGAGGGTGGCAAGCAGAAGAGGTTTACTGCCCCTCCTTGGGGATCTGACTTTGTGAGTAGTGTCATGATCTGATTTGAGTTGCGCTGACGTAGAAAAGGGCTTCCCCGACTGGTACGGTGCAGGTAACAAGGACGCCCCTGAAGGTGCCCGCCTTATCGCCGGCAAGTCTGCTTGAGAGGCGCACAGTCTGTAGCGAAATAGAACGGTCATGTTTCGTTTCATAAAGGGTCATTATGAAGCGTATGCAGTCGTAACATCTAAAATGCCTTGGACATCAATTGTTTGAAACGGGTCCACAATCCAGCAGGAGCAGCTCTCCGTCGCTTCGTCTTTACCTCTTCTTCGGGCGCACTGTCTTTCGATTTCATACGCGCCTTGAAGTCTCCAGGGCTCTCGTATTTTTTCATTGCCCACAGGCCCTTCTTGGCGTTTCTGTACAAGTGAGATCAGCAGTCATCCCACGCTCTATTTCTCAGCCTACCTAGCCTGTTCTTCGATCTTGAGCATCTCGTCCAGACCCCAAGGACCGTACTCGGCACCTCCAGCTTTATATACCACGGCCATGCCCTCCTTCAACATCAAGATGGGCAGGGGCTGATCCCACCAGAATGTCCGAGAGATGTATGGCACTGCTACCTGTCGTATCTGGTCAGTTGTTGACGGGATCTATGTGGGCAGATCTTACAATTCTGTTATATTGATCCTTGGACAACAGCTGACAGCTCATCCGTTTGCCAAGAATAGTAGATCGAAGCCACTCTAGAGATTCTTTGGCATGTGGTTGAGCAGGATTGCCAAAGTGCGCGTTCTCAGGGGCATCGACGCCTGCTATTCTGATGCTCAAAGTCTCGTTTTTGAGCGCTGAAAGCCAAGTCAGCTCCATCGTGTAGTCAGAGATGATAAATGACCTTTTTGCGTTGTGGGTATTGAACGGAATTTGAAAGGGTATCGGTAGAACGGTCCAGGTGTATGAAACAGCCTCATGTTGTCTTTAAACCTGATTAGAGTAGGCAGCTTTTTGTGATAGATACATACCTCCATCTCCCACACTAGACTCCATCAGTACGCATTCCATTCAGACTGAAATGACTCACCTGGTCACGACACCCCTGACCCAAATCTTTCTTTCCACCATACCCATAGTAACCGAATCAGCATTCTTGATTCTCCTCCAGTACCTCCTGTATGCAATGATGGAGCCGAAAGTGAGGGCGCTCGCCCCAAAAGCAGAGATGATGCCGACAACGACTGGGTCCTGAGGTAATCTTCCAAGCGGCGATGAAGAGCTCGAGATGATCGATTCCAGGAAGGAAGGGAGGGGATAACGTTGAGCAGCATCCGAGCTTGTGCTCGATCCGGGCTGTTTATGGGGCACTGGAGACATCTGACAATATTTGCGTGAATGGCGGTTGAAAGCAGAAGGACGACGGAACGGCGCGTGCAAGTCGCGTTTCCATCCATCCTCTCCCTTTTCGCCTTGCCTGCCAACTCAACACCCACCACCCCCTACCCACCCGCTTATCACCCACGGCGCAGGGAGCTTGAGGGCCAATCATGGAAGTCTCATCCTTCTTCACCCGTCTCCTTCAGACCCCAAAGCAGCAACAGCCCACCGCAGCTCCCGACAGCTTGCAGGACTTTGACCGTGCGTGGCTTGATATCAAGGTACATGCGAGCTCTGCACTCTCGGAAGCTGGCGCTGATACAGTCGTATAGGAGACCTTGGAGCGCCCCGATGAGAGGCAGCTGGTTAGGTAAGGGTTGTCGACATGACGGCGCACAGGCCACTATTGACGGGTCGTTAGAGGTATAACGTCGACTCAAGTTCCAAATCACCTCCGGCACATTGTAGACGCTCTTGTATACGAGAGCAATAGAACAGATGAAGAGCAAGTTGGAACTGGAGTCTCTCTCGCGGAGTGTAGCTGATACCGGAACAGCACGACAGGCGCTTGTCTCGAATACTTTCTCAAGAATGATATACTTGCCAACCTAGAGAGATTATGCGAAAGAGATAGACCGCATGGAATCAAGGGTGAGCCGTTTACAAAGTCTACCACCCGGAAACTAACGCTCTATATCCAGCCGAGGTTCTCAAAGCCATCAATAACCTCGTCGTCCTCCTCTCCGAGCGATTCCTCATTCATAATGCCGTCCACCGCCCTTTGAGAAGGCTACTACGGTCATGCATAGGAGACGAGCCAGAGGAAAAGGTCGATGGCGGTGCGAGAGTTGTGGGGGCTGCCGGGATGAGTGATATGGCTGAAAGAAGAGCTGGTAACGAAGATATAGAAGGGGATCTGGTGGATCTGATGTGTGTGCTCTGCTCAAAGATGAGAGCTTAGTGAGTGCGCTATGGTGTCCTTAATCCTGGTGCTTATGTCCAATCTTCAGTCCGCCACTACTACTCATCTTCTTTCACGACAAGGGCTGGTTACAACCCGGTCGCTCAACAGACCCTGCTCTTGAGCGGGTCATGTCTCCAACCCCTTCTACAGTGTCCAACCCGTCAACAAAGGCGTCCACCAAAGCCCAACACAGTTTTGAATTCCTGTTGTTTTCCTACCTTCTCCGATTTGTGCATCGGGAGGGCCGTCTGGGAGACTTTGCCCGCGCTGGTCTGATCTTTCTCTTTGACATTGCCTTCTTGACCGCAAACGAGGAGGGAGGTGAAAACTTGTCAATGGGCGGAAAAGATGGCGTGGACCCGCTGCAGGATGCTCGAGATGTCTTGGGAGAGTTTATCCTGGATGGAGACTTTGCGGATGTCGTGGCGGCAGCTCTCGGCGCTGTATACTCTATGCTGCCTACAAAGCTTCGAGTCCCTTCACTAGCCAGTCGGCAGATGTCGGATGAGGACGACAAGGGCACAACGTCAGGCGGAATGTTTTTGGGATCTAGTCTGACAGTGGACGAAGACGAATTCGATATGCCCTCGTTTACCGACGAACATGTCCAATTTCAGCTTGATCTCTTGCTCAAGCTCTTCGGGTTCCTGCAAGACATCATCCACAGGTGCAATTCTCCACTATTGCACGCCGACCCTGCTTCGTCGGAAGTGAGCTCGACCCTCGTCCTTGGGGGAGCTATCGTCGAATCAACACTTGACGCCATACAATCGTCCTTCCTAGACAACGTCTTTTATCCGGCTGTGCTGGAATGCTCGAGTCTTGACGGTAGCTCTGTGGCCATCCTCACCTATCTCGACGCCATATTTTCCAATGTCGACGATGGACCTGTCCTTGATAGGATTGTGTCTTTCTTGATGGACACCAACGCGACTGGTCCTTCGGTAGCTGTGCCTGCCGCTGCTCCCGTGTCAAAGAAGGAGAAACGCAAGACTGGCGCGATGGGGTTTATGGGTCAACTTACCACCACAACCGACTATTTTGCAGCCGAGGGGCGATTCACACTCAAGGATCTTATCCTCGATAATCTCCGCGCAGATGACTGGGCAGCCACGAGTGCCGCTCTGAGGCTTCTGCATACCCTCTTCTCCGAGCACTCTATACAATCTACGAAAGGCCTGCTGTCTTTTGTGCGCGACTCGGCGGCCACGGCCCTCGCGCGCAAATCAATACCCAGCGAGCTCAACCTGCTACCACCGGGAGAATCTCTCCTACCCCAGTCAGTCAACTTTGTGGATATCCAACTACAAGAGACCGGGCTTTATGGCTCGCTTCTATCTCACATTGATCCCTCACAGGGATCAATAGAGCTTTCACCAGGATTCGCAGGGTACTTGACAGACATGCAATCTGCTTTGGAAGTCAATCCCTCCTACCGTCTCTCCCAATACTGTAAAGCCCTCCCGTTCATTCCCGAAAGTGAAAAGGCTCGCGTTTCCCGCCATATCATCGATGCCGACCCTATTCAACATCGCCTCTCCCCCTCCGACCCTCTTCTTCGCACCATTCTCCACGAATTGGAGAGATTCTTGGAAAAGATTCCGGATGAAAATGTGGCCATGACGGGCGTTTTGACGAGTCTGGCACTTTGCCCGGAGAGGTCGTTGGCGGGGTGGATGTTGTATGACAAGAGTGAAGTAGGAGAGGTAGATCCCTGGGCAAAAGTCGATGGGGAAGCGGGATCCGAGTCTTCATTGTCTGACGCAGACTCTGACTCTGACGATTCCATGTCTGATGAGGCATCGGCGCCTAACGCTCGCGCTTCCCTCTCCCTTCCAGCGTTGTACCAAGTTCTTCGATCTCTTACGAAGCAACTGTCTTACATCCGCTCTGACATTCTGGAAGATCCTGATCTCTTTGATCGTCTTTTGGCTGAACGCAGGCAAGGCCTCTTGTTCAAAGACCACCTGGACGAAGCCATGAACGTCATGCTCGACGTAGATACCTTCTCTCCCTCCACCCTATTCGGCTCTCCCGCCCCGGGCACTCCAAACACCCCAAACACACCCCAGAATCTGTTTCAGAACAAGCTCAAACCGCGTACGAGCGGGCTGGCGAGCTCAATCAAGTCGTTCTTGACACCCAAGAAGAAGACGCCAGGAAACACTCCAAGTGGGACACCAGGGTTCCTCTCGCCCGCTGGTAGGACACCTTCGCTGGCGTCTGGCTTGGGTCTTGGTATGGCGCTGGGCGATGATGACCGAGCACCAGAGACGCCTCCCAAGGAGCCGTCGACAATTCCCTCCCCCTTCCCCCAACCTGCCTTCACCAGCCCCGCACCCCCCAGCCAGTCGGCTGCCCCGTTCAAAAGCCACTACGACCAAACTCTACAAACCCTTGCCCTCCCCCACGCGTCTAGTGGTGAAGTGATTGTCCAAGGCCCATGGGCTGCTCCGGCTCCTTCTTATAACGTGCGTCATCGACGGAACAGGAGTGTCAAGGATATCAGTATGGCTGGGGATGACGCTTTCACCCAGACTACTGGGGAGAGGGACGAGATTGATGAGCTCGGGGAGCTGTCAATGATCGCTGGTGAGGAGGATGTGGGAGAGGAGCAAAAGGAAAGAAAGCAAGTGTCGTTGAGTATGGTGTTGGACAACTGTGTCATTCTGGAAGAGTTCTTGAAGGAGGTTGTAGCGGTCGTTGTCGCAAGAAGATCTATGGGTGTCGACCAAGTCGGGTATATCTGATGTCGGAAACGAATCATTGTGGGCTTTTAGATGATTGTTATTTATGACTGTAATGACTTGATGATGTTCCATCTATGCACTGTACTCGAGTACTTTTACCGTACACCGCTCTTACCCCGTCATCCCATTCAACAGTGTTATGAACTCGGTCCTGTCTGAGTCAATAAGACATGTGCTACATGGCACACATTAAGAACCCGTATATGACTAATAGCCCCGTCCCGTTTCCATATGAAAGGGACGGACAGGCTATCTTGAAAAAGCGCTGGAGGACAACGGACCGGTATGATATATGCAGGGGGGGCTGATTCTAAGGACGTGGTAGTCATTGACCGGGTATTGATTATATACAGATTGCCTATCATGGTCAGACTGCTATGGTGTCCATATCTGCGTAGCGTCAGCTTCAGTATCAGCCGGCAAGCCATGTGCTCACCTTGACAGTCTGGTCCACCGAGCCCGTCGCCAGCACGTTAATTCTTCTCGGCTCCTCCTTCTTCCCTTCCACCCCATTGACCGCCTCCTTCTTCTCCCCTTCTCCCTCTCCACTCACTGAGCCACCTACAGTTGCCCGTCCCCAAGTCATGCACGTGACAAAGTGCCCATGAGCGTCGATCGTCTTGGCGCAGCGGCCAGTGGCGATATCCCAGACCTTGATGGTCTTGTCATCTGAAGCGGAGAGGAGGTATTTGCCGGTGGGGTGGAAGACGAGGGCGCGGATCCAGTTGTCGTGGCCGACCTGCGTACGGTACGGGTCAGAAATGAACAAGCATGGATAGTTGACGTACAAATGTCCGTAAGAGCTGACCAGACAAGGCGTCCCATAGCTTGATGGTCTTGTCTCGAGAACCTGTAGCCACGAATGCTCCTGGAGCTTTTGCTCTCGTGTCTGCAGCTGCCGGCGCCTGACACTCTCGTCAGTCCCATTCAAACAAGATGCTATACGACTCGCCTTCAAACCAGCTAATTCTCGGATGGCGGGATATGAATTGACGGGCGCAAAGACGGCGCATTCCACGACGTGTTCGTGTCCCCGAAGTTCCATCTTGGTTTCTCCTGTTGAAAAGTCCCATATGCGTGATGTCTACATCTTTCAGCGTGATCCCCATATGGCCTCAGAATGAACACACCTGATCATTCGAAGCGCTGACCAGCCACAGACCATCCTCTGAAGCTCCCACCTCTCTGACCCACTCTGCATGCCCAGAGAATGTCTTTGTGCAATACCCACTCGCAACCTCCCACACCCTGATCGTCTTGTCCCGACTCGCAGAAATGAGTTTCTCTCCGTCGGGCATGAAGCGGACGCTGGAAACCGAATGGTCGTGGCCATGGAGGGTCTTGACGTTTGTGTATTCGTTTGAAGTGTCCCAGAGTTTGATGGTCAGATCAGAAGAGCATGTCACTGATAAACGTCAGTCCCGAGCCTGCTGTCTTGCGAGAGCACTCACCCATGAGATTCCCCTTGGGGTCAAAGTCTACATCCATCACAGCCTTCGTATGTCCCTTGACCGTCCGTTCCATCTCGCCCCCTTCCCAATCCCACATTTTGACACTCGCATCCTCACTCGCGCTCGCCAGCACCGTCCACTTGGGGTGGAAAGCTACTCTTGTTATCGGTGCTCTGTGTGATGTGAGGGTCTGGCGCGCAGGGGCTCGAGGGATGAAGGGTTGTGAAGATGAGGAGGAGGCTGCTGAAGCCCGAGTTGGGGAGGCAAGCTCGGCGAGGAGGGCGGCGTTGCGGGATTCCAAGTCCATGATCTGGGGCAATGTCAATATGCCGTCTCTGAGGTGATTTGCATACCTTCTTCTGTAACCGTATGACACTGGTCCACTTCTTTTCCAGTAATCCCACCCATCGCGCTTTGGGGTCGTCCATGACAAAGTCGTCGTTCTCGGTCTCTCGTTTTAACGCTTCAAAGGAATCTTGCATCCCCGTCGCATGGAGGTAGGATAACATGGACTTGTGTCTTTTGGGGGGAGTGATTCATTGCAGGCGTTGGGGTTGGTTTGCCCGATGATAAGTAGGGTACGAGTGGGCAGGACGAGGATGAGAAGGGGAATGTCGAGTTGACGACGGTCAGCGTCCGGGGTGTTGCGCATGGGGGTGTGTGGGATGCTTACAGCTCATCTTTCTGCCGCTCTGAGAGCAGGGTGGACATGCTGGAGGGAGGATGGATGGGGGGTGGTGGATGGGATGGACGGTGTCGAGATGGAAGAGAGGATGAGCCCAAGCGCCAAACGCGAGTGAGAACGCGAACAAGTGAGTCCCTCCGAGTGTATCCAACTCGCTTTCTAAGGATCTTGAGAGGAAGTATCTATATATCCTCGCACCAGTAAGACCCCCATTATGTCCATGAACCCGTATTATCAATAACTCCATAACTATGATACATTCGCACTACAAATCTCACAAAGTCCTAGCTGGGCTCTGTAGCCATGCTTGCTGCTCGTTTGACTGCCCCCCGGCGCGTCAATTACGAGCTCGCTTTGCCCGACCTCCCCTGGTGGCCTGGTCTGGCGCCATTGCTGCTCTAACTTCCTCCAACTCCTTTCTCAGCAGCACCTTCTCTGACTTTGCCACCTCTAGGGCCGTCTCGGCCTGCGCAAGAGCCACAACTGGGTCCAGCTCCCCGTTTCTAAGTGCAGTGTTGATCGTTCTAGGGGACGGTGATGCAGGTTGGGAGGCCTGGGGGGAAGGAGTGGAAGGATCATTGGCTTTGCCGAGGATGATTTCTGCGCTGAGAGGCCAGAGACCCGTCTTTGCCCATGCGGACCTGATCTGCCTATCGGTGGCAGTCTTCGTCCATGCCTCTTGATGCCAGGCCCAAAACATAGCCACCCGCTTTGCTTGGGAGCCCCGCGAGTACTCGTCCATCTGCTGGTGGTATCTCGACTTGAGTTGATTGAACAAGTCTACGTCCAATGGCTGGAACTTGTCACTGAGTCCGTCTGGCAGGATGAGCACGCTGATGTTCCGGTCCCAGCAGGCTTCGAGAAAGTCGACCATAGTGTGAGACTCGCGCCCATCCATGATGAGCAGACGACGATGACGACCGTTGTCTGCCGCTGGGCGGGTATGAGGGTCGAAGGCCTCCAAAAGCCACTTCTTCAAAATGAAAGTGTAGGAGAAATCATAGTCGGACAGCTGCTCAGCCTCCTTGTCCACCGCAAACCATGTTCCCATGAGATCTGCCCCTTGATAGACAACAACAGGCGGTACGGGAGCGGAGGTCGTGCCGATGCAGGTGAAGACAGACATGTGGTCGCTAGTGGGTGGGGATTTCTGTGCATTCTCTGGGCGGTGCTTCCCAGCGACCCTGCGCACAAGGCGCTTGGCCCCCGGGTCGAAACTGCACTCGTCCATGCTGTAGATACACGATGGGCGATAGACTTTGCTGTCGTACGTTTCTTGGAGCTATAAATGCATCAGAAATGCTTTTGGACCAGCCAAATCACTCACAAGTTTAAGAAAGCCACTACAGTTCTCGCTCGCATTCGCATCTTGGCAGCCAGCTTCGGTGTAGCCGTGGAAATTCGAGTTCAAGTCGGCGTGATGACGCTCGACGAAAGTTGAGCCCCATCTCTCGCCCAGGGGTTCGCCATGGAGAGCTTGCCCGAGTTCTCTTATCTTCGCCGGGGTCATGTGGGTACCACGGTCGGCATACATGTTGATTTTGTCGACCAACAGCTTCTCTTGTATGTCAGAGAGCTTGCGTGGGTTGTTGGTCGCATGAGAGGCGTGCTTTTGGCGGTATCGATCATTTAGAGTGGAAGGGGCGACCTCGAATCGATTTGCCACCTTGGCGAAGCTCTCTTTGGGATGGGCTCGCTTGTATTGGACTGCCGAGTCGATTGCGTCGGCCATTGTGGAGGAAGTGGAATAAAAGTATAGAGATGTATGGGAAGAATAAACAGGCGCGTTATGCGAGATTGCCGCGGGTAGGAGATTGCCGGATACGGTTTGTGATGATCAAGGGCCATCTGTGTATGCAGCTGCAGATGTGTATCCAGAGCAGCATTGACCGACGCCAGCCTCCTGTCCTCACGCCTCTCCCATGCATGCCCCCCGGAACATCCACCGTGCGATGACCCTGCCCACGTACTGCGTACGCCATGGCTGATGAGAAGATCTTTTGTGCCCGGGTACATCCACATGCGGGATGGATTGTTTTCGTTGCGCCGTTGCCCAGCGACATTCAGTCTGTGATTCGTCTTGCATACATATATAATCCATCCCTCCGTATCCCCAGCCCCCATCCACCATGAACCCAGCGCAGTACAACGGTGACTTCCACAGGGCCTCCGAGCCCTCGACCGGCGTCCTCCTCCTCGAGTTTAACAGGCAAGTCGCTATTCGCCCAAGTACCAGAGCTGATCGCATTTCTAGGGCTCCAGTCAATGCCTTTCACGATGCGCAAGTATCATCTCTAGAGGCATGGCCATTGCTTACCAAGAGCATAGCTTGTGGCAAGAGATGCATCGCATCGTCGATGACGTCTCCAATGACCCCGACGTGCGATGTATCGTCCTCAGTTCGGCACTCGAGAATGCCTTCACCGCCGGGCTAGACGGTATGCCCTCTCTTCACATGAGATTCATACTGACAGCCTCCTAGTTACCAAAAACGAGATGTCCTCCGGAAAGACCTTCCTTGACCCCGCACGCCGAGCGACCTCCCTCCGTGCCCATCTCCTCAAGTTCCAAGCCGCCATCACCTCTCTATCCCGCGCCCGCCAGCCCGTCGTCTGTGCGTTGTTTGGCTCGTCCGTCGGGCTCGCCATCGACATTGCCTCGGCCTGTGATATCCGGGTCTGCGCTTCCAACGTCAAGTTTGGCATATTCGAGGTCAATGTTGGACTTGCGGCAGATATCGGGACACTGCAGAGGTTTCCCAAGATTGTAGGGAATGATAGCAAGGCGAGGGAGCTGGCAATGACCGGGAGGCCGTTTGGCGCGAAAGAGGCGGAGGAGATTGGGTTTGTGAGTGAGGTTGTGCAGGGGGGACGGAAAGAGGTCATAGGTAGGTTGCGACAATCACTTGTATCTGCTGACACGTCCCAGAACTGGCCCTTCAAAAGGCCAAGATGATTGCCTCGAGAAGCCCCATCGCAGTCATCGGTACCAAGGAGGTCATGAATTGTGAGTATCTCTCATGACTGGGAGGATTTCGCTGATCCGTGCAGACTCTCGAGACCATAGCGTCGACGACGGTCTGCTATATGTAGCCGCATGGAACATGTATGTGGTCTCTTTCGTTTCAACCAAGCTGACACCTGCACTAGGGCCATGCTCCAATCTGAGGTGTGTCAATCATCCTCGTCTCTAGCTCTTTACTGACCCCGCGATACAGGACACGCCGAAAGCAATGGGATCGGCGCTGAAGCGAACACCAGTAACCTTTGACCCCATTGCGAAAGCAAAGCTCTAGTCGAGCGTAGACCAGCACGATCTTCACATGTATGATAGTCCAGCTCTGTGTATCAGTGTAAGATAGTGGTGTAGTAATCCTAATTGATGCATGAATGCAACCTCTATGCTTTCGCACTGTTCAACGCCGCCTTCAAAAAGTCCAGCTCATCCGACTGCGCCGCCTGTTGCTCACCCTCCTTGGCTTCACTACCCGCACCTCCGAGCAGACTGACCAAATCGCCCTCCTTCTTCACCCCCTCAACCTGTACAGGTGCTGGTATCCTCCACCTCGCCATGTACGCCTCGCCCCCCGTAAAGGTATCTTGCGGGAGCGCCTCTTGGGGGAGGGTGTTGGTCCATTGGTACCGGGGCTGGGCGCGGTGCTTTACGCGGGCAGACAAACTGGCGGTAGTGGGCGAACGAGATTTGGGAGCGAGCGAGTCGAGCGCCTTTTCTTCAAGATCAAAGTGGCGTTCCTGCACATCTGTCAGCACGAAACCACCAAGATCTGGGTATAACCTACAAAAGCATCACGCTTGAACTGAGCTCCATAATGCCTCGCCTCGAGCTCGGCACCGACAGTAGCCAACTGATGTCGCGCTCTCAGCTGCACAAACTCTTCGGTCGCCTGCTCGTACGCCTCAGTGATGGGAAGACCTCGAGTGTTTTTCAAGTTGACGACAAACTCTACGCAGCTGTTCCTCTGTCAGCTTTTGCCCCGACCTATAGCCTGAGAGACCTACTCTTCGACAGTGGGATACTCTCCCCTCTGCTCCAGCCTCTCCCACTCCAGCCCATTGATCTTCTCCCGCATATCAATCTCCTGCCCTTCCACCAAAGAAATAGGCCTCAGCGCCTCATACGGGAAATCCTTGAAAAACTGTCGCCTGACATTGTCTTCCTCATAAAACACTTTGGCGGGCTTGGACTTGCGTTGCTTGTATCCTCTCAGCTTGTCCCGGCGTTCGAGCTCGCCAGAGGGGACGGGGGCAGTGTCGTAGAACTGGCCTGTAGAGTGCGAGGACGAGGAGGGGAGGGGGGGACGAGCGCGTTGCTTGACTTGATATGGGGGAAGCTGGGGTGGGGGGTGGGAGAGGGCGGGGGTGTACCATGTGGGGGGCGTTTGGAGGACCTGGCCCTGGAGGAGGCGGGAGACGGTGGAGGGGATCTGGGAGGGGATTCGACGCATGGGGGTTGTTTTGCAGGGATAGAGAGAAAGAGCGGTAGTCATCCAGCCGTGAAAGAGAGAATGGCTTTCGACATTCTCGGACAAAGTCGCGAAATTCATAAAAATATTCATCTCCTCTATCACTACTTGTTCGACGTTCTCTTGCACCTGCAATGTACAGAATCAATCGACAGATACAATGGACAGATGCAATTCACAGGGACGTTGGGGTCGTAATGCTGGCATCACGTTGCTACAAACTGTGTGTACGAAGACAACGACAATGATTTTCCACTTCCCTTCCCCGTCTTTCCTATACGACGCACACATACTCCGGGTAATCAGACCTAGGGAAATCTCCCAACCAAAATGGGAAAGAAAAAAAGAAAAACCGAAAAATCAAGAGGAGGCTAGTTAATGCAATGCGTTATACAAGGATATGCTATAGGGACGAATCAATGCTGGTTGTGATGATGCAGGAAACAGATGGCGGAGACCGAGAAGGAGGGCTTAAGTGATTTAAGCCTTGGCTTCACGGGCCTTGGCGGCGGCGGCCATCATGTTAAGAGCTATGGTAGAGTCAGCAAATGTTCCACAGCAGTCAAAGATGCAACTCACCAGAACCAGCCTTGAACCAACCCCATTGGCCCTCGTTGATAGAGGTAAAGGTAAGGAAAGAGTCCTTGGAGCCGTCCTTGTGGGTGATCTCGACCTTGATGTCCTGTCCGGGCTTGAACTCGTTGAGACCCAAGATGGAAAGCTTGTCGGTACCAGAGATCTTGTCGTAGTCGGCAGCATCCTTGAACCAGAGAGGGAGCATACCCTGCTTCTTCAAGTTGGTCTCGTGGATACGGGCAAAGGATCTGCAGATAACGGCTCGGCCACCGAGGAATCGGGGCTCAAGAGCGGCGTGTTCTCGGGAAGAACCCTCTCCGTAGTTCTCGTCACCAACAACGACCCAAGGAATGTCACGGTCTCGGTAGTAGGCACCGACGGTGGGGACGGCACCAAACTCGCCAGTCTCCTGGTTGAGGACAGTGTTGGCCTCACCGCTGTCGGCGTTGATGGCACCGATCAAACAGTTCTGGGAGATGTTCTCGAGGTGACCTCGGTACTTCAACCAGGGACCACCGGCAGAGATGTGGTCGGTGGTGCACTTGCCCTTGGCCTTGATAAGGACGGGAGCGTTGACAATGTCCTTGCCGTCCCAAGCCTTGAAGGGCTTGAGGAGCTGGAGTCGGTCGGAAGTGGGGGAGACGGCGACAGAGACGGTGGTACCGTCGGCGGGAGGAGCCTGGAAGGTGTTCTCACCGGCGTCGTAGCCCTTGGCGGGGAGCTCGAAACCAACGGGCTCGCTAAACTTGAACTCCTTACCGTCGGCACCCTTGAGAGAGTCGGTCATGGGGTTGAAGGTGAGGTCACCAGCAAAGACCATGGCGGTGACAAGGTCGGGAGAAGCGACGAAAGCGTGGGTAGCGGGGTTGGCGTCGTTTCGGCCAGTGAAGTTACGGTTGTAAGAAGTGATGATAGAGTTGGCCTCGCCCTTGGCGACGTCCTTTCGGTCCCACTGACCGATACAAGGTCCACAAGCGTTGGCAAGCACGACACCACCAATGTCCTCAAAGTTCTGCACCATACCGTCACGGGCGATGGTAGCTCGGACCTGCTCGGAACCGGGGGTGATGGTAAACTTGGACTTGGCGACGAGACCGTGGGAAGCGGCCTCCCGGGCAATGTGGGCGGATCGAGACATGTCCTCGTAAGAAGAGTTGGTGCAAGAACCGATCAGTCCGACCTTGAGCTCGGCGGGCCAAGACTGCTTCTTGACCTCGGCGGCGAACTGGGAAAGGGGAGTGGCAAGATCGGGGGTGAAGGGACCGTTGACGTAGGGCTCGAGTTCGGAAAGGTTGATCTCGATTCGCTGGTCGTATTCACAGCTCTCGTCAGGCTGAAGGTTGTGGTTGAACTCTTCGGCGTACTTGGCGATCTCGGATCGCTTGGTAGCCTTGAGGTAAGAGCTCATTCGGTGGTTGAAGGGGAAGAGGGAGGTGGTAGCACCGATTTCGGCACCCATGTTACAGATAGTGGCCATACCAGTACACGAGAGGGACTCGACACCGGGACCGTGGTACTCGATGATGGCACCAGTACCACCCTTGACGGTGAGGATACCGGCAACCTTGAGGATGATATCTGGAACAGCGTCAGAATGGTACAGACAAGAACATGTAGATTTGCTCACCCTTGGGAGTAGTCCAGCCGTTCATCTTACCGTGGAGGTAGACACCGATGACCTTGGGGGCCTTGAGCTCCCAAGGAATGTCGGCCATGACATCGACAGCGTCGGCACCTCCGACACCGCAAGCAACCATACCGAGACCACCAGCGTTGGGGGTGTGCGAGTCGGTACCGATCATCATAAGACCGGGGATGGCATAGTTTTCGAGGATGATCTGGTGGCTGTAAACAAATGACGCGGGTCAGCGTCCCGCACAGTTTATTCGGTACCTGATCGTAACCAAACGCGGCAACTTACATGATACCAGATCCGGGCTTCCAGAAACCAATACCGTACTTGGCACAGGCGGTAGCAAGGAAGTCGTATACTTCTCGGTTGATGTCGATGGCTCGGGCCAAATCAGGCTTGCCGCCAATCTGGGCCTGGATCAAGTGGTCACAGTGGACAGAGGTGGGGACAGCAGTCTGGGGGAGACCGGCAGACATAAACTGGAGAATGGCCATCTGCAAGCGACGTCAGCCCTGTGCATATTTTTATTTCGAGTCGTGAAAACCTACTTGGGCGGTAGCATCTTGACAAGCGACTCGCTGAGAAAAAGGTAGCGCGTCAGCTGATTATTCCGAATGCCCACCGCGCGGGGAGAGCTCCACTTACATCAGGGCGCAGCTTGAGATAAGAGACACCACGCTCGATTTCCTGGTGGTGAGGGTCGTCCAAGTGTCCGTAGACAATCTTCTCGGCGAGGGTAAGGGGGCGGTTGAGTCTGGAGAGATAATGTAAGCGTATGCAGGGGAAACGTGGATTGTGGAATGCGCGGAACATTAGTGGCTGATGACTCCACGCGGTGGCGGTGTATCCATCCGCCCTCTATTCCTCTCTTCACATCCTTCAACGGCCCCAGGAAAGCCCAGCAGCCCTTTCCATTCCTTTCACCCTCACCCATCGAGTGCATGCACCATCAAATGGAAGATTGACTCACCGAGACCTGACAATTTGCAGGTTGTTCTCAATTCTTTGGTAGTTGATAAACTTGCCAGACTCGAGGTTGGACATGGCGACCTTCTTGTCGCCGATAGAAGACTGGACAGTAGCCATGGATCGCTTGGCAATCATGGACTGGGCGAGGGAGTTTGCTCCCCTGGCAAGGTACCGGGAGGAGACCATGGTGATGAATGGAGAATCTAGCTGGGGTGGGAGGGGAGAGGGGGGCTAGATGTTATTTAAGAAAAGAATAAATGGCTGTTTGTTGATGAAAGAAAGAGGAAAGAGATGGAAATGGGGGATGGTTTATAAAAGCAGGCGGTCATTCGTCGGCGCAGAGGGAGACGCACTCAGCCAATGGCAGCGCCCACTTTCCACAGCCAACCCTCGGATTTACTCGGCCTCGCCCCCGCCATCTTGACCCTCAGTTATTAATCATTCTTACGCCCCTCCATCCGGCTATTTTCCGATATAACCGACAACGCCGGCACCGGTCTCAAGGCCGTACGAGCCCAAGTCATGCTGTGCTGTCATCGCAATCATATTCATAGTGTACAATCGCTGCAGGCTAACGACTCTGGTGGCGACCTACTGGCTGCCCATCGTCCACGGCTTCCCAGCCCACTGCTTCTCGGGCACACCCAGCTCGATAAGCGTCCCGAAAGCCTTGCTGAAGCTATCCACCTGTCAGCCAGGCATGCAGAGATGGATGGAATGGGCTCACTCTGAGAAGAACTTTTCCTCGTCTTCGGCGTAGATGTCGACCCACTTCTTGAACGACTTGTCCTTGACGAGCGCCATGTCGGTTCTAGAGTCCGTGGTGTCAGCACAAGGTCTTTAAATACGAGGCATGTCATTCGCCAGCGATAAAGCGAGCGGACGCGACCGACGGCCATTGACCGACTGTCAACAAAGTCAACTCACGGAAGCATCATGAGTGTCTTTGTCTGCTTGTCTTCATACTGGGCGGGTCCCTTCCTGTATCTGGTGTCAGATGCGTGTGCATGGCAAGAGGGGAGAAACGCACCACTTGCGCCAGAGCCACGGCTCGTCCTTGAGAAGGGCAAAGTACTGGTTGGAGAAGGTCACGGGGGAGAAGGTCCAAGGGCCGTCGAATCCAGATCGGTCTGTGGCAGTATGTCAGTGTGAGTTTGTGTTTGGTGTAGTGGGATGTGTTTGGTGTAGTGGGAACGCACCGGTGTGACAGCGGCCCATGGCGTGGGCACCGCTAAGTGCAACAATCTCCTGGTCATTGAAACTGTACAACGGTCAGCCACCTCTTAACAAACCATGAGCAGATGACTGACCCCATGCGGTAAAAGATGAACCTCAAATGGTCTTGAGCTTGGGAAGCGTCGGGGAGCCTTCCATCAGGTGTGACCTGGGCAGCAAACCCATCGATTCGTCCTGGCCTCCAGGGGACGACAGGCCCGCCGCACTCTTGGACAGCAGCGACACCGGCAAGGGTCCACAGGTCACCGTAAGAGATCCAGGGGTGCGCTTCTTTGATCTTTTGCAAGTGTTCGCGAGCCACGTTCTGTAGACAGTCAGCGAGACACGTAAAGATGGGGGAAAGACTCACAAGACCGTTGTTCGCACCATGCTTGGCTTCAGGCTCAAATCGCATGGTAGCATAGTTTGAGCCTCCAGTACCATCTTCCTTGTTGTAGGTCCCGGAAGCGTGCCAAGCGAGACGGATGAGAACAGGGGCGAGAGATCCATCTGTTCACATGATCAGTACTCGTTGGATAGAGAGACGCGACAAGACTTACCATCGTAGCCCTCCTTCTCGAGAGTGTCTGCAATGTGGTCATATACCTTCTGGTATTCCTCCTGCCCTCGTCTTAGCCCAGTCTTGCCTTCGGCAGTAGCTACGGCGCTACGGACTGCAGTGTCAGCTGTTCGGGCGGCTTCTTTGGGCGTTCCGTTGGTGCCGTAGAAGTAGTAGGCGGCGCCGAGGGCAGCAGCACCAACACCAGCGAGAAGATAGGGGGTGGCGGAAGCGCCGGGAGGAGATGGTTTAGGCTGTGATGTGATGTGGTGAGCAGGGGCCGGGGCGTTGGCCAAAGCAGACTTACGATTTCTGGGCCGCCTTCAGTCGCAAAGCGGCGGCGGAGAACGGGTGTTTTGAGGTTGAGGGCGGGGTTGGCTCTGCGGCCGAGGGCTGTTCTGAGCATGGCGGGTCTGAATGACATGGTGGAGAGCGAGTTGCAGATGTGAGGAATGAAGAGAAGAGATCCAGTTTACTTATATAGTGTGAGAAATCGGCGGGCTGTGATTCGTCCGCGCGTCGTATCTGCTCTCGCGAAGTTCCGGAGTTTGAACCGTCGTACATTAGCAAGCCTCCACGCCCGATCTCTTACTCAGCTGATCAATCCCATCGGATTATCAAGGACGTAAGGGCCAAGCATCCAGTCACATTGTCACAACAATTGGCGCTCGGCAATCTTTTTTGACGCAAGCGAACGTCTGACGTCGGCCGGATGATGTATGTGGACTAATTTTCGTTTATGCGGCTTGTTGATCTCGACTCGATTGCTTCGGCTATCTTCATCTCGGCTGATTCGAGCAAGGCTTACTCAGAAATCATCGGCTGATTCGAACAAGGCTTACTCAGAAACCATCATGATGGTGGGAATTATCAAGGTCTGAGCTATGCAGTGGGACATTCTGCTGGCGGGAATGCCGGTACCAACAAGTCGTGCCCTTTGGTGCTTGTTTACATCTGCTCCGACGACGCAAGGGATACTATTGACACGGTCGGAGGACTCTGATCCAGCAGTATGGATCCAGTTCGTATGAGTATGTACGCAGACCGTAGATCCCTCTAGCAACGACCTGGGCCTCGGGTCCCATCGCGCCTAGATCTTGAGTCAGTTGCTTCATCATCAAGGTCAGCCCTCTTCGCTAAGCACAGGTGGCGCCATAGCCTCCCGTACGGACATTTCAGCACAAAGGAGACATGCAAAAAGATATCTGACGAGAGTGAGATTCGAACCCACGCCCCGGAGGACTGCCGTTTCTTGCAGAGATGCTTCTCCTTAAGACAGCTGTTTAGACCACTCACACATCTCGCCGTAGAGATGTAGGCCAAGTTGAGGCATGATCCCGATCGGCTGGCTCCATTCATGACTGTCTTCAGTCTCTCTTGACATTCACAGCACTGCGAGGGTATTCTGTTACGTTCTCCTGTGTCAGCTTGACACAATGAGTCTAGGCAAGCTGTACAACAGACTGTCGTGTTGCTGATGTTGAACATTGGAATGTTGATGATGATGATGAAACCCCCGGCGACCGCCGAGCTCTGACGGACGCGCCCATGGCTAAGTACCGACAGTGAGATGAAAGCAGCGACTGTCCAGTCTTGTCGACGGCCCTTGACGCACGATCTCTATTGCTGACAGTCATGAAGAAGCATATGTAAGATGTGCGTAGTGTCAACAAGGCCATCAGGCTGACCCGCAATCAGCTTCCTAGCCATCTCACAGACGATCGTCCTCGTTACATGGGCTCAAGCCGCTCTCCAAGCACCCTTCGACCTTCAACGCGAAGATCACTTTGTGGGAACTTCGGGCCATCCTGCAGATTTTCCGCATCTTGATTACACTGCTTTGGATCCTGATGACGATGGGACAAGTTCGCCTCCTGAGGGCATGGTGCTGTATCCTCTACACGTCTCGGGCCCTTCGGAAGATCGTGTCAATCTCATGTTCTTTTCTGACGGATGTGAGTACTCCCAGGCCGAGATCTGAAACTTATGGTGTATTCAGATACGGAGAAAGAGGAAACAAAGTTTGTGGATGATGCGGCAAAGCTCAAGGACGACATTGTTGCGGCCCATGGAGCTATGAAGGATGTGGCCCATCTCATCAACGTTTGGGCCACCTTTGTCCCCTCAAAGACTGTATGCCCTGATATGTTTGACTTGTCCGTACTGACCCCATGGCGATAGTCGGGTGTAGGGACGCAGGACAAACCTCTCGAAGGCGCGGCATTTGGTCTTTACAGGCCTGGTGCGGAGCTTAGGGCTGTCTTTGTCGACCGGCCTCGCAGGGCGCGGGCAGCTTGTCGGTGGTACAAGGGCAAGAGAGGCAGAGAAGATGGAGGATGTGATCAGCCGATACTTCTTGGTGCGCAACCGCGAGAATCCTGCAGCTGAGTGAACGACTTACTGGTTTATAGGTAACGATCCTCTGTATGGTGGTCTCGGCGGAGAGTTCACGTACGTCTTTCCGTAAGGCGACTGGAATGTTCTAATTTATCGCAGTGTGGTGACTGCGTCTCCCCTCAATGGTCCCGTGGTGCTTCGTCACGAGCTTGGACACAGCCTCATCGATGTCGGTGAAGAGTACGAAGGCGGTACGTCCTCAATTCTCAACGTCTATCTCAATTGATTGCTCCTCAGGTTACGCATACTTTGGCATAAATTCTGAGAAACCAGAGAAGCATGGTAATGCCAAGTGGAAGGACTTTCTCTCCGAACCGGGGTCCCCAAGGATTGAGGATGCCAAAGTGCCACTCCAAGAATACCCGTATGTGTTGCTGTACTCCAACGTCCTCCCGCGAGCTAATAGGGGCTTGAAAGATGGTATGACCTCGACATCTCGCCATGGAGTGTCTCCTTCAACTCGTCAAACTCTGATCCTGCCCTGATCGACTACCCAACAGCCCTACTCCGAGCGTCTGTCTCCTCCATCCCAGACCCTTCCCATATAGCATTCGTCATCAACGACCAGACACTTGACCTCACAGAGACATTCCCACCAGAGTGGCAAGGATCGCTGGATCGACGGTGGCTTGAGGTAGACCTTGTCCATGGGCGAGAGCTTGTCAGTGGCGTCAACAGGCTCAACGTATCATTGACCGAGAATGGCAAGAAAGCTCAGGCTGGGAAAGGCGGCAAGATGATCACGAGTCTAGAGATTATAGAGTATGGTGGAGAGGGGCGGTGAGTTAACGATGCAGCTGTGCAATGATACGTGCTGACGCGCTTTCATAGGTTCAATCACGCCGAGGGCGTCATCGGACTGTTCCCGACTTATGCTATGGATGGACGGGTACGACTGCGTCCCGTCAGTATGACTTTCTTCCGTTGAGTCTATGGTGCTAATGTTTCTCTAGACCAATGAAGGTTGCCTTATGAGAAAGGTCAATCACCCCAGTATGTACATCACCTCGACGCGGCTTGTACGTGACTAATAAATACTGTCAGGTTTCTGCCCAGTATGTGCACACTATCTAGAAAAGAGACTTCGAGATATCATCATCAAGAGACAATCGTGAACACATCCCTCCCTCACTTTCCGCTTTCCGCTTGTTGTTGTAACACGGCCTCCGTTTCTAACTCCTCTCATATATCACCAAGCTACCACATTCGATATCTACATGAAAGATCTCTGTGCTGTGAGAGGTCCGCCAAAGAGACTAGCAGCCCGACTCCTGCCGATCCCCCCCATTGTTGAAGAAACGGACTTTGAAACCATCATCGTAAACTTTCTTCCATCTGCCGTAACACCCGACGCTTGCCCCCTCGTCACAACGCCCCCATCCTCCGTCTCCATCTCGGCAAACTCCCCTTCGGCACCGGATTGAAGGGCGGATTGGATTGTTTGAGCTGCGTCGCCGCCAAAGGAGAAGAAGCGGTCCAAGTGGTTGGAAGCTGCGCCAGAGATCATTGAGACCTGGGACGGAGCAGCGCTTGGGGCGTAGCCTCGGTCTGTCCTAGGCTGGGCGCGGGGTGCGCGGGAAGCAATGTCGGGCACCGATAGCGGCTCCAAAACAGTCTGGTTGAGATCGAACTTGGTCTTTGGCTCTCCGGTACGACGCGAGACTCGGGTGAGATACCAGTCCTTCAACGCGTTGAAGTCCATTTTTGAACGGTTAGGAGGGGCTGTGATACCACGTTGAACCCTGCTGGGCGGTTGCGACTCAAGTCCGTCTTCGCCCATGTGGTAGGAAATCTGCTGCTGGGAGCGCTCCGGTAGTGCCGTCATCTCGCTGTGCTCAGGATAGCGGGGAGGAGGCGGACCTTGCATTTGTTTGTGCTCTGGACCAGTCAGGCTCTTGTCCCATCCAGTCGACAAATCTGAGGCTTCGCCATTGCTGTTATACAGAGACGACAGAGCGAGCTCGTCTTCGATGGAAGAAAGGTCATAGCCCTCGTAGATCTCGTCAGGTCGTCCGGCCAGCTCACGGCCCTCGGGCTGGGCAGCATACTCTTCCACCTGCTTTGGCGTGGGTCCATTTTGATCCTTCGAAACAAAGTCAGCCTATCGTAAGAGATGTCCCAAATGTCCACTCACGGCCTGATCGAAGTCCTCAAAGATTTCGGTAAATCCGCCAGATACTGCACCACCCGTACGCTGATCAATAGCCCTCAACTGTGACTTGAGCCCTTCGAGCTCGTCGTAGGCATTGCTGGCCTGTTGGAAGGTTTCTGGTTCCTGTCGACTGATTGCTTCAAGCTCCGCTTGGTCGAAGCCCGCCCCAGTCCCATCTCCCTGAAAGATTTCAGAGTATAGATGCTTTGCAACGTCTGCTTTGATGCCCTTGTATTGAGAACCGCCAGCAGACAAGAGCCGGGAGGCGGCGTTGAAACCTCGAGAGACGGTGGCAGCTTCGTCCGGGGAAATGAAGTCTGATTTGGTGCGGGGTGACGTATCGGTGTCGTAGTGCCCACCAACTAGGGCAGTGGAGGGGGACGTTGTGATTACTGACATGTTGCTTTGGTGGAGATGAGTGGCGAAATAGAAGCAGCGCGGAGTAGCAGGCTAGCGTATATATATATATGCAAGCAAATGAAAGGTCTGATACGGTGTTTGAGCAGCGTCATTTGCAGCTTGATCCTTTATGCTTCTGGAAAGAGTCGAAATTATCATATGGGGATTCGAAGATGAGCTTCAAAAACTCACCTTCTGACAAAGGATGGGGATCGAGTCACGAGTAGGTCGCCCAAGTGCTGGCGATGCCTTTTCTTCTTCCCCTTTGCGGCGAGCATCTATTTCCATTGGTGGGGACAGAAAGCAAGTCGGGAAGCTATACATACAACAAGGGCTTCACCCACTCAGATAGTACATCACGCGTCCCATGCTAGATCTCCCTGTCCCCATGCAATCTCGCCATTTTCTTCCTTGCCATCAATGGAGAGACAGACTCCACCCGCAAACAGCCTCATGAGGTTACGCTCTTTCTCCGTGATCCATATTCTCCCGTCAGGCCCATGAAGCCACCACCCGTCTCTTTCGTCGATGACAGTATCCTTCTTGGTGCCCGAGAATGCCTCGAGCAGCTCGTCAAGGGGCGGAGGAGAGTCACGTCCGTTGACTAACGTCTTTGAGCTGGAGGAGAGTGATTGGGTGTCTAGTCCAACCAGGCGAGATAAGGTGGCGTGGCGTGCTGACAGGGGGAGGGTGTCGAGCAGTTGGAGGATGGCAATCAATGTAGGATCAGCTAGCAGAGCTCTCAATGGTTCTGATTGAGCTAAAGCACCATAAGCACTTGAACTTTCTCATGTGAGTGCAACTTGCCTATCCGCAAGAGCTCTTCGTGGCGGAGTGGCTTGGGGTCGTCCTTCAGCAGGGGATCGGTAAAGATGCTGGGATCGGGCTCTGGGGGCCATTTCAACGAGGACAATGACTTGAGCGGCTGCTGCGGTGGCTCTTCTACCACCTTTTCCTCCGACTCTACAACATCGACCTCGCCTTCATCTGGGAGTAGGACGTCGAGGGCGAGCTCTGATACAGCTCGGGCATCTGGTGCGCCCTGTCTCGCCGCCTTGAGACCACTGCAACCGACTGACACTTCATCAGTTTATATCTATATGGAACTCTTGACGAGGCGTACCCTTGTGCCCTTTGAAGCACACTACGGAGCAACTGCAGGAGACATGAGCATATGGCAGGAGACGGGGTCGTTGACGTACTATCTTGTGGGACAGGTCGAGCAGCGGTACTTGCTAGGGAGAATAGAGCACACCTCACACAATGGCGGCCCTGTCTTGCTCTTGGGTGCCATTGTTGTAGATGCACATAATCAACAGACGCTGGCAAATGTAAGAGGAGAGTAATTTTGTGCAAGCGCGGGGCCCCGCAAACATTCCAGCGACAAAAAATCAATATCTCTTCGCCTTGCACTTGGTGTACATTTAGGTTGCATCGCTCGCTGGCCTGGAGCAGTCTACGCCCAGATATGTCTGACCCGCAATCAACAGCTCAACTATCTACATCCAATACCCCAACAGCGGAGCAACAATCAGGCGAAACCGCCACTGCAGACAAGCCTGCGCAATACGAAAGAGGAATGAACCCCAGGCTTCGGTATATCAAGCCATACTGGTGGCCATACAGGACATATGTCAAGGAAAGGTATGCTAAACCCGCGATCAAGCGGCCGGCGATCTGACGTCTCGCAGATGGATAGGACGGCAATTGCTTGAGGTCATCACTACAGAGTTCCGAGACCGGTCCATGGAATACTACGCAAGTACACGTTGTGAGCCCGTGGCACGCTCTGACACTGTTACAGAGACATGCTCTGGAATCTGGCGTAACTAGGATTAACGGAGTGGTCGCTCGTCCCGACTTGATCCTGCGCAACGGCGATCGCCTCGAGTAAGTCGACCCGTGCCCATCGCCCTCCCAGCTTACAAGGATACAGCAACACGGTCCATCGCCATGAGCCTCCAGTTACCACAGACCCTATACTGGTACTCCATATAGACCGCGAGCGAGAGTTTCTGGTCATCTCCAAGCCGGGCAGTCTTGCAAGTCGGAACACCGAAACGATCATCTTGCGTTGCTAATGAATCCTCAGCCTGTGCATGCTGCAGGAAGATATTTTCGGCATACAGTCCTCGAGATGTTGCAGTCTGACTATGGTCTCAAGTGTTTCTGTAAGTCTGCGTTGAGACGTCGCTGCTGGGACTGATGCCGAGTGCAGCTGTCAACCGATTGGATCGTCTCACATCTGGCTTGATGATTTTGGCCCTTTCAGGGAAGACGGCTAGTCAGTTGGCTCAAGAATTCTCCAAGGGTACCGTCAAGAAGGAATATGTGGCGCGAGTGAATGGTAAATTCTCAGAGTGAGTTGCCAATGATGTTGAGAGCTGCGGGCTGATCGCGCGAGCAGGGAAGAGATCACGGTGGATCAACCTCTTTTGACTGTGGACCGCCAAATGGGCCTCGTCATCATCACTCCTGAAGGCAAGGAAGCTGTTACCATCTTTAAAAGGATTTCATACGACCCTGTAAGGGACCAAAGTGTTGTGCGATGTAAGTCTCCGTCTCGCTCAAGTGTGCGATAGCTGACCGCTCTATAGGCTACCCACAAACAGGTCGAAGTAAGCCTCCATCAGACATAATGCGCTGACCTAGGCTGATACCTGCACAGCCCACCAGATTCGTGTTCACCTGCAGTACCTCGGCCACCCTATCGCTAACGACCCCTTGTATGGCACGACTGCAATCTGGGGACCGTCATTGGGCAAGGGCGGTGTGGATCTCGTCCCGTCCGACAGTGGTGTGTCTCGCGAAGAAGCGCTCAAGGCGCGGGCGGGGACGGCGACGCCCCAGACGAACGATGTAGATCGAGAGCTCGACAACATCGACCTCAATAGCCCTATCCGATTGAGTAACCAGGCGAGGGGCATCATCGCCAATCTAAGAAGAGAAAAGGACGCCGCGGAGGATTGGATAAAGTCAGTCCCCTTCTGACGTGCACTTCCGAGCTGACAGCCATTCAGGTGGTCAGAAGTCATCTTCAACACCAAACAGGCGCAAGATGACCTGGAAGCTAAAAAACCGAAAGATACCAAGCCACAAAAGATCCCCCGCTTACAAGGTCGCCAAGAAGCTCTCAAGCTGCCTGATCCTCTCCCCGATGACACCCCCTCTCCTCTCAAAGCTCCCCTCTACCTCCCTCCTGGGTTTTGTCCCCAATGCTTTGTGCCCGTCCCAGACGACCCAGACCCCGAGACATTATTCATTTATCTACATGCTTTGCGGTACACGACCGACAAGCTTGGTGCGTTTGAGACTCCGATGCCCAGATGGGCGAGCAAGGAGTGGGACGGCGATTGGAGAGGATGGGAGGACGGGGCTGTTTTGCCGGACGCGCTCGAGCAGGATATACGGAAGCAGGAGGAGGCTGCCGGGGCGGTAAGCGAGACACCGTAAAGGAGGCGGGCGTGAAGGTCGGGCGATGCATCCCCCTGCCAAGGCTCAATGATAATCTCGCATGCGAAGGCAGCTCCTTTAGGGCTTGTATCCGTACAAGCAGGGGTGAATACTCTCGGCGGCAGCCGCGTACTTCCTTTCATTGTCTCTGACAAGTCACAGCTGTCCATTGGTTCCTTTGTTTGGGGGTGGTATCGAAAATAGGTCGAAGGCTGGCCCACTACCTTTGTCCGGGAAACCGTTTATCATCTTAGTAACTGTAGGAGGGGAAAACATAAATCCCACCTTCATCTCTTGATATTGGCCCCTTTCTACTAACTGTTGTACAGGACCCTCAATCTTTCAGACCCTTCGCCCTAGACTCTCTACTCGCCCATCCTTGACCCCAGCCAACATGCGTCGTCTCTCACTTTCGCTCTTTTCGATCGTTCTCTTCCTAGGCCTTGGTAAGTGGCTCTGCTCGGTATACCGCGGTGACTCCCTGACCTCTTTCAGCTCTTGCTAGCCCTGTCGTGGAAGAGAGAGATCTACTGAAACGTGACTATATCGGTCTTTGGAATGAAAGCGGCCCTGTGGTCACGGATGTCAAGCAAGGCAAGTTCCTCCCCTTGTTTTTCTTGCTGTACTGACGCTTCAATCAGTCAAAGTTCTCGACTGCTGGTGGGCAGCTTGCTCCCTTGCCGTCCTCATCTCTTCGCAGAACTGGATCGAGAGCATGATACGCTATGGAAATGTGAGCCCGGCTACCATCTTCTGTCATCAACTGACCCCGATACAGAATGCTTCCATGGTGAACACCACTTGGCCGCAAGACGGCAGCGTCCAGGTCCAAATTTGGAACCCGGATACGCTCACACCGGTCATCGAAACCGCGGTCGTCGCCAACAAGAGCCAGACCGAAGACCACGTCGACGGCAACTGGTGGCACGATTCTCTCTCCCAGTCTATCAAGCTCCTCGGTACCCAAATGGATATTGCGGGCATCTTTCCCAATGGGACCTTTGATCCTACAAGCGGGTCGGCGTTGACAGGGCTGAAGGTGCTTACGGGCCTTGAGACGGCGTCGAATTTGACGAGTGACTATGCGGATGCGGATGCGTTCTGGACGGACCTGGCGAGGGCGAATGGGAGCACGCCCGTCATCTTCAATACCGTGTCTTTGGACAGTATTGGGGTGACGGACCCTCAGCTGGGTGACAGTCACGATTATGCTGTCTTCAATGGTACGGTGCATGAAGACGGGTCCAAGACGGTGTGGGCGAGGAATAGTTGGGGCTCGACAGACGAGTTCAAACTTGAAGATGTGTACAATAATACCTACCAGATTATCCACCTGGCCAACTGGGATAGGTTGGAGTGGCAGGATAGTGTTAATTGGACCATCACCTGATCGGTGTACTGAGCTACGGACTATATATATGCATACTCATTATAATATCGAGACGAGTCTGTTATGCACTACTTTCTGAAACTGAGTAGGCCAGTAATGTCATACCAGACTGCACCTATGTTTGGGATTACGTCGTTGATCCCAACGATGCTGCTCATCTGGTCAGCACGAGGATATATACGGAGATCAAAGAGGGCATACAACGTGGTCCCTTCAGGATACGCATTCTGGCTGGGCGTGTGCCACACATAGCTGGTAGTGTCCTTGGTAGGTGGCAGAATATCAATAGGCTATACTGCGCGTCAGATCGAAAACTCTCAGCCATTTGTGCGCAGTAAACATACAGCATAGTCTTCCTGCCCGGGCCACTGAGGGATGTAGTAGACTTCCACGCCTTCTCCACTTCCCCCAGTCCACTCGAGCTGGACTTTGGTGTCTGGAGGGATATGGGAGCGGAAACGGGTAAGGAAGCGGAGTGGAGGGTAGGCGTTGCTTTCTTGGGTGATGAATGATTTCGGTTGAAGTATTTCGGGTTCGTGTTCAATGGGGGCGGCGAGGGTGGAAGAGAAGAGAGAGATTATGGCGATCGCTAGTATGAACAGGTTGCTGAAAGTGAGCATGGCGGGAAATGTTGATTATGAACAGGTAGTGGGGGTGAGTGGAAGAAGGGGGATTGCGCTGTTATAAATACTTCTACCTTGCACCGGAAGGAAATGATCAGGACACAGCGATGCACAGAACCCTCAGCACACGGCCGCACGGATGACAAGAATCCCTTGGTAAACGGATTACGCGAGGGGCCACCGCCCTCATACAGTGCTCGTTATTGTCTGCGCCAGGAGCGAGCTGAATATCCTGACTGTGAGCTGGATATCCTGAGAGAGGACAATAGAGAGACGACTGTGAAACAAGCTGTAACAGCCACAGCTCGAAGAAAACCCGAAGAACAATAGAGACGATCGGGGCAGGCACGGTGAGTCACCTCACAGCTTCCTTCCGTCCGCGTTGTTGCCTCCGCCGGTTCTGTTGTTGTTCCCGTAAACGAGCTGCACGAGTGAACATTGAAACACTGAGCTGTCCTCTGCTATGCGTGAGCATTACCTCGTCTTTGTGTCTTTGCGCCCTGTGACAGCGATGAAAAGTCCTCAAAAATCGGGGCAGACCGGAGAATAATAAGCCGTCGTTATTTAATCCGACTGAGCACCTGCATCTTGACCAATGACTGCGCCAAGAGCCTGGACCGAAACCACCATTTCCAGACTTCGAAGAGAAAAGGGGCTGGGGACCTCTGCAGTCGAGGTTGGGGTGGCTGCACTGCTGATCATGATGTCAGGTTGTTCTAAGACCGGGGATGTGGCTCGGTGCGGATATCAAGCCTCATCATTAGGCCTTTTGGGAGGTTGTGATATACTGTCTTGACTCAAGTCATTGTACATCTGGATTTAGGATAGGGACTTTGTGACTTGCTTCAAGCAGTGGTTTACGTCCTGTCTTCAGTCACCACAAGATTGGCCACTACTCTCATCATCAAGTCATATTCAGTCAGTGGTTTGCGCGCCGTCCAACATATCGTCGGCAGCTGACGCTGATGATATCCTGGGCCACTTGACGATCTACCACCTCTCCATACTGAAGGCATGCAGTGGAGCTTGTCTACATACCGTTCGTGGTACTCGATCAACTGCCTGCCAAGTTGCATATGTAGATGGGACCAGCACTACCGCCGACTGCTCCTCTGCAAGACAAGTTGAGCCAGCAGTGCCAGCAGCAGGCCACCAGGGCCACAAAGACAGAAGACAAGTCGGGCGGGACGGTACGGAAAGCTTGCAAGACGTGCCAAGGCACTCTTCGTATCATTTCGTAACGTATCTATCAGATCCTCGTCAGAGATCTGCTTTCATATCTTACCGAAAGAGACGGCAGTGCCGCTATCAACTGGTTCGCTAGTACGTGTACAAGACATTGGGGGTGAATTTGGGTTATCAGCAGGAATTGAACGAGAGACCGGTTGGAATCTCGGGATGTGCTCCTCAATGAGGAGCGCGGTTTCACTTGTGCAGCCGCCATTGAACGACAGGTTCCGTCCCCACATAAATGCACTTATGAACATGTACAGCAAAGATCACCGCCGGGAACAGCGTGCATGTGGACCACGGCCAATCAGGTGACTGAATTGTCATACGTCTGATCAGCGATCAAGCAGGCAATAGCCAAAGAAGCTCAAGGCTGAGGCACGATGCACGGTTGAGATAACCAAATGTTGCTGTCAACGACTTTCGCCATCGCCAATATCACCTCGCTTGCACCGTCTGGGTACCTGATGCCTGGGGTATTTTGTATTTTGACAGAGATACTCGGTATCTTGAGATGTCGATGGCCGGTGGCCCGGTGACCCCGGTGGCCGATGGTGGTACGATCGCCTCGAGAAGCAGTGCGGAATGAGAGAGAGAAGATGGGGGATATGCGGGGATGAGGTGGGTGTACAGCAGTCGACGTGGATACTGCTTCCTGCCCGTGCTCTCTATCCGCCACTCTGTACTGTGGGATCTGGCGTCGTATCTTTACGGAGACGGGGCGGGGGAATCTGGCGAGGCACGTTCTGGCCCCGCGCGCTAAGCGAGGTCTCCCTCTTTTTTCTCTCGTTTTCCTCTCCCTCCCGCCAAGAGAACACATTTGGGTTGGTCCCCATACTCAGGCACAAGCGAGTGATCAGGCACTCACGTAATTTTCTCCACACCGTGCCTGCTACCTTATCGTCGCCTACTTATCACGGAAACCGGAGGGGCAAATCCACCCGCATATATAACCAGCCATCGCCATCCCATTCCATCCCATCCATCCCATCTTCATTCTATTAACTCAAACAGCCATGTCTCTCGAGTACGACGACAAAAAGGAAGGCTTCAGCTCCGAAATCGCCCCCGCCGTCACCCGTGGCGAGTACGATGGCGAGGAGGTCGTCCCCAAGGAGGGCCTCCAGAGAAATCTCAAGGCGAGGCATATGGCCATGATCAGTATCGGTAAGTCTTGGTTTTGGTCTTCTTCTGGTTGCCATGTGGCGAGCCAGTGGTGACCCACACACACCATCCTTACGCGCGCGGCTAACACTGTATCAGGTGGAGTCATCGGTACAGGTCTGTTCTTGGGAACCGGTTCCGCTCTCGCCCACGGTGGCCCCCTCGGTCTGTTCATGGGATACGCGCTCATGGGAAGTATCTGTCTCTGTGTCATGCTCTGTCTCGGTGAAATGGTGAGTTCCGCTCATATCGTCATCCAAAGCGACTCACAGGAATGCTCATCTTTCTGCAGATCTCCTACCTGCCCGTCCCCGGTGGCCATATTACACTCGCTGAGCGATTCGTCGACCCTGCTTTGGGTATGTCGTACCCTGCTGTTCCCGTGCTCTGCTGATTTTTTTCCTTCTCAGCTTTCACTATGGGCTGGAACTATTGGTACAACTGGGTTATCATTCTGCCTGCCGAGTTGTCTGCTGCTGCCGTCCTCATCAACCTCTGGAATGCTACCATCAACAATGCGTGAGTATCCTCGATCTTTTGTTAGGCCACTGCTGACCTTTACATAAGTCTTTGGATTTCGATCTGCCTTATTGTTGTCGTCGTCATCAGTACGTCGAAACACTATCGTATCGTCAGCGAGATTGAGAAGCACATTATGCTGACGGTTCACAAAGATCTCTTTGGAGTAGCTGCGTATGGAGAGGCCGAGTTTTGGTTCTCCTCAATCAAGGTTCTCACCATCGTCGGTCTCATCATCGTGAGTCTTCGTGTCAACAAAACACTCCAGCAAAAAAGCTGATATGGCGACAGCTCGGTATCATTATCACTGCGGGCGGTGGACCTAATCACAAGAGCATCGGGTTTGAGTACTGGCGCAACCCCGGACCTTTCGTCCACTACGAAGGCATCAAAGGCAACCTGTACGTTCTCGCTACCCCATCCCTCTCCGTACCCTCTAACCTCTCATAGCGGAACCTTCCTTGGCTTCTGGGCAGTTCTAACGCAGGCTGCCTTCTCCTACATTGGTACCGAGATCGTCGCCATCGCTGCCGCCGAAGCCAAGAACCCCCGACGAAATCTTCCCCGAGCCATCAAGCGAGTCTACGTCCGTAAGTGTTTCTCGTCTCGTATGCATTGCTCGACTAACGCTAAGCCAGGTATCTTGGTCTTCTACCTTGGTGGTACATTCATCATCGGTCTCATTTGCCCCTCCAACGAGGACGGTCTCAGTCTCAACTCTGGTAACGCCCTCGCGTCTCCTTTCGTCATTGCCATCAAGAAGGCTGGTATTCCCGCTCTTCCTTCCATCATCAACGCCTGTCTTTTGACTTCTGCCTGGTCTGCCGCCTCCTCTGATCTCTACACGTCGTCTCGAGCTCTCTACGGTCTTGCTCTCTCCGGCAAGGCTCCCAAGATCTTTGCTAGGACTACCCGCAAGGGTTTGCCTTACATCAGTCTGGCGCTCTGTGCCGCTTTCGGTCTTCTCGCCTTCATGTCCCTCCAGTCCACCGCTGGTAAAGTCTTTGGATACTTTAGCAACCTTACAGCGGCTGCGGGTCTCATGACCTGGTGGGGGTAAGCGCTTCCGCCTTGGCTCTTGAACCTAGACTGACTTGTCATAGTATCTGCTTCATCTACATCCGATTCGAAAAGGGTCTCCGTGCCCAGGGTATCGCCCGATCCTCTCTCCCTTACGCTTCCCGACTCAACGTCCGAGCTTCTGCCGCCTAGTACGTCCCTTTAGCATTCCTCTTCTACCTGCAACTGACATTGGTGCAGTTATGCCATCACGATGATCACCATCATCCTCTTCTTCAGCGGCTGGAGCGTCTTCCTGAAAGACAACTGGGACACTGCTACTTTCGTCACCAACTATCTCCCTCTCTGGCTCTTCCCCATCCTTTGGATCGGCTACAAGCTCATCAAAAAGACCCACTTTATCCGCGCGTCCGAGATGGACTTCCTCACTGGCCTTGCCGAGATTGAGGCTGAGTGCTACGAAGAGGCGCCTCCCAAGAACTGGGTCGAAAAGGTGTGGAACGCGATCATGTAAAAGATCAACGTTGTAAATTGTTAGATTCTATTTTCTTTTGGGGGTTTCAAAGGTCGTTGTCAAAATTACTATTTCATGATTTAGGTATATTAGGTATACGCATTGGTTGTTACTTGTCTACTGTAATCGTTGTCCATATGCATTGCATTATTCTGCTCCTCTTTGATAATGCAATCATGTTCAGACCCTCCCCTTTTTGGAGTGGCGCGCCTGGCGTTATCAGCTGCAGCGTCCTCTTCTCGTGGCAAAAGGCCCAGGTTAAGAGGCCCCATAGGCAGAGATAAGGTATGACGGAGTCTGCACTCTGCACTCTGCAGGCTGCGATAGCCCATCGTCATCCATACCGTCATTGACATCAAGCTCAACGGAGAAGGCCGACAAGGTCTGGGTTGCGATATACAACAGGCCCAGCTCTACCATGCATGGGAAGAGATTGAGACTCGAAAAAGAATTAAGTGAGCTTGTGATGTACATAATCTGAGTAGTGTGTTGTATCCGGTTTCGCCAACATGCTGTATGTGCTGCGCGCTGAAGACGGGGCAATAATCACCAGGATAACGTTGTCAATACGAACCACTGAAATCCAAAAGCATAAAAGGTCTGCAGCTTTTGGCGCCGAAGACGATGCCGATGCCGGCGAGCACTGCTGTGGCCGGGGGCTGGAGCGCAGTGTGGCGCCGAAAGGAAGGTTGTCAATTTGAGGGCGGAGATAGAGAAGGCATCCACCCGGGCGGAACATGAATCAACGAAGGTGGACGCGCGTGGTGCTCTTCATCAGGTCACAGAGGCCGGGGATACAGCATCAGCTGATAAGAGATAAGCAGCGCCATAGGGCAGTGGAGCAGCACCGGCTATCCATGCACAGGCAAATACAATGGATCCACGCGGTGATCACGGTGACTTGCTCCTGACCTCGCAGGCCGTGTACGGAGACTCCGCGCCTCATGCACGCCATGCCAAGTGGACAGTGACGGATCAAGGCAGCGCCACAGCGGGTGATTGCAGGCTGATTGCAGGCTGAGCTGCAGCGCCCGTAAGCACTTGCTGCCCATCGCTCGGCTCGTTCTCATCTCTTATCAGTCTTCTGACTTTGCCGGGGTTTATTGATGTGACACCGCGTGGGACCTTTTTACGTACGCCGGGGAGATCGGCGTTTGGTTCCAGCGATAGGGTTCGCTATTTCGGGCGGCCTGCCTTTCCACCAGAGCATCCTGTGCATGTGTGTCCTTCGGGTGCATCTGTGTGTGTCTGTGTGTCCCAGAAGGGGGGCGCGCACGGACACGTCTGTGCGCATCCCTTTGCCTCCGCCTCCTCTCCTGCCATCTCATCTCGCCATCCCGCGGATCATTATCTGGTGGCAAAAGGTGGAGGCAGGGCAATATTATTCTGCACCATGCGGCCAACTCTATCTGCCCTGGAATTACCCTTTGGTTCCATGCTGCCACTTCTCTACCCGACATATTTTCTCATTCTCTAAGCGCGTTCCGGGTTCTCTCGCTCAAATGCCGCACGCGGTCCCCTCAGCACCACCCTCTCGGTTTTCCTGCGGTCCGCGAACGACAAAGAACGCAGCGGGATTGGACGGCGCGATGATTGCGACATTGATAAGAATACTCTCGGAAGAGCACGACTCGCGATACGGAATATTGTGGAGCACTTTATATACTAGAACCAACTCTTCTTTTTCTTCCTCCCCCACCCAAAAAGTATCATCCACTTCCCGCAAGACAAGTCTTGCAACAGACGGCCACTAACGATGTGTGAGTGGTCACTGCCATGCTTTCGGGATTCCTGTCTGACCCTCCGCAGCCGCGCACACCAACGCTATCGTTGACCTCGAGTCTGCCCCGGTCCCCTCCTCCGCCCTGCCCGCCTCTACAGACGACACCAAGGCTGCTGGCGGGCCCATCACTCTCACCTACAGCGGGGACAAGAAAGAGTCCATCCCCGATGTCTCTGTGGGCGCTGCCGGCGCCTTGGACTATGTGTCTGATGAGGTCGAACCTACCGATGAGGAATTCGCCATTCTCAAAAAGTGAGGTCGAGCCCACTCTTCAAGTAGCTTTTGCTGACGTGAAGCAGGATTCCTGGCAAGATGCCTTGGGTTTGTGTCGCCATGTGTTTGATCGAGCTTGCTGAGCGAGTGAGTGGCCTCCGTCAGATCGGATTTCAGATGTCTAACGTCCGCATAGGCGTCCTACTATGGTATCACTGGTGTCGTCCAGAACTTTGTCAAGAACCCTCTCCCCACGGGCGGTAACGGTGCTGGCGCTGTTGCTCCTGGCTCTGCGGGTGAAAACCAGTCGGCCGGTGCTCTCGGCCGTGGCTCTGTGCAATCATCAGCCATCTACAAGTGAGTCCCATCGTGATATGCCACCGCCTTTACTGACATTTTCCAGTGCTTTCGTCTTCCTGGCCTATGTCTTCCCTATCATGGGCGGTATCATTGCCGACACTAGATGGGGTCGATTCAAGACTGTCGTCGTCGGTACCGCTGTTGGCGGTGTCGCCCACGTCCTCATGGTCGTGGTCACCATCCCCCAAGTCCTCGCCAAGGGATCCACCGCTGCTCTCGGTGCCTTCTTGCCCTTCTTCTACATCCTCTCTTTCGCCGCTGGTTTCATCAAGCCTTGTCTGGCCACGTTGCTTTGTGACCAGTCGCCCGTCAAGAGGCCTACCATCACCACCACCAAGACTGGCGAGCGAGTCATCCTCGATCCTCAGACTACCGTCCAGCGATACCTCCTTGTGGCAAGTCTTTCCTTCGAGGTCTCGATCATTACTGACAAGGTCTATAGTTTTACTGGTGTATCAACGTCGGCGGTTTCTTTGCCATCGCTTCCTCCTACTCGGCTCGTTTCGTCGGCTTCTGGCTCGCCTACCTCCTCCCCGGTATCGTCTACATGCTCATGCCCATCGTCCTTGTGGTATGCTACAAGAGGCTCTACAAGGCTCCTCCCCAGGGCTCCGTTACCCTTGAGGCTATCAAGGTTGTCTCCATGATCATCAAGAAGGGAGGCATCATCAGCATGTTCAAGGGCGGCGATGCGTTCTGGCAGACGGCCAAGCCCAGCTACATCTTGGCTACCGAGGGTCATGTCGACCACACCAAGGTCTTCTGGGACGACAAGTTTGTGGATGAGATCAGGCAGTCTATCGCTGCTTGTGGTGTCTTTGCTCTTATCCCCATCTTCAACCTTGCCGATGGTGGTATCGGTTCTCAAGAGAACGACATGTCCACTGCCATGACTTTGAACAGTGAGTTTGACTAGCCTTTCTTTGCTTGACCCAAACTGACAGCCCGTAGACGCCCCCAACGATGTCATCTCCAACTTCAACCCCCTCACCATCATCGTCTTCACCCCCATCATCACTTACGGCCTCTACCCCTTCTTCGAGAGGATCGGCTACCCTCTCAAGCCCATGACCCGCATGACCATCGGCTTCATCTTGGGCGCTGCCAACATGGTCTACGGTGCCATCATCCAGTGGAAGATCTACGAGGTCTCTGACTGCGGCTACTACGCCTCCACCTGTGAGACCGTCACCTCGTGGTCCATCTGGGCTCAGATCCCCCTCTACTCTCTCCCTGCCATCGGTGAAATCTTTGTCAACGTCACCTCCTACGAGCTTGCCTACACTCGAGCTCCCGCCCGTATGAAGGGTCTCGTCTACGCCCTCTGTCTTTTCAACCAGGCTATCTCTTCTGCCATCGGTCTTGCGTGTGCCAACGCTATCCAGGACCCTTACCTCATCTGGCCTTATGTTGCTCTCGCCGTTGCTTGTGTGATCTGCGCCGTCCTCTGCCCTACATACTTTAGGCACTTGAACGACCCGATCCGAGACTTTGCCGACCCCGATAGACAGGCCGGTAAGCTCCAAGAAACTGAGGCCCTTGTTGAGGACAGGGCGGCGAGCCCTGTGCGAGAGAAGGCTTAAGGTTGAATCATCTTTTCTTTTTTGGGTGTAGGATTGTTGGGTTGTTTTTTTCCTCTCGTGTTCATTTTTGTATGCAGTTTCGAGGCTTCATGCCTGCTCAAGATACTCTAGATTCATGGAATGATATTCTTATAATGCATAGAATTACAGCAACGGTTTAAGTGCTTCTGATCGACTTGTCCATGTGCAAGATTCGCCGCGGCATTCAGACGACACGGCAAGGCTTGTTTTTCACGTCGAGCATTGATCTGAAAGGCTCAATGGATTGAGTATGCAGTCACGGATCCGGTGATGTATAGGGGAATGCTGAAATGGACTCTTTGGGTCGTTACACGGCTCGCCGTCCGTTGAACGTAGACGCCACCCTCATGCCTCGCAGGCGGGATTTCGGCGTCTGTAGTAATTTATTTAACCCCCCCACGCGGAACGGCAGCCCCATGGACGGGCGACGGCGCACGGCGCCAGCGGGCATCTCCTCTGACATTTGCGCGAGTTAGCTTCTCCACCCATAACACTCCAAAATCACCATGTTGTCCTTCGCCCAGCTCGCAAAGCGCTCCGTCGCAGGAGGTCTCAGGAGGCAGGCTCTCGCTGCCCGATGTAAGTGCAGAAACTCCACGTGTCGTTCAACAACTCACAGCGCTAGCCATCCGAACTTCTGCCCCCAACGCGGCTCTCAGCAAGTTCGGCATGCCTGCCATGTCTCCCACCATGACTGAGGGTGGTGTCGCCGAGTGGAAGCTGAAGGAGGGCGACTCTTTTGCTGCTGGAGACGTCCTTATCGAGGTCGAGACCGACAAAGCCACTATTGATGTTGAGGCTCAGGAGGATGGTATCTTGGCCAAGATCATCGTGAGTAATCCATCGGCGTGTATGCGGAACTCTCTAACGCGCGGCAGATCCAAAACGGTGGCAAAGGTATCCCTGTCGGTACACCCATCGCTGTCCTTGCTGAGGAGGGTGACGACCTCTCAAAGGTTGACGCTTTCGCTGCCGAGTCTGAGGCTGCCGCCCCCAAGGAGGAGGCTCCCAAGGAGGAGAAGAAGGAGGAAAGCAAGGCTGCCACCACCCCCGCTGTCGGTATCCCTGGCGAGCAAAAGTACGGCGCTGGCGACCAACAAGCCTCCCCCGCCAAGGTCCCCGAGCACCCCAGCCAGGGCGACAGGCCCAAGTTCTTTGCCAGCCCCCTCGCCCGGAAGATTGCTTTGGAGAAGGGAATTCCCTTGGGCGAGATCAAGGGTACCGGTCCCCAGGGTAGGATCGTCGAGGCTGACGTGCAAAAGTACAAGCCTTCTGCCTCATCGTCCTCTGCTGCTGCCCCCGCCGCTGCTCCTGCCGCCGACTACGAGGACATTCCCGTTTCCAACATGCGTAGAACTATCGGCAAGCGATTGAGCGAGAGCAAGCAACAGCTTCCCCACTACTACGTCACCGTCGAGGTCAACATGGGCAAGTCGATGTGTGCTACGTTACTTCCCGTGCTGACATGGTTACAGACCGAGTTTTGAAGCTCAGGGAAGTCTTCAACAAGGCTGGCGAGGGCAAGACCAAGCTTTCCGTCAACGACTTTGGTGCGTCATGCCATTTGGACTAGCCACAAAGCTGACATTCCACAGTTGTCAAGGCCGCTTCTTTGGCTCTTGCCGAGGTTCCCGAGGCCAACTCTGCTTGGCTCGGTGAGACCATCCGTCAGCACAAGAAGGCTGATATCTGCATCGCCGTCGCCACCCCCAACGGTCTCATCACCCCTATCGTCAAGGACGTTGGCGCCAAGGGCCTCGCCACCATCTCCGCCGAGACCAAGGCTCTCGCTCTCCGTGCCCGAGACGGCAAGCTCAAGCCTGAAGAGTACCAGGGCGGTTCTTTCACCATCTCCAACCTCGGCATGTTTGGTGTTGACCAGTTCACCGCCATCATCAACCCTCCTCAGTCTTGTATCCTTGCCGTCGGCAAGACCTCTACCAAGCTCGAGCTTGCGCCTGAAGACCCCAAGGGTTTCAAGGCTGTGCAAGTCATGAAGGTGACTTTGAGCGCGGACCACAGGACGGTGGATGGTGCCGTCGGTGCCAGGTGGTTGAAGGCTTTCAGGGAGTACTTGGAGCAGCCCCTTTCTTTCATGCTCTAAGGTGAATATGAAGGTGGACGACGATGTAATGTCATGACATTTGGGCTTTTGTAGATGCTACTTTTTTCAATCTCACTGTTCTGTCTACGAAGCACTCGTCAGATACGAGCATTGATCACGTTGCAGACCAATCGCCTCATCGACACTCTTTCTGCGGCTCATCTCGCCGGTCGACTAATCCAAAGTCGGGCTCTTGTACTGGTTCCGTCAAATTCATACATACAAAGGTCCGATAATAAAGTATGAGCACATAGATGTCTATTGTCGTTTCGCCACAGTGATAAAGTTGGATCCCGTAGGCTCCCACTTCTTCTTTTGGTAGGGTCCACGGCCGTTCTGCTGAGGTCCCCCTTGACCAGCTCCGCCATAACCTCCACTCGATTGCTGGTATGGCCTCGAGGAAGCATCTCCCTGGTCTCCCTGCGATATGATCAGTCTGGACACGTTATTGCCACCTTGACAGCACTTACCGCTTTAGCCCTGACTCGCCTGCCACCCCGCGTCTTCTTGCCATCGGCCATAGGCTGTTCCACAGGCGCTGGGTCTTCACCACCATTGAGTTCCCGCTCCTTCTCCGCCTTCTTCTCTCTTTGCGTTCCAACCCTCTGATTCCTCTCATCGAGCTTCTTCTTCCTTTCCTCACCCGCACCACCACCACCTGCTGTGAGCTCGACGTTGATTGTACGAGCATTGATGGTGGTGTGGTGAAGTTTGAGGCAAGCTTGCATAGCTGTGGAGGAGGGGACCTCAAGGAAGGCAATTCCTCGGGATTTGGAAGGTTGGGTGGGGGTGGCTTTAGTCGTCAGGAGACGGACAGAAGGAAGATGGCCTGCGAAATGATCAACTATGAACCGTGAATCGAGGATCTGAGCGACTCACCAACAGCAGGCTCGAAGTGTTTTTGTATTTCCTCGCGCGTCGTCTTGAAAGTCAAGTTGCCTGGAACACATAAGCACATGTCGCATGTTACCTTGAGTCTATCACTTACCGATAAAGAGAATGAAGCGTTGCTTGGCATCCTTCCTCCCCTTGTTCTTCTTCCCCTCTTCCTCTTCGTCCCAAGCCGTCTTTCTCTTCTTCGTTTCTTTGCCCTTGCCCTTATCCTCTGGCTTCGTAGCGGTATCCTCGTCGTCTGCTGATGGTTCCTTCTCTTTTTCGTCGTCGCGCTTTCTCTTGCCGGCGCTCTTCTCTTTCTCGTTTGCCTTGACCGCTACCTCGGGCTGCTCGTTCTCATCGTTGTCGTCTAGATCTTGCTCTGGCAAATCTTCAGGAGCTTCGGTACCGGACTTTTTGGCCTTTTGTTTGCTACGGAAGGCGAGAGCCTTCTGCTGCTTTTTCGTGAGGGTTGTGGACATTTTTCGGGTTGATGATAGGAACAAAGCACCACAGTTGATGCTGATTTTGAACTTTTGACCGCGAGAGTGGAGGCGGGGGACGCCGCTTCACTTCCTTGTTGTTGCCATCCTCATCAGGAAGCAGCAAATGGTTGATACATAGTCAAATCGACTCTCCCCGGCGACACTCCTCCACCAAACCCGTAGAGAAAAAGGAGATAACCACATCGGAGTTTTTCCCCCGGATGCCTAGCCGCATATGAGTCCTGAGCAAACGAATAGAAGATCTTTTTACGGTAGAGTAGTGAAGGGATTAATTGGCCCCAATAGTGTATAGGACGAAGAAGGACATGGGTGACACGTCACAGAGCTATCATGATAAAGATGAGTCCAAAACAAAACGGAAATAGAAAAGGAAAAAAGAGACCAAGTAACGAATCTGAATGTCCCTCCGAGGGTAACGTAAATTTCTTGAGTAATGCAGTGACAGATACACACGGACATGATGGTAGAGATGGCAGCCGAAAATAACAAAAGGCTGTGATAGAGAATAGAGCATGGGCACTCTTTTTGTTGGTTGTTGTATTTGATCAATGTAGATTGGTTGATTAAGCCTTGACAGCAACGGCAGCGGTCTCAGCGGGGGCAGTAGAGCTGGCGACAGAGGCAAAGCTGATAGAGGCGGCCTTCTTGGAAGCAGTATCGAGAACAGGAGGGCCGGGAGAGGTGCTGGAGGCAGGGGTGGTGGCGGATGAAGGCTTTCGAGAAACGAGGACCGCGTCAGAGTCGTCCTCAGACTCCATGGTCACACTCTGACCGGGCTACATCAGCTTAATACTTGCCTCTCCGATGTGCAGATATCAGAGCGAAGACTCACCTGGTTATCCTCTTCAGACTTGGCGGTCACGGGCTTGACGGGAGCGGGTGCTTGCAAAACTTGGGCAGCAGTCTTTCCAGCGACACCCCAGACCGGCTCCTTCTTCTCGCTGGTAGGAGTACCGAGAACAGGGAACTCGTCGGCACCGGGGATTCGCTGGGAGACCTTCTTCTCGGGGCCGGACGACGCCGATCGACCACTGGCGACACCGTTCGCGTTGGGGACTCGGCCCGCTCGGCGAGGGTGGCCATTGCCGTGGAAGGAGACATTGGAGGGCGCAGGAGAGTGAGATCGGGAAGAGAGGCCGTTGGCATGCACTCGCTGGACACCAGGCTGAGAAGCAGATCGGATAATGGTGGGCATAGGTGCGGCAAGGGGCTTGGAAGGAAGGGTGTTCTCGGCGGGGGTAGCGGCAGGGGCAGCAGCCTCCTTCTCCGCGCCCTCGACAGTGCTTCCTTCCTCCGCAACGGCCTCATCGGTCTTGCACTCGGCGGAGGTAGCAGCAGCCTGTCCTTGTTGACCTTGAGCGGCAGCCATTCGCTGATGCTGCAAGAACTGCATTTGCTGCTGGTACTGCTGCTGTTGCCTGAAAGAAGGGTCAAAGGGGGCGAATCCGCCGTTGGGACCAGTAGACCTCATGTTTCGCTTTCCGTTACCAAGAGGAGGGAGGGGAGGAAGGACGCCTCGGACAACGTCAGGGTGTCGGCCTGTGCTCACGTCAACATGGATCATACACTGGTTGCTCGATTAGACTTACAGTCGTGACCCTCAGCGTCAAGGTGGGGGAACTTGCAGAGTTCACCGTTCCTGCAGTTGCCTTGATTGAAGAACGCACAAGGTGGGGGGACACCGTCCTTCCAAGTACCAAACTTGCTCGTAGCATTGGCGGGCCTACCGCCGGCCCAAGGCTTGCCGCCAGAGAAGCTGGGCTTCTTTCCATGCCCGAAAGGCTTACCGTTCGGGGCACCGAATTGCTGACCGACGCTCTGCCGTCTGGGGGCGCCGTTCGCCATAGGAGGTGGAGGAAGGAAACCACCGTTGTTGGGCGGAGAGGCAGCAAAGAAGACCTCAGCAGGTGGAATGGACGGGAGAGAGGTGCCGAGCATAGATGGAGACATGGGCGAGAGGCCGAAATGAGAAGGAGGGGGAGAAGCCATCATGTCTCCGGGCTGGAAACCAGGGACAAAGACGGGGGCGACAGCAGAAGGAACGTGGGGGCCAGTAGGGCCAGGGGCGGCACCGCCTTCCACCTGACCGGCGACCTGTTGCTCCTGGAACGACTGGAACCCGTTTCCGCCGTGAGGCATAAAGTACGGAGCAGGCGCAGGAGGGTACGGAGGGAAGCCCTCGTAGTTTTGGGGAGCGGGATAACCACTTTGGGGACCAGGTCCAGGGGGGTAGAAACCCGCAGCACGGGGGTGAAGGAAGACACAAGCATCGCCGTACTTGCAGTTGGGGAAGTTTCGGCAAGGGATAGACTTGCTGACATCGGCAGGAGGAAGGTTGCTGTTCGAACCGTTAGGGGCAGACACAGACTCCTTCCTGGGAGCGCCAAACTGTTGCTGATTCTCGCCACCGTTTTGCTGGGGGAAGTAGTTGGGCTGAGGGTAGTACTCCTGAGGGGGGATGGTCATGAACTGGGGGGGCATGTTGTAAACGGGCTGGGGGTAGAGAATGGAAAGCATGGTCGAGTCGGTGGTGAGCCCGGGAGGGGGAACGATGGCACCGGCGGCGAGCAACTCTCGCACAACATCATACTGGTTTCCACGAATAGCGAGAACGATAGGAGTGCACCCAGTGTTGACATCTGTCCGACAACGTTAGCATTCCGGACCTCAGACACGAGAAACATGACGGAAAGAGGAAAAGACATTGATACTCACCCAAAGTCTCAAGCTTGTCGGTACCCTTGCTCAAAGCAGCCTTGACCTGGTCAAGGTTGCCTTCCGCACATGCAGCGTGCAAGTCAAACTCGGTATTCCCCAGGCTCATCTCGTTGACCTGTCCCTGCAAAGTGTCGACCTCGTCCTTCTGAACGTCGGCCGAGGCGTTGTTCTTGATGGGAGCTTGGCTCTGAGGAGTGCCGGTGGCGTCAGATTGTACGGCGACGGATTCGACGGCCATGTTGTTGTCGTATGAGGCGCTGAGTGAACGTTTTTGAGTGGATTTTGACCTTTTTGATGGGGATTTTTCGTCGGAAAGACCGAGGTGCCAAGAGGGACTCGATGGGCTGCGACGGGGGCGGGGAGGGTGAGGCGGGGCGAGATGGCTCGGGGCGGGAGAGGGCGTCTTTCCAGGAAGGCTGGCGAAAGAAAGAGGAGATGGGCGGAAGAAGTGAAGAGAGAGGCCACAAACAACCAAGGGCCACGCCGACTTTTTTCGAGATCCGCATTTCATTAGCCCATTACAAAACATTTCTAATTAATCACAAGTCGGTTCTATAACGCTTCTAGTCCATTACAAATCGGTTCTATCGGGTAGTTTCGACGTGCCTGCTGCAGCTCCCCGATCGGTTATGTTTCCACCCGCTTCTCCTATCCTTCTGTCCCTCTGCGCCGGATGCATGGCTGCCAGAGTATACTCGCGCACCCAAGTCCATGCCTCTTGTACGTACTTCACATGTCTATGGACAACCTTGTTCCATTCGTTTTACTCGTATGATGATAGTGCAAGATCTAATTTCGCAGGTATTTGTCGGCTTTCCCCAATGCCCAAATGCAAAATATGAATTTGAATGCTTGGCCATTGCTTTCAGCGACATATCTTTGCGGCTCGGAATACATCAACTTACCAGGATAATCAATCGCACAATTCTTGTTGAACACACCCTCCGTGTCCTCCTGCTCCCATCTCCCGTCCTTCTGCTGTCGACTCATAATCAATCGAGTAGCCTTCTCGATCACAGTCTTGTCGGGGCACTGGCCATAGACGAGGGCGAGGATAGCCCAAGCGGTCTGGACGACTTGTGATTTTTCATGTTGAGTGTACTCGCCCGTCACACAAGACTGCCCGTTGTCAGAGTAGCATCTTCAAGCCACGAAAGACGCACCATATAAGTCTCGCCCCATCCCCCATCTTCCATCTGACGAGCCACCAAAAAGTCGCAAGCTCGTTTGACGCGATCCGAGTTGGCCCAATTCTCTCCGGCGATAGACAACGACTCGAGAGCGAACATTGTAGCGTAGGTGAAGCAAATGCCCCTTTGCAAAGCGTTAGTGACTCTGATACTCGTGCTTGGAGTCAGTGGGACGCACCACGAGCCATACCACGAGCCATCGGGGCGCTGCATGTCGTGGATGAATTTGATGGACAGGTCAATCGTCCGGCTGCAAGATATTGTCAATGAGCAGTACAATGTTGATTGATCCGCTTACGATATGTCGGCGGCGCGGTAGGTTGGGTTGAGAAGTGAAAAGTGCTTCAGACCCGACAAAGCTGAAGTCGTACACTCGGGGTAAGTGTAGTCGATCATGATGTTTCCTGAATTGCAATCAGCGTCTGTCTATCTTGAAGTCCTCGCTATTCTCACCAAATACCTCGGCAGCATTGAGCAGCTCCAAATAAGTGCCCGACCGAGTGAGCTCATAGCTCGCGAACCCGCCGTTCGCGTTCTGCATGCTCAACAACGTGTCCACAGCATCCTTCATCCGATTCATCGACACAGCCTCCGGGGTATAGTCAAGATGCTGAAGACCCATGACGGCCTTGAGACCTTCCGCAGTGCAGTCGCTGACGGTATAACTCTGTTCCGGGGTGGAGAACGGCCAAGCTCCTTTGGTTCTGTGCCGATACCCCGCTTTGTGCCACTTGGGGTTTTCCCTGATCTGCGCCTTGTCCAGCCAATCAAGCGTCCCCAGAGCGCTATCTCTAAACTCTTCCTCCTCCGCCAAGCCGGTCTCGACTGCCGCTTGCGCCATAAACGCTGCATCCCACAGCTGCGAGCCATTTGTGCCCATCATCATCAAGCCACCTTTACTCAGCCAAAGGAAATCGTCCACACGGGAGAGGTGGGCTTTGAAAGCATCGCTGTCGGCGCCTTCACGGGCGTAGCGGCATACAATGTGGAAGGCTTTGGAAACGGGGCCAATGGTTTGGTAGGTGGTGTTTTCGTCTTCGTAAACGATCAACTGGTAAGCTCTGTCAAGGGCGGCTTGGCGGAGGGGGAGAGAAGAAGAGATGACGGGAACATGGGGGAGCTTTTCGTAGACGCTCAGAACTTTGTGCGCCGCGCGTAAAACGGGAGAGTGGCCAGAGTACACGTCGTATGGGGAGATGTTGGACCCTTGGCGAGACCATTGGATGGATTCGTAGGGCTGGGTGTAGAGTTCCTGGGACAGTGTCAGTTGGTAATAACGCAATGTAGGAGGAGCGTACTTGACGAAGACTCGCAACAAGAGGAGTGTATGGACCGACGAAGCGGGTACCGTAAAGGTAACTCATCGAGGTGACTGGAATTTAGTCTGTTAGATGCACAATTCACTGTTTACAATTACTTACAGACGGTGCGAACATGGATCCACTGGGTCCACCTGTCAGTTTGGCCAGAGCAGCTCACACGATGAACTCACCCATCTCCAAGGCGCAAATGGCACCCAGTCAGGCAGCAACAACAATTCTGGAGGCACTGACCCCACACCGTCCCACTCATACGCACCGAGGATGCAAAGCCACACTTTGCCCCAAGTTGGAATACCAGTCGCACCTCCTGAAATGATGTCAACGACTCGCACAAACTTGGGTGCAAGTGACTCACCCATCTTGTGGATCAAAGCTCTAATTTCGCTCATAGGCCCTTCGTCTGGGCCCATACCCAGTATTCTCAGTGCGACATAGTTCATGACTGTACCAAATACAGTAGGCGGAGCTGCAGTGTGACTGATGCAAGGTCAGGATGGCGTTTGGTAACGGCTGAAAGACCACTCACAGACCCCAGCCACCCTCCTTTCGCCTCTTGCCCAGCACATAGCGTCGCATCTCCAGCTGCTGTTCTGGCCTCAGAGACTGTCCAGTCACATAGAGGGCCACGACCAGACCAGGTAAGAGAAAGAGTGGTCCTCCATACTCTGTGGAAAAGTGACCGTCAGGGCTTTGGATCTGTTTGTAGAAGCGGTAGCCGTTGCGCGCTGCTTCCAGGGGAGTCTTGGCTCGTTCGAGCTCGGGAAGATCCTGAGGTGGATTAGATTACATTGAAGCAAAGAGTTTGGGCTTACGGTATCGAGGCCAAGCCAGTACTTTTCGACGGTGGACTGAGGCCACTGCTCCCTCTGGTGTGGGTCGGCGAGGTAGACCCATTTCTGTTGGCCGTGCGAGTCTTCGCCGACGACGAGGCGCCACGCAGACAGGTCTGTCCTGGGAGTCTCGTAAGCCATGGGGTGCGCGATATTCGGGCTGAGAGAAAGACAAGAAAGGACAAGAAACGAAGATGGCCGGCCTTCCCCGCATTCGCATCTCGGACGAGTCCGGGGTAACCGTCCATGACTCCATGTTGTTGCTTGAAGTTCGACCCGGCTTCGGCTGCTCGTAGAGGATGTACATATCATGGCCTCATTGACCACTACTTGCATAGCAAACAGATCTACATAGCATTCTTCAACTCCCTCAGCTTGCCCATAATCGCAACAAGATCGGTCTCTCCAGTGGCATTTCTATTGAGGCATTCGTGTTAGCTGACACATTCTTTCGGATAACTAGCTCTGAGGACAGTCTAAGGATCATACACGTACTTGGCTTCTGGTGTAGTCAATCTCATAAAGACGTTCCAAGTCTTCTCATCACCGATGGTCGATTTGCCAGTGGTACACGAGTCTTCTTGCGCCTTCTTTAGCAGACTACCGCAATTATGTTCAGCATCTCGACTACGAAGCCTGGGGCAAAGAGACTCACCTTTTGAGAGCAGCATTCTCCGGCTCAATCGTGAGTCCAAACTTGGCAGATCCTTGGGTGTACTCGTGTCCGTTATATACGACCGTATCCTCAGGAAGTTTGGAGAGTTTTGTGAGGGCAGTGTGCATTTCCTCGGGGGTGCCTAGCTTGAGGTCAGCGTATAGTGGCAGGTAGATGGTACTACAATGTAAATTACCTTCAAAGAAACGACCGCATCCACCAAGGAAGAGGGTGTCACTGTCACATATCAGTATCAGAGCCAGCAGTGCCAATCGTAGAGTGTATACGTACCCTGTGAACACGCCCTTCTCGCCCGTCTTCTTGTCTTCAAGGTAGAAGCAGATTGAATCCTGGGTGTGACATGGAGTATGGTGACACCTGGATACACATTAGCTGTAGGTTATGGCAGCAGATGGTGTCGCTCACTTGACAGAGATATCGTCTCCTATGGTGAAAGTATCCCCGTCTTTCACCACAATATTGGTTCCTGGGCTTTGTGTAGATCCTCCATATGCTTTGAGATCGGGGTGAAGAGACAGCTGTAGGTGGACGTCAGTCCTTGCTCTCCAGCTTTCATCGTCGCCCTTGTCTTGTCTTGTAGCCTATTTGCCTACTTGCTCACTCGAGCATGTATGCTCACTCCTCCCGTCCCCAGCATACAAAGCGAACACTTACAAACTTTGAATTGCCTCCCGAATGATCGACATGGTGGTGGGTAGTGATTAAACTCGTCACATTGACCCCGGCTTCTTTGGCTGCCTTGGAGATCTTGCCCGCGTCATAAGGGTCGACTACGGCAGCTTGGTTGGAGGAGTCGACGATGAGGTACATCCAGTTGTCGGAGCGGGCCTGGTAAGGAATTACTTTCATCTTGCGGCTGTTGATGCCAGATGGGTAATAGAAGGGAGAGGATTGGTCACTGATATCACGAAGTGGAGCTGGGGTGGGACCTACGATGGTGTTGTGGAGAGCTGTCTGGTGGTAGTTTTCAGAAGGTTAATTCGGGGCGAGATCTTGGTAGCTATCATCGGTACAGTCCGTGGCGAACTGGCTGAGAGAGCAGAGTATCCATATGATAACAGTATCGTTGCCGGCTCGGGGCCCGAGTGACGTCCGAAAGTGGAGGCAGATCATCATGCGTCCCGTCAAAGGAGTAAATGATCATGGACAATTCATACAATCCGGTCTCGCGGGTACTCTATGTGGAGATATCATCTCATTTCCAAGCTTCTTCCTTCTCCTCCAGCTCGTCTCCCTGGTTTCAAGGCTTGTCGTACGTATCTATCAAGTAAGATACAAGAGCTGGCCCACCGGGTCTTCAGCTATTTTATGTTATGTTTTCAGTACTCTACCCTCAGTCTCCACTCATTCCTTCTTGACAGCCCCCTTGACCTGTCCCACTCTTCTCAAATAATCTCTTATTGTCAACCTCATCTCTGCAGCCACGTCTTTCAACAGCAGATCAGTGACAAGAGGATAGAATGTCGGGATGTGCTTCTCGAACTGTCCAAAGGTCAGATTTGAAGGTTGTACGATTGAGACGCGACTTACAGGAGCTTCTTCCAGAATGCAACATCCTTGTAATATATCTGTCACGACCGGAGTCCAAGCAGCAATATTTCTGGGCTGACTCTCTGCTTCCAACGCAATGAAATCTCCCATGATCTCGGTTGCCAACCTGGATGGTGATCAGCACTCCACATTCTCGAGCATGCGCTCAACTCACGGGACAAGTCTATCTACAATATCATCCCTTGTCGCCCTATGAGCGTCTCTGGGGTCTCTATACATTTTCAAAAGTACGCCGACAAGGGTGGCCGCAGCACTCGACTCTTGCTTGAGCAGGTTGGGGAGCTGCTTCATGAAGCCTGTCGAGAGTCAACGCTGCTCCCGTTCCCACATAAGAAATGCTACTCACCAACTTTCCATAGCTGCATCCTCAAGTCCTTGTCCGCATTGAACTTCCTGGCAAAACTCCAGCTACCTTCCAACACATCCAACAGCTTCAACAAGTGTTCCGCTGGGATAGTGTTGTAGACTTCATCGTTTTGTAGCAACTCATGTGTTGTCTCGATAAGCAAAAGCTGAAGGACACACTTCACAATGACCTGCTTGAAGATACGTCGCTGTTCACCATAGGTGATATTGGGCGGTAGAGACGCCGACTTGTCGGAAGCAGGTTCCAAAGGTGCTGGTGCAACGAATTTTTGGAATGGAGCTGGATATCATCAGATTGCCATTCTTTTTGATGATATAGAAACTCACGATCAGCGTCGTGGAGGTCGCCCGAAGGCTCAACCTCGGAACACATGACAGGGTCAAACAGCTGGAGAGCAGTCGTCGTCTTGAACAACTGGACAAAAGCAGAGACGATAAGCTCCCACTTCTCCGGGCTGAGCTTGCGAACATTCTGTTCGAGCAGCTGTTCGAAGCAAGAGGTACCGATCCGCGCAAGCGTGTCGTTTTCTATGAACTCTGTAAGCATCCCTCCCCTTTCGCAACAAGCCCAAACCTCACCTTGACAGATACAAGCCACCAGAATGTCAAGCAACCCATCCAAGTAGTGCTGCATTACTTCAAAGTGCACAGTGTACAGATTGATCAAGTCTCGCAGTGCTGAAATCAAGGTTGTTGAAAGCCAGACACTGAGGTCTTCGGGTGATTTGAATCGTACGTCGGACTTGGCTCTCAGGACGGCGAAAATTGGGAACAGGACCTGCTGACAGACGGTGTTCCAGAAGGTGACGGAGAACCCTGAACCGTGGGTCTTCAGGGTATCGAAAAGGCAGTCCAAGGCCCTACAAATGGGTGTCAGTTTGGACGATTGAATAACGACATCACTCACAGTCGGCGAACCTCCAAATCCTCGCCAGTCATGATGATCTCGTAGAATGAGTGAAGCACTGGCAGCCAATACTTGACCATTGGATCATCACCCTGCTGAGATTTGCCCTCGTCTCCCGGTTGAGGAAGCAAGCATTCAGGGCACTGCAACATCTTTGGCACCAAACCCCGCACCATCTCGATAGCCTGCAAGCTGATCTTTTGGAACTTTGACACCTTGCAGAAATCGGTGATGCAGGTCGTCAAGTCTGAGAAAGAGCCAAACTTGACCACGAGGGAAAAGTAGTCTTTGTACACGAGCGTCACCAGCTCGAAAGCATAGTTGCAAACTCGTTCAGTGAGCACCTTGGATGCCGCAGAAAAGACGCCAAACATGGTCCGCCAACCGGATCGCAGATTTTGCACTCGGGATTGAAGCATGTGTTGAAGACATTGCAAAACCTACAGGTGATCAGTGATGGGCAAGCTTCACGAGAGTAATCGTCTTACCATCTCACGGGCATCTGAGTTCTTGTTGTGAACAATGGTGTACTCGAATGGTCGCAAGAAGTCCTTTTGGAATCGGAAGTGAGACAGCTCTTCCTTTTCCAAAAAGTTCATGGCAAGCTGTCGCAGAGCATCCAAAGCGAAGAAGCTGACATTGGGGTTGTTGTGGCAGCAAACCTGATCATGTCAGTCCATATACTTGTCAGATACCATTACACTCACTTGATTGAAATGCTCCCCCAGAATTAGCCAGATATGAGACCATTCCAGCCTAATCCTGCCCATGTTGTAGTAGGAGATTTCGACAAGCTTTTGCAGACTAAACATGCGAGGGCGGGGGGAGGACCCAGAAGACTGGATCTCCTCCCAAGACACTTCACTGAGTGCCTTGACAAAGTCGACGATGGCAGACTATTGTGGGTCAGCTGTCGGCCTTGAAATGGGAGAGAAGACATACGCCAGAGAGGTTTTTACTGGTAGAAAACACCATGTCTGCGGCAACTGTCACCTGGGAAGACCTCGACTCTTCGGCAACTTCTTCGGCCGGCGCCTTCTTTTTGTTTGTCGACTTTCGCTTATCGCTGGATGACGTTCTACATCCCAGTCAGTTACAGACCTTCGCTAGGTAGGACAAGACTTACACTGTCCTATTCAAATCAGGCACGTCCATCCCACTCGAGATCAACTGCATCCTCTCCAACTGGCTGACACACACCAACACATCTTTCCAAGACGCCTTGAGATAGTTGCCATCAGTGACAGCAACGTCCAACAGACTCTTGATAGCCTCCATGTTCTTTGGCTTCATCTCGGCGACGTTGTTGAGGTAGGTAAACTTGGCCAAAGTAGTCACAAAGGCATTACGCTCAAGTTCCATGTCAAAGAGACACACGATGCGGATAGCCGCACGAAGACCCTCCAAGCACAAGTCGACGACATCCATATCCTCCGTCTCTTGCAACGACGCAGAGATGCCAGCGAGGAAAGGCATCCAAGCCACCTCAAACATGAAGCGGACGTGCTCCAAGCGCGAGGCGGTGTGATAGTGATCGGTGGGACGAACCACACCCCGTCGTTGTTGGCGCACCATCGCCTTCAACAGCGACTCGGTCTTGCTTGCCATGTTTTCAGATTGCGCCACGTACGCCTCTCGTTGCAAATCTCTTCCAACACTGGCAAGCCCACCCGATGCCGGCGCTTGTGGGAGCTCCACTTCATCCTTCATCTTGATCTCATTGGAAGTGATCTCATCGTACACCTCGGACAACATCTCCTCGGGCAAGTCTGCACCGTCATTGATACCCCTGTTGTTCTTGATGAATTCGGCCTTTGTCATTCGCTTCTGCTTGAAGTTTTTGTTGTGTGCATCGGTATTGAGCATGATGACAGAGAAGGCAAGGATGTAGGCGGTATCGGCGTTGGCAAACTCGGTAGACGGATTGTTATGCAAGTAACGTTCCGCAAACTTGAGCATGAACCTATCAATCTTTTGAGCTTCACCAGGAAGTCTGAATGATTGGAGGTAAGTCCTCAGCGCGTCGGTAAATTTCATACCGGAAAAGTCGAGCATGTCGACAAACGCGTGCATTGTGGCGACATGCTCTTCGTCGCCTTCACCGAGATACTCGCCAATCATGGCCTTGTTCAGACCTTCATTACCATGCAGGAATCGGGCAATGTCATTCGGGGCGTTTGAGCGTATAAAGCCTTGCTCGACCAGGTAGGCGATACCCCGTTTGGGTTTAAAGTTGAACTTTTTGATGCCCTCCAAGAGATTGGTCTTGCGCTGCTTGGCAGACTCGAATCGGTTCACATCGTCTTCGCCGAGATCAGGCGTGTTCTGTCCGGATGCGAGACCGGAGATGCTAGGCGTTCTTAGATTGGGGTCGGCTGGCCAAACAGGGGTGGGTGCGGCAAGTTCGGCATTGGAACCTGACACTGATCCCGACGTGTGATGCCTACCGAGACCATCCTCATTCCCTGGCTGTAGATCTTCATGTTGCTGACCCCTAGCGCCTGAATTGGATGTGGACCAGGCCACCAACGACTTGAGCGCCGCTACGAGACACTCGAGCGACTGCCGGCGAAGTGTGACCTCGGGTGGTAGATTGGCATAATGAGGTGAATTGGGCCCCGTGTCTCCTCCCAGCGCCGCCGTGCTCAAAGACGCCGGGATGGCCGGTCCTGAAGACCCACCCGAATGCTTTGTTGACCCACCGGCGGCCAGCTCCTCCTTGCTCGGGGGTGCAAAGTGCGTTTGTCCAATTTTGGAGACAATGTTCATCAACCGCTCGTAGATGTTTTCAAGAGACGCGCGGTCGCAGTCGTAGTTGATGTATATCTCGACGAGGGCTTGTGGGTTGTGACACAGGCGAATAAAGACGCCGAGGATGACAGACTTTTGGCGAATGGTCGAGTGACGCATTTCAAGGATGGGGATGAAGATTTCGTTCAAAAGTACTTCAATCTCTTTCTATGCAAGGTGTCAGCTAGCCCTACGCGAATTCATTGACGATTCACCTTCAATTGCGCCCTCATGTCACTCAGCATACACCAAAAGATCTCTACACTCAGCTCAAACACCTGATTCACCGGACTCAGGGCATTCCTCGACAGACTCAATCCCAGGTATTGCTTGGTAGCTTGCAAGAATGGCGTCATTTCGAGAGAAGAGTTGGACGGGATGCAGACGTAAGGGTTGACAAAGAGGTCGGAGTGGGATTTGAGAATGGTGAGGACGAGGTGGAGGGAGAGCAGCTTGGAACGCATAGCGTGAGATCGGAGGTCCTTTTCGCTGAATCACAGTCAGCACTTCGCCTTTTCTGGAGACGAAAAGCTTACCTGTCCGTCACCAAAGGCTTCATTGTCAGTTTACACAACGCTCTAAAGACCAAGAACGCGTCTTTGACCAGTAATTGCTCCACGGGTATCGGTCTGCCCATAGCATCGAGATTTCCGTCATCCTCGTCTCCATGGCCATTCGCCTCAGCATTCTGCTCAACATTGAATGAAGGGGCATCGCCATTGGGAACAGGGATGGGAACGGTATGTTGCGGGAGTCGCGGGGTGGATTGTTCGACGTCGGGGTCGACATCTTCAGCACCATCGCCGAGGGCAGAACGCTCAACTGGAATGTTGTCGTTGGGGTTTTGAGCAGCAAACGACTCTCTACCGAGGAATCAGTACTAGTCGGTCAGATAATGTCCCACGCACAATGTCAACTTTCCATTCTCCTGCTCGGTAGCATCAGGCGCGGGCGTAGGTGGCACCGATCCTATTTCGCCCGACCTCGCTTCTCCTCTCCGCCTGGCTTCGTTTTCACTGACACTGACACTCCCTCTTTCACTCTCTCGCCCGGCCGACTTGATATCCGGCCTCACCACCCTCCCAAAGACGTGATGTACCATCTGCGTCAGTCCTCCCTGCGCAACAACTTGGTTGGCACCGTCGTTGGACAGGAGAAAGACATTGTAGACTGTACGGACAGCTTTGAGGAGGGAGGACTGGTGGACGAGCATGCCCTTGTCGGTTGACAGGACAATAGCCATCAAAGCTTTGACGACCTGCAACGCGACTTGTGGCGAAGAGGTCTCAGAGTAGGATAGCGTGATGGTGTGCGTGATGAGGTCGGGGAGGGGCGGTAGCCCAGGAGGCGGGCCGTTGGGTTCTGAAAAGAAGGAGTGGGATATGAGTTTCGAGAGGAGGTCGAGGGAGGTGACGAGGACAGGGACAGAAGTCGTCTGCGGATTTGAGATGGCTAGTCGCAGGGGCTCAAAGATCTCTCTCGGGTGGAGATAGGCGACATTGCTCCCCTCGGTATTTTGACACAATTCCAGAGCGCGCTGGGCAGCCGCATGGAATGAAGGTGATTTCTTTGCTTCTTTCGAGTTGACCAGGATCTGGAGCGGGGGAGTGATGAGGACGGAAGAGAGTTGGGGCCCGGGGGAGTTGGGTCCGAGATTGGAGAGGGAAAGTGTGGCGACGGACGACGTTCGAGAATGGTGCCCGGACGTGACAGAAGACGGGCGGCCGAGATTCTGCTGCCTGGATGGCGTTGGCGGAAGTGAAGGCGATACAATAGATGGAAGAGATGCCACGGAGGCATTGGTGCTTCTCCTAGTCGTATCGCTCGGGGCCACGGCCGGGGTGGCAGCTCTGCTCAGCTCGACTTCATCGAGGGTCTCCTTGCTGTCCACCCTGATGGGCACCGCTCTCTCTGGCTTTGGGGGTAGTTGCGGGGGCGGCGAGACTTGAATGTCTTCTGGATGTAACGGGCTGCCATCTGTGCGTTCGGTCTCGAGAGCCGTGGTGGGTGTCTTTGGCGAAGGGGGCAGCTCCTTGCCGGGGGAGCCGTGGTGGATGCCGAGGCCGACTGGCTGGGGCTCTTGGGGTGTCTCTAGGGTGACCTCTGGCGTCTCCTCGTGCGCTGCCATGGTCGCCGGTGTCGTTCAAAAGTTGCTCAATAAATAGTCTTGTGCCGCGCGCGAGCATACGTGTTATGGTACAGGCGCGTTCTCCTCGGCGATCGCCGCCCGGCCCTCACCGCTCCTCGGCCTTTCCCCTTGTGGCACTGTGTTCGCGACGTGCACCTTGGCACTTGGCAGCTGATTTCGCATGGGATCTATAGCCTGCTTGGTATGGAGCAATCACTATGGGTGATGACGAGGGCCGTCCGCTGGAATCGTCGGGAGACAGAGTGTGTCTTGATAATTGCTTGGTCTGCCTGGGCACGGGGGCATAGAGTGGTGATAGACGCCGCCCCCCACTGAGGCAACTGTGATGCGAGGAGAGCAAGAGCATGAGCAAGAGCATGAGATGACAGCCCGCGGTATCGTCGGATGCATCGGATGAAGCTCTCGCTGCACAGTTGGGTGATATTCCCGATGCCGAGAGCCGAGAGTTCCAGGAGTGGTGGTGGATGACGTCAGACCCAGGGTTCGAGCCGTATCCTTTAGTGATTGTCCAATTTTTTTGCCCTGTCCCTGGTCCATCTCGCGCATGCCCATCCCGTGCTGGCGAGCGTATGCATGCAGAATCTATATCCTCTATCATCTCCATCTGTCTATACTGCCCCCATATCCAGCAGGACGCAGGAGACCCTGTACTACCCCCGTGACTCGCTCGCAGCACTCCGATACCCGCCGCACGCTTGTGCCATCCATCCGCAGGTTTGCAGCCCGATCCTGCCCTCGCAATAATCTGTACTCGAGGCAGTCCTGGCCCATAAAGACGCTATACGTTATCGCAGAGATAGGCAGCTAGTAACCCGGGTCAGAGTGCAAGACAAGCCCCGTCCAGCATGGCATTCTACGCGAGCCAGCTGCAACCCTTCGAGGAGGTGAGTGTCCGTCGCTTGCCATCCCTGTCCCCCGCATTCCTCGACACAGACTTGCCCCTTTCATCCAGGTCCCCAGTCCCGTCCCAGCCTTACATCATGCACGGGCATCTCGCAGAGGGATAGTGCAGACAGTTCCCCCTTTGGCTCTCGCAGGCAGATGCTTTATTTCTCTTACCTGGTTAATTTCCCCCTGCCACCCTTACCCCCCCCCGCATTCGAGCAACGCCTCCTCGTCAGCAAGTCCCTCCATCGCATCTCTTCTGCATCCCTTCTTCTCTCTCCATCTCCCCCTCTACCCCCCGCCCCGCCCTGCATCCCACCATCTTGTCTGTTTTCTCCGCAGCTGGCCCTGCTGTCGACCCCCGCTAACTCTGTGTTCCCCAGCATCAATCACCCTCCCCCACCGACGAGCTCTCTGAAAACCCCTACGAACTCGCCCTCGCCCCCCGCCGCACATCCTCCCTCCATCCTCGTCGCAACAGCAGCAACAACGGCCCCCCCTCCCCGGTCAACTCGCTGCACAGGCGCCTCTCAGGTGATCCAGAGTCGCCCCCGCCCGCGTGGAAACGTCGTTCGTCCATCACCGCCGGCAAGTCCGCTGCAGCACCTCGTGCAGCCTCAGAATCGCCAGGCCACAGCGCGAATCCTTCTACATCGTCGACGGCCACTGCCTCTTCCATACCTGCCCGCATCCTTCAACCACCTTCGCGAAGACATCCAGGTCTAGCCATGACCACCGCCACGGCCCCTGCTCCTGTCCCTCCCCGCGCCCCTACCTCCCTCGAGCCGTCGCCCCACGGCTCGTCCACCTCGTTGGGGGACAACCTCGCCTTGCCCAATCCTGCCTTTATCAGACGGCGGGGTGGCGACGGCAGTGCAAGCCCTTCTGCCCGCTCTTCTATCTCGAGTAGCCAAGATCTCAGCACGCTTACCAGTGAAGAGCTGTGGACTTTGAATAGGGAAGACGTGCCGGACATGAGCAACCCTCATACCACTGCTGCAGAGAGGCCGTTGGATACTGTCAGGAGACAGAGCAAGATCTCTGACGCGGCGTTCCATGGTGGTCTGCCTGGAGAGGTCATCTGTAAGCAAAGCCATCTCTGATATCGACCAAGCTAACATTACTCCAGGGCCCTCGGCTCCACCTGTCGACGACTTTGCGCCACTTCCCAGAGCCAAGTCACACACCAGCATTAATACGCCCGGGAAGAAACGCATGTCTATTCGCAGCAAGTCTCGCCGGACCTCCGACACACCTCCCATCAATACCAAGCCGAATGTCAAGGCCGGTGCTCAATCCATGCCCGTCTCTCCCGTTGCCCCCAAGCAGGCCATGATGTCCTCTGCCCATTCGTCCTCTACCTCTCTCTCCTCCCACAAGGCTCTCTCCTCCAACAAGTCTTTCCCTGCTCTCAATGGCAAAGGTGGGGCGGCTCCTCCTCCTACGACATACTACTCGCGAGACTTTTTGAGTAGCTTGGCGCCGAGAGAAGGCGGTTATGCTATTGCTGCCCAGTTGGGTGGTGGGCTGGGTGCCGCCGGGACCATCACGGCGACAGACAACAAAAGACGCAGTTCATATGCGGAACAAGGAGGTAGGGCAAGGGCGCCCGTGGCCAAGAGCACTGGAATGGGTAGATGGAGTCTTGACGGTGGTGAAGTGAGTCCATCTTTTGCTCAAAATCCGACCATGGCTGACTCTGTGACAGAACTATGGGCGACCATACATGACTGCTTCGGCGTCCACCACCGCCTCCAACCTCTCAGCCCCGCCGCTCACCTCAAACCCCTCGAATACGTCTTCTATCGAGGCTCCTCGCATGCCCGAGGGTGCTATGCCCGCCATCTCTACTCCCCACGGTGCTGCTTCAGTCACCCCTGCGCCTGCTCAGGCGCAGAGGGCGTCACCAAACCCCAGTCCGTTGAGCCAGCAGACCAGTGCAGAGGAAGTCATCCCGCCTACGCCTGAAGCGCCTGTTGCGCCCAATGCGCCGCAGGTCACCGAAGCTGCTGTTCCTGCTACCAAAGAGGAGCCTGCCCTCGTTTCCGCGCCTGCCTCAGCTGCCGCTAAAGTCCCTCCCGCCCCTGCTGTTACCGAGAAACGATCCAAGAGGCAGATCGCCAAGGACACCAAAGCGGCTCAAAAAGCCGAGCAACAAGCCGCTGCTCAAGCTGCTGCCCGTGCCAAGGCCGAGCAAATGCGCGTCGAGTTGGCCAAGAAGCAAAAGGCAAGGGAAGATGAGCAGAAGCGAAGGGATGACGCAAAGAGGCAGGAGAAGGAGGAAAAGGCAAGGAAGAAGGCCGAGAAGAAGGACAAGAAGAATGGTGTGTTGAGAAAAACGGCGGCCTCTGAGGATTTGAAGCAAAAGCCTGCTCAGGTCAAGGCTACACCGGTCAAGGCTGCTCCTGCTCAGACTGTGCCCGGCACAACGCCCCGCAGTGTCGTGTCACCAGCGCCTACCGCCGCCACCCCTGCCCGGGCATCATCAGCCATTCCCTCTACCCCCACCACACTGCGCTCGGCCGCCGATGCCAACACTCCCGAATCAGGTGTCGCCGAGTCTACGCGTCCTTCTCGATCTTCTATGCCTGCAGGACGTATGCTCTCTAGCGAACAGGCCGGCGCTAGTCTCTCGAGTGAAAAGAGACCCGAGGTCAAGCTCAGGCGGTCATTCTTTGGGACCTTGAGAAAGCGATTGTCGTCCAATGTTGTGGAAAAGGGCGACCGCGAGGCGTCTCCTGTACCTCCCATGCCCAACGGTGCTGCTGCTCAGGCTCAGGCTCAAGCTCAGGATGACTTCATCTCCCCACCTCCCCGGCGCACTTCTCTGATGGCCCTCAACCGGGGTTCCAGCAGCAAATCCCAGGCTCCTGGTTCGGAGGCAGTTGCTGAAGAGTCTCCTGTGGACTCGCCCTCTACCGTGCGACCCAATGTAGCCTCCGCATTGGCCAATGCTCCCTCTTCCCCCTCTCCTTCGCCTAGCAGAAACTCTCATCAGATCCCTCGGAAGCCCGTTTCGCCCGAGGGCTCGATCAATGGCAGGCGATCAGTGAGCGGTCCCCGACCCATGCCTACGGACGCAAGCCGTTCCAGGGCGACCTCGCTCGCTGCTCTCTCTACTGAGCAGGGTGAACTTCCCGCCCCTGTCACCCCTTCCACGTCTGGCGACGACTCTCAGCTATCTTATATGCAGAGTCGCAGCTCGCACAAGAGCGATGTGACCCCCGTCACTTCGCTCTCCGGGTCTGAGGCTATGAGCGAGGACGGTTCCAGGGACAAGGTCATGGGCGCTCCTGTCTTGGGTGAAGAGGTGCAGCCTGCTGAGAAGCAGAGCAGCAAGGACTCTGACGAGACATTGTTGCCTCACCAGGGCACGGCGGTCAATGCGCCTGTTTTGGCTTAGGCTATTATTCTTGACATCATACAACGGACAATCAGTGGTTTCTTTCACTTCATTCATCGACATTATCATTCCTTTCATTCCAGGTTTTCTTACTATTAGTACCCTGTAGCTCATACACACGCTCTAATACACTCACTATAGACATTTTTATCATCGACCCGGCGTGTCCTTTTCTTCCTTACAGTACTTCCGGAACCTTCTCGACTTAATGAACTATTGTCATTTGTGACTTTCTATTCCGTATATTGTTCCCCACGGTTTTATGTCTGAATTTGCAAGTGTTGGTACAATCATACATGCGTTATCGAAACTTGCATGTGCATATGTATCCGGAGATCATATTGAATGGCGGAGATTGGATGCTAGAGAATCCATGCTGGCAATTATGAAACATGCAGGAAAACAAATCTAAGATGTACACCTACTTCTTCCCTTTCCCCTTCCCTCCCTTCTTGCCGCCCTTTTCAAGGTTGACCTTGGTAGGCTTCGCCCTCATACCCTCATGAGACTTTTTCCCGTCGTCAAACGCACTCTTCTTTCCTCCCCCAACCTTGCCCTTCTTGCCCTTCTTATCAACCTTCTTGGGCTGAGCCTCGCCAATCTTTTTCGGTTGAGCACTCTTCTTGGCTGATCGAATGGCAATATCCTGAGCACGGGAAGCAGCGGCATCGGCAGCATCCTCCTCAATAGCCATCTTTCTTCTCTTGAGTCTACGAGAGAGACCGTCGTATTTGCCTCGCTTGAGCTTCTCCTTGGCGTCTTTGGAATCCTTCTCGCCGCCCTTGGCCTTGGGGAAGGTACCGACATAAGCATCCTTGCTCGCAGCTAAAGAGAGTCAGTGAAAGTTGCAGAAGATATGCGGATAACCCACTCTTGGCATTTTGCTTCTCCTTTTCGCTTTGGAACCATGTTCGCGCAGGTCGAGAGAAGATCTCTGCCTCGTGCTCAACCATATTCTGACCCTTCTTCAACTCCATATCGGCTTGTCGCATCTACAAATCAATCAGCGGTGGTCGGATGGGCTAATGATAAAGACATACGAGTTTCTCTTCCTTTTCTTCCTTCATGATATCCTGAATGTCCTCCTTCAAAGTTTCAAGCTTCTCCGCCACAGCTTGGACAGCCTCTGAAGGGATGATTCGGTGACGGATCTCATCGGCGTCAGACTGCTTGATAGCAGCCTTCAACATCTTTCTGTCCGCCTCACCCACGAGCGTGATCGAACGACCCTTTCTACCAGCTCGGGCAGTACGACCCACTCGGTGAGTGTATTGCGCAAGCTGACCGGGCATGTCGTAGTTGATGACGGTTTCGACACCCTTGATATCGAGACCACGGGAGGCGAGATCAGTGGCTAACAGATAGTCGACTGAACCAGCCTTGAAATCGTTGAGTGATTGAAGACGCTGCGCATAATTGTCAGCCGGCGACGAGTAGATGCTATGGAAAAGGTACTTGTTCTTGTGTCAGGTTTCCGTGCAGCTCGGCAGCTTTCAGACCGTAGAGACCAAAGAGGATTCTCATCTGATGCGCCAAAGCTTTACTTCGGAAGAAGATGATGCACTTTTCCCTGATAGTCCTCTTGCACAATGCCAACAGACTGGGTGATCTTGTGTCATCCGACCTGATCCTGACAAACTCCTGAGTCAACCCCTTGGCAGTGTTTCGCTTGGGGTCCACAAATACACGAATAGGCTTGTCCAAACTCAGCTTGACCAGCTCATCGACACTGTCCGTCATGGTAGCAGAGAAGAGCATCGTTTGTCGAGACCGAGGGCAGGCCCTGATAATCTCCTCCAACTCGTCCGTGAAACCAGCTTCGAGCATTCGGTCGGCTTCATCAATGACCAAGACATCGAGGGCAGAGAGGGTGAAGCTGGGGGTGTTGGTGAGATGGTCGATCAAACGACCAGGTGTAGCGATGAGGATATCGGGGAGGGTACGAAGAGTGTGCGCCTGTGCGTTGAGAGAAAGACCACCGACCAAAAGGGCGAAACGGACATCCAGACCACCCTTCTCAGCCAAGGCTCTGCCGACAGCCTCACATTGGACAGCCAACTCTCGGGTAGGACAAAGAACAAGCACTCGGCAAGCAGCACCACCCTTGCCTCGGTCTCGGTAGCACAGTCGTTCGAGGATAGGGACCATGAACGCCGCAGTTTTACCAGAACCCGTCACGGCAGAACCAAGAATATCGCGACCCAAGAGGGCAAGGGGGATAGCACGGGACTGAATGGGTGTGGGTGTGTTGAGTTGAAGGGAGGTGAGGGCGCGTAGAAGAGGTCGAGAGAGGTTCATTGCGGCGAACGTAGAAGGAAGAGTTGGGTCTTCCTCGTTTTTGGGTTCAGACGAGAAGAAGGCCTCCTTGCGCGCTTTCTCGGCGGCAGTCTCTTCCTCTTCTTCTTCGCTGCTGTCCCCTTCTTCCTCGTCCTCTTCATCACCGTCTTCCTCCTCTTCGCTTCCACTCTCGTCGTCTTCGTCGTCTGACCCGCCCTGAACAGCACCGTCTACCTCCATCTCGTCGTTCTCGCTGCCAAAGCCCTCGAACTCGCCTTCGAGCTCCGCTTCATCGTCCCCTTCTTCCTCTGAATCTTCGCTGTCATCTTGCTCAGACTCGTCATCAGACTCGTCGTCCGAGTCTTGTCTCCTTCTCTTCTTGTCCTTGTACGCCTTGATGGGCTTGCCAAGTCTTCTTTCGATAATGTCGTCCACGTTGATGGGCTATTTACGAGTCAGGAATAGTCCACAAGATGTGTTGATTCTCACCTCGTTTCCTTTCTTTACGCCCTGGATCTCGTCTCCGCCCCAGAGATCAAGTCCCTCTGACCGGCCGCCTCCAAAGTCAAACTCAAAGTCGGGGTTGATGTCATCGTCCTTCTTGGCGTTGCTGGCCTCTCCGCCGTAGTTGCTGACCTCGTCGTCCGAGTCTATTGTCGTTATGAAATCGGCAGGCATTGCGAGATGAGCGTTGTTGAGAAAGCAGAGATGCGAGCAAGAGTCCAGCAATTGTTGTGGTGGCCGTCAACTTTTTCAAAAGCGGCCTTCGCCGAGCATGCCTCCACCAGAGCCTCTTCTTTCTACCGCATATTGAAACTTCTGTCAGTCTACCTACGTCCAACCACAACCATCGACAATGTCCTCTACGCTTGTACTTCCCGGGGATCAAATCCCAATCCCCTCTACTTCAAGGAATATCATCATCGGCCCAGGCATCGCAGCAGCAGACAATGCCTCCTCATCTTCTGCCCCGGCTCTTGTGGCCACCAGGCTCGGCATGCTGCATACTGGCAAAGGAAAGGAGAAGAGCCAGAAGGTCTGGATAGAAGGAAACTCCAAACGGGTATGTCAGCTGCAAGTGAATACTATATTCATACTCACGAGCTCGCTATAGTATATCCCGGCGCAAAAGGATATGGTGCTGGGCGTAATCATCGCTAGGCATTCTGAAGGGTACAGGGTGGATCTTGGATCAGCGCAGATGGCTCAGCTAGATGCTCTGTCATTTGAAGGAGCGACGAAAAGAAGCAAGCCGAATTTGAAGGTAAGCTTCAGTGTGGCGATTGATTATCCTGTCTGATTTTGGATTGATAGGTCGGTACCTTGGTATTTGCACGAGTCATTTCTGCGAGCAGAGATATGGAGCCCGAGCTCGAATGCTTTGATGCCAATACTGGCAAATCTGATGGGTTTGGAGAGTTGAAAGGCGGCGTGATGATCGACTGCACTCTGCAATTATGTCGCCAGTACGTATTGCCAGCCCGAGTCGTTTATCCAGCATCGTCTGACCCTGTATTGCAGACTGCTCAACAGAAATCACCCTCTCCTCCCGGCTATTGCCTCTGCATTCCCTTTTGAAATCAGCATTGGCCTGAACGGCCGGGTTTGGCTCAAGGCGGAGACAGTCAGTGAGACGCTTGCTATGAAGCGGGTAATAGAGGGTGTAAATGACGGCGTTCTCGGGGTAGAGGAGGCGGCTGTCAAGGCGAAGATACAAGAGTATATGGCTTAGACCAGCCGATTCATGGCCATGACTATGCCAGGCTCATGCGTGTGGTGTTCATGTATACTTTATCAGACCTACTGCTGAAACGCGTCCGGCACGACTCTCCTGATGTTGTCCCAGTGCTGCTATGCAATGCCGGTCTATCTAATTCTATACATGCAACTCGGCCCTCTGCTACATAGAAATGTGCCACGTGGTGCGGAAACAACGTCACCAGCTGTGCCTCCACCTGCGACCCCTTGTAAGTTGTAGATGTATCTCTTACGCTTCTTCCCAGCATCTCCAATGTGGTGGCCATTCCAGTGGCTCATCGTCTATCTCTGCGGCGGCCTCACCTTCCTCCCCCTCGCCCTCACCGTCGTTCTCCGTAAGTCTCCCCGTCCCGCCACTCGCCCTCTGACACCCCTGCAGTCTATGTGTACCAATACGGAACCACCCCAATCGGAGACAAGGACCCTTACAAGTTTCAGAAAGCAACTCTGCAGCACGATGCCGAACGGGCAGAGCAACTACAAAAACAGCGCTCTCGGGCACCCAGCTCGACCTCGCCCACGGTCTCTGGCTGGATCACTGTTCGGAACACGTTCAATCCCGATGGCTCGACTATAGGCAACGGAAAGCCTGGTGGCGAATCCCAAGTGACCGGAACTTCAACCCCCGTTACCGAATCGCCATCGGAGGAATTGGCAGAGGAAGAGAGCTGGGGAAAGGCGGATACGCCGTCGTCGGGGGAGCAGACTCCCGGAAGCGCGGATGCACAGGGAGGCAAGATGCCCTACGTTCCCTATACTACGCGTATCGCCCAGACGTACCGCACCATCCTCCCCCGCCAGACCAAGGCACCCATACCTCGACAATACTTTTTCGGCGTACTCAAATCCTCCGTGCTCTACCTCTATGAGGACGAAGCCCAGATCAACTGTCTACATGCGATAGCAATCGATGACTACTCTGTCGGCATCGAGATGCCCAGTGGCATGTTTGAGGGAAAGGATGGAGAGATGTTTGCGAAGCGCCATGGTATCGTCCTCAAGATCAGAAAGTCGGGCAAGGGTATGCCTCTGCTGTCCAAGAGCATGGAAGCAACCCAGACCGAGTTCGGACTCGCCAATAGCCCCATCTACCTGTTCTCCAAATCAAATACCAAGTGAGGGGCTTCTCGCTGTGGGATCCAACCTTTGCTAATACACATGCAGGATGGAAGATTGGTATATAGCTCTCCTGCACGTATCGACAGATCACTTGACGTGCGATCAAGTCTTCGCCGTGGACGACATGAAGAACCTCGTAGACACTATCGACACCGAGCCCGACCCTATCCCCATGCGCTGGTTCAATGCGATGCTCGGACGTGTATTCTTTGGGTACTACAAGACGGAAACGTTTGAACAGGTGAGCATTTCATGAGCGTTGTGGGGACAGTGTCTGACCCATAGCATAGTTCATCATTACAAAAATCATGAAGAAGATATCCAAAGTGACGAGACCTGGTTATCTTGGTCCTATCGTCGTGCGCGAAGTCAATGTTGGAACGTCGCCACCCCTGTATGTCAATGATCTCTCCCAACACATTTATACTAATGCAATGACAGTTTCTCCAAGCCAATGTTGAAGAATCTCGAAAAGGACGGATCGACGGCTTTCGAAGTCCATGTCCAACATCGCTCTCGCGCCTCTCAGCCAGGCTCGGATATCCGCCTCACTATTGCCACTACAGTCACCATTCCCACCGGCTTCAAACCCTACGTCGTCGAGATCGTGCTTGCTGTCGTTCTCAAGAGCATTGAGGGAAACATGAGAGTGGAGATCAAAGGGCCGCCTTCGAACCGAATCTGGTATGGCTTCACGGAAATGCCAAAGATGGAGATGGAAATCATCCCGATTGTGAGCGAGCGGAAGATTCAGCTGGGGATGGTTCTCAATGCCATCGAGAAGCAGCTGAAGGATGCGGTACGATATTTGTTCACCACAAAAGACCTTTGCTGACCTGTCATCCAGATTGCCGAGTCGGTCGTGTTGCCCAATATGGACGATTTGGCCTTCTTTGACACTTCCAGCCTTCCCATCAGAGGCGGCATATTTGATCTCGCTGCCAAGGTTGAGAGAAATGCTACTGGCGAGAAGGTAGAGCCACCTGTTGAGGCGCCTGTCGTATCGAATGAAGATCCCGACTCTGCTGTTCCCACTACAGCCAGCATCCGACAGAGACAGAAAAAGAAATCTCAGCTGGCCGAGGGTGAAACAGCGTTCCCGGCGCCCGCTTCCCAATCTTCCACCGACAGCGGTCCGCCCATCGCCCGCACCGATACTGCCCCTCCGGCTGTAGCGACGGCCAACTCGTCCGCTGTTAAGAAGGCCGCAGCCCTCGCCGCTACTAAGAAATGGTTTGCCCAGACGGGCCCGAAATCACCCTCTTTGGCGGCACAAGCGATGGTGGGAAATCAAGGTGCTGCAGCGGCTGCTTCCTCTTCCAGTGCGCCAGCTCTCGGTATACCGAAGGACTCTCCAGAAAAGACGGGTAAATGGGAAAACCAGCCAGAAGTGGCCACTGTCGAAGTATCGTCCAGTACTACGCCGAGTGCAGAGAGCATCAGGGGGCATAACAACAACGGTTCAATCACAAGCATGCCTGGGCAGACTGTCCGCAGTGGTCCCTCCTCGGTCAAGGGTTTCGACACGGCATCAACCCTCTCGGGTAGTAGCACCGAAACCGCGAATCCCACCGCCCCGCAGGCAAGCACTGCTTCTCTTATCAGCAGCTTCCGTTCCCGAGACAAGAAGGCTATACAAGCTCAAGTGGGCAGCGCAAGAGATCAGGTGAAGAAATGGGGCGTCAGTTTTGCTGCTCGTCGAAAGGCAACACGGGAAGGAGGCGAACTTGGCGCAGGAGACGAAGTGGTGGATATGGACGAAGCAGGGCTGCGGGCCCTCTATAGGCCAAGAGAGGAGGAAGAAGATGCGAGAGATGACGAGCCTCTGCATGTTCAACCACTATCTGTGGGCTCCCAAATGAGCTTGCAAGCAAGACTCAATGCTGCTGCACACGACACTGGGGTTTCTCCTCTCCCTCGCAGCAGATCCCCGAGTGGCCAGGGCGTGCCCATTCCCGAGCGGAATAGATCCCACTCGTCATCCAAACACAGCTTGTTCTCTGCTTCGCCAAGGGCAGCCAGTCCCAGGGCGTCTGCTTCTACCTCCCCCTCGCAATGGACCCCAACCGCTGGTATGCCTACCACGGGTATAGCCAAAGATGATCATGCCGTCGGATCCCCTGGGTCTTCCATCTCCGCCTCTGGCACGCAAGGCCACTCGCGCCGGCATTCCAACGCCACTGCCATATCCCTGCAGCCCACTTCTGGACGGAGCATGGTCGTTCCCCGAGTTCCAAAGAGACCGGGGCAGGTTATGGGGTTCGGCTCTGATATGAGTTCGCAATCTGGGGAGATCGGGTCGAGCTCGAAGAAGGCGGATGAAGATAAAGGCGCTGAGCATGCCGAGGGTGTCAGGACGCCGGAAGTGCTGACCGTGGGACAGCCGCCCAAATTGCCACCGCGCAAGTCGACGGATGGTGTTAGTGACAAGGCAAATGATACGCTTGTATCTGGGAGTGTGCCTTCCCCTCGCCCCTCGTCACTTACCAGCCTCCCGCCACCTCTACCACGGAGGAGGCCTTCTCCTGCAGACTCGGTCAGGTCTGGAGATGTTACCCATTCTGGTATATCTTCTACACCTGGCGCTCTCTCGCCCCCTCGTACGTCTCCGGATAGGCCTAATCCTGTCCCCGACAAGGGTATCCGCATCGACGGAAAGTCGTCAGATCCATCACCCCCAAGCGATGATACTCTGATATCTTCTGTCCGTCGTTCCGAGTCCCCTCGCTTGCCCTCGGAGAGCACATCTGCTAGTCCAGCGTATGGGGCCGAGGAATCCCTTCGGCTGGTCGCACAGAGACATGAGGAGGCCAAGAAGGCGAAACTGTTGGAAGTACCCGAGAAGGATGCAGCCGCAAAGAAGGAAAATGGAGAGGGCGCGAGTCATTCTGGAGGGGACATGCTGCCATAGAGAGTCGGCATCAATTGCACATTTTGGATATCTTGAGTTTGTGTATCAGCATATGCAGAGACAATCATGGATCATCTGGTATGAAAATACATTCAAAGCACCAGATGCGACTCTATAGTTAGTACAACGGTCTCGGCCACTCTATTCACCATCGCTGTCATCCTCCACACTCGCCGCATCATCGTCCCTATCATCCTCTTTCTCTTGTTGGCGACGGGAGAAGTCGTTCGCTCGCTTTTGTATCGCAGGATTGTCCTATTCAAGCTGCGTTAGCGTAGATCCGGCGTTATTCGTGACGGACACACCTTTAGGTCAGCATTGGATATGGCAATGGAACAACCAGTGACTGGGCATCTGGCGACACTTCTGTTCTTTTGAGAGTTGGTGATGAGGTTGATGATGGCTTCCTTCGAGTATGTGTGGTTACATTTGACACTGATGGGTGTTAGTTCTGTAAAGTCAGCGCCCGACAACTTCTCACCTTGTGACAGCGTCCTGATATAATGTCAAGGTGATAGGACACCTGTAGTTTTGAGTTTGACCACCCATATCGATATCGTCGTCAGAGTCGTCCTCATCGTTGGGACCCTTTGTGAGAAAGGTGGAGATGGGGGGACAGGCTGTCTCGTGTGATCGAGACCAGAGCTCGCTCTTAAAGTCTGCATACTCGCGGTCTTTCTTGACTGGAATGGAATGAGTTTGTATCCACCTGAAAGAAAGAGCAACGTACACTTGGCGTGTCGGGATTTGCCCATGTACTCTTGAATACGAGGTTCAGACAGGTTTTCAAAGTCCGCTTGAATGTTGGTCTGAAACCAGTCAGCTAGACGTAGAAATTGAGAAGAGGCAGACGCACATGTTCTCTTCCCTCGAGCAGTCTCTTCGAGAGCTCGTCTAGGGCGTTTGCTTTGATTTTCAATACGGCACGTTGGTCGAATGCCTTGAACAGTGACGCCTCGACATTCTTCAGGGCCTGGGAGTCTCGTCAGCAAGAGGATATGGATGCAAGGCACAAATACTTACTGGGTCATCCGGAACCGCCTCTTCCAGAATGTATGCAGTCTCCTTGATACTTTCTACCACATCGTCCAACCGCTTGATCGCGTCTCTCATTGCGTCCGACAGTCCCCGCACCTAATCATCGGGTCAGCAACGGCTCTACACAGCTGACGAGGCAAAACTCACGACACTGGCGCCAGCCCGTGAAATTGGCTTGTCTGTAAACGTCTCCTCTGTCCATCCTGCTTCGTCCTCCTCCTCGCCCTCCTCGTCATCAGACAGATCACCCACGGGCGCCTCGTCGTCCTCCATGTCAATGTCCTCGTCTGCCCCGTTGGATGGCCCGGCGGAGGATAAGCCGTGACCGTTGGCGTTTCGTGTGGTGTTGATGCTTGTGGATGCGGATGTGGCAGGCATGGTTGGGGTTTTGCAGTGTCAAATAGACGCCATGCCTGAGAAAATGGCTGGAACGCGTCGCGCATGGCATCATGAGAGTTACGTAAGCAGCGACGCGTCTAAAAAGCTGACTGGATCGCGTCGTCGCGTTCCCATCCACCTCATCATCCACGCCATGTCCAACCTCCTCACAAAAGGATTCGCAGTCAAGGCCACCACCCTCGACGACCCCTCAGAGTGCTTCGGCGCCGTCCTCCAGGTCCTCAACGTCAAGAGGATCTCCGCCGGCAGCGAATCCGCCATCGACAGGTTCCGGTGAGCAATGTCCCGCTCATGTCTGGCACACGCTGATGACCCGCGATAGTGCCATTGTGTCTGACGGTGACCACTTTTGTCAGGCGATGCTTGCCACCCAGCTCAACCATTTTGTCGAGGAAAAGCTCGTGGACAAGCACACCCTCATCAAGGTCAACAATTTCTCCGTGAACAATGTCGCCAACCGAAAGTGAGTCGCAAGCAACCTTCAAGTGTGTAGGTCTGACAAAATCAGGCTTCTCATCATCCTCGACATGGAAGTCGTTCCGGGCGGTGGCGACGAGAAAATCGGGTCTCCAGTCAGTATCGAGGGCCCGTCAAAGTCTGCCCCTGCGCCTCAAGCCGCTGCTCCTCCTCCTCCTGCAGCCTCTCGCGCAGCCAACAATTCGCGGCCTGCTGCTGGCCGCCCGGGTTATGGTAAGGGTTCCAAAACAGAAGCTTCGGCCCTGTACCCTATCGAAGGACTGAGTCCCTACCAAAACAAGCAAGTGGCGACGCGATTGCGATAAAGTACATGTGCTAATCGTGCGGCAGGTGGACTATCAAGGCGCGTGTGATCCAAAAGTCCGACATCAAGCACTGGTCAAACCAACGCGGCGACGGCAAGCTCTTCAGTGTCACCTTCATGGACGAGACCGTGCGTCCTCCCGAAACGTTTTTAGACATTCCGCTAACTGCTTGATAGGGCGAAATTCGCGCGACTGGCTTCAACGATGCCGTCGACAACTTTTACGACAAGCTTGAAGTTGGCAAAGTGTTCTTCGTGTCCAAGGCTCGTATCAACATCGCCAAAAAGCAGTTCAGCAATGTCAACAACGAGTACGAGATCATGTTTGAAAGGGACACTTCAATCGAACCTTGCGAGGATGATACTGTTCCCCAAGTCAAGTACAACTTCAAGGGCATAGGCGAGCTCGGAGAGCTGCAAAAGGATGACTTGTGTGGTGAGTCTCTTTCGGTTCTGTACAGTCAAACACTGACATCTCCCAGATGTCATTGGTGTTGTAAAGGACGTTGGGGATCTCGGATCCATCACTTCCAAGAGCACCAACAAGCCCTTCGCCAAGCGAGACATTCAGCTCGTCGACCAATCTAGCCAGTCTGTGCGCCTCACTCTTTGGGGAAAGCAGGCCGAGTCTTTCCAAGGTGACGACCAACCCGTCATCGCCTTCAAGGGTCTGAAGGTCGGTGACTTTGGCGGCCGATCGCTTTCCATGATGAGCAACGCCACTATGGTCATCTCGCCTGATATCGCCGAGGCCCATTCACTCCGAGGCTGGTTCGACGCCGAGGGCCAGAGCACCAGCTTCACTGCCTACACCAACTCGGGAATCAGTGACGGGGCTGGCGCCAGTGCCAGCGTCAAGCCCACAGAGCTCAAGACCATTGCTCAGTCCAAGGAGGAACAACTCGGCATGTCGGAAAAGACCGACTTTTTCAGCACCCAGGCCACCATTGCGTTTATCAAGCAAGAACCGTTCTCGTACCCTGCATGTGCCAACAAGGAGGGCTGCGCCAAGAAGGTTGTCGAGGACGGTGGCTCGTGGCGTTGTGAAAAGTGCGATCGCAACTATGATGCTCCTGTCCACCGGTATGTTTACGTGCATTTCTGTGCGCGGAGGCAAGCTGAAATGACAATAGATACATTCTCAATATCAACGTGATGGACCATACCGGTTCCTTCTGGATAACGGCGTTCAACGAGACTGCGGAGCAGCTCATGGGTATCAGCGCGAATGACCTAATGGCGTTGAAGGACGAGGACGAGGGAGAAGGCAAATTTGTGTCTTATTTCGTCAGGGCGGTTGGGAGAACGTACAACTTGCAGATGATGGCCAAGCAAGACACTTTCCAGGCAAGTCGACACATCGATACGCGCGGGGCAATGCTGACAAAGCTGGACAGGACCAAGTGCGAGTGCGATACCAGTGCAGAAAGGTGGCTCTTCCCGACTATGTCGGCGAGTCTGCCCATCTGACAGAATTGATCAAGCAGATGAGCGTCTGAGTGTAGAGGGGGCAATCAAGCATGTGTAAAATATACTATTTGTTCTTTTTCTCGCTATATTCTTGCCGCTATCGGGGCCTTGTAAAATGCAATGCCTATGAACATGACCAGGCGCTACGCTCCGGCATGAGATCATAAATATACATGATACAGATAACATTAGGCCGATTCGCGTGACGTCTTTCTACACCTTCCACTTCTCCATCCTCGCCTGCAGACACTTGAGAACTTCAGTGTGCACCTGATTCTGCACTCGGGCCTTCTCCTCCTTACTCACGCCGCCTTCTTCTAGCTCCATTTCTACTCTGCCTGGCGTCAACGAGAATGGGTTGAAACTTATGGTACGTCCATCAGACAGCTCAATCGTGGCCAATGGCTCGTCCGAATCCTCTACCATCCTCGACGGTCCCGGAGTCTTGGGCGCAATCGCGCCTGGACCAAGCGATTGCCGAAAGATGAGAGATGGCGCCCTCTTCTTCTTTGACTTGCTCTTTGATCCCGGGGACCTCTCCTTTGCTAGCAAACGCGCCTCTATAGCCTCGGGATCTGGTAGGTCGTCGTCATCCGACTCATCCTGCTCTGTAGATTCTCCAGATGAGGATCCGCTTTCTGATGCGTTGGATCGAGCGCGGGCGCGGGAAGGATGTGATGAGTGGGATAGAGGGGAGGGTTGAGAACGGTAGGGCGTTGGTGGAAGGGTGGGGTTGAAGACATGGTCTTGAGGAAGCGACTACGTTCAGAGTGTTAGGCGGCAGAGTGCAGTCCGAACATGTGGCTTACACTAGCCGCTTTGGAGGCAGACAAAGGCTGGGCTCGAGTTGATCTCTTGCTCGCCGTGGCCTTGCCCCGAGTGGTAGAAGAAGCTCCGCGAGAAGCAGGAGTCTTGGAAGCTGATGTATGCGCCTCGCGACGAGCTGGTGAACTGTGGTCAGTCTCTTGTCAGATCGTCGCCACATGACTTGCGATTCTTGGTTGAACGTGTAGGGGAATTACCCCTAGATGACGCGGTAGCATTGCGTTTTCTATACCTGGTATCAGTATGCAATGCACATCCGGAAAAGGCCATACCAACCTCTTGCCCTTTACAACTTCATCTCTATCCTTCTCCTCTTGTTCTTCCCTCTTCTTCTGTTCCACTTCAAATCTCTCTGTCTTTATCCGATGTAGCGTTCCAGCCCATCCTCCTCCCCATTTATCTTCCAATTCTCTCAATGTCAGACCACGCAAATCGCGAGGAATAGCAAGGATCTCTGTTTCTTCGCGCATGTGGAAAGAAGCGAGCGTTTGAGCCAGCATCGAGCGAAAGTAGGCGACCTTGTCTTGCACTATACAGCAAGTTAGATGACAGCGGGTAACCGTCGTCCGCCTGCTCACCTTCGAGATCGAAATTCTGCAGCAACGCTTGCTTATCTCCTTCACTAAAGGCGGTCTTTGTGCGTTTGGGCGGTGTGGTGACCGCTGCAGCCGTTTGCGCCACTCTGGCCGTTCTAGACGCCATGTAGGATGTTTACAGTGTCTCGCGATAGGGAAGCCGGCAATGGATAGTCAGATGGATTGTTGTTGACAGCCGTCGCAGGTGTTTACGTAACGCCTGCCTCCACTCTTTTGACTTGCTGAAATTTCATCAGAGATGTTGATTTCCCATAGTACTCGCGCAGAACTCCGTAATGGTCGCACAGAAGCCACTCAAGAGGAAGGCAGACGCCGGAAAGAGCACCGGGAATAAGGTGAGCTGAGAAAACTCCAACGATAGTGTGCTGAGCATCCTTAGCGACGTCAACCTTCCCCGGCGGTCAGCGATGCCGGTTTCGAGGATCTTGAGAATGGGTCGCAGCTCAGCTTTGATGAAGAAGCCATGGGCGACCTGCAGGATCCCATGATCGACCCTCAGCACTCGTCTGATGATGAAGATTCTGAGGAAGAGGAAGACGGCTCTGCAACCGACCAACCTGCAGCTAGCTCTTCCAAGCCTCACACAAATCTCTACAAGGCCCCCACCGTCGCCGAGCTGGAACAGCTTCGACATGTCGAAGATACCGGTGGTGCTACGTTCTCTCTGCAGCTTTCCGAACTCTTGGAATCGACTTTGCTCCCCACAACTCCCCACCCTGCCCTGAAATCGCTACTTTCTGCTGTTCATGGCAAGATCCTTGGTTTGTCTTCACTCGAGGCTGTAGCTCCCATCAAAGCCTCCAAGCGACTCGGCAAGACAAAGATGCCGATCGTTGGTCCTGAAGAGTTCTCCCCGTTGAAGAAAGGCAAGGACATCAAGTGGACCCTGGGTTGGGAGAAGCCTGAGGAAATCGTCATTGGCGGGAGCTGGGGAGTTGTGGGAGGTTACAAGAAGGGGAAAGGTGAAATGGGTGGTGTAGATCTGGTCGTTGTAATGCCATCTGTAAGTGACAATGTTGATGCCACTCGCTTTGTGCTGACATTTGGTGAAGAGTATGTTTTCAGCCAAAGACAGACTTGACTATAGATACTTCCACAAGCGATCACATTACCTTGCTGTGATCTATGCGCAACTCCAGGCTCTGGCGGATTCGGAGGGTGATCTGAAAGGTGCCAAGGTGGGATGGACCACGGCTATGGGCGACGATAGACGTCCTGTCATAAGCATTTCTGCTGGCAAGGGTACGTCCAAGACAGCTCTGACCAAACAATCACTGACAAATCTCAAAGAGCAAGGCCTCAAACATAAGCTCGAAATTCGCATCCACGCCTCCATCTCTTCTACCGTTTTTCCCCTGTCTTCTCTCTCCCCCTCCAAGTGCCTCGTCCGTACTTCCCTTCCCACCTCTGACGAACACGCCGCTCTTCCCACACCCCTCTACAACACCTCTATACTCCATGACACGCTCCAAAAACCCCACCTCTTGCACCTTCACCGTCTCTCTCAAATCCTCCCAGCCAATTCGCGGACAGTCGACTCTTTCCTCGCTTTGTGGAGAATCTGGGCGAAACGGAGAGGCATCAGGCTTGAGCGTGGTGGAAGTGGCTGGCTGGCCGGGTTACTGCTGGGATGGGTTGTCAATGGTGGATGGATCGGTGGGGCTGGAGGCAAGAGGGAAAAGGTGAAGAGGGTTGCCGGCCTCGGAAAGAGTTTGGGCCCTTGGGGCGCCATTAGGGCTGCTTGGGAGTTTTTGGCCAACACCGACTTTGACGCTACTCCAGTCTTCCTGCATCAACCGGGAACGACCAACTCTTACCCTCACTCCGACTTTTTCCCCTCCAAGCATGTCTTCACGGACCCTACTGGTCTTGTGAATGTCTTTGCCGAGTGGGAAGAGGGAGAGATTGACTTTTTGAGGTATCACGCCCGGGAAACGCTTGCAATGTTGGAAGACGAGAGCGGAGAGAGATTTGGGGACGTCTTCTTGAAGGAGTTCAAGCTTGGTCCTGGCGTGTTTGACGAGTACATCCAGTGAGTCGCCCCTCTCCTGGGTTTCATTGAGCTCACAATGCGCAGAGTGGACATTTCTTCTGTCAAAATCGACGCTACACTTGATCAACGTTCCGAATACCCTTCCGCTCCTTCTCTTGCGGTCGCCCGCTTCGCCTCTACTGTCCGGAGCGCCCTGTCTAACCGCGTCGACCTTGTCTACCTATCTCCTCTTTCCTCGACCAAGCTTGCTCTCGGCCTCCTCCTCAACTCCAGCAACGCCACCCGCGTGCTTGACGTTGGCCCCTCGCCCGAACAGGCCGAGGCCGGCGCCGAGTTCCGTGAGCTCTGGGGAGAAAAGGCAGAGTTGAGGAGGTTTAAAGACGGAAGCATAGCTGAAAGTGTCGTCTGGGATGTATCCAGACCGGAAGACGCAGCTCTGATACCTACCAGAATCATTCACCACGTCTTGAAGAGACACTTTTCGGTGTCTGAGCAAAAGATTAACTCTTTTTCGACCTCTCAAGGATGGCTCAGCGTCATTCAGGTACCCCCAAGCGCCCGGGATGCCGTCAGCGTCAAGGAGTCGGAGAAGCTCGGTTTCAGGCCCACAATCACTGCATATGATGCCCTCTACAAGATTCTCAAAAACAGCGACGCGGATCTACCCCTGGGTCTCCTCAACATCCAATCCGCCTCTCCTCTGATGCGATACTCGTCAACATTCGTCCCGCACCCTATTGACGTCCCTCGCTTGCCTTCCGCCCCTGCTTGTATCAGATATACGCCACATATCGAAGTTGTCATTCAATTCGAGTCTTCGCCAAAATGGCCGGATGATCTTGCCGCAGTGCAAAAGGTCAAGCTGGCCTTGTTGGAGAAGCTTGCCCGAGTCGTGCAAAAGAAGCTTGGACGAGAGGCAACGGTGGGCATCGTGTTTGATGACGGGGCGAGTGAGATTGAGGATCAAGCTGCTTTGGAGGTGGTCGTGCCGGAGGGTGTGGCTTTCAAGTTGAGAGTCTACTATGAGCGAGAAAAGGGTCTGTTGGAGCGCGCAATCGAGGACGACCAGCCCGCGTTCGCCACCTCCCTCCCCAATCCCCCCAGACGTCTGGCCGTTCCCGCCCTCGCCAAGCACATTGAACGCTTCCACCACCTCCCAGCCCACCATTCCTCCCTCGCTCCCTTGCACCACCGTTATCCCAACTTTTCTTCCTCGACCCGGCTGCTCAAGCGCTGGTTCAGCGCTCATATGATGATGGGCCCGGAGCTTGTGCGAGAGGAGGTCATTGAGCTCATCATGGCTGGGATCTATCTGGAGCCCGGGAGGGGAAAAACGCCTGCGTCTGCTGTCGCTGGTTTCTTGCGCGCGATGGAGCTGCTAGGAGGGTGGGATTACAAATCGGAGCCCATGCTTGTCCCTATTCACACCGCTTTCTCCCCGTCAGCAACATCTGCATCTGGTCGCGTCCGCTTCCCCGCGGAGCTCAAGGAGGAAGCTATCAAGACTTTCGAGTCGTTGCGTGCCAAGGAGAAGGATGCCGGACACCCGTGGGTGATCTGCACGGAGCAGGATGTGGACGGATTGAGGTGGACGAAAGGGCTTGGGAAGGGTGTGGCTGCTAGGGTTGCTTTGTTGGCCAGGGCGACACTGGAAGCAGCAAAGAGTGGTGTCGAGTCTGGAGCGTTGGATGTGAGGGTGAGTATCGTATACCGTTTGCTTGTGCTCTGCTAACATATCTTAGTCATTGTTTGTGACACCTGTTGAACACTTTGACTTTTTGATTCACCTCAATGCCGCCCATCTTTCTCGCTCTGCCCTCGCCATTCACCCAGACCCGTCTCTCTGGGAACCGCACCTCAAATTCCGCAACCTCTCCTCGGCGGGCGAAGGTTCCGTTCGGGTCGACTTTGACCCCGCCACGATGTTTGTCCGCGACTTGCAGAAAATATACGGCGACGGCTTGATGGTGTTCCATGACATCTACGGCGGTAAAGTGGTCGGCGGTGTCTGGAATGCCAAACAGGGCCCGAGAGGGATGAAGGCGTTCTTGGGATGGAACAGCCGGCCGGTAGAGAGCGGTGCGGAGTTGGTTGGAGTCAACAAGGAGGGGATCCTGGGGGAGATTGCGAGGTTGGGCAAGGGTTTGGTGGAGAAGATTGAGGTCAGATAAGCTGTCAGTACTTGCCGCCTCGATGCACCTGTAGACATCCAAGCGTCAAGCCGAATGTACAATTACATGCCATACAAGTGGTTTATTTAATCTCTTTCGTTATCAATCAGGCGAACTGTCAGGGCATCAGCATAGGTCAAAGCATTCACCGCGGACGCACCGTGGCAAGGTAACTCTCGGCAACAATTCGCGCCCGAGCATTCAATGACAGCTTCATCTCCGAGATCTCCTTGTCGACGTCCTCCATGAACTGGATGATGAAATCGACAAGCTTGTGCTTGAGCATAGACTCGGAGTGGAAGTTGGTGATCAGGAATGAGATATCATAGCCCTGCTCCCAATATCAGCCTTGATCAGCTCGAAGGATCCCCACTCACGGGTAACGGCTTTCTCCTCAGAATGACAAAGCCCTCCGCCCTCATCATCATAAACCTCGTGAACTTGTGACACAGGATCTTCTCAATCTCATCTGCCTGCTTGATTGCAATCGACAGCCTGATGGAATTGACACTCGGCTCGATCAATACGCGCTCGCTCTCATTCCTGGAGATGGTTAATGGATGGAGGAGGACCTCTGGGGTGGACTGGCATTCGACCTCGGGCTTGTTGTGTCGTTCCACGACCTGGGAGGAGAAGTTCTCGAGGGTGAGGGCTGCGGTGAGGGTTGCGCGGACTGCGTTGAGGTAGGGGCGGAGGGTGTTTGACTGGGGGTGTCAGCGGGGGGCAGGGGGGGGAGGAGGAGGGGCGTCCTCACCATGTTGGATGACCTGGGGCACTCTGAATGAGCAAAAGAACGTCATCTGCCACATCGCTATCACCGCGCCCCCTCCCAGGCGGCGCACCCCGCCTTGCCACGTGGTGAATTTTTCACCGGTGGAGGCGTTTGTTTTTATGATTCGCAGATTTCAACAGAACTTTCCACATCTCTCTGTTTCTATCCCTTCTTCTCTCCCCAAACAAAATAATACATCCACACAAAATGTCTATCAAGATGAACCTCTGGGTGAGTCGCTGCTTCTCGACCGCTCTCGCGGAGCTCGCTAACGGCTGTTCAGAGCTTGACCCTTCTCCCCGGAGAGGCCCAGCCCGTCTACGTTCGACGAGACTTCCAGATCACCAACGCCGCCCTCGGCGAGGAGCTCCGATCCACTGACGGCCGATCCGTCGTCAAGGTCACCCACAGCCCCATCGACCCCGCCATGTTCGACGACTCTGACTCTGAGTTTGACTCTGACTTTGACGGCGAGATCGACTCTGACGATGAGGACGATGACGAGGACATGGAGGAGGACGAGGAGAAGCCCGCCAAGAAGGAGAAGAAGGTCGCTGCCGCTGAGGAGGAGGAGGACGACGAGGAGGACTCTGAGGAGGACTCTGACTTTGAGGACGAGCTCAACGAGACCAACGTTCTCTGTTCTCTCACTGCCGGCAAGGTTGGTTTGCTTTCTGTGACCATTGTGCTTTGGCTGACAACTTCTAGACCGAGCAAGCTTCTCTCAACCTTACCTTTGTCCGTGGCGAGGTCGCCCTCTTTGAGGTCACCGGCGAGAAGTAAGTAAAACACGTGCGCCACATATCATCCAACTTACATTCCCCAGCGCCGTCCACCTCATGGGCAACTACATCAACCAGGACGAGTACGACTCTGACGACTCTGACTTTGAGGGTGACGACGACTACTCTGACATCTACGACTCTGAGGACTTGCTCGAGTCTGACGACGAGGAGCCCACTGCGTAAGTCGGCGCTTTCTATACTCTACACCCACTGACCGTCATCATAGCAAGATTACCGAGGTTGAGGAGCCCAAGCCCAAGAAGGCTGTCAAGGCTGTCGAGGCCAAGCCCGCCCAGAAGCGAAAGGCCGAGGAGCTCGAGTCTCCCGCCAAGACTGAGGCCACCGAGAACCTGAGCAAGGCCCAGAAGAAGAAGCTCGCGAAGAAGGCCAAGACTGAGGCTGACAAGCCTGAGGAGAAGGTTGCCGCCAAGCCCGCTGCTGAGAAGAAGGCCGCCGCTGCCCCCAAGAAGGTGAGGAAGTAATCCTGCTTCCGCTCTTGTCCCATTCTGTCATCACGAAAAATGGTCTAGCTTGACTGTACACCCCCAATATAAATGCATAGTTGTTCTTGACGACTATCCGTTCCCCAACACGCCCTTCTAAGATTTGATGAGATCATCACACTGACGCTTTTTTCAGAGGGTCACCGCTTCTGGTTTGACCATCGAGGACATCAAGGTCGGTGACGGCCCCGCCGCCAAGAACGGCAAGCGATGTGGCATGCGCTACATCGGCAAGCTCACCAACGGCAAGCAATTCGACGCCAACACCTCTGGCAAGCCCTTCTCCTTTGTTCTCGGAAGGGGTGAGGTCATCAAGGGCTGGGATGAGGGTCTGGCTGGCATGAACGTCGGTGGTGAGAGGCGATTGACTGTGAGTTGATATGAATCGGGGTTAGGCATTGCGCTAATCACAAGTATAGATCCCCCCTCAGTTGGCCTACGGTAACGCCAAGGTTGGCGGTATCCCCAAGGGGTGAGTACAAAGTTGAACTATCAAACTCGTTTCTAATGTTTGCGTAGCTCCACCCTCAAGTTTGACGTCAAGCTTGTGTCTGTCCAGTAAACGCCGCGTGTTGTCGGAGAAGGGGGTGAGGTACACATAATATCAGCTACTAGTATATAGATATACATACCCAGCGAAATGCCACTTTTTGTATGGCGCACGTTCACTTGATAGTATCAGCTTTCCACTACCCGCTAGCTAATCCAGTCTGATGTGCGTTGCGATGCACTTGATCCAACCTCGCACATCTTTATGCTTGGCTTCAATTCTCTTTGTGGCGTGATTTTCATGGAGCGGTGACTGGAGAGAGAGGCAAAAAAAAATCTCCCCGGTGCGAGTCGAACGCACGACTTTCAGATGTGAATATTGTAACCAATTACAGTCTGACGCTCTAAACCACACTAAACTACGGAGAGTTGATTGGATGCAGCTAGTCACATTGTACTATGTAGCGTATCTGTGGGTCCCAGGCCCACCTCAATATCTTCAACGAGCTTCTGCCATATACGTGACTGCATGCAATCTCGCCTTCTCAACGACACCAGCTGTCTGGACTAATAGGTCATACATGCACGTAAAGGTAATTTGAGTCACAAGGGGTACCTGGTTTTGTTGCATCAGCCGTTTGAAAGGAGCGGCCGCGGCTATGTGTAGAGAAAGACCACACGTAAAATCGATGTCTCCCGATGGTGTCAGACATTCTCGTTGGCTTGGGATGGTACTGCTCCCTACTAAGCGAAGATCTCAGATTATCAGCAGATGGGATGGCAACTGGTACGACGTAAGTCAACCACAAAAGGATGATGATGATTGTCATTCAACGACAAGCTGGACATAATTTCGACACGAGGACAGCGCATCTGTCGTGTCTGATGGCTCTTTGGCGAAGCGATTATGAATCTACTCATACCTGAACAGGTATAGCCTCTATACATATCACCAACACATGTCACTTTCTATCACTATCACGATATGATATAAAACTGTATAAATGACCGATAACTTTTGAGAGTCGTATGATAATCACCAATTCCATGTATGCTCAGATCTTGATGCTACGGCTAGAAGAAGAGGGATACCCTTGCGGAGGCCTGTGAACAAGGCGGGAATCGTCCTCGATGACGGCTTGACCCGAGACTACTCCCTTGGTACCGATCGCCGTTGGCAAAGGCTTCGCCTTCAAAAACACCCTCGGGCCTCTGGGCTTCCGGACAACTGGAGGGCTAGCAGGCGGGGTGACCCCTGAGCTCTCGGGCGGAATGTTTTCCGCAAAAGGATGGTTCACAATAGCCTCGTTCGTCTTGATCCAAGCTGCCACCTGCTTTGCATCATCCATCATCGGTCCCAGCTTGTCAATACTGTTCAAAAGGCCTTCGTTGCTTTCCTGGTAGACCTGAGCCGGGGCAGGAGCAGGAGAAGGGGTGGGCGGTACGCTGTTGGAAGGAGAAGTGTGGGGGGTGAGGATGATGTCGCTTGCGAGGCTGCTGACGCTGTTGCTTAAGCCGCCGGGAGGCGAAAAGGGTACACTGCGAGCAGGACTGGAGGTAGGGGCTTGCTGTCTACCGCGAGGTTCAAGAGTCGATCCAGAAAGACTGGAAGAGTTTGACACTGGGCGCTTGAAGCGTGCCGCAGCTACGGCGGCGCGATACATGGAAGGAGTTGGGCTGGGCGAAGCGATCCTATATCTCTCTGGGTGGGGAGGGCTCAGCCTTTGCTCGTCGACGGTGGATTGGAAGGAGCTGGCCATGGATGGTTGAGAGTTGGGAGTAGATAATCCGGAGCGGTAGCTTGGAGGAGAGGAGAGAGCGCTTGACGGCGGTATGTTCGGGATGGTGGGCATGTCGGAGACGCGGAGGTAAGGGATGGCTTGAGTGGGAGTTCGGGCCAAAGTAGCTGGCTCGGGAGGTGCGTTGGTCTGGGCGACGACGATAGAGAGAGCAGGCTCCGGGCTGACTGTGATCTGTGGCTGCTGTGGATGAAGCTCAGAGCTGTTGATGGTGGGGGAGCTGAAGATGAGATAGATTTCGGGCACGTCTTCGCGCCTGTTGCTGACTGTCCTTTTGTCGCTCGCCTGCCATCGTCAGCGAGGTACATCCATACTGGACCCGACTTACAACTTCATTAGCCTTCCAGTCATCATAATCCATCCCCCCCAATACTCTCAACGCCCACTTTGTCTGATCCAACATATCACTACCCCAGCTCTTCGTCGCCCACATTCTCACTTTGAGCTCGTCAGGCAGTCCTCCCAGTACTTTCAGACTACTCTGCCTATCGTGCACTCCCGCGACATGAATCCTGAAGAGATACTTTTGGTGCGAGGCAGAGGTGATTACGTCGTCGACGAGGGCTTCTTGCGCTTCGAGTTGTTGCTGAAGGTCCAGGGCTTGGCGGCGGTAGTATTCCAGCTGGCTTGATTCCTCGACTTGGGACTGGCTTGCCTTGAGATCGGGTGCTCGTGAGACGACTGCGCGGATGCTGATGTTCGAGTTTGATCTTTCAAGAGCTTTTTCTGGAATGGTCTTGTTGCTCCTGGCTGGCGAGCTCGGAAGACGTTCGGGGCCGTTGACAATAGATCTGGAGTCTTGAATGGCCGCACACTGATGGTCAATCTCCTCGATGGTGCCCAAGAGAATGTCCATAGTATCGTCTTCGTGATAGTAGCTTGGATAGTACCTGTCAGTGGTAGCATCTCGGAAGATGTGACCCTGACATTATATCAGCCATATCAAACATGATGCGTAAAGTCACTTACCATCAGATGCTCAAAGTCTTCATAGTCCCCTTGGAAGCGACCTTGGCAGATACGCATCCATAGACGCTTGTTGCCGCTCAGTCGCTGTTTGAGCTCGTGCTCGTGCTTGAGATTGCTACTCGCTGTAGATACGAGTCCGCCCCTGTCAGTGACGTCGAGGTGGAAGTTGACAAGCTGGCCCTCGTGGGGCGGGTGAAGGTATGCGATGGTCAAGTAGTATCGACGTCCGGGAGTTTGGTCTGGCATTGTGATGATTTCTTGTTGGTGGCGATTGGGAAGACGGGGGCAAGATGGGAATACATCGCCTTATATGTTGGAGAGTGGGCGGATGTGGCGGAAGTGAGAGACGTGTTTGCGAGGCTGCAGCTGCTTGGCAGCACCATTGGGCCAGTTTCCGCGGGTACTGGCAGCATGCACAGCTGCCGGGTACTGAAGACGGATATGCATGTCGAGCTTCATACTGCACTACTCGTAGGATGCTGAGGAGATAAGGCGGGCGGCGCGTAAGGTGTGCCTGTAGTCCGCTCCCTGAAAACGCCATTCTGGGGTGGAGCAGCCCTATACGCCGCTTGTATTGGGTTCGCATATCTGATCGCGCGATGATATCAGATGTACGGCATGGGTGAAAAGAGGCCGAAGAGGGAGGCAGCGAGGAGGACAAGCACCGTCATGCATCCTCGATCGTGTCTTGCCGTCCTCGATCCAGACGAGATCCACCATACATATATACAGATCCATGCATCTGTTGCACTGTTTCCATTTCCACCGCCGCCACTACACCAGATCCACAAGATCCGTTGCCACCAAAAGCGCACTCGGCCAACCGCGACAAGAGATATATCGCGTGCGGCGACATTCTTCGGGAAGAGCACTAGCCCAGGGTAGCATCCCTGTCCATCACTTAGGACAAGGCAAGCCCATCTACTTGCCGATATATAAGACGCCATGGAGGTCAATATTGACGCCCTTTTTATCCACAGCATCCCTTCATCTCGACACTCCGGCGACAGCAACACCCCACCCAGACACACACCTTTCTCGGGGACCAAACAGAGGCACTGCCCCCATCACCCTCGCCTCACCCTCTGCGCACCGTCCTCCCCAGCACCTTTTGCCCACGCACATCCTTAAATTCTTTTCAACATGCACGACACCCGCCGCTCTTCCCACTCGACGTATACCCGGGACTGGAAAAAGAGCGTCCAGCAAGGCGGAGGGATGGCCAACAAGGACCACCCGTACTCGCACGACGAGTCGGGCAGAAGAGGTGAGCTATTCTGGTCTCAATCCGCATGGCCTCACTGATTTCTTGAAGAGTCCAACGAGACATACATACCACAACCGCCCAAAAAGAGCTTTTTCAAAAGGATCTTTGGCTGTACTTGCGTGAGTCTGCTCTTACCCCGCCCCCGCCCCCGGATCAGGCCTGACGATCATTCCTAGTTTGAACTGGACGTGTGCGTAGAGAACACATGATTCATTACCACAAGCTGACTCTCTATAGCCACCAAGACCCTGTCAGGCGATATCGTCCTGCGGCCGAAAGTACCCAGCAATCACCCCCACCCCCATCTTACACCCATGCCGATCCCTTCCCTATAGCCCCCCTGGGATCCAATCACCGGGCCACCGATTCGACGGCGTCTGTCAGTACGACACTGTCTGGACCTGCGCTGTCGAATCTGCTGTTCATCCCCAGGCAGGAGGACGAGACGTTCAAGACGTATGCACCGCCGAACGGGTCTTTTGCCGGGGGCACGACGGGCGGGGCAGGAGCAGGCGGTGGCTGAGTGGGATGGGCGGGAGATCTGACTGGGGGCCGAGGACTTGTATATGGACGTGCGCGGCGATAATAATAGTACTGTATCTCATAATTGACGACTTTCTGTATCACGACGGAACCGAGGGGTGTATAGACGGATGCATACAGCTACACTCGAGGCTGTGCGCCATCGCCGAGGCCGGTGTGCGTTGAAGGGTTGTGTTGCAAGAGTATATATAGCTCCTCCTAGCTCCCGCTGCAGCCCCTGCTAGTCACCACCAGCCATGGCCCTCCCCGCCCAACAGCAGCACTCTCTGCAGGTCAACACTTCTCAACCACGCCCCCTCACCACCATGAGTGAGCCCAACACCCAGAGCATGCCTGAGGTACTGACCCGCCCGACAGCACAACAGAGAAATCTTGTCCGCCACTCGACCGATACCCGGGGCGAGGACGATGTCTCCGTCTTTTCCTTCTCGGACGATCCCGGGTCGTCTATATGGTGCTGCTTTGGCGTAAGGCCTTCTCTACTGGGTGGGGGCACGGTTCCTGACAGACGCTATAGAGATCGAAAGCCAAAGCCAAGAGCTCTTCTCGGCTAGCGACCCCTGTGGGACCTCAGCCGCTCGTCAACCCTTTTGTCGCCGCCTCGGAAAAAAACCGGCCAGCATCTTCCGCTTGAGAGCTAAGCTGGGCATGGAGAGTGCGGCGAGTCGGGACAGACGGAGGTTTACAAGAATGGACAGTGACATAGTGGCGGGGGCCCAAGGACTGGCCGAGAGATGCCTCATCGCATAGTAGTCAGATTGTAGATTAATGGGCACCATGTATTGTATATATACTCGTTAATCCGCTCAAGCTGACATAGCCGGCCTCCTGGAGCATTGCCCTGAGCTGCTCTTGTTGGTAGGTTCGTACGTCGGTCTGCCGACGAGACCGACGACGCCAGGACGACGACGCTCAAGTTTATTTCATTTGTTTCGATTTACATCACGACGGGGGCTCCCTCGCCATCCATAGCAATCGTTGATGGACGATGATGGTAGAAGGCGCGCAGTGTGCTTATTACAATCAGGTACTGCTCCCCGGGCCGATATAGCTCGGAGAGATTGGTATACATATACGGACGGATCCCATGCTCATCACAATCATGCCCTTCAGGTCTTCGATCTCTCGCTCACAAACACAATTGTGCGTCTTCTTTCATGAGCGACCTATAGAGCAGGTCGGCTAACGAGGCGGTAACAATGGACAGACAGTACGAGCAAGTCGATGCTACAAGGGTACTCCGTCTTCGCGGTGGTGGTTGCTCTCATAGCCGGTAGGTCTCTACTCCTCATGACCCTTCCTCGCCTACTCGCCATAGCCCGACCACCTGACAATCCTCCCCAGACCGATCGACGATGTAGTAGTCCACCACACATACAACCGACCTCAAGGCAGTACTGGCGATACAGGGGTTTACGCCGCAAAAGGCGACGTCTCTGGTGGTACTGTCACGGCAGGACCAAATTCCAGTGGAACTACAGGTGGGCAAGCGGGGATCTATGATGGAGTAGGGACGAGCGAGGGTAGAGGGAGGGGTGAGCTCGAGTGGATGGGGAGGAGAAGGATTCGGTGGTGCCGAAGGAGGAGGGGAAGGCGGCGCGGGTGGCTGATGGCTGTTGATATGGATGAATTCTATAGAGAAAGACCGAGGAGGAGCATGACAGGATGTTTTGTCCAGGATGTCACATTTTGCGAGGCTCATACCGGAAGTCAGGTCCAGACCAGTATGGTCTGCTGGACCACTTCTTAGACATGCAATGTATATTTGTCAGGCCCTGAGGGGGACGGGACCCTGGAGCGGTGGAGAGAGCTGTACGGGGCGGTTTTTTATGAGGGGTAAAGACCTTAACGGTATTGTCGCATATGGAGAAACGTATGGAGTTCTATGGAAATCTACTAGGCAACGATCTGGGCGGCGGCTATCTCCGCTGAGTGTGACAATATTTGGATGGTGAGTCAAGGGCGTATTGCTGGGCACGGTCAATGTAAATGTATCGTTGTTGTGTGGCGGCGGCGTCGGGTGGCCGAGCAGTGACAGAACGCAGACCGATTGCTACCTCCTTGATATTGGGGTGCATCAATGCTATGCTGCACATACGCCGAGCTGGGCGATCATCCCGAAAGCAATCCGATCTGAGCGGGAACGACTGCCTTGGACCTTGGACTGGGAACGAGGGCATTGTCTCGGTGATGGATAATGGCGAAGGCGGTGATGAGGAACGAGGGAAGGAGGATGCTCTTCGGGAAGTCATACCGGGATCGGTAGGTCGATGCGACAGGTCAGGAGGCGTTCTTCTATATCTATGTGTGACGCACGTGTGAAAGGGAATCATCCTGATAAGCTGATCGATTGCTGAAGTGAGGACAGACAGAGGCAATGAGCGGTGAGACTTGTTGCTTCTTCCGAGCACAGCGCTACACTCGCCCTGTTTTGAGAGTATAAAACAGTGTGTACCTCTGAGCCTTCAGGCGTAACCCACTTCTCGTATTTTCCATCCGTCCAGTGATCCATCTCAGCTATACCCTGCGCAAGTGAAAGTCAGTCTCTCTCTATGACATATACCCTTGACACCAGCTGATTATCATCGTGAGCAGTGCAGCCAGAGCTTGAGCATCAGGTGCTCCGCCTTCGCGGTGGCGGCAATATCTGTCCTTCCGCCCTGTCAGTGAATCCCGCTGTCGCCACGAGTCAATATCAAACACTGACACTCTGCCACAGATCGTTGCAAGACGCCGATACTCACGGCAAGAGCTGCTCGGGGACGGGGACCGGTGGCAATACCGCTGGAGCGTATGGGGCTGGTGCAGGAACTGCTGCTGTTGACACCGGTGGTGGTGCGGTCGGCGGCGGACATCATGCGCATGGGGGTGGTTGTGGGAGTGGCGGGAACACAGGAGACGGGGGCGGGGGGGGAGGAGGCGGCTGTGGGGGAGGCGGGGGGGGAGGCGGTGGGGGAGGCGGTGGGGGATGTGGGGGCGGAAGCAGCTAAAAGCAAGATCATGATATCAACGACGGTAGTAGCGAAGACAACTGCGACGAGGGCTTGCCGTCTGGTTGGTTGTTTGGGTGATGTGACTATGATGATCAGATGTGACTATGGAGTCTTCGTCTTACTTTTGGGATGAGCCGCCCTCTTTTTGTGTTATGGCTTGCAAGTTGCAATCGAAGAAAGATATGAACGACACGAACAGAAGTGATCGTCGGATGGCCGACGACCGGAATCGTCGTGTATCGTGACATCTCTTGTATCATCAAGCCGACGGGATGTGGGCGTACTTACGACGCTGTATCTCTATGCTGTATAGCATTCAGAATAAACTAGTCATATACTGCGCCGCTAAAGAGCCAGGAAAGCCGAAATGGAAAGCGACGCCGGCCAGGGACCATACAACAACGAAACGGCCCCGATCTGGCGTTCATCTTTCTCCTATCAGGCATGGCCGACCGGCCAAAGATAGCATAGTATGATAGTCAGCACCCCCTACACCTACTACCAGCCAGGATCTTCGGAAGACATTCTTCGGCTTCGAGGCGGGTGCTTGACCTATTATCTCATTCAACGCGTACGTTTCTATCCACAAGCTATAAGCAGTCAAACTGACCGTCTGACAGTACAAGAGGTGGAGAGCTCACTGAAATGCATGGAACCTACGAACAGTGCTCTAGGTCAAAGGAGAGGAAGAAGCGCCAGGCTGCGGCCGATGTTGAGGGGCACCAGCAAGATGGACAGTTGCCGGGCGAAAAGATCGCAGAGCAGCCTCAGCAGATCGCCGTATAGCATGGAGGGTAGATATAGGGGTCTTGCTGTGAACTTTGTATCATCCGTTATCTGTGCAATGTCATCCAAGAGGTCTGCATGGTACCATGGTCTACGCTTCCTGCACACTTGTCACGCCAATCACACTGCTCGTACTGTACATTCCAGAGCAGGGTGCTATACGAGTATAGCTCACATGGGTATATTCATCGTGGTACTATCATCTAAGTGCAAGTGGCTAGATATACAACCCCAAGAGCGTCTCCAATATTCTTTCATCTTGTTTATCTTAACCTCCAGCTTCTATCTATCAAGCGCATGCTCACTCTAGTTGTTGATCCGTTCAAATCCCATCGACTTTTCGTACTCTTCTTCATCCTCATCATCACTGTCCTCTTCATGCCACTTGCTGGCCCTGCTGACGGCTCTGTTCCAGCCCTTGACCCTCTTCAATCTGCTCTTCTCCGCAAGCTCGGGCTCGAAAGTGTGGACACCAGCAGTATTGACCTCGCTGAGGGTCTCGGGCTTGCTCAAGTCCCAACCAAAGAGGCCGAGCGCGCTAGCAGCCAACAGTGCCGATCCCAAAGCAGTCGACTCTCGCATCGAAGGACGGGCGACGTTGAAGCCACCCAAGTTGGCCTGCAATTGCATCGCCAAGTCTGAATTTGTCACACCACCGTCCACCTTGAGGGTAGAAAGTTTCGACTCGGACTCCTTTTCAATGACGTCGAGGACGGCACGGGTCTGGAAGCAGACGGATTCCAGGGTAGCACGGGCGATGTGGGCGGAAGTGGTGTAGGCAGTGATACCGATGATGGTACCAGAAGCTTCACGGTCCCAATAAGGGGCGAGGAGGCCAGAGAAGGCGGTCACAAAGTAGACACCCCCAGTGTCATGGACGGACCCGGCAAGAATGTCCATCTCGGAAGAGTCCTCAATGAGGTCCATTTGGTCTCGGAGCCTGGAAAATGTCAGCCAGTGATACCAGGACCAACAACAATACGCACCACTTGATAGCAGAGCCGGCAACAGCGATGGAACCTTCAAGCGCATACACAGGTTTGGCATCGGGACCAGGCTGGAAAGCCACGGTCGAGATCAACCCATAGTTGCTCCTGACAATTTCTTCGCCAGTGTTGAACAAGACGAAAGCACCAGTGCCATAAGTGCACTTGGCCTCACCCTTCCGTAAACACTTGTTTCCGACCAAGGCAGCCTGCTGGTCACCAATGATACCGGCAATGGGGACACCGGCGATAGGGAGGTTGGTCGACTCGTGAATGTTGCCATAGTGTTCAGACGACGAGACAATCTTGGGAAGGATGGAGGCTCGAAGGCCAAAGAATTCGAGAAGGGGGTGGTGCCACTGGAGGGTCTTGAGAGAGATAAGGAGGGTTCGGGAGGCATTGGTCACATCCATGATGTGGAGACCGCCTTGTTTACCGCCAGTGAGGTTCTACAGGGCTTGTCAGGTGTTGTTCGGCTCATTAAAAACAAGACTTACGTAGACGAGCCAAGTGTCGACGGTACCAAACATCAAGTCGTCGGTCTCGTGAGCGGTACGAACGGCTTTCTGGTGGTCAATCATCCATCGAAGCTTGATGGCAGAAAAGTAGGTAGACATGGGGATACCAGTGCTTTGTCTTGTCAGCAGGAGCGGCAACGATGAGATGCAACTTACACGTCAACGAGACCCTCTTTACCCTTCCTGTATTTTGTGCCCTTGACCACTGGCTCCTTTTCATCCTTGCCACCGCCGATACCGAGCCCCTCCATGGCCTTGCCGATGCTACCGGTGACTCCTGCGGCCTGGTCGACAACCTCGCCCTTGTTACCAAACGCGGCATCCTCGCCGCCAGTACCGAGAACAGCTTCCTCTGTGACTGCAGTGTCTGCGGTTCTGGCGTCCTCTTCGGCACTCTCAATGCGGATACCAATTTCGTCGAGCTTTTTCTCCATCTCTCTCACGACACCGACGGTACGAGCATCGTCCCAAACGATGGCATTGGCGAGGGGCTTGCCGGTAGAGCGAGACCAGCAGACGGTAGTCTCACGTTGGTTGGTAATACCTTTGTTGACGTGTCAGCGCGTATGCATGGGCACGGCCTGCTCAGCAGCATCCCGTTACAGAAACTGCTAAACGGCACGAAAAAAAAAAAACAAAAGGTACTTACCGATACCCTTCAAACTGTTCCTCGACCAGCCCATCCATTCGAGTTTTTCGACGGCGCGAATGATACACTCATTCATGGCCTCGACGAGGGCCTCGGGGTCATGCTCGTGCCAGCCTGCATGGGGCAGGATCTGTTCGAATTCGGTCTGGTGCTCTGCAACAATCTTTGCGCGCTTGTCAAAGATGATGAATCGGGTCGAGCTGGAGAATTAACAGAAAAGGCGTCAGAAACCGAACACGGAACGATGCCGAAAAACCCACGTGGTACCGCAATCAAGAGAGCCGATGAACTGGCCGTTGCGCAACTCCCGCACGCCCCCCAATGGGGTGTAGCCGGCCGCACCTTCAAAGTAAGACCTGGGCGCCTGGGTGAACTCGTTGCCCAGAGGCAAGGTAGGCGACCCCGCTCGAGAAAGGACGGAGGGGGTAGCAGGGCCCGAGTATTCGCCCCTTCGGATCGGTCGCGGCCCGGAGGCCATGGACGACCGACGGGAGAGGGCCTGCTGGGGCTGGGAGATTTGCTGGGAGCTGCTGTAGTACTGGTTCATGGAAGGGCGTCGGGAGGCAGAGGCGGACTCGGAGGGCCTCCTTGCGACGGGCTGCGAGAAGGAGGGGCGACGTGAGCCGGCCGGGGATGCGGCGGGGGATGCCTCGAAGACGGGAGTGAAGCCGCCTGAGCCGCCGGGGTTGAGGGGGGAGTGGTTCTTGACGGAGGACATGGAGAGGTCGACGGGGCGGGACATGACTAAGCAGGCTGTGAGTGGTGGAAAGAAAAGAAAAGAGAAAGGAGACGGATCACTTCACAACGTCACTGCGGCGCACCCCGCCCCTCGCTTCGATGTGGAGCAATCTGGTCCCGCCACCACCACCACCGCAGTGTTTGGCTCTGCCTGCGATGCATAGTAGACTAGCCGCCCCATGATCTCCAACATCCTCCCCCGCGGGCCACCCGTCCCCCGCCCCATCCGCCGCCCAAAGAAAATCATCTACCTCGCAGTCATATTCTTTCTCCTCTACTGGTTCGGCATCCGCCATGGTCTCGGTCGCGAGCGCCTGCAAGATTTTCCCCTGGGATACGCTATCAAGGGCGGCAGGCGCGGACGGCACAGTAGCCTGATACGGGGCGACAAGGGCATGTCTGTGCTGCAACGAGCGCAGGCCGGGCATCGCCAGGAACACCCCATCTACGAGCTCATGGAAAATGCCGAGACCCGCTGGACAGACATGCTCGCCTCGCAATCAAAGACGCTGCAGCAGGCGGTAGCGCAGTACAGAAAGCGATATGGGATCCCGCCTCCTGCTGGGTTTGATGCCTGGTTTGCGTTTTGCAAGAAGAATGGGATTAAAATCATCGACGAGTACGACCAGCTCATGAAAGATGTCCTCCCGCATCATGCGCTTGCCCCAGCCATGTTTATCGCCCGGAGTAAAGCGCTGGAGGGTGCGACGTACACGTATACGCTCGATATAGACAAGGGCCGGGTGGGGATCTCTGGCGAGAGATCTAGCCACGACAGGCCAAAGCATCTCCAATCGCTGATCTCGGGATTCATGAACGATCTTCCGAGTGGATTCCGGTTGCGTGTCACGGGGAGCGACCACGATACGGGAAGTGTAGTGCTTGGGAAGGATCAGAGGGAGAGAGCGATGGAGCTCGTGAGCCAAGGCAGACGTAAGTCGAGCGGTGCTGTGAGATGCTCGCGCTGATTCAAGACAGACTTTAAGGAGGACGAGCTCAAATCGTATGAAGACCCCAATCGTACGCCCGCATGGGGCTGGTTTGTGAGTCTAGCGCTGCGAGCCGCAAGCTCTACTTATGCCCTTGCAGAAAGCGTGTCCTCTCGACTCTCCCGCCAATATTCGTCCTGGGGCCGAAAATGCCACAGAGGACATTCCTCGTGAGTCTGATCGCACACTCGATACCCAAGCTGACACCCGCCAGCAAAATCATTTATCCATGACCATCTGCCCACCATGGACTTTTGCGAATATCCCGAGCTGAAGCGTCTGCACGGCGCCATGTCGTACGATTATGTCAACCGCTCTCCCTCCGTTCTCAAACCGATTCTCGTCCTTTCGAAATTCCCGTTCGATGCTTCTTTCCAGACCACTCCTATGGAGGGGTACGCCAACATCACTGCCAATGACTTGCCGTACCTCGGTACGTGGGCCGACAAGACGGACAACCGCCTGTTCTGGCGCGGGTCCACGACGGGCGGGTACGGTACGCAGCGGGATTGGAAGGAGAGTCATAGGATGAGGCTGCATCTGATGATGAATGGGCCCAAGGGAGGAGATGCGTGGTGGGATCAGCAGCTGCGGGATGTCATGGTGCCAGACGGAGAGGGCAGTTTCAATGTCGTGAAGAGGTGGGAACGGGTGCTGAGCAAGGCTTATGCGGATGTCAAGTTGGCCGGACAGCCTGTGCAGGTGCGTCTCGTACTTGTTTTTTTGGCGGTGCTGACACCAAGCAGTGTCCCTCTGAAGAGGTCTGCCGCGAGGTATCGAAAACGATCGAGTTTGGCAAAAAGGTGTGGCCCGACGAGGCCGTCAGGTTTAAATACAATCTCGATGTCGATGGCAACGGGTGGTCTTCACGATTCCACAGACTGTTGAGCTCGGGCAGTCCGATCATTAAAATGACAATGTTTCCCGAGTGGCACATGGTAGGTCTACCGGTATGCAGCAGCGCAAGGCTCACTCTTTGTGCAGGAGTGGCTCACCCCCTGGCTCCACTACATTCCGCTCAAAGCCGACTATTCTGACCTTTACGACATTATGGCATTCTTTGTCGGTCCTCTGGACGATGCGGGACATGTCGACACGGAAAAAGGACACGACTATCTCGCGCAAAAGATTGGTGAAGCCGGGCAGAGGTTTGCGCTGGAGCATTGGTCGTGGGTGGATATGCAAGCATATGTGAGTGTGAGGTGGATGGATGGGAGCGTGGACTGACAGAAACTGGAGACGTTCCGCCTTCTTCTAGAGCTCCAGCGACTGCATTCCCTGGACCGTGGATATATGGCCTACAGTGGGCCTGTCGTATAAGGCGTATCCACGCGGTGGGGTGGATTGTATCATCATGTCTTTTTTATATCTGTGACCTTTCATCTAATTCTATTTTTTGGGTTACTCTGGGCTCATCTATATCATTCTGTCCATAGCCAACAGCACTCTATGCATACATACAAGGGGCGGTGTGATGAGGACCGGGGGCCGGCTGGAGCGTCGGCAGAGACTGGAGTGTGGCACTTTTCACGTTGGGCGATCGGAGGATGCAGGACGGCGGTACTCGGTGCGGGGGTGGCCGCAGGGCCAAGAGAAAAAATAATTCCCAGCCTGGTTTGAATCTGGGCTGGAAAGGGGGAAACGTGCAAAGGATTCAGGCACGGGTAGCCGATTGGGGATGACGGCCCAATGCGTGGATGGGATACGCCGGGCGAGGGATTGGTGGGGCTGGTATAAAATCACGGTGGGGTGTATCGATCTCCCCATCCGCCATGTCCGCCCTCAGACACCGCGCCCCCTCCCCTCCCCCCGCCGGCCAGAAGGAGAAGGACCAGGTCATCAGAGACGCACAGGCCAAGGAGATTGCAGAGGGCCACAAGTTTGCCGTCCCCAACTTCACCATCAAGCAGCTCCTCGACGCCATCCCGTGAGTCCCCAACATTCATACCCCCGCTCATACAGCACAGCGCCCACTGCTTCAAGCGATCCGCCTTCTGGTCCTCCCTCTACATCGTCCAAGACGTCGCCGTCATCGCCGCCCTCGCCTATGGAGCCTTCCACATCGACTCTTTCCTCTCTCGATTGTGAGTCTAGCCCCGCTTCAATCGTGTTCATGCTCACCAGGCTGCAGCGCTCTCTCCAACGTCGCCTTCTACGCCGCCAAGGCTGCTCTCTGGAGCGCCTACTGGTTCGTCACTGGTCTTTTCGGCACCGGTATCTGGGTCATTGCGTGCGCCATTCCTTTAACTCTTGGCTATTCCCGCTGACCCCATGCAGCCACGAAGCCGGCCACCAGGCCTTCTCTTCCAGCAAGGACATCAACAACGGTGTCGGATGGGTCTTGCACTCTGCTCTTCTTGTCCCCTACCACTCTTGGAGAATTTCCCACGCCCGTCACCATGCCGCCACTGGCCACTTGACTCGTGATGAAGTCTTTGTCCCCAAGACCAGGAAGGAGCGTGGTGCCCCCGCGATCGTAGAGGAGGGCGAGATTCTCGGTATCAAGTGAGTCTGCTACAAATCCTGCGCAACGCGCACTGACCCGTCTCAGCGTCTCTCCCGAGCGTCAATCCCAACTCATGGAAGCCCTCGAGGACTCTCCTATCGTCGTTCTTTACAACCTCTTCCTCCAGCAACTCTTTGGCTGGCCCATGTACCTCGCCCGAAACGCCTCTGGCCAGCGCCACTACCCCAAGGGCACCAACCACTTTAACCCACGCTCATTCATCTTCAAGGCCAATCACTTTGCCCAGATCGTTTGGTCCGACATTGGTGTCTCTATCGTCCTTGCTGCCCTTGGTTACTGGTCTTACCAGAGGGGCATCAAGGAGATGATCTCCATCTACTTTATCCCTTACCTCTGGGTCAACAACTGGCTCGTATTCATCACCTTCCTCCAGCACACCGACCCCGTCCTCCCTCACTACACCTCCAACAAGTGGACTTTCCCCCGAGGTGCGCTCTGTACCATCGACCGATCGTTCTTGGGTCCCGTTGGTCCTCACGTGTTCCACGGTATCACCGAGACCCACGTCGCGCACCACATCTCCTCCAAGATCCCTCACTGTAAGTTTTAAGCTGATTGGCGACGGATGGTATGCTGATCATTGACAGACAACGCTTGGGAGGCTACGGAGGCGCTCAAAAACTTCCTCGGTCCTGCTTACCACAAGTCGGACGAAAACATGTTTGTCGCCTGCTACAAGTCTTACCGAGACTGCTTGGTGCGTCGTCTCTCCATCACGCCATTCCGATCACTGACAATTCCTGCAGTTTGTCGAGGATGACCAGGACGTTGTTTTCTACAAGAACGCGGCTGGTATTGCCCAACGTGTCCCCATTGAGGAGAGCGGCAACCTTTCCGACTCTGGTGTCGACATGACTGAATCCAAGTAATCGATTCGCGTCTAGAAGACTAGATTCGTCTAGAAGCTATTGTGCTAGATTGTCTATAGGTGGTGGTATACATGTGTTTCGCCAGAAGAGTGCAGCACTCGGGCCTGTCTCCTATTTCCCTTTATGACTTGCCAGAATCCTTACGTTCGTTCCTACAGTACGAGTATAGTATATCCTGTTAAAGGATATCATGCACACTCTTTTCATCCAACTCGGTGCGACGCTTTCGCGCGTGTGATTTTGCAGCGAGGCACGTCCCTCCCACCTTGTCGCTCTTTCGTCGCCTTTTCATCTCTTTCTCTCATCGTTGTCTTCGTCTTTGGCGCCATGACCGCATCCCATCCCCCAGAGCAGCCATGCGTCAGCTTCATATGGCACCTCCGCTCCGTCCCCAGCAACAACGTCTTCATGCTCACTACCGATTTCCCCCTCTCCAACCCCCGAGATCGCCCCAAGCACATGGATTCAGAAGAGGCGCGGCAGTTTGGTATGCTCGTCCAGACCTTGATCCCGGAAGAGCACGAGCTGTTTGTGCAGAGTGGACCTTTTGCGGGGCAGTACGAACATTTCGAACATGTCTGTGTGAGTATCGCGCCACCCGGCTTTCCAACACTCGTCAACGACAAACTGATACCCGTGGCTATAGGAAGAGATCCGGAGGAATGTGGACAGGGGGATCAAGTTTGTGGGCCAAGACACCAAGCTTTGGGTCGCTTTCGGTCTTCCTCGAGATGTACAAGCAGTCGTGATGGGTGTTCTTGCTGGGGCTGGTGAGTCGACTGCTGCTGGGTATGCCGTTATACTGACCTTGCAGATGAACAACCTGCACTGAAGCCCAGTCACCCCCCATGCCTCCGCTTGGACCTCTCGAATATGGCCAACGAGGTCGAGGACCCCGACGCCTATACGCGTACGGCTGACGGCTTCATCACTCCACCCCTCATCATCGACGAGCCCGATTCCCCCTCGGACAATGTACCACCCTCTCGAGGTGGCAACACCTACTCTCACCAGGAGGTGGCAGAGATCGTGCGCTCCGCCACTCACGACCTCCATGACCACATCCACGCCCTGCGCGAGCAGCTCGCAGAACGAGAAGACATGTTGATCGATATGGATGATCTACTCTCTCGGGGGGAGCGAGATCAGGTGTACGTCTATATCATCATGACGCCTCAGCTGGGGCCGGAGCCTTTCTATCGGGTGAAAAAGGATTTGGTCACAGAGGATCAGATTCGGACTTGGGTGGTGCATCAGACCGGGTTGGAAGAGTGTCAGGATGCCGGGCGGTACATGGTGCTCGTCGCCGCGGATCAATATATGCCTTACCAGCACTGGTTCACCCAACAGGTACGTTCTTTTACTCTCGAGCTTGAACTCACCGATGACTCAGAGAAAGGGCAAGAGAGTATTGAAGGACGACACCGATGTCGTCGAGTGTATCATCGAAATGGTTTCCTTGGGCATACCTTCGACCGACAGAACTGGGCATATTTTCGACTCTGATCAGCAAATCGAACAGCAAGACATGGACATCACTCCGACCAACAAGGCAAAACCCCTTCCCAACGTGTCCCAGGATGCAGCGCCACATTCGTCTCTCGGTTCCTCTACACTGGGTCTGCAAGCCCATGACGCCCACGTCGACTACCACCCTCAAGTAGCAGAGGAGATACTGAAGATCCTTCGAGATGAAAGGGTTCCTGCGCTCTCTACCGCTACGAGACGCCTCGTTGCTCTGGCCCAGTCGTTGACTCCGGCCACCCAAGTCAACTCGAGTGCCACAACCCCTCGCAGTCCCAACGCCACCAAACCTTTATTCCATCAACTGGGCGACCGACCGCAAAGCTACTCGAAAGCTTTAATGCCCCCGTCAGACAGCGCCACCACTCTCACCGCCTCTGAGGGCGAGACTCGTGCGATCCGAGGTAGCATCACCTCAATCGAGGCTGTAATCGGTGGCAGTGCCAGCGGGGCCGAGACTGGCTCTACTCGCACCGCGTTTGACATGCTCGTATGGCGCAGGGATGTTGGAGAAGCGGTAGGAGATGAAGGGGAAGAAGATGGCTCTGGTCCAATGAGCAAAGGTGGCGACAGCAGTGAGACGCACGAGGGAACTCAAGACTTGCTGGACGTCCCGAGGACGAGAGGAGAAGCCAAGAGGAAGAACCCTTTCCTAGGTCATCGACATCAGTCCAGTGCGCCTCCCGCTACCAATCACGCCCCTTCTATCGTGGTCACCGACGCCCCCTTGAGCCCGTCGGCGCCCCTGGCTGCGCTCCATCTCTACGAGGATATACCCAGCCCAACAGGAAGTCCGTTGATAGGAGCGACGCATGTCGAAGATGTGGACCAGCCAGAGAAGACCGCAGTATTCGTGCCGCTCGTCCTGGGCTCTTTGAGTGGCCGTTGCGTTCAATCAAAAACTCCCTCCCCGTGCGAGCTCAGCCGTACCGATAGTACATATATTGGCTCTCAAGCCCTTGACCGAGAGGTGACTGTGGCGCAACAGGTCGAGGTGGCTGAAGAGTGGAGCCCAAGGAAAAAGGCAAGGCTGCTGGGTGAGAGGCTGGATTCGGTGGCTTATGTCAGTGGGGCGCTATAGGTCAAGGTGCAATTGGAGGACAGGTCGTATTGATGTCGTGCGAGCACAGGAGTACACGAGCAACTGTAGCATAAGACTATTCAGGCAGAGAAGATTTCGGTAAAGATTGTATCCTCAAAATGTTCGTTGTTGTTTCTCGTAGATCACCCAATGATGTCACATGTGGCTCAGAAATCCAACAGAGCACAGTGCAGGATCACAGACTCATTCATTCATTCAAACCGTGACGTAAACCATTCGTGAAAGACCGAAACAAGATCATCGTATCCAATTGTGGTATACTCCAAGGCATTAGAGAAAAAGAAAAGAAAATCGTGAACGGAGGAAGAAAACACAAGAGCCCATCTGACAAGTCTGTTATACACAAGTTTTCACCAACGTCAACCCGTCTCAACGAGCCCATTCACCACTGTACTCTGAGCTATTGCGTTGATGGCCTCTCGTGGCAGCGGGAGTTTGGGATGTCTTTTTCGATTGACCGGGCATGTGAATCGTCTCGTCCTCATCGGAGGAGCCGCCAATGCTGGTGCCCCCTGGTGACCGACTTCTTTCCCATTGTCGAAGTTCTTTTGTAAACTGCGATGGTTGTCAGTATTGAACGCGCTTGTCCCGAAGTGTATTATTCACCTTGTCCAGCGCCAAAGTGGCCTCCTCGCTACCTTCGGCTTCATCATCGTCCGAGACACCTCTCACATCCAACAGCGTCTGTATCCTATGCTGCGCCTGCGCCAAATCTTCCCTCAAGCTTTCCAGATCCCGCTCGGCCTCGTCCAATCTCATCCGCAAGAGGTCGACCTCACGGTTTCGAGCCGACAAGACGTCTTGAGAAGCAGAGTAATCTTCTTGCAGCTTTTGATGTTGGGTTTGGAGGGTGGAGAAGCGGCGCTGGACATCGGATTCGAGCATTGAAGAAGGTGTGGAACGGCCAGAGACAGATGATCTGCCACGAAGATGGTCAAGCTCAGTCTGAACAGTAGCGTTGGTCGCTTTCTGTTTGTTCAACTCGTCCTAATCATACTATCAGCATGTTGAAACGAAACATTGAGATGCCCGGAACCCACCTTCATCCGCTTCAACATCTTCTCCGTACCCTTCACATACCTCACAGCGGTCTGGTAGTCGGCTTCCAGCCCCGCAACCTTATCCTTATGTTCCTTGGTCATGTCATTGAGCTTCTTCTCCAGCTCACCGACTCGACCTGGTTCTCCACCCGTGGGCGTGGGGGAACGCATACTGGAACTTGTCGGACTTCGAGCATCTTTGATGCGTTCAATAAGGCGACTGAGAGACTCCACCTTGTCCTCGGCTTCTTCGCTTCTGGCACGAAGGCTCTGAATCTCTCGTTGAGCAGACTCGTTGGCTCTGTTTCGGTCTCGAAGCTGTGTTTCGAGCTCGCGACTGGATGGAGTCTCGACGTTGTCCAAGTCGGTGCTGTTGATGGCGATGCCGTGCTCAGCCAAGAGGTTGCGCAACATGGTGCACCTGGTCTCAACCTCTGTCACAGCCAGCTCCTTCTCTCTCAACTCTTCGTCTCGAGAGGCATTAAGCTCCTTGTAGCGAGTGACTTCAGACTGAGCGCTCATGAGCTTGGTCTGGCCAGCACGAAGTTCACCCCTGAGTGCCTGCACCTTGCCTTCAAGGACTCGAGCTTTGGATCGGTGATGGCTGACACCAGATTCAGCGGCATCTACCCTTTGCCCGGCTTCGTTCAGCATCTTCCTGAGACTCGTGCCTTCCACCTCCAAAGCGCGAAGCTTGTCTTGATGACCTCGTGTGAGCCGGCTTTCATCGGCCCGAAGTTCCTTGTGAGAGTCGAGGATAGCACCGAGATGGGTGCTGACAGACCCGCGAAGCGAATCAGCTTCCTCGCGAGAGATGGCATACGCTTTCTCAATCTCCTGTAGACGCTCGGTTGCAATCTCGGCTAGCTGAGATCGCTTCTCAAGTTCCGCCTGAGTCTCAGCGAGCTGCTCCACAAGCCTGGCGACCTTTTGCGATTCTTGAGCGTACATGGCTTCCATCTCACTCGCCATTGCCCCTCCGGAATCCACGGCCCTCTGAGCTTCCTCCACCAACAGGATATGCTGGTCTCGAGAAGTGACAGCGTCGTTGAGTTGCGACAATAAAGTCTCTCGCTCAGCCTCGCGTTGCTGCAGGGTGGATGAGAGTGTGACGAGCTGCTCCGAGTGCTCGCGAATGGATTGTTCGTGGTTACTGAAGCGCGCATGCAGTTGCTCGAGCTCCTCTACGGCTCCTCGATGAGCTTCTTCCGCTTCTTCCGCCCTTTTCAGCGTTTCTGCCTCTCGCTCCGTTGCAGAAGAGTGCAAATCCCTCGTCTGCACTCCGTTATCGCATTCGCGCTCGAGCTCTTTCTGTAGATCTGCGTTCTCATTGACGAGAACTCCAATCTGCTTTTCGAGCTCAGCCGTGCGGTCCTGTTGGAGACGTTTGAGGTCGATGGCAGAGTTGGACTCTAGTGCAGCGATTTTTGCGCGGTAAAATGCAGTCTCTTGAAGAGCACCTCGGCGAAGGGTATCGGCTTCGCGAGATTTGTCGGAAGCGGCGTGAACTTGGGACGTCAATTCGTTCTATGTCTTGTCAGCTTGATTCAAGTGGCGCGTGATACCAAAGCTCACCTGCATCTCGGCCTTTTCTTTCTTAAGCCTCACCAAAGCATCAGTCAACTTGCCGACCACGTCTTGCACCCTCCGCTCTTTGACGGCTCTCTCACCGCCGTCCTCATTCTCGTCGATGCTCATATCCGGCGACATGCCCTCTGGACGCTCATCGCCAAAGACGAAGCCCTGTTTCATAGCTCGGCTCAAGATGGCTTTCAATGCCGCTTCTCGCTTTTTCCCATCCTCAACCTCGATATCCCTAGCCTTCAACTCTCTGATCAAGTCTGTCGAAGGCCCGAGAGAGCTAGGTCGGCCACTCGCACTATGCGGCGAAAAGCCGTTCGTGGTAGGCGACCGTCTGCCATAGTAGAAGGCATCCGGGGGAGGTGGGGCACGTTCTCTTTCCGCTGAAGTACCATCTGCATTCCTCAGCCTCGGGCTCGGCGATCGAGTACCAGTGAGACTCGAGTTGAACATCACTTTCGGGTGATGCTTCGGCGACGCCGGCGAATCGTTTATTGGGCTACTCACGCGGATAGAGCTTGACTGGGGAGAATGAAGCTCTGGGTGGTGAGAATAGGCTGGGGACATGGCTTCACGATATTCTTCGTCACCTTCTCGGTGAGGGCGTTGGGGTGGAGCACCGTTGGTTTTGGGTATGGAGCGGGGTTGTTGGGCGGTGGTGGGAGAATGGACGGGAGGCTGTGTGACCTGAACTTGGGGTGGTATCTGAGCAGCCTCGGGCGTCTGAGTCGGAGGGGTGATGACTGCACCGAGGGACTGTGCTGGGGGCGTCGTCCCCTCATTGAGCGGCGAGCCAGCGCGGGTGTGAAGCTGCTCCATCGAGCCCGAATGGGGGAGTCTTTGCGGGCTCTGGCCAGGTTGGGCGCCCATACCGTCGTTTCGGGGCTTCTTGTCGGCGGGATACTTGATCTTGGTGGTGTCGAGGTAATGGACGAGTGCGGGGTCGTCTTTCTGATCGGCGATGACCTGGTTGGCTTCGCCACCGACGATGAAGATCTTTCCATGTGCAGACACCATCGCGTGACCAGATCGCGCAGTTGGAGCGGGACCCATGTTCTGGAACATGTACCATCTTTGGTTTGACAGTTTGAACGCAGACAAGTCGCCAAGGTCCTTTCCTTTGACGTCTCTGCCACCAAACACGTAGATAGTGTCGTCTACAATAGCCGCGGCGTGGCCCTCTCTGGGGAGGGGGATGAAGCCGATGCAGGTGAGTTCGGACCAAGCACCTGTGGCCGGGTCAAACGACCACGTGTCGTTGTAGTGGTAGTTGCCATCAGTACCACCAAAGCTAGGATTTCATCAGAATGAGAGCGCGAAGACTAAAGGTGACTCACAGGTAGATCTTACCACTCGACGAGGATACCAAAACGTGTCCAGTACGAGCAGGGGGAGGGGGTGTAGTGTATGTCACCTGCTCCCATACATGAGGAGCATTGGGAGATGTCACTAGAGGCTTATCAGCACGTGGACTATGGGTTGATAGGATTGACCCACGTTGCTTGATATCATACGACCACATGTCGTTCATGAACGCCCCGTCTGCTTGACCACCAAAGACATAGAACTTGGACTCGACCATGCAGACTGCGTGGCCATATCTGCCGACTGGCCCTCTAGCAACGGGAAGAAGAGTCCATTCTTGGGAGCCTGGAAACATGTCAGTGGTGTAGGAAAAGAAACGTACAGGCGACTCACGTAGATCGAGAACATACAGACCCTCATCTTGAGGATCAGAAGCATTCACTTTCGTGTCTCCTCCCCACACAATCAAGATTCTGTCCATTATCACACTCGCATGTCCCACCCTTGGAGGTGGTGCATCTCCCTTTGTCTTGACATACATTGTCGAATAGTCCCGGATGTCGATTGACCACAAGTCGTTTCTGACTCGCTCATTGACCAGTCCTCCGAAAAGGAGCATGTGGCCAGAATGCGAGGGAAAACAGGGGACAGATAAGCCATATCGGGGGAAGGGAGAGTTTGGCATATTAGGGGAGGACGGTGGGTAGGTCCGGAGATGGCGGACTTGCCATGGAAAGTTGGAGGGGTCATGTTGCTTGGGCAAATGTTGCTGCTGAGCGGGGTCCTGTCCAGCTGGGGGAGCAATTTGTGACTGTTGCGCCGGGTGCATCCCCTGTCCAGGATGAGACTGGGGAGACATGTTCATGTGTGGTGAGCCATTCATGGGAGGTGTGGGGAACCCAGCCGCAGGACCTCCAGGGCCATTGACGATGGGTGATTGGGACTGGCGATGAGGGGGATTGAAACCGGGTTGAGGCATGCTCATGGGAGCAGAATCTTGAATCTGCGAAGGGTGTATGGGTGGCTGGACACCTTGAGGGACATTCGCATTGAGTTGCTACCGAAGGGTCAGCCTTCTTTGGCCCACGCGCACCAAGCAATCACGTCGTCTTCGCGTCGCTCTCCCCCCTCAAAAACAACATTGTCGTACCGGGTTGCTGGTCATCCGCCTCGGGTTCGCGTTCCCCCCGCCTGCCACGCCCACTGATCCGTAACCACCCTTCTGCTGAATACTCGGTACGCTAGCCCTGGGCGCGTTGTCGTCAGCTTCTGCGCCGGAGAAAACGGGGGAGGTGAAGGGTGCTCACGGTGGGGCTTGCTGTACAGAGGCTGGCGGGGGCTGCATGTCTGCCTTGGAGTGCTTGCGCTTGAAGAGAGACATGGCTCCAGGGTCGCTGTGGACGTGAAGAGAAGGACAAAAACATCCAACAATCAATGCACAGACGCGAGTATTTGGCAGCCATTTGATCCCGTTCACGACGCGTCCGGGGAGGCTAATGTCGGCGCTGTGCCATGGGGGGCGAGCAGAGGCAGCTTTGCCATGGGGATGGTGAGGGGAGGCAGGAGATGTAAGAGCATCTATATGATAGGACTGTATCTGGAAGAGTCCTCGTCGCCAGACGATCACTCAACACAGGGCGTTCGGGCGTTAATGATCTCTTTCATGGATCATTCCGAGGGCTAGCCCCATGTGCACACAGATGCATGACTAGATCCAGCGATGTGTGCACAAGTTATTTTTCAGGCCAAAGAGAATGCACAATGCATGGAATAAAGCAAATGACTGGACGGTGTCCGCCCAGCAACCATCGGGGACTTCCGACGCGTGCGTGTGGTCGGACGCGTCCATCTTACGTTGCCATTTCGAGCAGTCCCAGAGCAGTCCACATTTCATCGCCTTCCCTATATCATCCAACTCTCTCGTCACTGTATCATGTCGTCTACTTCTGTCCGCCGGATCCAAAAGGTGATACCCCCTTCACCCTTGACATTGCCATCGAGAGCCTCACATCTGACAAACGGTCTCTGCAGGAACTCTCGGGGCTCATGTCCAACCCCCCAGCCAACATCACTGTTCTCCCCGACGAAGACAACATCGAGCTCTGGAAACTTGTCATGCTGGGACCTGTATGTGCCGTCTCTTCTCCGGGTTTGGTTCTGTTCAAAGGTCGAATTGAAATCATTAGCTACCCGACCGGTCCTGGTGCTCGAACGAACACACCCCCAGAAGTAGTTCAGGACTGACTGCTCCATCGTAGCCTGGCTCTCCATACGAAAAAGGAAGATTCAACGTCAATGTCGACTTTAGCAAAGATTTTCCGTTCAAGCCACCAGTCGTACGTCCTCGCCTTGCCACTATGCATGTGGTCCTGTATACTCTGCTCAAATGGGCACGCAGATCAAGTTTCAGACCAGAGTGTATCACCCCAACATCGATGACGACGGAAGGTAAGCCTTAGATTCAGTCGGTAGATACTCAAGCGCCATTAGTATCTGTATCGGACTGCTCAAAACTGAACAATGGAAACCTGCTACCAGGATGGAAATCGGTGTGTTGGCTTCTCTCGACTCTCTCCTCTGCCTTTTGCTGATACTATACGTCAACACAGTCTTGTCATCAGTGTATAATCTTTTGAACGAGCCAAATCCCGACGACCCCCTCATCGCTTCTATTGTGCGTACACTCGATTTTCGAGAGACGTGGAACAAGTCTCTGACGGGCGATACAGGCCGAACAGTACAGGACCGACAGGCCTGCGTTCAACAAGAAGGCGCAGGAGTACGTGCAAAAGTACGCTTTGTGAGAGGGCAGTAGATGAAGCTATAGTCGATATAGAAGTGACCGCCATGTGTGTAATGTATGATACCCCGCATTCTGGATATATCATGAGCTGTTAGTGACACGAAAGTTGATTGCCCGTCGAGACTTTTCAATGCCATCAGACCATCTGTCCCTTCAACCGACAATCCTCAGATGCAACACAATCCCGATCTCGTTTGTATCTAGTCTTTGCATCCACCATCTGCTCATGAGATTCTCATGAAATACATCGGCATGAGAGTACCGACAAGCAAAAAGGAAACAACCCCAACCACCAAACTCCCTTAAAGGCTTTAGGCGGACCTGCGTCTCGTCAGCCGCCCATGACTACTAAGGGATGCGGAAAAAGCTCACCTGCGGGCCTTCTTGGCAGCCTTGACGGCGGTGTTGTGGACCTTCTTCTCCTCGGCGTGCTTGGCAAGAGCAGTCTTGTACTCGGCAACAGACTCCTTCTGGGACTCGGTCCTCCTCTTCTGGAGAGATCGGAGGTGACGCTTCCTCTGGAGACGCATGGGGGTGACAAGGCGCTACAAGGATAATCAGTCCTGCTCCTGCTCGAGAATGCAGATTCTACACACCTGGATCTTGGGGGCCTTGGTGGTGGTCTTGCCGTTCTTCTTGGTGACCTCCCTTCGGACAACGAACTTGGTAACGTCGTCCTCCTTGGAAAGGTTGAAGAACTTCCTGATCTTGGTGGCACGCTTGGGACCGAGTCGCTTGGGGAGAACGACGTCGGTGAGACCGGGGAGCTCCTGAGCACCCTGCTTGACGATGGCGACGGCGAGGACACCAATGTCGTTGCCGACGATGCAACCTCGGACAGACTTTCGCTTGCGCTCACCGTCTCGGCGGGCTCGGTAGCAAGAGTGGCCGTCAGCGAGGAGGAGACGGGTTCGGTGCTGGAGGAGGACACCTGTGATACTGTGAGTTTTTCGCAGCGAAGGAGCAAGGAGGAGGCGTACCCTGCTTCATAGGGAAACCCTGCTTGTCGTTACCGCCGGTGATTCGGACGACGTAGCCGGCAAACTCTTCACCAAGAGTGTCGATGGGGACGTCCTGGCCCATCCTCTTTTCAAGGAAGACTCGGCTGTGACCAAGTCAGCGTCTCTTCCCAGCACCCTACGCCGTCCGCCCTCCCCTCGCTCTAATCCTCCCCGTATGCGTCCATCCCTGCGCGTGGCGATACTCACGTCTTTCGGTCATCCTCGAAGTCGATGAGCTTCTGTGCGCCGGTGGCGGGGTTGGAAAAGTTGACCTTCATGGTGTTGATTGGCGGGGTGTCTCTGAGACGTGACAGAGAGCAGAGGCCTTTTAGTTTGAAGGATGAAGAATCAACAGCAACGCCGCAAATTCGTCAGGCGGCTGCCACGTGCTTCGGCGTTTGGCGGAGTTTCTGGCTCACCACCTTGCCACAGTCGGCAATCGCCGCATTTCCCCGTCTACCCTCTTGTCGAAATTTGCAGCTCGCTCTTGTTCACGCCTCAAGCATCCACCACAAAAACAACATCATCAGCAAAAATGGGTCGGTGAGTGCCCCCCTGTCCCCCCTACTGCATGCCACTGACTCCCCCGAAGAATGCACTCCAAGGGAAAGGGTATGTCCGCGTCCGCGCTCCCCTACCGAAGGTCCCAGCCTTCTTGGTCCAAGGCCACCCCCGAGGACGTCTGTGACCAGATCTTCAAGCTCGCCCGACGAGGTCTCTCCCCCTCCCAGATCGGTGTCATCCTCCGTGACTCCCAGGGTATCCCCCAGGTCAAGTCCGTTACCGGTAACAAGATCTTGAGGATCCTCAAGACCAACGGTACGTTTCAAATACTCGATGGGGAGATTCCTGCTGATCATGAACAGGTCTCGCCCCTACCCTCCCCGAGGACCTCTACCACCTCATCAAGAAGGCTGTCTCCGTCAGGAAGCACCTCGAGCGAAACAGGGGTGACAAGGACGCCAAGTTGTGCGTACAAGTCACTTTTGCTTTGACAACTGCTAACGTCATGTAGCCGAATGATTCTCATCGAGTCCAGGATCCACCGTCTTGCGCGATACTACATCAAGACCCAGCAGGTCCCCGCCAACTTCAAGTACGAGGCCGCTACCGCTTCTACCCTCGTCGCCTAAGAGCGCGAAGTGGTTCCTTTACTTGGTCTACTCGGCTCTGCCCTCACGGGTTATTCCGATGGTGTATGTTGGGCTTTGGATGAATGTATATTCTACCTCTGCACACTGCAACCAGATAGAACTTTTGTTCTCTGTCGGGTGGGAGGCTGTGTGCCCGACCCCTGGTGTCTGGATGGTGCATTAGAATGAGGGAGGGCTGTGTTGCCGTACCGCCAGGCGGGGCCAACCACCCAAACCCCTGCTGCAATTTTGCATGTGCTGACGAGATTACTGACCCCGGCTCGCGAGTGGATACTGACATGTCTGGTATATACATGAACAATATGCAATTGTGTATCTCATCAATGACTGGCTTGTATCTGCATTCTACATCTTGTTCCAGTCCAGTAGCATCTCCACTTACAGGCCAGTGATCGTAGCAGATCTTCAGAGCCAGTGCAGTGCACCCTGGCAGGTGATAGTGGATCTTCTATTTATAACGGCATGTAACATGTCCTGACAATGACGGTCAAATTCTTGCAAAAGTCGAGCCGCAGGTAAGCCTGCACTAGCATGCTCTACATGTCCCCAGAAATGAGCAAGTTGGGCAAGTATATACATCAATCTGCGATGTCGCTTGTAATGACAGTTTATCCCGTGTCGTCGTTTTTTCGTTTCTTCATACCCCATTGCACAAGCTTTCGAGCTCGCCGATCTCACATCATGATCAACTCGCTCACGGTAAAGCTTTTACCTCGGAGCTTCATGACTCGATGGGTGTTGTCGATGGTCTATTGTACATGAGCTTGATCGTCACAATGAAGAGTCAACTTACCGTCCACCAACGGTCGAGTCCTCCTTTGCTCATCTGACTAGCACAGTTCTAACCCAAAGTCAACGACATCTTGGTATAAGCAGTGCCACTCACCTTTAGCCACAAGAACGGATCCTGTACCACCAGTCTGTTCTGTCCCCATTTCCTCGGCTGTATGCCCCGATCGCCCTTGCCCATCATCGGCTCTTCGGCAATCCTCGCCAGCCTCATCTCATCGTTACTACTCTTGATCTTGTGCGCTGGTACACCCATATTTTCTAAAAGCTGCTGTCGTTCCGAGGCTTCGCGATCCTCTTGGCCGTACGCTTTGGCGCGGGGGACTATGCCTCCCATAAGGATGGAAACAATTTCCGAGTTGCGGTCAAACCTCTCCCCGCGCAGAGGAGTCGTGCCGGAAAGAGAAAAGAACTCGAAAAAGCCACGGATGGCATCCGCAGCTGTCAAATCCTTCTCCTTTGGCACCCAGCCCTCTGGCAGCTCCAGACTGAATGCTACCCTCGCCTTGATCCCTTCTTCTTTGCCCCAAGAGACCCATACCACATCGTGCTCACTAGTATCCTCTGGCCTGCTGACCTCGGGGACCTTGACCACTTCCTGCAAGTTGGGCAAGTGTCCAAGATGCTGGAGGTATGCAATGGCCATCAAGGCCAGGCAGTAGGATGACATGGTAGCAGGGCCCCGGGCCCCGGAAGGGTCGTTGAGATCGTGGGAAGAAGACCACAGCTTGAGAGTGTGTATCATTGGACGCAGGACGTAAGGGGACAGGCTACAGTAATGAAGGAGGAGGGATGAGTTGTACCTTTACCAACGTCAGCGTGTTTCCACCATGGGTGCTGAACACTCACCAGCCTCCCAAGTCGTTGGCATTCAAATCACACTCCAAATCCGCATACTTGAATTTGTTTATGGGCGTGCTCGCAGTTGGTACGCTCTTGACGTCCTCAAACCCAGCTCTCTTGAGAGTGTCCGCCATAGCCATGGTGTCGTAGCAGCCTGGCACTCCGGGAATGGGCACAGGGAGATAATCGCGTTTGTGCAGGGTTTCTTTCGGGGTTCGTTCAGGCTCCCCAGGCTGTCGCCTCCAGAGTGTCGGCACATCTTTCGAGAGTCAGTCTCGGTCGTTTCCACGCGGCGTTATGACTTACAACCATGCAAGAGCTGCCGATCCTGGTATCTCGTCAGTCCCACTTTTGCCCAACAGTCATGCCCGACCTACCAGAATGATGAGATCCACGTCTCCACTATGTCCTGTATCCCCTCCCCAGCTCACGCTCCCAAAGACATCCACATAGAACCTCTGACCCTCCTTCCCAGCATATCCCCCGTACTCTGCATTGATTATATGCGTCAAGTCCTTTATCAACCTCAGCAGCTTTAGTCTAGAGTCTTGAGACGGCTCGGCCGCTCTCCATGACTCGATCATCGACGTCTGGAGAGAGTCGGGCTCTTCGGGGTGGGCAACAGAGTCGGGGCAGGTGAGGCGGCCGGAGGGGGTAAATAAGAGCTGGCGGAAGGCGGAGATGTCTTGCATGTGGCCAGGGAGGGGTTGATCGAGATGGTCCATGGTGGGCGATGTGGGATTGACTTGGGCGATGAGGGGATGGTGAAAGAGCTGACGCGATGGCCTGTGCGATAAGCCGAGTGCTGTGGGTAAAGGGTAAACGCGCTGCCAGGGAGAAGGCGCCGGCTATGGGTGCTGATGGAGAGTTGTCTGCGCACCTGGCTGTGTGCTGGGATATATTCTGTGATAGAGAGGCGGTCGAGCCAAGTGGGGGCACGTTTGACTGTTGAGATATGGTCGATATTGCTCCCGTGTTGCTGTGTATGTATGTGCGTATAACGTAGCTCTGGGTTAAGCAGGTTGGTCGGATAGGGTTCTATTAACCTGTAATTACTCCTCAGTTGCGGGATCATCTCCAAGTTCTACGACACCGACGGACGCGTCGGTCGACTGGCCGATCGTACAGCGGATACGCCCCATTCTACAAGTCCTCTACCTCGGCATCCACCATAGCTGGGCAGCATGGTAACCAGAGCCTCCAAAAAGAGGAGGCAAAAAGAATCTCCCCGGTGCGAGTCGAACGCACGACTTTCAGATGTGAATATTGTAACCAATTACAGTCTGACGCTCTAAACCACACTAAACTACGGAGAGTTGTTTGGTTCGCCCAAATGTGACAAGATCCCATCACCAGCGACTGATGAATGCAACTTGACATTGACATTAGAGGTAGACTGCCCCTTACGCTCTAGACAAGCAATGCATAGCACATCAAGACAGTATTCAGACAGCATCTACACCGCGACATCCTACGTTACAGAGCTTTGAGTCTCTCCCAGGGGTCTTCCCCGTTCCAGAGCTCTTTTCCATCTTCTCCCTTGGTCAACGTAGGCAGCCCGTTCTGTTCAATGACAAATGATGCAGCAACAGTACCCCATTTGACAGCTAGATATACCACGTTAGTGGACTCATTAGAGCAGAGGAGACAACCTACCATCGTCGAACGTCTTCCCTTCTAGCAAAGCAGCAGCGACCCCGCCCATAAACGCATTGCCCGCCCCTGTAGGATCCACCACCTTCTTCTCCCACCCTTCTCTCTCAGCCTCTTTTCCCCAGTAAGCCGGCATCCACTGCACCTCCGGCCTGTACCCTTTTGGGTCTGGCGCCGCGTAGCAGCACCCCATATGGCCAGCACGGATGATGGCGCCTATACGAGGTCGAAGGTGCACGAGGGAGCGACAGACACGGGTCAAGATGGGCTTGAGATCATCATCCGTAAACTCTGGGCCGGTGAAGAGGGCGTACAGGGCGAGGGCTTCATTGTGGTTCGGCCTGTTAACACGATGATCAGCAACGTGGCTCTGTCAAATGCATGGGCGTACCCCAAGATGTCAATATGGGGAGCGAGGGCAGTGACAACGTCAATCTGCTCTTCCTCAGGCTCCCATACGATGAGAGGATCCCACCCCTTGCTCTTCTTGAGAGCTTCCACTTCGCCCAGAACGTTTGCCGCGCGAGGTGCGGGGTAAGAGATGAAATGAGTGACAGCTGGCAAAGGGTCTCCGAAAGCTGTCCCTTCTAGAGACTTGGGAGTCAATATAAGAGGTTTAGAAAGGTATTCGAATCTGCATGTGCGTCAGAATACAGAGACTGGTTCGGACGCTTGAAGACTCACCCTCTTTTGTCCCCATGATACCGGTTCACGGCCCTCGTCGTAGGATTGCCGTCCTTGCGCTCACGAAACTCCCACATCTCCTCTCCGTATGCCTTGAGATCATCTTTCAATGTCTCGGGCAGAGTCTCGGGCGTGTGGTCTATGATCAAGCCGAGCTTGGAAGGTGGCAGAAAGATACGAGCGCCGATGATGGCTGGGCATGGGTGAGCGAGTTATCGTTAGGGCACTGTGTGAACGAACCAAATGTTCCACCCCCTCCGATCTGCATACACTGTCAGCCAAGTCTCACACATGCCTGTCGGACTCACCTGGTCAGGCTGATCTACCGGCTTCTCTGCGCCAGTATCATCTATGCGGGTAAACGTGTCGTGGATAAAGTGCTCTATGCAGGCCTGGTGAGCTCGTCCCTGTGGCTATACAGTCAACCTACCCAGTGTCACAAACCTGCCCTCTTGTGGATTCGTAGCCATTCTATATATCGCAGCACTCGACGTCAGACGACAATGCGGATCCAAAATGTCGAAGCGAGTTCGGCGCGAGATCAGGAAGATGGACGGAAAGCCGAACCCCAGGCCCTCCCGTCTCTTCTTTCATTTCTCCCTTCTTTTTCCTTTACATGCACTTGTCCATCTCGCCATGCCTGCAGAGCTCTACACCAACGCCCTCGGGCAGCAGGTCGCCAACATCCAGCTCCTCCTTATCAACCCCAACAGTACGACCGCCTTCACCGACGAGATAGCAGACTATCTCACACCTCGCCTGCCTGCCGATGTTGGCGTCACCTTCTACACGCCTCCGGGAGACGCACCGAAGAGCATAGATGGTCCGACTGACGGTGTACTCTCAACTTCTGTCGTCTTGCGGGATCTCCTGCAGCAGGGCACAGATGGCGAGAGCGCGGGCGTGGACAAGGTCGAGAGAGGCTATTCTGGAGTGATCGTCTCTTGCTTCTCTGCACACCCGCTTGTCCCGGTTCTCAAGGAGATCTTTGATGGAAGGCCTCAAGCCCCGCCTGTAGTGGGCATTCTGGAGTCGAGTGTCCTCGCAGCTCTCCAGCTTGGTCCTACTTTCGGCATAGCTACCACCGGCCCTCGTGCGTGTCCCCTCTCTGTACTGGCCTAGTATTGTAAAGCTGACCTAGCACCGTAGAGTGGGAACCTCTGTTTGACGAAGCTGTGCGATCACTGGGTATCTCCTCCAGCCGCTACACTGGTACGAAAGGAACAGGCTTCAGCGCTATCAGTCTCCACGGTGTTGGGCCAGCCGATGCACTGTTGCAAGCGTCGGTAGACTTGGTTGCGAAGGGTGCGCGAGTGATTATTCTTGGATGTGCAGTGAGTGCTCTTTGTTGCTGTAGGTATCTGCCCGCTAACGAATCCAGGGGATGGCGCCTATGAGAGCGTCTTTGGAGGCCGACCTGGCAAAGAAGAGTGGTAGACACGTGCCGGTCATTGATGGTGTCCAGGCAGCTGTAGATGCAGCCATCGGATATGCCAGGATGGGCATCGGACGAACTTTCAAGCCTGCTTCGGAATAGAGCTTATGAGTAAAAGTCCTTTATGCATATAGGGTCAACATGTATAAGTAAAATTATTTACCGAGACCGCGCTTTTCACATCAAACCCAACACTGACGAGAGACAACCAGCGATGTCCGGATCTAGATGATATAAGTACAGAAAACCAAACGAAATCGAAGGATGAATGCACATACAGAAACAATATAATTCAGATCAAATCATAGGGAAACGGTCCCCGAGTGGCTGGCCACGATACGCCTTCTCCACAGTCTCTGAGACGACACCTCCGTCTGCCTTCGGCCTGATATGCTGTCCGTTGACCGTCACTGTCCTGGCCACGAGCGTAGGCCTCCTGGCAGCAGCCTTGTGCTTGCGTACGGGGTAGATGGGCACTTTGGAAGCTCGATGAATGGCTCGGTGAAAGTAGGGCGAGTGGTTCTGTGCGCCTGTGACGGGGTGAAGATGCTTGGGGATCTCAGGGTTGAGAGGTCGAGGACCTCTGAGTGGCTGCAGTGCAAGACGTGAGCAGGCTTCTTGCGAAATAGAGGGGACTTGCCAGTCGAGTGTGCGCGGCCTTTGGGGAGGGACCAGCAAAGACGTCAGGAGACGATGATGGGTGAGGGCGGATGCTTCGAATGGGCTTGTGCATAGAAGCCGCACCAGTCTCGGGCAAAGGAGCCAAGGTAGCAAGCTTGGGAGCGGCCTTAGATAGAGTCAGCATAGTTGGTTTACGTCAGACAGCGGCTTACTTCATTCGGCTTTGGGATCACCTGCCCTGCTGCCTGTGGAACTGGGAACGGAACCACCGGGGGGGTCTTCTCTTGGTTGGAGGTATTATCCAGAGTATTGCTCTCTTGTCCAAGTGCCATAACCGAGGTCTCCAAAACAGCGACAGGCGTAGACTTGGCAGCAAGTGAATGGCTCGATAACCTGTGTGCCGATCTGTTGATCAGAGCCAAGTCTGGCCCACTTGAGGAATCCACTACGCTCGACACTTTCCTCAACTCTCGCTTACTCGCACCGCTCATGATCAGCTCGCTCGTGGCTCTCGATCGTCCGTTCCCAATAAGTTGGCCCCTGCGACGGTCGAGATGGTGATAGTGGAAAGCAGGCGTAGTCGGGGTTTTCAGAATGGCAGAATCGGGGATAGAGATCGTGGACGAGTTGCAGAGGGGTGGGAGGCTCATGACGCTGGTACGTCCGGCAGCGTGGCTGTATCGGGCGGTTGAGAAGCGATGGAGGTCCGAGGCGTGTACGATACCCGTATCACGGGTGGTCGAGCGGACCAAGGGAGTACCGGTCGCGGGGTCGTGGGCATCTGGCACTCGCCCCGGGAGAGACACAGAGTAGATGCTGCTCCGGCCATCGTTGGGCAAAGACGAAATTCGGTTCTGAGCAAGTCTAGCTGTGGGGCTGTCCAGACCAAAGCTCGCGTCCCGCATCGCTTGTGTGATGGAGTCGATATCATTCAGATCCTCGTCAGGATGTATAGCATCCTGAGAAGAAGAGTATTTGACTCGTGCGATGCCCGAGAAATGGCGGCCATCGAGGCTGTTGAAGCGGACTGGGTCGGACCGGCGGAAAGGATCAGCGATCATGGGCTTGGGAGAGTATAGAGGGGCCTTCTTTTCGAGGTCAAGGGTGCTAGAGGTGGGAGAAGAGGGGCTGTATATGCTGGGATAGGAGATGATGGATTCAGGGTAGTGCTTTGATGACAGAACTTCGCGCTCTTCAGGGGGCAGGGTGAAGACAACGAGTGCTTGTGGACAGGCCTGAATACAGTCAGCGGTGGGGATGACAGACGGCGAAAAGGCTTACGTTCAGAACGGCAACGGCAGGTATGATCTGGACCATCACATGGCAAGGCCGTTCCTCGGCATAAAGCTGACGGGCTAGCCGGGGAAGCTTACACTCTTCGATGCGGTAGACACGGAGTGGTGGGTTGAAGGTCTGGATGGTGGGGAAGATGTATCCGGGCTCCATGGAAGAGGAGACTGAGCCGCCCATGCCGGGCGATGAGTGTGTTTGATGACTGGGGGAGGAGAAGGAGTTGGGCGGAAGGCCTGAGGGCGGGGTGTGTGAATCTGAGGCAGGGGTGAGAAGGAACGTGAGGAGCTGTAAGAGCTATTGAGGAAACAGAAGGGGTAGTATCAGGACATGCGGCTTTATGAGAAGAGAAGAATGAGAAAGAGATGCAGGGATGTTTACGCCCAGCGTGTGAGAAGTGCCGCTGATGAAAGGCATCTCGAGCCAGCCCGGTAGCGCGCATGTGGCTCTGTTTCTGCCGAGATGTGTTTGCTTGGGGCATACCTGTGGCATCAGTACCCGGGCTGCTCTCCTCGCCCCTCCTCGCCTACCCCTCTTCATCCCATCGCACATTGTTGAACCATCTCTCACCACTCACCCGCCGGGCGTCCGAGGTTGTAGTGGAGGAGAAGCGTTTACGTAACCCAAATATTTCTGAGTTTTGGCCAGCAGCTTTGCCATTCAACGACTTTGAAAGCGTCCATTCCAGCCACAACAGCCCCCATGGCCGCCACAGCAGACCCCCATACAAAGAAGAAGCAGAGGAAGCAACCACGCCCCGCCCCCCCGGCTGCTGGCCCTTCCACATCCCAACAACCCTCATCAGGCCGTCTCTTCGCCCCCTTCAGAGCCCTTGGATATGTCACCGACGAGATTCCATTTGCCATGTTTGTCCACACGCCCAATGGGGCTCTCGCTACTCCTACAGTCAATGTCACGACATCCGTAGGGAGGAGCTGGTTGATGTGGGACGCTGCGAGGATGACTTTGGTCTTTGCTGGTATGTCGGGTCGCATGCAGAATCATGTTGGGTTGCTAATCATCGTAGGTCCTGATGCTGGGGACAAGATAAATGGTCTCACAATGACCGGTACCGACATTTACGCCTCTGCTGGCCCCAGAGTCATCAAATACCACCGAGGAAAGGAGGTCGCTCAGTTTGACTCTCCCGATGCGTCTATACTAGGCAAGATGCTCATCTTTGGTGAGGACTTTTTGGTGCTCAAGAATGACGGGACCGGTATTTTTGTCTATGATCTGGCTACGAGACGTGAGTATTCTTCCAGGATAGGAAGGACAGGATTAGACTGACAACATGTAGATCTCAAGAACCAAATTACATTCCACTCATCTTTTACTGCTACAACCATCATGCACCCTGCGACCTATCTCAACAAGGTCCTGATTGGAAGCAGAGAAGGAGAGATGCAATTGTGGAATACGCGCACTTGGTAAGCTTTCCTCGACCCTACTACGTATAGATGCTCATTCTTTATAGCTCTCTGATCTACACCTTCCCCCACGAAAATCCCTCTGAACCCTCCGCCATCACTACAATCGTTCAATCTCCCGCCGTGGATGTTGTTGCAGTCGGTTACCAAGACGGTGCCATCCGTGTCCACGACATCAAGCACGGCGACCTCGTCATGCAGATGAAGAATGACGACGGTGCCGTCTCTGCCTTGTCCTTCCGTATGGATGGCCCTCCTATCTTGGCGAGCGCTTCTGCGGTGGGATCGTTGGCCGTGTGGGATCTGAGCAAAGGTGGAAGAATATTGCATACTATGAGGGGAGCGCACGATCAGGGAATTACGGGGTTGCAGTGGGTCCAGGGCCAGCCTTTGCTGATAACGTCTAGTGCAGACAACAGCGTCAAGGTGTGTAGTGGTATTACTTCATACTACAGTATACTAACATCTCATAGCAATGGGTCTGCGACTCTCCCACAGGAATGCCTAGACTGCTCAAGATGCGAGGCGGTCACCATGCCCCTCCATCGTGTATTAGATACTACGGCGAAGACGGCAAGCAAATCCTCACCTCCGGCAAGGACAGATCCCTCAGATATACCAGTGTTGTCCGAGACTCTCGAAGCTTCGAGCTATCTCAGGGTTCCCTCATCAAGAAGGCCATCGGGATGGGTGTCACAGTCGATACTCTCAAGCTTCCGCAGATCTCCTCCATCTCCAGCTCTTCCACACGGTCGAAAGACTGGGAAGATGTTCTCACCGCCCATACCGAAGACTCGGTCGCCCGGACATGGCGGGTCCAAGACAAGCGCCTAGGAGCGTGGACGTTTGACTTGGAGGAAGGCTACGCTCAGTCGGTGTGCGTGACTGCTTGTGGAAACTTTGGTCTCGTCGGATCCTCGACCGGGGAGATCAAATTGTGGAATATGCAGTCCGGAAAAGAGAGGAAAGCGTTTGCGTTGAGTGGTGCGGCGCCGGGAAACACCAAACCCAAGATCATCGCGCAGAGTAAGAATGGGACCAAGCCCAAAGCGGTCAAGGTCAAGGACGCGAAAGGGAGCAAGTCTATCAAGGCTATCACTGGGCTGGTCACGGATGCTTTGAACACTGTCGTCGTTGCTGGTACATTGGAAGGAAAGCTTTACGTGAGTGGCTATCCTGGCTTTGCGTGGAACCCTTGCTGATACAGGCCACAGTTCTTCGACTTCCACACAACCAAGAAGATCCACGAAGTTCAGCTCGACTCCTCCATCACCGCCATCTCCCTCCATCGAGACAGTGGCCTCATTGCTGTGACCTGTGACGACCTCTTGGTCCGCCTTGTCGACATTGAGACCCAGCGAGTCGTGCGTGAGCTTCGTGGCTTCAAAGGTCGTATTCTCGACGTCATCTTCACCCCCGACTCCCGTTGGATTATTGCTACATCCCTCGACTCTACCATCCGCACCTTTGATATACCTACGGGCAAGCTTGTTGATGCGTTCAAGACGTCCTCTATCGCTACCAGCGTCACTTTCTCCCCCACAGGAGACTTTTTGGCGACGGCGCATGTCGACAGCGTTGGCGTCTACTTGTGGGCGAACAAGGCGCAGTTCACAGATGTCGCTCTCAGGCATCTAGACGAGGAGGACGATGTCGTTGAAGTCGCTCTCCCTACAGTACAGGGCTTGGATGAAGACGCCGCTATCGAAGGCATCGACCCTATTGGTGCCCCCGAGTACACCGACATTTACACCACCCCCGACCAACTCGACTCTCAGCTCGTTACACTCTCACTTATCCCCCGCTCTCGTTGGCAAATGCTTCTCAATCTTGAAACGATCAAGCAAAGAAACAAGCCCAAGGAGGCGCCGAAAGCTCCTGAAAAGGCGCCTTTCTTTTTGCCCACCATCAGCGGGTTGGAGACGCACTTCGATCTGTCTGGTGTAGACGCAAACAAGGACGAGCAGGACAAGGGGCAGAGGCTGGGGCTGGCAGGTGACTGGCTGGAGAGCGATTTCACGAGAAAGCTGAGTGCCGAGAAGGAAGAGGGCGATTGTGAGCACCACAAAACTACCATCTGAAACACCGCTGATGCTTCCTCAGACAATTCTTTCTTTGAATACATCAAGGCCCTCTCGCCATCCAATCTGGATCTCGAAATACGCTCCCTCGTCTCTCTGGACCACCTCGCCACATTCCTCAATGCTTTGACTCAGCGACTGAAGTCTCATCGAGACTTTGAGGCCGTTCAGGCCATCCTCTCCGTGTTCCTCAAAGTCCACGGGGATGTGCTGATAGCCAATGGCGAGGTGAAGGGAGCGCTGCAAGAGCTGAGAAATGAACAGGGGCGGGAGAGTAAGAGGCTCAGAGAACTGGTTGGATATACTCTCGGGACATTGGGTTTCTTGAGGGGCACATAGGTAGTAATGTAGGATTGTAATGCATCTTTTTACGCAAATAGTCGCCGAATCAGCGCGATGCCTGATCATATATGTGTTGGCTGTGACTTTTGGTAGCGACTAGCGGGTGTCATTTGTTGTTACATAGTGATACAAATATAGCAATCGCGTGAGTGGCATCACAGGTCTTCTGGATCCTGATAATTGGCCATTGGATCCTCGTAGGCCTGTTTCGATAACCTGTAGGCCTCTGAAAGATAATTAGCTCTCGCAAGTCTGTCCGAAGGACACACGTACCGAGTTCCTCCTGAGTGACCTCCGTTTTGCCCTTTTTGGCCTGTTGCCAAGCCTCATCTTCATCCATTTTCTTTCTCTTCTTTTCCTCTTTCATGGCCTTCTTCAACCTATCCTTATCCAATTCCACTGCCTCGTCATCGTCCTTCTTCCCATACAAGTCCCTCTCCCTCTCCTTCCCCTTGCCCTTCTTGCCCGAGGCGAGATCCTCCTCATGCTGTTCCTTCAATGATTTCCTTTCCTTCTCGGCCTCTTCCTCTACTCTCGCCAAATCATCGGCACTTGCGAGCAGATTGGATGCAGACGAGGAGACATTGGCAGCTTTACCAGCTTCGCCCGTGCAATAAGAGTTGGAGATGAAGGAGTGGCAACAGGCGTAGCCCCACTGGGAGTTTGAAAGGTCATACCACGAGCCCCAGACAGAGGTATGGTTGTTGATGTAGTTATCCTCGTCGTATTTTGAGCGAGCTGTGGTCTGCTCGCGGCCTTTGAGGACCTGGCCTTGTCTAGAATACTCGACATCTGGGATCCGGTCAGTACGATAGGTCAAATCAGGGTCTACGACATACAATTTTCAGTTTGACCAGACAGCAGCTCCTTCGGCATCTTTTGCAGATGCTGTTCACCACCATACCGAGACAGGATCGAAGTCTTGTTGGTATCCCGCAAAACCTCCTTCTTGTCTTGGAACTCTTTGTGTAGAAGTTCACCGGCGGTAGGGTTGGCATGAACCTGGACGTTGTTACCACGCTGGGACGCTTGCCAGGCAAAAAGTTCCAGCTTTTGCATCTTGGCAGCGTCGCCGGAGAATCGTTGGAAGTTGTCACCAGCAAACTTCATCTAGAGAGGCGTTAGTCTAAGTCGTTCATGATCACACAGTACCTACATCTTCCGGGTCCATGTTCTGGACAGGAGCATCTCGCATAGATCTCGTCTTGGGATCATAGTACGCCGAATTTTCATCGAGGTTGATAAGGTACTTGGCGGTGTCTTCTCGAATACGCAAGTTTCGAACGGTGATTCGAGTCTTGGTATCCAGCTTCTGGCCGACCTGATCTGCCGCATCCGCATACTTGTCGTCATCATCATCATCATCATCACTCGAGCCAAAGTCATCGTCGTCGCCATCCTTCTCTTCCTTCTCCTTCTTTGCGAGCTTTTTGACAGCAGCCATGTCCGTAGACGTCTGCTTGTCAATCTCTTCCTCCCTGTACTTCTTGCGCATCTCTTCCGTGGCCTCGTACTCGTCGACGACATGCTTGTAGGTGGCGGGGTCGTAACCATTCCACCTATCTCTCTTGGAATCGTAATCCGCCGAAAAGTTCTGAACGACTTCGTCCGCCGCGATATCCTTGTTGGTGAACTTTGCTCCTCTCTTCCTTGGCCTCTCCACACAGTCCTTCTTCTTGTGGGTCATCGCTCCACAGTTCTCGCAAGCACCCTTTCGGTACTTTTTGGCCGCTGGCCCAGCCTTTGCGCCTCGGTCGTACCATTCGTCGAGCTTCAGATGGGGTCCTTCTTCTTTGATACGCTGGTGAGCCAGCGAGGGTACACCGGTGTCCGCATACCAGGGAGCTTTGGTGATATACTCGGGAATGTGGGGGTTGATGGCATTGCCTTGTTCGTCGACGGCAGCAGGAGCGGTACCGGCTTTACGGGCGGCTTCGAGGTCTTTCTGGCGTCTAAACTCCTCCCTGGAGACCTTGCCCCCTTGCAGAGACGCTGCGGAATTGTAAGCATTAATCACACTTGATAGGTTCCGCGTACTGCTGGTATTGAGCATCCTGGACGTGAGTAACAGAAATCAGATGTTATGACAAGCTTGCCACTAATCAGCTCAATCGTTACAGTCGTTGGCGACGGAGCCAAAAAAAAGCGGCCATCGCCGGTCCAGCGCCACATAACTGGGAACGAAAGGCGATGTTGAAGCATACCCCCTCCCAGGCTTGCCCTTGTTGAGCCTCAGCGACCAAGGACTGTGAGTGTGAATGCTGAAGCTGTGGAGTACATCGGGTTTGACGGAGCCTGAATGCCGGGCGCCATGACTGATACGCAGCGAACAAGATGCCGGGACACTAGATACAAAGTCCGAAGATCGCCACACGAGGAAGCAGCGCGGATACCAAAACGCGTGGCACTGCATCTTGTCTCACCTGCTTTCGCCTCGCCACTCTCAGATTTCCGGCAGCAATGGCTCCACCACCATCTGGCCACCATGCCCCGCAGCCACAGCTACGCCGTGTTCGTCACCTGCTCCGGGATGATCATACGCCAAGATGCCCCCATCCGCTGAGCCCGACGGTCATAGCAAGGCACCACGACTTGCACAGATTGCACAACTCGGACAGGGTCATACAGTCATTCCTACTTGACTTATCGCGCGGACTGTTCTCTCTTCGGGACAGCGACCAGCACAGCCACAACGGCTACACTAGGAAAGCAACTCTTGAATGGCTCCTCCGTGGCACTTTTGATCTTGCAGGCCTTTCTGCGCTGAGCGGCAATGGTAGCCGAAGAAGGTACGATCAGGCGCCGTTGTATCAAAGGTTGAAGAATTGGAAGTATCGCGAGATGGTAAGCTTGAATGTCGACCCTCTCATGGATCTTGAAAGTACCGGCGGGGCTCTAGTAGTCGTTCAATGTTTTCAAACGGTAAGTTATTCTTTCCTGCGGACACCGGCCTGGCTGATTCAGAGCGCAGCTTGGAGATACATACGGTGACGCTTCTTCTCAGAGCCGGGAAGGACTGTGTCGTGAAGCTGCGTCACTCGCATCGGGCTCCCGACAGCTCCCGCCTGGCGCACCATCGCTCAATGATGATGCGGCACCGCCCCGCGATATGTCAATCACATCTCGTTCACTTCCCTTGAGAAGGACAGGCTACTCCCAAAAGACTGTCTCCACTTCCTCTCGCTCCGACCCTCACGTAGCCAGCTCTGCCAGAACCGCACCCGCCTATTACGCTCTCTCGCCGATCGTGGCAGTCCTGAAAACGACAGAGTTCAACGCCATCTTCGGCTATCTTCACACTTTCACACACCTCATCTCCGCATATGTGGCCTGTGGGTGTCAGCTGGCCCTATGGGGGCAGGGAGTGAGGTTCTCTCGACATCTGATGTTGGATGAGCGTACGGTCTTGGTAGAGATCAACGATGATATCAACGAGCCGCGTGTGATTGGCGATATCGACGCTTTCTTATCGTACATCAGCGACGATCCTGAGCCTCTGCCTCGAAGCTATGGCGACCCTTACAATCCCGATCTTGAAGCCTATGAGGACGCTTGGGATATCTTGAGGACAGCGGTGATGGCTGTGCTTGATATCCCACTGGATGCGCCGCTACAGCGTTTGGGACAGCCTACGGGGAAAATGCTGGATCAGTGGCGCCACAAGTTTGGCGGGGTACGAAGAGGAGAGTCCTCTGCAAGCCGAGCGCCGAATAGCGAGAACCGATGGGCAGAAGATGACCACCTGGGTGAGGCGAATGATTATCTACATCCTACCACCGATGTGCAACCTTCTCCTCTAGGCCAGACCTGGTTCCGTGACGAATTTCAGCACGCAGCATGGGAAGATGCTTGGCGAGAAAAAGGAGAGAGAGAGACATTTATAGGGCTGAGGGCTGCGATAAGACAAGAGGGGACGATATTTGTGGGAGGCGGGAGGAGCGTATTCCAAGTGTTACTGAGAGAAATGAGAGAGTCTCTGTAGAGAACTGATAATGACGTTGTATCATCCGTTGACGAGTACCTTTCATGACTGTACAACAGCAATTATGCATTTCATGGATCTTTATGACCCTCATATGCGCAGTCCTTATACTTGTATACTCGCCAAGTAGCGGCACGTAGCTACAATATCTATAAGGTGGTACATCAGCAGCAATTTGGACCACACAACGAAGAGCATACCCTCAGCCAGCCTATCGTCTGCTCTACTCGTCATCATCCGAGTCGGGTGCCAAGGGCCGTCTGTTGATGCCCGGGCCCTTTGCGGAGGTTATCGACGGTAGGATACCCTCCCTAGACATGTCCGTCAGTTCCCATCTTGTCCCTTCATGACCCAACTTACCTCCGGAGTAGACCCACAACACCGTCTTGTCCCACTTCCCAGTCTACTCTGATCCACGTCTTTTCCAATTCTCCGTCCTTGTACGCCAGCAAAGTCGGTAGGACGTCCAGGTCAGGTTTTCCCTTGAATGGAGCCTTCTTCTCTTCTCTAGTTCGCACATACTCGACCAGGTCGGCGATTATCGCCGTCTCGCTGTCATGATTATTCTTGTGACTGTTTTTGTGTCGCGCAGAGATGTCTTGAATTTCTCTCCTCAGGACGTCGAGATCTTCGCTGACTATCGCGATGTCTTCGGGGGACTCGGGAGTAATGATAGGAGGGAGCAGGGAAAAGCCAAGAGATGTAGCACGGGCGCGGTAGATGGAGGTGGTGGTGTTGTAGGGAAGATTTAGTTTTAGATGGAGCAACGAGGATGATATGTCGTCGCATCTTGGCAGATTCTAGAATGCCGTCAGATTCATAACCTGGATTAGGAGTTACTTACTGGCTCATAAATGAACACCAAAGCCCAGCCATCTCGCTCGACAGCTTCCACGAAATCCATTGATCCAATCTCTCGCAAAGCCCCGTTCTTGACCCCATCCTCAAAGCTCTTTCCAAAACCGAAATCCGTTACCCTTTCTCTTTCCCACCTGGCTGCATCCTCCTGCGTCTCCCTCCGGCGCTGTTCGCGTCTCCGCCGCCGTATCTCCCTCAGCTCCTCGTCCTCCTCAGCCTCTTGGGCGACGAGCGCAGACTCTTCGTGTACCGTCAGGGCTTGCATACCTCGTAGTCCGTTCTCGGCTTGAATCAAGGCTGTCCCAGCTCGCGCCTGCTCCCGGGCATAAGCTTGGGTAGCTTTATGCTCGTCTTGGACGCCCTTCACGCCTGTTTGGTGCCCGTTATGTTCGATTTGACCCCGTGTAGGGTCAGACGACGGCGGCGCAGGCTTGGGATTGTGTCGGCCGCCAACAGTGTTGTCAAAGTCGTCCTCGCTGTCAATGTAGTCGTCTCCAGCGGCATCTTCGTTCTCGGACAGAGACTGATCATCGTCCGAGTCTCCTCTGTCGGAAAGGGTTCTGTGGTCGGGTCGGAAGAGAGAGCCGTCAAGAGCGGCTTGCTCCAATGCTGCCATGGTGAAGTGGATGAGACAAGCGAAAAGAAGATCGCGCGCAAACAAAAGATCCTGAAACTGAGCCGTTTAAAACGCCGAGCGCGACAAGGCCGACGGTCAGGGGCTAAGAGCGACTGAACATTGGCATGGATGTTTCGCATTGCCTTCAACGTATGAGGGAAGCAGCTCGAGGATAGCCAATGTGACAACCGTGTCTGTATTATGGACTCGGTATGAGAAGAGCTTGTCGTGATCATCAAAGATCACATAACGTATGGATACTCAGAATATATACATGACAACATCCCCATAACAAGAGGCAAAGACTATATATATGAACAACCCAACAAGCCTCGTACTCTTTGTTACAAACGATCGCAATAGTTCTACTACCCCAGAAGAATAAAAAGTCTAGTGCGAAACGTACTGGAAGACGTACGACACTTCTGGCAGACCCAACTCTGCTCGCAAAAGGTCGTCATGCATCTTGCCCAGCTCCGCGTTCGGGAAATGATTCCACCTATACCTCACATCAGCTTGCGCCCCTACAGCCTCGAGAAATTCACTCACGTGCTAGCATCACCATAAAGCAAAGCCGGTGCCTTGACATATTGTTTGCCATCCTTACACCTCTTGCACTTGTACGTGTCGTGCGTATCGCACACTGTATCTGGGTTGAATTTGAACAATTGACGGAGATCGTCTTGTGTGAAATGACGGGCCGTATCTTCGGCTTCATCAACGACGCAGGCAGACAAGTTTTGTTTCTGACATCTGCAAAGTAACGTCAGGGGCAATTGAGATGGAAGGGCAGGGAGACTCACTGTCTTTGGAAGATCTTTTCTTCAATGGTGCCCGTGGTTTGGAAACGGTAGACGAAACATTCCTTCTTCTGCCCATCTCGCCACACTCGAGCCAAAGCTTGCTGGTCACTCGCCGGATTCCAGTCCTGTTTATATCAGCGTTGCACACAGAACAGCAAAGTGGTACTTACAGGGTCGAACAGAACAAGCCTGTTGGCACCAATCAAATTGATACCACATCCACCAGCTTTGGAACTGAGCAAGAAGACAAACTCTTTGCCTTCCGGATCGTTGAACTGAGCAACGATCTTGGACCTCTTTGGCACAGACATGCTGCCATCCAGCCGCAGGTGACCATATCGTTTGCTTCGACAAAGCTTCTCCATCAGATCCAAGGTCTGGGTGGCGTTGGAAATGAGGACAATCTTGTCGTTGGTATGCTTGTGGATATGTTCCAGCATTCTCTCAAGCACCACAAATTTGCCCGAGTATTCACAATTGACCGACCTGTCTCGGCCCTTGCTGTTCCACCCCTCGGGCAACAGCTTCTCACTGCCGGGCAAATCTTCGGGGAGGTGGAGCAAGTCGGGGTGATTAACAAGCTTCCGGAGGAGGCCGATGGCTTTGAGTGGTTGGGAGTCTTTGCCGCGGAGGAGGCGCTGGACGTCTTTGGATGTGACAAAGAGGTTGTAGAGGGATGATTGGAGAGGTGAGGGGCGACAAAAGACGACATGTTCGTACTTGACGGGCACTGGTTCAAAGTCAGCCGGGCCTAAGAGAGAGGAATTCGCAACTCACAGTACTTGGACAATAGATCGTTTGTTCGACGGATGATAAACTTGCTGACCAACCCACCCAGCTTTTTTAACGTAGCATCGCTTTCCAGCTTGTCCTTGTCGGTCGCATCCGCGTCTCTTCCACGCATAATCTTGGATTCAAAGTTCTTCTTAAAGTCCAGCTTGGAGCCCAAGTATTCGGGATTGGCGAAATTGAGGAGAGCAAAGTACTCGGAAAGGTCATTTTGGATGGGAGTTCCGGTCAAGATGACTCGGCGCTGAACTTTGAGACGGGTCAGGGCTTGGAAAGTGAGGGTATCTACAAGCCATTAGCGCTGCTGTATATAGAGTAAGCGACTCACCAGCATTCTTCAGCCTGTGCCCCTCATCAGCCAACAAAAGGCCAATCTCGCAATTTGCCAGCTCTTCTTGCAGCGTTCTCAACGTCTCGTATGAAACGATCATGACCGGTAGTGTCACGTTCCGTCCATGCGCCTGCACCCATCGCCTGACAGCAGGAATGAGCTCGGCTTTTCCACCTTTGCCGTCGACAACCATGGGGTTGATGGCGCCGGGTCCCAGCCACTTGACGAGCTCGGCGGCCCAGTTACCGACGAGAGAGGTCGGGCAGGCGATGATGACCTTTTCACAGGTACCCTTGCCAGCGATGGGGGATTGCTTGAGCAAGGTCCAGAGGAGAGCAATACACTGAAGTGTTTTACCTGAATCATGTGAGCTATCATTATACAGCACGCCGATGGCACTCACCGAGACCCATTTCATCGGCCATGATACATCCCCACGCCCCATCTGCAATGAGACCAGTGGTACACCGATAGAGAAACTTGACGCCCTCGATCTGATGTGGTCGCAAGACTTTGGCCAACCTGGGGTCAATGACCACTGGCACCTTGGCCGCCTTCTTGTCCTTTTTCTCGTCTACGATCCCCAAAATCATTTTCAGACTCCTATGGGGTCCTCTCGTCTCGTCTTCCTTCTTCCTCTTCTCTTCCTCTGCCTTTGCGGCTTCGATCTCTTCAGGCGCAGGTTTGTCGTCGATCGTAGGATCGAAAAGTACAATGGCAAGGTCTGCCATGGGGTCGTGCAATGGGCGGGGAACAAGAGTTGGGTGTCTGCGGGTACCAAGAGAGGCGCGAGAGAGGGTGTGGACGATAGGTTCAGACGTCTTGGGGTTGTACATGACGGGGATCGAGAAGCTACTGCCTGTCAGGTCTTGCTCACGATCCAAGCTCTGTACGCACGTTTTGGTAAAGGCAACAGTCTTTTCTTTCGGCTCGAATACTGGAAACTTGCGGTTGCACCACTTGGCCATATTGCCGAGCACACCATCGGAGCCATATTCCTTGTTGCCCATGGCAAACTTGCCTTCAAACTTGCTCTTCTTGTTTGCCTTTCCGTCTGCGTCACCGTCCCCGTCGTCGTCACCACCTCCTTGATCCTTGTAGTTGACGGCCTTTCGCTTGCGGGACGGCAGGGCCGATTCCCGGGTCGGGGCTGAAGACTTGGGCACCTTGAAGGGCTTGGAGACGATGCCGAACCCGCCAGAGGTGGCTGTGGCAACGGGGGGCTCTCCCGGGCGCTGGATGGGCTTTCTGAGCATGGGTGGGGGTGCGCACAAGAGGGGAAGAGGCAAGTTGGATGAAAAAGACGCGACGGGTGGCGAGAAGAACTGTGAAAGGGAAGCAAGGCGCGTCGCGGTGGTTGAGTCAGCTGTGTACGTAATGGCTCGGTAAGAGTCTAACACCCTGGGGAAAAAGAGGCAGCTATGAGACACGGGCGAGAGAATGCTCCCGCTATTAATACACCTCGAGTAAACACCCCACCCAGCATCCTTCTCTCACCACCTCCTGGTCTCCCACAACAGGCCCATACGTGAGTCACCGCTATCTTCTTGTCGTCCAGCGCCGTGCAGGGCAGGGGCAGCGCAGGGGGGCCAGTGCCAGTGCCAGTGTCAGTGGCCAGCGCTGCATGCGTACCAGCTCGAGAGCGCAGATGCAGCGCGGGGGTGCAAACAGGGCCAGCGCTCAAGGTTGGAGGCTGTACATGGGCCGACGAGAAAGCCGTGTCGCAGCACAGCCGCCGCCTTGGCCACTGGGGCTCCCCTGACGCCTCTTGCGTCTCCTGTATCTACGCTGCTGCCACATCCCGCCAGCTTTCAGAGGTCTGCTGTGCTCTCCTGCTGCACTGGCGGTACATACACCAACAAAGGAAGGCGCTGACAGAGTTGTTCATTCTTATCCACTCCCTGCCTCTTTGCACCCATACGTCCACACACTACTCTCAACCACCTTTCCCCCACTCCACCGCCCTCCCCCGCTGTCCTGCTGTCCCCTGCCCCTCCCCTTTCCCCCTTCTCGCCATTCGCCGGGCGTCCTCACACAAATTTCATTCAACTTTCGACGCAAACGGTACACGAAATAAAATCACGGCATCCTTTGGCTTGGTCCCTTCCCATCACCGAAAATCAAAACACTCCATTCTTCATTTCTTCTTCCAGCTCATTTTATTCACTTTTCTCATTCTCCCCCTTTCCATATCCCTCCCCCCGCCCCCATAACCCACAGCTCACAGAACAATGTGTGGTACGTCTCTGCCCTAACAGCAGCTCTTCCCGCCCCTAGCGCCCCCCTCCACGTCACGCTGACCACTCCCCACAGGAATCTTCTCCTACTGCTCCTTCCTCTGCGAGAGGAAGCGTGAGTACATCTGCGATGTCTTGTGCAATGGTCTCGCTAGGCTCGAATACCGTGGTTACGACTCTGCGGGTACGTACCCCATTTTTTCGCACCAGACGCCAATCGCGGCGGCGCGACGCGTGCTAACGGCAACCTTTCAACACAGGTATCGGAATCGACGGTGACTCTAGGGACAGCCCCATGTACCTCTTCAAGGAGGTTGGCAAGGTCGCTGCTCTCCGCAAGCACATTGCCGAGGGCGTCCCCTGCCCCGTTCCGGGATTCCCCGTCTCTGGCCAGAAGGTCGACATGTCCAAGGTCTTCCTCAACCAGACCTCTATGGCCCACACTCGATGGGCGACCCACGGTGTGCCTAGCCCCACCAACTGCCACCCCCACGTTAGCGATGTCCAGACCGAGTTCAGCTTGGTGCACAGTGAGTCTTTGGTCCGTGGCGACGTAAGAGTGGAAGCTGACTAGTACCTACCACAGACGGTATCATTACCAACTGTACGTTTATACACTCACAATTGGAAGGTTCAATGTTGACAGTGCTGTAGACAAGGAGCTCAAGACTGTCCTCCTGAAGCGCGGCTACACCTTTGCCACCGACACCGATACCGAAGTCGTCGCCGTCCTCTGCAAGTATGTCTACGACAGCCAGCCCAACAAGCGCCTCAACTTTACCGAACTCATCAAGACTGTCATCAAGGAGCTCGTACGTGTTACCCATATATGGTCGCGTGATATTGATATCCTCCGCAGGAAGGCTCTTTCGCTTTCGTCTTCAAGTCTCCCCACTTCCCCGACGAGATTGTTGCCGCCCGACGTGGTTCCCCTCTTTTGATTGGTGTCAAGACCGACAGGAAGTTGAAGGTCGACTTTGTGGATGTTGAGCTTCCCACCGCCGAGGACCGAGGTGAGTCTGCTTGTCCCCCCAGTATCGGCTACCGCTGACGGTGCATAGTGAACGAGCCTGACGCGAACGGTCTCTTGTCTGCCCCCGCCGGCGTCGCCGACGGCCCCGGCCCCAAGCTCCGCCGCTCCCAGTCCCGCGCTTTCCTTTCCGAGGACGGCATGCCTCAACCCATCGAGTTCTTTGTTGCCTCTGACGCCTCCGCCGTCATCGAGCACACCAAGCGTGTCTTGTACCTCGAGGACGACGACATTGCCCACATCGCCGAGGGTGAGCTCCACATCCACCGACTCCGACGTGACGACACTGTCTCTTCCGTCCGTGCCATCGAGCACCTCGAAATCGAGCTCGCCGAGATCATGAAGGGTCAATTCGACCACTTTATGCAGAAGGAGATCTACGAGCAGCCCGAGTCTGTGGTCAACACCATGCGAGGTCGAATCAACTTTGACTACCGCACCATCACCCTTGGTGGTCTCAAGGCGTACCTGCCCGTCATCCGCAGAGGAAGGAGATTGATTTTCGTGGCTTGTGGTACCTCTTATCACTCTTGTATCGCCGCCCGACCGGTGTTTGAAGAGTTGACAGACATTCCCGTGGCCGTCGAGCTCGCCTCGGATTTCCTTGACCGACGCACCCCCGTCTTCCGAGACGATGTCGCCGTCTTTGTCTCCCAGTCTGGTGAAACTGCCGACACTATCCTTGCCATGCGATACTGCTTGGAGCGTGGTGCCTTGTGTCTCGGTGTCGTCAACACTGTTGGCTCTACCCTCTCCCGAGAGACCCACTCTGGTGTCCACATCAATGCCGGTCCCGAGATCGGTGTCGCCTCTACCAAGGCTTACACCTCGCAATACGTTGCGCTCGTCATGATTGCCGTGCAGCTCTCTGACGACTCCATCACCAAGACTGCTAGGAGGCAGCAGATCATTGATGGATTGCACGAGATCCCTTCGCAGATCAAGAAGGTGTTGGCTATGGACAGGGCGTTGCAGCAGATGGCCAAGGACATGCTGTCTAACGAGAAGAGTTTGCTCATTATGGGACGAGGCTACCAATGTGAGTTGCACCAACACGACATGAAGCTTTATATATTGACAATCACACAGATGCCACCTGTCTGGAAGGCGCACTCAAGATCAAGGAAGTGTCTTACATGCACTCTGAGGGTATCTTGGCCGGTGAACTCAAGCACGGTCCCCTCGCATTGGTCGACGAGCACCTTCCCGTCATTTTCATCATGACCCGTGACTCTTTGTACCCCAAGGTCCAGAGTGCGCTTGCTCAGGTCACTGCCCGAAAGGGTCGACCCATCATCATCTGTAACGAGGACGACGACACTGTCTCTGACAATGCCAAGGTCATCCGAGTTCCCCAGACTGTCGACTGTCTCCAGGGCTTGATCAATGTCATTCCTTTGCAGCTCTTGTCTTACCGTAAGCACTTGTCTTGTCCTCTTTGAATCTGCCGCTGATGGAAATGTTAGATCTCGCCATCATGAACGGGGTTGACGTTGATTTCCCCCGAAACCTCGCCAAGTCTGTCACCACCGAGTAAATGGACATTGCACCCCCACAAGGACATTTATCATACAAATTCTTCATCACATTTTTTGTCCAAGTAGATCACCATCCCCTTTTGCCCGTATTCATGTGTTCTTTTTTCTCTCTTCGTTTACAATAGCCTCTCTGTCTCCTTTGTCCCCGTCCCGGTCTATTGTTTGTCTCAGTTGTCAGACAGATATAGGCAAAATCTGTACCGCCGGCGGAGGACTTTAGGAAGAAAAGTAGTAAAGGGAGAGAGGGGAAGTTATAGTCTTTCTGTCTTTTTCACTTCCAACATTCACGCTCATCTTATTCTGGTATGTACATAATGACTCTCGAACGACCAGAGCATGTACAAAGAATCAAACGAATCACGAGGTGCATACGGTCTGATCGCAGTAGACAAGTCATTGAAACTGTCTTCCATTGTGGACTGCCGTCAGGAAAAGACCGGCACCCACCATGAAAGGCCGAATTACATCAGGCATGTATCATTAACAGCCGATGTAGACGACCCTTACCTAGATCCCCAGTCAGATACTCCCTGGTGCATGGATGATGTGCTATGGTGGCCCCAGCTCAGCTGCACCTGTCTTTGGAATAGTGAAATAGAGTGGGGTACTTCTCCTTGACAAACGCGCTCGGACTGTAATGCTTGCTGTATCTGTGTGATTGTCTCGCGCTCTACGGCATCAGCCCCCCATGATTGTGTCCAGTCATACATCAGTCTCGTGCAAGGAAGGTTGACAGTGGTCCTTTCCTCGAGAGCTTGGTTGATACCTGTCTCGAGTCAAGTCGAACTCATCAGAAGTAAGAAAGAAGGAAAGTAAACAGGGTATAATGTTAATAGTAAGCTGCCTCCGCCACCTCTCGCAACATCTGTCCCCTATGTGCCCCAATTTTCTTTGATTTCTCAAGCGTTTGATCACACGTTTATATAAGTATGCGTTTTTGTGAATAAGGTTCCAAGATGATGAGGGTAAGGATCAGAATCACGATGGCGTGGACATCTAGGCAGCGGTGGGAGCTTGCTGGCCCATCGAGGCGTAGTAACTACGACCATGTCAGCGAACGATCCCGACGTCCTGCACGATACTCACGCAGCATAAGGATCAGCAGCACCGGCAGCAGCGCCTTGTTGGTAACCACCGTAACCAGCATACGCAGCTTGCCCACCGGGAGCAGCAGGTTGCTGCCAGCCTTGACCTTGTTGAGGGGGCTGGTAGCCGGGGGGACCGCGGTAGCCACCAGCGTCTGTGGTCGAGTCAGCTTTGTTTGGCTTATAACCGTGGGACGTACTGGTCTGCCAGTTCTCGGGCTGTCTCCAGGGCGGTACTCGGGACTCGGGAGGGATATTTCCCTGCCCGGGAGCAGCGCCGATGGCACCCATGGGGGGACCACCACCACCACCGCCACCACCACCCTCTCCAAGCTCTGCCATCAGAGCCGTATATTCTGAATCGAACGCCGTCTGCTTGTTCTGTTGCAAGTTGGGGTCACCTCGTCCTCGGCAGTCCCTTGCCATATGGCCAGCGCCACCACAAAGACGACAGATGACGTTGGCGCTGTAGACACGCTGAGCAGGGCATTCCCAGCGACGGTGACCCTTTTCACCACAGTTCTGACAGAGCTGGTTTTCGTCGTCACGCAGAGTACCGTTGAGGGATGCAAGTTCTCGAAGTTGATTGCGCTTGTGATCGTTCTCGCCTTCGGGGGTGGATGCAGCCTGTAATGGGTCAGATTGTGTTTTCGGGACGATAAATGTACTTACAGTCTCGATAACCCGGTTGATCAAAGCGACACATGATTTGACCACGGCCTCAGAGTCTCCCGTGATCAGACAATGCAACTCGTCCTCTTCGTCATTGGGAAAGTTACCGGCTCGGCCTTTACCCTCCTTGACACTTCCTTTACCACGGATACTGATCTTGGCGCCACTCTCCCTCTCCATTTTCTTGAGCGAGTTACCACGCGGCCCGACGAGCAAACCGAAAAAGTTGATTTCGGGGAATTCCTTGACGGGAATGTAGACCTTGTCCTGGGGACGGTTACCACCTCTGCGCTGCTGGAAATCGGCTGGCGGCCTGAAACTTGGGTCCGCCTGCGCCGCCCTCCCCACCAACTTGGTCCTCTCATCCTCCAACTTCTTCCTGTACCGCAGCTCGCGGGTATTGGTTCGTCGCCCATAAGAGTCATAGTTGGGCGGGGGCGAAGGAGAGCGCTGGCCGTCGGGGGGAACAACATCGCCGGTACGCAACTTGCGGTTGATCTCTTCCAAACGGACATGGATGGCGTAGTTGTCGAGCTGAGAGCCAGACATGTTGCCCATGACGGTAACAGGCATACCAGGGACGTTCACACGGGCGTCGGCATCACCCCATCGAGAGCGTCGTTTTCGGGGACCATCTGTGATGAGTAAGCGCGAATGCAAGTATGGCGATGCAAGAGACACACCTTCAACCTCTTCTCTGTCTCGCGAACGGCCCCTCTGCGGCTCAGGCTCGCGTCTAGGCTCATCCCACCTCGAAGATCTAGGGTCCCTCCCGGCATCCCTGGGAGGATAATCATCGTACCTCCTCTCCCTCTCCCTATCGTCTCGCCTGTAATCATCCCTCCTTCCATAGTCTCCACCTCCGCGCCCATAGTCTCGGTCATCCCTGCGGTCGTCTCTCCTGGGAGGGGCTTCGTCTCGCGGGGCTCTCTCCTGTCGCCCGTTGAAGAACTGCAGGTCGGCTGGGGGTCGGGAGGCATGGGGCGGGGCATTGGGGGGCGGGGGTGCTTCCTCTGGGAGGCCGAAGCGACGCTTGTTGGCGAGGGGGACGTCGTTTGTCCCGGATGTCTTGACGGCAGGTCTCCACATGATAACTGTTTTTGAGGCAAAAGAAGATGGCGGAACGATGAGATGAGCGCGAACTGAAGGTGGCGGGCATTAAATTGTCGCTATTTTGCCACATTTATCCCAGCGTATGTATACCCCTCAGATACATCTCAGGTGTTGTTTGGAACGGCAGCGGGCAGTGGCTGGGATCGTGTAGCGGACCATGCGAGCTCTCGTGACTGCATGCATACTCGGACGACACTCGTATGATGGGCTGCAATTATCACCCAACGTGGGCACTTTCTGTGCGGATCAGCTCATCGTTACGGCATCTCTCTGCAATCGCACCCCACCCCAGCCCCGCAGGCCCCTGCCAGATACCTGCCCCATCCACGATACAAAAGCATATGCATGCATGGACGATGCCCTCCCACGTCAGCGCCACTGAGCGGGAATAGCGCCCTGCCAATTTCCGGAGCCGCGCTCTCCCCCGGCGGCGCCCTCCGCCTCTCCAAAATATCTTCTCGTCAAAAATGTCGTCCATGGCCTCTGAACCTCAAAAACTACCCAAAATGGCGTCCCTGTCCAACGAAAAGGTCACAGAGCTGCAGCAGGCGGGCGACTTTGCCATCAAGAGCGAGGAGGTCGCTCCCAAGCTCGACACCACCCAGTGGCCCCTCCTCCTCAAAAACTACGACAAGCTCCTCGTCAGGTCTTCCCACTTTACTCCCATTCCCTCCGTAAGTGCCTTGAACCATACCCAATCAGTACTAACATCTTGCAGGGTGTCTCTCCTTTGAAGCGTGAGCTCAGCACCTACGTCAAGTCTGGTGTCATCAACCTCGACAAGCCCTCCAACCCCTCCTCCCATGAAGTCGTCGCCTGGCTCAAGCGAATCCTCCGAGTTGAGAAGACTGGTCACTCTGGTACTCTTGATCCCAAGGTCACTGGATGTCTTATCGTCTGTATCGACCGTGCCACTCGTCTCGTCAAGTCCCAGCAGGGTGCCGGAAAGGAATACGTTGCCGTCGTCCGATTCCACGACAAGATTGCCGATGAGAAGGCTCTTCCCAGGGCTTTGGAGACTTTGACTGGTGCCCTCTTCCAGAGGCCCCCACTCATATCTGCCGTCAAGCGTCAGCTCCGTGTCCGAACCATCTACGAGAGCAAGTTGATCGAGTTTGACAACAAGCGAAACCTCGCCGTCTTCTGGGTGTCTTGTGAGGCCGGTACCTATATCCGTACCCTCTGTGTCCACCTCGGGTTGTTGCTTGGTGTCGGTGCGCACATGCAGGAGTTGAGGCGAGTCAGGAGTGGTATCACCGGAGAGAACGACGACATTGTGTCTATGCACGATGTGCTCGATGCTCAGTGGTTGTACGACAACACCCGAGACGGTAAGCACACTTTCTATACCTTCTATTTTATGCTGACCCTGCGCAGAGTCCTACCTTCGCCGAGTCATCCGTCCCCTCGAATCCCTCCTCACCAACTTTAAGCGTATCGTCGTCAAAGACTCTGCCGTCAACGCTGTCTGCTACGGTGCCAAGCTCATGATCCCCGGTCTCCTCCGTTACGAAGCCGACATTGAAGTGAACGAGGAGGTCGTCCTCATGACCACCAAGGGAGAGGCCATTGCCATCGGTATCGCGCAAATGTCTACCGTCGACTTGGCTTCATGTGACCACGGTGTTGTTGCCAAGGTGAAGAGGTGTATCATGAACAGGGACCTTTACCCCAGACGATGGGGCCTTGGCCCCAAGGCTCAGGAGAAGAAGAAGATGATCAAGAAGGGAGAGTTGGACAAGTACGGCAAGTCCATCGACGGTGTTACGCCCAAGGACTGGAGCAAGGGCTACATCGACTACAACGTTGATGACGCCCCCGTCTCCGGCCTTTTGCCTACGCAGCCGGCCACGACAGGGGATGTCAAGATGGAGTCGCCCGTCAAGGCTGAAGGGTCCGCCGAGGGCAAGAGGAAGCGAGAGGAATCTGAAACTCCTGCCGTTGTCGCCGAGTCGAAGGAGGACGAGGGCAAGGACAAGAAGAAGAAGAAGGTGAAGACGGAAGGTGGGGAGGAGAGGGAAGAGACTGCTGAGGAGAGAGCAGCGAGGAAGGCCGCGAAGAAGGAGAAGAAGGCGAAAAAGGAGCAACAATAGATGTTTCTTCTTTAATGTTTCTTTACTCTAGTTCTTGGTTTCTGTATGTACCGTTTCTGCATTTCGCATATGCCTCGTTCACGAATACTGTCTGGGCGCCGAACGATCTGACGAAGAGATGTTCATATCACGCTAGCATCGTCGACGATACTACAGTGGACGCTATTTCCTTGTACTGCATGGGCACCTTCAAACATCCACTTCTGAGCCAACCTGGCGGGGTTGCCACGAGCAAATGGGAGGAGCTGTAGTGCGCGTTGCATATGAGGATCGAGAATTAGGTATCATTCATGCTGTCAGACCAGAGCCGAATTTCCTGCAGAAGCAGCCTTGATACGAAAGTGCTTCTGGAATTCTGGATGTAACACAAGTCGTCGGTGGAGCGACCGGCGCTCCGAGCTCACCCTTTGAAGATAGCAGAGGACACCACTTACCCATATCCCGAATGGATGGCTCAGCAACAGCCCGCGGTAGGTATCAGCTGGAAGTTCATACTGTATGTGCTCAAGAGACACAAGAATGGATTTGTGGATCTGAGAAGAAGATCAGACTGCCCACCACCCGGCTTGTTCGGGCATGTCCGTCTCAGATACGCGACGCCCTCACGATCTTGAATTGAGCAAGTCAACAACCCCACATACCTCATTTTTGTCATCCAACATGCCTCTCGACATCCCTGAGCCTCCCAAAGACGCAGTCAAGTATGCCCCCTCCAGTCCCCACGATGACCCAGCTCACAACATCTCAGCTTCTGCAACTTTGTTACGCACGCTCCCACCCCCTTCCATGCCGTCGCCCACCTCACAACCCGTCTCTTCGCCACCGGATTCGAGCAAATTTCTGAACGAACCTCAGACACTGCTTTGAAGGCTGGCGGAAAATACTTTTATACCAGAAACCAGTCGTCGCTGGTAGCTTTCACCCTTCCAGAGAAGCCGACGAAAGAGACAGCAATCTCTTTTGCGGCCGGACATCTCGATTCGCCTTGCCTCAAAGTCAGGCCAGTGAGCAAAAAGATCAAGTCGGGCTACCTCCAAGTCGGCGTAGAGCTGTATGGGGGAGGCATCTGGCACTCGTGGTTTGACCGGGATCTGTCCATCTCGGGCCGCGTGATCATCGCCAATAGAAGTGCATCTGCAGAGCACAAGTATGTGAGCAAGCTCGTCAGGATCGACAGACCCATCCTGCGCATCCCCACTCTTGCCATCCACTTGGACAGGACGGCGAACGACAACTTCAAGTTTAACAAAGAGACCGAGTTCCAGCCCATCCTGGGCTTGGTCGAAAGCATCTTGAACAAACCTACCAAGACTGCTTTGAAGCGGACGCATGACCAAGTGGCCACCCCTCCGCCGACTGCCTTGAGCAACAAGGCGCAGGAGGATGAGATGAATATCGCAATGCAGGAGGAGAAGCATCACCCCAAGTTGTTGGCTGTCTTGGCCGACGAATTGGGATGTGATGTCGCAGACATCCAGGATTTCGAGCTGTGAGTCGTTTCCGGTGCTTGGAAGACCACAGCTGAGCCGAGAAGTTCTCTGTATGATACTCAGCCCTCACAAGTCGGCGGTCTCTCCAACGAGTTCATCTTCTCGCCCCGGATCGACAATCTCATGACCTCCTTCTCGACTATCGAAGCTCTTTGCGAAGCCGTCCAGTCCGCCAATGCCGCAGATGAAACAAACATCAGGGCTGTGGTATTGTTCGACAATGAGGAAGTGGGAAGTGTCTCACATCATGGAGCGGAGAGTAACATCCTGCCAGCGTTCGTCGAGAGAATCGCGGGGTTGGAAGACTATAAGGAGAAGGGATACTTCAACCTCTTGGCGAACAGTTTCGTCATCTCGGCCGATATGGGTCATGCTGTGAGTCTTGACCTTGCGCGACGATCCGTCACTGACCAGGGCAGATCCACCCCAACTACGAATCGCGATACGAGGCCAACCTCGCGCCCAAGCTGAACGGGGGCGTGGTGATCAAGACTAACGCCAATCAGCGATACACTTCCAACGCTCAGACGACATTTTTGACGCGTCGAGTGGCCAAGAAGGCCGGGGTGCCTTTGCAAGAGTTTGAAGTCCGCAACGATTCTGTGAGCCTTTGCTTGTGTGGTCGCTGTCAGAGCTGACACGGAGCAGTCTTGTGGTTCTACTCTTGGTACATTCCTGTCCAAACACGTCCGCACCGTTGACATTGGCCTCGCCCAACTGTCTATGCACTCGATTCGGGAAACCGCGGGGTCGAAAGACGTGCGGTATTACATCGACTTTTTCAGAGCATTCTTTGAAGGATTTGGGCAGATCGACAAAGAGCTAAGGGTGGACTGGAAGTAGAATGGTAATTGAGAGTTACCTGTTGAAGAATCAGGAATATAGTATAGCACCAATGCATGAATGTGGGTTGACCTGCAAAGAGACGAGCCAAACAAGAAGGAGAATGCATTAACCGTAATTGTCGGCGATAGAACAGTGCCTCGCACCAACACGCCGCGGAGAAAAGACTTTCTTTGATTCCGTGGTGCGGGGCGGCAAAGACCGCTTTTGGTCCCGCTCTGCCGGCCTCGCTCTTGGAGGTTCCTCTGGTTTTGGTGTTCGCTATCCCTAAAACTAACCTTCATAGGATAATTCATCATGGTGAGTCGGCCTCCTGTACGATGTGGGAGAGAAATGCTGACCAGGCTTCTTCCTCCTCTCTCCAATCGTCTCCCCTCCTACCCCGTCTCTTTACAACACTTTCGTCAATTCTGGTGGATGCTGGATTATCTTGATGGGAATGAAATTGGGACTATAGGGTCGAGTCAGGACTAAGACTGTCAAGCGTTCTTCCAGGACCCTCATCGAGAGGTTTTACCCCCGTCTTACCCTCGACTTCCAGTAAGTCACCTTTGTCCCGTCATTCGAGGTGGTCGTGGAATTGGTTGGGGAGATCGTGCCGTGCCGGCGGTTCATGGGCGGATCAGCAGTCTTTTTGGAAGCCGTACTGACGGTCATCAGCACCAACAAGCGAATCCTCGATGAGGTCGCCACTGTCCCCTCCAAGAGGTTGAGGAACAAGATCGCTGGCTGTGAGTAGCATCTCCATGAGATCTATGTACCCCAGCCCGCTAACGCGGTTCGATAGTCACCACCCACTTGATGAAGCGAATCCAGAAGGGTCCCGTGCGCGGTATCTCTTTCAAGCTCCAGGAGGAGGAGAGGGAGAGGAAGGACCAGTACGTTTGTCTTGTCAACCGAGTGTGTGGTACGCTGACGTTGTGAAAAGATACGTCCCCGAAGTCTCCGCTCTTGCCACTTCCGACGAGTCTCCCCTCGAGGTCGACACCGAGACCAAGGACCTCCTCAAGTCCCTTGGCTTCGACGACCTCAACGTCAACGTCAACGCCGTCTCTGCCAACGCTCCTCGAGAGAGGAAGACCCGATTCGTCCCTGGTGCGGGCCGTGCTTAAGGGTTTTAGGATGGTTTTTGTATAGGTTGAGATGAGACTATTTCAAAAAAATATGGGTCTTGGTTCTGGGTTGCAAGGCATTACAAGGATGTCGTGGGATAGAGCGTGCGGGAACGGGCGAGAGGTGCGACAAAGGCTGTCTGGGGAGGCGCAACCGTCGCTTCTGTCTTCGCCCTCCACAGCGTTTACCGTTGAATATTGACTGGGTTAAACTTCGACAATGGCCTGAAAACAAGCTTGAGGGACATTTGCAAAATTTGGCCATTTTCTATCGGACTGTGACCACTGTGCTGTAGGCTTGCTCTTCTTGACTGACGAGTTTCTGCCTTCTACGATGTCTTACCCGCACACATGACCCAGCTTGCTACTCCCGGAAACATGATGAGATACGGTACACTTGGTCATTAGAACGATAGGACTGCTCATCATAGGTCACCCATCAACCAGCGCAAATAGTTTAATCATACATGTATACAAGCTTTTGTACAAGATGTCGATGTATTATACCTGCCCGATCGTTTGCTACACCCCAAAACTCTCCGCCAGCCATTCATTCCCAAGCCTTCTTCGCCCTTTGTCTCTTAGCCTGGGATCATGTAAGCTACAGCCTCTTGCACCTATATGAAATGTCCTACCTTCCTATCCTCTCTATCCCTTACTTTCTCTTCCAACCTTGAACTAAGCTCCGCTGCTCTGTCCTTGCCCTTCTCCGTCCTGGCCTTCTTCTTCTTCGACACCTGGCCCTTGTTGGCTTTGTTCTTTTGAGAAGCTTGAATAGAGCCAGTAGCCGTAATCATGGTAGCGGGGAGACGGGAGTTCTTGAGAAGCTTGACGGATTGAGCAGAGCTGGCCTTCTTGTCGACCGCGGCCGGGGCGCGGGTAGATGAAGAGGAAGGCTGGGCTGAGGCTGAAGCCTCGGCTTTGTGTTCTTGGGCTAGATATAAATCAGCTTTCCGCATCATTGACTGACATGCCACTACTCACCGGCCATAATTGGATATCCAGTCGTTTGGAATTCACTGATTATCTGTAAACAAGTTGCAACCTGCAGTGAACACTGCAGGGAGGGCGAAGCTTTGAAATTTTGCTTCCGTCTTTCCACGTGTGCTTGCCTCGGCGAGGCCGAGCATGATGAACGCTCGAGAAATCTGTCGCAAGTCCGTTGAGCACCTGGAGGATGGAGCCACAACACGGCCTCGCCGCCGAGCTCGAACTCGTCAGTGCATCCCTCCTCCCATCCGAGATACTCCACAGCCACGTCTCGGCAGACCACACCGTGTTCAGCGTCACCAGCGATGACAGCCAGCTCTCTTTATCCGTCACTGTGGGGCAAGGATTTCCGAAGAAAGAGAGTGTGGCCGTGGAAATCAAGGGTGGTCAGATGGGAAGGGACGAAGCCGCTGGGTGGATTGACTGGGTCCAGAGCAAGCTTGGAGACTGGGATGAGGACCAGGAGTGAGTGCGACCACATTGATCACCCTCGAGCCGACGCTGAAGTCATCTCACAGCTATCCGCTCTACGAAGCGATGTCTACACACTTTCTCCCTCTCCTCGCCCCAGTAGGCACTACCCCGTCTCCTCCCCCCTCGAAGTCTCCTGCGTTGGCTCCTGATGTGCCAACCGTACCTCACCACGCTCTACTCGTCTCTCACCACCTTTTGGCCCCTTCCAAACGAAAAGACCTTCACGTCTTATCCTCATCTTTGTCCTTGATAGGCTTCTCAAAGACGGGCCATCCGGGGATCATGTATGCCATAGGCGACCTCCTTGATCTAGAGGAATGGATCAGAGAAGTCAAGTCCTGGCAATGGCTGGCTTTGCGCGTGCGCCTTGCCCCTGTTCCCGTTCCAGAAGAAGCGGGGAACGTGGTGCAGAAGGGTCAAGAAACCGGTGCTCGGGGAGGAAAAGGCCGAGGGGAATGGACCGAGATGGAGAAGGTAGGGGAAGCTTTGGAATGGCTTAGGAAGAGGGGTGGAGAAGGGAGGGCAAAGGTGCTCACGGATATCGGGATCGGAGCGGGTGGGGGTAAGGGTTGAGCCTCGAGCATCCCGACAGTACCCCCCTGGCTGTGTCAGTCAGCTTATACCCCCTGAAGACAGCCCACGACGCTGTCCTAGCTTGGACATACGTCTCGCGCTGTCATGTCTTTGCAGGGGCGACCCAAGCTCGCGGGCGGGATGCCAATGCAAGCCCAGAGTTCGTCTGTATTCCTCTGTCCCCATGTTCATGCTAACATAAGTCGTAGCCCTCGACCGGTGATCCCACGTCGCTCTGTTCCCAACCCAGACAGCTGTAGTCGGCTGGAATAATCAGCCGCTTGCGGAAGCTGTTGTGGCTTCGATCATGCATTGCAGCTCTGCAACAATCTCGCCTTGACCGTACAGGTATACCGAAGGGCTACATCCATTCTTCCCCACTGACGCGCGCAGGCATGCCAACACCGATCTGGCAGAAGAGACGCGTCGCGTGTCGCGTCATCTGTGTTGCGCACGAGCCGGCAGTCCAGTCAACTCATTCACCATCCTCCTTTTGATTTCCATTTCCTCTTTCATCCGCATCCCACTCTGCACAATGGTCGATAATCCTCAAGTCACCCCGCCCGAGATACGGCAGAGCATCTACCGCAAAGCTGTCGTCGAGCTACACAACAAAATTGGCGTGGATTACGTCGATTGGATGGAGGATACTGCTGCAAGCGTAAGCCCACGCTTCTTGCGAGACGTCAAAATGTCTGATGTTTCATGACAGGTATTCGAGACATTCACCGAGATCGATACTACCACTTATCCCGAGACGTTCGGCCCTCGAGACGAGGACCCTCTGGTACACTTCAATGAGTGGCTGGCCAACCTCCCTCAGCCTGCCTACGACCCCTACAGTCATTATGAGAGCAGGGCGGAAGAAGAAGGTGCAAATGGGAGGATGAAAGATCCGCTTATCAACGCGGTCATGAAGAGGCACAAGGAAGCGAAGTCCAGTAGCCCGGCGCAGGTGTCTTTCAAGCCTATCGGTGAGTATCTCTAAGCAGTGTTGACTCTTTCTGTAACGACCTTAGATGATCCGTGGCCCAAATACCTTCATCCTAGAGAGGTCCTCATGACAGCAAAGATGATGGAAGAGACTCTTACCATTGGCAATGGAGATGACGGCTTGCCTGAGAATTACGAGGTGTTGGGTGACAAGGGTTTTCATATCTTGGGTATCCTCAGAAACCCGCAGATCAAGCCAAGGCAGGCAAATGCCGAGGAAGTATTGTATGTACCCAGGCAGTCCCATTGTGGCTACCTTGCTGACTCATCTGGTAGGAATCTGCGACCGGACTGGTCCGACGAGGAGCTTCATGATGCAAGCGACAAGGTCAAAGACGTGAGCACCAAGATCAAGACGTATAACAAGACTATCAGCGGGGCCATCTCTGGCAACCCTATCTGGGGTAAATGGGAAGAAGAGTCGGGATTGCTGTTGAATGTAAATATCGTCTCAGTGATGGGGGAGACATGACTGACTTGGTACGCAGAGTATACCTTTGCCACTCTCCCCACCCCTCTTTCCTCTCAAGGAAACCGTGGCAGACTTGCCTCAGCTTCCCGAAACATTCAAGGATCTGGAAGGAACTGTAGGGGAGGCGAGTCATAGTGGGTTGAGGCTATCGGGGAGCCGAGCTATGACGGGTCGAGGATTGGGACCACGATGGGCTACGGACAATGACAGCCAAGAATTTCTCGAACAGGTGATGAGCTTAAACAATTTAGACAAGTTTGGTAAGCCACGCCCTACTGGTGTTTATCACAGCGGCTGACTGTCGCCTGTAGATGGGGTACCATTTGCGCCCTTGACTCCTAAAAGTGTCGATAAGCATTCACGTCTCCAACCCATACAGTCTCAGGCTACATTTCTGCCACCGTCTCCTCCCCCGACTCACAGCAGAATCAAGCGGATGCCTTGGGAAGAAAACCCTCGCATCGGTACGTGGTCACAAACAATAGACTTTGCACGCCTGACGAGACTATCAGAACCGCCTTTGATGCCCGCACGCTTCGACCTGCCATCTTCGAACTCGCATCACATCGATCAACTGTTTACTCCCGTCAGAAATTCGTCACCTCCTCTTCCGCCCGTGACTGTGGAAGGAAGAACAGACATCGCCACTCCCAGTCTCTCTGGCGTGGCCGAGCAGATGGAAGATGCTTGCGTTCAGCCGATCAACAAAGTTCTCCGAGACATCCTCTCTACCACCGAGTTGGACTCTCACAAAGAACGAGAGGGGTATGGTACAGCGGAAGAGAATGCATTTGCTCATGCTACCAGCGAAGAGCTCGACACCACCAAAACGAACCATATAGGGAGTGAGCATGTGCGCGTCCAGCAACGACCGGAGCTAATGAGTCTTAGTACCGAAGATAACGGAGGAGGCCTATTCAGATCCCAGAAACAATCTTCCCATGTCATACTCGGGTTTGGCCGACAGTCTGGCCGGAGGTGTCGAGACAGATAGGATGCTTTTCGTCAAGTACCCTGGGGTCAGCACTGCTTTGGCGAGCGAGGTAAGCCGATTTACGGTCGATATTTGCGAGCCTGACAGGCCGCTTAGCTTGACTGGGATCCCTATCGATCACACCATCACACCCCTGTCCGTCATGATCATGCAGCAAACGTTCCTGCCTTGCCAGACCCCCCAGCCAGCCAACTCCGACATTCGTCCGGTCACCTACCTGGTCCTGTACATCATCCAGCTGATGCCGCCATTCGAAGTCTTGTCGAGAGACCAGTGAAGAAGATGACGCCAGTCAAGCCGCGGTGGATGACAATACAAGACGCTGAAAGGGAAGAAGCGCTCAAGTCTTCCAACAAGAAGAGCTTGACTTCTTCGGCTCTTTCAGAGACTACCACTCTACCCGCGACCTATACACCTTCTCCAGCCGCCAAAGGGAAGACAAACAAGAGGAAAAAGGGTCAGGCGGTTCCAGGTGACGTGGTAGATATGCCCGAAGACGATGGACTGATTGATGCGGAAGTCGTGATCATCGCACCTACTCCAAAAAGCACGAAAGAGGCGGTCGGTGACTCGAGGAAGAAGAGAAAGGCTGCTGAGAGCCTAAAAGCTCCCTCAAATCCGACTCTAGACGACATCCTCATGTCAATGGTTCCCCCGCTTCAAACTCAAGAATCGAACCGTGAAAGAACAGGTCACTCGAAGGAGCTTTCAACAGTCACTCTGACCCGTCCCACAAACGCTGATCCCTCGACTTTGAGCGGCTTCCTGCATCTGCAGAACCTTAGTCATTTGGCTGGACAGGATGCGGAAGTGGCCTACAAACAAGCCGTCGGGCAAGATTTGTCTGCGATATTCGAAGAAGACGAGGAAGGAGAACCCGTGAATTGGAGGGCTGATCCCGCAATTCAGAACCCATCATGGTATGACCGTGCTTCCCAGGGGAATGTCCAGCCTTACGCCAATCCGATGCCTGTCATCTCCAAGGTAGATCTCTTCAACAACAGGCCTCTCATCAAGGCTTTGGAGAGCCAAAACTTTTATCTCTTTGACGATCGCGACTTGCAAGGTGCTGATCTGGTCATCTCGCCTGTGACGGCTGTCATTTTCCGCTCTCTTCGAACCTTGCCTGATGTCCATGTCCAACTACTCGAGCAGCTGAAAGAAGCAGCAAGATTCTATCACCATGTCATCCTCGTTTTCGAGACCATCTCTTTTGTCGTCGCCGACAAGCACGAAGACGCCGGGAAATGTGCCAATCCTCTCGGTGTCGAGATCATCCATGCCCTTGGATCACTCAAAAGAGGGCAGAAGGCGGCTTGGCAAGGGGACTCTGACATCATCGGTAAGGTAGAGTTCGTCTTTGCCTGTGAAGGTGCCAATGAAGTGGTAAGGGGTGTCATGGGAGCGCTGGAATCAGACGAGGCGATGTTGAAAGACAGGATGGGGGAGGAGGAGTACCAACGCTACGGTGGGCGAAGATGGATGCAGTCTGAACCTGTCGTGAGTTGATTTCTCTGTCTGATATCGACATCGCCTGAAGACGTTACTGATACGCCACAGCCTGAGCATGAGGCCACACTGATTGACACGTTCGGTGTCAATACATTCAACGCCAGGTTTGCCACTGTCAGACATGGTGGCGCCGAACGGCTTGCTTACGATATGTCCGCTGAAGAGCGGCTGCTACTGTTGGGTCCTGTCTGGGGTGAAGATGTTGTGGTAAGGGCCTACATTGTCAACTGGAGTGCAATTACTAATAGTTGTATGGCAGATAAGATTCAACGATGTCCTCAAAAGTACGCGTTCTGGTGAGGGCGGAGAGATGGCTGCCCCGGACAATTAGGTGGTACTGCTCGTTAAGTATACAAATGGACCCTTTCTCTCATATAGTGTGTCCAAAATTGCCTCCTGACGGACTCTCGACGCTATGCATAGGTGCCGAAACAGCCTCATTACACGTCATATATCTCTGAAACCGAAAGAAAGACCAGCCAAACCCTGGCATCACATATCTCAGGGTACCAACACAATCCCGTCGAGGCCGTTGACGGAGCGCACAGTGTATCCAGATACGAACCCTAGCCGGAGAGCATCAGATCAGTATCACCGTCCATCGTATCACCTTCCACATCAACACGATGATATAGATCTGCCAGCTGCGGAGGGAAGGTGTGTGTGTGTAAGTCTCCTTCCAAGGAGGACCTTTATGGCGTCTCCCTGCTTCCTTGCCTCCTTCAATCACTGTCTAGTACAGCCATCTCCTATCCTCCCTTTCAACTGGACAGCATATGTCAGGGAAGCTGTCGGCTTCTGGATAGCTGTGCTCTTTGCATATATAATGCTGACCAGATACTACAAGTTGATACTCCTTTGTCATTTTCCCAGAAAGTTCCTGACAATCGCCCCGCTCCCAGTGAAGAGCCTATACACCACATACTACCTAGGTATCCCAGAATCAGCTGCTATCATTTTAACTTGTCATGTCAGTATCTAGCTCCCTTCAAACGGTATGAGCTGACAGACAACATGCAGGGCTCAGAATTACACAATAGACGACTCCCAATGGAGCACATCCTCGCTCAGCCTGTCCCCTGGCTGGAACATGCTCAGAATCAACGGCTCAGACGAGTACATCAATCAAACCCAGGTGGATGCGATTCAGCCCCACCTAGGGGAATTTTGGAATAGTTCTTTGAGCTGGACGACATCCGATGGAAGTTGGACACGACTTGCGTTTGCCGGTATGTCTCTTGATGATATGTTCCCATACTCAAGGTGCTCATGGTTTGATGATCTACAGGTAGCCACATCTGGGCCTACGGTTTGGCTGGCCCCGATCAAGGGTCGTTCACTGCTGCCATCGATGACACGACAGTTGGCGTCTTTAATGCCCAGCAGGACAACGTGGATTACCATCACTTGATTTTCGACACCGAGGTGACTGGCGAAGGGGTTCATTATCTTACTTTGATCAATTCCGGCAATCAAAGTCTGGCATTTGACTATGCTGTGGTTCTGTCGAAGACGTGAATGTCCATGTTTGATATCATGACTGTGCTGACCTCTTTGTTGTAGCGAAACGGCGACATCGTCTTCTGCAGAGCCATCATCAGTCACATCGATTGGAACTTCCTCTATCCCCGTCCCTTCAACTGCATCTAACATGACGTCTACTGCCAGCACATCCTCGCCTCAATACGAGTCCCAGCTTGCTGAGCAAACAGGAAGCTACCAATTCAAATGGACAGGCGCCATGTACTTTGTCGCGATCTTCTCCTCTCTGATGGGTGTGATCTTCCTGATCTGGTTGTCATATGCCCTGTATAGATGGTGGCAGGATAGACGGTCGCACAAATCTACTGCTGAGGAGGTGGTAATGTCAAGCCAGGACAAGCAGGATAGTGCAACGGAGCAGAGCGACGGTGGCTCCAGCTGGCTCATCATGCGCGAGGAAGAGAGGGTGAAGGTCAAACGATCAACGAGGCTGCTGGAAGCCCTCAGGAGCAAGAAGATCAGTCCTCCGCGTGCCGAGGACAATGGGAGTATCACCACTGGTGGTAGGAGAGGGAGCAGCGGAACCGCATCGTCTAGCGGCACAAGATGGGTTCAGCGAGACGTAGAGAAGGGATGGCAATAGTGGCTGTGAAAGTGGTATACCGTGGGGTCGTATAGTTGTGCTTGTCCCCAGACAGACCCTCTTCTATAGTCTAATTTCTGATTTGATTTCTGCATTGGGATTCGAATTGTTGTTGCATTGGCTCCTGTCTTCGTCGGCATCATGGGCTTGAAACCGGCTGCGGCTGCGGTACTGTTGTGTCTAGATCGTACTTGTAGACGCCATCGCTATCTCGGCATGTCTGGACTGTACACGATCCGTTGAGCTGGTGATTTATGCCAGGAAAAAGGGCAGAGTTGTAATAGATGGATGGTTCGGCGCTAAGAACTCATCGACGCGTCCAATTCGACCTCTTTAGGGCAGATCTGTCTGAAATCTGGATCATTTGTTTACATTCCCCATCTCCCTCAAAACGCCCGTCAGCTCCTGTCGATAGATAAACGGTCCCACAGAGGGTGTCCACGGCCCCCATAATCATGCTGCTCTCCTCCCTCGCCCTCCTCTTCTTGCCTCTCATTTCAGCCGCCGCCCCGCGCTCGTCCGATTGTTTACTCTCCGGCACAGAACGCGCCATCAATGAGATATTCGCAACGGGTAAGTCTGGACTTTGGCATGTATCTCTCGGTAGCTAACATATCTTTCAGGTGGAGAAGGGGCGACGGTCACATTATGCCCGGGGTCCGTACACAGGCTGAACGCGTCTGTCCAGTTTACTGCGCCCAGTCAAACCATCACGACTCTCGGGAATCCGAAGGACAGAGAAAGAGCCATGCTGCTAGTAGACGGGCCTGATCTAGCAGTTGCTATCCAGTGCGTCCAAACATGTGATCGCAAAAGGCTACTGCTAATGGACGAGTAGTGCGGACTGCCAGAAGTGTTCCTTTGCGATGATACGTTCTATCATCATTGACGGCAATCGACCACAGCTGCTGAGAATCCCCAAAGGCGAGGCCTTGGTGGAGATTGGAAATGCAGAGAGCCAGACAGTCAAGGACTGTAAGCTATACGAGCCCAGGGGTTGGAGCACACTGCATTTCAGAGAAGGGGATTCGAAGCAGTGTCGATTCGGACACATTGTAGACAATGAAATCGTACGTTTCATTCCCTCCACAAATTACTTCAAATGCTGATTTTATACAGGGACCATGTGGTGAAGAGTGGGACGACGATTACGATGGTATGGACGAGGTGAACCCTCCATGGGGCAACCCTCGAGCCGATGGGATCAGTCTAGCCTGCAAGGACTCTATCGTCGAGCGCAACGTGGTATATGATGCGACCGACGGTGCCATCGTTATCTTTGGCTCCGCCAATTCTGTGGTGAAGAACAACCACATCTACTCTCGCACGCGAGTCATCCTGGGAGGAATCAACCTTGTCGATTACGAGCCTTGGGAGGGCGACTACACTGGCGTCACCGTACACAACAACCACCTTCATGCCTTGGGACGCTACTTCAAGGTTGGCATTGTAATTGGCCCTGCCTCATGGTCGGACGATACCGAGAGTGTGGTGAGGGGCGCGGCGGTGACGAACAACAGGTTCTATGGGCAATACTGGGGATACGGACTGGTTGTAGCTTCCGCAAAAGACTTTGAGGTCATGGGAAATAAGGTGATCAATGGCAACGAGGGCGAAGCCAAGTTCAGTGGTGTCCCTGGGAGCAGATGCCCCAAGGCTCCTGAGAATGGAAAGCCAACTGCCTTCCTAATCAACAGGGGTAGCGCCAAGGGAACTTTCCAGGACGATTTCGTTAACGGGGAAGTGCAACACAGTGAGTCATCTGCTGCTTTCCTCTGGGACGTATAGTAATGTGCTGCAGTCATCTGTCTGAATCCCGATGAAAAGTACAAGCCTTGGAGGTTCCGAGACTCGCCTGAGGCTCTGGCTGCCAACATCGCCAACAACCCTCTCGCTAACGCCGCCATCGTAAGTGGCACCGCCTTTCCTTGGCCTTCAGACGTTAACATGGCTATCACGACAGGACTCCCGCATAGCAGAAGCCCTTGTTAGCTATCAAATGTCTCTCCTTTCTTCCATGTCTGGCATCAATCAGAAGATCGAGCGCCTCACCACCCCCATTGACCCCCTCGACGCCCAACCCGTCCATGAACACGAACGTGCGGCCCTTGCGGCGGAAGTTGAGAAACAGAGGAGGGAGAAAGAGAAGAGTAGCGGCAACAAGGACGTGGACGAGCTGATCAGGAAGCTTGAGGAGCTGGAGAAGGGAGGGAGGAAGATGAAGAAGACATTGGATGGCGTCAAGGTCGATTTTGAGGGGCTGGCAGGGAGGTTGAGAAAGAACGCCGTGAGTGGTTTCAGCTGCCACGAGACCTCAGCTGATGCGTAATAAGGACGAACACAAACCCATAATCGAGCAGATCTTCCTCCACGCCCAAACACTGCTTTTAGGCTCGACACCCTTGTCAACATCACAACAAAAGCTGTTTCGCAGTGGACGTGGTATGAGCATGGGCATCCCGGGCGAGGGATACACTCCCCTCGGTGTGCTGGGGGGTTTGTTGGGCGCTGGTGCCATCGGTCTCGCCGCCCGAGGGCTGATAAAAAGATGGAGAAGTGAGAATAAGGGCAACAAACTCTACTGATTTATAGATTGTCGTTTGATGCGAAACCAGGAAACAATTAGAGCATGCTAGGACATGCATATCCCGGAAGTCGTCTATAATTCTTGATCTAAATCAAACGTATGTCTTATCGCCTACAATCGCAAGTGTCATGGGAACCCGTCGCGACAAGTCCCATCCCACGCATGTCGAACACCGGCTACGTCTTTTCGTAGTTCTTCTTCAAGAAGTCAGACGTGGAAAAGTCTCCTTCAAGACTGAGAAGGTTGGCAACTCGGGGATGGACCTCCACATGGAAAGCGTCAAACTCGTACGATTCACCATCTGCAACATTGGTTAGCTACCATATATGATGGGCAAATGTCATCGCTGAACGTACCGATGGTGAAAATGGGTTGATTGACCTTGTCAAGGTTTTCTGCTATCAGAGCCGAAGCTGGACCACCAGGATCAGCCCTTCGTACCAGGTATCACATTTGGCAACGAGACTCACCTTTGTAATAATGCTGCGTATCCAGCCAGTAAGGATCGCCATGCTCCGCCCCAGAGATGGCATTGGTCATCTGTAGTCTTGGCACCTGACTTTGTACGACCACGTCGATCAGACCATCTCCAGAGATTGCAACGGGCCACTGGTTCAAGTCACGTGCCACCCAAGGCATCATACCGGCACTGCAAGCTGGTCAGCACCCGACTCGATGGAAAGGAGAAGACCACGTACTAGAAGTAAAGAATACCCTGGCCATCCACCCAGCCCCCTTTCTTCTGAGCTTCTGGTTGGCTTCGGAGGCTCTGGGCGGAAGCTTGACTGTATTTGTTCTGACCAGTAGCGTTCTCGATGGTGATCCAGCTGTCGTCGGGCTCGAGGGGAAGAGATTCAGCTATGGGTCCGTCGTCGATTGGCTTGCTTTCTACTTGCACGCCGTTCCCGTTGCTGTGGGCATCAGGATGGGCGTGGCCATTAGGTTCAGCCGAAGCCGAGCCATTGAGGCTGATTTTGGTCAACCCGTCCGATAATGGGTCCTGACCACCCCCCAACACTTCAGCCCCCTTCCTCTCCTTCACCCTCTCCTTTGCCTTCCTCGCCATCTTGAGTTTGTCATCCTCTACCACCTTCATCTTGAGTCTACACCTTGCTCCCTTGTTGGTGACTACACCTTTCAAGAAGCCCACCAAGAACCTGGTGTCGCCCAGCCAACGCAAGTTCTCGGTGCCTATATCCAGATCTACCATGAGGCCGATAGCTTGAGCGAGGAAAGAGAAGCGCCGAGTGCGGGAGGGAAGAAGGAGGACAGAGCAGAGGTCGATAGGGATCTGCTCCCCTTTGACAATGTTGAGGCATGCGAGGGGGATATTGAAGGTGTCTTTAACGCCGAAGAGATTGGTAGAGACAGCATTGGCAGATCCTGCTTATCTTTTAGTCACTAAAAGGGCAAGAAGTTGAATGTATAATACCTGTAGGTATGGGTGCTATTGGGATTTGCAGAGCCCGTCGGGCATCCGGCCGCGACGCGAGACCATTGAGCACTTCGTACACCAGACCATCACCAGAGGCTGTGGCGATGACACTGTAATATCACGTCAGCCAGGATATTGCATGGATTCGGGAGGCTCGTACTCGTAGTCCAGGTCCATAGTGGCTGCTATCTCTTCGGCATGCGACCGGTGTGTCGTCTCTGGGCAAACGTCAGTCGCTCCCTCGGATCGAGTCTTTGAGCTCACCCTTCAAGTCCACGATAGTACCCGCAGCCTTAAGTATAGGTACGACAATCTCGCGGACAATCGTTCGGGATTTGCCCTTGCCACCAGCAGGGTTGACGAGAAGGAGTACCTTTCTGAATGGTTTGACCGCTGAGGATAGCACATCAGATCATCATCACACACTTGTACCCAGTCAAGTAAGACTCACTGCCGTATGCAGCTGCGAGTAGGTCCTCGAGCCACTCCTCTGCCTCCTTGATGTGATTGGGCTCGACGAGAACGTGAAGTTCAACCAACTTGAGAGCTGTACCTGTCCCACCTCCTAGAGAGTGCAAGTCGAGTCGGCGCTTTGAGCCACTCGGTGCAGGTGCAAGCTGGCCATTCAAAAATTGCTTGAGGGGCGATGTGAGAAGGCGACTCGGTGCTAGGGTGGACGATATCAGCCGCGATAAACACCCCCGCGGGGTCGGGACTCACGGCGTCCGTCGCTGGTGAGCTGGAGGACCTGGAGAGCTGCGTCTTCGACTGTGAGGATGCCGCGCTTGTCGTTGTGCAAGATGACCTGCAGCTCTTTGTGTCTGGAGGGGGGCATGGTGGGATATGGGGAGATGAACAATCCTGAAAATTGAATTGCAAGGGTTTCCTCGGACGGGTAGTCGAACGCGCGCACGCTCCCGCCAGCAGTCACCCACCCGGTCCTCTTACGTAAGCCAAAGTTGACGCGACTTTTGGCGGAACATGACTTTCACGCGTTCCCTCATTCTCCTCTATCATCCAACACGCCCATGGTGAGTGCCCCGGGAGGATGCACGGCGTCGCTGACCACGCGTAGTACATCAAAACAATCACCATACAGGGTACGCCTGCCCGTGCATCCACATGCCGCATCCAGCTGACGCGTCTGCAGGCTTCAAGTCTTATAGAGACCAGGTCGCTGTCGACCCATTCTCGTGAGTGCACGCATGTCGAGGGAGCTATATACTGATGCTATATAGCCCCGGGCACAACGTTGTCGTTGGCAGAAACGGTAGTGGAAAATCCAACTTCTTTTCCGCCATCCGATTCGTCCTCTCCGATCAGTACACCAAGCTCAGCCGAGAAGAGCGTCAGCGGTTGCTTCATGAAGGCACAAGTACGCAGACGACACTATCCGCCTACGTGGAGGTGGTCTTCGATAACGAGGATGGGCGATTCCCGACAGGTCGTCCTGAGCTGGTTTTGAGGCGAACAATCGGACTGAAGAAGGATGAATACTCTTTGGATAGGAAGAGTGCGAGCAAGTCGGAGGTCGATCAGTTGCTTGAGAGTGCTGGGTTCTCAAGAGCCAACCCGTATTACATTGTTCCCCAAGGACGAGTGAGTGATAGACACCGGGCGACGTGTGTGCATTGGCTGACGATGATGTAGATCACGCATCTCACAAATATGAACGATCGCGAACGGTTAAGGCTACTCAAGGATGTCGCTGGTACAGAGGTGTATGAGCAGAAGCGAACAGAGTCGACGCGTATTATGGAAGAGACAGGTAAGCCATGACTGGTCTCTAGGGATCTGTAAACTGACAATGTGACAGAGGCCAAGAGAGACAAGATTGCCGATCTCTTGTCATTCATCGAAGAACGCTTGAATGAGCTGGAAGAGGAGAAGGAAGAATTGAAGGAATACCAAGAAAAGGACAGGGATAGGCGTTGTCTCGAATACGCTCTGCATCAGCGAGAGCTCGAGGATGTCACCAACGCCCTCGACGAGATTGAAGCTGAGAGAAGGCAAGATATACATAACAGTAATGAAAAGCAAAAGGAGTTTGACGAGAGAGAGGATGATATCAGAGTGAGTCTTTGAAAATGCGCACCTCGGCTGCTTGCTGACAAGGGCGATAGCGTTATGAGGAATCTCTCACAACTGCCAAACACTCCTTATCCACCGCTCAGCTCTCTTTGCGGCAATACGAGTCTGAAAAAGCTGATCTTCTTCGCTCTCAGGAAGAGATCAGACTCGTGATTGCAGACTTTGATTCTGCTGGCGAGGCCGGGGAAGAGAGGAGGCAGGAGCTCGCCGAAGAGCTCAAGGAGCTGGAAGACAAGATTGATGATGCGAACGAGAGGCTGGACGGGCTTATGGCGGATGTAGAGGCAAGAGTCGCCGAGGAAAAGGCTGCTAGGGAAACGTAAGGAAGATATCGACATGTCGCCAATGATACTGACTTTCAACAGCCTTGAACCCACTCAGTCAAAGCTGTCTGTCCTCTACGCGAAACAGGGGCGTGCCCAGCAATTCTCCACCCAAGCCGCTCGTGACAAGTACCTCAAGGACGAGATCAAGTCTCTGAAAGCCCACGAGAAAGACCAGAGCGAAAGAGTCGACACCCTTGGGAAAGAGGTTTCGAACGGCAAGCAGCATCTCTCGGAAATCGTTTCTAGATCAGAAGAACAGGCCAAGGGAGAGGATGAGAGGAGGGAAGAGTTGAGAAAGATGGGCGAAAAGGCGACAAAGCTCAAGGGCGATCTGGACGGGATGCAAGAGCAGCGAAAAGAGCTTTGGAGGGAAGACGCCAAGCTTGGTCAAAATGTGACACAGGCGAGGACTGAGAAGGAGGGGGCTGAAAGGGCGATATTTGGAATGATGGACAAGGCAAGTCGACGTTTCGGGTATAAAGAGCTTCATCTGATTGTCTGTAGGACATGAGCAATGGTCTCCAAGCAGTCCAGAAAATCAAAGACCGACTAGACCTCGGCGGCGTCTATGGCCCATTGTACTCTCTCTTCGAAGTCTCCGACAAGTACAAAACTGCTGTTGAAATTACTGCCGGTAACAGGTATGGTCCGCCTCTCCTTCTCAGGTCATAGCTTATCGATTGTAGTCTGTTCCATGTCGTCGTCGACAATGACGCGACCGCCTCCAGAGTCCTCGAAGAGATGAACAAGATGGAGCAACGCTCGAATAACGGGAAAAAGATCAACAGCGGACGGGTCACATTCATGCCTTTAAACAGACTCAAAAGTCACACTGTCAACTACCCCAAGGCGAATGACGCGATCCCCATGATCCAGAAGCTGAGGTTTGACAAGGATTATGTGATGGCTTTCGAGCAGGTACGTTGTCTTCCTTTACTGTCGACCATTGCTCAAAACCGAACCAGGTGTTCGGCCGCACCATCATCTGTGAGGATCTCCAAACCGCGGCTCACTACACGCGCTCCCACGGCCTCAACGCTGTCACTATCGACGGTGACCGTGTCGACCGCAAAGGTGCCCTCACTGGTGGTTACCACGATGTTCGCCGCTCCCGCCTCGACGCCATCAAATCCCTCAAAAAATGGCAGACCGCTTTTGAAACGGATTCTGAACGCCACGCTGAAGTCAAGTCTGGCCTGCAAAAGTTGGAGCAAAACATCTCCAAAACGCTGGGCGAGATCCAGGTCATTGAAGCGAAGAGGAAACAGATCTTGGATGGGCGAGGGTTGTTGAGTAACAAGGTGGCTTGGACGGCGAGGGAAGAAGAGGGGACGAGGAGCCGAGTGGCCAAGCTGGAGAGTAGCCTGGAAGAGGCTGAAGGGGAGCTGAGAGACGCCAAGGCAAAGCGAGCGAGTCACGAAGAAGAGCTGAAAACGCCGATGCGTCAGAACCTCACAGACGAAGAGCTGAGTGAGTTGGAAGAACTGTCAGAGAAGGCAGAAACGCAAAAGAAGACGCTACTCGATGCCACACAAGCGAGAACAAAGGTCGTTGGTGAGAGAAAGAGGCTCGAGATTGAGCTTGCGGAGAATCTGAGGAGGAAAAGGGAGGAATTGAGGGGCAAACTGGATCAACTCGAAGGAGAAGCTGGAAGTGGGGTACTGCAAGCTGGCGAAGTGGAGCTGCGAAAGACCGAACTGCGAAATCTCCAGCGTCGCATTGACGAGCTCAAGGAACAAATTGATGGTAAGCTCATCTTTCCTCGTGGCAATCAAAGAAGCTTATCGGACGTAGCCTCTACGCAACGTGTCGAAGAGCTCTCCGCCGAGATATCCCAGCTTAACGATGACCATGATCGCGTGCAGAACCAACAGCTCGAAAACACCCGGGCCATCATGCGCGTTCAGAAAAATGCCGAGCGATACCTCACAAAGCGAGGTACTCTTCTGGGCAGGAAGGAGGAGTGCAACAAGGCAATCCGGGACTTGGGAGTGTTGCCTGAGGAAGCGTTCACGAAATACGTCGACCAAGTGTCTGATAAGGTGTGTCACATCTGAATCGCTCTTAGACAAGGCTGATGGTCGCCAGATCGTCAAACGTCTCCACAAGATCAACGATGGTCTCAAAAAGTTTGCCCATGTCAACAAGAAGGCTTTCGAGCAGTACAACAACTTTACCAGACAGCGAGACGACTTGCTCGAGCGTCGGACAGAGCTCGACGAATCAGCCGAGAAGATCACCGAGCTCATCGAGACCCTTGACCAGAGGAAAGACGAAGCAATTGAGCGGACGTTCAAACAGGTGTCAAAGTACTTTGAAGAGGTCTTTGAAACACTTGTGCCATTGGGAAAGGGTGTGTTGGTGATGCAAAAGAGAATGGATGGACTTGTTGTGAGTATGCCCGAGACCTCGCTGGATGAAAGCTTACCGAATGTCGCAGGAGGATGACTCTGAAGAGTCTCAAGAACAGTCTCGTGAAAAGAGTGACATTGACAACTATACTGGTGTCACGATTCGTGTGTCCTTCAACTCCAAAGACGACGAAGGTCAACGTATCCAGCAACTTTCGGGTGGCCAAAAGTCGTTGGTTGCTTTGGCTTTGGTCTTTGCTATCCAAAAGTGTGATCCCGCGCCCTTCTACTTGTTTGACGAGATTGACGCAAACTTGGATGCCCAATACCGTACTGCGGTTGCTAGTGAGTCTCCAGGCTTGGACATCAGATTTACCGGGCTAACGTTATTGCAGGCATGATCCATACTCTTTCAGAGCACGCTCAATTTATCACAACCACTTTCAAATCCGAGATGCTGGCGCAAGCCGACAAATTCTACGGTGTCTTTTTCGACAAGCAGAAAGTCAGTTCGATCAAGGTCATCGAGAAGGAAGAGGCGAGTGACTTTGTCGAGACGGCTGCACAGGTAGGACAGCTGTAAGGCGCTTTTTGGGTTTCAATTTTGCTAGAGACCTCGGTCCAGGTTGTACACTTATGAATCATGCTCTGATAACACTAGGACGCAATAGTCACATCTAAACCAACTGCCTATAGTCCCTAGATGCATCTTGGCCAAAGTCCATCACCCACCAGGTCCTTCACCCCGCCCCCAAGCATCACTGCTCTTAGCCACCTCCTCACATCCTCTGTTTCTCTCGCCGTCACCCGCACGACCCCCGCACCGAGCTTCTCATCGACCTCGCTGAAGCTCCATACCAGCCCCGGCGGAGTGGTCAGCTGGAATTGCCGCATCCGATCCCCGTAGGATTTGATATATTTAATCAAATTGGCAAAGTGGGGGCCTATGATCAGGAGGGTAGCGTATATGTTGTATGGGCAGAGCTGCTTGGCGATAGGAGACAACTCCGGTGAATTTGTAGCAGGAGGGTTCTCAAGCACCATCCTCTCCCGCATCACCAATTTGTCGCCCACAACCACTTCATTTGTGGAAGCATACATGTCCATACTCCAGATCTCCTCATCCCCCAGCTCAGGCCGCTGGCCACGTCCCGAATTGACCCAATCTAGGATCAGGGCGGAAGCAGAGCCGTCGGGGGGCAGGAGGAAGCGCTGGGCTTGGGAGTAGATGGATGAGCGGAATGGGGAGATAGAGTCGGGTAGGAGTAGGACGAAAGAACCCGGGGCCAAGGTGATGTGCATCCGCTGCCTCGTGAGACTGGGGTCGGAGGCAGGGGAAGATGATATGTGCGCGTGAGACAAGGGTCGCAGTCCCGGACGTCTCTTGAACACTTTGGTTGACCCTTGCGTCAACATCACCAGCCCACACCCCTCATCGATTTTGGTCCTCAAGCTGACGACATCTCCTGCCACGAGCCCTCCGCCGTAAGCGAGGGTGTAGAGAGTGGCGAGATTGTTGGGCTGGGAAGGGAGAGGGGTGGGACAGAGGAGCTTGAGAGGATAGGCTGCCTGGAGGGAGGCGAAGCGGGGGTGGGAGGGGGAGGGGGAGAGATGGATGGTGCCCTCGCCGGGGACTAGACGGGGAGAAGAGGGGGCGGGTTCATGGGGCATTGGACGTTGAGAGGATCCCAATCATGATACTTTGCAGCATCACCTCTATCTTTATGCTTCTTCGCTCTCTTCGCTTCCTTATCACAGGGTGTTACGTAAATTCGTGGATTCTAAACTGAGAGCCAGAACTATGCATGATGTAGGACCAAAACTAGAGCACAAGAATTACAGATGAGACCAAAACCACAAACCCTTCTTCACTTCTTCTACTCCGTCTATATTCTCGTAGGCGCACGGATGTCGAACGCACCAGTACCACTCGAGCTAGGTTTACCCATGACAATCTTGGCCGCGGGACTTGTGAGATCATCAAAGTCACCGTGAAGGGTGGCTTCAGACAAAAAGGCAACAGTAGTCTCGAAAGAGGCCTTGAGAAGTGGCGAAGATTTGGCCGCAATACCTGTTCGGTTGAACGGTCTGTAGCCACCACCGTGAGTCTGAAAGACGGTCAGTAGCTGTTATTTTGATGTACAAAGTCACGTACCATGTAGTCGGCGATGATGGTCAAATGTCTGTAGTCGACAGCGATACCGTAAGCTCCGAAGACGCTTGAAACTTCATCAATGATGGCCTTTCGCGCAGCTTCGACACCAAAGGTGGTGAGAATAGCGTAAATGTCGTTGGAAGACAGCTTGTCAAGGTCGACAAGTTCGTCTGCAAGAGCCCACATGCCTCGGAGGTTGGAACCTTCGGTAATGAGTGATCGCTGCCACAAAGTCAGCTGTGCGGTTCAACTCATGGTTACAATACTCACAGTGAACTCGCCCTTGTCAGAGAAAATCTTCATACATCGACCGATGTTCTCAATTTCGTGAACAACGGCTGATCTACACGTCCTTTCGATGAGGTCAACCAACAAGAGCTTGGGAGCGTTGGCGGGGAACTGCGGGCCTGATTAGTATTGCGGCAACAAACAACAAGCAGTACTTACCTCCAGGTCAAACTGAGCAGACTTGCCACCGTGGTTGTCAAAGCTGAAAGTAGTAGCATACTTGCTTCCAAGCTTGAAAAGCTCTGCGAGATCGTCCGCCTTGGAGTCCTGCTTGGCCTTCTCGGTAGCACCTTCCTCATCAACATCCTCATCGTCCTCTCCTTCCAGGTCGTTCTCCAGGATATCCTCCAGATCCGCGACACCGGAGTCACCTCCATCAGAGTCTTCCTCGTACTCGTGCTGTCTGGCCTGGGCAGTTCGTTTCAGCTGGTATGAGTCCTCATCATCGTCATCGAGCTCATCGTCTCGTCCTCGACGTCGCACTTCGGGCTCTCGCTCTTCTTCCTCCTCACCGTCCTCGCCGCCAGCTCGAACCTTTCGGCCCTTTCCGACCTGAAGCTCCTGCTCCTTGGTCTTGGCCACCTTCCTGATCTCATTCTGGATCTCCTTCTTGAGCTTGGGGGCAAAGTTGAACGCCAAGCTCTCGTGGAGCTGCTCAGTGGTAATCTCGTACTCGGACGTGTACTCCTTGAGCGGGAAGAATTCGAGCAGGACGGTGTACTTGCGTTGTCGAGAGTCGTTCTCACCGGACTTGGCAGAGAGTCGCTCGGTGACTGTCACACGCTCAACGACTTCGGACAAAGTGAGTCGAGAGACTTGCTTGACGAAAGTCTCAATGTCCTTGTCGGAGATTTGATCTCGGAGAGGAAGCTTCATGGTGGGTGTGGTGGGTTTGGCGGAAGCGGTCATGACGATTTCTCGCAGACGAGGGATACCAAGAGTTACGTTGGCAGCACCGTGTCCTGACAAATATGTCAGCGAATGAACAGCCAATGTAAGTCTCGTACATACCAGCCAAGTGGAAAGTGTTCAAAGTCATCTGCGTTGATGGCTCACCAACACCCTGACTAGCCATCAACCCAACAGCCTCTCCGGGCTCGACCAAACTCCTCATATACCTAGCCCTCGCCAGATGCATAAACTCTTTCTCGGGGACTCTCTCGCTCGTGAACGGACTCGCCTTGTTGTCGTTCTTTTTGGAGATGTAGCCAAACTTGTTGTCCTCGATGTAAGAATCAAGCTTCTTCGCGTATGCCTCGGACATGGCACCGATGTATCGTGAAGGAGAGTACTCTGAAAGCACGGGGGGGTACTTGTGGGGCTTTTTGAGAGCCTTCTTCATGAGCCCGGGAGCTTCATGGTTGACCTTGCTCGAGACATCGTTGGGGCGGACCTTCTGCACCAAAGAGGTGTGGTTGGCAGCAGCAAAGTCAAACTTGTTGAGATGGGTTTGCTTGGTCACATCAAGCGAATCTTCACCATACAAGAACTGCAGGACGGAGGAATCGCTGTCTCGGACGGTGTGGTCATAGTGAACCTTGACGCCTTCGAGATGCTTGATCAAACATCGCTGAAGGTAACCGGATCGAGAGGTCTTGACGGCAGTATCGATCAAACCTTCACGACCAGCCATACAATGGAAGTAGTACTCCTGAGGCCGGATACCAGTCAAGAAACGGTTGGCGACATAACCACCCGCTCTAGCGCTAGTGTCGAACGCTTTAAAAGCGGGCAAGGTTTTACCCGAAACCATCGTCGGCACACGTCTACCCTCCAAAGCCTGCTGACCGAGCAAAGTCGAGATCTGCGAGGCATTGACCTTGGATCCCTTGGCACCCGAGATGGTCATCATCTGCATATTGTTGTCGGGGAAGGGGCGAACAAGGTGTTCGGGAAGGACGTCGTTGTTGATCTTGGAGGTGGTCTTGTTGAAGGCGGACTGCATGACGGCGTCAAGGCCGGCCATGAGATGGTCATCTCGGAGAATTTCTTCGAGTCGGATGGCGAGGTTCTTCGCAGTGTCGGGGTCCTCTATCTTGGAGTTCTCCGGAAGGCCGACATACTTCATGGCAGCGGTAGCGCCATCGCCAGATGCCTTGTCGAGGATATCCTTTCGGATCTTTTCACCCTCAGCAGTGAGGATCAGGTCGTCCATCCTACAAGAGAAGGCATTGTGTTGAAGGTACTTTGTCAAGCAACGAGACAAGACACCCAAAAGCCTGTTGGCGATATAAGGGCCGTACAGCTCGTGTACAGAGTGAACGAGACCGTAACCGGAGGCACCATACTGCGATTTGTCCAGCACACCGCAGATCAGGTGGCCGTCAAGGAAAACAACATTCTCCTCGCTCATCGTAGGATCAGAAGAGTCGTCCCTCTGCCACAGCTTGTTCTGCACCTTGTTTCTCGAGGTCAAATTGAGACCTCGCGCGTTGTTGGGCGTCAAGTTGAGCAAGATGGTCGACATAATTTGTTTACCAGTCCACATGGGTCTGGGCTTGAAGATGGCAGGAGGCAGGGTCATGATCTTGGAACGACCAGTGTAGTCGTTCTCCGTACGGAGAGCGCCATAGATGAGCTGGAAGTATTGTTCTCGGGTGAAGAAGGATGACTTGTTGCACATCCACACACCGGCAACAACGTGATCTTGGATGAGACCACGGAGAGGACTACCGGAAGTGGGACCGAGGTACTGGTTATCGGTGTTGGCGATCATCATAGCCTCGGCTCGGGCGACCTCATTTTCTAGGTACCATTAGCTTGCTTGCCTTCGTCCGGGTCTCATCCAACTCACGAGGAAAATGGATGTTCATCTCATCACCATCGAAATCGGCGTTGTAAGAGTTACAGTTTGCGTAGTGCATCCTGATAGTCTTTTCACCCAATAGCACCTTGACTCGGTGGCACATCATTGAAGGCTTGTGCAAAGTAGGCTGTCGGTTCAAAATGACAATATCACCATCTCTGATATGCCTATACACCTTCTTGTTCTTCTTCGAAGGCCCGGCGCTACCGCCAAGACCATGGTCGTCCCCTTGAGGAGTCAAAAGCTGGTTGGCGATTGCTGTCCTCTGCGCGACGGTTGTTCTGTCCAAAGAGATTTGAGTGCCGTCTTCGTTTTGGACAAGAGAGGCACCGGGGTGGTTCTTGGGGCCGTTGATAACGAGTTGACGGAGTTCCGCGACATTTTGTTGGGTGACAGGCTCGGGATATGTGAGCTTTTTGGCGAATACGGGAGGGATACCGATTTCGTTTGTCTCAATGTTAATGTCGGGCGAGATGACGGATCGAGCGGCATAGTTGACACGTTTACCCTTCGAAAAATTAGATCTGACTGTGACAAGCAAAGGCGACTCACCATCATGTGTTTTCGGAAAAGACCCTCCTTCTTCTCCAGCAACTGCTTGATACCAGGGGGTGGCAGCTTTCCCTGTCTCATCACATCAGGGTTCTTGGTGCTGTCCACAAACGAGTTGACATCATGTTGAATCTTGATCAGAGTCTCCAGTAGCAGCTCAAAGGTCCTGGGAGCTTGTGCCTTGGCAACCTCGTCGAGCTCAATCTCCCCTCGCTCAGCCCTGGCCTGATCGATCAGGCCTTGATTGAGCTTCTGAATCCTCTGGCAGGTCTGCATCACCGCAGTGAGCAGCGAATTTTGGCTGTTTTCAAAGAGATCATCACCCATCCTGGCAGCTGGCCTGAATCGAGTAGGAGTGACAGGAAGGACGCTCATGAAGAACATGTCGGCGAGAGGGGCAGGGGAGGAGGAAGCAGAGCCGGAAGGACTGCCATGTTTGCCGTAGATGATTTTACAAATTTGGGGCTCCTTCTTGAACAGAGTGCGGAGATGAGCCCGCACCTCGGCAGGTGACATGACTCGCTCATTCCTTCCTCTGGTTCCCTTGACCTGACCTGATGCAGTCTTGGCCACCTTGTGCGCCACATCCTCATTGTCTCCTTCTTCCTCGGCATCGGAAGCGACGTCCTCACCCTCCTCATCAGAAGAGTTGGACTTGTCGCTGTCCATCTCGATACCTTCGTCAACTTCAGCAGCATCGTCGGAGCGGCGCTGCTTGGAAGAGTATTTGCCGGCGGACGCGAGAACATCAGGTCGTCGAAGGTTGGCGAGCTTGTTGGAAAGTTTTTGCTTGGGCGTGAGATCGTACTCGATTATTTTGATCGCCTTTTCCTTTCGGAAGGTGTTTCCGTAACTATTACGATCAGCCCAGTATCTCCTCGGAGCTCGTCAGAACTCACGCATGGCATCGACTACACTTGTTCCAGATCTTCTTCCCGAATTCATGCAACAGCTTTTTCCTCTCCTCGAACACCAGTCCATCCTTATACGCGTCCTCCGCTCTCTTCTTATTGGCCGCGCTGTGCTTGGCAGTCTTGAGATGATGTTGGACATAGGCCTCAATCCTGACCAAGAACTCGGCGACGTTCTCCGGAGCCTGGGTAGCAGCGACTTCCTCCATGTCGACATCACCCTCGATGTCTTCCTCTGCGTCCTTGTCTTTGCTACGCGCTGACTTTCCCACAGCATTGTCGAACTGAGCGGCGACCTCGTGAGACTCGGTCAAAAGACCAGCGTCAAGAAGCCTCAGACGAGCGGCGTAAGAAGCAAGCTATATGATATCAGTTGCATCCAGCTGAGATAATCGTCGTACTCACGGTGACCTCGGGCATCTTGAAGTGGTGGCAATAGAGACAGACGCCTCGAAGAAGTCCATAGCACTGGTTCATGAAGAGAGGGTGGTAGACTGGAACGGGAAGTTCGATATGACCGTAGTGACCAGGACAGGCGTAGAAGGAGAGGTGGCATGTTTCGCAGCTGTTCAATAGTCAGCTCTGCAGACCATGTATGTCAATGTCCACTCACACATCCCTAGCACTCATAGGGCCAAGCTTGGGGTCATAAAGACCACCCCGGGTCGGCAGATTGAAGTTGTCGAGCAAGATGGGGTTGTCGAGCTTCTTGACGGAGATGGCCTGGACATCCTCGGTGGAGAGGAAGGAGAAGGAGAGAGAGTCGATCTCGGAGGGGAGGGAGTGGGCGATGTCCATGGCTAGTGTTTGGCCCGTCGCCTTTTGGTGGGTGACGAGAAAATCCATCCGAAATCAGTGGTCAGCCAAAATTCAATCTTTTGGCGTTTACGTAAACAATCATATTGCTTCCGCCCGCTTGACACGCTGTACGTAGAGGTCAACATTATCAGCTGAGATTCGGCAACTTGCAACTCGAATACATACGCTCATACTCAGCGCTGCGATGGTCAAATCAACAACTATATTCAGAGTCCATGACGCTCTGCCTCTCGCCGCCAGCGTCGACGACGAATCAGTCAGTGTCTCCCTATTTGCGCTTTCATGTCACCGCCCCGCTGACCAGAAGAGCGAGTATAGACGGAGAAAGCTCTGACAGAATACAAGCAACAATCAAAACTCATCTTTCGCCGTTTGAATGCCAACTCTGAGCCTGCTTGCTCCATCGAGTCTGGTGCTTACACTCTACAGTGAGCACTCGCTATATCCAGTCTTGGCAACATCAGCTCAATCAAGCGTAGCTACTTGATCGTCGACAAGGTCATATACATGTGCATCTGTGACAACAGCTATCCCCGAAAGCTTGCATTCTCATACCTCGATGAACTGTCGAAAGAATTCCAACGGAGCTATGGGGATAAGATTGATAATGCTACTCGCCCGTACGCATTCATGGGATTTGGTATGTTGTCTGTCGTGCCCCTTGTCGCTAAATGCTGATTGACATTTCCAGATACATTCATTGGCAAGACCACTCGGCTCTACCGCGATTCACGTTCCCTCACACAACCCGGCGCCGGTCCCTCCTCTTCCAAAGCGCCGGGCACGCAGTTGGACCAACTGAATGAGAACCTAAAGGACGTGACTCAAATCATGACCAAGAACATGGAAGATCTGCTTTGGAGAGGTGACAGCCTTGATAGTGAGCTTGGCGTTCCTGTTTGCTTGTCCAGATCTCTGACTTTTGACTTAGGGATGTCTCAACTTTCAACATCCCTCCGCTCCGAGTCCGCTAAATACCGCAAGGCGGCTCGTCAGATCAACATCGACGCGTTGATACGCAAGTGGGCGCCTGTCGGAGGAATCGGTTTCTTCTTCATTCTGTTCATCTGGTGGAGATTCTTTTAATTTGATGATCACGCTGCGAGTTGGGACGAGATCGTCGCTTGGGACTGATCTCCCGGTGTATTTGTAGTGATCTGCTGGCGGGACAGGCAGCACTGGCGTCTGTATATATGCATTGTGCTTGACATGATTATCACGATACGTTCTAGCATTTCAATATCTCGATTTGCGGTCCCTTGACTCTTGTGGTACTTGAGTGTCTACTAGGCTTTGGTCCGCATAAGTCCCTGCCAAGCTCAGCTCGTTCGCCTTTTTTGACTTGCTGCTTCCGCTCCTATCAGATCTTCCGCAGAGTAGCGGCACCTTTGAGGCTATGTCTACGCCTTCATGATCCCGAAACAAGTCACCCGCACATTCCCGAGTATGCAAGTTCGTCCGGGTGAAGCACGACCGTAGGCAGGCAGTCCATCAGGGCATCCAGGTTCAATATACCATGTCGCTATCAATAAGACTATCAGACTGGCTACCGAAGGGAACACTCGGCTTCATGACCTTGAAGTCATTGGCGTGTCTGAGGGATTTCGAAGGAAGCAATCGTCAGAATGGTCTGAATAGTCATTACATACATGTACATGCACTCCATCTTGTCGCATCCGGACACCTCCAACTGAAACGTCTTTATTATGATAGTGTCTACACGCCCCGCCGTCAAACAACGCCCTGACGATATCACATGATTGAACATCCCTCTTCATCCCCCAAGGCACCCAAGTCCTGTCAGAAATCAGCTCTATGCCCTGCCCCAGTCAGGAAGAAAGCACTCACAAAGCCCTCCGGCAACTCTCCCATCACCTCCTTGGGTGGCCCTCCCAGGTCTTGTATATTCGAGACCAGCCTCGCCACTTCCTTCCCATCCTTCTCATCCGAGAATCCAGGCTTGTTGAAAGTCTCGACGACACGGGTGACAAGGCTGAATTGATTTTTGTAGCGAGCAAGGTCAGAGGGCGAGGTATTGGCAGGAGGTGACGCAAGGTAGGCCGGGTACTAGATAGTGTCAGCTTTGACTAAGATGAGAGGGATACAACTGACTTTGGACGCAAGTTCGCTCATGGGTTCTTCCAAGACCTCCCTGGTCATCAATTGCGCCATCATCCCCTCCAACATGCCTTCCAGCTGTCCATCACCTTCTCCTCCCTCTCCACCAAACTCCTTGAGCAGGTCCGGGTCGCCTCCAAGGGCCTTCAGTAGCGCTTCCATCCCTTCCGAGTCACCCGCCTGGGTATCATCCTTTTGGCCGGCGTTCTTGAGTTTCTCATGAATCGCCCTTAGAGTGTCGTCATAGTCGGCTGTTTGGTCTCGCGGTCCATCTGCAGGAGGCTCGGGAGCTGCACCAGTCGATCCTTCTACACTCGGCTCATTCTTGTCATCAAGCCCAAGAGCCGCTAGCCCCTCTCCTGAGAGCAACATGTCCACCGCCTTCTGCCACGCGTCTTCTTCCGCTTCTTTGCTCATCGGCACCGAATCGGGCGTCCGCCCTTGACTTGCCAACGAAGAGGAAGGCTGTGGTCTATCGGGCATCAGTCCTGGAGGGTGGTCACCGGCGAGTTGGCGGAGGAGCGACTCCATACCCTCCTCCAAGGAAGCTTCAAACTCGGCGTCAGTCTCCGGTGCTATCCCTCCCGGGCTGGCCGATGTTGGTTTCGGGGAAGTGGAAGAGATAGCAGAGGGGCCTCGGTGGGCGGACTGGCTTGAGCTGGGCTTGTTGAAAGACTGAAGGACATCTGCAGGGGAGTCAGTCTTTACCGGTGGGCCGGCAGATATACACTTGCCATCGAGGTCGTCAAAGTCATCGTCGTCCGATCCGTCTGGCATGGAACGATATGCCTGCTTGTGCGCGTCTCCTGAGCTGGACATGGTACCTCGACAATCAAGAGAAAGTTGGTAGTCGAATGGTGAATGGTGCTGCACTCAGGCTGCGTTAATGCGACGGAAGCAAAATGTGCCGTGGATCTCATTGTTTGGTCCCCTGACCACCATATCAAAGCATAGCTTATGTAGTGCTCTCCCCTTCTTGGCCCCATTGAATGTGTCACAGAACCGTTCTGGGTATAATCTATGCATTAAAAATGTACAACAGGAGGTTTCTAATCCTCCTCCATGGCCTCTGCCTCCCTCGCAGCCGCCTTGGCCTCCTTGGCCTCTTTCGTCTTCTTCTCCTTGTGCACCTTCAGACCCTTCATCTTCCTGCTCTGCAGGCTCTCCAAATCTTGCTTGCCCAAGTGAATCTTTCCGACCTTGTCTCCCATCTCGTCGGTCTCGATGTTCTTCCTCTTCTTGCCCAAACCCTTCTCGATATCGGTCTTGGCCAGCTTGGGTCTCTTCATCGCGTGCTTCATCATCTCCTCGTCTGCCTCTTGTACTCGCCTGACGCAGAAGTCGATCGAAGGACCCATCTCTGTGAGTTGGATCCTGGGGACTTTCGTGCCGCTCGCCAGAAGCTTGGTCGTGTACACTCTGAAGTGCACTTTGGGCAAAGGGGTCTCGTCAGATACGGGACCGGCGGTGATGGAGATGACGTGTTCAAGTGTGGTGAGGAGGGGAGCTTCTGAAACGGGGTGGCCGTTGTAAAAGTCGAGGAATTGAGATTTGAGGTGTTGATATGTGGGGTGGGTGTCAAAGAGGTCAGAGTGGAAGACCATCATTGGTCTAACACCGAGGGAAGACTTCAATGTCTGTATATTATCAGCTTTTTTCTTTTGATGAGTATGGGAGACGACGTACAGGGAAGTCATCCATGGATTTGAACCCCTCAACACCAAGCTCGACCATATCCAAGACCCGTCCATCAAACATTCTCGTGAACACCAGGTTGTTCGGTCTCTTTTTGCTGTGCATGCCGGTGACGAACAAACTCGCATCGTTCTTGCCAGCAAAAAATTCGAGGGAGGCGGGGTCTTCAAAAGGGTGAATGTCGTTCTTTCGAGAAAAGTTGATAGCCTGGGGGCGCTTGAGGGCGTACTAACGGATAAAATGAGCTAAAGTCCTTCACGGTCTTGCAGAATGTGGAAGACACTCACAAGCTCCTTCATGGTGTTTCGGACCATGTCACTGGTGGCCTGCCCTCTGACAAATATGGCAGTCTTTTCATTTTCGATGACTTGCGGTTCCCTCTTCTCCAATGCACGCTTCACACGAGCGTTCTTCGGCTTCCTACATCGAGGCATTAGCCGCATGCACCCAGCTTGTTCAGAAAGAGACTTACACAGTCCTGAGCATAGACATGGTGGAGTATGTATTTTGGGCGGAGAGTAAAGAATAGCAGTTGCAGCTCTTGTCGCAAGAGGACGCTTGAATTTTTTGGACCAGGCGCGGGGCTCCTCCACCCAGGTGGCAAAAGAAATACACAAAATATTTGAATAAAAAGCTAATGCTTTTGTATTGACCGCGCGTCCTTGCGGACAATCGCGTTATTCAAGTGAAGCTTATGGTAGTTGTGCTACGCTTAAGACCCAAGGGGGTAGAGGCCTGTGACCTGCGCGTACTACCTGTGGATAGCAGGGACAATGTTGTAACACCCATCGGTTTCTTCTCTTTGACGCAGCTTTGACGACATGTAGTATCTCCTCTGTGTGTGTACTCATTCAAATTGTTGCATACAACATCTTTCAGGATCCCAAGACATATACTATGTATACAACCAACCCTTCACAGTTTGGCTACAGCCCACCCGTGACCAGCCTCCTCGCCCTGATCTTGATGAGCCCCAGCAGAACCCTCGCCCTCCTTACTCCTCCATTCAGCATTATCCAGACTATGAAGATCAAGACTGCCCCTACACCGGCGTCTACAAGGACTCTTCTAAGTGCCTTGAGCAAGAACCAAACGACTCTCAAAGAGAGGGGCTTCTTCTTGTGTCTTTGCCTCGTAACGGTCGTAAACCCCCACCGTTCCCTCTCTGCCTCCGCCTCAGCTTGATCCAGATCATCTCCTTCCGTCGACCACCACAGCCAGCTCTTCTTCCTCCCGTCACTCCGAAGGATCATCGCTTGTGTGCGTTCGAGGGTGGAGAGCCGCTCATGCAAGGCAGCTAGAGATGTTTGGATCTGCTGCAAGGTATAAGAGATATTGAGAGGTGGTGGAGGGCCGTAGGTGGATGCAGATCCGGGACCTGGCGGTCTTTGGCTTTGGTAGATGGGTGTGCCGTCGAACCCCAAGCCTGCGAAAGGGGAACCCTGCATTTCAGGTGTGTGCACATAATCGCGCGGAAGGGGCGGTGGGATTGAGGGACTGGCTAAACGAGATCCTGCCCTCGGGTCAAGAGCAACAGGACGATCATACCCCTGTCTCTGCCTGAAGGACTGCACTGATCCTGGCCCACTTTCTCCCAGTAGGTCTCTGACTACCCTCGAGTCTTGCGGATCGCCTCGCGAACTCTGCGCCCTAGATCCTACGTAGGGCGCCGGTCTCGGAGGAAGATGCAGCTGTTGATAGGTGTCTGCTGCTTCTTGCTCCTGTGAGAGGGATAGTAGGGAACGGTGCGAAGAGGTCAATGCTGAGGGAGGGACAAACGAGGGTGCCACATCAGGAGGTGGAAGCAACGGGTCCGGCGGAAGGAATGTGCCTTGGGCGTCCATCGAAGAAGGCTCAAGGGAGATGACTGGGTTCTGGTCTCGAGGTGCCCGAGGGGGATGTCCTGGAGACAGAGGCGGGGAGGCTTGGGATGAGTGATAAGATGAACTCGATGATGCCGGGGATGCCGGCCTGGGAGCCATATCTCCTGGACGAGTCAGCAAGGCTCCCCATATGGATATGAGGTACTCACTAAACCGTGCAAGACCCGACATCCCCTCCAGCTCTGACAGAAACCCTTCGACCCCCTCTTCGCCCCCGTTTCTTTCTAGAATCTACAGGTCATCAGCCTTGTGTTCTTGGCCTCAGGCCGTTATCATACTTTACAGAGAGCCTCGACGTAGTGCGCTTTGGCCTCAGTCTTGGTTATACCCTCCTGCTTATGCCAGGAGTCCCATTTGGCTTTTCCGAGAAGATCGAGCATTCCAGGACGAGGAATCTTGATGTCTCCTTCGGTGGCTACATGAGATAGTCAACACGTGTATACGAAGGCGAGGGACGCGACACACCCTGTTTGTAGAGAGAGTAGAGCCATAATTTCTCCTCGTAAGTGGTCTGTATTGGACCCCCTTTTGGAAGACTGGGACGTGTCAGCGAGTACACATACTCTTTGACACTGACATACCTCTGGACTATGTCTACTGCGCGATGGAATTTCCTGGCGAGCCATGTCAGCGCACGGCCCAACAGCGAGGAGTGAAAATACCCACTTGTCGATGTTTGGTTCTATGCTCATCTCTATCACTTGCGCTCTCGACTGTAGCTGCAGTTGCAATCCTGTGATATCCGGCTTGATGTATTGGACAATAGATGGTTCCCTTTGCGTGGATGTCGTGCAGTGACCAAACACACTGCAATGCGAATCATCTTAGATCGCCCGGCTGTTCGGCTATACAAAGTGCCCACGTCATCATTTCTATCTTCTCTTGCATCTGGGCCGTTCACATCCTCGACGATCTTCTGGGTAAGACTTGCAAAGTAGTCGGCTGATATGGCCGGATGGGACGCAGTGTATGACGAGATGGGAGTGGCAGATGCGGGATCAAAACGGAGCAAAGGGTCCGAGCGGAGAGGTATAAAAAGCTGACGGTGTTGTCTTTCACTCCTTCATCTTCCTCTCTTCTTTCTCTGCCTGTTCTCTCACATCTGCTTGCCACTGCTGATTCTGCTGCTTTGACTGCCACCCGCATCTGCTGTCAGTCCAGGCTCCCTCCTGACCTTCCCAGCTGACACATGGCATGAAGATGCCACCGTCCTTTCCCCATGCCGCATCTGTAATCGATCTCTCTGGGGACGTCTTCTTCACGAGTCAGACACCCCAGGAGTTTATGACCCTCTATTCTGCGTATGCACCTGGCAACCCCGCCTCCCATCTTCAGCGTTATGATCCCCATCACCCACCAACACCCTCCTCCCCCTCCCACCCTCGCTCCACGACCAGACTCTCGCACCCACGCTACAGCATAGCTACATGCAGTGGAATCATCGACGACAAGCAGCGATACTACGTCTTCGGTCTGCCTACGGACCCCGATGTTGCTCGGCTGAGGAGACAGGGGTGGATTGTGTATGACGCGAGGTGGCTCGTGCACTCTCTCAAGCACGGACGCACCCTTCCACTCGCACATTGGATCCTCTCGGACGCCTATCTCGAACAGCCGATCTTCTTACCCGCTCGGCCAGAGACTTCTCAAGCGAGCAGTCCAGAGACCTTGGTCAACCCCTCGCCCCCCTGTGTCGGGCTTCCGAGCTCTGCCATTCCGTTTGGACCTCGGACGCCTAAATCTCCCCTTCCACTCAAGTGTCTTCCGTGCCAACAAGACTTCATGACCAAGCCTGCCGTATGGAGTAACGACCGACCATCGGGGTCTCCACCAACCGAACAGGGGTCTGCAGGAGCGAAGAGGAAGCTGGTCAATGACCGAGAGGAGGTAGCAAAGAGCTATAGCGAATACGACACCGGACGAGTCACCCCACCCTCTATACCACGCTCCACTGTCATCTACCCTCACAATACCAAGCCTGCTCCCAAAAGGCGCAAGCTGGGCCCCATCACGATAATTCCTAGCTCTCCAACTCCGTCTCCATCGTCTACTACCGCCACGTACCACAGTCCTGCGATCATCCCTCTCTCCTTGCCCAAATCCAAACCATCAAAGAGGACTGTGTACCCTCCGTCCAAGGGCAGGGCACGCTACCGCAAGACTGGGGCAAGATCGAAACCCAGGGGCCCTGCTAGCCCGGACGTCTTCAGCGCACCCCCTATCACCCGAAGGGAGAAAGAGACCGAGTGTATCGTGGTTGAAGAGGATCAGGGTATGGCAGCCCTTAGCTCTGACGATTCGGAATGGTTGGAGTACCAGGAGAAACAGGGTGAGGGAAGAGAGAGCGGTGAAGTGCCGTGCTTCAGGTATGAGGACATTGTAAAGATATTGGAGAGGGGCAAAGCGAAGAGGGTGAAAGACTGGTGTCACGACAGAACAGAGCCGTGCTTGACTAGCTGAAAGAGGATCTCGGGGACAAGCAAAAGACTCATCTAATCTAATGACTTGATTTGAGGGTAGACCATGTATTGTATATATGCCAAGGTAGAGATTTATACCGGGTGGACCACGTTCGAAAGATAGCGGTCATCAGGAGGACATATCCTGCTATACATCATGATACGTACCTTAATAACGGTAGCAAGTCATCGTATTGTACGTATACTCTCGTTCTAATGCACATGGCTCCCACTGAGCCCAAGGCTTTGGCAATGCTGCTTCGACCAATAGACAGCTAATCATCACCCCCGGCAAACGGTGAAGCTACCGGCGCGCCCCCATTCGCAGCTGTTGCTGTCCCCGATCTTTGCCTCCCATACCCTGAGCCAGCCCTCGGCGGACTCAGATATGTATCTCCTAGATCCTTGCTCAAATCAAGGATATTGCTACTACTTTGCGCCCTCCTGCTCGGTGGCGGAGCCGGTGCCTTCTTGCCCGTCAAAGGGCTCACACGAAGAGGCGCAGGCGCAGCTTGAGGTTGTGGAGCATGAGAGAGGGGCGCCGTCAAGTTGTGGTCGTGGTCGTAAAAGCCATCGTGGGTGGATTCTGCTTCGGACTCGAACTCAGAGTCATTCAGACTGAGATTCGGGGAGGGCGGAACGTTGTGGTTATTGACGGGCTGGTGGATAGGGGGAGGCAGGTGTCTTCTCGGCATGGTAGCCTCTGGAGATGGCACATGGTCCTCAGTATACGTTTTCGGGAAGAGACCAGAACGCCCTTCGCTCTCTCCGATCCACCAATCATCATTAACCTCCGTCTCCACCTTGATCACCATGCCAACTCGCAAGCCCAGCTCGTCGTCCTTGTTTGCCTGGTAGTCGTACAGAGCTTTGACATACCGGGCGGAAGGATCGGGGTAGCGCGTGTCGGGCGTGGGAGGGGATGTGAAAGTGCGGCGTAAAGAGGGAGGGGGCTGGTCGTACGTGGAAGAGTTGTAGCTCAGGACCGAGGACAGCTGAGACTGAGACCTGTCCTTGTCTCTGTCTGCGCGAGGAGCAGAGTAGGTCACAGGCCTGTACTCTTCCTCCTCCTCTTCTTCCGAATGGAGTGCCGCCCGGCTGTCGCTCTTTTTCGGCTTTTTCTCCTTCTTGGGCGTCGCATTCGATAATCCACTCTTTCTGCCCAGAGAACCGAAAGAGGGTAGCATGGACCTCTTCTCTTTGCTCTTGCCTGAATTGGAGGCGTTGCTTTGGGATCGGGAGCGGCCGACGGTCTCCTGTGTGTCCTCCTCAGATGAGGGTGGGGCAGTGTTGTGCTTGGAAGAATGAGAACGGGTGATAGCTGTACGACCGAGGGAACGAGTAGAAGTCGCAGTGTTCGAGCGGCTTCGACCCTTGGGAGCAGTCTTCCTGCGGTTACTAGAAATCGGTCAGGCTTAACTTTGAGCGCGTATGAGAAATACAAACCCATGACTGCCCCAGTTCTGACGAAGGTCCTCCAATATTCCTCTGCACTTGCTATGATACTCTAGCTCAGAGTCCAAAAGGTCCGACAAGAGTGCGTATTGCTCATCTTCAGCCTCCTGAATCCCGACCATCCTCGAGTGCGTCTCTTCTTCAACCTCTTGACTAAAGCACTTTTAGCACAAGACTCCATGAACATCAAACGGCACTCACAACCTGGCTTTGGCCATCTCAATTTCGTCTTCCAGCAAGGCAGCATCTTTCTTGCTGTTCTGTGCCTTGGTGATTGTTGCGTCAAGGGCAAGGCGCCTAGAATCAAGTTTCTTACGAAGAGTCTTGTACTCGTTCACTGCCGCGAGGGCAGATTCTAGCAATGACGCGTTAGATGATGAATCTGTCGCATACACACTGTACTCACCCATACCAGCGATATAGCTGTCACTCATACGACTAGCAAAGTCCTCTTGAACCTAGACGGTCGTTAGCGACCACTTGACAGACCGAGCGGCGGTTGACCTACCGAGGCAAGACGGCATCGCGCACGTCCGTACTTGGATAGAGCATCACCTGAGCGCAAGGAAAAGTCAGTCATACACATCGCACATGTTAAAAGGCCCACATACCATAATCCTCTCCAATCTCCTCTCCATAGTCAATCATGACCAGACCCAACGCTTCAGTACGGGAAATCTTGTCTTTGCCAGAACCAGGAGGGGGATAGGGGTCGGCCGTAGCTTTCGCCTTGGTGAGTTGCTCGTAGAAAGGCAGAGAGGTCGCGTGCAGTCTGCAAAGGACACGTCAGATAACCAGCTCCAGCTCATGGTCACAACAAGCGCCCCAGCAGACATACCGCTCGATACCAATTCGCCTGACTTCAATCTCCTTTTCCGTTTCGATAAACTCTTCAGACAGGTGGGTTTTTTCCCCAGAAAAGACCTTTTCAGAGGTCCACTGGGTGACTTTACCCAGCTGCAGAGGCCACAGGTAAGCGCCAAACTTTGAGGTATGGAGTGGCCGAGGCACGCTATGACAAATGAAACGTACCTGCTTTAGGGCTTTTCTCTGCATTGTGGGTGGACTATGGCAGGGAGGATAGAATAGATGCAAGAGAGAAATAGGGATAGGAATTGTGTCGAGATATACGTCGTGCCACCTTCAAGCAACGGGGCTCGGTCAGCCGTAGGGAGAGCGGACATGGCCGCCTGTAAATAGCCCCCTGGATAAAAAGTTGGCTCAAGTCATCACCAACTGTTGCAATTTGCGGTCGCCATATCTCAGCAATCCTCAGCAAAATGGCCGGCTCATTGGACAACCCCAGACGACACGTGCAGGTGCTTCCGGAGAGAGTAGGACAGGTGAGCAGTATCAGACGGTTCATTGAAGCGAAGCTGACGAAAATTACAGGTCGCCGGCTCAGAGTTCCCGGGCCATTACCCTGGAGAAGATCACTCCTGGAACTTGCAGGCTTTCAAAAAGGCGAGTGGCTTGACTGATTCAATAGACTTTCACTGACTCTACGTATGCAGAACCTCGTTACCTCTGTCCAGCGCCTGACACCCTCTACCATCGAATTCGATCTGGTTGGCGTAGATGCCAGTATTGCGAACGCTATCAGAAGAACATTGATTGCCGAGGTGCGTGACTCGTCTCAATACCAAATTGGATGCTCATTGTTCGCAAGGTCCCCACTATTGCCATTGAGAATGTCTATGTCTGGAACAACACATCGATTATGCAGGACGAAGTTCTCTGCCACCGAGTTGGCCTCATCCCTCTCAAAGTCGACCCTCGGCTTTTGCGTTATCGCCGTATGTCACTCTATCTGATGAATGCGCTTCCCGCTAATTTGACTACAGCTTCTGCCAACTCTGCTCCCCACGAACACGACACTCTCATCTTTGACCTCCGTGTCCGCTGTGACCGTCGCCCAGGCGTCGACCGTAGCGAAACCGACCCCAAGAAGATCTACTATGACTCCAACGTCTACTCTGGCATGATTGAATGGACACCCTCGGGGGATCAGAAGAAGAGATTCAAGGGCAAGGAGCCCAAGCCCGTGGATGAGGATATCTTGCTCGTCAAGCTTCGTCCGGGGCAAACGGTGGATTTGCATTGTTTCGCGACCAAGGGAGTGGGTGCGGACCATGCCAAGTACTCGCCAGTAGCCACTGCCTCGTACAGGCTGCTGCCACATATCATCCTTCGCGGTCCCATTCCCCAGGAACATCAGCAAAAGTTCAAGGAATGCTTCCCGCCGGGTGTGGTGGAAATTGAAAAGGATGAAAGCGGGGACGACCAGTGTGTGATCAAGAACCCGAGGAAGGATACGGTATCGAGAGAGGTTCTGAGACATCCCGAGTTCCAAGATCTGGTGCAGCTTACGAGGATAAGAGATCACTTCATGTGTTAGTTGTGTCTTTTTCTGCCTGCGACAAAGCTGACAACCTGGTAGTCAATGTCGAGTCTGTAGGTCAATACAACCCCGAGGAGCTTGTCCCGGAAGCGATCAACATCCTTTTGGGCAAGATCAAAGATGTCGAGGATGGGTTGGATAAGCTGTTTGCCAACGAGGGAGAGACGGCGTAGGATGATTAGAGCTTTTGTAATTATGCATACGTCAACGGCGATTATACAAAGGTGGTCTGGGCTAGATCTACTGTCCTCCTGCCATACGGGCTGCTTTGAATTTTGAGATCTTCTTCTTTGGCTCTTCCACAGCAGCCACCGGGGCTACTGGCTGAGATTGCTCCTTTACATCCGTCTGTAGGGCAGGGGGCAACCCTTTCCTTTCGCTCAACTCTGGCTTCTTATCGTCTGCTGGCGCGCTCTCTTCCACATCGATGCCCAAAAGCTTTCTCCTCACTTCATCTCTCCTCGACTTGACCCCCTTCCTTCTCTCCTCCTTCTCGTCCAGATCTTCATCCTCAGCGCCATCCTCTCCATTTTCGCCCTCACCCTCCGAGTCTGAAAGACCCTCCTGGCCTGGAGCAAGCACGAGATTGCCATTTTCCAACCTGCCCACCCGCACGAAACGCTTCAGATCATCCGCCGTCGGGTTGATGATCATTGGCTTGCCATCATCCGCCTTCATATCTCCTATTCGCGGTAATCCCAACATCACACCGGCCTGCTGCAAGTTGCCCAGTCGGCCGTCTTCTTCCTCCTCTCCGATATCGCCTTCTTCGGGTACAAATTCTGACCCTTCGGGACGACTAGACATTGCCCGGTCTCGCGGATCCCGGTTCAGCGACATGTACGCCCGTCGTTTATGGTATTCCAGTGCGACTTCGCGGGCGAGAAGCGCATCGTCTAGGTCGTATTCGTCCTCTGAACCAGAGCTAAACTCGGAAAAGCCTTCATCGTCGTCGTCGTTTTCATCCCCGTGGTCGTCGTCTTGCTCGGGAGCAAGCGAAATGATTGGGGGCATACTTGGCAAGGGTTTCGGGGGCATGGTAGTACGCTCGACCACCTTTCCTTGAGATCGGGCTGCGGGGGCCACAGGGGCCTTCTCCACGACTCCACTCTTCACTGCACTCGTTCCCTTGCTCTCCGACTCCCTTGGCAGGTTCGGTAACCCTCGGGGCGAAGCTGTTGCAGGTGTAGCACCCGAAGACGTAGGCGGAGCTGAGGCATCAACTTCGGAGTGGGCTAGACGTTTGGCAAAAAGAGATGTCTTTTTCGGTTTGGGAGGTTCGGGGACAGGCGTCGATTTGGGCTGAGACGACGGCGTGGTGGCAGGAGAAGTGGCAGATTGAACTTTCGGAGGTCCTTCCAAGAAACCCTTCTTGAAACCTGCAAACCCGTCATCCTTCTCCACTACCTGCGCTCCAACTGCCTGTATAGGAAGGACTGTTGCCTTAGCCTTGGGCTTGGGCTCGTTCAAAACCGGGACCGGCTTCTCTCCCCAGTCGTCGCCGTCCGCTGCCAGCGGTAGGGGGAAACCAAACTTGTTACCGTGCAGCAGTTGAGATTGGAATGAAGATGGTCCTGGGTCCGGTGACGACGGGGAAGGAGGGATGGAAGGGTCAAATTTGACAGACTTCTTCTTTTGAGCGGGAGCTTTGAGAATCGATTTGGGCTTGGAGGATGGGGTCTGTGAGCGAGAGGAAGCGGTGGATGAGGAAGAGCTAGTCTTGCGGAGGATAGATTGAGGGGGAGTATGGTCGGAAGGGGATTTTGGGGTCACATCATCCTTGGGACCGAGAAGGGCTGGCTCGGCGCCATCGACCTCCTCTTCATCACTCGAGTCTCCTTCATGGAATAGCTTTTTCCGGAGTGCCTCGCGCCTCTTGACAGCAGCTTCTGTCCAATACTCGTCTGGAGCATCATCCAGCACAGTCTCTTGGGTAGACGAAGAGGAAGGTGGTGGAAGATCCCCGATGGTCTTGCCGTCCATCGTTTCGCGAATCTCGTGGAAAGGTAGACCCTCTTCGTTGTATATCTGGGATCGTCAGCCCAAGATCGCATAGTCAAGTGTAAAGCTTACAGTCTCGTCATCCTTCGCCTCTTTCGCATCCTTGAACGCAGCAGCAGCACCCTCCGTCATGATTTCTATCAAATCATTGGCTTTGGGCTCTTGGGCTGGCGCTTTCCCGCTGCCCTTGCTTTGTTGAGGAGCAGGCTTCGGTGATGGTTGGGTATCTGGTGCATTGTCTACGGTCGGCGTAGACACGGTGTCATTCCGAGCGACAGATGTACCAGATCGAGGAAGTGATGGAGGCTCGACTGGGTGCCCGGGTTGTTCCGTAGTACCCGCTGGTGCTCCCGACGATACCGTCGAAGGCTCAGCACCCACTGGGTAGAACGAGGGATGCCACAAAGACACCACGTCTTCTCCTTTATCCACAACCGCTTCCTCTTCCTCTCCCCGTCCAAGCCCATCAATCCTCCGAGCCTGCTCTTTCAGTATCCTCTCGCGCCGTCTGTCCACAAATGCTGCAGCCTCATCCGGTGTCATCTTGACCCAATACTGTTCCCCTTCTCCCCATCTTCCTCCTGATCCTGCAAACCCGAGGCATACAAGGACGGTATTGGTGTCGGAGACTGTGCCGGTCAAAGAGGCTTTAGCGCCGAGAGGTACTCTGACGGCTGGCGAGGGTGAGGAGGGGAGATGAGAGAGGTTCAAGGAGAGGGTGGACAGCGCTGCGAGGTGGTCGGCAAGGGAAGGGGTGTTGGGGATTATGGGGAGATGCAAGGGGGGCGGCATGCTGGATAGGCCGATGAGTTCTGTGGAAGATGAAGAAGAGCGCCGAAAAAGCACAACAAAGTGGAGGCAACTTCGGGATTCTTTCCGGACGGAGTAAGGATGCCGTTCAATCGTTCATCTTGACCCTCTCTCTTTCTTTTTGACCAAACATGCCCAACAGGGACTTCACTGGCTCACGCTCTCACTGTATCGTGATGACCATGCATGCTTTATCTGTCTGTAGGTGTGATACTAATGAACGACGTTTGAAGAGACTATAACGAGGACGGCTAATTGAGAGTCTCAAATCACTGGTCTGTTTCTTGACTCAAGCCCTCCAATACCTTTGCCATAGCCCACTGCACCGCCTCATTACTAAACATAGGGACATCCCCCTGTCCTGCACCGTGTATATCGGAAGGAACACAAACCATCTGGATACCAGATTGCTAAAATCAAGTCAGGCTCTGTCTTGCGTATACAGCCAAAGAGGAACATACTGTGATCTGCCCCTCGTCAATGGGAACTTTTCCACCCTCCAGATAGACCACATGGGAAATGAGATTTTCGGCTTTCCACTCGGGAGCTGGGAGGAGTTGATCTCGAACTCGATTTCGTTTAGGTTTGTCGTAATGACGAAGCATAGCGAGGATAGTCGCGACGTATTCTGAAGCGGCATAGTCTGTAGTCTCTCGATCATTGGCAGAATTTACTGATCGTCATCGTGTGAGCTGACTGCAAAACGATATAGCGATGGTGCTTACAGAGGAGAACTTTGGCTCTGAGTGTGCGAGAAGAAGCGATCTGGCCCGCAAGGCCTTTGAGAGCAAGGCATGGTACGATGGAAGTCCATAGAGAGCCACAGGAATAAACGAGGACGTCGCGTTGGTGAAGAGCATCGATAAAATCATGGTTGGGATCAGGGTAGATCTCCTACAACGTATGGTCAGCAGAAGCGCACGGTAAGGGAAGACATGGACTCACCTGTCCATAAAGGTTGATGTAGAATACTCTCTCTACCTTGGCCTCCAAAGGAACTTCCTCCTCCCCCTTCTTGTACCCCAAATTACTCCCCTGCTTTCCCTCATTATCGCTCCCCTCCTCCTTCCAATCTGCCAACCTATCATGGCTATGTCCCCTCGTAGGCGGCGCCGAAGTATCAGGCGTATCAAACGTCCTTGAATCGCGCCGGAGATGTGAGCGGAGGATGGGATGGACGATGGGAATCGCTGCTGGGGAATGGCTCCCGTGTATGGGGGTGTGGGCGGAGGTGGTTGGGGAGGAAGAGGGGTTTGGAGATGGGTGGGAGATTGCGCACTGGCCGACTAGGGTGGTTGAGTTGGTAAGCTGGGCGGCGATGGTGACAGTCTCTGTAGAGTTGTCAGCGGCACACCGGGCTTCAAGACGGTCGAGACGCACGGTTGGTGTTGATTACTGGTATCACTTGTACCCCCTCCTGGTGACAGGTCAGCGAACCTGATCATATACGAGCAGCTATGACTTACCGCCACCCCAGCAATTGACTTGAACAAGAAGATGGCACTAGGCAAGCTGCCGAAAAGGTCTCTTGCGCCAGTCAAGAATCCATTGCCCAAGGAGAAATTTCGGAAGGAGAACCTCTTGTGGGCTCTTTTGAGACATTGCGTTTCAAAGTGTACCAGAAAAGCTAAGGTTTCATGAGATGGTCACCCTACGATGGAGTGTGGGTGACTCACCTCTCAAACACTCCTTCTTGTCCTCTCCAATGCCATCCCATAGCTCACTCTTCCCCTCCACAATCTCCATCCACATGTCCCTAACCGCCTTTTCCTCTGATTCAGATGGGAATCTGAAAGCCATAAGATTGTAGATGGCCACTCTCTCCTTCTCTGCTTTCGTACTCGGATGTGAAGACACGGGGATCACTCGAGTCAGACGCGAGCCTGCATTAGGGGTCAGTTCTCGTCCTCGAATCTTGTGATTTGCTCACGAATATCTCCAATAGAGGGTCCACCGAAACATCTCAGTATCTCCGAGGAAGAACCCCCGTCATCAGATACTGGCAGCACAAAAGAGGGCGAGTGACCGAATGCGCCCGCTATAGAGTTGGCACCGGTGCCACCAGAAATGATCAAGTACGAGGGTTCTTTGTTTCGATAGTTGTCTCCCAAATGAGGTTCAGGATGGGGTAGGCGATGCGAGTGCTCTGACGTAGGCGAGTCCGAGATGGCAGAGTCTTGCGAGCTGTCTTGGTGGTTACTGGGAGTGACGGAATGACTGGTGATGAGGGGGGACGACATGGCTCCCAGCACTTCAACCTACGGAAGTGACTATATACAGATGACAGAGAGGATAATGTCTCGATGAGATCAAGTATAAGATACAGACAAGTTCAATCAGCAAGGTCGAAGGCAGGACGAAGGTCCCGAGCGAGTCGCTTTGGAGTTCCACCCGTTTAGCAGGCAAGAGTGTGTTTATAGAGAGTGAACAACCAAATATATTGTACGTGAGACTATAAGTTCAATTCAGTTGTACGTACGTACTAGGCAAGTGGTGGTGAGCCTCCACTTGCCCACTTTACGTAAGCGCCCGATTTCGAAAAGAGAAAGAAGTGGTCGAGACATGCGCAAAGTGATGCGGAATAATGCAAGCTGAAGCTACAAAAGCCCCACGGTCAAGAAGCCAGGGATGACAGGGTACAGATGATCAAGAATGGGTCGGCCTACATGTAAAGATCTGAACAAGCTCGGGTCATGATCCGCGGACGTATGATTATGAAGTAGAACGAAGATGCATGGCTCGAAACAAATCTTTACCAATTCTCCCCCTACTACCAACCCTCATAGCGAGCAAGAGAGGCAAGGTATTTAGACAGTGGGCTTGGTACCCTCCTCGAAGGTGTAGGTAAGACTAGAAAACGTCAGTAAAAACTTAAACCGAAAGCAGGATATCACTCACCCGCACTTGCCGCAAGCCTGCCTGTCCTTGTGCCAGGCCATGAAGACACCGGCACCACAGGTGGGAGCGGGGCACTCTCGCCTGAGACGCTGGATCTTGCCGTCGGATCCGACCTTGTAGTACTTGAGGATGGCCATCTTGACCTTTCTCCTCTTGTGCTTAATCTTCTTGGGGGTGGTCTGTGCAGGTCGTCAGTAGATAATCTACGGAAGGAGAAAGCTGACACACGTAGTTCTTCTTCTTCCTCTTCTTACCACCACCACAGAGAGACATCACCATGTTGATGGTGGACTCCTTCTGGATGCCGTAAGAGGCGAGCGCACGCTCGTCATCCATCTGGACACCAGAGAAGATGAGTCGCTGCTCAGCGGCGGGCACACCCTCGGCGTTGGCAATCATGGCCTTGACGGAGGCGACGGTAGAGGTGGCCTCGACATCTCGGGTGAGAGTCTTGCCGGGCAAGCTGCGCGGGGTCAGTGGAAGTACAGCGGGGGGCGGGGGACTCACGTCTTGACGAAAATCTGCATAACGAGAGCTTGTCTGTCCAAAATATGGAGTCGTCGAGAAGTTCTTGAGGGAGCGAGTGCGCGGCTGCGAATTTCTTTTGGCTGGCGGCGGCAATCGCCGAAACGCCGTCTGTGGCACTGCGCCACTCTTTCTCTCTTTTGCGGTCCATCTCCATTCTCCTCTATCCTTTCATCCGCCTCCTCTTATCCCCCTACTCATCCCATCCACCCACCCCACATCCCCGCCATGGCCGACCCCGCCCCCCAAGACGCCAACCTCTCCCCCAAGGCGGCCGCCCAGGACTTCAACCAGAGCGAGCACCAGACCTCCGAGCACCAGCTCTCCCTCCGCTCCCTCGTCTCGACCAAGGAGGCTGGTATCATCATCGGCAAGGCTGGCGCCACCATCGCTCAGATCCGAAACGACACCGACACCAAGGCCGGCGTCTCCAAGGTCGTCCAGGGTGTGCAAGACCGAGTCTTGAGCGTGACCGGTGACCTCGAAGCTGTCTCCAGCGCCTACGCCGAGGTCGCCCGTCTCTTGCTCGAGACTCCCCTCTCCGACTCTTCTCTCCCTCCCCCTCCTGTCGGCTCCTTCACCTCCATCCGCCTCCTCATTTCCCACAACCTCATGGGCACCGTGATCGGCCGCTCTGGCTTGAAGATCAAGCAGATCCAGGACCAGTCTGGCGCCAGGATGGTTGCCTCCAAGGAGATGCTTCCCCAGTCTACTGAGCGTGTTGTCGAAGTTCAGGGTTCTGTCGATGCCATCAAGACTGCTGTCCTTGAGATCGGCAAGTGCCTGCTCGAGGACTGGGAGCGAGGAGCGGGTACCGTGCTCTACCACCCCGGAGCTGCGGGCGATGCTGGTGTCCTTGCTGGAGGACTCGGTGCCCAGGCTGTGACTGGAAGCACTGGTGGTATCAGGAGGACTTCTGTCGCTGCTGGTTTCGGCGGCGCCCCCAGTGGCGGTGCCCCTGCTGGGTTTACCGACAGGAGAGTGTCTCGAGGTTCGATCTCTGGGCCTTCTGGTGCTCCCGCTGAGCGAAGGCAAAGCGAAGCGCCCCAGATCAACCTCAACGACCCCAACCTCCGTACCCAAAACATCTCTATCCCCTCCGACATGGTTGGTTGCATCATGTAAGTTGGCCAGGCGGAAGACTGAAAGCGTAGCTGACGATTTGCGTGTGCAGCGGTCGAGGCGGCTCCAAGATTACTGAGATCCGACGACTTTCTGGCTCTCGTATCTCTATTGCCAAGGTCCCTCACGACGAGACTGGTGAACGTATGTTTACCATCCAAGGTACCCCCGAGGCGACCGAGCGTGCTTTGATGCTGCTCTACTCTCAGCTCGAGTCTGAGAAGGAGAGGCGTGAGTAATGCTACTACTTCTTTGTGTTGTTGCTGATGCACGACAGGTGTCAACGGCGCTGCCGCCCAGGATGGTTCCCCCACCGGCGACTTTGCTTAATTGCATTGTCCCACTCCAAATCTTGCCCCTTCCGCCCGTCTTTCACCCTTCCGTCCGTCTCTCTCCCAAACCAATAAATAAAACCACATTTCGACCCCCTGTGCTTTCCGCCTCTTTACCTTTTTCATGGCCCTTACGCTTCTCTTCTACCCTCCTCTCATTGTAACAATCTTTCGCCCACGCCGCTTCTTTTTCTTTTCATTCTGCCATGCTTCTCGGCTACGCGAGAGGCTTGCTGTGGATGGGGGTTTATACAAGGTGTTGAAACATCCGGATAGATGGGGGAGGAGGTGAAGGAAACAATGAAGGAATGTGTACATATAAAGAAGGTTTCCATCTATGCTCTTTCGTTTTGGGCTGTTATTTCTTATCTCTCCATGGAAGGGGATGTATATCTACTAGCTGTATACCCTGCGACGAACGTGCATGAACAAGTGTGGCAGCGAAGCGATGTTGAATGACCCTGCTCGGAGATTGTCGCCCCAACGTAAACGCGCCGCGCGGAGTGGGGACGGTGACGGCCGTCGGGGTAGTGACAACGAATGCTCTCGACGCCATCCATCACCTCCTCAACGCCATCTCCGCCCCCGCCGCCCCCGAGCCCGCCCGCCGACACGCCCACGAGCATGCGTATATAGCCCCAGCCCCACGCCCAGAGTGAGCTGCCGCGCTTGCCCCACGACCACCTCGCTGACCGCGACATAGATGAACTCCCTCAGCCGCCTCGATACGTGGCTTTCCGCCCTCTTCACCCCCCCGCCTCCCAAAAAGGTATCCTCCAAGCAAGCCTCGCCTGTACCGTCCCGCTCTGCATCCCCTTCACTACAATCCGCATCCCGGTCATCCTCGTCATTACCGGCCCAGACGCTTCCTTCCACCCCTCTGGGCCGGCCCTCTACCCCAACTCAATCGAGAGCTAGACGCACTCCCAAACGTCGGCGTCGCCGGCAGACATACTCGTCCCTCAAAGTTCCTCCGCCGACAACACCACTGATCATTCGGATCGCGCTGGTTCTATGGTCCATCTTGTTGTCTTTCTGGCGGTCTTTCGTCGGAGAGACCAGGGCGACTAGAGGAAGGGGTAGGCGTAGGGTACGGGGCCGGGATAGTAGAGGAGGGCTGGGAGGGGCGGTTAGCATGAGTGCTGGCCTGGAAGGCCTGAGGGAGCTCGGCGAGAGGGTGTTGGTGAATGCGGGCATCAGTCCGCCTGAAGAGGAGAATGACCATGGAGAGGAAGGGAGCGAGGGAGAAGGCTGGGTAGACCCTGTCACTCGAGGGCCAGAAGGGGCGGAAAGTATGGAGGAGGTGCCGCCAGGCGAGGACGAGTTTGCTGCTACCGTCTCCGGGGAAGAGCTCCAGCTCGATCTCGGGACAGACGAAGAGACGATCAGAGCTGCTGGGCCCGACCCCAACTTTACTTTTCGTCTCCGCTCTGCCCCTCAGAGGAACAACGAGGATGGTGTCAGCAGCGGACGAACCACGCCCAGCCGCAAGCCTATTCCCTTCCAACGTCCGCCCTCTCCGACGTCCATCCTGGAGAACCCCATCTCACCTTCGCCCGTTTCCCAGCTTCGCATTACACCACCAGGACCTGATGAGAAGCCTTTGCAACCTGCGCCACGCAGGGCGTCAGGCGGTAAACTACTCGCAAACCCCATCTCTACATCCCTCCTCGATCCTTCCGTGCCCGCCCCAGCCTCTAACGCCGAGTCGACTCTGTTCCGCAAACCATCCCCAAGGCCGCCCAAAGCCATCCCAACAACGCCTTTCCATCTTCAGAAAACTCTGATACTGGATTTGGACGAGACGCTCATTCACTCGACGTCTCGGCCGTTGAATTATCCAGGAGGATCGTCAGGTGGCGGAGGGATCCTGGGGTTAAGTCTTGGCGGAGTGCTTGGGATAGGGGCGAAAGGCAGGGGGCGAGAAGGGCATACCGTCGAAGTGGTGGTCAATGGCAGGAGTACAATGTACCACGTCTACAAACGTCCTTACGTTGACCATTTCCTTCGAAAGGTACGCTTCTCTCATCGATTCGCTTTCTGCTTGCTAACAACAGAGAAAAGGTTGCGGCATGGTACACTCTTGTCATCTACACCGCATCTATGCCAGAGTATGCCGATCCCGTCATAGACTGGCTCGACGGCGGTCGAAACCTCTTTGCCAAAAAGCTCTACCGAGAAAGCTGTTTTCAACAGCCCAACGGGAGCTATGTGAAAGATCTGGCGCTGGTGGAGAAGGATCTGTCAAGAGTTTGTTTCATGGACAACTCGCCGATTAGTTATAGTTGGAATAAAGGCAAGTTTTTACCCATTCGCAACGACTTCAAAGCTGACAGGTGTAAAGCCAACGCTCTACCAATCGAAGGTTGGACGTCAGACCCCAACGACGAGGCCCTGCTTCATTCTATTCCGGTGCTGGACAGTTTGAGGTTTGTGAATGATGTTCGGAGGGTTCTGGGTATCAGAGGATTTACATGAGGTTGTGTTTTCCATAATTGCATATGCACAGTGACTTCTCAACGATTCTATATTCTGCGAGTCAACTAATCAATAGCTGCATACAAGCGCATTGAGTGATATCACGAGATACAATTAATTCTGAAACTACAAATAGAAGAGTACAATGGTCCGTTACCAGGTCATTCACACGCTGTCCGTCACAGACTCAGACCGGTCCAATGATCTGGAAAAGTAGTTTACGGACGATACCCGATATAGCATCAGGTTGGTGCTGCTCCTTGTCAGCATCTTTCTCTACATTGCTACTCGTACAATACTAACCTTGTAAGCATCCATGACCATCCCCATAGCCACGGCCCCCAGGATAGTCTCCCCAAAGGGCACGATCGGTACCCAAGCCCTCTTTCTAGCGCCAGACCAGGCAGACTCGAGGGCGCGGGGAAGGACGTACATTGTCAGCTCGGCACGGCGTTTCTGTCCTGACATTAGCCTTGCTTGTATATGAACGGGAAGAGGTACTTGCCTTTTCTTCGACAAATAGGCTGAGGCAGGTGGCAAAGCCCATACCCCAAAAGACTTGTTTCTTTTGAAGAAGCGATCGAAGCCAAGTTGGACCGCGGCCGTGTTCCAGCGTTTGTACCCGCGCACAAAACAGAGCTGCTTGAGTTAGCAATCTCGTTTGAATCTGAGTAAAAGACCCACCTTGATAGATAAAGACAAATACCCCAAGGAAACTGCAACTCCTGCTGATCCCCAGCAATGCCTTCCCCAGCATTCCCACCGGGTTCTTTCTCATCGAATGTCTCCTCAACACCAACATCGGTATCAGATGCAGTGCCGAGTACATGGGCAGCATGAATCGGAATACGGAAAAGAAGCGGGCGAGGTTTGTGGATGTGCAGTCGGAGCGCCAGGGATGGATCATTGCGCAGGGAGCTGCGTTGGGTTGATGGCCGGAGCGAATGGAAGATAGATAGTCGGTGAGTCTGATCCGGTTCTCGGGGGTAATGCCCTGTTGATTGTGAGATTTGATCCAGAAGATGAGAGAGGTGACAAACCTTGAAATTCAGGGCCTGTTGGATCATGTCTTCGCCGACGAAGCCTTGCCGAACTTGTGTACGATTAGCAGTGATGGCAAACTGAGGGACTCTTGACGCTGATCGGATCCTGTATCATGGGTCAGACGAATTTCGCCAATTTGAGGGATGACTTGCCAGTTGTTGTACTCTTTCGGTATCGTCTCTGGTGACATGAGGAAGGCAAACATGATCTGTCCGCAGCAGGCACCGAAGAGGAGGACATCACCATGAGGGATGTGTATTCCAAGACGGGGGGTGTATTGGTTGTATGCCGCCTGGAGTCCTCTTACAAACATTCTACACAGTGATTAGTCTGAGCATTCGTAGGCAGAATATTACAACTTACTGCTGCGAGACACCAGTACGCCGCCCCTTGGTCTCCCACAACAACGCCAAGCTTCCGACAGCTCCCGCGACCGCCGCTTGCCATCTTCTCTCACCTTCACTCCCTTCCCTCTCAGGCGGTCCAAAGCTCACCTCCCTCCACATACCGTATCTAAATCGCTTCTTGATATAGCTCCATGGCGGAGCGAGCCTCAAGAGATGCAGGGTGTATGTGTAGAGAAAGGTGAAGGAGCCGAGCATGCCACCGAAGCGCCAAGAGTCGGGAGAGAAGATTGTGCGGAGCAAAAGGAGGGGAGTGAGCCGAGGGTGGACTCGGCGGAGAAGACGAAAGAACAACAGAAGGACATTGACTCCAGATCGGACGGAAAAGGCGAGGATGAATGATCCTGGAATATAACGTCAGCACTTTCCATATTGGTCGGTTGGCACGTACGAAGCCCGCGCTTGAGAGCTAGTAGAGCTGCACGCTCTGTATCCTGAGGCAGAAGCGGCCTTTCGCTCGCGTCCCTCCATACAAGCTTTCTTCCTGCGCGAGAGACTTCGGTGATGAGTCTAGTCCGTTCTTCGTGGCTTGCTGACAAGATGGCGAGTTGATCCAACGACGCCAGAGAGAGTGTTCGGCGAATCTGGTCGGCACTGCCTTTGGTCAGCATTTACAACGTGATTTTATACAACGTACGTTTCAGAGAAATTCGGTGTCCCAGGCTCAGTCTTCAAGTAATCCCTCTGGTCCCTAGGAACGCCCTTCTTGCCCCTCATGTACAACCCTTCTTCCAACTCTTTCCCTGGAAACATAAACATCTCTTCGTCCTCTTCATGCGTCTCCTTCTCCTTTCCCTTTCCACTCACTACAGTACTTTCTACACGCACCTGCGTGAAACGAAGTATCTTCTTCTCTCTCCCGCTAGCACTACTATTAGACGAACTGCTTCCGATCTGGGCGGATGCCGGCAGAGCTGAAACTGTGCGGCGCAGTATTGATGATCTCGGTGGAGAGCTGTTTTGACTGCTGGATGAGCTCGAATTGCTGAAAGAGGGCGGGGATGACGTGAGGAGGGCTGCTGGAGATACGAGCACGTCGTCGCTTGGGATGATGAGAGGAGAGGAGAGGGGCGGGGGGGCTGTCTTTGGGCGAGGAGCTGGGGGCGGGCTGGGCCCTCTGGAGGAAGTCTGGCGGTCCATGGGATACAGCTGCTGAAGAAGGACAGAATGATAGAGGAGATAGAAATTAGGACAAGCTCGGCTCACCGTACCCGCAACGAGATCTCGCGTTCCTTTCCCCATCATTTCGGAATTACGTAACGCGGGGTCGGCTGCCGGGGTGCCTGGCTGATGGCACGACGAGCGTGTTTTTGGAGACGCATCTCGTCGAAAAATAATAAATATCCTGTGTCTTGACCATCCATCTGCTCTTTAAGTCTGTTGTAAAGAATCCATCATGGTGTCCACCCGCAGGCAGTCCAGGGCGAGGACAGGCGTCGAGGAGGATCCAAACAGGGTCATCGCCGTCGTCACTGGCGCAAACAGGCAAGTCTATCTCGGGTCCCCTGGGTACATCCACTGACCTAGGCTCTCAAACCTCTATTCACTTGGATGTGATACACGGTCAAATCAAACAGTGGCTATGGCTTTGGTATCTGCCAGGAACTTCTCACAGAACTCTCTCTTCCCTCTTCCGTGCCCATGCGCGCTTCAACGCCCCAACAGAGCGCTCTCGCTCCCTCTCTCCAACACCTTCTACAATCCCCCAAGTCTTCCGAGCCCACCAAGTCATCGCCCCCTAACACTACCCTCACCATCATTCTCGCCTGCCGCTCAGAGACAAAAGCACTCGAAGCTCGAGACCGTCTCATCTTCGGGCACTTGGAAGAGCTCGCAAAGAGAAAGAAGGAGGGCAAGGTCGGGGAGAAGCCGGGATGGAGGGAGGGACTGCGGATAGAATGGGAGGGCCTTGATCTGGATAGCCCGGGTGGGAAGTATGGCGCGTTGGCATTCTGCGAAAAGCTCGGTGAAAAGTAAGGCTTCTCTCACCCTTGCGCCAGTGCCTGCCATCTTGACTGACTTGATCAAGATACCCCCATATCACTACGCTGTATCTGAATGCCGGTATGGGAGCTTTCGCAGGTCTCTCCTACTACAAGTTTATCAAGCAGATCTGTTTGGAAGGCATGCCCGTCGCGTTGAGCCAGCCCGACTACAACGAGGAGATTCAAGGAGCAACGACCAAAGATGGAGAGAGAGGGTTGGTCTGGGCAACGAATGTTTTGGCTCCTTACATCATGGTATGTGCTTGAGATCTGTGCATGGAGTATTGCTAATGGAATGTACAGGTCAAAGAACTCATCCCTCTCCTTCGCCGCTCTCCCGTCGATCTCCCCTTTTCTCCAAGGGTCATTTATACCTCTTCCGGCACAGCGTGGTACTCCAAACTGGCCAAATATCCGCTGGACGATTACATGCTCTTGGACTATCCCAGCACGTACGGTGCGAGCAAATATATGGGCGACCTGGCCATGGCAGCGCTCGACAAAGAGTATGGAGAGGTAGAGTCTGAAGGTGATGCGGGTTCAACGACGAAGGGGAGAGGAGAGGAGAACGTGAGAGAGGTCAGGGTGTTGACAGTGGATCCGGGGTGTGTCGCTACCAACTTTTTCGCGGCCGGACTGGGCACCATCATGTGGTGGGTCAAGATCAAGATGTTCTTCAACTGGTGTCTATTCTACTTTGTACGTCCCCTTTTCGAACAAGTGATATAAAAGCTGAACTACCACAGGCCCGTCTGATCGGCTCCCCTTACCACCCAGTCTACGCTTCCGAAGGCGCGCTACCCATGCTCTACACCGCCCTGATCCCTGCCCTCTACCTCCTCCCCCCATCTCCGCCTGCGCCCGCGCAGAAATACAAGGTCATCTCGACAAGGTGGGGAAAGACCAAGGTGGGGTATGGAGAAGTTGACCAGTGGGAGAGGGCGGAAGAGGAAGGGCTGGGAAGGGGAGTGGTAGAGAGGTGTGAGGTTGTCAGGAGAGAGTGGAGGCGGAGGGAGGGGTTGGAGTGAATTCGATATTTGTTGTCAGAGCATCATGGTGCATTATGTATGGTTGGGCTCATCCAATACTGCCACTGCTGACCATTGGCTGTCTAATGCTTACTACGGACGCGTCTTGCCAGACCATGAGATGGGGCAAATGAAAATTGGGGTTATCTAGTCTCATTGATCATAGTGTTTCATGGGAAGACTAGCAGAGCGGGGAGAGGTCTGATCAATCAGTCTATGTAGCGGTGGGGGTGAGTCACACGCCTTGCAACATATGTAACCAAGGGAGACAGGAGTCTACTGAGAATAGGTCGGAGGTCGAAGGGAAAAGGGTAGAGGGGCCCAGCGGGGGGCTGTTGCGAGGGGTGAAAGGGATGAGGTGATCAAAGGATTCGGTCCGAATGAAGAAGGCGAGCCGGCCATGCACCTGCTCGAGTGGCCAGTAGAGTATACGTGCATGCCTGGCGAGGGCGCGGACGTAGATGGGAGCAGAGATGGGCTGGCGCGATGAGGAGGGTTGGATGAGAGGGATAATGGAGTGAAGCATGAATGGCGCTAAACCCGGTGGATGCCGATGCGCGCTTTTGAGAAAGGAAGAGTAGCCGGATGTCGGAAACTGTCTCCGCTCATCTTCTCTATCATTTCCCATTCCTCTATCCATCCGCCATGGCCAGCATAGAAGACCTCATCGCCACCCTCAATGGCGTCCACGCAGGCAAACAGGGCAACGATATCAGAGAGCTCCACGTAAGTCCCATCTCCATTCCCATCTCCCTCCCACTCACACTCCTCAGGCCAAGCTGTCGCAGACCATAAATCACCCCATTCAACCCCCCATCTACCGCCCAGTACCCCCCTCCACGTCCATCTCCAACTCTATTGCCTCCACGGGGATGCCCCCGCCAGCCCCCGCTTCGTCCTGGAATACGCCACCGCCGAACACGGCCTTCTTTCTCTCGGGCTCGCCTTTGGGCGGCGTCAATGGGGAGGGGGGCTTTCATCCCACAGGTGGGGGAATGGGCGCCAATGGCGCCAATGGCGGGTTCGGGTTTGGGGATAGGGAAGAGAATGTAGGCGGAGCGGGAGGGGCTTGGCCATCGGTCCCTTTGCCCAATCGCGGGTTTGCGCCACAACCAGCCTACCCTTCCGACTCTCAATACCAATACCCCTCAAATCCGTATCCCACGGGTGAACCTTTAAATCACAGTAATGGGCCTGGTGCTGGTGGTAGTGGAGCCACGGATGTAGGCGCCGGAGGACAACAAGGAGCGATGGAGGAGGGGAGGCCTTATCATGCTGCCGTCTTGCCAGTCAAGGCGAGCCCGAAGGATACTGGTGGATTCACCGAAGACGCTTTCAAGCCGCTATGGGAGAGTTCGGGGAGAGATCAGTGGGGAGGATTCAGGCAGGACCGGTAGCCCTCGCGTCGTCTTTTGATTGTAGATGGTGTGCCTCCTGCGAAGTGCCTCCTGCGAAAGGGGGCAGGTGTTTTTATCATACTTTTCTCTAATTTTGGGTTCTATCAAGAACATTTTTTTTTATACATAGAAGCTTTCTCCCACACAATCGTTGTCTACATCATAACTCATAGATTCTCGTCTCGCCACCACTGTCTTAGTATTACTCTTTATATACGCGCTGCTCTCGCCCTTACTTTTTGCGATCCTCTTGCTGATCCAAAGTGTCTGCCAGAACTGTTTGTAACTCTCCTCAATGTAACCGCATAGATGGCGTACTGCAGTACTCGAACAGGATATGTGGAGCCGCATGTGTCTTGTGATTTCTGCATGACAGTGTACCCTATATGATACAGTCCGTCATGTCTTGATAGATCGCGTCTAGCCCTTCTTTGGCTGTCACACAGCACTCTGACGCACACCCGCCAGCTTGTCTGCCGCCTGAAACCATTGATTAGCTTGCTTCTCAGGTATACGGCGCGTGAGCGCGTGGGAAAGTTGGTGACGTACCCCGCGAATGTATGGCAGCGACAAGACTGGTCCGATCACTGGTGCTTGACGGAGGGCTTGGAGGATGACGGGGAAGAAGGAGCTGTGGGAACATGGTCAGTCTGACGCCGCAATGTCTTTCGCATAGTCAAGGGCGGGGGGAAGCTTACCCAAAGAGCCCCACGAATCCAACGAATTCGATGACGATCCCAAAGATCGGTCTCTTGGCAAACACAAGTATTCTATACCCTCGTTAGCGAACTGCTCATATCGGCTTTCCAAACACAGATGTGTCGGCGCGACTTGCATTCCGCCAAAGAAACACAGAGTCCCTCTCCACTTTTCACGCCTGGAGAAAAAGTAGAATGTTTTGGTTGGACCGATGATGAGCGGCAGTCCTGAGAGGAAGAGGATCTATAGTCCAAAAGTTAGTTTTGGGCATTGAGGATGGCTGATAGGACGCGTTGGGAATGAGGGACTGACGTTTCCGAGGGCGAGGAAGGGGCCGTCAAAGAAGAGGATTATTCCTAGTAGATACAAGTCAGTTGGGCAGGTCAAACAGTCATGATGCGACTTGCCGAGGAACTGGAAGAAGATGCCGAACGCCACGAGGGCAATACCAATTTCTGCAGGTCGCACTCATGAGCATGCTACCCCCTTGTTCCTCCCTATGGCTATCCAGCTCACTTTGGGAGTCGCTCAGCCACATGCTTTCTGATACCTGGGTTGTTGGCAGATAGGGAAAAGAGCAGCAAGTCAACAAGTCGCGCTGGATGCAAGAGAAGCGCGTGGGCGGAGCTGGCCGCCGTGTGACGAAAGAGATTTCTTCTGGCGATTGCCACCCGAATCTGAAATATTCCACAGCGCATCTACTTTTCTCTTTTGCATCTACAACTCGCACAAAACATCATGCCCGACCTCAACGAACTCCTCAAATGGTCCATCGCCAACTCGACAAACCCCGAAGCTGCCCAGGAGGCCGCCAGCGAACAGGCAGAGCAACTGCAGCTCCGCTTCAACCCCGTCTCTACCCACTCTGGCAACTCTGCTCTTCATCCCAATGACCGTGCTCCTGCCCCCGTTCCCGACCTCTCCCCCGCCTCTACACCGGGCCCAGGAACACCGAAAGACGGTGAGCCTCTGCCTCTGCCGAGCGGGGCAAAGAGGGAGGATTTGACAACGGAGATGTTGGATCTGATCATGGGCAAGAGCGACAGTATCACGATGAAGGAAAAGATTGCGTATGCTTCGAATGAGGAGAACCCTGTGGAGGAGAGGGTGGAGGCGCTGGACGACTTTGAGATGGTGCGTTTCTTTCTGCTTGTATCGCTCAATGTTGTGCTGACGAGTGGTTCAGCTCATCGAGTTGATTGATAATGCCAACAATATGCCCATCTTGAAGCTCTGGCAGCCTCTTCTTGCGCTGTTGGCGTCTCCCCACCCCGAGATTGTGGCGCACACTTGCTGGATCATTGGTACCGCTGTCCAAAACAACCTCAAAGCCCAGGCTGCTGTAAGTTTATACTTTAGAATTGTGGCCCAAATTGACATGGATGCAGCTGTACATCTTTGACGCTCTACCACAAATCCTCAACACTCTTTACCCCTCTACCGCTCCCCAAACTCCTGCCGTGCGCGCCAAAGCCACCTACGCCCTGTCCTCTGCGCTCAAGCACTGGCCCCTCGCCTCTCCCGCCCTCGCTGCTTCTCAAGGCTACGCTGTGCTCAAGAAGGGTGTCCAGGATGAGGAGGCGGTGGTGAGGAGAAAGATGGCATTCTTGATAGGCACTTTGGTCATGCAGAGTGGAGAAAAGTACGAGGGCGAGATTCCTGGGGAAGTTGTCAACCTCCTGGAGGCCAACATGAAGGAGACGGAGAAGAATGGGCCTAATGAGACGCTTCTCCAGGGTTTGAAGAGGGAGGGCGTCTTGTCGGCTTTGCTCGAGGGCTTGAAGAGCTCTACAGAGGATGTAGAGTACGAGGAGAATGCTGTGAGGGCGTTGGTGCGAGCGGCCGAGAAGGACGGTCTGACGGCAGAGGAGAAGGCGGCGTTGCAGAGTATCTGGGTCGGATGGGGTGCCAAGGGCCAGGAGGAGCGGGGACTGGATGGTCAGGACGGGCAGGAGATGAGCGCCGTGTTGAGTGCATAGTTGCATGTAGAAGCGATAGAAATGGCATTGCATATGATTGTTGTTAGTGGTCATAAGATTCTGAGATGCGGGTGCCTGAGTCTGCGTCGCGACCGCCGCCGACGGGTTGCGAGTGCGCCGTGTCGTTATGAGAGCACCGGACACGCTCTCCAGCATCTCCCTCTTCTTGCACCCAGCTCATACTCAGGTGACCGCCGGCGATAACAACCCACCTTTCACAACGCCTGCAGTGGCTACCAAGCAAGTGTCTCTATACAACCGGCCGACCTTCGGCGAGATACCTGTAAGTCCATTGGCCATATCAGATCCTTCTTTCGTTGCTTCTGTCCGACCTTGCGCCCGAGGCAGAGCTCCTTATCAGTCTTGCGTCGATCCTTGGGACTCCGACGGACATATTGTGAGTCACCGCGTAGGCAATGCCGGAGGACAATGGAAGACGATTTGTTTACAAATCAAACCCCCTTCATGATGTCTTGCCTATATCCTTCTGGCCGGGTGCCTTCCCACGACGCCCAATGGACGGCATTCTTGCGTGAGAACTGCATGACGAGACCCCTTTCATGACAGTGTTCTACACAATTGCAGAGTTGAGCCTCTCCTTTGCTCTCTCGCACCCCGGCCATGACCCGCCACCTCGGGTCTTGCCTCTTTGGGCGACCGACAATGAGTTACAGCATTTCGAGTGTCATGTAATGACCGGAGTGTGCAGGGGCGACAATGGAGTCCGATTACTTTCGCTGTTGGGTCTCATACCTGGCCCTGCTCTGCTTGGCCTCTGGGCAGCAGAGAACTGCCCTTAATACCCTCCTTCTGGTCTCTATATTTCCCAACTGCGCTCCACCGTTTCCTATTTTCACACTTGCCCCCGCCTTTGCTGTCAAATCGATTTATTTTTCGCTGGAAAGGCTCATGGAAGCGATCAAGCTCCACCTCACGACATCTGCACACACCAAGGAAACACGCGCAAGCTGACCATGGCTCCCCCTGACTCAGGCAACCCTCCTTCTGACCTCGCTTCACCCTTCCCCTTCCGCATCCCCCATCTCCCTCACCCGGACAGGCCCCGCCTCCCCAGGCCGTCGGTCGACACCACCAACCTCCACTCCCATCTGCCAGTGCCCCTCCACTCTACCTACAATCATCGTTCCTCCCACTCCTCCTCGCCGCAATCATCCTGGGACTCGCACAAGCGCCCGCACAGTGCTGTAGTGCGTATCCCCCAGCAGCGCGATAGCAGGAAGCGCTTCAGGTCCGTATCGTGTTTGCCGACCATACCAAGCGCACCAGACGAAAAACCAATGTCTTACCAGTGGCAGAACAACAACGTGGGTATACATTCCACACTTGACTGGCTTGATGGCTAATGTGACGCAGTATGGGACCGAGGCGGTCGACTTTTCGCCAGAGCAGCTGAATCAGCGGGACGAAAAGAAGCAGTCCGAGTACCCGAGTGGCCTGGGCATGCTCGACCTCTCTGGCGTCTTTTCCAACAACAACTCGGACTTTGTCTCAAATGGCAGCAGCAATAATACCGGCACGAATCGCACCGGCAGCTTTGCAGAGATGCCGCCTCCGTCATACAACTATCGCCCGTCCCTGGCTCTAGATACGAGTGGTGGGTATATGAACACGCAATCTCAGTCGCCATACTCGGCTCCCCCAACAGGGCTTGGTATCGACCGGGGGCCAAGTCAGGAGAGTAGCTCCCTGGCATCGCCGGTCAACTATCAGGCGCCCAGTATACCTTACGTCCCTCAGTATGGTTTTATCCCGCAATCGATGGATTATGGGTCATCTCAGAGCTCAAACGACGTTCCTCCTCCCCAACCCCATCACGGTCTCGACGTCTTTTCCCAAAGCATGCTCCCAAGCTTCTACTATCCCACGCCTGTCTCTGAGCATGGTGCTCCTGAAAACGCCTTGCATCATCCTGTACCGCAACCACTCCCTCAGACGCAGGGCCTACCTCATATCGGCACCATCTCTCCCTCTCAACTTGGGACGCATCAGCCACTGAAGCCGACAAAAAGCTTTAGCGATCTGATGATGGGTAGCCGGGCGAGCTCGTCATCGAGTCTGTGTTCGCAGGATGTGCCGGATAGCGGAAGTGGGTGGGGAGGGGGAAGCGTGCTGGACGACTGGGCAAGGCCCCTGAGTAGAGCCTTGCCACCGCCAGCGGCTAGTTCTAACGGGCCAACTGCCAAGGCGGACCAGGCGTATCCCCCTGCCAACACTACAGGCAAGCGGTCGTCCTTTAGCGCCTCGCCTCTGCGGCATTCGTCCTTTTCTCCAACTTCTGTCGGGAGCGGTGATAACGACTCGGTTATCAGACAATACGTCCGTTCGTCTAATCGTCTTGGAATGGGTGAAAGACGAATCATCGTCATGAGCCCCAAAGTGGGGCAGAAAAGTTATGGTACAGAGAAACGATTCCTTTGCCCGCATCCGCAGGCGATGCTCGTTGGCTCTGGCTGGTGGACCAGGTCTCCAGATGGCTCGGCGGTCTCTCCTTTCCAACCGCCTCGTATCAATATCAGTCTCACGGCCGAGATACCAGTCAAGGACGCCGCTATCAGCTGGACAAATCTGGACGGCCTCAATATCGACGAAAAGATCAATACAAACAGCATGGGGCCGGATGATAGACCGTTTTTGGGATGTGTGGCGGGAAAGAATTTGCATATAAGTGATCAAGATTCAAAGAGGAAGGATGTAAGAGCGCTGGTCACGGTGAAAGCACCGATCAGTCGATTCGGGGCCAATGGGTGGGGCCAGAAGGGGGGCAAGGAAGGGGCAGGGGAAAATGTCATTGGAGTTTTTGAGAGTAAAGATATCAAGATCATTAGCAAGCCGAGTAAAAAAAGGTCTACGGCGAAAAGCAGCGAATGTGAGTCTATTCCTGGGAGCTTGCCAGCCGCTGACCATGCGCTAGTCATCATTAACCACGGTACAACTATCGCCTTGTTCAACCGAATCAAATCACAGACTACCTCCACCCGCTACCTCTCCGTCACTCCCGACTTTACTTGCATGCCCGGATCTGACGGCCGACCAGTCCCTGGCGCGAAACCACCCTCGCGCTCGCACGCCCATGACGGCGTTCCAGGTTTCACGGTGGACAGTGTCATCTGGGAGTCGTGGATCATCTGGCTCGTCGACCCTTCCTTGCCATCAGGACCTAGTGGAAGACGGCCTCCGAACCCAGGGTGGCCGAGTCCGCCCGCAAACACCATTCCGACCACCATCTTGCACCCTGCTATCCGATACAACTCGACTGTAGTGCTGCAGTCTTTGCAAACGGGAGCCATATCTCCGACTCTGGTGATCCGACGTATAGAGTCGGATGCAGATGCGGTAGGCATGGACGGTATCCATCAGGATGGGCATGCGGTTTTCCCGGCTGGGGAGCTTGGTAGTGATCTCGTGTCGCAACTGCAAAAAGTTGCTTTTGAGATATATGATCCCTCCGCGTCGGAAAGGTTCCAGAGGGACTCCAAATATGGAGGACAGTGGCTGTCCTGCGTGCTCGACTCTGTCAAGCAGCATAATGTCAAAGCTGAAAGACGGTGGGCCACCGTCCCCGTCACGGCTGCGAGCAAGAATGGTTCCAAAGCCAGCAGTGTTCCCAACACTCCTCAACAACGCTTCGGAGTCCTTCCCATGACACCTCACACCAACAATAGCGTCAAGCTTCCCTCTACACCCTCAAGTCCCGTGAGCTCTTCATCCTCGCTCGACTACTTTGGCCATCAAGCCCAAAGATCATTGGGACATGCACACCCTCTGATGTCTCCCGGGAGTGGAGAGGTGCCTTTGCCTTCTACGGATGGCGGGCCTGTTAGGAGACAGAGGACAGCGTCTGTGGGGAAGGGGCCCTTGGCGAGGCCGATGCATAGGAAGAGGCCGTCGGTGGATTCCGCAGGATCAGGTTCTTACGAGTACCTGCCGACGATGGCCAAGGCCATGAGTGCGCAAGAGGATCATTCACCAAGGATGTTTTGGACGATGCCTGTGGGAGACAATGCTGTTTGGTGGGTCCCTTTCATGCTCGTATTCTGTCACTGACATCCGTTCGCAGGAGTATCATCGGCGTGGAACAAGCGTCATACACATTCTACACACCGCCAATGACCTCTTACGAAAACTTTGAACCCGTCGCACCCTTCCCTGCGGCTCATCGACTGTTACCGTCCAACCTCAGCGCCGAGACGCCGAAAGAGTATGCGCATCACTACACCTCCGTTTCCAACAGTCCCCTCGTCACCATGTAAATCAAGCTCAAGAATGTAACGCAAGAATCAAGGGCTAATGTCATTCAAAACTCGTAGATATGGAAAGAATTTCGCCAAGAACAAGGGCGGGGGTGCAAAGCATCTGGTGTATTATGGCGAAGTCCCCTCAACTCATACCGAAGTTCGATGGTACGTTGTCCGTGTTGTTCAAACACCCGACGCTGACGAGCATTTCCAGCTCGGAAGTCATGGCAGCAGCCGAGCCGCAGGTTGCATCCGACCGCAAGACACCCGTGTTCCTCGTTCGAGAGGATGGACTGGTCATCGTTCCCACGACTCTGACATACCCAGTCTAGCTTAAAGGGTCTTTTGTCTTGTTCCTTTCTTTCATTCTTCCGAGGGTTTCCATTTTTTCCGGTTCCTTTCTTCTTATGAGCGCAGGGGCGCAAGATAGATCTGTACTTGTACATTCGGGGTCTTATAGGGCCATTCATCACGATATCGCGCGCGGTCCCGAGTATTGTATGTACAGTATCTCAAGTAATTCGGGCGCCGCGTGTAGTGTCATGTTCCTACTTGTCAGCGACTTTGAAGCAATCTATGGACAAGCAATTATACCATGTCCTACGAAGAACCTTCAAAGTGCAATGGCTCTACATACGCTATCGTGACGCATCGCTGTGTCTATAAGAGTGATCCATGGCTTCAACAGCGAAATCATGGGTGGATATCCAAATACGTTATGCATAACCTGTTCAATGAATGAAGTATAGAAAAGCATAGCAGGAGTCGTGATAGTGTTGATCAAAGAAATTGTAGCTACACAGGGGTCCACATCTAGAATCTATCTATGTACATGATGCCGGCCAAAGGCAGGGGACAATGCAATGTCCGCGAGTGAGAGAAGGTATTGAGGATGAAATGCTTAGAAGGAGAAGATACCAGCTCCTCTTCTCCTACCACCACCGAAGGGATGGCACATAGCAGCGCTGACGAAAAGACCGACACTAGAGTCGTCATCAGCAGGCCATACATTACGGAAAGGACTGAACTCACGTCAACCCGATAGCGACAGCTACAAGTTGCTCGGCCACAGAGAATCCATCACTGTAGGCGGTACTGGAGCCGCTGGAAGACTCGGAGGCAAAGTTGAAGATACCACCGTTGGAAAGACCAGACGGCAGTTGGATGAGGATACCGGGGACAGTGACAGGGAACGACGAACCATTGGAGAAACGGCCGTAGATGCTTCCCAATGTACCGACAACGAAACTGCCAATGGCCGAGGTCAAATCGGATCGGCCACTGAAAGCGAAGGACGCAAAGTGGTTACTGGTCCAGCCAGCACACGAGATCAAGACCATGACAGGCTAGAGAATGGTCAGGACAAGCATTGGACTGAGCCAGAAATGACTCACGAACTCCTTGGCCCACAGGGGTTGCTGATTTCTGAGGGAAAGACCAGCCGAGAATCCAGGAGCACAAAGGAAATCTATTTTGTGAATCAGCATGTACCTATTTTCCGCCGCATAGATACTTACACCAATAAGCGGAAGGCGTGACCTGATACCAGGCGTGATGTGCGTGCGTGTTGCCACATGTGTAGTCGCTAGCATTGAGCACCTAGAGCCGAACCATGAGCGTCCCATACTATTGCCTTTGCAAGTACTTACATCCTGCGATGTGATCTTGGAATACAGCACAGCACCCATCGAGATACCGAAACCCAAGAACAGCGAGTAGATGACACTGTATCCAATTCGCACGGCACCGGCTGTGATGTTCCTGGAGGCCAACTCCAAAGCACCAGACAAGACGATGTAGCCCGGCAAGATCAGTACGACACCACCACTGACTAGCGCAGTGTAACAGAACACTCCACTCGACGCCAGAGCAGCTGATATGAACGAGATAACGGTGGCGATGGTGATTTCAAAGACGTTGGAGAACATGTCGTTTCGGGCCGCGAGCATCTGAACACCGACAAGGAGGACACCGAGTGGGATAGACATGAGGGCGTCGACGAAAGAGCTGTGGCGTGGTTAGATTACATGCTGCACGTGAGCCAAGATGCTTACCCGTAGAAAGCCATGACACAAATGAAGGCAGAACAAAGACCACCAATGATCAGAGTCTGCCACCAAGTGTAGTACACGGGGGAAGTCATGAGGACATCGAGATCTTTGCTAGCCTGCTCGACAGACATCTTGTCATGTACGACGTTCCAGTAGAGGTGATGAGTAGCTTGAAGTTTGCCCAAGTCGAGACCGGTGGTCTGCTTCAAGAACTTGGTCTCGGAGGTGTGGGTAGCATCGTCACCGAAAGAGACCAACATGGTACCTGGAAGGTAGACGACTTGACAGTTGAGTTCAAGGACCTTGGCCGTGGCTTGGATCTGAGTCTCGAGACGATGAGAAGGTGAACCGAACCTAGAAAAGATCAGCAATGATCGTCGTAAGATGGATTGATACTCACATCATCAAAGCACGAGCGAGCTTGAGCAAGAACTGCTGCCTGGACAGAATAGCGGCCACGTGTTGGATGATCTACCCTTTGTCAGCACGGGCTCCTTGATGCACACTCAAGGACATACGAAGATTTCTTGCTTCTTCCTCGCGTCCCTAGCCTTCTTCCTCTTCTTCTTCTCTGCCTCCCACTCCTTCCTCTTCCTTTCCTCCTCGGTCAATGGTCGACTAAAGTAATCATGACCGCCCTTCTCATCAGGGGTCAAGCCACCCAAAGGCGACTTGCCGCCCAGCAACCACTTGTCTGCGCTCTTGATAGCCTTGCCGCCACCCTTGACACCGCCCTTTACAGCGGCAACAGGAAGGTGCGCGAGTTGGTCAAGGTGCAGACCAGACTTTGGGCGCTTCTTCTTGAGCGACACGGCACTTTCGTTGCCCTGGCGCATACCCATAATGTCGTCGCTCGACACAGCCTTCTTGTGCCCCAAGTTGTTGCCCTGTTCGGTGTTGTTTTCTCTGAGAGAATCTCCGTCGCGAGAGGCAGAAGTATGAACAGAAGCGGGACGTGAACCGGCTCTCGAGCTAGGTCGAGAAGGTGGACGCCACGGGCCCTTTGGCACGGTGTTAGCGTCAGGCAAAGAGTATCTGCTAAGCTGGTAGCCCGGTCGCTTCGCAGCTGGCGCCAAAGTAGAAGCCGCTGGTGTGGCAGCGCCAGACAAGTTTTGAGTGTTCTGAATGAGGGCACCAAACACTCCTGCACCGTTACGCGCAGCGTCGGGACGAGTGTACTGGATTTGGTCCTTGGCTCGCTTGAAGAAACCTCTGAAACCAGGAGAAGCCGGGGTGCCGTGGATATAGTCGTCGTCCTCACCGCTCATGGGTGAAGTGGGCGAAGTAGGAGACATGGGCTGCTCGATGCCGGCCGCGACATTGGCGGGATGAGACTCGTCGTGGATCTGGACTTCCTGAGGACCTTCTTCTTCCGCGGTGGATCGCCTTGTAATGTTCCTCCAGTCATGCCTGCCTTGGTTGGACCTGCGGTCGTCTTCAGACAGGTCATCATCTGACCCTCGACGAGAGCTGGCGGCGGACGTGTTGCCAGACTGGCCACCACTGCCTGGCTGTTGTCCATAAAGCGCAAGAAGGGATGAGAGTACCGAGGTTCCTTGGGGGACTCCGCTCATACCCAACCCTGCGGTTGAAGGACGCCTGGGCTCGGGATATCTCGAAGCGAACGCATCTTGCGAAGCCCTTCCCTCTTCACCTTGCTTTTCCGCATCCCCTCCCTCCCTTCGCTCGTCAAGATGACTGCCCAGCGCGGCCTTCACACCACCTGCACCCCTCACTCGCCTTCTCAAAACACCCCACTTGCCGGTATGCGCTCGCACCAGATCCCGAGCCGCGTCTGTCTCACCGGGCTTGGCCGACTGTTGGGGGATGCTGGGGAGACCGTCAGTCTCTCCTGGGGCAATGTATTGCGCATGGGAGAGATGCTCGCGCATGCCATTATCGAGCAGGTTATTTTCGTAGGCCGTCTCATCACTCCCCTCTCTCTCTATCTCTGGACGCTCAGGAGGATCGATGTCGGTACGGTAATCGTAATCTTCTTCGTCGTGATGAGTAAGTGTATCACTCGCACTGCTCTGCCTGCTGAGCTGACTGCCGGGTCTACCACGGCGCGAGGCAGCAAGGCCACTAACACCAGATCGGTGGCGCTCAAGCGCATCATGGAACGAGTCGATATTGGTCGAGTCTAGTGTCTGCGGGTCTTCTGCCTGGGGAGAGGGGTTGTTCGGGTCGGTCGGCATTTGAACAACGTGGGAGTCGGAGGTCCATTGCACACGTCGTGGTGTCTTCGCTACAGCAGGGGGAGGCGGCTGCAAACCCCCGAAAGAAGGCAGTGGGGAGGCGGCACCAGTCCCGGGAGAGGTGCGGAGACGAGTGGGAGAGTCTGAGCCACTAGAGGTGCGGACAGGACTGCCCTGCTCGCTGTGATCCGCAGACTCAACTTGGAGCGTGGGAAGATTAGGATTTGTGGGCGGCTGGAAGGGATTGTCGGGAATGGACATGGTGCGGTATTTGGATATGGCTAGCAGAGAGTCAGACCGATACTATATAGCTGGAGACTCTCACTCACGTCAATGCCAGATAAGAGATTATAGCACGTGCACTGCAGAGTGTACACTCGGAGCACGGAAGAAGGCGTGAATGAGCGGAGCTGATCGTCCAAGTCGTGAGGGTAGATATGGACACGAAGAGTGTGCAGTGGATAGATTGACTGAAGAGATATGGATGTGATCAGCGCTTTCTCTCCAACGCAGGCGAGATTACTGACAACCAAGAATGCTCAGAGGCTACAGCCTTTTACCGGGACTACGCGCTACGGGATTTCTTTGGCGGGTCTCGACTCTGCGCTGTGATCAAAGTTTCCGAGGAGACTCCAGGAGATCCAGGCAAGGGAGAATGGAGGCGTAGGCGGGGCGTCTAGGCTGCGAGGTGACGCTCGAACGCGTACAGCTTGTTTCGAATCCTTTCAGGCGGCAAGTGGAGTGCCGTAAGCTAGTGAATGAGCGTGTGGGGCGGGGCTGGGGCGGGTCAGCTCTGGGTTGCGCGGTGCACAGAAGGGGCCAGGCGGGGCAGTTGGAAAAGAACAGACAGACGTGAAAAGAGATAGAAATAAAAAAGACAAAAGCAGTACAGAGAGAGGTGCACGCACTTGGTCCAGGCTCTGGGACGCGTTCCTGCGATGCTTGTTGTTGTGACAGGGCAGTTCCGTAAGCGTGGCTGGGGCTGTGGCTGGGGGTGGGAGGGGTGTATGCAGTGTATAGAGCAGAGGGAGAATATATAGATGCATGGGGGGACATTACGGCTGGCTCTTGGCCCAGGTGGAGCGAAATGGCGCGTGACAGAGGGCGACGCTTTACGCTGCTGTGCTGCAAAACTGCAAACAAGACATGCAACTCTATACGACCCTGCCCTCCTCGGCTATTTGCTGGCTCACCGTCCACGCCATCGGCACAGCCAGGGGAGAGGGGAGCAATCCAGTCCAAATTGCATGCGTGTGCATGCGCAAAATGCGCATGAATGCATTAGTGGGGCGGTTTGTACCCTCCAATTCCAATCGAACATTCCCTGAACGGCCCCCGATGACAAGTCGGGCCCAGCTTGTTCGGGGTATGCCCTCGAGCACCTCGCCTCGATACTACACTTGTGCTCGCCTGGGGCTGTGGGCAGAGGACTGATGGCCCCAAGAAATGTACGATACCCCAACGAGGGCTCTCGTACCCTTGACGTATGGGCAGCCCTCCTGAAGCACAGCTACAGGCGGCTGATGTCTAAATCGTACAGTCCGCAACCCTCGGTACAACATGATGCTGCCATCATCTAGATATGGGGAAAGCTGGGGCAGACAAAGGGCAAATAGAGGACCCCCCTTCCGACGCCCGCGGAGAAAATTCCCTGAGCTGTCAACGTCATGGCGACAACCTTGCATTACCAAAGTTGAAAGACTCTTGACCTCGAGTTGGATTATGTACCGTATGTGGTCTCGACTCACGCCCACATCACGGCTCTCTTGACTATACATAGTACTGGTCACAGCCGGTGGTCTGCTTATGATATGTAAATACAGGATACAACATGTTTGTATGGGTCTGAACAATCAATCAATCACCTTCAGCCCGGCAAATGGCTCGATGCCAATAGCCTTGCGAACTTGGTCCAAAGGGTTGGCCTTTTTCTTCTTCTTCTCTCCATCGTTGACCATACCATTGCCTCCCTCTTCATGCTCTCCAATCTTGACTGCTTCAAATGACCCTTGAAGCTCATCGTCCTCATCCTCGACATCTTCATCCACCGCCTCCTCGCCAAGGAAAAATTTCATGAGCGCACCAGAGAAACCAGAGAAGAGCGTCACCCCTTCGACATTCGACTTGGCAGGCTTCGGCGTCCCCTTCTCCCGGGAAGCTAGGTTCCAGTAAACCAACTCTGGAATCTTATAACCCTCTTCCTTGAAACGCCGCCTCATCGTTTGATGTTCCGTCTCGCCATAGCTAGCCTCCCCAGCAATATCAAACTGCATGTCTGAAAAGACAAAGAGCTTCTTGACCATCTTTTCTGGTGCGAGTTTTTCCCTCATGGCGTTTTGGAGGATGAGCTCGTACGTCTTGGCGAATTGAGTAGACATGCCCCAGTTTGAGCGGTTCAGTTTCGCCGCGCGTTCGGCGAGGGGAAGGGTTGGGTCAATGTATTCAAACTTTGGGTCCTCGGAGAACGTAAAGAAGTGACCTTTCCATGGCGCTTCCGAAAGCTCTGAAAGAAGAAGAGTGAGGGCGATACAGGGGAGTATGGGTTGGGGAGCCTTGGCACTGCCCATGTTGTATTCTATTGAGCCCATAGAACCGGATACGTCGGCGATGGCGATGCAGTTTGAAAGATCACTGCTGGAGCTGGAACGAATGGATTCGACAAGTGTAGCCCACTGGAGGCCTGCAAGCTGCTTCAATATGACCGACTTGTTGTCTTTGGCGAGCACTAGAAGGAAAGTCAATATATGTCTGACAGGAGCCAAATCAAAGAAGACTGACCGTTGAGCAAAAGCTCATGGGGCATCATGCTAGCACCCGATATCGTACTCCGTCTGATCAATCGGTTAGTATGTTCATGTATGATAAACGGGAGGACTCACCCCGAGGCGACCTTCTCAATGTAGGCTCGGAAACCCTTAGGATCGTTGTCCGCGAAACTCTGAGCATTGCGACTCATGGCTCGCGATGGGACCTAAGCGACTATCAGCAATGGTCATCGGTATGGAGGGAGGTTATACCTTTGTGTAATCGATCTTCCAAGACCTCTTGGACATAGCAACCTCGGGCACCGCCAATGCCTCTCTCAATGGTGTCAATACCTCTTTTTGAAGCTTCTGCCTCGCCCAATGATTATCGAAACTGGGAAAGAGAAGAGCCGAAAGACCAGTTGCGATGTGAAGCGTCTTGTCTGCTGACTTGCCTGGCGTTGGAGCCCATTTGGCAGCAAAAGACAACTTGAGCAAGTGAGGAGAGTATCTGGTCTTTTCGGTTGGTGCTCGAAGCGCCTCTCTGTGCTGGCCAAGCAGCTGAAGGTCGGCCTTGAGATACTTGTGGAAGATGTGAGCGACCGTGATGTAAAGAGCTTGGAACTTTTCATCGTCCACCAAAGCTGATGTCAGACGTTCGGCGAGCAGGTAGTGCTTCTGGGTCACTGCAATTTGTCAGTCCACGCTCCAGTCATCGGCCCTGCGACTTACTATCAGGAGCTGTCAAGAGCTTGACCCGAAACTCTTTCTCGGCAGCGCCACTAGTACTGTCATCAGACTTTTCCAGCTTCTTGGCTTCCCCAGATATCCGTTTGAAGCCACTTCGATCGCGCTTCTCGGTCTTTTCTGCCTTGGCGCTCAGACGGGCCTTCTTGAAGGTATGCCCGGCTTTGGCAGGAGCGAGGCCTTCGTCGACGGCGTTGAGCAATTTGGTGTAGGAAGTGTCAAGCTGACCGTTGATATGGAGGACAAGCAAGTCAAGAAGACTGGCGAGACGAGTCAGTCATTCGTTCAAAGCTCAGGGGCAATACTCACTCATCGAATGTGCCATGGGGACGGCTGGAATACTCCACCGGTGGCTTGCCAAGGTCGACGTCTCCTTCATCATCCAATGCTACCACATTGCCCTTGTTCAGCTCCTCCTCTTCCGTCTTCTGACGCTTGGTGGAGTCTCGTTTCTCGTTGAGAGTGGGAGGACAAGTAGGATCGACGAGGAGGTGAAGGCTACAGAAGTGAGTACGGGTGCTGGGAGTCATGCAGGATGCTTACTTTTCAAGTAATGTCCGGGGGTGGTGCTCCCATACCCAGGCTACAGCGCGGAAGAAACCATCCTTGTACCCCTTGCCCTCATGGATAGACCGAGAGTGGAAAACAATCTTCAAAGTCCTAGCGGCAAAGTCAGCTCGTAGAACCAGCAGGAAGATCCATGACTACTCACGACAATGCATCATCCTTCCAAGCAGCCTTTAGGAGATTGAAAAGGTGTTCCGCCTCAACGCCGGGGGCAAGATCAAAGAAAAGGTCAACGAGCGGCGCATCCGTAGACTGGTGAGCAAGAGCACCCTTCTCCGTCCTAACGTCCCCAGCCGACTTCATGGCGTCGATGAACGGGTGCGATTGGGTATCCTCATTGAGTGTTTCCTTTTCCTGAGACTTGATGGGCTTGAGAGGGACCAATTCATCAAGTACCGCCTCTGGAGAAGCCTTCAGGCGTGCCAAGAAGGCGGGTGGCAAAGACCAGTCTCTGGACTGCTTCTTTGCGAGTTGCTGTCCTGCTTGACCAGAAGACATTGCGAGTGGTCTGCAGGTTTTGAGGGGAGAGTGCAAAGTAGAGAGACAATTTGCGAGATGATGAAAAAGGTCTTCATAAATAGGCGGATTTAGATGCCAGGCGCACGCATGACACGTGTCATGTATGGGTCGAAGTATCTGAACTTCTTTCCACTTCCCCCACTCCTGTATCTTCGGCTCCGAGTTGGTATTACCAGGGCGAGTTATCACTCTCGCATGTCTTTACCGCCAGCGACAGCTACGGGCGCTCCGGCTCCGCGCCGATCACTACCGGGCCAAACTCCATCGTCATCCTATCTATCGTCGCCTATACTCTTATTATTTGAGAGTACTCGACGACTTGTCGTGAAGGCGTCGCCCCCGATGCGCTCCACCAGGAGAAGCAGGTCTTTTCTCGTGACGTGCAAGAACTCCTTCATATCTTCTTCCTCCAGGGTCTTCTCTTCCACGCTCTTCCAGCCTTGTGTTTTGTACTTCCCCCGCCTGTTTGTGTAGCGCCTGCAGGACAAGTCGTCGAGTACTCTCAAATAATAACAGTATAGGCGACGATAGATAGGATGACGATGGAGTTTGGCCCGGTAGTGATCGGCGCGGAGCCGGAGCGCGGTAGGATGCCGTGGCCATTTCGGGGAAGGGATGTGATGAGTCGTGACAAAGGGAGGAGAAGAGAGATAAGGTGTGCTCACGGACGTATAGAATCAATGGGTATATGGGATGCCGGCCGGGAACGTTGCTAACGGGGTAACAGCAGGCGCGTCCAAGAGAAATCTGGAGCACGATTCGGCGATGACCAAAATCGTCTTCGACCATATGAAATGAGACACCCTACTGGTTCAATGCTGTTCATCGGGGTACAATAAGTATGCTTCAAGATGCTGTTTATAGATTTCTATCTGACCTCTCTCTCTATCGGCCTATACTCCCTTCTCCTACCTCTCCTCCACATCCACCTCTTTACTCCGACTATCAGCCTCGAGATCGGTCGTTCTCCAAACCGCTCAAAAGCGAAACTGGCGATAATGTTGATACCAGCAATTCCCAATAGTTGTAGCTTGAATCCAAACTTGAGAGACATGAGATCGAGTATGAGAGCTATAGATCTGGCGGGAGAGAGGACGATATAGGTACTGAAGGCACCGAGGGCGACAAGACAGGATACGAGAGAAGCTACACAGCCGTGTCAGCATAGAGTTCAGCCGCCAGTATGGCTGACACTCACGATTAGTCCAGAGTGGTTTGCGATATGGGGGGCCAACACTGAAGACACCGGCGACCAAGATATACTGGAAGCAAGATACAAGGAACAATGCCGAGTTTTCATAGTTGATTGTCTCCAGCTTGTCCACGTTGGTGTCGGGTTTCGTATACCTAGGCTCCATATTAGCGGGATCCCGTTGAGCATACCGGGGAATTCACCATGGCTGTCTTCTGACCCAGACAAAGACGACCACCTGGACAGCAGCGTTGATGACGATCTGGCCAATTATACTGATTAAGACCTTTCGAGAGACAAGACTCGCTGTCGGCCTCTTCGGGTGTATCTTGGGGAAGGGCAGGGTTCGTCCCACTGTAAGGGGTGTCAGCTCAAGGATCCATGAGCTTGCGAATATACTCACTAGCAACCGCGACCGGAATGATGATGAAGAGATCAATGTAAAGGAACTGGAAGTCTCCCAGACTTGACGCAAACGAGTACAGCTGTCATGATATGAGCACACATCGCCCGCATGAGACGAATCAACTTACAAGAGTGACTGTAGCAAATTGGATCATAGAGTATAGCGCCCTTGATATCGCATCAGTATACATCTTCGATCCCACACGCATCACTCACATGTACTTGAAGCAGCTGAAACTCGTGACCAAAGCCGCCCTACCCTCCTTGATGATCTCGACCATGCAGCTGATATCGGGAATCCGACTCGTAAAGGGAGCAGCAACGGACGCTTCTGCTTCCGACAGGGATACGCCGACATCGGCTGCTTTAAGGGCACCGCAATCATTGGCGCCGTCTCCGCAGAAGGCCACAGTATAACCGAGTGCTTGAAGACGTTCCACCAATTCAGCCTTTTCATCAGGAGACATTCGAGCAAAGATGACGCCCTTCACCAGCATCTAATGTCTGTCAGCTTCATGGTCGTCAGTCACCACTCGCACTCACTCTTTCCATTGTTTCAAACTCGGCATATTCCAGCATCCACTTGAAGACGTCACCAGTCACCGCCAGCTGATAGTCGTGCATCTCAGCTTCCGCCGTGTCCATTGCTACGCCGACCTGATTCGTCAAGGGTTTCAACGACCACTCGTCCAACTGTAGCTTATCATCGTCTACACTCGTCCAATCGATCCTAGCATCCTCGGCTGTTCCGGTGCCAGGGACAAATGTGGGAATGTACACGCTGGCAGAGTGCGAGACGAGACCGCATTCTCGAGCGACCGAAATGGCAGTACGGACGTTGTCGCCGGTAACCATACGGCATGCGAGATGGGCAGCACGGAGGGTGTGAATGTTGGGGGTGGTTCCAGCTTTCAACTTGTTTTCAAAGACGATGAAACCAAGGAACTGCAAGTCGGACTCGGCAGCTTCACTACGTTTGTCATGAGCAAGATTCTAGATTCTGCAACGAGGATATCTGGACTTACCGTCTCATTCGCTGGGCCTTGAGCCAGGTCATGCCCTCGATAGACTTTCCTGCGATGGCGATGACACGATAACCATTTCTGGTATAGTAAGACAGCATGTCTTCATAGTCGATGGGGACTGCCGACACATATGAGCACATATACCACAGCCAAACCAAAGTACTGACAAGAAGCCGGGTCACAGATGTCAGGCATCACTTCGGGCGCGCCCTTCACGTAGATCTCCATACTTGTCGATCTAAGCCTCTTGACAATGACACTCATCCTTCGCAGAGCAGAGACGAAATCGAATGTTCTAATGACACCGACCTCCAGGAAGTGCGCATGCTAGAAACATATGTCAGCCCCTCGTCTCCAGCTGGTAATCTCAGCTCACCTTTGATCCTTGTTTCAAAGCATCCTCCATCCTCCACTTATCGGTACCCGGCGGCCTCACAACAGTCTGTACCAAGGCCTGAGGCCTCACACCTCCCGCGCTTCCTTTGGTGACAGGCCTCGACTGCCCCTCGTCCAAGGTCCAACCGGTGTACTCAAACATTTTGATATCAAGCGGATCGCCCATGATTTCGCCATCAATCAACTTTAACGCATGGCAAGTGGCGAGAGCATAGAGGAGAGGGGTCTTGCCATGGATTCCGCCTTCGATGGGGACGTCGGTAATGTCAGAGTGAAGCTCGGAGAATCGGCGGTCAGGCTTATCGATAGTACGCGCACCGAGAACGTCAAGACCATCTTCTGTGAGAGTACCGGTCTTGTCAAAGCAGACAACGTTGACCTTGCCTCCGATGTTGACTCGATTCGGAGAGATGCAGAAAATGCCGCTCTTTCGCAATCTATCGATGGCAAACGTCGTGCCGATGGTAAGAGTTGCAGGAAGAGCAGGAGGGACGACAATAGTGATAAGATCCAGAGCTCGCAGCATGATTGTATGCCAAGCGATACCAATCCTGACAAACTGCACTGCCGAGACGGCAAAGCCCAGCCCAGCGATGATCGTCAGTACACCGATAAAGTTCATCGAATCCCGGTAAAACTTGAAGCCCATCGGTTTGGGGAAGAGCATAGACCGCACGAGGGCACCTTTGGTGGTGTTGAATCCTGTACGCGTGACCATGGCTAAAGCGACAGGTGCCTCGCTGGCTGGAGCCCAAGCAGGTTTGGCACCAGCTCTGACTCGGATGATTTTGGTTCCAGAGAACAGGTAGTGCTTGGCCAGATCGGCGTCAATCTCTGACGAGCCGTGTTTGGTCTCTTTCGAGAGGGCTCGGAGAGTCTCGTCTTTCGCTGGGATCTTGCTCACAGGAACAGATTCACCAGTAAGCATCGATTCGTTGACAATAGCATCGCCCGACAGCAACAGAGCGTCACAGGGGAATACACCAAGGTTGGGGTCTGAGGAATCAAAGATATCGCCGGGGACGAGTTGAGCACAGTCTACGATCTGCCACTCTCCGTCGACGAGTACCTTGACATCGCAGTGGAAACGGGACATTTCGCGCATGCGCTCGATGGTCCGTTTGGTCTCCACCAGAGTGGACATGATGCTGGTGACACTGATGAGTGCGATGGCGAAAGCGTAGTAGTAGTAATCATCCAAAGACCAAAGGATGATGGAAGCAATTTGAAAGACATAGAACGGGTGGAGTACCTGCGCAATGTCAGTGGATGTCATCTACGACAATTTTGAGGGCTCACTTCATCAACGAGAAGACCAACAACGGATTTGGAAGCTATGTCAATCATGTTTTCGCCCATCAGAGCCAACCTCTGCTCCTTGACCAAGCTAGTAAGTCCCTGCGCCACAGCCCTGCTGGAAGTCCATCTCGGGTCTCTCCAGTCCCTGATCATAGTCCATCTCCCCGTGGTAGGATCCAAAGCAAACTTGGTGTACCTGTATTCCATGACCTTCAACAAGCCCGTAGTCTCTTCCCAGACTTGCCTCCCAGGTTCGAGGTCTGGCATGAGGTCTTTAGCGCCGCCATGGCCGCCAGCAGGCTCGTTGTTGAACGAGTGGACAGCTTGAACAGGGGTACTAGAGCTCGAAGGAGAGTGAGAGGTGCTGGATGGAGATACCATGACGGGCGGAATAGATTGAGGAAAGACAGTCGATAGGGGGTGTGGGTAGGCAATGATGTCTAGCGAGATGATATGAAGATCGCCATAAGGTGTCTGAAAGCTTGTCAGTATATTCCAGATACTTAAAAGAAATCAGGCCCACTTCGACAACAAGCCAGCTGCCCTCGGGTGCCTCATCAAATGCCACCTCTTTACCGACAAATTGAACCCAGATTTTCGGCACCCACCTCCCAAATAGACCAAGTGCTCCCAAGGAGAGGACACAGCCAATGAGCCAGATGACGTTCCGAAGCCGATCTGTCCTGTAGCATGTGAATCGGATGGATAGATCTTCGTCGGGAAGTACCACAGTTTGCCGGGAGGGGACTGCCACACTGACAAAGTCCCGAGGTTCCTGGTCCTCGTACGGCCCAGCGTGTGGTTCACCAAAGATGCCGTCTGTTGCAGACGGCACGAGCGGAATGGACGGAGACCCGGGACGAGATTGAGGAGGTAGTGATGTGTCGTCTGCAAGCGAAGAATGATAATCATCTTCCTCATCATAGTCCATATCCTCATCACCGTATCCCCATTCATCATCGCTGCCGGTAGGGCTCATAGATCGCTGGTAGGAGTATGCTCTAGACTCTGTAGAGCCACGCCGCGACCGTGAGCGAGAATGTGATGGACGATACGAATGACCATCGCCATAAAGAGCTTCTTCGTCATCTGCCTCGGGTCGAGCAAATCCCATAAAGGACGCGATCCTACCCAAAGCCGTCGATGGCTGGGTCGGGCTTGCTGAAGTCGGAGAAAAGCGTTCAACCTCTGGAGAGGTGCTGTAGTCGTCATTTGGCTCTCTCTCGTAGGCTCGATAGGAAAAGTAACTCCCAGGCTGCGCTTCAGAGCCAGCCCTCCCTCTTCTCGACTCTCGGTGGCTCGGAATGTATCGATGAGCTGTGTGCTCTTCTTCTCCGGCCCCTTCATTCTCGTCGTTATCTAGTGCGAATACTTGAGATCCGGGTGAGCGAATGAGGTCGATTTGGGACGACCCTTGTCTCCTATATGTGCCAGACGGTCGCGCGAAGGAAGATACCGAATGGCGGGAGGCAATTGATGCGCGCCTCGAGCCGGTCCGCATGTGCGTGCGGGTGATGGACGATGGGAATATTCCTCCGTCTACACATTGAGTCAGACCCATTCCGGGAACCAGGATAGAGCAGCAACCTACCTCCATCGTCGACGCCTGCCCAGCTCGCCATGCTGCCTGCCATCATCTCGGGCGGCCCCTCCTGCTCGTGCTTGGCTATCTCCATTGCGACAGCGTCCACCATTGCCTGCGGGGCGTCTTCGGTATAGTCGTGGACCTCATCTTCGTGGTCGCTGGTCTTGCTAGGAGAGGGCTGTACGATATTCCTGTTTTCGGGGGAGACTATGACTGGGTGGTGGGTGTCTGGCTTGGTGGGGCGGGATGCCGAGATGGCGGAGGGGAGGCGGCTGCTGGGCCCTGGGGGGTCTGCCATTGCGGATAGGGCGATTATAAGTACAGGGGAAATTGCAAGGGAGCATGGTGAAGCGGGTCATAGGACATATTTGATTCCGCATGCACCCAAGCCCCCTGCGACCGCCATCTCGGAGCCCCGATTGACTATACATTCACATCTTTCTTCTCCATCCCATATATCTTCCACCATGTCTGATCCAGCTCCTGCCAGCGACCCTGCAGCTGCCGATGTCGCCCAAGATGTCACTCCGACTGACACTGAACCCTCCACCAAATCCACCAAGCCTCGAGCCAGGCTAGGCCCCATGGAAATCGTCCAGCTTCCAGCCTCAGACTCGGAGCCTGAAGACGACGATGAGGACGGGGATAAGGAGGACGATGGCGAGAGCGGCGACCCAGACTTTCTCAAGTCCTATCCTGAAGACACCGAGGTGGGTGCAATTCGAGGCAAAGCTTTACGCGCTGACTCACCCCGCTAAAGGAACTGCATCTGCTCCACCTCCGTCTCAAAACACCTACTCTCATACCTTTGAACTTTCCCAGATTCAGGAAGCACCTCACAAGGCTGTGTCTGAGACAGAACGAGCTCACTTCGCCTCTCCCGTCAGAGGCCTTTGAGGGACTAACCGAGCTGGAAGAAATTGATTTCTATGATAACCGTCTTGGCCCTGTGGTCCACGATGACGAGCTCAAGGGAGCACCCAACGTCACGTACGCTCCTTATACCCCATTACTATGCTTTGCTGAAAGTCGTCCCCAGTTCTGTCGATTTCAGTTTCAACAATCTCCGTCACGCGCCCAAACTCGTCTCTCTCAAAAAGGTCGACACCTTGTACCTTATCCAAAACAAAATCTCGCGGGTCGAGGAAGGCGAGCTCGACTGGTGTGCTGATACTATGAAAAGTCTCGAGCTGGGCGGAAACAGGATCAGGGCGATTGAGAATCTGGAAAAACTTGTGCATCTGGAGGAGCTTTGGTTGGGAAAGAACAAGATTCGTTCTCTTGATGTGAGTCCTTGTATGTGTCCCGGCTTTGCGCATCTTCTCATGCTCGGCCAAAGAACCTGTCAACTTTCTCCAACCTCAAAATCTTGTCTATACAATCCAACCGAATCACCAAGCTCGAAAATCTTGAAGCCCTTGTCAACCTTGAAGAGCTGTATCTCTCCCACAACGGTCTGACCAAGATTGAGGGTCTCGAACACAACGTGAGTCCCGTACATGTCTTCAGGGCGACTTGCTGATGCACGAATAATAGACCAAATTGACCACTCTCGACGTTGGCAACAATGCCATTGAAGAGATTGAGAATATCTCTCATCTTCAAGACCTCGAGGAGTTCTGGGTAAGCGCCCTGCCTCGTGTCAAGCCAACACTAACTTGCGGTGACAGGCGAGTAACAACAAGATTGCCAACCTTCGCGCCCTGGATACCCAACTCCGTCACCTGACGAACCTCGCCACCGTCTATCTCGAAGGAAACCCTTGTCAAAGCAACGACCAAGGTGGTTATAGACGCAAGATCATGTTGGCGTTGCCTCAGATCAAGCAAATTGATGCTACGTGAGTGACGTTTTGAAACGCAAATGTGCCGACTGACCCGGTTTCAGATTTGTACAACAATCATAGACAGCAGTCTTATCATGCAGATGTTTTGTTTCTAGTTCTGATACATGCTACGACCATCAAACAGTATGGCATATGTGGAAAAGGATCTTGTCTTACAGTACATCGAACAGAAAACCCATCATGGTTCGTCTATTTTTTAACGACGCTTTCGTCTTTTCTTTGGTTTGAACTATACAATAAACTCTACGTATCTCTGATTCTGAAAAAGTAGCCCAAAACAATGACACAAAGGAAATGACCACAGCCTCAAATTCGCCGTCTCTTGAGCTCCCTTTCAGGTGATGGCGACGGCGCTGGTGTGGCTTCATCCAACATCTTGAGCGCATCCCTCACTGCACTCGTCTCTACCTCTATGTTCCTCTTCTTCATATGCGACGGCAGACCAGACAAGCCTGGCAAGCCCGGTCCGGGAGCTGGGCTCATGCTTGGTCCGACGCTGGGCGATCCGAGCATGGGGCCTCGGGAAAGGGGCGGGGTGGGCGAGCCGTGATGAGAGAAGGAGCCAGAAGGACCGGGGGTGCCATTCGTGAGTGCTGGCGAGCCTGGCATGGGACTCATCTCATCGCTGCCGTCAAGACACTTGGTACGACGGGCGACAACATCGGCCAGAAGAGCAAGGGAAGCAAATTTGGCGTTGGGGTGGGCCTTATACACATTAGCTTTGATCAAACGAACAAGCTGCAGACTCACCTTGAGCTGCTTCCAGACCTGATCCGGCCGAAGCGTGTTGTGATGCACCGCCCGAGGCTCATGGCGCACCTCTGGAGTCTCCTGCTCCGTCATGGACATCCCCAACGCTCCTCCCGGTCCACCTATCCCGATGACATCTCCTGTACACGTTCCGCTTCTCGATCCGCCACACAGCTCGGGGTTTCCACAGCACGCCATCTGAAGCGGCGCGAGTGGAGTGTCATCGCTCATCATTGACATGGACACTGACATGTGTGAATGGCTGGGGGGAGTTGGTGGGGTACGGCCTTGTCCAGAGGAAGAGTTGGAAGCCTGGGTGATGTCGGGGGAGGGAGGCAGGGTGGGGCCAGACTTTTTGGCCTTCTGGCTGTTACAGCGAGTGCAGTCATCGTGCTTGCCAGTCTCAAACAAGTGTTGACAGAATTCACGACCTGTCGCATTGTTAGTAATATGCAGAATACATTGCTGTGCCACTTACCAAAAGAATCATCTCGACAGGCATCGCAGTTGGAAGGGTCACCGGTGCAGACCGCCTCGCGGGGAGACTCCGGGACAGGGTTCAGGGACCAAACCGAGGCCTTCGAGGCGCCGCTCGCCTTGCCTCTCAGACGAAGAGGCATTGCAGCCGCAGTAGTGGATGCCTTGAAGACGCCCGTAGCCGCCGATGTATCCTTGGGAGACTTGCTACTGCCGATGAGAAAGTTTGTTGAAGCAGCAGCAGCGGCAGCCTCCTTGCAAGCGCAAAAGTCGCCACCTGTGCAGAGGCCGCATCCATCGTCCTCGGTTTGGAAATCGTGACTTGGCGAAGAAATGTCGGGCTTGACATCTTCCTCGACGGCCCGGCAGAGGCATTCGTCATTGGAGTGGCAAAACCCGCAAGCAGCGGCGTGATCGTCAGCGGCAGAAGGGACGAGTGTGAGGTGCTCGGGGGGATAATTTTGCTGGTGCTGGTGATGGTGCGGCTGCTGACAAGCGCAATCGGGATCTGGGTTGGGGCAGATGGGGCAGTCTTGGAGACCTCGGTGATCGTGGGAGCTACCAGATGCGAACTGGTTGGCATTGCTCTGGCGTCGAGAGAGCGCAGGCCCTGGTACCAGTCGATCGATGGTGTGTTGATCAATGTCCATCCTGACAATCGTCTCCATGCCTCTGCCGGATCTCACTGACTCGACCTCTGTCCGCATATCCCGAAGCGCCTCCTTGAGTGTCCTCCGCTCCATCTCCCAAATCTCCTTTTCGCTGCTCGCCTCCATGTACTTGCTGTGAAGTTCGTTGACCTCGGACTTGAGGCGCTCATTGTCTGCCTTGAGAGCACGAGCAACCTCCTGAAGACGGACGTTGGAGTGGATTTCGTCGGCTTCATACTGGCGGAGACGCTCTTCAAGAGTCTGAATATAGTCGGTACGTCGAGCACGATGTGCCCGTTGCGAGAGTCTGTTTTGCGATTGACGCTTCTACGGTATGGTTAGTATGGATGGCATGCTTTTGAAAAAATAAGACTTGCATTGTCTGGCTCATCGATGCTGACTTTTCTGCCAGGCTTGGCACGTTCGGGGAGCACCCACTCCTTGCTTGGCTTGGCAAAAATCTTGCCCGCTGAAGACGAAGTGTCCTTGCCTGGAGCAGGACTGACTCCGATGGGGACCGACCCACTGGCAGAAGAGTTTGCCCTCGAAGCAGGGGCAGGCCTAGGCGCTGGGGCGGGCACAGCGGCCGATGAAGATTTGACGGCAACCCTGGAGGAAGAGCTGGCACTCGCGTTGGGATTGAGAGGAGGGCGGGAGGAGGGCTTGGGGGCCATGGGTCGAGATGGATTGGCAGAAGTGGCAGAGGAGATGGATGGGCGGGACTGGAGACGGGGTGCTGCTGGCTTGGACATGATTGTCGGTGTTGGCGTAGGGACAGCTACAGACATGGCCAGGGGGCCGGGGAGTGGGGAGTGGGGGTAGCGTTGAGGGGACACGTAGACACGGCGGGGAGATAAAAGTATGGGTCGATGTCCGTTGTGAAAAAAGTGCGCGAAGATGGGCGGCGGGGCTAATTCTGTGTATCTGATAGCGGGTAATCAGCGAGTGGCGAGGGCTGATCTCGGCCGGGGAGAGAGCGAATCACCAGCCACAAAGAGAGAAACACCGCGAACAACCTAAATGGACTACACTTTTTTCCTACTCCCATTAGCCCCTATTAGCATCCGTCCTGATCGGCTTACCACGGCCGAACCACCTCAGGGACTCAGGGCCAAATCCTTATCAGATAAAATACCGCTTTGTCATATACGCCCTGCCATGAGTCAACGCCCTCTGAATGCATTCGAAAACATTCGCAAGTTCCTTCTGGACAGTGAGCGCGCTGCTCATCCTTCGATCCATTAAATCACGAGGTCACTATTTTATGTATGGTGGACACTGCTCAGGATCACATAACGGTGATACACGGGGTTGACTGATGCTATTCAGACTACTCTCGACATTATATACACTCCCACCCCCTCTCTAATTCAGCCACCCTCGACAAGTTGCAGCACCACACAGACAAGGCACTCTCAGAGCGGGGTCATCCTCAAGGGGGAATTTGTAATCATACAAGATCTGACTCGCCCAATCAGCATACGCTCCTTCTCCGTCAACATGCATGGTCAGCGACTCACCTCTTCCCCCGGGTACAGTGTTCGCTCGGCGTAGATGACAATCTGCGACCACGGGTCAGTATCAAGACCGCATGCCTCGACTGCGACTCACTTTGGATTGACCATTGACCTTGATGATCTTTGCATTCGCAGAAGGGTCACACGAGTGGTTGATCAGACGACTGCGAGCACGATCAGTCTCCAATGCAATTCTGATCTGATTTGCACTCACCTGACAGACCCCTTGAACGTAGCGTCACACACAATGTCGTTGTCAATCCTAAACAGATAGGACGATCCGATACCCTGCTTCAGATACACCTGCTCCCTCACGTCCGCCACTGTCGCCCTGACAAGGTCGCCCACATATTCACAGACCATCTCGCCCACGTGGATCGTCTCCATGGCATACAGCCCATAGCCTTCGATAGCAGACCTCGCAAAGCGCAGTTGCTTCTTTCGGATACGCAGCTGGTTGAAGGCAAAGAGATCGCTTTCGACAGTCTGGTTGGCAGCGACAGCAGCTGTTTGTCGGTGTTGATCACGGCCAGCAAGACGAGCTGTACGGCCGGTAGTGACACTATTGTCTTCACTGGCCACAGCCGCGCGGTTCCGTTGAGGCAGATACTTAGACTTTTGCACCTGAGGGATCTTTTTCCATCCTTCAGCACGCCATGAACCCGATCTGTGGTAGAGTGGATGATCCTCCTCCACCCCAATTTCTTCGTCATCAGAAAAGACCGGCTCTACCCCTTCTTCCTGTGCAGCCAGCACTTGACCAAGCCAGTAAGCGTCTTCTTCGTCCTCAAGAGCGCCAGAGGCGATGAATTTGTCCACCTCGGTCTTGGTGGGCTTCTTCTTCTTTGGAGGCGGCGGGGGCATGTCAACATCCATTGTCTCGGCGCCATCGGGCTCGATACGAGCCTTCTTGTTGGCCTTCTTGCCTTTGGCGGGAGCAGGGCGTTTCTTGTTGGAAGCGACCTTTGTAGATAGTGGGATTTCATCCTCATCTTCCGAGTCTATCCGCAGCTTCTTGCTCTTGGCAGAGTGCTTGATCGCATCAGCGGATGTCACGTCGCCTATCGGTATGTCTTCCACAATTGGCTCTGATTCCTTTTTCACCTTGACGACAGACTTGGTCGATAGCTTGCCACGAGGTTTGGGCGTATCGTCTTCAGACGTTGACGAGTCGCTCGAGTAGTTGACATCTCGCTTCACCTTGGGCTTGAGAGCAGCCACAGACGCGGGCGCCTCTTCATCCTCGCTACTACTCGAGTCCACCGGCCTCAGCTTTTTGACCGGCTTCAGTCTCTCCTTCTCCACCTTTCTCACCGCAGGCCTGTTCTTCTTGGCGATCGTCATCTGCTTCCAAGTTGGGTCGCCTGTGGGAGCGGACGCAAGCGCGGACATGCGATCAGGGGCGTCGGCAGGTGCAGTGAGGGATTGGGTGACGCGGGGCCCGGAGGTCTGGACGGCGAGGTTGATAGGACGGCCTTGGACAAGCGTACCGTCAAGGACGCGTTTGGCCTGAGCAGCAGCATTGTCTTTGGGAAAGAGGATATACCATCCCAGATGAGCTTGTAAGATCTGGAAACATCTATCAGCGCTGACCCCAACATGTCATGTGTATGTCTCACCTTTGCAGGTTTAAAGAGCTTGAAATGGTCTCCGAGAAACCCTTCATAGCTTGCCGTCGTTGGCAGGCCCTGTGAGTTGACAAAGATATATGGTTTCCCATTCTCCTTGATCTGCTCTCGAATCTTTGCCAGTCTTTCTTCGTCTTCCGGGCTCGGCCCGCTTTTGGACACTCTTCTCTGTCCGTACGGCGACGGTCCTCTACGCCCTGGTCGCCTATCATCATCGCTATCCGACTCGGATGAGGTCAAAGATAACGATCGATTGCGAGAACTTCTGCCATCCAACGCCCGCCCACGGTCCGCTGAGGCCCCATGCTTTTCGAACGGTGCGCTCGTAAAGCTTGATTCTAGATGTTGGACAGGTTGCTGAAGAGGCCTCGGTACAGGGTACTTTGCCCCACCGGGTGCATAGGGGCCTAAATGCCTGAGATTTGCGTGACCGAATGGACGATTTTGAGATTGATTATTGTTGAACCGGTTGTTATATGGCGTATTTGACCCGAACCGCTGAGCTTGGAACCCCCCTTGGAACCCCTGGCCGAGCGGTTTGGTGTAGATAGTTTTGCCATTCAGGGCTGTGGTAGGTCCCGAGCGGGCGACGGGTGTATGGTTGCCAACTGTTCCTACGCCATTCGCGCTCGTCAGACGAGCGGGGGTAGACGCGACCTGGGAGGAAGGGGTGGGGGTCGAGGCGGCTGTTGCGGGGGTGGGAGTGGGCTTCTTTTCTTCCAGCGGTTTATAAACCGCCTTTTTGGGAGGATACAGTCTCTCCATCTCCTCCTTTACCGCCTTTCCAGTCCTCAATCCTCTCCCGTCCAAGACGACCTTGATCTTTTCGTTGCCGTTGTTGCTAATCCGCTTTCCATCGCACATCTTCACCACCGAATTCGCTACATCATTCGCGGTACCCGGCTTTCCCGACGGCGGCGAGTCGAATTTAACCCAGCACATGCCAAGCTGCATACCAGTCTTGGGGTTTACCTTGGAATCGAGCTCCTTGATACGACCATGGGGGCGGAAAAATTTGGTTATCTGGTCGACCGTGGTGAGGGGATTCAGGCCTGTGATGAGCACGGCGGCTGGTGGCGGAGGTGGTGCCGGACCGGTAGAATTAGAATCCCACTGCTAGCAGTCAGCATTGCAGCAGTCACATATGGAAGATCACTTGCCTGGAAATTGACCTCGTGAAATTCGTCTCTCTGCTTTGCGCTGCCCCTGCCCCTGGCCAGCTGCTCTTTACTCAGATCTTTTCTTGGGTCTAAAACCTCGACCACCTTGCCATCGATCATTCCGTCAAGTCGCTTTTGTTCCTTGCCATCCGCACCTTTGAAGACGAGAAAGTTGCCCTTCCCAGGTCTGTGTTTGACACATGCAGGCGCAACATAGGGAGGGCAGACCCAAGGTGCCTCTGGGGCTCTCTCGGCCAGCGCTGCAGGCCGGGGAGCCGGGACCTCCGGGGCAGGACTGGAAACCTCAGAACTAGTCTCTTTCGGGAACGCTGGTTCCGAGAGGGGCCGGAAATGAAAAGATGGTGGCATCTCGCTCCCCCCATTGGCCTTTTTCTCAGGATTGTTCGCCCTGCTGAGAGAAGTGAGTCCAGAGAGCGTAGAGGATTGAAATGGAATCTTTATAGGCGGCGGCGGTGGGGAAGGAGACGTTTCTGGTACTGGTGGAGCAGTCTCCGATGGAGGAGGCGGCGCGCCTTTCTTGCCAGTCAGCGATGGCGCCACAGAGGCAACTGCAACAGGCGCAGCGGGGGGAGGCGCAGATCCAGCTGGAGGAGAGGGCAGAGGTGCAGCTACACTCGGTATAAGAGGTAGAGGCGGCGTCACAGGACGCGACTGAGTCGAGCTGGAAAGCGACGTGGTGCGCCGATGAATTGGTAGGCCAGAGAACGTCGCTGGGCCAGAAGGTATAGGGCGCACTGGACGCACAAGCGTCTTGGGAGGAGTGGGTGGACGTTGCCCGGGCGATGGAGGACGGGGTAGTGACAGTTTCGCTTCAATGTGAGGAGGTGGAGGACGTATTGTCTTGATGGGCTGTGAAGAGGCGTTGCCAGTCAATGGTATATGGATCTTCGGGCGTGACTCTTCGTTCGCCAACAGACCCGTTGCCTTGCTTTTGTCAGTCGAGGGGTCTTCGGCCTTTTGTCGCGCCACCCAGCGATTCGAGGGAGGCGAAGGTGGTATATGGGATTGGGAAACTCGGCGCTCCTTGCTGGGGCTGGCTTCTCGATCGGACTCGCCATGGCGAGATGACTGCCCCCAACCGCGAGAATCTCGCCGATCTTTTGACTGATCTCTCTGTTGATCCCTCGGCTTCGCCTCGTCCCCGCCTCGACCCTGCTCTTCCGAGCGACCCCGGTCACCCTGAGGAGGACCATCTCCTCGCTCGTGGGCTCGCTCCTTATGAACGCTGTCCCTCCTGCTCCTCTCCCTCCCACTCCCTCTGCTCTCATCACCTCTTTCGCTATCTCGCTCCCGAGCATCTCTTTCTCTCGGTCTCCGTTCATATTCCTTTTCCCTCCTGTTATCCTTACCCCAGCCCCTCTCGCCATCCCGATGTCGCTCACCATGCCGATCGCTGCTGCGATACTGTCCCCTATCTCCAAATTCGACCCTCTGGCCTCTGTCTCGATCACTCTCTCGTGAATATCTCCTATCCCTCATACGGTCATCTTCCCGGTAGCTTGACGTCTCATGCCTACGGTCTCGGTCTCGATTTCCTCGATAGTCGCTTGACGCACCCGATTCAGAGTAGCCATACGTTGAGTTGACACTTCCCCGCCGTCCATCACTCCTGCTATCCTTGAAGGAAGCAGACCGTTTACTTCCACCATGTTCGGTCCCTCTTGTTCCCCGTTCCTCGAATCTTCTCTGAGAGTCACGAGAAGGAGACCTGCCATTTCTGGAAGAGCTGGGCAGCGCGCCTAGCCTGCTAGCAAGGCTCTCCGGGTCTCCCGCCTTTGATCTTCTCGCATTGTCATCGGAGCGTTTCTCTCTGGAGCTTGAGGGAAAGGCTATGGAGATTTTTCCGGATTCCGTCCGGCCCAGCAAGCCATTCTGGCTCGAGCTGGAACTCTGCGGAAGAGAGTCGCGCCTGCTACGAGACTGACTGTCGAGGGTGGTATACTTGTCGGGGTTGGCAGACGAGCTGGAGGAGTGGTGGTGATTTTGATGAGCCATGGCGACTCAGATGGTGGGGGTAGGGGGGCTCAGCATAGGCAGTTGTGGTGATGGTATAGAGGGGACGCGCAATGAAGCAAATGGGACGCGTTTTTCGGTCAAGTATCTGGATGCTCAGTCCTGAATCTTGGAGTCCGTGGAGGGTATCTAGCTGCCCTCGAGAGTTTTGGGGGTGCCTTGCCAGAGGCAATGTCGAAATAGGTGGCGAAGACGAATTGGCGAAAGATAAATGAGCTGTTGGTGAAGTGTTCCTTGCGCCTTTGTTGTCGCGAAAGTCAGAAGCGGCGGCAACAAATACAGCGGGATGTATCTCCATCTTGCGTCTTCTTTTTCCTCGTGCTCTGCGCAGACATATGCACACGGGGATCATGTATTGACATGGGTGAGGCATACATAGATGAAATAGGATGCTGAGGGGGTATGTCGAAGCGTCTACCAGCAGTAGGGGTAATCAGATCTCGAACGCAGACGCGAATAGTATGAAAGGTAATGAAGGCAGTAAAAGTAGAGTAATGACCAGGACAACTACATTGGGATCCGCTCACTCGCCCCACAACACCTAGTTGGTGATACGCCTCCGCTTGTTCGTGTTGCGAGTCGCCAATTGAAGCTCGACGCACTGCTCTGCCAAGTGATCTCCTGCGTCCACATATTTGTCCGTGAGAGCACTCTTGTGCTGGAAGACCTCATTCTTGGTCCGAACAAGATCGCTCATGCCTGTAGGGGATATTAGTCACCAAGCGTATTCACGCAGTAAACCTTACGGTTGTAGATGCGGTCCCAGTTCTGCTTGACGCCTTCAAACTTTCTCTTCTGGTCCTCGACCAACCCTTGGAACTTGTCAATCTCGTAATAAGGGAACAGCAATGAGGTCACACACCAGCTGAGTCTATCCATTCTGCCTGGTGAGAGAACTCCTTGGCCGCCTTGAGTCGCTCTTGCCATATAGCTTGTGGGTTGACGCTCTTGAGGATAGAGGTGTGGTCACTCAAGGCCTCCGGGATCACGAAGCGGGGCTCGGGTCCAATCTTGTCCTATATCTGCATAAGCCCATGAGGACACGACAAAGCCTTCACTTACTACCTTGAAAGTATTCTTGGCGTTTGGGGTAAAATTGAAGATACTCTTCGCACTCTCGTCGCCGTTCATCCGCTTCATAGGAGTCTTGACAACACCAGCATCGCCATCAACGTCAAAGTCAACCAGATCGGAGTCGTCAACAAACATCAGTTCCTGTAGGTTTCCTCGACCGGGGTGTTCGTCTGCCTTGCGCACTTTGTTGAAAGATCCGGCTAAAGTCGGTCCGTGGTTGTTGACGACAGGATGAGAGGCATCTCGCTGAGTATCCATAGCAGTCTTCTGGGGAAGGTTGTTGAGAGGTCGACGAAAGGCTGGATACTTGGGTGCTTGTCCCATGTGGCTGATAGGACGGGTATGGGCATGGTGTTGTTGTACGTCGGGGGATTGAGCATTCCGGCGGTCAAGGAAAGGCTGACGGGTTGGTGCTACCTCGGAATTGGGATGGAAGACGTTGTCAGTCTTCGACTGGGGAGGCGGGCGATTGAGTACGGACTGAGAAGGTTGGGCAGGCTGAAAGGTACGATCATGACTGGACCTGGCTTCAAAGGGTGGTGGACCAGACTGAGAAGTATCAGCTGAGGCTGGCTGATGAGGTGACTATCACTTACTCGGGCAGGCTGTGCGGGATCTGACACGTTTGCAGAAGAGGTAGGACCTTTCTTCGTAGGGCGCCAGGACGCGGCATCGTCGGCCGCGAAAGAAGGAATCTCCGCCGTTTGGGTAAAGGTAGGCCTCTTGGTGGCAACTGTCGGGACTGCGAGGTCATTGGCCCGCATAGGCTGAGGGGAGATGACACCATGCGGAGTGGCTGATCGGGAGCGTGAGAAATCCGGACCGCCAATAGTACGCTCATAGTCAAGCATTGCTTGGGCCCGCTCTTCCTCGGGGAGGGGTGAGATCCGTGCGCCCTGTCGATCAGGCTCGCCACGGTGAGTGATGGCTAAACCTTGAGGCATTATACGATGAGGGCTCTGGTTGACGTAAAAGCTCGAGGGCTGAACGAACTGCACTTCGACCTTGAGACTGTCGGACATGCCGTAAGGCGAGCGTTCGGGGGCGCGGATGGATGGGTGACGGCGCATCAGTCCACTGGACTTTTTGGAGGGAGTGGCGGAGATATGACCCATTGTCAGCTCGAGGGGAAAGTACTGAGCTGGTGTCAGCCTCTATCTACCACAGTGTATCATGCTCATAAGAACAGCAAGGTTGAACGAAAGCGGGAGGATGATGGGATGCACACAAAGGAAAGGAAGTGATATCGTGAACGAGACGACTTACCAGGAGCTGATGCTCTCTCGAGGTCGCAGGTATTGGCTCAATCGTACTGTGGTACAGAAACCCTTGAATGTGGGTTGAAGCAGTATAGATGTTGGAGATGCAAAAGAAGGATGGAGATACAAATTGAGAGGAGAAACAGCCGTCGTCAGGCGACGCGTCGGTTGATGTAACCCAACGCTCGGACCGCTGTCCAACCTTGTCCCACAACATTTACAGGCTCGCCGCTTTTCCAATACCAGGGGTTGCCAAACTGATGCATGGATAGATGTACAGGTATACTGATACACAGGTGAGGAGGGGGTGTCTCACTTCGTCGACCAAGAAAAGTGCCTACACGGTGGGGGATACGTAGATGTGAGGGGACCATAGAAGACATATGACATATAGAGTCAAAATCTGGATACAACGTGCCAGTCATCTACTGATGTATTTTCTGGTTCTGGCATCCAGATGTCAGTGTGCCCGAGCGAGGAATGCCAAGAGAACGCAACTCACAAACGGTACGTCAGAGGGATTATACCTCCTCGCCGGCCTTTTGTATGGAACGACCTTGGTCGCCACATCCTTCGCGTAGTCTCGAGCTATCAATCACTAATCAGGACTGCCCCAAAAACTACAGCTAGAGTTGACTCACGCAAAGCAAAGACGATACCGAGCTCGTAGTTCTTTACATTCAGAGATGGCGGGTTCGCTTTCAGATCAAGCGTGCCCTGTCGAGACAGCGTCAGCTCATCGCTCTGTTGCTCTGGTTCGGTCCTGAGCACTTACCCAAGCAGATGGCGAAAAGTTGTGGCTTCCCATGTACATCCATCCCCCAACGCCCGCATCGGTATGTTTCGGCGCATCCTCTGCTACGGCAACTTTCCGTTTGCCGAGTGATGTCTTTGATGACGAGGCTGTCAGCTCTCCGGGCTCAAACAAGGCCACAATGACCTTCCTGACTGATCAGCCAAAATCACGGAAGAAGGTCTCATACGCACCTTGGAGTGCATGAGTATACCGCTCCTCTTTGAATTTGCATCATGGAATAGCTCCTTCGCATCTGTATTCCACGCATTGCCAGAGAACATCGTACCACCGCCGTCCCTCTTTCCGAATGAGTTGTCGACAGTGGCTAGAGAGGGAAAGAGGACTTTGATGGGAGGCCAAGTCTTCGCAGCTGACGTCGAGAAAGATGACAAGGGCTTGCCTATACAGAAGGCGTAGAATTCACCAATCCATTTCTTACTGTATCTTCCCAAAGAGGATCCCTGTGGCCCTATCAGTCGCGCTCTTATCAAATGCAAAGAAGGTCTTACTTGGTACTCCAGGGCTACCTTTTCCCCGCTCCTCGGCTTCCACCCTTCCAGCTCCAACACCCGCCCCAGTCTCCCCATGCCCGAACCCACCACACTATCCACTCCCGTGTGCTTCTTCGCCGTGCTGATGACTGTCCTGAAAGCGACTCTACTCCAATCCCACTTGTTCAGATCTCGAAAGTTGTCTTTACCACTCAAAGGGAGCTCTCCATGAATACGTGCGAGGTCTTGAAGCCCGGCCGGGACGCGGATGGAGGTAAACAGAGAGCGGAATTGAAGAGGAAGATCGTGGGATGGAATACTTTCGCTAAGATCGTTGACAGGCTTGGAGAGAGGGAGGAAATCCTGTACAAAAACAGTCTGGACTGACTGTGAGCATTTTGTTCCGGTTCAGCTATCGCATGCAGAGCTTACATTTTCGACCAAATCCCAATCATATTGCACCATGTTCGCCGTCAAAATGCAAACGCGAAGTCTACCGGTCTTGTAGAAGATCTGGTCCCTGTGTCAGTGAATACCCAACTCTATGCGACCATGACTCACCCAGAAGAACTTCATGTGCATTGACCTGCTCAAATCAGCACTCTGTTACCTACAAACCTCTGCGACTTACCCCCAGTTTGGATCAGCCATGTGCGGAAAGCACCAAACCTCGCTGTTCGCCAGTGTCTGCACTTTTCCGTTTAGATCTTCCCGTGGAAATGGTCGAATAACGAGGGTCGGGACTCTGCCGGGATCGGGTAATATAGTGGCCTCCTCCACCCATTGATCGTCTATACAAAAGGAAGAAGCGATGATCAGAGATATTTGGCTGTGCTATATGGTATCTGGTCAGTTGACCGGCCAAATCGGGCGCCCATCGACTCACAGCACCAACAACATCTTGCGGGGTAAAGATGGGCTCTTGAGTCGGGACAACCTTGTTGTAGGTGTGACGCATTTCGCCGCTCAGGTAGTATTCTCCAGCAGCATCTCGAGGGAATGGGCGATTTCCCTGGAAAGGATGAGCGTTGGCAGCTCTGGGCTGCTGAAAGTCGTTGTGCGGACTTGGCATTGAGTGATGCTTAGAGCTGCCTGCGGGGGCTGCGGGACCAGGAGTCTTTCCTGAGGCCTTTTCTCGAGCCGCTTGCCTCTCCAATCTCTCTCTCTCCATTTGCGCCCTGTCGATGGTCTGGCCGCCAATCTTCAAGACTGTGGCGGACGTCTCCTCTTGCAGGCCTGGCGCAGATTGTCTTTTGGGTTGCTTCGGGGTGTCTGATGTCGATGGAGTCGAGGAAGAAGGTGCCTCGAGGGATGCTGCCATAGCACTATAGCCTGTCAGTCAACATTGATGAAGCTTACAGAGGTACCTACTCGGCCAGCTGGCGGCGCTCCTCTTCGGGCGTCTCTTCGCGCTTCTGTCTCTTGGGTGCCCTGGAGTCCTCTACGGATAAAGCGATCGCTCTCCTGAGTTGCTCATCTTCGTCATCGCTTGCGCCGTTGTGAGGCAGGCCGCCTGAAAGACTGTAAACACGTTCAAAGGTATCAGCCGCGTGATGTGCCTCTGTAGGTGAGACGTACCCGTCGCCTGGAACTTGCCAGGAATCGTTGTCGCTCATAGTGGACTCGTATTATGGGTCACGTAACTACCAAGATGTTTGTCAAGATGTGGGATGTCCAGGAGATACCAAATGCGCACAGAAAGAGGCAGCGGCGAAAATGGTGAGTTGGAACTGGTATCGGCGGCCGGGGTGATCCGACGCGTCTGTATGTATATATGTACTGCATGTAGTCACTCCGTTATATGTATCTTACTTGATGGGCAAGTGTATAAGGAAATCGAATAACAAGCTGCTCTCTCATGCCATGAAATTCAGTCCTATCTTGGGCATCTTATGCGAGACTTTTACATGTCAAAACGAACACAAAGACTATTTGGTCCCCAAATATATATTCTTGATTTTGATGTTGATGATTGTTTTGTTCAGAAAAGCAGACCCTCGTTATAACCTGGACCCTCTAGCTGCCATCGTACACTTTGTTCCCGTCTCTAGTCTGATTCGCCGTACATCCTGCAAGCAATGTTCATAGCTTGGAGCTACGGCCAAAGTCAGTCACACATCCGATGCTAGATGTCCGTATAGACGTACCTCCTGGAATAGCAGCTTGGCAGCGTACGGGATGTACACCTGCGATATCTGCGTACTATTTCTGCACACCGAACAGTAGAACTCTTGCTTTTTGAGGTTGGCTACAGCCATGAGACCACAGATGTCGCAGACGTGTATTCTGAAAGCGTCGGAAGAGTCTGGCAAGGGCTGTCAGCGGTGACCTTGGAGAAGGAGGAAGTGCAACTTACCATACATCCTCTCCTTCAAGAACCCAGCAATACCGTGCGAAATCATACAATCTCTCTCCATTTCTCCGAAACGCAGACCACCGTCACGACTTCTACCTTCCACCGGCTGCCTCGTCAAGATCTGCAACGGTCCTCTTGCTCTCGCGTGGATCTTGTCATCCACCATGTGCTTCAGCCTCTGGTAATACGTCGGGCCAAAGTACACCTGCGCCTGCATCTTCTTTCCCGTGTGTCCATGGAACAAGACCTCAAAGCCTCGGGATTGGTATCCCCTCTGGCGGAGGACCTTGGATACGGCCTCGACAGTCAACTCGGTGAAGGGTGTGGCATCACCCTCCGCACCTGTCAAGGTTGAGACCTTGGACAAAAGACATTCGACCAAATGGCCGATGGTCATACGAGAGGGAATAGCGTGCGGGTTGATGATGATATCAGGCACAAGACCTTCCGCAGTGAAAGGCATGTCCTCTTGACGGTAGGTGATACCGATAGTACCCTTCTGACCGTGTCGAGACGCAAACTTGTCACCAATTTGCGGCACACGCGTGGATCGCACACGAATTTTGACAAACATATTGCCTTCACCGTTCGTACTCAGCATGACCTGGTCGACGACACCTTGCTCGGTACTCTTCAAGGGTGTAGAGATATCTCGCTTAGTGTGCAGCTGCGTACGCTGGCCGAGCTCTTCACTGTCTTCTGGTAAGGGCGCGGTTTTACCGATAAGGATATCGTCGCCGTTAACGTTGGTGCCAGGGGCCACCAGACCATCGACGTCGAGCTTGGCATATCTATCGTGACTGCCGTGCTTCATCTTCAAAGTTTCGTTCCTGTCCGGCTTCTCAATGGTCTCCGACTTGGCCATACCCTTCATCTTCTCAGTGTCTGTGTAAGACCGGAAGTACAAGGATCGGAAAAGCCCTCGGTCGATAGAGGACTGGTTCATAATGACCGAATCTTCCTGGTTGTAACCAGAGTAACACATGATGGCTACGATGGCGTTCTGACCGGCAGGAAGTTCAGAGAACTTGAGGTACTCCATAGACCGGGTGGTGGCCAGCGGCTTCTGGGGATAGTACAAAACATTGACCATCGTGTCCATACGGAGCTGATAGTTTGTGAGACAGACACCCATAGCCTGCTTACCCATAGCAGATTGGTAGGTGTTACGGGGAGATTGGTTGTGGTCGGGGAAGGGGACGATACTAGCACAGACACCGAGAATCATACTAGGATGGATCTCCATGTGGGTGTACTGTTGACTCCAGACGGTCGATTTGATACGCGCGGCGGGGTCGAATGACTCGAGGTTGTGTGCCGCCCTGTCTCGCACGAGCTCTTCCTTGCTGGTCGCAGTTCGAGCGTTGATGAGGTCTTCAGGGGTCATGGCAATCAGGATTGTCTCCTCCTCCGAGGCGTCGACATACTCGACGATACCCTCTGACAATAGCCTATCGAACGCACCCGCTCCAAGACCTTCGTCCATCGCCTGCTCAATCCTATCCACATGCTCACGCGTGAGACGCAGTGTCTGCGAAGCAGTGTCGACGATGAACAATGGTCGGCAGACTCGCCCAGCATCGGTGTAGAGCCGCAGTTCGCGTTCACGGATGTCTCGCACGATGGAGACTTCGTACTTGAGCTGCCCTCCGCGTCGCATTTGGAGCAAGTTGCTGTGTAGTGTAGGGGCGTCACGGTGGATACCCATCCAGACACCATTGACAAACACCTTGGTCGCCGTCGGCGCATCCTGGTATTCCGACAAGTCCTCCAAACCCCATTCTTCCAAGAATTCCATGACAGGAGCAGAGTATGACCCGACGGAGATGTAGGACATGAGCGCGAGGTTCTTGACAAGACCACACGCAGATCCTTCAGGGGTCTCGGCGGGACAGACCATACCCCAATGGGTATTGTGGAGTTGACGAGGTTTGGCGGCTTTAGAGTCTCGACCGATGGGAGTGTTGGTACGACGCAAATGGGAGAGGGTAGATGAGAGTGTGTATCTGTTGAGCACTTGGGAGACACCGGCACGGGTGTTGTCTCGTTTACCCCAGTTACCCGTGGCGAGAGCATATTTAAGACCGTCAGTGACGGTGTTTGGCCGAATCGCGAGGTTGAGAGCAAATTCTTTGTTTTGTTCAACACACTAGGGATTGTCAGCGAAAGGCCATCCACGTACGAAAAACTCACCTTCTTCAAGTACCGGTACATGTCCTCTCTCAGCTTGCTGAACACCACGTTGAACATCTCTGCCATCAACGGCCCAGCCAAATCCAGTCTCTTGTTTCCAAAGTGATCACGGTCATCCAACTCCTTCCTGCCCAACGCCGCCATACACAGCCTGTGCACCATATATCCCAAGAAGAACGCCTTCTTCGACTCGAACCCTTCCTGCGTAGAAACGTGGGGCAAGAACTCTTTATGCAGAATGTCGAAAGCGGCACGTTGACGCTGAGCTCGAGGAGCCTTTTCATGTTGACCACGGCGACCGATAAAGTCGAGGGCGGTGTCACGGTCCTGGACAGCAAACGATTCTTCGATGGAAGGCTGGAGCATCTCAAGGAGGGCCTCGTCTTCGGCACCAAAGCAGATATGGCTGAGGACGTCTCGGTCAGGAACGATACCGAGAGCTCGGAAGACGACAACAAGGGGAATGTCGACCTTTGTGTAGGGAAGAGACACTCGGATAACACCGCCAGTCTGCGTTTGTCAGCTACACTACACCCATCGCAGACCCCAACTACTCACAGTACCCGACGCCCTAGCATACATCCTGACTTCCGTGTGGTTTGCAACCCTACCACCCTTTTCCTTTTGCGAATTGATCTCGGCAAAGTAGGTGTATCTAGCAGGAGCGGCCTTCAAGAAAACAAAGACATGGTTGGTGGCCATCCTCTCTTGCGCGATCAAGACTTTTTCAGAACCGGAAATGATAAAGTAACCGCCTTGATCGTAATGACACTCTCCAATGTCGTGACATTGATCATCGGGAAGACCGTGGAGAAGACAAAAGTTGGAGCGAACCATGACTGGGACCTACAAACACATCAGTACACGCGAATCTACAGCGTCCACCCCACTCACTTTACCAATCGAGGTCTTTTCTTCCTCTGCGTCCTCAACCTCGCCATCGTCACCAATCGCGGGCTGCCAGTCCGCCTCCACCGGGTCATCCACGCCACTCGCAGTCAAAGTCCTCTTCTTGATGTCCACGTAAAGCGGAGCGGAATAGGTCAAATTTCGCAGACGCGCTTCCTGGGGGAAGAGCATGTTGGTTCGACCATCCATCTCGGTGTGGTTGACTCGCGCGAGGTAGATCTGACCAAAAGTGATTTCGTATCGCCTCTGGAAGGTTTAATCAGCAACCAGATCCGAGGTTTGACCTGGTTTGTGATACCCACCGTCTCATCACCCGCGACACCGGTATACTGAGTGAACTGATCCAGGGTCAATCTCGAGTGATCGTCCACAACCTCCTGCATCGTGTTCTCGATGAATTCGTTGAACGATTCAAGCTGTTGCCGCACCAGACCCTTCTCCTCAAAGAACGAGTTGATCACGGTCCAGTAGTCCTCCTGGCTGATTGGCTCATCCTCATCTCCCGGATCGTACTTTTCCTCAAACTCTTCATCCTCCTTGACTTGAGACTGCGAATAGTCGTATCCGGGTTCGTAGGAAAAGCCATCGTCAATTGGCTGCGCGTAGGATTCGGCGGACATCGCTGGGGAAGATGAGCGGGGGCGGAGGCGGGTAAGAATACGAGGGAGGTCGGGTTTGTGCTATGGGGCGTCTTGGGAGGACGCGTATAGAGTAGGAGAAGAAAGCCCTCTGACGCTCAGAGTGCACGCTGAGTGAGCGAACGCACAACGGCCACTCGGTGTTTTTTTGTGTGGCGGCATGCGCGGGGACCGCCGCCTCGAAGCCTGCCTCCACCAAGAATTTTGTGAACCGGCCGTCCTTCGCGAACCATACATTCACCAGGTGGTACATACGCACGATGGCCGTCAGCAAGAAGGAAGCCCGCAAGCAAAAGTCGGTCACAGACCTCAAAGCCCCCGCTGCCGCCCCCTCGAAATCTCCTAAATCGGCCAAGAAGGACAAGAAGACGAAGGAGGTCGAAGTGTCTGAGGATGAGCTCGACAGCGACGAGGATGACGAGGAGGAGATCAGCGAGGAGGGCATGAAGAGGTTGATGGAGCTTGTTGATGTGAACGATTTGAACGAGGAAGAGCTCGCCATGCTCGGTGCTGGTGGAGACTCGGAAGACGAGGACGATGACGAGGACGATGACGAGGACTATGAGGACGCTGAAGACGATGAGATGCTTTCTGGCGAGAGCGACAGCGAAGACGAGGAGGAAAAGGTGCGCATTTGAATCACGATATTGTGACAGGGCTCATTCTTATATAGGAGCAAGACAACACTATTGTCAACGAACAGCCCGACGAAGATGCCATCTCCCTCGACGGTCTCGGCTCTGACGTCTCTGTCGACGAAGACGCCGTCCCCCGCCAAAAGATTACCATCAACAACAAGCCTGCTCTCCGACTCTTGACCGAACAGCTCAAGGTCACCAACATGCCTTGGCCGGAACATTTGGTGCTCAACAGCAAGGAAGTAGCGGATGTTGACCCCAGCGATGGTATGTGCCCGGTGTGATCCAAGATGTAAGAGCTGATGGAGCTATAGATTTGTCGCGAGAGACCGTTTTCTACAAGATCGCCCTCTCTGTCATTCCCCAAGCCAAGAAGCTTGCCGCCAAGCACGACATTCCCTTCTCCCGCCCGGGCGACTACTACGCCGAGATGGTGAAATCTGATGAGCACATGGAGCGTATCCGTACCAAGCTCGTCGAGGAGGCGTCTGGTATCAAAAAGTCGGAAGCTGCCAAGAAGCAGAGAGATCTCAAGAAATACGGCAAGCAGATTCAGCACGACAAGCTCAGACAGAGGGAGCAGGAGAAGAAGAGCTTTGATGAAAAGGTCGCGGGGCTCAAGAGGAGTAAGTGTAGTCTGGATGTGATTTCGAAGGTGCTGACGACTTTGCAGAGAGAAAGGAAGGAGCGGACATTGGCGACGACGATGGACAGTTTGACATTGACGTTGAGGATGTTATTGAGGGCAGAGATGACAAGGGCGGCCGATCATCTTCCGGCAAGTCCAAGGTATGCACTCCCCTTCTCTTCCATCTTCTCAGCTAATTTTGTTGTAGATGCCCCGGTCAGTCCGAGACAACAAATACTCTATGGGCGGCGGCGGAAAGCGCTCGAAACAAAATACCAAAGAGTCTGCCATGGACTTTGGCGGTGGCTCGTCTTCCCGTGGTGGTGGCGCTGGTCGAGGCGGTAGGGGTGGTCGAGGTGGAAGCGCTGGTCGTGGTGGCGGTGCTGGTCGGGGTGGCAGTAGTGCCGGAAGGGGCGGTAGTGCAGGAGGTGCGAAGAGGGGTGGACGACCGGGGAAGAGCAAGAGGTCTAGGGGATGAGCGACGGCGTAGATCTGAGAGTTCATTGTACATGCATCATTATTCTGTAGCTTCGGTACCGAGGTATCACGGTGTGGCTTTCTGCTGATGGTCGCATCATTGAGTGAGTGTTGGTGGCGCTGAAGCGTTGATTACGCTGTAGATGCTTGTTGGGTGATGTTGTTGCCAGCAGTGGACGCTGTATGTACGATAGAACCAGCTGCTGCCAGCGTGACATTCGAAACATTGTGTTTCGTGCATCACCACTCACGGCATTCAAACCGCTTCGAGCTGAGTATTACGTTACTGTCACTCGTTACTCGTCGTCTCGTTGTGCAATCTCGTACGTTGCCGGCTTGGCAAAGTGCTTTTGCCGCCAGCATTAGCAGATACTAAAGTCCATATATGAACAAGACGAGTAATCTGTGGCATTTCGCAACTCCTTTGTGAAGCGAGATACGAGAGGAGAGTAAAGTAGTGATCGGAGGCACAGACAACAACAAAGAAAGTCAGACAAATACCTGTTGAGCTCCGTGTCGACACCCGGGAAGGCCAACAGGAGAGGATCGGGCCTTCACGAAGACATGCAACAGCTTTGTCAGAGTAAGAAGACTATGTAATGACTTTCGAAAGTGGTAATATATGCCCGATTCAGAAGGCGAAGCGGGCGTAACAGCGTTGAACGATCAGGCGAGCAGATCTCAATTTGGTCCTTTGTTGCTTCACTTGCTCCCTCCAAGATTTCATATAAACCCCTTGTTCAGAGACAGAAGCCACTGTAGTGAAGGCTCAACTCCGCCCCATGTCGGTCGAGATAACAGTCCATCAGGGCATCGGGCAGAAGGTCACTACACACCTTTCAATCATTTACTTGTCGGTAGTTTCACCAACTCCGGTCTTCCAAGCCTCAAGTCTTCCTTTGTCTTGTCATCCAGTGTCCGACGACCTAGAGACTGATAGAGCTGCGGGATTCGAAACAAGAAGTAGCGGGGTCGGCGAGTGTGTGAGAAAATCAGATGTCCCCGGGGTGGAGGCTGGTCATTCACGCTCCGCTCGCTCAAAAGTCATATCAAGGAATCATCTGACCATTCATCTCCGCCTCGGACCTCGAATTCACATGTATATATCAGCTCTCGTGTCGTCTTCGCCCACATCCCGTTTTCCTCTTGGGCTTCGCGTAGACATAATCGCCTAACTTTACAGCTCTCTCAACGTACAACGTCACGATCACACTTCGACCAGTCAAGGCAGACCAATTGATCAACTTTAGCGACTCGATAACGTTAGGGCGACATTAGAGTGAGCGAATACGTCACTCAACACGGCGCGCAACGCTTGTCGACAGTTCATCAGCCCCTCAAGCCGACCCATCGTCTCACTAGTTGACGCTCCTTCCTTCATTCGGTTCCAACGTCGTCAGCATCTCTCAAGCCGCGGCCGTTGCCTTGTCTTAGATCCATACCAGATCCATCGCGAAACGCGTACAGACATTTCAGAACCGCGTCGTCGCCAAACGATAAATTAAACCTCCCCGCCGACCCGTGACTCCACCAAACTCGTCACAATTGCTGCCGCAGCGTCCTTGTCTCACAACCTGGTCTAAAGAACCAAAGAAACAGGCAATAGACATAAACAGAGCGCCACCCACGCATCATTCGTATTTGTCTTTTGCCGCTTGCTGTCTGATCTCAGAGTTCCAGAAAAGCCAGAAGGTCGGTCGTCGGTGAGTGCCGTTATCCCTATTTTCTGGATTTGATTGGATGAACATGATGAGAGGTTCAGGGTGGGGTTTTCGAATTGGCGCAAAGTGCCGCTTTTTTTCCCCAGACTCATCCAGTCAATTAAGGGATCGAAAAAGCGGGGTGCGCTTTGGTGCTACTACTTTGGAGGTTGTTGAGTTGCAGGGTGCATTGTTCTCTTTCTCATCTTCATTCTGCTCTCCATCCGTGTACCAACCACAAAGCTCACGCGAGACCAGCAACACTCCCCCACCTACCAGATCCACGTGCCCAAAGGACTGTTCGACCACGCGTCTTTTTCGCGCATCTCCGTCTGCCATCACCCCACGTGAGTCCCCCTGCAGCAGTGGCGACGGCGCTCATATCTATCTTTCTCTTTCTCTTTTAGATCTATAAGAACGGCCTATACACGCTCAGCCTCCCCCGCCCTGCCATGATCTGTGACCCCCAGTCGCGTAATCCCCCATCACACTTTACCATGACCCAGCAACAACACCAAGGCCTCTTTGCCTCCCAGCCCCAGGCCCAAGGCCAGTTCCCCCACCTCGCACGCCCCTTGTTCGCATCCACAAACTCCACCCCCTCCCCCTCTGCGTTTTCCAAACCCCTGCAGACTCACCAACACCAGGCGTACACCACTTCCTCTTCCCCTGCTTTTGCCCCGCGCCCCCAGCCGCAACCGCAGAGCGCGTCGAGCAGCAGACTCAGACCGAAAGCGCTGAAAAAGTCGTCGTCGTCGACGGGCAAACACCGTAACGTGCAAATGTCGCTCGAAGTCAAGGTCGAAAAGGCAAAAGGGTTCCAAGCCTTCTTTGTGCCGCTCTGCAAAGGCGGCGTGCCCCCAGCGCCGCCCTGCAGCCCTGTCCTGGGACACCGCGAGACGCAGCGGGGCGTCAGCGAGGAGACGGAGAGTGCTGGGTCGCCAGACTACTTTGGGGCGTGGACGCGAGACGGGGGGAAGGAGAGAGAAGAATGGGTGGAAGACGTGGAAGGGATGGACGTGGACCGATACTGAGATGTCAGAGGTGGTCGCTCAGAGTGGAGGGAAAGGACCCCAAAGGAGGGCAAGTGTAGCCATTAGAGCTCCATAGACGGTGCCCAGATGCCCGGCTAGATATCAATTTTTTTGTTGTACAGTATTTATCATGTCTTTTCATGTCTTGCTCGTCCATTTACTCTGTCATTCCATCAATCATCTATGTGGTATAGCATCCAAATGCATTTTCTGTAGCAAAGAGTCGCCCGGAGTATTTGTCTAGCTTCGGTACTGCAAACATCTCGTTAGTCACCGTTGTCAAAGGTCTGCCACGAGGAAAACTCACATCGCCATTGATCGTCACGTATTCCTGCACCCTATTAGCTGCGTGCCCACCAAGTAATAGTGCAACTCACATGAGAGAAATCGCAAGTCCACACCCTCGCCTCTTCGTTTCCATCTCCCAAGTCCACCTCCACCTCGAGATCCTCCTCCTTCAGGATCACACTCGCCCTCTCTTCATCAATGTTGGCTTCGGGCTCGCCGTTGGTGAGGAGGCGAAGGGGAGTAGAGTCGGCGACAGAGGGAGCGGGGATGAAGGAGACGGAGACGCGGGAGGGGATGATGGGTTTAGCTGTGGGGGTGTAGCCGCTATAAGAGGTTAGGGTTTGGAACACGCTGCCGTTAGTGAAAGACGTACACGGCGCAGAGGATTCGGCCCCAGTTGGCATCTGCACATGTCAGGCCCATTCTCAACTCAGTATGGAAACTTACCTTGACCGTACATGGCAGTCTTGAACAAGTTCGAGTTGGCGATGCTCTTGGCGACAGCCTGGGCAGTCTCGTACGAAGGAGCGTTCTATGCCTCGTCAGGATAGTCCATAACAGGAACTAGAAAACACACCTTGACTCGGATAGTCACAAACTTGGTGGCACCTTCGCCGTCTCGCACAACCAACTGGGCAAGCTCCTCGGCAAACGACCGAAGCTCTTCCTTGAACACTCCAAACTCTTCCGTACCCTCCTCAATCTCCTTCATTCCAGAAGCGACTTCCCTACCCTCAGTCGCGACCTTGCCAGCAGCACCGTTGGCAAGGCAGACGATAGAGTCGTTGGTGCTCATGTCACCGTCAACAGTGATATTGTTGAAAGACCTATCGACGGCATAATTTAGCGCTGTCTGGAGAGCAGAAGGTGTGATGGCGGCATCCGTAGCAATCACGCCCAGCAGCGTCGCATGGGGAGGCTGGGGAGGACCCATATTGGGCGCAATCATACCTGCCCCTTTATCGATACCTGCGAACCGCACCAATCGGTCACCAAGCTTGAACGACCTCGCCCGGAGCTTGGGGAACGTATCCGTCGTCATGAACGCTTTCGCGAGGTCGAGCCACGCTTTCGGAGAGTCGCTCAGCGACTGGGCAAGGGTGGGGATGGAGGAGACGATAGAGTTGATGGGGAGGTGCTGGCCGATAACGCCGGTGGACATGACCAGCGAGCCGACGCCGGCGTCGCCCGGGGGAAGCTGGGACGTGAGGCCCTTGGACATGGCCCATGCATCTTGGAGACCCTGCTTGCCAGTGACAGCGTTGGCACAACCCGAGTTGACAATGAAGCCACGAGCACGACCGTTGCCCGTCTGGAGGAGCTCTGTGGTGACAGTGACGGGGGCGGCCTTGAAGACGTTCCTCGTCAAGCAAGCAGCAGCAGAGGCAGGAGTGTCGGTGGTGGAGACGAGAGCGCCGAGGTCGAGGACGCCAGCCTTCTTCTTGACCTGGGCGTGGGTGGCAGCGACGGAGAAGCCGAGGGGGAACTGGTCGGGGGTGTAGGTGTGGACGTGGTGGTCCGTGCTGCGCGCCGCCGAGGAGGCAGCACGGGCGAGGGAGGGGATGGCCCTGGCGACGGAGCGGGAGGGGAGAGAGGGCATCGCGGAGACGAGGTGAAGAGAGACAGCTGTGGGATGCAAAAGTCAGAAACGAGTCGGCGCGTGCTCGGCTATGCGACTCGACCCGTTCCTGTGTTGGACATTCCTGCTTTGCCATCCGTATGCATTCATCGCCACATTCTCAGCAATGATAAATGGTGCAGTCTGTGCAGCAAGCCCCCTGCATGACACTGTAGACCAGCGGACAGACATCAAACCTTCACGTCTCATCGACTCCCATCTTGCTTCTTCCAGCCACATCGTTCGCCTGGAGTAGCTGCCAGTGTCTCAAATGAGCCTTCGCATTTGTATTACTGGAGTTTGGTCTGTGATGTCCTTTCTGTCATTGTCGTTTTGGTAGTCATAATCGCCGGTCAAATGGGGGCTGGATACTAGTGAAGCAGCGTCGACACACTCTATCTTTCAATGCAGGGGGTGAAGCATAACCTCTTGAACTACACAGAATGAGATGGATAGAGATATGAGGAACGTGCTATCATCTGAACTCGAGATGACACACTACAAAGCACGCGGACAGTGAGAGCAGCCCGAGCAATGACCGCAGCGCAGCAACAAGGCTGAACGAACAGTCAAGCTGGGATGCCGAGCAAGGACAAGACAAGGAGCTTTGTACAGTCCATGGCTCAACAGATCTGGAGTGAATGAATGGATGATGGGCCAAGTTTTGTCTATTGTTCTCTCAGGTACCAGCTACCCAGGAATAGGCATGCCGAACGAGGTTGTGTGTCGCTGTCAAGTTGCTCTCAAGGATACTGAGTGGCGAGTGAAGGTGACGGGGAAGGGGCAATCAGTCCACATGAAACTTGTGTCCGACCTGGTGCCCTAGGACTCGACTTGTCCTTCGCTCAACAAGCAATTCGTGATGTTGAAGAACGCACGCGACGCGACGCGCTATTCTCCGTGATGTGTGGTCGTAGCAAGCAAGTGTAGGCTATCTTCTACGCTCTTGTATACATGGCCACTACAGGCATAGAGCCATGCGGCGGCTTCCACTGGGCGCCTGAAGGGAGTATGGCAGCATGCGCCGGAGATGCCCGCTTGCCCAAGAAGTATGAGGAGGTCCGAGCGGGGGCTAGTCACGCCTCCTTTGGCTTCCCATCTCACCAGGAGAGTATATATATCACCCTAGAAAGATTATATGCGCCCCGAAGATCAGCTGGGCGGAGGCAAGGCGTTCGAGAGTTCCACTGATGAGGGCGTAGTGTTGCCGGGAAAGGAGGTCAGGTGGGGGAAAGGAAGTCCAACGAAGATCTCTACCTCTGGCTTAAGAAGCTTGACCGCAGGTATATATACCATCCACGACGAGCTCAAATCATCACTTTCAACTCACTCACTTCCATAATGTCGACCTCGCTGCCACTGCTCCGCATCTGGGATCATATGCCCGACCCTTTCAACTCGCCTTTCTCCGATGCAGAAGACGACGACCAGGACAGTATCTCCGAGATTAAACTCCTCGACCTGAATGATACGTCGATGCACCACCCATTCGAGGGCGATGACATGGACGAAACAAGTGTAGTGGGTCTGTCCGAGGAGGAGGAAGCTCTTTTTGCAAGCAGGATGGCAAGCGAGACGGAGAGGAGAGCGCCAAGGCGCGTGTTGGATTGGCGAGTTATTGATGCGGGGGAGGAAGCAGAGGAGGAAGCAGAGGAGGAAGCAGAGGAGGAGCTTGTCGCGGGGGGGGTGGGCGTCAAGGAGATCTTGGGCAATGCCGAGACCGATGTGGCCAACCGGTGAGTCTTTGTGTCAAAAAATGTCACCATATACTGATTTTGTCCCTCCTATCTAACCGATATCTCAGTTTCGAAAACGTTCTATACCACGACGTCCTCTCCTCCTTCATCCTCAACCAAGCCCCCATGGTCCCCGAAGCCCTCATCAAACACTACCACCCCTCTTCCCTCGAAACGCTGCACACCCTCACCGGCGCATCATTACCACTCTTTTCAACGATGCACAGGATCGCCTCGTTGGCAAGGCAGCGGCGGGCAAAGCGTGGGAAGAGGGCGGGGTGGAGCGATGAAGAGTTGATGGATGTTGTGACGCAGGCGAGGGAGTTGGAGAGGGTTTTGGAGGATGAGAAGAAGAGGTTGGATGCGCTTGTTCTTGGTATGTCTTTCTCATAGTGGCCTTATTACTCAAGCTGACGGGTATCACAGCCAAGCCCCACGTGGAAGCCCATCGATATCTCCACGAAGCTTTCCGGACCGCTTCTCTTCTCCAACTGCACCACCTCGTCCTCAACGAAGCCCCCGCTTCTCTCCCCATCCGTCTACTGGTACGACAGAGTTTGTCTCTGCTCGAAGCAATGTCGGATCAGGATCTGCCCGGGTTATGTTCAGCACATTGGGTCATCTTCACGACTGCTTTGTGCTGTGTACCGGGCGGGCAGGAGGCGGGGGAGATGGATGATAGGGAGAGGGTGAATATAATCTATGATCATATGCTGTGAGTCCCTTTTGTTCAATGTCACGCTGTGGGGCTGATGAGTGTATAGCCAAGATTTCGGGTTTCTGAATGTAGATAGGTCGCGCCGAATTGTGCATGAGGTGTGGTCGCGTGATGTTGGCGGAGATGCTCATTTCGACTGGCTGGACCTGCTCGAAGAGTATGATTGGGAGATTTTCGTGGTTTGAGCAACGGTTTATGCATCTATAGCTTCACAACTTCGCGCACTATCCATCCACCTTCACCTAGCATAACTGGTTCGCCATTCTTCCAAGACTCTGGAATTTCGATAGGAAGAGCAGGAAGGAGGTGTTGAAGTTGTCGGAAGGACCAAACGTGTAAAGCCGGGTCCAAGTACCGTCCTTCAAGTCATCTCTCCAGCCCCAGAACTCGTCTCCGACCTTCCCAAGACCCAGTGCCCTGTCTCCCGGCCTCCCTAGAAATCATACCCCCTCTTCTCCGTCCGCTTCCCTCTCGAGCACAAAGCGAAGTACCCGGCGGCGGCAATCTCTAAGCGCCTGCCAAATATCCGAGATGTCGCTTCCGGCGCCACCAAAGTATCCCGAGATGTGCCAATTCCGAGTCTTTACTAATCCTCTATCATCCTCATCGACAATCAACGACGGCTTCACAAAATGTACCCCTCTCTCGCCCTCCCCGCTCTCCTCCTGACCGCCGCCAGTGGTGCCCTCGCCCATGGCAGCCACGGTCACAGCCACGAGCAGCTCGACCCCTGGAACGAGGAATTTGCCAATACGCCCGACCTCAGCTTCAGTGGAGTCACGAGCTTTGCTCATTTGCCCCACCAAAAGTGCTTGGACAATAAGAATGCGGCATTCGACGTCGCTCTGTTGGGTGTGCCGTTTGACTCTGCTGTATCTTTCAGGCCAGGTACGTTGTTTTGCTGAAGCTCTTTGAACTCTGCTGATCTTGTATCTATAGGAGCCCGATTCGGGCCTTATGCTTTACGGAGTGGATCTCGGAGGCAGCGTCCCGAGCGAGGTTACAGCAGTCGCCTGGAAGTCAACCCGTACACCCACGGCCTCTATATGGTGCGTTCCCTTCAGCGCTCCATCTTCATATGCTGACATGTCCCAGCTCGACTGTGGCGACGTTCCCGTGACTCCTTTCGACCCAGCAACAGCTATCAAGCAAGTCAACTCGGCTTACCGATCCATGCTCCACCACCCCGTCATCTCGGAAGAGAGGATGGCGGAACTCAATATGAAGAAGGGTCTTGACGGCAAATTCCACCCCAGGATTGTCGCTCTCGGTGGTGATCACACTATCGTACGTGGCACCGATGAGTAAGCTATCTATGCTGATAATCTACAGGTATTGCCGATCCTTGACGCTGTTCACGAAGTCTACGGCCCCGTTTCCGTCATCCACTTTGACGCCCATATCGACACTTGGAACCCTCACAGATACCTCGGAAGCGTCTCTCTTCAGGCCGATGTGAACCACGGTACCTTCTTCTGGCACGCTTACGAGCAGGGCTTTATCAAGCCCAACGCTTCCATCCACGCTGGTATCCGCACCCGATTCGCTGTAAGTCGTCTCTCGTCCCGCCTCGGCGGAAGACTAATGACCTGGCTAGGGACCTGAAGATCTCGATGACGATATTACTGCTGGCTTTGACCTCATTCACACTTTCGATATTGATGACCACGGCGTTGACTGGATCTCTGAAAAGATCAAGGCCAGGATCGGCAACGGACCTGTCGTCATCAGCTTGGATGTCGACGTTATGGACCCCTCTTACGTTCCTGCAAGTAAGTGCTTTGACTTTATGACGTTAAGAGATATACTGATATCTAAATCAGCTGGTACCCCTGAATCCGGCGGCTGGACCTCCCGAGAGCTCCGAAGGATCCTCCACTCTCTTGTCGGGCTCAACATTGTCGCTTTTGATATCGTCGAACTTTCCCCTGCCTATGACACCAATGGTTTGCTTTCCCCGTCCAATCTCAAGAACATGACTGATAAAATTTGTGATATAGCCGAGATCTCTGCTATCGCTGCTGCCGATATGGTCTATGATTTCTTGTCTATCCTTGCGCTGGGAGTGGACGGCGAGAAGAAGGCCGGGAGTGAGGGGAGGGTCACTGATGAGCTGTAGGGTTCATGATCTGGTAGATGAATCAAGCATAATGCATATCATATCTTCTGGTGACCATTGAATGAGGCGCTGAGAGACATATCGAAGAGCAACGATTACAGCATTCATCGTGGTACAAAACTATAACGCGGGAGCAACAACCCCAATAATCTAACCTCGTTGAGTTAGCTCATTGGCATTGGGCTTCTCGGGCAAAGGCTTGTCGTTAGACACGAAATGGTTGTAAATCATGCTCTACAATTATCGATGAGCACCTGTTCCGCTTGTTGTCCAACGAGTACAGACCTTGAGATGATCAAAGTACGTAAATGCCTGAATCGGCTTCGACCCCTCTGGCAAGAACCCTTCCAACGGCTCGATGACCTGGTCCCTCTGGGGCTCAAAGAAGAAGGGCATCGACACGCGGTAAGTAGGGCTTTTGTGAATGACTCGGTGGTAGGTGGATTTGTATTGATGGCCGGTGATGGTATCGATAATGTCGCCAATGTTGACCACGAATGCGCCCGGGACGGGGTCAGCTGGGATCCAGCTGCCGTCTTTGGACTCGACTGGAAGTGTCGTCAGCTGGTGCTTTAAATATTTGAGGAGAGCAAGTACCTTGAAGGGCGCCAGGAGTGTCGTCGGCGAGCAGGAAAGTCAAACAGCTGTGGTCTCATGAGCAAATGTAGCGAAACGTCAACGACGTCGACTTGCCCGTAGTCAGTGTGGGCGCCACACGAGATGCCTTTCTCCGGGTCAAACTCTTCGGGAAGCGGTGGGTATCCAATAACGCGGAGGACCCTGGAGAGTCGATTGAGCTCTTGCTAGAGCGCACATCATGTTAAAGCTCACCAGTAGTTGTCTTTCTGGAGCTCGTCAAAGATGGGGTGATGGCCGAGAGCGTCGGCCATTGCGCGCATGAAAGCGTGGCCGATCGTCTTCCTGCATAAATATGAGCCGTGATCGACGAGGACAGACGGGACCACTGACATCTTCTCGGTGTATTCGAGCAAGGTAGTCTTGAACCCTGGCAAATCTGAATCAGTGGGCCATGGCTGGCTCCCGTTGAGCTGATCAGAGGTAGGATTCTCAGGCTCGGGATATATGTCAAGGGCCTGTGTGCCACATGCATTAGCTCCCAGCCAAAAGACGGAGAAGACAAGCTCACCTCTTGCTGGTCGCGTTTGGCGTAAGTCACGTTCTCACCCAACTTTTGGTAGCCCCGGACACCATCTTGGCTCTTGAAGATGTGAAGCGAGTCCTTTGCCTCTTGGGGAAGCTCAAAGAACTGGTGTCCTAGAGTCAAAAGGGACTTGAGATAGTCTGGAGAGAGTCCATGGCCAGTGACGTAGAAGAAGCCTAGGCGCAGATATCAGTGACTGATCTCGATAGAAGGTTGAAGAACAGTCTATCGTCAGCTGAAAGACGTTCGCTTACCAAAGTCGCGACAGGCACTGTCCAAAGTCTGGCTTGCGGCCTTACGGGACGCTTCGGAGGATGTTGGGTCGAGGTATGGCGAGATATCAATGATAGGGAGTTTCTCGCGGCTCATGGAGCCGACGGCGGAACGGTCTTTGAGGGATTCAATGTCAGGCATGGTAGTTATGCTGAGTGGCCAGATGTACAGGGGATAGTTGATATATAGCTTCTTCTTTATCTATGAAACCTATGAAACCTATAAAACCTTACAACATTCGTCAGCTGTCGTTCCCGGCCAAGCCCACAACCCTGGGAAACGCCGAGATAGCGCTTACAGTAGGCCGCGCTTGTGCTAACCCTGAATTCGCCAAGTATATATCGTCCCGAACCAATCAGGCGTCGAATCAGGCGTCGAATGTCGGAGCCCGATGGAAAGCGCCGCGATAACCTTTTTCGGTTAACAGCCAAGATAAACATCGCCATAACAGCGGTCGGAGCTCCTTGAGACTTATAAAAAACGATAGATCATCATCACCGCCCCCTGCTTCTTGTTGCTCAACATCTCAAACTACTTGCAATGTCTCTGGAAGACAAAGGACAGAAATCATTCGACGCCTCGGAACCCGCGGAGGAGGCCTATGTGGCGGAGGTCGTCAGCGAACATATTGCAACAGACTTGACCAACGACCCCCATCGGTAAGTGCTCGCTGGCATTCCGCACTCTCAGCATTGAACAAAGTCGCAGAGGTCTTCGCATGCGCCATGTGCAACTCATCGCCATCTCTGGGAGTATCGGCTCCGCCCTATTCGTATCTATCGGTAATCCTCTCACCTCTGCCGGGCCACTCGGTCTTTTGATCGGTGTGACGCTATGGAGTCTTGTTGTCTGGGCGGCCAGCAACTGTCTCATCGAAATGACCACTCTGCTGCCGCTCGATGGCGGCTTTGTAAAATTGAGTGGACGATTTGTGGACTGGGCCCTCGGAATGGCTGTGGGATGGAATGTGAGTTGTACGCCTTCAATGGGAGCGGCATGCTGACCCGGGCATAGTATGTCATCACCCAATGGGCCCTTATTTGCTTCGAACTCACATCTATCAACGTCATTGTCCAGTACTGGAAAGACGACCTGAATCCCGCTATTCTCATATCAGCCTGTCTCGTCCTCTTGTTCTTGATCAACATCTGGAGTGTGAGGTGGTTCGGGGAGATTGAGTTCTACATCAGTATCGCCAAGCTCATCTTGATCGTCGGCTTGACGCTCTACACTTTTATCACTATGGTCGGCGGGTCAGTCTATCTTACAATATCGTACCATGGCGCTAACACGATCTCATAGCAACCCTCTCAAGGATGTGTATGGGTTCCGGTTCTGGAAGACTCCCGGCCCTTTTGCTGGTGAAGTCAACTTCCGCAAAGTCATCACTGGGATCTTTGACTCCATCAGCTGGGCCACTTTTGCGTAAGTTACTTCTTGCAATTGTCATGACCATTATGCTGATTCCGCATAGCGTCGTTGGTCCCGATTATATATCTCTCGTTGGGGGTGAAGTAAAAAATCCGCGACGTATCCTCCCCAAGGCTTTTAACAGGTAAGCTTGATATATCTTCATCAATGCTCTGTCTGACGCTTCGCAGCACCGTCTATCGTATCTTGGGCTTCTACATCACTGGCTGTCTGTGCGTCGGCATTGTGTCTTCTTCCACCGACCAGAGCTTGCTTGGTGCGATCTCTGCCGGCGCCCCCGGTGCCGCCAAGAGCCCTTATGTCATCTGTGAGTCTACATTCCATCTTTGTGCTTTGCAGCTCACTGATCACCTACATTCAGCCATGAACCGCCTCGGCATCCCTGTCCTCCCATCTATTGTCAACGCCCTCGTCTTGCTCAGTCTGTTTTCCACTGCCAACTCCTTCACATTCGTCGCCAGCCGATCCGTCTTCTCTCTCGCCCAACAAGGACAAGCTCCCAAAGTATTCCTTAGAACCAACAGGCACGGTGTACCGTATGTCTCTGTGACTGCTACGCTACTCATTGGATGCTTGGCATACTTGTCGGTGTCTTCTGGGACGGCCAAGGTTTTGAACTGGTGGATCGACTTGGTCACCGCTGCTCAGCTTGTCAGCTGGACAGTGATCGCAGTGTAAGTTACCATCCCTCTCTTCCTTGCCGTATGCTAATCTGGTCCCAATAGAACCTACCTGCGTTTCCGATCCGGCCTTAAAGCACAAAATTTGCTCAACAACGACTTCCTTCCAGTCCGGGGCTACCTCCAGCCTCTGTCGGGCTGGTACCTCCTTGTCTGGTCGCCCATTGTGTTGTTCTTCTCGTAAGTCACCACTGCACGTCCCGCACTGGCTGGTACTGACGACAAGATCAGCGGCTACTACTGCTTCCTTCCCGGAGCTTTCACCGCTGCCGACTTTGTATTTGCCTACGGCAGCGTCTTCGTCTTCCTCGCCATCCTTATCGGAGCCAAGATCTACGCGTACTTTGTCCGCAAAGACAGGCAGCTTGTCATCCCTGCCGATCAGATTGATTTCATGAGCGATCTCGACCACATCGAAGAGCTGACGCGGGCTTCCGAGGAGAAGAGACTCGCAAAGTCGCGTGGGGCGGGGGAGAAGGTGTCTGACTTTTTCTTCTAGGGATATGTCTTTTTTGCATAGAGTGTCTTCGTATATAGCGGGGTTGTATCAGTGTGTTGAACTCTACATTTTTCTTATAGTGTATATGGATATGGATCCCGAGTCGCGACCTTGACGAGCAGGGGGCCCAAGCCGGCCTTCCTCGGCCGCGGCCGGCCAACAGCTGCATACCCTCGGTGATCCTGGTCGTGTGGTGAGTACCAGTCGCAATGCCATCTCGGCGCCATGGGGTCGTGCACAAGTAGGCCGCGACAGATGTTGAATGATATCATGCCTCCATCCTGACGTCCACCATAGACTCTTCAGTAGAAACATGCATGCACGGCATGTCCGATCGACGAGCTTACTTTGTAATTCCCTCTGCTGTCAGCCTGCGCTCTGCGTATGGGCGGGATGTTTCGAATGCTCAATCTTTATACCATGCGCACCTGCCTTGTGCACAGGCCGCGCAGCCAGCGTCGGGCCATGCCGGCGTCGCGTCGGGCTCTGCACCATCAAAACCCTGAGGCGAATCAGCCGAAGAAGTGTAATCAGGAAATGCACTATCTCGTTACAAAATTCATTTCAAAGCATTAGCAAAGCGGGGCAAACAGCGGCACCGAAATAGGAGCGGGTAATTAACTCAGGGCTGGCTCGAGGGCGGTGAAAGGTGACGGAACGCGCAGACCAAAAAAAGAACTGGGGTCGTTTAGTGCTTTCGCAGTGTTTTTATTTCGAAGGGTATAACGTAATACCACTTCCATCGCCCATTCGTCCAGGCGCATCTTTTCTTGCTTTGTCTTCCCATCAGCTATATCCCTACATCCCCCTCTTCGCTCTTTACCCCGCCCCTCCCCCTTCGCGCCATGGTCCCCTCAACCGTTGCCGCTCTCTTTACCGTTTTCGCTACTGGCGCCCTCGCCCACTCTGGCTGTGGTGGTCATGAAATAGGCCGACGAAACCTCGGCGGTCGTACCATCCAGGCTCGAGCTGTGACCGACGAGGCCAGCGCTGCTGAGAGCATTGGTATGTCATGTTGGAACACTTGCCGCGTGGTGCAACACTGACAAACACGTTCCAGACGTCGCCACTGAGTGTACCTACTACAGCTACGAGCCTGCCACCTCCATCACCTCTCAATTCCCTACCATCTGGAAGTCTCCTAGCATCCTGTCCAACGACACTGAAGCTACCGAGCTCTTCTCCAAGATCAACTCCACCCTCAACGATAAACTTCCCAATGACGTCCCCCACGGAACTGCCCTTGGTGACTGGACTGGTGTCAACTACGACAGCAGCGACCCCGACTGTTGGTGGACTCACGCCAAGTGTGACACTCCTTCTAGTGACACTGGTTTGGAGGCCGATATCACTGTTTCGCCCGAGCCAGAGACTTGGGGTTTGGGGTGCGTCGGCTTTTTTGATCTTTATTGGACGCGTCGCTAACCGGAATCCGCAGTTTCGATGATGGACCCAACTGTAGTCACAACGCTTTGTACAACTTGCTCTTGGAGAACGACCAGAAGGCTACCATGTTCTTCATCGGTTCCAACGTCATGGACTGGCCTCTTCAGGCTTTGCGTGCCTACGACGAGGGTCACCAGATCTGTGTCCACACCTGGTCTCACCAGTACATGACCGCGCTCTCCAACGAAGTTGCTTTCGCCGAGCTCTACTACACCCAGAAGGCCATCAAGGCTATCCTCGGTGTGACTCCCCAGTGCTGGTGCGTATCTCCTCATCGGCCATCATGATCGCATGCTGATTGATTTCCAGGCGCCCTCCTTACGGCGATGTCGACAACCGAATCCGTATGATCGCCAGCATGCTTAACATGACCACCATCGTCTGGTCCGACGACACTGATGACTGGGCTGCTGGCTCCGACGGTATCACTGAGGATGACGTCAACAAAAACTACCAGACCATCATTGACGCTGCTGGCAAGGGCAACTACACTACCCACGGCCCCATCGTCCTCAACCACGAGCTCAGTATGTTCTCTTATCGTTCTCTTATCGCTCTTGTCTGACATTGTGACAGCCAACTACACCATGTCTGTCTTTGAGACCTACTACCCCAAGATCAAGGCCGCGTTCAAATACGTCGTCCCTATCTGCACTGCCACCAACACCACTCAGCCGTACGCCGAGACCAACGTTACCTGCCCTACTTTTGAATCCTACATTGCTGGTACCACAAACACCAGCAGCAGCACCGTCAACACCGACGGTACCACTGCCGCCAACTCTAGCTCTTCCAGCGAGTCTTCGGACGCCAGCTCTAGCGCTAGTGCCAGCGGTAGCGACAGCAGCAGCAGTAGTAGCAGTGCTGCTTTCCGTGACGGCGTTTCCGGCATGGGTGTCGTCTTTGCCGGTCTGGTTGCCGGTGCTGTCTTGCTCTAAACAGCACGTTAGATTATGTCTTGGATATCATTCAGAGGGGTGATTATGGAGGTGTTCATGTCTTGACACATGTAGCAAAAACGGACAATATACAAAATGCATTTGCATTCACGATCTTTACACTATTTATGCATGAGTCACGTTTCACTTTGCAGTCAGAGCCCGTCGGAGCCCAGATATCTTGCAGTCACTGCCCGTTTCTCCAACCCTTTGACGGCGATGACTTGGTCATCCCCTGGAATCAGATCGATACCCTGATCGTCCCACTCCACTTCATCGCCTTCAACATCGAGGACAATCCCTTTGATCGGCCTCTCACAGCTCAACCTCACCGCCCCCTCGGACACTTGACACTTCAACCCAGGCTCGGGGAAACGCAGATACTTGTAGGGATCAGGCCAGCTGCTATGTCTTGCCAGAACCAATTCGGATTCCCTCGCGAGCAAGCGAGCTGAAACGATGATAGGTTCGGGTGGTTGGGCAAGGGATGAGCGAACAGGTTGTCGTGGGATGGGACCGCTCCATATCTCGGTCGAAGCGTTTGGTTTGAGACTCGTCTCGATGAATTTGCGGTCGAGGATGCCCCTGTGGAGGTGCCATGTCTCGACAACGATGGTTACAAGCTTCGACCTTAAAGACGAGTTGCAGCCCCAGATTTCGATCTGGAGTGGTAGTCAGCGTGAGAATCAGGTCCAAAAGAAGAGGGGAACTCGCAGATTCAAAGATGTCAAAAGCCGCGTCGGTAGTCTTGTCTTTAGGTTTTTTGACTTCCTTTCTTGAGATCCCAACCGTGTACGTCGCGAGCTCCCTCTTGATAGTGAAGTAGGCAGGTCTAGGAAACGTGTCAGCCCTCTGAACACCGAGGGTTCCAGAACTGACTTGGGCCTCATATAGTAATCAATAATGGACCATGATGTACAAGGCCAGCAGTCATTCAACTTTGCGCAACCGTCAGCCAGAAGATCAGGATGCAAGTGGAAGAGAGCCCTTACCTGCCACACTAGGGCCCCAGCGGTATACTCTTTCCCTTCTCCCTTCCAGTTCCTTCTCCAGGCCCTGCACACATCAGCTTGTGACGGACACGAGGGGACCAGCTACATACCTGTAGGCAGCGGCTAAGCACTCAGCTTGCATGATTTGGGAGTAGTAAATGTAGCTGGGCATATCATACGCGTGTCTGAGATGGAAAATCAGAATCGTTCTGCTCTTCCCTGTCGCTCACCTAAAGTTCTCCATGATATATGATTCCAGTCGTCTCTCAGCTCCGATCTGTTCCAAAAGATGTCGTCAGAATGAGCCTTCCAGCATCCGCTCAACCTACTGCTTTGTTGTGCTGACTTGATACCCTTGACTGTGGGAATAGTTCAGCCTGATTGTCTGACCAGGTCTGCACAGTCTTCAGATTTGGATATGCTTCCATGCCAAACTCTCTGCCGCCACGCAGTGGTGAGCTTGTGTCACTGCTTAACAAATATAGCACTCACGAGACAAATCTCCCAGACAACTCTCCCCATTTCGACCATGGTTCCTGCGTCCCGTGCCAAACGTTCCACTGGTGGATATCTCCAACCGCAGGATCTCTTGAGGTCTTGCCTCCATAAGGACTGGAGCGATGGTAGTGTATATCAGAGAGACAGTGCACGACCTCGGGAAGGATGATCTCGTATATGTGACGACTAACAGAGCGCGTCAGCCAGGAGATCTACATCAAGGATACTTCTTACCCGGGAAACTCGCTATGCATATAGTCACCAGATTCGTCGGTATAGTCGACGATCTTGAGGGACTCGGCGACTTGGTAGTCTTCGTTGTTCCCGGCGAATATTGCCACAGAGGGATGATCCCGAAGTCGTTTCACCGCTTGTTCTGCTTCATTCTTGACGCTGTTGTTGAACTCTGCGTATGATGGATACTATTTAGAGTCAGATACTGCGACATTAGCAGATCTTTTGCTCACGATGCCGCAGGCAAACATAAAGTCCTGCCAAACTAGAACGCCCAGCTCGTCGCAGGCACTGGACGAATCAGCAAAGCGTGCTGTTTTAATGGAAAGCTTACTTGTATAGCTCATCATGCTCGTACATGCCTCCTCCCCATATCCTTAGCATGCTCTGGTTGCCTTGAACCTTCCCAGTGTCGTCAACAATGAACAGTAGAATACCTATTGCGCTCACCATCTTCTCGACCCATTGCCGATACCTTTTCGGGGAGATGTCTGTTGCAAAGATATCCGCTGGTATCCAGTTGCTGCCACCGCAGAATATTGGTACCCCATTGACTCTGAAGAAGAACGATGTTCCCCTCTGGTGGATAAATGGTCTTTCAACAACTTCAATGTGGCGAAACCCGAGTCTTATCGATTTGTGAGCCGCGGCCTCTGCTTGACCCTGTGGGTCTCGTCAGATGGTATACTTCGAACAATGAATGCAAGCAAACCCACATCTTTCCAGAGCTCGACCCGAAGCTGGTAGAGCTCTTGGGCGCCGTAGCCTCTTGGCCACCAAGGGTGAATTTGACCGTCCTCAAACGTCCATTCTACCCAGCTGTCCTCCACTGGCTGCATCTCCTCTTTCAAACAGACTCCACTCTGGTCAAAGAGCAAAAACCGCAGCTGCATTCCATTTGCTCTGACCGCGTCGACTGTGGCGCGAAGCGTGGCTGTCTTCAAGTCAGGTGAGCTGATATGGGCTTCGATTCGGACGGCTTCGATGCGATAGTCATATATTTCGAGAGTGATGGGACCTGTATAGCCAGGCTATCAGTCGAAGCTTTGCTCAATGTCAAGGGAGAGGCCTACGCCACGGGCCCACCGTGAGCAATTTTGGCCCCTGTGATTGTGATCAGCACAAGCCAAGTCACGGCTGCAACTCACCCAATCCCATCCCCATCCATACTGTGCTTTCCTTGAATATAACCTGCAAGGATCTCCATTCCCTTGTATCGGCAGTCAGTACACGCTTAGCTCGAGCTCAAGAAGCAAGCCCACAAACCCCACGAGGTCCACCATGCGCCCTTTCCGCCTGTTTTGCTTCTTGCCAAGGACTCTTGAAGACGATCAGTAGCCGGTTCTTCCCTGATCTGATGTGCTCCTTGCAGTCGACACGATGAGCCACAAACATATTGTCAGAAGAGAGTATTTTGCGGTCATTCTGTGGCATCCGTTAATGGCCATGAGAGGCAAGCCGGTTTCGAGCGTACCAACAACACATCGCAATAGGTATCCAAGCCCTCAAAGACCAAGTCGCAGTGAGCAGCCTTCAGTCTGTCTGCAGGTATGTCAAAATCGCATCGGAACTCCCAGTCGGCTTCGCCAATCCCTATGCCCGACGGCCGTCAGACAGAGCTTTGATTCGTCTCTAGCGCTCGACTCACACTGAGCGTCCCACTCGTTGAGATCCTTGCGCGGGTCTTTGATGTCGCCAGTCTTGATCAGCTCCGCCTGGACAGATGTGGGTATCCAACACGAGGTCCATCTGTTGTCAGGATCAGGGGTCTTCGGCTTCTGCCTGAATCTCCATTTCTGTAGAGGTATTGTGGACGGCGTCATGCTGGTCGTGTAGATGATCACCACAGGGTTTGGGATAAGGTGTTGCGTAAAGTTTCAAGATCAAGTCAAGTTGGAGAAAGACTGGAGGGTCATGCTGTCTTGAGTCGTTGCTATCTCGTGTCAGTGTGCGTGGGAACAACAAGGCGAAGCGGGGGTGTCCGCGAAAACTCCAGAATTGAGCATACGTACGTCGGGCCAGTGTCTGTCATTTGGCTGCTTGGCATGATGCATGCGATATGTGACTATGCACTGTACTGAATTACAACATGAAATATACAGTGATATAGAGAGGTCGTTAAAACGTAAAGTGTCGTGTCTACCACTTCTCGGGCACATTGCCATACTCGCGCAAAGTCTTTTCCTGGCGTAGATGGCTTCTAGCTTGTCGCTCCATCTCGGCATTGATGGCCCATACCCAGCGGTCTCTTTCCAACTACGAGCAATGTCAGCTCAGCTTTTGTTGCACACAGAGCCACTCACCTTGCACCTAGCCCTAAAGATGAGTAAGCCCTGGGGCGACTTGCTGAGAGGCATGGGCGTGTAATCCTCATCGTCACCTAAATTCCAAGGATTCACCGTCTTTGCCGTCCAGGACGACCCCGGTATAGCGAGGCGGACACAGAATGTGGTATCTTCCGGCCCATCGCTAGACTGCAAGCCGTCTTGATAAACTCGGTATTCCGAGGTGAAGGGTGCTTGTCTGTTGCTGGGTTCATGGATTTCTTCGTGCGCCAACAAGCCAGAATAGACCTGTGATGAGGCTCAGTCGAAGGTTCCGAGAGTAAGAGGATCACGTACGTATGCGCCAAAGAGCGGGTAAGTCTTCTTCCTCTTGTGAAAAGCGTTCTTGCCCGTGATCTTGAAGGATACCAAAGATCCTTCAGTCAGCACCATATACTTGGATCTTTATACCGAGCTTGGTCAGCGTGGCGCTTTGAGATATGATGAGCACCCACCTGAACTTCCTCCATGTACTCTTCCTCATATACATCCTCCCCGACAGACAGATGGACCTGCAGCCCTTGACGGTACACCAGTCCCAGATAGAGGACAAGAAATCGTCAGAAGCTTCCGTCGCTGCTCCTGTAAGGATGTCGCCTTTTTGAGCCAGCTCCATTGCGTCCATACGCATACGAGCCCTATTGACACATATCAGCAAGCGAACATTGTGCGTGACCGAAACTCACTCGACTCGATGCTTCCTCATCCAAAAGCCTCTCAAATCATTGAGCCTCTCCACCCACTCCTTTGCGACTTGCTCTGAGTGCGCTTCCAGCTGGATCATGACTCCCCCATGCGCAAGATGCACGTTGAAGACAGTCCCCGTACCCTCGCCCTGACCATCGTTCGACTCGGCACCCTGCTCAAACTTGACACTCGTGATATCCCTGAGATCCAGACAGCCGGCCGACCGCTGGATAGTCGTTGCCATACGCTTGTGCTCGTTCTGGAGGAACTGTCGATGCACATCAGGAAAGATGTCGGAGGGGATGGATCCTTCGGCCTGGGGAAGCAACGGTGGTTTGGCTTCTCTCATCGTGGTCATAAATATGCAGCCTATAGGTGGATTAGAATGAGGCAGAGGGAGCAGCGGTCACTTACCATCGTGTATCGTCACATAGATGGACTCTTTCGTACCACTCGCAGGTCTATGCCTGACGAGATAACCCTCCACGCCAGCAGGCTCGTCGAGCCAGGTGCCATCTTCCAGCTTGAGAGACTTTGGCTGATGTTTTGCCGGTCGCAGCTGCAGCTCCCTGCCATTCGCCTATTTCTTGTCAGTTCTGCGCTTGGACAAAGACAAGACTCACCTGCACCCTCGCCAATCCAGCCAACATAGCCCACGGCCTCTTCAACCCTTCCACAGTACTCCCATAAGCCACCCAATCCAACGCCCCATCCACCCCTTTCCAGACCAACTCCAAATCAATTTCCTCCCTCTTCTCGTTCTCCCTCTCCTTCAACAACTCGTCGATGCTATTGTCCTTGTTCAGGGCCTCCCAACAAGTTTTGATGACGCGGTCGCGGTTGTATCGGTTGAAAAGGGCGGTTTCGTCGGCTTCCTCGCCTTGGGGCACGCGGAAGCGGACATGGGTAGAGAGGGAAGGGGCGAAAATGTCGAATCTATCCGGAAGCTCCCCGCCAAGATCTCGGAAGAGTTCCCAGTACCAGTCTAGAGCTCGTGATCGTTCGGATAGCTTGAAGAGGAAGATTTGTGTGCCCTTTCTTCGACCCTGGAGCCATTGCACTTGGCTGGACTGCTTGATGCGATCTTTGAGGACGGATACTTTTGACGTGTCTGAGATGCGTAAGAGCCTCTCAATCTCGAGATGAAGTTTTTCGACCGAAGTCGTCAGAGCCAGCGTAAGATCGTCCGGGTTGAAGACTGAAATCGACGTTCGATGGGGTAGGAGAGGGATGACGAAACAGAGACGTTTGGTGCCGACCATACGTTCGCGAAGGGGCACTTTCCAGTCTTGGTAGAATTCGACTTGGCCTTTTCGCCACACCACAATGTATTCTTCAAACACATCAAGTCTTTGGCATGGGTTTCGGCGCTATGGAACGTCAGCCGAGTCGAGGTGTGGTTCCGAGACATACCTGGGCAGTTTCGTCAAAGACGGTGATATTGTTCTCGCGGTGATAACCTACTCTTACGAGCATTCGATCTGTGACAGCTTGTCAGTATCTATCTACGACAGATGGACATGACATACCACGCAGAATGACCTCTCCGACCTTTCGTTCTTCCGGCAGCCACTCATTCTCTCCCAGCACCTCCTCTACTGCCCCCGCACTAGTCCCCTCCGCCTCTGCGCCTTCCCTCTCCAAGACATGCTCGGGCTTTGCCGGCTCACTGTCCCCGCTCCTAGCCAAACTCGGCATCACACTCGCATAATCCGCTGGGAACTGCACAGTCTTTGCTTTCTGCTGCCCCTCCCGCGGATCTGCTTGCTCTTCGTCATCTCCAATGACAGCAGAGGACGATCCGCGCAGATTCGGTCTCGAGTAGCGTAAAGCTGATTTGAGCCTGTTCGGTAGCGAGATGTTGGTGCGTACCGAACGGGCGGGCTCTTTGCCCTTCTTGCTCGAGCCTGGAGGCGAGTCTGAGAGTTCGGAAGAGTCGATGAGTGGTTGAGTCGAGGACGATGCGGAGTGGTGGGTGTGGGGAGAGCGAAGCTGTGCGTTTTGAGACCCGTGGAGGGAAGGAGAAGGGTTGGGGATTTGGCCGGTGGATTGGGTGTCGATAGCCAAAGAGGACTGGGATGGTGAAAACGCCGTGCGTGCTGTCACAAACGTCTCCCCTGTAGCTTGAGACGTGGTCGAGGGCCGGGATATGGGCTTGGGTTTGATGGTAGAGGCTGAAGCTTGGCTGCTCTCTTGCTCAGCTTCATCAAGCTCGGGAGTATGCGTGTCGGCAGCGGTCGACATGAACTCTTGCCCGATATCAAAGCTCTCCCCTACCCACACCTCTTTCCCGATTTTTGCCTTGCCGCCAAGCTGAATGCCCGTCTCGTCAAGGTCGAGATCCTCTTCAATCTCCATTCCATGCTTGTTTCGCCTCTTGATCCGAATCTTGGACACTGCTCGCCGTAGCCTGCCGTCCTCGCTCTGGGCGTCGGCGACACTGTGCAACGAGGAATCATCATCTCTGATCTCCCTTTTCCACTTGTCTATGGCTTTCCGCCGCAGGTCGAGAAAGTCGCGCCGCCTTTCTTCTACTTCAGCAGAGCTGGTGACGCGGTCAGGTATGGGCCCGAGAAAGCGCCGAGTGAGGATATGGGGCTGGTGGTTGCCCGGTGGACGGGGAGGGGAGGTGGTCGCGACGACGGCGGGCGAGGGCTCGAGGGATGGCTTGGATGGGCGTGTCTGAGGACGTCTGTCGCGGTTTGGGTCTGGGGGAGAGGAGGGCATGGTGTTGCTCCTCTCTACTGCGTGGTGATAACGTTGTTGTTGAATGTCGCCCTCGCTAAGCGCCGCCAGCGTCCACTTTGCGAGTTGCACCTCCGACGTCATGGCATCGCTACGCCATCGAGCTGCACGCGGTACATATCCTGGGAATATTGGGAATAGCTCTGCAAGACCCCCCTAGGGCCATATGTCTCAGTCCCTGAACAGTCTCTGTTCAAATCTGTTCAATCTCTGTTCAATATCTGTACGGGAGGCTGCTGGGAAATGAGCAATAAGTGGCCAGCCCCTTATACTTCGGCCCATCATCGGGGTCCCGAGGATCGCATACAACTCGCCATGTCGTAAACCCGGACTCCCAGCTTGCATCATCGGTGTTCTAGTGTCGTTAGCAGATGCATATTCTTACCCCCACTCCTCCAATCGCGGAGAGGAGACAGTTACCACATCGATGGCCATCGCGAGTTGTAGAGCCAGAGCCAGCTCACCGCCACCGAGCTGTGATCTGGCACGGCCATGGCACACGGCCGCGGTGCATAGGAGCCATGAGATGCATGCGATCTGTGGCCTGTGGCCTGTGGTCTGCCGGCGCTACCCGATGAGATGGTCGGCAGCAGAAATTGCGCAAAGATAGGAAAGCTTATTCCGCGCTTTCTGCCGGTCTTCTGTGGGCTTCTGTGCAGGGCAGCGCAGGCCGGGGGGGGAGGGGGAGTGGGGGCATGCATGGACAGCGAGAGGATCGAGAGGCAATGCACGGGCATGCATGGGGCAGAGGACAGGCCTGGCAGCAGCGAGTTACATAAGCATGCAGGCAACCGGTAAAGTGGGAGATCTTGACGATAAAATGTTTTGGATCGTCGTGGGCGATCGGGGCTCTTTCGATATTATTTGGAGCATCGCACATCCCATCTCCTCTTCCTCAACATCTCCATCTTCTCCTTCCCCCATGCCTGCCATATAACCCCCCATTCCCCTCCTCGCTTCTCGCCCACGCCAGACTTCAACTGCTCGTCTCTTTGCTTTCTCAACTCTCCATCTGCCATGTCCCCCACCCCCAACACGCGGACCAGTCCCAAAGAGGCCACCCCTCCCCCTCCCTACCGCTCTACCCCCTCCCCTCCTCCCGACTCTCGTGCGGTACCACCCAGCGCGCCATCCTCGCCAGAAATCGCGTCTTCGGGCTCCAACGGCCAAGTCCGGCCTCTCCACCGCAGGCCACGATCGACGACCCCAGATGCCCATCGCTGGCTCTCTGAAGACGAAGGCCGCCGTGCATCTCGTCCCTCGCCTTCGGCCCAACGTGTGAACAGGAACGTCGACGGTAACGCGCGAGTTGGCGATGCCGGCCCGAGTACCAGGGCCCACCGGGAGAATCTCGAACGGTCTTTTCGAGAGCACGACCCTGTACGTCAAGAGGAAAGCGTCGCGCAGGTGCAGGATGTTCCTAGGCGACGAAAACACGGCAGGTCGGTTTCTCTCTTGACCAGAACTCCAAGAGAGGACTCTGTCGATGCGCGATCGCGCCCCGTCAAGGAGGATCAGGCGTCCGAGGCGCCATCGAAAGACACGCTTTTGAGCGCCACTGTCGATGGGCCAACATTGCGTGTACCAACACCTCCTCCAGGCATACCAGGCCCTAGTGCGATCGGAACAGTACCCGATTTCATAGACGGGCGCGGGGGAGATGGCATCGGCGCGAGTGTACCAAGTCGTACAACTTTTGACGCTCCGATCGTCGCAGTCGACGAGGAGCTGTCTGGGGTAGAAGCCAAGAAGGCGCTGCTCGACAAGCTGGAAGGTCATCTGCAATGGTATGTCCACAATATTTACATTCGATACACACTGATCAACTTTTAGCCCCGACTGTCCTCAATCCCGTCGTTCGCTCTTGCACAACCCCGTCACTCTCCCCTGCGGCCACACCCTCTCGGCCCCACACCTTTCCTTCCCCGCTCTGCCTCCCATCGCTCCTGTCCAAGATATGCACGACCCCGACGAATTGCTCGCTGTCCAACGACGGCGCCACCAGCAGAAACTCGCCCTATGGGCTGGGGTCAGGTGTACTGTGGTAGGGTGTAAGCGTTACGCTGGTGGTACTGAAGAGCAGGAGGCACATGATGAAAGACCAGCAGGTGTACCGATCTTTCCTGTGCCACCTCCCATTGTGCCACCGAGCATCAACGCGCCCGTTGACAATCTCCCCCCGGCCTACTCGTCCATCGCTGGGCCCAATGTCCCGAGCACATTACCTCTCCTCGATACGCGGATCGAAAAGCTCATCAATCTGATTCAGGTGGAGAAGGAAAGGCTCAAGGATGGGATGGAAGTTGGCAGGGTCAGACAGGATATGGGCGATTCGTCTGGTTCGTCGTCGGATGATGGACATGATGCTTCGGGGGACGAAGGGCTGCCTTCAGCACCGAGGCCGCCACGGTCGACCAAGCGGCGCAGAAGGCGACTTTTGCCTCTGCAGCGACAGACAGGCGCAGAGGACGAGTGGCAGTTTAAAAAAGAGTTGATGCTCAACACCGAGTGTGATGTCTGTGCCATGACGCTCTATGAGCCTCTCACTACGCCGTGCCAACATGTGAGTCAATATTGAAGATGGGAATGCCGCTGATAAAGTATAGAGCTTTTGCCGAAAGTGTCTCTCGAGAACGTTGGACCACTCTCCCAGGTGCCCCGTCTGTCGCCAGGATCTCCCTAGCTTTACATTCTTCCAGGACCATCCATCGAGCAAGACGCTCATGTCTGTTTGCAAGTCACAATTACCTTGGAATGATCAAGTGCTGACCATGTACAGTGACCACCGCCTTCCCCGCGGAATACGCCGAACGCCGATCGTCCATCGAATCCGAAGAACGCGAAGCCCTCCTCTCCACCCCCCTCTTTGTCTGCACCCTCGCCTTCCCCGGCATGCCCACTATCCTGCACGTGTTTGAACCGCGGTACCGGCTCATGATCAGGCGCTGCATTGAATCGGGATCGCCCCGTTTCGGTATGGTTCTGCCTGCGAGGGGCACGGGCCCGGAGAGTCTGCAGGGGGTGATGGAGTATGGGACGATGCTCGAGATTCAGAGCGTGCAGATGTTGCCGGATGGGAGGAGTATCGTGGAGACTGTGGGGACGCACAGGTTTAGGATCTTGGAGAAGGGGAGTTTGGATGGGTATACCGTTGGGAGGATTGAACGGTGAGTATCAAGTATGATATAGGACATTGCTGACTTGGTCTAGAATGGATGACATTTCACCAGAAGAAGAAGAAGAGATGGAGCGGCAGGCGGTGGAACGCAGGGCGCAGGCCAACAGGTCTTTCACCTCTGCGCCCATCTCGCCTTCACTGTCATCAACCTCTCTCGAAGCCCTCCCCATGACCCATTCCTCCTCGGCACCATGTCTCTCCATGCCAGCGCCTACAGCCCCGAACGTTCTCCAGCCCCCAGGCGGTGGCGGGATGGATTTCGCCGCTCTCGCCGCTCAATCAGCTGCCAACAATGCGCCTCCCTTCCAAGCGCCCTCACCCGAAGAGACACCCGAGTCTACCGAAGAGCTCATGTCGATATGTCGCGCGTTCATCGACCAGCTGCGATCTGGCTCTGCCCCCTGGCTCTTGCAGCGGCTGAACAATACGTACGGCTCGATGCCAGAAGACAAGAGCGAGTTTAGCTATTGGATGGCGCTGGTGATGCCGATTGACGAGTATGAGAAGGCGAGGTTGTTGCCGATCAGGAGTGCGAGGTTGAGGCTCAAGCTGATTGTGCATTGGGTAGAGAGTCTGAGGGGATCGTGGTGGTAAGTCTGCTTCCCGCGTAGATGACGTGAGCTGACACCCAGGACAGGTTCTCGAACGGGTGTGTTGTTGGGTAGGACGCTTCATAACATCTGTGCCACATGCATGAGGTTGTTGTTCGAGCGCCAAGTCCGTGTTGCAAGATGAACGAACGTGCCGTGACAGAATGGTCCCGGTGCCAAGAGTCGCCACTTGGGTGAGAATCCAGACGCGTGCCTGTGATTACAGTCGATGAATGGATCGTGGTGGTTGGGATCGTTGGAGGCGTCATCCAGTGCTGCATAGGGGACATAGAGGAGATGCTTGGCACAATCGACCCCTGAGAATGCATGTAAATATTTGGACCCGCTCTGCCATCCATGCCTCCACTCGTCATTGCACCGCCTCCACAACACATCTTTCTACTTTATATCTCTCTTTCCTTTCTTTCCTTCTCTTGCCACCCCATAGCCCGCCATGCCACCCCCGCCCCCGCCCCCGCTCATCATCACCACCGACCCCGACACCGCCTCTCCCTTTGACAACCCATCCACTCCCTCCCCCCAGAGCCCCACCCTTCTCCCCCCGTCAGAAGCCGCCTCCAGCGATGGCCACGCCCGTAGAGAATCAGCCAACCTCCCCCCTATCAACACCGGCCACCTCTCCCCCAGCAATGCCCGCCTCCACCCAACACACGGCGGCCACTCCCCCTCCCCCTCCTACTCGTCTGCCCTCACACCGCCCTCCCCCACTTTGACAAACTCGTCCTCGGTCCATTTCTCCGACGAGCTCCCGACTCCGTCTTCGCCGAATCCCAAAACATCCCTCGCGCTGCGGGATAACAATCCCAATGCGGAGAGCGGCATGGAGACTTTGCAGATAGGCGATGAAACGCATGGGAGACATGAGCGGGGGTGGTCGATCGGGACCTGGTCGAGTGCTGCGCCGACTACCGATGGATTTTCTGTCAAAAAGGCCAAGGAACCATTGCTGAGAGGTGCATCGGAAATGTCTGATCAGACCCGGGCGGATGAAGAGCCCAGCAAGAAGGACAAGAAGGATAAGAAGGATAAGAAGAAGAAGGGCGAAGAGCCGCCTTCGTCCCACCTCGATCCTGACAAGGACACCACAGACCCCACACCCTTCCGCGAAAAGCCCTCCCGCCTGGCCATGCTCGTCGACCCCAAATCGCTCGATGATCTTGAAAAGATTGGCGGTGTTGATGGCCTGTTGGAGGGTCTGGGCGTGGACAAGACAAAGGGACTCGCAGTGGGTACAGAGGAAGGGCACGTGGACTCGGGTGCCCCGAGGAGCGCTGCAGACATGCCAGGTGGCAATGGGGCGCACTGGCGTGCTGGTATGGACGAGCGGCGGAAGGTGTATGGAAGGAACGATCTTCCGCAGCGAAACAGCAAGAGCTTGTTGTTGCTCATGTGGCTTGCCTTCAAGGACAAGGTTTTGGTGAGTATCCTTCTCACGACTTTTGATCTTTACTGACCATTCCCAGATCCTGCTTTCCGTCGCCGCCGTTGTCTCTCTCGCCCTCGGTCTTTATCAAGATCTGGGTACTGAGCCAAAGGTCATCTACAACGACGACTGTCCCAATGGCTGTGAAGAAGCCCAAGTCGACTGGGTAGAGGGTGTCGCTATCGTAGTGGCCATCATCATTGTCGTCATGGTCGGTTCAGTCAATGATTGGCAAAAGGAACGCCAGTTCAAAAAGCTCAACGAAAAGCGCGAAGACCGTACCGTCAAGACAATCCGAGGCGGCAAAGAACTGCTCGTCAATGTCAAGGACATTGTCGTCGGCGACGTGTGTATCTTGGAACCGGGAGAGATTTTGCCAGTCGATGGTGTCTTTCTTCGAGGACACAGTGTCAAGTGCGACGAATCGGGTGCTACTGGTGAATCGGACGCTATCAAAAAGTTTACTTACGACGATTGTATCGAAGAGCGAGACAATCTCGGGCCGAATGACAAACAAAAGAGGGACTGTTTCCTCATTTCTGGAGCCAAGGTCCTCGAAGGTGTCGGAGAGTATGTGGTCATTGCAGTGGGAAAGACGAGTTTCAACGGGCGAATCATGATGGGTGAGTGTTCTACCGCTGCGGGGACTTTGCTGATATATTGTAGCTATGCGCGGTGATGCCGAAGAAACTCCACTCCAGATCAAACTCAACAATCTCGCCGAGCTCATTGCCAAGCTCGGTGGTGCCGCTGGTCTTCTCCTCTTTACCGCCTGTATGATCCGCTTCTTTGTCGGCCTCAAGACCGACCCTGATCGTTCGGCCAACGACAAGGCGCAGGCATTCATTCAAATCTTGATTATTGCTGTCACCCTAGTCGTCGTTGCTGTCCCCGAAGGTCTCCCTCTGGCCGTCACGCTGGCTCTGGCTTTTGCCACCAAGCGAATGACGAAACAGAACCTGCTTGTCCGTGTCCTGGGCTCGTGTGAGACGATGGCGAATGCTACCGTCGTCTGCACCGACAAGACCGGTACGTTGACGACAAACGTCATGTCCATCGTCGCCGGTTCTCTCGGTGTGCACGGTAAATTCGTGCAAGACCTCGCTGAGAATGCCGCTCGATCCAATGCCAATGAGATTGAGGGCCAGAACGAGCGAGACGACTTTTCATTCGACATGACTGACTTTAACAACAATGCCTCCAAGCCTCTCCAGTCATTGTTCAACGAAGCTGCTGCTGTCAACTCTACGGCTTTCGAGGATACGGATGAAGATGGAAGGTTGAACTTTGTTGGAAGCAAGACCGAGTGTGCCTTGTTGCGTTTCGCAAAGGACCATCAGTGGGCCGACTATCGCGAGACGCGAGAATCCGCCGAGATTGTCCAGATGATTCCCTTCAGCTCCGACCTCAAAGCTATGGGTGTCGTTATCAAGCTCGGTAACGGCAAGTACCGCTTCCACGTCAAGGGTGCCAGTGAGGTCTTGACCGGAAACTGTATCAGCCATGTCGTCGTCCATGAGGGCGACAACAGCGGCGATCGAGTCGAGACTGTCAACTTTGACGACCAGAGCAGGACCAATATCAACAAGACCATCATCTTTTACGCCAACCAGTCTCTCCGTACCATCGCGCTCTGCTACCGCGACTTTGAATCTTGGCCTCCCAAGGGCTCCGAGCTGACTGCTTCGGACGAGGTGCCCTATGCCGATCTGTGCCAAGACTTGACGTTGATGGCTATCGTCGGCATCGAGGATCCCCTCCGAAATGGTGTGAGGGAGGCCGTGGAAAAGTGTCAAAAGGCTGGAGTGGCGATCAAAATGTGCACGGGTGATAATGTGTTGACTGCGAGGTCTATCGCGAACCAGTGTGGGATCTTTACGCCTGGAGGTGTGGTCATGGAAGGCCCCATCTTTAGAAAAGTGAGTCTGCTCATCTCTTTAGGGCTCATGCTGATCCTTGTTAGCTTTCCGACCAAGATCGTTTGGAGATTGTTCCCCGGTTACAAATCCTCGCTCGATCTTCTCCCGAAGACAAGAGGCTGTTGGTCAAGACGTTGAAGAGTATCGGAGAAGTTGTGGGTGTCACGGGCGATGGTACCAATGATGGACCTGCCTTGAAGCTCGCCAATGTTGGATTCGCCATGGGTATTGCGTAAGTAGCTTTGAGACTCTAAAGTCCACGCTGACATTTCTGCAGTGGTACTGAAGTCGCGAAGGAAGCCTCCGACATCATCTTGATGGACGACTCTTTCAGCAACGTCGTGCTGGCCATCATGTGGGGCCGATGTGTCAACGACTCTGTCAAGAAGTTCCTGCAGTTCCAAATCTCTGTCAACATTACCGCCGTCGTCATTACCTTTGTCACCGCCGTCGCCTCCTCCAGCGAAGAGTCTGTCCTGACTGCCGTCCAATTGCTTTGGGTCAACTTGATCATGGACACGTTCGCCGCGCTCGCTTTGGCGACGGACCCTGCGACAGAGAGCTCGCTCGACCGAAAGCCAGACAAGAAGAATGCGCCATTGATCACGTTTGAAATGTTCAAGATGATCCTGGTACAGGCGTTGTATCAGATCATTGTCTGTTTGGTCTTGCACTTTGCGGGTCTCAGGATTTTGGGTCTTGCGGATACGGATCAGAACAATACCGAGCTTGGTGCTTTGGTATTCAACAGTTTCGTCTTTTGCCAAATCTGCAAGTGCTTTGACTTTGGCCTGGTCTTGTGCTAACATTTCACAGTCAACCAGCTGAACTGTCGACGTCTTGACCGCAAACTCAATATCTTTGAGGGCTTCTGGCGCAACTGGTATTTCATCGTCATCTTCTGTATCAGTACGTGCCTCTCGTGCCCTTCAAGTTGACCACTAACATGTCAATAGTGGTTGGCGGTCAAATCTTGATCATCGAAGTCGGCGGTGCCGCCTTCCAGGTCACCCGTCTTGGTGGACGTGACTGGGGAATCTCCCTCGTCATCGGTGCCATCTCTCTCCCCATCGGCGTCATCTGCCGACTCATGCCCACTGAGCCTTTCGGTAGACTCCTCGTCAAGCTCCACATCTATGCCGATCCCAACAAGCTTCCTGCGCACTCTCCCGATGCCGACGAACAGCAACAACAGTACAACTACAACCCTGCTTTGAGCCAGATCAAGGACAACTTGGCGACTTATGCCAATATCCGGGGCGGTAGACTGAGGGCGAGTTCGATGGTGGCCAAGAGCAGGAGCGCGAGATTACGGGATGCCGATATTCAGCTGTAAGTACTATATGCGCGTGATTGAACCGTGCTGATTTGGATAGTCCTTCGCTCCTCACCATGGTTCCCACGCTTGTTGCCGGTACCGTCGGCGCTGGTGCTCACTGGGTCACACCGCAGCCCAACAACTCGCTTGGGCTGCACAACCCTGCCGGTCAAGACCCCTCACGGTCGACTCATGAGCTGTATAATGGCAAGGTTCACCTGCACCCCCAGACAGATCCCAACGACCCACTGTACGCCAAATTTGGTCTGCGGCCGCCAAGCCCCAGCCAGCGTGGACCGCCCCCAGCGTCGAGCAACAGCAACGTCACGGGTGCTGCTGGATCGAGCGAGCAAGTGTGATGGAGAGTGGCGCACATCTGTCTGTAAGAAGAATCACATCATCAGTTGTACATAGTCCATAGAAAACATAAATTGCGAGCTGCTTGTACATGATAGCAGGCCATATATACCATCTTAGCATTCTATCAGTACGTATAGTGCGAGCTACTAGAAATGTAAACAATGCCTGTGTCGTCTGGCGACTGGCATGATTCGGCCGTCGGGCATCCGTCGAGTGGCGCAGGTTCGCTACGTAGCGAGGCGAGATGAGATGGATGAGAATGTTGCATCTTTTGCATTCTTCCACGTCGCCATGACCTGCACGACGAGCTCCAATCTGCTGCAGCCATCGCCCACCGCCACCTCGCCCCTCTCCCGCCCTCCCATCTACGCTCCCACCCGCACCCCGTCCCCATCCCTACGCATCAACCGCCGCTCATCGCAAGGCCAGACCCCACGTCCCATATCCATCCATGGCTCTTCCACGGCCTCATCTAGGGTCTCTGTACCTCCCTTCACCCCGTCTCCTGGCAGATCCCCCACCCCGATACCACACTCGCCACCCACCGGCGGTAGCTCCACAAACCCTTCACCCCTTTCCCGCTCTCAGCCCCTCTTGGGCTCATACACATTGTCCCTGTTGCACGCCCGCATGTGTAGTCATCGGCCACACCAGCCCACACCGGGTTTCACCCTCCATCTAGGCGCAGTGGGCAAGGGTACGACTTGCCCCAAAGAATTACGCTGCCCGGCACATGTCGTCGTACCATTCGAAGCGTTCTACTATGACCTCGGAGACGAGGATGCGAGTGGTCCGCAGGGCAAGACACCGTGGGTGGGGAGTGTCGATGTGCAGAGGTGGTATTTCGAGTCGTATTCAACTGTGGGGCTGCCGCTGCAAGAAGGGACGAAAGTACCGGCTGGACCGCCGCCCGTCTTTCCGGGCTATCGTGTCGCCCGCCGAGGTCAACTGCAGATCCTCATCAAGACGCCCGAACCGAGTGCTGCTGCCAAGGTGTTTCTCGTACCCTACGATCTACGGAGAGTACCAGTGGGAGGGCGATTACTCTTGAGGGAGGATAGCTATGTTGGGCATGAGAGCAGGGTGGAAGGAGAGAAGGAGGTGCTGCGGTACGCTATCCAGCTTCAATTCATCTGCCTCTCACGGCCATGTCCAGATGGCGGGCCGCCGGTGCTGTCCTACTATGTGACCAAGTCGCTACGAGTCATCTTTTCGATTTCGCCCTTGGAGAAGGACGAGACGATGAGGGTAGAACGGACGGAACAGATGATTGAGCCGAGTCTGGATGTCGAGCAAGGCAAGCGGCGGTCGTCGGGACCGTTGGTGGAGACTGTAGAGGAAAAGTGGAATGCCATCAGGGCAGACTGGGAGATGCTAGAAGAAGGCGGGAAGGTCTGCATGCCGCCTCTGAAAGGATTGTCTCCCCGGTCTCCAACCGTACCCCTACCTTCGTCTACTACATCCATCCTCTCCCGGTCGAGACCGACGACGCCGAACCCAATCATATCTCCCCTCACTCCCACATCACATCTGCCTTCTCTGACGACGCCGCCAAAGGCTGCCAAGGGCCCGCAGGCGGTGACGGTATGGAGCCCGACAGGACGAAGGGCGAGGCGGGAGGATGAGATGGAGGAGAAAGCGTTGAGTGAAAAGTTGAGGCAGCTGGAGATGGAGAAGACAGTGTAGTTGCACAGACGTGCTTGGACTCTAGAGTGTTGTTGTATTCTTAGCTGTACTGGTTGGTGGTAGTTGGATGCTTTGCATGTAAGCTTGAGCTGCGGACAACGCTGAGAAGGCTCGCAGAGTATGGGCAATGTACTTATCGATGAGGTGATGATATGCCGCATGCGTATCCAGATCTGAGTCGTCTACTAGTTTGGAACCATATCTCACTCCGGTAGATCTTGTGGCGGGAGATTAACTACGCACGTCCAATCACCGCACCAAATATTCCATTACATGGCGCTCCGATAGGAAAGTGCCTTAAGACGATAAATCTGCCGAAGCCGAGTTCCAGCGAAACATCATACACCATGTGGAATGACTGAACTGTCAACATATGTAGTCAGCGGTCAAGCCAACAACTCATCCCATGGCCCATGGAGGAGTCCAGTTACTATGCGCAACGTTTGCATCTACGCGAGACAGTGACGAACATTGAAGCGTGATTTCAGCATCGACTACATAGCAATTTCGGCATCTGAAAGCTTGTGATGCCGCATATGGGTCACCACCGCCTCATGGCCGAGCTGTACCCCCCTGCACTGGAGCATGTGGGATCTCGGGACAAGACATGGCTGGCGAATCAGGAGAAATGAGATGCAGTACATATGGCGGTTGAACGATGCGGTTGATTGCGCCGAACGCCGCCGTGCCATAATAGAAGCTTAACGGCGGGAGCAGATGTAGCTTGGCATCTACGCTGAGGATGCAGTGGGGGGGGGGGGGGTGGATGTATGCATGCATACATGGATGCATGGATGGGGGTGGTATGGGAGGGTACAAATGGGCGAGGCAGGCTCGACGGTACGGCCGTGGAAGTGGGTGTGGTTGTCCCTGTGCCCTGAGATAACCATCTCTTTGCGGGAAGCGGTATGAGAAATCCAGGGTCCAGCCGATGATACCGTCAGCGAAATATCCTGTCGCACAACATCCAACAAACACCATTTCTCATCCACATCTACATCTCTCCCCCCCTCGACCACCCCTCCTCCCCACGCACACCCTGCACCCCCTCTTCCTCTTCTTCCCCCCCTCCGTGCGTCACCCCCTGCCTGTGTCCACACACACTAACAAACAGCCCAGTTTTCCGTCTCCTGCCTGTCCACGGTAACCGCCCCCAAGCCCGTCGTATCCCAGCACCACGCCCCCTCAGCACCTTCCTGTGAGTACCAGCCCGTTTCAGCGAGCTGCCTGTCTACAACACTGTTCAAGATGGGCAAATCAACAAACATGTCTTCGTTTTGCTGATTCTTCTCATAGATATCAACCATGTACGGCCAAGTCCTCCTCCCCGCCCTCTCCCTCCTCTCCCTCGCCGTCGCTGCGCCCTTGGACGAGTCATGGATGCAGCCCAGAGACTCGGACGTTGCCCACCTCTTCAAGAGAGCTGCTCCGGATCCCTCTGCTGATAGTAAGTCTTGGCATCATGTCCCCAGTTCTGTCACCAACCCGCCTGTCAGACTACACCAGCTACTACCCCGACGCCTGGACGACACCAAACAGCTCTGTCATCCCCCAGGCATGGCTCGACAAGCTCAACAACCTCACCATGCCCAACGTCTCGGTAGCTACCTTGTCTGGGAGCCGACCCAAATACCCCAACAACGAGGACGATGGGGACGACACTATCTGTTCTTTCACAGATCAGTGCCATGTGGACGACGACCTGTATGTGCCTTCCGGTGAGAAGATATTCGCGGTGAGTAACTCGTCCCTGGTGTCTTTCCTCGTGGCTGATGGCATGGTAGCTTTCTTTCGACGATGGACCCACCGACTCTTCCGAGGACCTCTACGCTTTCTTGGCCGAGAACAATGCTTCCTCCAAGGCTACCCATTTCATGATCGGTGGTAACATTGTCACTGCGTGAGTCGTCGTTTGCTATCCACAATGATTGCTGACAGAGTCGCAGTCCACAAACCGTCCTCACCGCTGTCAAGGCTGGTGGTCACCTTGCCGTTCACACCTGGACTCACCCCTACAGTGAGTATACATACATCTTGACAGACTGGCCAGGACTGATCATCATATAGTGACTACCAAGTCTAATGAGGAAGTTGTTGGTGAACTCGGTTGGACTATTCAAGCGCTCGCAGACCTCAACGGTGGCCGTATCCCCAAGTTCTGGCGACCTCCTTACGGTGATGTCGACAACCGTGTCCGAGCTATCGCCAAGGGTGTATTCGGTCTTGAGACTGTCCTCTGGAACGAAGGTGAGTTGCGCCTCGCCATTTCTGCGCTTGACACTGACAGAGACTTTTGCAGACACCAACGACTGGGCTATCGCCGACGAGCCCGACAAGTACTCCATCTCCAGTGTCGAGGCTACCTTTGACGGGTGGATTACTGGCAACCGTACCGAGCCCCTCCTCTTGCTCGAGCACGAGCTCGACAACAACACTGTGACCGTCTTCAAGGACACCTTCTGGAAGTTTGCTGCCAACGGCTGGACTGTCGTCAACGTCGCCGACGCTTTCAACATGTCATGGTATGTCAACTCTGGCGAGGGCAACACCGACACTGTGACCACCATGTCTGTCGCCGGTACCTTGACTACTGCTAGTACCTCTACCACGAGCAGCGCTGCATCTACTACGGCTTCTGGCTCTGTCACTGGCTCTGCGTCCGACACTGCCGCTACGACTGCTGCCGCCAATGCCAGCTCGTGGGCCATCAGCAACAAGCCTTCTCTTGTTGCCCTGTTGGGATCTTTCATTGCTTCCGCCCTCTTCTTATAATGTGGAGGAATCATCTGCGTGGTTTGTCCTGTCGATAGCCGCTCAACCACGGGCCTGTCATAACTGTAGCATCAAGGACATTTTATAATCGTTACCTATAGAAATCGAATAATCATTTCATTATATTGTATTCTGGACATTCTTCAATTACCCATTTAGTTTTATATACGACATGGTATAGATCGTTGGACATTGACATATCGAGCGATACGCCTTTATGGGTGTCCTGAATATGCAAACATAAAGTTCTTCTTGCATCGCCGCAGTGTTACTTGTGCTCGTACGTTATTTTGCGGCTCAAGCCGGGGGCTTGGCTTGGAATTCTTGGAAAGGTTTGATGGGAAAGGGAGAGTCCTCAATGTGGCAGCGCATGGTCGCGTGCAGGGTTCAGCGAGGACGACGGTGTTCGTGCGTGATGTTGTGTACAGCGCTAGTCAGAGCCGTAAACCATCTGCACTCTGAAAGCACGCTGCGTCAGTGCGTTTGTCTTGATTCATGCTACACTACACCTCACGATGGACAAGAGAGGGCATACCATATCGAAAGCAAGAGCGCTATTTGAGAAGAGTTCTTATCAAGTCTCAGGTCCCATCGTCTCATGCCCAGGACCCATCAGTATACGCCATGTTCTGGCTTCCGTCGTGGTGCCTTGGCGTCTGGCCGCCGACGTCCGACGACCATGACCATGACCCACCCCCCGTTCCTCTTCGCCAAAATCTCTCATCATCTTTCAGGGTACACTGTGTCTTCGACACACATCACGCTTGTTGACCTAGGATCAACACGTCAAGTATTCGGAATTCTCATGATTCAGAAGATGGCCCTCTTTTTCATGAAGCATGCTTTCTCGCTCTCGCGTTATCCCACATCCTCGCTTTCTCTCGGGACCCATCGTATCTTCCGGGCGGCGCATAGTTCAACATTCACCCCCACTTGTTGTTGTGCCAAGGTGAATCCAGCGGCCAGCCCGTCCTTTCCCATCCTTTCTCGCTTTTGATCCTTTCAGCAAAAAGTCCCTCTCCATCCTCCTCGCCTTCATCTACATCCTATCTCGGAATCTTACAACCCTAGAGATGAATCCGGCTTTGCAAGGATGAATGCGGAGGAGGCAGAACTGCTCAAGCAGGAAGAGCTTGTGCAGCTCATCTTGCAAGATTGGAGAATGTGGTGGGATGCCGATGGTGAGTAGGCTCATAACACTCAAGGCATGCAGTGGCTTACATTACGGGGTCGTAGAGAGACTCAACTATGGCGAAGTTGCGATCCGCGTAAGCCATCAATGTTCTCTAGCGAGAGCCTCTCAATTGCTAACCGAGTTCAATAGCTTTTGTTCTGGTGGGACAAACCCGATTCGCTCGGAAACAGATACTACTGGCAAAGCACAAAATACGTATTTGACCACGAGACGAGGTTTAGGGATATCCTGGAGGAGTTTATCGGGGAGTATATGAGCCATGTTCAAGGGGACCCGAGGCCGGAGGAATTCGAGTGAGTCATGGCTCATATACTTGCAGATGGGCACTGACTCGGATCTGATATGCAGTCTAGACTGGAGCGGATATGAGAGCTTCCTGAGTCACCATCTTGTAAGTGATCTGTGGCTGCTGCTCGAGGAGTCAGCGGTTGCTGTCGGCGGGCGGTAAAGTCTCCGAATCGAAGCTGACTGGAATGCAGTCTCCCTCCCATTACATTCATATGGTTCCCATTGCTACAATTGTCATCGATCCCAAGTAGAAACATACACGTTCAACCTATCAAAGAAGGCCACACTTTGCGTCAACTTGCACTTTGGCTTGGTGGATTGCGATAGATATTCCGTCCTTTGCGAGACCTGAACCTTTCGTATCTTGCTCTCCTATATGTAGCAGCCCGCCTTTTGTAACGGACTCATCAAATCCAAGGGACACTGCCTCACATACTTTTCAACTACATCTGGCTATGGTATACAGACTTTCAGAACGATCCGCAGCCACACGTGGGATCTACTGCTGCAATAACCAAGGCATTTATGAAATGCTCTGTGGCTAAGTTGGTTACGGCGTCCGACTGTTAAATTCCACACTTTAATCAGTTTTCGACTGATCGGAAGATCGTGAGTTCGACCCTCACCGGAGCAGTTTATTTTTTGCTTTTGCTTTTTCCCGGCAATCGGGCTATGCATCGTCTTCGTTTTTGGGTATTGCCGCAAAATGCTGCTTCGGATCTATATTATGCGATTTTAATATTGGTATGTGGCATGAGATATGGCGAATTGAAGAGGGAGTGCGACGGGCTGTCAAGCTCATCGTCATGTCTGGTCTGCCCCTAGAGTGGTCAATGAGACGGAATGGTGTTCTCCAACCATATATCATGTCGCACTACACATCCATGCATATATTCGTAGCCGAGACATGGCCAGTCTAGCTGGCTATTTCGTATTTGAAAGCAATTCTTCTCCTCCGCCCTTCTAGTGACCTGCGCCCTCGTCAATTTGTTCACAGCTGTACTTGTATGTTCGTTACTGATAAGACATGAAAGGGAATACTAGATTCCAAGTTTCGAATGGAACCTCGGCTCCATCCAAGCTGCACGCTCTTTCCCCTCAGTATCTCGGACTGTTAGGCTGCCCAAACGGGTTGCCAGAGCCATACCCTTTCGAATAACTCGACCTCGCCACATGTCCGCCCCCATGTCCTCCGCCATGCCCTGGGCCCGGCCCTTGAGCTGGCCCCGGCTGGCCCGACTGCTGATACCCAAAGACCTGCGTCGGTTGTAATGGCGTGTACATCATGCCCATCCCGCCGTCCCTCTGGTCGAACGCGTCGAAAGACTGGCCCGTGCCGCCGGCAGAAGGCCCGCTGGTGGTAGCAGCAACAGGAGGGTAGGTGGGAAGACCAAAGCCTTGAGCAGTGGCCGAGTTTCGGTTGCTCCCGCTGCCTCCAGCAGAAGAAGGTGCCGAGAGTGGAGGGTCATAGTCGCTCGTGGGTCGGGGACGGTAGTCGGACGGGTTGGGAGGGGAGATACCAATGTGAGGCTGCATCTGATACTGACCCGATGGGTTGTGTCGATGATGTCCACCGCCATGTTGAGGATGGTGGCCTTGAGGAGGCTGGTGATGCCCCGAATGAGGAGGATAAGGCATCCAGTTCTGCCCTTGCATCGCAGCCAACTCGGCTTGCTCCTGCAGGTACTCTAGCTGCTGGTACGCCGGCCCGGCAATCGAGTTTTGCTTGTTGTGGCCCATCCCACCTTGATGCCTCCGCTCCCATTCCCTGATAGCTTCGTCTCGGTTCATAACGGGCGTCAACGTGTTTCTGGACCCGTTAGGATCCTGAGCACCAAAGTGTACCAACCGAGCAAGAGCGGGTGGTATAGCATCCATTTGGTTGATGGTGTTTGCTCTCGTGCGCGAGGAGGGATAGTACGAGTTGGGCGGAGGGTTGGAGACAATGGAAGGTGGCGGTGGCGGCTGCTGCGCTGCACGCAACGAAGCGTGGGAAGCAGAACCGCTGAGGGATGGCATGCGCTGTTGCTGATACCCCTGAGGAGGTGGCATAGACCACTGTCCGCCTTGGCTCTGTCTCGATTGATGCCCAGGCTGCATCTGGGGCTGCTGGTGTGTCGGCGGCAGCTGCTGACTGGCGACCCTCTGGTGCCCGTACCCGGCACTGACCGGCTGCCCGGGGGACAGCTGGTAACCAGGCGAGAATGGTCCTCGACTCGCAGCCTCCTGAACAGCTTGCTGCTGCTGCTGTACCGAGGCAGTGTAGGATTGGTGCTGAGCGAGCTGGTGGTTGTAAGCCGCCGCATCCGAGTAGACGCGCTGGGACCGGGAGCTCTGGGGAGTTTGAACGAGACCTCCGTACTTTTTGTTGGGGGTGGAGGAAGAAGATGAGGGAGGCTGAGGGATCTCGGGGGAGGGAGTGGGCTTCTTGGCCGTAGTGGTCGCATCGGGCTATGCAAATGAGCTCTGTATTCACATAACAGATGGTCAACTTACCTGCCAAGCGCCGGTCCACTTGTCGCCGGTGATGAAGGGGTGCTTCATGGCCTGCTGAGGTGACCACCTCTTGATAGGATCCATGTTCAAGAGACCTTCAGCAAAGTCCACAAACGACTTTCGCGTAGCGATTTCTACAACTGATCAGCTTGGTCACCTTCAACTGCTATACCACTCACCCTTGTTGACATCCGTCTTCTTTCCCATAGGGTACTCCATGATGATATCCTTCAGCTTGGTTTGCTTAAAGTACTGCTTGCTCGGCTGTTCATCCGTACGATGCTCGACCGCATACTGCTGCATCGGCTTGAGCTTGTAGACATTTCGCCCATACCCGTCCGTCGTCCTGTTGAAGAATTCGTGCGTCTGCTTGCCCACTTCGAGCAGATGCGTGGGAGGGTTGCCAAGCATGTCTACGATTCGGCTGACCTGGTTGTACTCGCTTGTTCCCGGGAAGAGCGGCAGTCCCAAGAAGAGCTCGACGACGATACAGCCGAGGGACCACATGTCGATAGAGGTAGAGTAGGGGAGACCGAGGAGGACTTCGGGGGATCGGTAGAATCGGGATTGGATGTAGGTGTAGACGGTCTGCATCTCGTGGCAGGCCGATCCAAAGTCGATGACCTTGATTTGAGGCGATTGCAGACTAGACCGTCAGTTCGATTGAGCTGCGAGTTGACTCACGATTTCAACAAGATATTCTCAGGCTTGAGATCGCAATGGATCAACCTCGCCTCCTTCAACACGGCCATACAATCCAACAGCTGCTGCGTAAACACCTTGACCAGCTGCGTGCTCAGCCCCTTGAACTGATTCTGCTTGATGAGCTCGTAAAGGTTGGACGAGAGACATTCAAACACAAGACAGAGATGGTGCTTGTGAGTGAAAGAGTCTTGCATCCGGAGGATGTGGTGTTGGTCCTGCGGGTCATGTTGGGTATTGAGCTGCACACTGTCAGCTTTGTCTTTTGAGCGAAAAAAGCAACGCACCAATTCCAAAATAGCCACCTCCATCTTACTCTGCTGCAAGTATGCGGGCTTGTTCTTGACGACCTTGACCGCGCAAATCTCATGCGTCCTCATATTCTGACACTTGACCACCTGCCCAAACGTTCCCTGCCCAAGCACATCCAAGATGATATACCGATCCCTGCCATCCTCCCCGCCCAGGACGTCGTTGACATAGAGGATATAGTCCCAGTCTTCATTGTCTGCGCCGTCATTGTGTGCGGGCTTGGAAGGCTTGGTAAGGACACGTCGGGGGTTGTCGGAGGTGACGTAGCGAAAGTTGGGGTTGGAGAGGGTATATGTCTCGGCAAGGCCAGTTGTAAGGCATTTCAGAGGCTGCAAGGGAATCAGTAAAGACCATGCCAAGACAAGGACACTTACGCTCAACCATTTGCCAGGGCAATCCGGGTCCGCCCTCCTCCCATTCGGCTGGCTATTGACGACAGCCCTCAAATCGCTCCACCCCTTCACCTCTCTGAACCCTCCCTCGCTCCCTGCGCCAGCACTCGTACTCCGACTCATCATACCGCTCCCAGTCGTCCCAGTACCCGTACTAAAGCTGCTAGCCCCACTCGCCGTCCTCGGAGGGAGGATCTTGGGCGGGGGCATCGACGGATCATACTTGCCTGCAGGAGTGACCGGCTGAGACGAAGGGTAGAGCAGAGTTGACGGGTTTAGGGAAGGCGTGTGAGTAGTCGAGATGGGCCTGGAGCCGACAGGCGGTGGACGCCCGCCGACAGGAGAAGCCTGGGGCCGAGACCCGGCATTGTAGCGCGGGGATGAAGGCGCCTGTGGTGGCTGATTGATCTGCGGCGGAGCATGGATAGCAGGCGAAGTCGACCAGTGGCTTTGAGACGTGGGGGATGCGGCGTCGTAAGGGTTCAACAATGGCGAGTGGAGCGGGCTCTGCTCGTGCACGTCTTTGGCAGTCAAGTAGGGGCTCAAGCCTCCCGAACCATGTGAAGCGAAAGAGCTTGTGGACGCCATGCGGGTCTGGCTCGGCCTACGGTAGTCTGTCCACTGCGCTCCACCAGCGGCTGATGGGTGGTACGGGTCCACCGGAGGCGGCGCGGTGCTGACTACACCAGCTGAGGGGCCAGGGTCGGAGGATCGCGAGGGAATGTAGGGGTTGTGGGGGTGGGTATAGGATGAAGGCGTGAGTGGTTGCTGGGCGTGGGTAGTCGCGGTCGGCGACGGGTGGTCTGGCTGAGCCGCCTGTCGGCCGGTGATGATGTGCGCTGGCACAGGTGGCGGGTTCATCTGGGCATATGCCCCACTCCTGGGCGATGCAACCGCCTCCCTCTGCGCAGGGAACGTGAACGCCTGCTGGCCCTGCCCATCCATAATGTCCATACTGCCAAACCCGCTCTCCACATCGTCACTCCTGTACGCAAACGGATCCTTCTTCCTCCCCAGACTCGTACTCCTCGCGAGATAGTCGGTCGCAGAGGGCATGAGGTCGGAGTTGTCCCGAGCACGCTGCTCCTGGGGGTGTTGGACGTAGGGGAGATTCGAGTGCTGGCTTGCTGGCCTGTTTGTCGCAATGGGCGGAGGGCCGCGCGCCGAGGGGCTGTAGGGGGAGTAGGGATGGGATGCAGGGACGGGGGGTGGGGGCTGGTTGAAGAGGGGAAGGGTGTCCTGGTCGACGTAGTGGTCGCTGTAGGAGGCGGGGCGAGACATGGAGGGGGTGGATGAGGACGGGGGGGAGGGCGATGTGTGGCCCGGGGCGTGTTCTTGTTCCGGGGGGAGGGAGGGAGGGAGGATGAAAAGAGGGGGATGGGATGGACGACGTAACGGCTCGCGGGGACTCGGTAGCGCAGCGGAGTTAAGTCCGTCATACTCCAACACAGCCTATTCCTATGCATCTCTCCATCCATGGGGTATACTCTTCAGCCATGCATCTGCTACGCGCCCTCCCCATGAATGACTACCCCGCGCCAAGCAAGCTTCGATCAACCTCCCTAGATACCTGACACCGCCGACACCACAATTACTGTCGCGCAGCCCGGGGGAGGTACATTACCCGGGGTATACGGCAGCACCCTATCAACGTGTCTTACCCAACGATCAAAGGTTCATTACCGCATGCCTTCTCCCCTTGTATGCATCTACAAAGAACAGCACTCGTACACAGAAATGGCGGGACTGGCGAATCGGGCCGTGCTACCCGAACCAAGGATCTAAACTCGTCGTTCATTCATTCTGTACAACTGATTCAACTTTCTTACTCTCCTCTACCCAGCTTGTCCAGCGCCCGCACACCCTGCTCATCCCACTCCTCCTTGGTCACCCAAAAGTTCTCCTTGTCCTTCATGATATCACCCAACACCGCACCACCCAAGAAGACCATGTGCTTTCGGCGGGGCGGGTCTTCGATTCGGATTTTAAAGTTCTGTTCCATTATCAGTGAGATCCCATACAGGCTATAACTGGACGCACCTGCAGACGAGAAGCGTCACCACCGAGCACACGGGTGAGGTACAACTGCTTCATCTCCTTTTCGAGACGCGAGGGGAAGCCCGGGTACATGGAAGAGCCTCCAGAGAGGACAATGTGCTTGTACAGATCAGAACGGGTGTCGACAGCGGCTTGCTGGATAGTGTTGAACAAGAGTTCTGGCGCGACATTAGCACGTGCCATGCGACAGAGGATAACGACTCACCAGCAACACCGGGCTGCTCGACATCGACAAGGTGCGGCTGGAACATGCACTCTGGCGCCTCGTACCTCTCCGACCCCACCTTGATCACCCGTCCATCCGGCAATGTATAGTTCTCCACAAGCGTAGTCGTCTCCTCTGCCAACTTCTTGTCCATATCCAAATCATAACTCGTAAAGCACAGTGCTTCCTTGATCGCGCGGACAGTCTCAAAGTCTGCTGTTCGCTCGAAAGCGTAGCCACGCATGAGCAAGAGCTTGATGAGGTAGCGGGTTACGTCGCGACCGGCGACATCGAGACGGCGAGTGAGATGGGGCAGGGCGAAACCGTCATAGACGGGGACAATGTGGGTGACACCGTCACCAGAGTCGACAACGACACCAGTCTGCAGACCTACAACACATCAGCTTGACCCTCGAGTCAATCTCAAGACTTACCCTGAGCATAAAGCGTCAACACAGCCTGGATCGCCACATAGACCCCTCCGAACCCATAGTCCTCAAACATGACCTCCGCCATCTTCTCCCTATTGCTCCTCGGGTTCATCGGCGGCTCCGTCAACACCACCTTCCTCCCCCTCGGGTCCACCTGCAGCTTTTCCTCAAACGTATAATCCCACAGATGCTTCATGTCCTCCCAGTTCTTGATGACACCGTGCTCCATCGGGTGAGACACCTGTAGGTATGAACGGTTCGCGGCGGCTTCGTCGCCCATCATGATGTCTTTGAGCTGGGAGGTGCCGAGGCGTTCTTCAGCGCGGAGGATGGGTCGGCCGACGATGGAGGGGAAGACGTGTTCGGGAAAGTTGGAACCGGCCCAGCCGCACTTGACGAACTGCAGAAGAGTCAGCGGGGGGAGAGGGCGTACAGGAGGGGACATACACCGGTACCATTGTCCACGACGAGGGGGGTTGATGGGTCGGCCATGGTGCTATAGAGGGAAAGAGAGAAACGGCGGTGTCAACGAGACGTCACTGCTCATGCGCGGCAAGGCGCGCGAGATGCGGTGGAGATAGGCATGCAGATTACGTACTCACCCTCATGTCCTCTTTCATGCCGCATGAACCAAACTGACTCTTGCATTCACATCTCCATCTTCCCGCCATGTCCCTCTCCGCAGACCTCACAACACAGGAAAAGCTGCTACTATCACAAGCAATCTACAAGCTCGGCGCTTTCTCCTGGCCCCAGGTCTCAGACTTGCTGCTCGTCCACCCGTCTATCAAACCGCGGCCCAAAGAGCTCTTCACACCGGATAGATGCGAGGCCATGTATAAAGAGTTGATGGGGGTCATCGGTATCAATGTGTAAGTGCGCTCTCATCCAATTGACCAGTACTGATTTCAAACAGCCCCACACCGGACGGCATGAAACCCCACACTAAATCCCACCTCCGCCTCGCCCAAACGCACTACATTGCCCGCATGTCCGAGCTCCACGCCCAAATTGCCGCACACGAATCCCGCTTCACAGCCCTCGTTACCGAAGTGACATCGCTCAAATCTGGGGATCTGGATGATGCGCTCAAGAGGGAGATTGTGGAAGGGTTGGAGAAAAAGTTTGGAAAGAAGGTGATGGATGGATGGTTGGAGGGAGAGGGGAAGGGGCAGATCCTGAAGGCGGTGGAAGCTGGGGAGGTGAAGCCGGGAGAGGTCGACCCGGAAGAAGAAAAGAAGAAGAAGAAAAAGGAGGAAGAGGAGAGGAAGGAGAAGGAGGCAGAGAAAGCCAAGGTCGCGGCTGCTAAAGCTAAAGAAGCGGAAGAAGCTGCTAAAGCGCAAGCTGAAGCCGAGGCTGCTGAACAGGCTGAACAGGCAAAGGCTGCTGCGCAAGCCGCTAAAGAAGAAGCCGCAAAGGCAGAAGCTGCCAAAGCCGCCGAGGCTGTCAAGGATGCCAGCGAAGACGTCGAAATGGAGGAAGCCACGCTCGAGGCTCCACCAAAAGAAGCCACTCCAGAGAAGGAAGCAGTCAAGACTCCCGAACCCACCGAGGACATCTCTCCCGCCCAATCCCCTCTCTCCCCGGCTCCATCCGACCTTTCTCCCATCAAACCAGAGCCTGCCCCAAAGAGGTCACACAAGCGCAAAGCAGCTTCCCAGCCAAGGGGTGCGCCTGCTGGTAAGAGGAGTGCACGTCGAGGCGCTGCGGCGGCAGCTGAAGCGGAAGAGTCGGAAGGAGAGGAGGAAGAGCACTCGGACGAGGAAGGTGATAATGAAGAGGAACAGCCTGCCACCCGAGGTCGTCAGGGAAAGCGCTCCTCTCCCGCCAAACCGTCTCTTTCGCCTACAAAAGAAGGCTCGCCCGCCAACTCTCGCCGCGCTCCGTCTGTCTCTTCTACCAACTCTGCTACGCCGGGCGAAGAGCGCCGAAGTACACGACGAGGGGCCGCGTCTCGCAGGGGCAAACGAGAGGTCTCCAAGCCTGTTCGTGACCAAACAGTCGAGAGGGAGGAGGAAGACAACACTTCTGTCGCGGGCGAAGACCACGAAGAACCCCGCAAAGCCACCCGCGCCTCCCGCCGCAAGTCTGGTGCTGTCGAAGCCGCCACCCCTACCCCCTCTGCCACCGAGCGCCGTGGCACAAGGTCTACAGCAGTCAAGAGTGAGTCCCGCCCTTACATAGTTTCTAGTGGTATCAGTTGAATAACGGAATATTTTGCCTTGTTTCTTTGGGCTGACAGGTAGTCCGCCACCGGCTAGGTCATCGCGAAGTGGCCGCAAGTGAGCTGTCTGTGGCAGGCGGGGAAGATGAGGTGGCAGTCAAGGAAGAGGCCGCGGGATCTTCGACCACTCTTGCTCCTCGCGTCGCGAAAAGGTCTTCCAAGCCCTTCTTGATGGCTCTCTTTGAGATTATCCTGTCTCACAAGTTTTCCAACGTCTTTGAGACTCCTGTTCGCAAGAGCGAGGCTGCGGACTACTATGACGTGATCAAAAAGCCGATGGACTTGAAGACTGTCAAGGCTGGGATCAAGAATGGGAGGATCGGAAGCATCGATGAGCTCGAGAGGGATGTCTTGTTGATCTTTTCGTGAGTCTCATCAACGAGTAGGTGAGATGAGGCTGACTGGGAAAAGGAATGCGATGATGTACAACGCTCCAGATTCGCAAGTCTACGGGATGGCAAAGGACATGATGAAGGATTGCGAGGGGCATTTCGTGCATTATAGGAACATGGAGATGGAGATGGGCGGGGATGGGGCTTAGGCTGTGAACCACCAAGGACAATTCATTTACGAGAAACAAACGAGATAGCTGGGACTTTCCACAAGTTATACGAGTCACGACAAAGGGTTGTATGTATATCAATGAGACATCTGTGCGCGAAGTTGTAAGTGCTTCTAGCAGGCGTCGACATATATACAGCAGCCAGCAACCACGCGTCGCGCCGGGGCCGGCGGGGACATCCGAGTGCCTGGAGGTCCTATGACATGATAACCATGGAAACGACCCGTTGTTGTATGCTTTATTGAATCTCTTCCTTTCACAACAATTCCACTCTCCACATTGGGATACTCACCAAGATGCCTGTCTTGCTCGAAGGGTAAGAGCGAGAGTGTGGGAAAGGGTGCGATGACAGAAGTGGCAGGCGGGTGTATGGGAAGTACGGGGCTGATCATTCGGGATGTAGAACCTGCCATTGCAGGGCTGTAAAGTACACTGTAGAGGTGAGCTATTGCCCCTGCCAATGCATACCTAGTTAACGCTAGCAGTCCAACACTCCGGTACCATTCCAGGTGAGCTCTGACTCCCGATAAGCCCTGCTCAACGGAGGGACTCACCCTCAAAGCTCTGCCAATGTTCTATCTGCCGCAAAGTCGGCGGCTACATGGGTAGCGTCAACATCATGGGGAATACCAACACTCTCAATATCATGCGTGGCAAAGACAAGATCAAGTACGTTTCCATCACCCTGTCGTGACGCAGTGTCTAATACGCTTGCGGTAGGGTCTACATTGCGGCTGTCAAGTTTGACGAGAACGACAATCCAGTCGAGATAGGCAACTCCAAAAGGAGTTTCTGTACAGAGTGTAGTAGTATGCTCTGGAACTATCATGACGAGTGGCCCGACGTACGTCCGACCTGCTTGGGTGCCTCATCAGCAAGCTGACATTGACGCCTAGTGGATTTACCCCTTTGCATCTACTATCGACAAGCCTGGCCCTCTCCCAGCTGTTCCCGACACAACCCACCTGATCGCTATCAAACGCGAGTGTTGCCCATCACACGTACCTGCTCCCGAGGGCGCCAAGGTCTACGAAGGTTACGGACCCGGCAAGGGAATTGAGGTGAGCTTAATTCTAGTCTGGCAAGATACAGCAGCAGCGTCCTAATGCGATTGCTCGTAGGAGTGGCACAAGATATATAAAGCTTGGGTTGAGTGAGCGTTGAGTGATCATCGAGGTGAGAGAGTTGCTAGTCGAGTGTAGCGTATCGCCTGTCAAAGACATGATTGTAGATATGAATGAATGGGTTGCATCATCTCTACTATGTATACTCTTGGCCTCAATGCATGCCTGACTGTCCATTCAGCCAATTTCCAGAAAATAATACGCACGGCTGACAGCGGAGGATGTGCAAGTATATCTGGGCTTATTGGCGCAGATTGACGCGTTTTGAGCGGGCTGCCCAAACGCGACGCGGTGACTCTTGATGAGTTTGTCGTCTCTTTCAAGAACCACATACATATTCATTCTGCTGCATTAACTTGCCCATCTTGAGAATCATGGACTACATTTCAATCATCAAAGATGGTGAGTGGCTTGATACACGCTGGGTTGAGCTCATCGCAGCAGACGTCGACCTGTCCCAGGGACACCAATATCTGAGACTACCGCATCCCCGAAGTGGTACGTGTTAGCCCCTGTATCTCACAGCTCAATACTGATGCGCAGAGTAGGAGCCCCTCAACTCTATCTCCCCTACACGACGCCCAGCGGGCAAGATTGTGTGCTGGAAGCTGCGAAGCTCAATGGGGCCTCCAGACGGACATGGTTTGTCGGCGAATCAGGCATAGATGGTGCATAAATTTGTCAAAGTAAGAGGAACTTGAGCTGATCCCTATACAGCGGCTAGTATTCTTGTGCACTATCCTGTGGATCCTCTCTTTCTTGTGATCCCATTGATATTGTCTCTTGTCCCTGTATGTTTTCACACTAGAATCTATAAGTGTGCCAACTCACACTCCTTCAGGAAAACGGCTCTGTTCTGCATTTCCAACCTCTATATGACCTACTGTCGACATGTGCCTCTTCCCCCTCTTTCATCCTCCCCGAACCTTTTACTTCCAAAGGCAAGCGCCCCGCCTCCGAAGGCGTTAACGAAGACCTCTCCGCTCTCCTCAAGTTGAAGTCTGTCAAACGCGCTTTCAGAGCCTGCTGCGAGGTCAAGATCATCTCCGCTGCTCCCCCTTCCCCCAAAGCTTCTCAGCCTGCTTCACCTTCACCAACTGCCAAGGGCGAAAAATACTACCGTCCGTCGATAGAGTTGGTGGTGAAGCATCTGAAGAGCAAGGTGGAGTTCTTTGCAAAGCCGGAGGAATTTGAAAAGTTTGATCATCTGATCAGGGCGTTTGGACGGGATGGGATGTTGGGAAGGAGTGCGGACGATCCTCTTCTGACGAGTGAGTTTGCCCAGCAATATCAGGGGCATATGCTGATTCAGACTAGTGGCGAGAAAGAAGGCCGCCATAGAGCATCTCTCACAATGGCTATCTCAACCCATTGTCACCAAGCTCATCGACTCGTACGAGTAAGAATTCTTCCAATCATCGTGAAAGACGAGCCAGCTGACCTGTATTCAGTTTCACCGCCCTTCACGAATACCTTGCCTCACATAACGCCGCCCTTGCCGCCGCTTCTCAGCCCATCACAAAAGCGAAGAAGGGGGCCAAAGAGACTGCCGCTACGAAGCGCAAAGCGAGCTCTTCGAGAGGAGTCGAGTCGTTGAAGAAGGTCAATACGTCAAAGATGACCAAATTGACGAGCTTCTTCAAGCCGAAAGAGCCCAAGGAGAAGAAGTGATTGCTCTCGTGGGTCATTTTATGAGTGGTGAGAAAATGGGAGTCTTCTGTCGTGTACGACTATATGCATTGTTTGTTGGTACAGAGATTGGTGAATGCTAAAGTACAAGGCATATTGTGAAAAGCAAGTAAGAGATCGTTGTAAGAGATTCGTGTATACACATCAGAGCCGTAAGATCATCCCCAAGTCGTAAAAATCGTGAAAAGCAAACTCCCCATCAACCTCTCGGTCCAGGCCTGTCCCTCTCTCTCTCCGTGTTCCTCCTCATGAACCTTCCAATACTCCCGACCGTGTTCCCAGCAGATCGCATACTCAACCTCCCCTGACTTCTGCCTATCGTCGCTGCCCCCTCCCCGCTCGCTGCCCCAGAACCACTTCCACTCGGTCCAGCAACAGCATCATCAGCAGCCGGCGGGAAAGCCACCGGCCTCCCCGTCAGCCCCGCCCCACTCATTCCAACCGTACTACCCGAATTCCTCGACACGGCCACTGCCACTCTCGACGGCCCTTGTCCCAGACTCGACGTCCGGTGCGCTCTTGAGAGAGAACCGCGCTTGGGTATGCTGGGGTTTGTGGCGGTGACGAGGGATGAAGTGGATGATTCGGCGGAGGGTGAGGGTGGAGGATGGCCTTGGGCGGAGAAGACGACGGATTCGGTGATGGAGGCTGTTTCTTCGGCGTCGTCGTCTCTGTCCGCGGTGACGCTGACTGAGTGGGTCGTTCGCGTGGGACTGATGGGGCTGGAGGAACGGGGGATGGAGACAGAGTCGTGGTCGCGGGTGGACAGGGAGAGACTGGGCCTGGGGGTTGTGCGGGGAAGGTTTTGGGATGCTCGGTAGGGTGAATCTGTTTGGTACTGAAGTGACCCAGGGCGTGAGGGGCGGTCCATCATGACCTCTGTGAATGAGTCAACTCGGTCACCAGCTCCATGGCGGTTGACCTACGCATTCGCATGGTGGTGACGATAGCCCTCAGGCTTCCGACTTCCTCGAGCATTCTCAAGCTTTCCGTCATCGTCCGTCTACAATTATCAGCTCAGACCTCGACAAGTGAATAGACTCACACTTCGTTCCTCCTCTCCATGCTATCCAAACCAGCTGCCAGCTGAACCACAACCCCTCTGAGAGCATTCAACACATCATCCCAGCTGCCCACCCCAGTATCACTCCCACCCAGCCTGTTGAAAGCCCAATCAGCATACGACTGATGCGAGCCGAAAGACGGCGCAACGAGTGATCGCTGATGTGTCATATCTGGCCTGGTAGTGGGAAGCGATGACCCAAAGGACAGACGTTGTGGGTTGCGGGCTGGGGTCGGCGTGGCTGGGCCTGGAGTTGGGTTTGTGAGAGTTGGCGTTACGGGAGTAGGGGATGGTGGGAGCGGTAAGGCCTCTGGTCTTGGTGAACCGCTGTCTGGTGCCGTGGTAGACTGTCTGCCAGGGACGGGCACTATAGGATCCACCTGAGGTGCAGGCCATGGCAGTCCTCCGCCCGACGTATTCCTGACTCTCGAAACGACATCGACATTCCCTTCCACTCTCCTCAAATGACTCCTCACACTCTCCAGCTCGCTTTGCAGAGACTCCACTTTCACCTCGAGAGATTTGAACCGTGTCTCGTTGACGTCGAAGAATTCAGAAAAAGCTTCAAAGGGGCAGGTGGTGAGGTGGGCTTCGATATCTGCTCGGGGTATGATGGACGAGCAGCCGCGGTGGGCATGGGGACATGGAGCCTGGACTTTGGTACAGCGCCATTTGTGCATATGCGAGTCGGCTCCCACTGCTATACGCGTCAGTGTCCATTGCGACTCCATCATATGCAGCTTACAAGTTTCGCCGCACAAATCGCAAGAATCAGACGACTGGTCGCAGCACTCTTCGTTGGCATGGGCGGTCTGGTCCTTGAACACCAAGATTGTGCCGCATTTTTTACATTCCATCCTTCTCTGAAAGCAGTCGTATGCCCTGTGATGGGGCATTCGGTGCCGAGTCATCTATGGGCACAGACGCTCAGCAAGGATGGTCGCGCTTCGGTTCGTGACGAAGCCCTGACTTACAGAGAGACCACAGTCGTCGTCACGACAAGTGACTATGGCTTGTGGGCAGGATCTCAGGTGGGCCAGAAAAAGTCCTCTCTGGAGGACCATGCCACATCCATCTGCGCCACACCTGACCTTGAGCTCGTCCAGCATCTACATTCTCATCAGCGCCTGATTCCCTACCACGCTCGGCCTGTCTCAATGAGAACCTACGAGCTTGACGAGCTGCTCGGTGTCTCTCAGTCCACTGAGCGACAGAGCAGACCTGTCGATGGGACACTGGGGATTGTGGCTGATGGCCCTGGTGATGCAGTCGCGGCAGAAGGTGTGCTTGCAGCTGCCGGTGGTGACGGGGTCTACGAGGGCGGACTGGCAGATGGCGCAGACGAGGTTGGGGTCGACGTGCTCGACATAGTCGTATACTACTTCGTGGGACATGGCCGGTGGAAAGAGAGAAAGATCGGTTGCCCCCTTATATACCCGCCGGAAAGAAAGTGATTGATGGGTGATGGCAGCCAGGCACAGGCACAATCTGATTCTGCGCAACTCGGCCTGCCGTCGCCACAAACTGCATCTCGCTCTCTCTTTTGTACATCCACTTTTGTTCATGGTCATGATGGAGAGGTTCGTCCCACGCTCGCGCTGATTATGGCACTGACAAAAGGTTCCAGTATGCAGTAAGATCGCATCAGAACGGGATCATGTCGCGTCGACGACTCGACGACGTCGTAACCGATGCTGAACCGTATAAATCTTCCCGCCATATCTCCTCTTTGCGGATCAGACATTATATTCATGATCATCTTCCATCCTTACTTCTCACTCATTCTCTAATCTAACCCCCTCGAACGCAAATACTCCACTGGAGCAAGACATGGCTCAGCACAACCACGATGGATCCGTGAGTCGACTGCCCCTCCCGCCTCAACTGTAGCTGATGCTCGAACGCAAGGCATTTCCCGCTCCACTCGATTTAGGAGAAGGGTTTGCACACATGTCCCAGGCCGGGCCAAAGAGGACCTTGAAACCCACTCGGAGGTCGCAGCAGAGCACTTTGTCTGTGCTCAACGCCAGAATGGGCGGCATGGATGCCAGGCTCGATAATCTAAGGAAGGCAGTGGGAGGTCTCAAGGTAATCTCCTTCTCAAGCTGGTACTTTCCTCTTCTGACAATGTGTCTAGGAATCAATGGCCCCTCTTCTCACCAAAGCCGAATTCGAGAGCGCCATAGAGGAGTGGGAGTACGGGATCGCTACTGCAAACTTCAAGACCCACACCGAGCTGCAAAACCTCAACAAGCTTCTCGTTGGCTCTATGGATCTACAAATGGTCAGTCATTCCGCCTGATTCCGCGCACATTCCAGGATTGATCCGCTGGTTGCAGGACGAACGGGGCATGGTTTCGGCTCAGGTCCTGGAAAGATTGCAAAATAATCTACTCAGGCGTTTCGACAAAGTAGAACGCTGCCTTGGAGAGTCTGTGAGTAGACATGAGCTCTGCCCGCCCCTCCTGCTGACCCTATGCCACAGCCTTCCTTGCCAGATGAAGGGGACGATATTTACGACATTCTCGAGGAGCGGGTCATTGAACTCGAAGAGCAACTCCGCGCGGAAAGGGCGGAAAACAAAGAGGCCCTCAAGCGAATTGAAGACCTTATTTTCACTACGGAAAGTGCCCGTCAAGTAAGTCTCCTCATCTGTGCGACTGCGGAAGATGCTGACAAGCCTAAGGAATCTCACGCAATGATGATGGGTCGCTTGACATACTCGGACTCTCTCTTAAAGTACATAGTCCAAACGGCACCGGCTCGAAGCAACCAGCCAACTCAAACCCGACTTTCTTCTCCCAGTAGCTTTGTCCCTCCCCAGACTGGCATCTCCTACGACACGGCGTACGGTTTGCATTCTCAGGCTCAGGCCCAAGAGCCTCGTCCGCTTCCGCCTGTCCCGATCCAGGCGTCGCAAGCGAACGCAGTGTTTGCCAACTACTCTCGCCCTTTCACCGCTCAACACGTGACTCCTTCCCCCGGAACCCACCTCCCGCCGGCTACACAATCTGTCTCTGAGGGTGTCAGGTCATTCCCCACCGATCCAAGTGCGTATGCTTCGGTCAAGTCGAACCCAGCCGTTCCCGAATCTGTCCCTACTTTGTCCACCCTTGGCTCTTCAGTACCAGCGATCGTAGTAAGCAAGCCTGCTGGCGTGGTACCCGCTGCTCCTGCGCCTACCCCTCAGGCTCACGAGGCGACCTCTGCTTCTCCTGCTAGTCCCCAGCCGACAACGATGCCCGGGAAGACAATTCCGCTCCCAGCCATACCTGTGCACAAGCCTACCAGTATGGAACCTCTTGGATGGCCTCATGCGTCTCACACGTATGCGCGAAAGGTGATGCCTGCTTGTGCTTCTCTTTTCGATCCGATGCCCCCCTGGCCCCCTGCCGCCAGTGAGCTGCAATCTCAAGCGGAGGACAAAGCGGACGAGGTCATAGAGGATTGGGCAGCTGGTGGAAAGAACGACAAGTCTTCTGAGAATGACACTTCAGGGACGAAGACGCCTCCTCAAATCATTTTCCCTGTGCCCGCGTACACCCACAACCCCGAAACCTTGCGTGATCGCCAACACAAAGAGCCAGTCTCCTCCGTCTTTGCCTTTGACTCTGAAGAGTTCACACGCAAGTACAAGGAGCAACTGATGGCAATCATGCCAGAGATTGTCAACTTTGAGCCATCGGATCTCTTGAAGTATACCGCCAAGTACCACCAACCAAAAGGATTGAGCGAATCCACTCGTCAGATCCCCCGAAAGCCGGCGCCGGCTTATACCCCCGAAGGTTGGACAGATGTGTCGCGCGATATGAGTGAAAATCAAGGACATTTTGCGTCAGACGACGTTGAGATGGAGGACGAGGAGGACGCTGGTGAGGAGGCCATGTCGGAGACTGCTACTCTTGCTTCTGCCGACTCTGACGAAGGCTTCGTTGCTGTCCACAACGAGGAGGTGACTCTGAGCGAGCCCATGCTGGGTTCCGAGCTCGTTGAGGACCATATTGGCGCCCATGACCGACCAGTCGCTGCCACCCAAGACGACGAACACTCTGAACCATGGGACTTCTCCTCGGAATGCTCTGACGCTGGTGATAAATTGCTCTCCTGGACTCCCCCTCAAGCAGCGCTCTGCTCCCTGATTGACCTCATCGCCACACTTTGTTTTGCCATCGAGGACACCATCTCCGACGAGGACACCATCTCCGACGAGGACACCATCTCCGACGAGGACACCATCTCCGACGAGGACACCATCTCCGACGAGGACACCATCTCCGACGAGGACACCATCTCCGACGCGCTTGCAGACGATGCCACGTCCCCCGACGGCGCTGCACCCGATTCGGCTCGCGTCGAGAGCTTGAAAACCATCCTCGCGTGGAACTATGCCCTTATGAGGACGTCTGTGTCTGACGGTCAATGGGGATACTATACGTCGAGGCTCATGATGGACATGGCGAAACACTCGACTAGGTGGCCGGAGGATAGAGAACGGTTGGATCTTGATAGGGCTATAGGCGAGATTAAGGAATACACGAGGCGGGTTGTGGGGTCGGATGGAAAGCCCATCGCTGATAAGACTCATGAAGGTGCTGAAGATGGAAATATTCAATCCGTGAATGTAGTCGACAAGCATGGCGTGTCTGACGGGTAGTCGAAATAGTTGTACGAGTATGCTCTAAATTGTGTGGAATAATAAATCAAAGTGTATCATACATGGAATGCATCTTGTACTAATAGTATCGCCATATCGTCACGTTCAACGATAGTAATAGCTAAATTCTCTTTCAATGTTCTCTTCAATCACAACAAATTCTGACACGTCCTGGTCGCTTCAAATTCAACAACATATAGTTTTACAACGAGAGATCGTCCCTCATAAAGCCCAAAGAGAGAGAGAGAGAAAGTCAAGGTAAAAAGTCAAGCTAAAAAACGATTATAACAGCAGAACCAAGCCAACACTACTTAATGCGGCTTCTGGCGGGGCGCGAGATTGCCCACAGGTACCATAAAGTATGAAGTGTCGGGCGTCAAGAGACCGGCAAGGGCGCAATAGAAACCAGCCATCGACATGATCTTTCCCATTCATCAGCGCCCTTTCGAAGGCCAGAACAATGGAGTAGAACTCACGCAACCGATCACACCTCCCACCCTCAGCAAGTAAGCGCTCTGCATCAGATATCCCGACGCACTGCCACAAGTCAGTCGACCTTCCCCACCGTCAATGCGAGAGGTAGCGTACGTTACGTAGAAGGTGATTGTGAGGGGTACGAGGATACACAGTAATGCCACAGAAGAGCGATGGGCAGCAATGACGAAGAGGAAGGTGACTGTGCCCCATGACATCATCATCAAACCGAGGGCGTTCTCGAGCATTGCCGGGTCTGCGTAGGCGGCAGCAATACCGAATTGAGGCATATAGATCCCTGCATCCATTAGCTTGCCTGGTAAGATGTACAAGAAAGGGGGAAACAACTTACAAGCCAAAGTCCACCAAAAGCCGCCGTAAGATACAAAGGTCGTCGCCTATGCAGTCTGATCAGTATTCCGCTTTACCACACGATTGGCAGCTTACAGCAAATGTATTGCCAGATCCCCATTCCAGGATCCCTGCTATCGTCTGTCCCATACCACCGACGCCGATAGCCATACCAAGAATGACATTAGGTGTTGTGACTCCTCGGGCGTTTGCTTGGTAAAGGTTGAGCAGTAAGGACGAGGACGCGAAGCTGTCGAGTCCTCGGGTCAGCAGGAGTGTCTTCAGACTACGACTCTGACATACGAAAGAAGACCGAGAGGAGAGGGGTTTGCAAACTTGCGGTGAAAGACCGGGAAGGCAGGTTGACTGTTGTCCACTGCCGAGCCACCGGGAGTGATGAATCGGCTCATGTTGCCTCCTCCATGGTACTCGTCGTGCGCGTGTGCGACCTTTGCGCTCTCGGGAGAGGTGACCTGGTAGAGCTCGGGGTCAGAGTGGTCTTGCCTGTTGGTGGTGTTGGTGGCGCCTCCTTGGGCGAGGTTGGGGACTGTCTCGGTCATGATGTGGCGTGTGTCCAGGGCGGGAAGGAGTGATGGTCAAGGATGATTGAATGATAGAGAAAGAGGGGGTTATTCCAGCATAGAATGATCCGGGCCAGAGTATAAGAGCCCCATGTTGATCTGAGATATCCGAGAGCCGGTGGTCGATGATAGAGTTGGAAGAGAAACATACGCCAAGTCCTGGTCATGCATGCCTGATTGGGACCGAGGTCGGCATCTGGTGCATGTAATATCGTGTGGAGGCAAGGAGTATGCAGGTCTCACGAGATATGCGGGATGGCAGGCTGTAGGCAGCTGACGCGAAAGAGATAGCTGATTGGGTCATGGGACACGCGACTTTGGCTCGTTATCAGTAAGGGTGTGGTCAGCAGCTTCAGCAGCTGGTGCAGGCGGATATGAGAGATCGCCGGACAGACATAGTCATCAGTTCCTGCTAGCTCCCGATGCCGTATATACATGGCCAAGCCATTCTCAACTCCGCCTGCCGTATCAAACCGACCAACAACGGTGGCCTGGATTCCGCCTCCACAACAACAGCATGCCCTTCGGCCTCAATTGTCTTTGGATCTGACGGGGCCGATTTCGAGAGAATCATCACGTACGACGTTGTGCTCTGTACGTAGCACCTGGAGGTCCTGTCAGAATCCGGCAGATTGATACCGATGATGAGGGAGACTTCCGGTTGCAGCTCTACGAGTAACGTTGCCCTAGCTCCGTCCGACATGACCTTCTTCTTCTTCTGCATCTTCTTTATGGAGCCCCATCGGACTTGCTTCGGCCCCAAGATACCCCACCGAGAAATCCGGAAAAGAGCAGGCTGGCCGCTGGTCGAGTATCGTCATGACATTGATCATTGCCCCGAGCGGGCGCCATGGGATTTGGCTCAGACGCCTCACGCCAGCTTCACGGTCTATCCTCTCTCGCTTTCTACCTTCTCCAGCTGTTCGAGTTATCCAGTGTTCTACCCAGCGACATATGCATAGCCAGAAGTATATGCGTCATGGCTATGGTGTTAGGGCCGAGTTGTCCCGATCCGCTCGGGACCCCCTTACCGGCAGCCACTGAGAATGCGATCAACACTCCTCTTTCTCTCCACAACAATCTATACACCATGCTCAGACGAAGACTCTCCACAGGCATCCTCCGCGCCGCCGCCCCCGCCCCCACCGCCGCCCCCATCGCCCACCACGCCCGCTCCAGGTCCCTCGCCTCCGCCGTCCTCCTCTCCTCCGAGAGAAATTGGAAGACAGAGACTGTCGTCGGGCTCAAGGCAGAGCTCAAGAAGCGCGGTCTCTCCCAGAAGGGCAACAAGTGAGTACACCCCTGTATATCGTGGCGCAAGTGGGGCTGGAGCTGACAGCCTGTACAGAGCCACCCTCATCTCGCGTATCGAGTCTGCCGAGACGACCTCTCTCCTCGGCCCCTTACCTCCCTTCCCCACCGGCGCCAGATCCCTCTCCACCTCCTCCCCTGCAGCTTTTCCACCAAAGAAGAAGACCAGCAGCGCTGCCAAGGAAGAGAGCCATGACGTCGCACCGGGCGTTAGCACCACCGACCCTGCGCTCCAAGTGGAGTCCCAGCGCACAGCAGCCGTCCACCCCGACCCCGTCGCTCCTGAGCAAATCACTGTTGCCCCAGGTCTCCCCGAGAGCAAGAGCGCCGCTGGCTCCGGGTCTTCTGATCTCAGGATCCCCATCACCACCAATGCAGAGGACTCTGGAGAGATTGAGCAAGTTATCGTAAGTCCTGATGTCATGACTGAAAGCACTTTTGGCTGATGTAGACCCACAGCCTCTGACCCCGGACAACTTTGCCTCCAACTCTGCTCTCCCCTCTTCTTCATCACCTTCCGAAGCCCCCAAGGTTCTCACCGTCGCATCTGCCTCGACACACCACGCTGGTGGGCCCGTCCACGGCGTGCACGGCAACACCGACGCCTACGCCCTCGAAGCCAGCGAGCTCGAGCTCCCCTCGTTCTCAGGCTTCACCTCCTCCATCCTCAATGCTCCCAGCGCTGCTTGGAATGCCCTCAGCTTCAGCCTCCCCAAGGCGGAGAAGAAGGACTACAAGTATGAGAAGCGGGCTTTGGACGACCACGAGAGGACGGGTGCTTGGATCTTGGCGGGTGTGATTGGTACCGGTCTGCTTGTGGGTGGGCCGAAGAAGGAGAAGAAGAGCCATGGTGATGTCGCGCACGGTGTGGAGGCTGCTGCGAGCCAGGTGAAGGGCGATGCCCAGTGGGAGAAGGCGAGCGGGGCTGGTGTCGTTGGACATGGCTCGAGGAAGGATTAGAGGAGGGGGAGAATGATAGACTTGCATAGTGTGTACAAAAAAAGCAAACCTCACCATTGATTAGATACAACTGTTGAAATGAAACAAAAGAGATTGTTAGCCACCTCTCGCTTGAATAGTGCGCGACTGTGTGCGCATCTGCCACTCGAGTGTTATGAGGACAAGCATGGAGCATCTTCACAAACGTGTCTGCCGACTCACACTCACGGCTCTATCGGTCTCGGTCCACAATCCAGGAGATTACCGACAAGCAACGTAATATCCAGCGGCCGAAGACAAAGCTTATTTTGTTTGTTTGTTTCCTCCTCAATCTCCAATGGTCGCGCGTTTGAACGATGGCATACTGTACTGTACATGAAAGTATAAAAGCAATGATAACGATGATGGACCATCCGAGCGACCTCGAACCCAGCTCTCCCCTACCAGATTCCGACCTTACTTCTGAACGTTGGCAGCGAACTGGCCGATGACGTTTCCAGCGGGGCTGTACTCGCCTGCAAAGCTAGTCAGCTTTTCCACCCTTTTGCAGTCCAACCATCCAAGGCACTCACAGACGACATAGTCAGACTTTCCATAACCAGTAAAGATGGTGCCATCCGCGCAAGACGCCTTGTAACAACCGAGCTGGGTGCTGCTCTTCCACACGACCTGGGTAAAGTGGGAGGCAGTGGGGTTGGAAGAGCTGTAAGAGGCTGTACTGCTGTGTCAGTATACAGTGTACTTGCGAGATCGGGGTGGGAGGTGGGGGGACGCACATGACTCGTCGGTCCATTGCTTGAAGAGAGCAGCGTCATCATAGCCGACACCAGCAGCGCTTCAAACCCAAGTTAGCACTGCCATGGCCGGGCATCAGAAGAAAGAAGACTTACAGGTTCTCGCCGTACTTGCCGCCACTATTCAAACTTCATCAGCACTGGATCTCGGGCAGAAGGTGGGGAAGAAGAAGAGAAGTATGGGGATGGACGAACCTGTGCTTGAAGACACACTTGTTGGCGTGTGTCTGGGCATAGCTGGCGAGGGTGCTGTTCCAAGTCAAAGCCTTGGCGCCTATTCTCACATCAGCCTTCTGGACCACAAGGAACACACAGAGGGGAAGGAAGCTTACCGTGCTGGGCGCGGTAGTTGTTGTGCATGGTTAGCCAAGTGGACTGGGTGTCTCGTGCAGCAATGTCAGAGTCTTCGTGGGCGGGGGCGGGGGCAGCGATGACTGCAGAGGCAGAAGCCAGAAGGGCGACGATGGTGGTGAGGTTGATGAGCATGTTGACTGGAGTGGTTGGCTGGGTGGTGAGAGTTGCAAGTGGCGAGAGAAGGTGGGGAAGAGAGAGAAGGGGATAGGAAGGTGCTTTTATATGTCTGGCGAGGCGATATAGCTTCTCTACACTCCACTCTGGGTGACGGCCGGGCGAGACCAAGCAAGATTGGCGCCGGTTCCTGGTGGTGAAACGAGATGCAGGAGCCAGGAAGTGCAGAAGGAACAAACACCCTTGGTGCAGAACGAAGGGTGACAAAATAAGGGAGGTCGGGTGCCCGACAGAAACCTCCGGGGAAAGAAGGTTTAATCTTCAACCTCCGACTCTATCGCTGAAGTCCCTGCACATGGGCAAAGTGTATCTGCCCATCGGGGGTCATCACAGCCCCCGAAGCACTGCCCCACCGCCCACACCGCTCTCCCGGATGGAGGAAATGTTGCATCGGGCGCAATGTCTTTCCGGCCTTTCAAATGGACGCGCTTGATTTCTCAAAACATCGTTCGCGCCCCTTGTACCTCGCTCCCTGGCGTTACGTTGCTTTTTTTCGCGAGATATGGGGCCTTTCTTTGCTCTCAAAGTCCAGAACAACGAGTCAACATGAAACAGCATGACACTTGTATGAAACGGCAAAGATACGCCGGATGCCGGATGTCGGATGATCGTCGATGGATGCACATGGGGCACGCCGCACAATCAGGCCAGTCAATCCAGAAGCCAAAAATCGAACGCCCCCCGATGACTTGAATCATCTCTTGTCAGCGGTCAGCAGACGACTAAACCACCTGCATCATAGGCACAGGATAGGAACGTCCCGCCGAATGGGTCAGTAGCCGGTGCGACAGAAGGTCAAGATTCATGCTCTCTGTTCATTGCCTGCTGGGCCTGCTGTTGGCTTCTGACAGGATAATCCATGACGTAGGGGTGATCATCCATGTACTGCTACTTCTTTTGTTTCAATGCAACAACCTGCGCGATGTCCTAAACCTCAAACCTGGACGTCGTCGCCGTACTGGCCAGCGACATTACCAGCAGGGTCGTACTCGCCTTCCAACATATCAGCCTGCATATTACTCCTGATGAACAGTCGACTCACAAACAATGAAGGGAGAGTCGCCGTAACCAGTAAAGATGGTGCCGTCAGCACAAGAAGTTTGGGCCCATCCGAGCTTGGTGCTGCTCTTCCACACGACCTGGGTGAAGTGAGACGCTTGAGGGTTGCTAGCATCGTAGTCGGCTATACTCTCATCAGTACGAGCGCAACAAAACGCAGGAATGGTAGGGAAGGAGTCAAGAGGACTTGCAGGTTTCGCCGTCGGCCCAAGCTGTGAAAGCGTTGGAGATGCCGTAGCTACCGGTACCAGCGGCACTGTCTCAAGTCGACTTGACTGTTTCAGGAGTGGAGAATCCGTTTTAACCACTTACAGGTTCTCTCCGTAAGATCCACCGCTGAACGCACCCGTCAAAGGTCAGCCATGATGGACGAGCTGGGAGGGGTAGTGTATAGTAGTAGCGGCGTATAGTATATAGGAGCGATGGACATAAAAGCACTTGATTGATAAAGAAGAGAGGAAGAGGGAGGCCTGCGAGGTCGGTTATATCTCTTCCAGAGGGCTGCAAGTCATATATGTCATTTCACGTTATTGGCCAACGTTCGTGCGCGAGATACGAGATCCACCGTAGTTCCTGGTGTGTTGAGAAGCGCCATAGTGGACCAGTCATGAACAGGAACAATAAAGAGTACCGAGGAAAGGAGCCGAAAAGCAGTGAAGACGGCGACTTGAGGGTCACAAAAGGAGAGCATGCGTCGGTTCGGGTGCCCGAACTGGTACCGACGCCCGAAATGTCAGTGATGGATGGAGGAACTTATGAGCTTATCGCTGTCGTGCAGAGCTCTGAGTATGTACAAGGCAAGTGTATCTCGAGATATACAGCTATTCTCATCTCATGTACATACGTCCCCGTCTGCAAATGACATTGTCTTGTCACGCAAAAGCACCAAGTGTGCCATAATGCGACCATGACGTCATATGCTCTTTTTCCGTGCCATAACGCGACCACACTTTTTTCCCAACGACACAATGCGACCTTTCCAATCTTTTCCAGTCATAACGCGACCATCCATGTAAATACGATGCACCTCCTGTAAATACCATTGAAAATTTTAGGCCCTGCTCGATTGCAGCCTTCTCTTGCGTCGTTTGATAGACAACTCTCAGTTTGTGAACCACCCAATACCTCAACCAAAGCTACACAGCCCACACAAAGTCTTACTATGGCTCCTGTCTTTTCGCGAGACGTGGACAATATCCATGAAATTCTCGTGTAAGAGCCTCCTCCCGTCACATCCTTACTTATATTGACGTGTTCGTTGCAGTGTGCCTGCCACCCAAGGAGAAACACTTCGTGATCCTCACCCACCCGTCCAACTGTATGTGGACCAAGTCTTCGCCAACAAGGATGCGCTCTATGCGCAGGTGGCACATCATTCTGCACAACAGGACATGGCGTCTAGTATGTGGGGCCTTCGCAAGAAAGCCTACCGTACCTGTGTTTGCTCCAATGCCAAAACAACAGGGTGTCAATACCTTGTCAGAGCGCGCGTGGAGTATTAGCCCCTCGAGTTGGAAGTGTGCTGGAGTTGCAGCTCAGTGATACGCCACGCATCGGGCACACCTGCGGCGCGCGCTCTGACAAGGTATTGACACCCTGTTGTTTTGGCATTGGAGCAAATACAGGTACGGTAGGCTTTCTTGCGAAGGCCCCACATACTAGACGCCATGTCCTGTTGTGCTGAATGATGTGCAACCTGTGCATAGAGCGCATCCTTGTTGGCAAAGACTTGGTCCGCATACAGTTGGACGGGTGGGTGAGGATCACGAAGTGTTTCTCCTTGGGTGGCAGGCACAATGCAACGAACACGTCAATATAAGTAAGGATGTTGCCGAGGTAGGTGCGCATACCCTCGCTTCTGAATCGCCCTTCAAGAAACTCTTCGAGCGCCATTCGCACTGTCTGTTTCGAGTTGTGTAGAGGCTCAGGTTCTTTGCACTCGTCCAGAAGCTCTTCTGCGACTTATGTCATCAAGATTTCGATTTTATGGCGTCGAGGGCAGCTTGATTGAGGTCGGACATGTTTGGGAAAGGGCGACAGCAGCAAGACGCAGAGAGAGCTCGCGAAGGGTTGGGAAGGGCAGGCGATGGAAGAAAGGTAGAGTCGGGTGGTTGAAGGCAGCAGAAGGATAGCTTGTGATCAGGATGAACTGAGAATAAGAAGTGAATACATGGGTCAACTGCACGAGAAGGGACGTCTTCGAAAATTCATAAGGCATTCGGCCACCAAGTCGCAAACCTTCAGGCACTAGTGACATCATAGACGAAATTCGATGCCACAAGTCTATCATTGCAACCTGGCCAAGGTCTACCAACAGACTCAGTAACGAGAGAATGCAGAAGAGACAGAGTCACGAATGGTAGAGGTGCCTGGTGACAGAAGAGAAGAGGTGACTGACTGACTTGTGACTTCTACAGTATGAGCGTCAGATGCGCTCTGGTTTTGCTTCATGTGCGCTTCTTCTTCGGCCACGCGATGCAAGACTGATGAACTGCAACAACAAGATGACTCTAGATCGCAAGCATACAGTCATTGCATCGAGCTAGCTTGACTCGCATATACGTACACACTCAAGAAAGAGACACCTAGAAACAAAGAGGCGGAAGCATCAAGAACGTCCACTCTCAAAGTGGACTGCCCTTGATTACTTGACGACACCTGAACAATCATCGCTTGATACACCAAGATCGAGCTCTAAGCAGCAACATTGGCAGCAAACTCGCCGATCACATTGCCGGCTGGGTTGTACTCGCCTGTCCCGCACCGCGTCAGCTCACACCCATCAACGATCGAGGATAGAGGACTTACAAACAAGGTAAAGCGAGTCCGACCCATAGCCCGTAAAGATGGTCCCATCAGCACAAGAGGAAGTGGCACAGCCGATCTCGGTGGTAGCCTTCCAGACAACTTGGGTGAAGTGGGAGGCGCTGCCGTCATAGGAGGCTATGTGATATGACATTAGCAACAGTACATTGAGACCAGCACGGAAGAGGGCAAGGGGAAGCTTACAGGCTTCATCAGCCCACGACTGGAAACCGGCGGTAACGTCGTAGCCGCCACCAACGCCGGAAGCCAGGTTCTCGCCGTACGGGCCGCCGCTACGACATGGACATCAGTCAACAGTAAGATCATGTTTGAGACGTGATGGGACGTACGTGTGCTGCATGTCGCATTTGGCAGCGGCAGTAGCAGCGTAAGAAGCCAAGTCGTCGTTCCAAGTCACGTTGCCAGCACCTGATCACCTCACATCAGCTCCCGGCAATCGAGCCGTATCATTCAAGAGGGAAGGGCATACCGTACTGGGCTCGGAAAGCGTTGTGAAGATCGACCAGAGTCTGCGCATCGGTGCTCAAACCCGAAGAGGAGCCGGTGGACGAGGCTTCGGCGCTGGCGCTGGAAGAGGCGGATGTGGCAGCCTCCTCCTGGGACGAAGACGAGGTGGTCGTCGCCTGCTGCTCGGACGTAGAAGAGACGGAAGTGGCAGTCTCTTGGACCTCGGTGCTGCTGGAAATGAACGTAGCCGTCTGCGTCTCCTGCTCAAGAGAAGCAGTAGAAGAAGCAGAAACGACAACAGCAGCCACAGCGCTCTCCTGACCATCGAGCGTCCCGTTCCCGTTAGCAGAGAACTTGTGGTTTCTGTGGGCGGTACACTGTCGGCGGTGGAGTTTGTCATCGTGGGGTCGCGCAGAGGCGAGAGCGAGGAGAGGCAAGAGCGCAAAGAGGTTGGTGAAAAGCATTTTGATTGGATTGATACACGTGTGGTAACGGTGTTGTGTGGGAGAGTTGGGAGATGATGTAGTAAGGCCGGCCTTGGAAGGTAAAGAGCGTGTGGGCGAAAGAGCGTGGTATGGACGTCGAGTCCTGGAGAACACTGGCTATGCGGGTTATTGCTTTGCTGTAGTAGACAGAAGAGAAAAAGAGAATCAGGATTTTATAAAGTCGTAAGCATTGTCGAGTGTTGTTGGGGACCGGGGAATGATTAGCTTGATTGGTTGCCCATCGACCCTGGAATGCACGCGCTTGGATACGACGCGTTTCAATAATCGTTGTCGTTTACGTTTTGCTGTTGCCTTGGCGAAGCAAACAACAGGACAATAGAACAATCGAGACCCCATGCAACCCGAAAAAAGACAGGGATCGACAATCCGGAGATAATCCAAAGGCGGACGAGATACCTTGTTTCATGTTGTTCGTTGTTCGTCAGGGACGTCGAGGAAAGGATGTGGCTTTACATAAGCGGCGAACGGGAGCTGATGTGCCGAAGCCCGAATGAATTATTATGCCAATTGAGATCCTACATCATCAGCATCTCCGTCCTCTCCTGCATAGTCTCCAGTATCAATGCGCTCTTGCGTCTCCAGTATTCGGAAAATGGTGCATGAGGAAATCGTAACATCCCAACGACACCACAAAGTCCCACCACCACGTATGAGACCCGCCTCCAAAAAGCTTCACTAACTCCTGTGAGCAGTTTACTTGTGGGTAGACTTGATCTTGAAACCCCTGGACTGTAAATCGCAAGCTTGTCAGCCATACTCCATGCAATCCAGTAGCGCAAACGCACCTTTCTCCTACCACGAGCCTTCTCGAACTTCCTACCCTTGCTCTCAATGTAAGGCTTACCGCCCTTGAGGGGTCCACCGAAGTGCTTGACGGCCTCACGGACGTTCCTCTTACCCCTGAGGAGGACAGTGTTGGAACCAGTGGGGGCTCGGAGAGCGAGCTGGTCGAGGGTGATGGCCTCACCGCCGGCGGCGGTGATACGCTCACGGGCACCGGTGGAGAATCGGAGGGCAGCGACGGTGAGCTTGGGGACCTCGGGGAGACGCTCGTCGTCGAGGATGGTGCCGACAACGACAACGGTCTTGGAGTTGTCGGGGTTGGAACCCTTGGTCTCCTTGACGATTCGGGAGATGGAGATGGGGGGTCGGTTGATCTACGCTTCGTCTCAGTATTCCCTTCTCGTCTCATTCATCCCAGCAGACACACCTTGCTCATAAACAACCTCCTGAGGATGACTCGGTTGAACTTGGAGTCGGTCCTTCGGGCGAGGAACCTGTAGAGCTTGACGAGCAAGAGAAGGTAGGCATCCTCAGACTTGGGAGCGGCCCTGTTTCCCTTCTTGACGTGGTGGCGGCGGATGTCGATACCCATCTGGAGGTTGTGGAAAGTTGTGAAAGGGAATAGTCGAAAGTTTTGACAAGGGTGAAAGATTGCGAGAAGCGATCCGTCAGCAAGCATTCTTGATACGGTATTTCTCCGAGCATCCAGCACAGCAAGTCCAGCAACACCTCCCCTTCTTCTTCGCCATCACGCAGATATTCCTCCAACGTCGTCTTCCATGGTATCCTCCATATCCCTCTGAGCGCTCTCTCTCCTTGACGCCCGTCCGTCCCTGCTGCCCGATGCTCCCCCGTTGCTGGTTGCTGTGCTGTGTTGTGTCTGTGTACTCACTTTGTTAGTTTTGTGGTGAACCTACGTCTGGAGAACTCTGATACACCTCGACACTCTCCACACCCAAATCTCCCGGCGACTCGCGGCAAATCTTCCTGTGGCGCAGAGACCTTTCCATCCCGGCGGCCATCTCCGCTTACTTAACGCCGAATTTCTCGTCGCGCCTCAGGATTGTGTGTTTGGTTCATCCAGCTGCGTTGAATGATGCATGGGTCGTCCAAAATGCATATCATCACTTTTCGACATGCATTCATCACACATATCCATAACGATATGCGCTGACCTCTGCATACTATAGCTGCCTATACATTTCAATGCATGCATGCGCACCTACTCACTACTCTCCTCGACTGGTGGCCTGTGATGGTTCCTCGTAGATCCTTTCAGCCAACTTGTACCTGCGCTGTCGTATTCCAACATTACAGACAGCAATCTTCTCTTTCTCTTCCATTCCTCATTCGCGTGTCCTGTGCCCACCATGACCCACAAAACACTCCTCATATGTGCGCTCCTATACACTGCCACCGCCCAAGCGTACGAGCAGAGATCAGATATAACATCAAGGTGCGCTTTGGAACTCTCTTGAGCAACGCCCACTGACCTACCACAGATGGGGCCAAGCTGCAGCCTACATATCCTCTCCGCCTACCCTCATCCTGCAAGGCGGTAAAACCGATTCCTCTTTCTCCTACTCCTCCGCCCCCAACACTGCCTCTACCCTTCTACTCCCTCTCAGCTCGTCGTTCAACGCCGCTTCACCACCATGGACCGAGCTCGACTCCTCGTCGGGGCCTACTGCCTCGTGGCACACACTATCCCCAGTCAGCGAGTCGGGCGATACCTGGCAGCTCTTGTCTTTCGGCGGAGATGGAAGTGGCAATCAAGCGAGCACCACGGCGAACGATTCTACATGGCTCATGACTCTCGACACTTCCAGCTCTTCCGCTTCTTACGCTCACCAAACAACAGGCTGGGCATCTCAGCCTATGAACAGGGTCTACCACTCTGCAGCTTCCTCTTCCGATGGCAAGGTCTACATCACCGGCGGTCTCAAAGACGATGGCTCTGGCGTCACTTTCTCTGATGTCTACGAGTTTGACCCTTCCACTGCCTCTTTCAGCACCTTCCCGTCCCTTCCTGAACAGGTGTATCACCACGCTTCTGTGCTCCTCTCTAACGGTACCCTCCTCGTATTCGGCGGCGCCTATACCTCCCAGGCCACGAGCAACGCCGACGTCCGTTCGTTCAACTCCATCTATCGTCTAGACGTTTCCTCAGACTCTCCCGCCTGGGATGAGATTACCCTTTCCTCTGATAGTCTGCCCACTGGGAGGAGGGGTGCGACAGCGGCATTGAGTGGGGATGGGAAGAAGGTGGTACTGATCGGAGGAGCGAGTGCTGGGTTGGGGGATGTTTATGGAGATGTGTGGGTGTTGGATGTTGATACGTTGGTATGGGAGCAGACGTCTTCTGTGGATGGTGAGTCGATTCTCAACCTTGAAGAAGAAAGCTCACGACAGTATAGGCGGCGCTGGATCGAGATATGATCACTCGGCAGTAGCTGTGGGTGACCAGATTCTCATCTTTGGAGGCAAGTCCGCTCTTCTTTCACATGCGACACTGCTGACCACATCACAGGATACTCCACCTCTGGACCATCCGACAGCACCCTCTACATATTTTCCACTTCCACTTTCTCCTGGGTCGCCGACTTTTCCGCCCTTTCATCGTCGTCTTCGGGTAGCGACAGCAGCAGCTCGTCCCAACAGAGTGAGTCTGGCGGATCTACCACCAACAACAACATATCCTCTTCCATCGGGCAGCCGAACAGTCCTGGCAGTGCCTCGACCGGCGCACCTGCATCCACCGGAACGTCAGGCTCGGCGAACTCGGACGACGGATCAGTGTCGACCCCGGGTTCGGAGAGTAGTGGCAGCCCGACTTGTGCGTCAGCCTCTCCCCTCCCAGACCGATGATAATGAGTGAGACCAAAGCTGACCCACATTTGTTAGTGAACAATCCCGTACCAACTTCGACAGGGTCCACAGCCCCGAGCGACGCAGGTGCCAACTCTCACCCGCTCACCACGCCCATCCTCGCCGGCGTCATTGTCGGCTCTGTCGGCCTCTTTGCGTTGGTCCTCGGCCTTTGCTTCTGGGTCATCCGCAGGCGATCTCAACGTCGTCGATATGGCAACGAGCCCGTCTGGCCTGCTAGCGGACCTAGAGGCCGTATTCCTAGCGGCGCTACGAGTGGATATGGAGGTGAAAAGAGGGGGCCTGGTTTGATGGACGAGATGAGAGAGAAGAATCTGCCCAATGCCCCTGCTTCTGGAGCTGCGTCGGCGCAGGGTGGATGGGGAGCTGCTCTGGGGGCCGTCAATGCGCAAGTGTCGAGCATCTCTTCTCGAATTCGCGCTGCTCGCTGGGCTGAACCTTATACCGAGCTGCATGACGATTCGCCTGGACACGAGGATCCTGTCGCTGCCGCCCCCGGACCCTCTCGAAAGCGTACCAGGCGAGAAGCTCAAGGGATCCGCCTCATCGGCCCTCGTCCTCAGCGCGGCAAATCACTCTACTACGCTCCCAACTCTCCCAACAAGCCTGCTCGCGCGAGCGTGATCCGGGACGAGCGAATCGACATGCTGAGCGACGAAGATACCCGTCAATACAATAATGTCCGTCCCGCGAGCTACTCTGATAGCGACTCTGAGGGCGATCTGGGTGTTTGGAGGAGGTCGGGAGAGAGTGAGAGGGGGAGTGGTACCGATTTGAGTGGGCCTATACTGGTGCCTTTCAAAGGCGGTCCTGTTCCGACGCCCAAAGAGTCTGAGGCGGGATCAGTCAATTCTGCTCAGAGGTATCAGCTTCCCAACTTTGGCCCCACCGAGCCACTCGACCTCTTTTCGTGGCTATCCACCAAAAACTCACGTCATACTGGTACCAACGTATCTGCCCGGTCAGGGAGGTCGGGAGTGACGGACTCGTCCAGGCAGCATTCTGATCTTGAGGAAGGTATCGTTGTCGATGGCGTTCAGCGTGGAGTCCGGGATGAAGCGAGTATCGTCTCCCTCTCGCCTGTTGATCCTGCAGAGCCCACGCCTTTGAGGAGGAACGAGTCGTTCTTGAGGCGGATGGCGGATGCTGGCGCGTCGGTATTCAGAAGGAACAGTCAAGCGAGCGACCGCTCGAGAGCTGGAAGTCAGGTTGGAATTAGAGACCCGGCACCTCAGCCCACGCTGTGGCCTATCGAATCCCGAGATCAGTCCTCTGCTCCTTCTGCGCCTACCGATCCTTCTCCTACCTCCTCGTCCCCCGAGTCTGCACACCCTCCCACCAGCTGGCCTACTAAAGCGGTCAGGCCGGCGCATCATACAGGACCGAGCATGTCGAGTATCAACTCGGCGAGGTCGATGAGGGATATGGTACTGGTGCAAAGAGAAGGGACGGACGAAGGCTCGGAGAGTGTTGGTGTTGTGGAGGAAGCGCCTGAAGCCTATGAAGACGACAGGTTGATGGACTATGAGGAGGGAGATGATACTATGAGGGTCGTGGAGAGCGATGATGAGGAAGCGAGCGAGAGCGACATCACCTCGTCTGTGGAAGATCAGTGGGCAGAGGCCAGAACGTCCGGTTATCAGACTGCCGTCGAGGACGAAGGAGATCTGATGGCCGACTTTGACTTTGGGCCAAACTCTTTGGACTTGAGTTTGAATGACGTCCCTATCGCTCCTGTCAAGTCGGATCACCGGCTTTCGAGCGTTAGTATTCCTTCGTCTCTGCCGACTGTCTCTGAGAGCGGAGAACCTGCTTCACCTGAGCGAAGTCCATCGCCCGAGACTACTGTCCCAGAGGCTCCCATCCCCGCTCCTCCGGTCGTCGTTGCAGCGCCCATAGCACCCAAGCCTCGGACTGTCCCAAAGATCGAGCCCAAGAAGTTTGAACATCCCCCAGCTCCGACTGCCCCGCTGCGCCACGTTCCTCTTCCCAAGAAGACTTCCTTCAGCGACACTCCCAAAGCCAAACCTTCAGCTTCTGGCGACAACAAGGGCAGACGCCCAGTGAGGGATGTGGTCAACTCGATCAACAAGCGCGGTGCCAAGACGCCCACGAGCTTGATTGCACCTAGAGTCATGTACTCTCACGCTCCAGAGAGGGTGTCTTCGATCAGGTCGAGCGATACCGGGTCGAGTGAGGAGATACAGAGGACGGCTACGCCACCTAGACCAGTCAGCGTCGGGGAATCGTCGCAAAAGTCGGCTAGGCGTATCAGCTTTGCAGAGCCTGCGCACAAGACGGCTACGCCACCCAGACCACTTTCTTACTCCTACTCTGATCCTTTCGCCGATGGGTCTCCTTCCGCTTCTTTCCCTGCGAGACCATCTTCCATCACCCCCTCCCGCATGTCGTCCCCATCTCGCCCCACCTCACTCCTAGGATCGCCGCCTAGCAAGAGAAACTCTTCTGGCATGGGGCTTTTGGGGCTCAAGGAGAAGACGACGATTTGGGAGGTGATGAAGAAGGAGGAGAAGCTAAAGATTGTGAATCCCGATGGGAGAAGGAGGACGGTGTCTGGGAGAGAGCTGCCCTAAGTCGGGCTGATGGGCCATTGAAGGCGGGGTTGTCTAGAGGTGTATCATATAATAGGGTTTCCTTCCATATTCTTGTTGTGTAACCGGCCGGCATTCAGTTGTGTCTCTATTTGGGCTTTTGGGGTGGAGAGGACGGGTATCCTAGAGAGTTGGCCATCATTTGCGCACATGTATTCTTCGACTTGAAGTCTTGCTATACGGGATATACGATCAGTCTGCAGACATGCACTTACGCTGAACGAGCCATGCAATGGGATATAGACGAGATTTAGTAGGAAGAAAAAGAGACAGCTGCAGCCTGCACCAGAGTTGCTTTGGATAAGCGCGTTTGATCCCGTTCTGGTCGCGGTCGGATGAGCGAGGGGATGAAGTGAAGATGATCTTGCTTTCTCTAATCACCACCAGCCCACCATGCTCCTCACCGCCACCATCCCGGCCCTCCTCGTGGCACCGCTAGCTCTTGCATCTCAGCAATACCCAGTCTACCAGCGCCTCCTCCCTCAGTCTTCATCCCCATCCACCGCTTCCCTCTCTTCATTCGAATCGATAGGATCAATAAGCATACCGGACGAAGCTTCTGGCCTGGTCGGAAAGCTTTCGCTGTCGGTAGGAGAGCGGAGTGCGGGAAATGAAGCGGAAGATGATGGGACTGGGTGGTATCAAGTGGGAGTACAGCTGGAAGAAGGGGACGATGAGGGGGAGTGGCTCATCGCTTCCACGCGATCCGTAAGTCTGGAACACGGCTGGAATGGGTATGGCATACTGACGCGGTACGCAGTGCTGTGCTACTTGTCGGCACCTCCTGTGGTCAAGGTGCAAGTGAATGGAACGAGACCGTTGTCAATCTCGGTCCACTCTTCTGATCCCAAGAGCAACACTTGCGGTACCAAGTCCGTCGTCAAGACTCCCAAGGACCTCTCTAGTGTCATCTTTGAGACATCGCGAACCGCAAAGACAGCTTTGTGAGCAGGTCCGATCCTGTAAGAAGGCGAAGCTGACCCGATCTCACAGGCCACTTCTCGGCGCACCCCCTGTCGTGGACCCCACAGGCGCCCCAGTCGTCCCTCCTCCCGAGAAGGGCTTCTTGCAAAAGTACTGGATGTACATTGTCGGACTGGCGCTCTTCTTTGCTGTGCAGATGGGTCCGGACGAGCCTAGGGAGGGTGGAGGTGGCGGCGGCGGGAAATAAGAAGATGGGCGGCAGATGTCGGAGAAGGAGCTGTGCATGCATGTTTGTATAACGCATCCAAGACACTGTGCGCCGGCCTGGCTGGCATGAGTGCCTAACCAGACCTGGCGCTCAAGACTTTGGTGCGGGACTTCAGCGAGAATGAAGTAGACAGCGAGTCATCTTCTACACATGCTGAACATCAACTACGTCCATGTTTCTATAGGTACCCTTGTTCGCGCATGCTTCCTGTTCGAATGGTCGGGCAGGGCGGCAAGAGCACTGGGTAGGAACTGGGGGATTGGAGTGGTCTATCATCTAGAGCCTGCATATACGGCAGTAGGAATCAATTCACGATCTTTGTCGATATCAAGGGAGACTATGCTGTATACATGCTCATCATTAACCACGTCTATATTATGCCTGCTATGCCTATTATGCTTGTCTAATATTATACTCTATGCTATGAATGTCTATATCTACAACCAGTCAAGATGAAAAAGAGGAACTGTCCATTGAAAGAGAAAATAATTGTCCATCGAACGGCTCAAAGAGCAGTGCGGGAGAGGCGAAGCCTAGTACCGCCGACGTGGGACGCAGCCCATCGCTCGGGAGCCTGCGTAGCGGCGGCGAGAGTCTTCTCGTCCATCTTCTCCCAAGCGTTGACCATGGGTGGGCCTGGGCGCTGGAGCAGCACCTTCGTACCGCCGAGGTGGGCGGCGCTCCATTCAAGGGTGGCGGGAAGAGCGGGAGGGGCGAGGGAAATGTTTGGCACCCTATCGAAGAGAATCAGCAAGTTCCTTGATAGCTTGCGAAGGTCTACTTACACCTTGGTGATGGCTGGGGGGCAGGCTCCAGAAATGGGAGCAAGGGAGAGGCGGACCTTGGAGCCGCCGAGGTGAGAGGCTGCCCACTGGGAGGGGGTGAGACGGACGCGGGTACCACCGAGGTGGGTGCCCTTGTAGACGGCCTTGGGGGCGGTAGAGGTGGAGGTGGGGGAGAGAGTACTGGATGAAAAGTCAGTACAGCATCAGATGAAGAGAGAATTACTTACACCTCTTCCGCTGGGGTGCGGTAGAGGAGCACCTTGGTGGTGCCCTCAAGGTGGCCGGCAGCCCACTTCTGGGGGACTGCGGTGATGGTCACCTTGGTAGACCCCTTGTAGTGGTGAGCCTTGTAGGCGGGGGCGGGGAGAGAGGTTCGAGAAGCCTTGACGGCATGGTGGTGAATGAAGCTGGTGCGAGTCAGCGACGAGTGGTTGCGGGAGGGTTGGTTGAGTGTGAATAACTCACTGTCTGGATGCAGAGGAAGTCTTCTTGCCCTTGGGCTTGGTGGTAGGCTTGCCACAATGGTAGTTGTGGATGAATGCAGCGGGGATGCTGCTGTGAGAAAGTCGTCAGCCTCACGGTCTACCGAGAATGCGGGATGGACCGCTGGGTGCAGTGATAGTACGCACATGTTGGTGGACATGTCCACGAAAGTCACAAGAGGGACCATAGAGACAACGAAAGTGGGAGTCATATTGGATGAGGCGTCAAAAATAGGTTCTTGGATGAGGTTTTTGGGAAGAAGAAGCAGGACGGTGGTGCGGTGGATGGGGGCAGATGGATGCGAGGGTGTGGTGGTATCAAGAAAGCTAAAAGCAAGATTGGTACGAAAGAAGGTGGATGGATGGATGAGAGATGAATTGGTGAATCAGATGAAATTTTATCTGGGAACGAGCAGGAGGATATGGAGCGTGGGAAGCGTCGTGACCAAATCACCTGAGCCCGCGAAAAAGTGTCGGAGAGCGGATCAAGCGATGGCATATTTATATTGCTTCATACTCCTCGTAAAGCGTTCATTCTTGATGCAATGAGTAGCTGACGACGTGATACATATCATACCCAAATTATAGACGCATGCATGCACAGATGCGTGAGTTATACCGAATAATGTCTCGTTCAACGTCAGCACCGCAGTGGCTGATGCGGCGGGACAAGTGCGTGCCTGGATTGTCCCGCCAAATTTCCCTTTTGGGCAAGCCCGATTTTACTATTTGTTTGGTTCGAGCTTACCACTGTATAGGAGGCATTGCAGCATAGAATGTCCATAGTAAGCAGGCGGGGGCATATACATATTCTGAGTGCTGATGCATAGAGATTATATGGAGGTGCCTGCTGGCTGCCTAGGCCGCTCTGTCTCGCCCGCAGCTGCTGGTGGTACCCTACACCACTCCATCAGCGCCCTACAGACAATGCATTGCTAACGTTGACAACGCACAGACCCGTTATACAACAGTTGAATACCTTCAACACCGTCATCTAATCTCACACATCCTGAACCAAACCTCTCATGGCTTGGGCACATACGGCGGCCTATTCGTGCCCACCCACGGCCCAGCAGGCCCGACCATCTCCGGTTTCAGATCTTCTATCCTCATCGCTCCTATATTACGCATTGTGTTCTGTATCTCCTCCGCCAAGACTACGATCTCATCAGCCTTTGCCCCTTATTCCATCAAACGACTCGGAGGGTAAGACTCTAAGACTCACTCTGACATAGTCTGACAACTCCCTCCTCCCCATGTGTGCCATTAGCATACAAGAAGCTCCTTCCCAAACCGACGGCTTTTGCGCCCAAGGCGATCGCTTTGACGACGTCGGCACCGGATCGAACACCACCGTCCATCATGACTTCGAGCTTCTCAAAGAGGTCAGGTCGGTTGCAGCGCATTTCGTAGAGGAGGTCTATGGGTGCTGGAGCGCTGGAGAGTATGGTCAGCGTCTGGACCAGGTAAGGGTAAGAAGCAGGAGCTAACTAGTCGCATTGTCTTCCACCGTGGTTTGACTGATTGCTAATCAGCGGCTGGCACATGAAGACGTGTAAAACTTACCAGGATGACACCTTGCACTCCCGCTTCAGCACACAGGGCAACATCCTCCACACATTGCACTCCCTTCACAATAATGGGAAGGTTGGTATGACTCTGCACACTGGTCAGCCTTCCGCGCATCACCACTTCAAGTCGAATACGCGCCCTGATAAACTCAATATCCTTCCAAGTCAAATTTGTATCCTGATACCCCGAGATCGCCGCCGAAACGCCCAACGGACTCTTGCTCGTCTTCATCCCATCACTGCTTGGGGGCGGCGCCACCTCCGCCTTGGCCCTCACATCCCTCGTCCTCTTACTCCGCCATGCGGTATCGACTGTAAAGATGATGGCGTCTGCGCCGAGGCGGGTGACTTTTTCGAGGAGGGTGATGGAGGCGGCACGGTCTTTGTTGAGGTAGATCTGGAACATGACGGGCTGGTTTTCTTTGCGGGATTGCATGATTTCGTCGAGGGAGCAGGAGGCGTTGATGGAGATCTAGGTAGGGTCAGCACTGTTTCACGGGAAATGAGAGATACTTACACCCTGCACGATACCACAAGCTCCGGCGCCCTTGGTCAAGTTGACTTCACCCAAAGGGTTCCCCAGCTTGGCCATGGCAGCCGGAGAGATGAATATCGGCAGCGACGTCTTCATCCCCATAAACTCCGTCTCCATACTACCAGTAGTAGCATCCCTCAGTATTCTGGGACGAAAGTAGTAGCGGCTGAAAGCATCCTGGTTCTCATCCGCAGCTATACAATGTCAGCATACAGCCCCTCTCCATCATTTCGGTACTCACTCCTCTCCCGATCGGCTGCACTCTTATAGTAATTCCACGCCGTCCCACTCAACACCTTCTCCGCCCAATCCTCAAAGTCTTGAACCAACAACATGTTTTCCGCCCCCGGCATCGCTTCCCTAGCTTCCTCCATCGCTAGCTCTTCTTCCGTCGGCTCCACCTCTTCAGGCTCGGGCATGGTCAGTGGGTCGACAGGACCGATGTGTTGGTCTTCGTCCAGCATTTCCAGCGCATCCGGGGGATGGATGGGCCCAAAGATCTTTCTGTGAACGAGGTGTAAGCTTTGGGTTTCTGCTGGAGACTCTGAGGGCTGTGATACGTACGAGGCGTCTTTACCGGCATTAGCCATGATGATCTCTGGCCCACCAGGATGATTCTCCATGAAATCTGTTACATCGTAAATCTTGCCCTGCAGCTTGTCAGCGATCCCCCACCTCGTTGGTAAAGTATGTATCTTGCTCACATTGATGATGACCCAGCAGTCGTCTGCCTTGTTGTGTTTCTGAACTTCCTCAAAGCTTATGAGCTTTTGTCCACTGGGCTGCTCGATAGTCGTGCCAGGGGCGCGTACGAGCTCGTCTGCGCGTATTGGCGTGATAGTGTAGTATGCCAACGCAATGCCCTATAGCGCTCATCAGTCTCGAGGAAGGATGATAGGGTAAGTGACTTACAGTAGCAGCCACGCCAGCAGCTATGGCAGACGAGCGTTGTCGATACGCTGCCCTAGAGGCCGCCGAGACTGTCGAGCTGAATCGCCCCCTAGGGAGTTGTAGGCAAGCTCTCGCCGAGCTTGGACCTGGGACCGCTGCGTTACGCTGTGAGAGAGCCCTCCTGAACATGCTGATGGTATCCACAGGCAGGAAGTGTAGATGGAGAGCAAAAATGAGGGTTATAGATTATTTTTCTGCGTGCGACGAATCGAGATCCAGCTGTTTCGGCGTCATCGCCAGGCTCCGGCCCGGAAATCCGAGCACCGGCAGACCGAATCCGACTCGGAGTGGGGGCTGTTGTTTGGTCCTTCCTATGCATGGACGTGTATCTGCAGGACTGCAGCTCTATGTATGTTCTAAATGTTATTCTACGTTTCTATAGAGGGGCACAAGAGTGATAAGGTTGCCACCTTGCCCCAGTTCGCCGTAATGTTCTCTTCGATATCACCCCAAAGCAGCTTTGGCTGTCCCATCTCAGCAAACTGCCCGCCCTATTCCATCCAGTCAGCTCTGCACCTCATTGATATTCGGAGCAAGATACTCACAATGTCGTGCAATTTGTAGTAAACAATGTTAGTGGCTTGCTCAAGCGTCTCTTGAGGAGGCTGGCAATACTCAAATGGGAAAACGCTGTACCCCGTGGGACACCTGATGTACGCCTTCTCCGCCATATGCACATTCCTCTTGATCCCAAACGCCTACAACATCCATCAGTACCACACCTCTTACATGCCAGTTCTGAAGCCGGAGGGGAGTCTTGAGGTCGTTGACGTCTGACTGTGGGATGGCGACGCGGAAGGGTTCGACGGGGATAGTCGGGGTATTGGGCAGTGTCGAGTACGGCATGGTATCTTACTGAATAGATCAAAGCAATGCAATGGGCTTCTCATAGTCGATATATTCTGCCCCATTAGTCGTGCCATGTTGTGGGGAACGAGTCGAGGTGGCGATGACCGACGGTCACCACCAGCTGTTTGTCCAGTGGGAGTCGCAAGTCTGTCGGCCATCCGGGGTCGTTCTTCATTTTTCAGGTTTATTTTGACCCCGTCGACTCGCAGGGGATCCATGGGGGCACTGCAATGGCGAACTGTTGGGTGATTCGTTGGGGGTTGTTGGAGAGGGGCAAGGCAATTGAAACACCATCTTCGGCTCTCTTCGGCTTTGCACACAGCCAATAGACAAGATGGAGGGCAATACATACAAGCTAGGCTCCGTGGGTCGTGGGATAAGGTTTCGTGTCTAGAGATCATCTACAACTATACACCGGAAGGTCGAAAGGTCAGACGCGGATCGTGGGCGACGGGATTTGGCTAGTCATCTGCCCAGCTACAGGAGTAGGCGGCTCGACCTCGAACACTGGGGCAGGAGGCAGAAGCGCTGGGGAGGATGTAGAGGGAGAAGAAGGTTTGGGGACAGTAGCCTGGGATGGAATTTCCTCTTGCCTTTCTGACTCTGATGCACCTCCTCTCTGCTCCGTATCTTCCGCCTGAATCGCCCCGGATCCACTACCCTCTCCCTCCCCCGGAGTCGGGCTCAAGATCAAACTCCTCCTATGCTCCTCACTCTGCTCCCACGTCGGCGGACCTTGCCCTCCCTCCTCCTCCTCCTGGCCTTGCCCTTCTCTCTCCCCACTCCCTCCCAGCGCAAGCACACTAACAGCCTCACTCCCTCTCCTCCTCTTATTCTTCCTTCCCTCCGGCGGATCTTGCATCCTCACCCCAACAAGGTTGACCGCCTCATTACTGCTCAAGAACCGCATCTGATCATCACTGAGCCCCGCACGGGGTATCGCTGTCGAATCGAATGACGCGCGCATGGCAGTGTTCGGTATAGGAGACGAGATGAGGAGGGAATGTGACGAATGCCACGGGGAGGGATAGGTGGATGTCCCGGGGTGCAAAGAAGATTGTGTGGATATGCGAGAAGTGACAGGCTGGAGCAATGGGAGGGCAGTAGAAGAGTGGGGGTGCTGAGACATTTCCATAGGCCGGGACTGGTTGGAGAACCCAGCGCGCGAAAGAAAGTCTTTGAAGGCAGAGCTCGTTCTGGTTCGTAACGTAGGCACCGGCCGATTATCCGTGCCCGCCTCTAGATCCGCGTTGGGAGAAGAGATTGGCGGCGAGGACATTGCCTCGAGATATGTCGGCGCCTCGCCCCAGCCTCGCCGTGTGATAGAGTCGTGGCGGGAAGCATCAGGGGTAGACGTCCGATCTGGATTTTGGGTGATGGTGGCAGGGGCAGAATGGGGCATGGGGGTTGGGGATTCGGGTTCGACGCCGGCGATGAGCTCGACGGCCTCTTCGGTGATGGGCTCGGGGCGAGTCTCTTCGCTGGATGTCCGGTTGTGCGTAGGGAAGCTTTCGCTCTCCTCGACGATCGTCTCATGTTCAAGGGTAACAGTGTCATCCGACATGATGGAACTTGACCGTTGCCTGACATCGTATCAGCATGTGCCTCTCCAGAATCACCGCCACTCACCTGACGAGAACAAGCTCCTCATCACCCGCCTCTTTGCTATACACTGGCAACGTCCTAATACTTCTCCCACTCTCCGTCCTCCTCAAGTACTCTCCATTCCGAGTGCGCCTCGGTCGTCCATTCGCCCCTCTTCGATTTCTGTTGCCGTTCCCAGCGTCCGCGCCGCCTGCGGCGTTGTTGTCTACGTTCGTCCGCGAGGGTGATCCGCTCAGCTCATCAGCAGTGAGTATACGCGAAGCAGCGTCGGTCCCAGACCTAGACCGCCTCGTGCTGCTGAACCGTTCATTCCACTTGCTCGTTATCCATTTTCTGAACTTGAACTGCCATTGGAATCAGCCAAGACAATTTGCATGACCGAGGGAATGACTCCCGGGGAATTACGGGGTAGACTTACCACGAGTAAGAGGATTGTCCCCAGCACGATGACGACAACCACGGGCACGATCACAGCGGTTGACACGCCAGTCTTGGAGCTGTCGGAAGAGGAGGATGAATCGGATGCGCTAGACTCGGTGGGTGTCGATGCCATGGAGTGCTGGGTCATGGAGCCACGAGACCCTCCGTTCTGGCGATTTTCTCCGCCGTCCTGACCTTGCGGCCTAGCTTCGGCGAGGGCAGCGAGGAGGAGGACGAGGGGGAGCATGGTGGCAAGAGGAAGAGTTGTAACAGAAACCTCAAGTATCCATTATAATTGCAGTGTGAAAGTGAAAGGATGGTTGGTGAACAATGCCTGTACCGTCCCTGTGATGGCGGGCCGTGGCAACGAGCTGGGTGTGTGTTTCGTTCGCGGGGGGGGAGGGATTGGAGTCAGAAGGATGAGATATATACGCACGATGCATGTGCGTAGCCGTACGAGATGCCATGTCTCCCCTTTTCTGGGCCAGTCTACGGGGCGACGAATGCGATGAAGCGGTGTCGAGCTGCGCTTCCCGCCGTCGGCGATAGTACGCGACGCGTCGCACTTGTCTCTCATGCAGGCCTTGGCTATCTCTGGGTCATAACGAACCCTGTCTCGGTATATTTCTGCATCTTCTTCACGTATATGGAAAAGATACGTATCGCCAAACTACCCCCAAAAGCCTAATATGTACAATACACAGATGTCTGCTAAAAATCGAATAGGAAAAAGATTGATGTCCGTCACTGCTAAAAGCTATGGAACGAGGTGGGGGTTGTTTTTTTGGCTAGGTATGTGGGGTATCGCTATGGGTATATACATTATAAGTGATTAAAAGGCCAGTATGTATTCCTCTATCACAAGACTCGTTAAAGATCGTTAATCGTCAAGAAACATCGTCTTCAGATTCTCTACCAGACTATGACGAACGTCAGCAACAACTCTCGGAGAAGAGCACAAGAATGACTCACCATAAGTCGCCGGAATCATACCCTCTCTCCCTGTCGCTGGGTCTCTCGCATACCACCACTCATGGCTCTGCTCATCGTCCAAGATCACAACCGCCTGTCCAGCCTTCATTGCCATCTCTCCTTCCTGCAACTCCGGTCCGTCAAAGTCGTACCTCATCGTCGTCTCCCTCTCGTACGCCTCATCATCATCGTCCGCATACCCACCAGCATCAGAGCCGATAGGATACGCGCCAGAGTTGTAAGAGCTCGGGTCGGACAGTCTGTCTCGCGCCCGGGAAGACTCGCGCTTCTTGGTAGCCGCAGCCACACCAGCACCAGCCAGCCCGCCGCCGACGAGAGAAGCCTCGAGGGCAGCTTGCACGTTGGCAAAGACATTTTGGTGGGTAGACGACACGACACTGCCTTCCTTGCCGAAAGCCTCTTGGCGCTCTTGGGCAGCCCGGTTGTCCCTTCTGCGGTTAAAGTAGGCGAGAAGGAGCATGAGGAGGATGAACAGAAGGATGAGACCGGTGGCGATGGCGATAGCCACAAGGACGACAAGACCTCGGGCGAGGAAGTGCTTGACCTTGAAGGAAAAGTCCGAGTCGGACCAGAACAGACTGGACCCAGCGCCAATACCGCCAGAGGATGAGGATCCGACAAGGTAAGGGTACCAGTTGGCGCCATCATAGAGAGCGCTAGTAGCGTTACCCATGTTCTCGAGGTAGAGGTCACCAGAGACCAACAGCATCCTGTCGTTCTCGATGGTGCCCTGCGCAGTGTGCTCGGAAGACATGGGTACGAAAGCGAGCTGTTGGACAAGAGAGCCGGATTGGAGACTGTCGTTCTGGGCAGTCCAGGTCACGCCGTTCCACTGCTCGAGGAAGGGAGAGCCATCAGAAGACGAGTAGCCGGCCGCATAGACGTTGGTGGCATTCTTGTCATCGGCGACAACAGCGAGTGCGGGTCCACTCAAAGAACCAAGGGCGGTCCAGGACGAGTTACCAAAGTTGTAGGAAGCGACAGAGGCAACGGTGCCGTCGGACAAGACAAAAGAGCCAGCAGCGATAAGAGTATCGTATGAGTTCTAAATTGTGTCAGCCTCACCCTAGACCCTATGATCATCCGACTTACACCGGCAAAGTCCAAGCTTCGCACTTCTCCAGAAGAAAGTCCAGATCCAGGAGTCGACCATCGTCCACCTTCAGAGTCCCAAAGGCAGACACCAGCACAGCCGAGAGAACCAGCCGAAGCAAAGTTGCCCGCGACGACGATGGTGTTGGTGTTGGGTCGAGTTCGGATTTGGTTGACAATGAGATCAGAATCAGAGGCGGCTATCGCTCGTCAGTACAAACGTTCACAAACTCGCAAAGTGAGCTCACCGTTCAAAGACGCCATGCCACTGGTCACCCAGCTATCTTGCTTCAGATCATATACCACCAACCCACTCCCAACCCCATCCACAGTAACCCCTTCACCACCCACATACAGCTTGTCTCCAACCACATCTAAAGCCCTGACGACACCAGTAACAGCAGTAGTCGGTCCTGTCAAGGCATCGTCACTCTTCGAATGGAAGGCGACACCCTCAACGTTTCCAGAGGAAGAAGTAAAGTTGCCGCCGAGGATGGTCACGGTGGGTTTACCAGACGCAGACGAGTTGGTCCAGTATGTGCCGGCGAGAACAGCAGGCGCGGGGTATGATGCGGAGACGATGGTGGGGGCAGTAGCTCGGGGAAGGAGGCCGGGAAGAGTGCGCTCAACGAGGGCATCGGTGAAGCGGCTGAGCCAAGATCGGGAGACCATAGAGTTGACGTTGAGAGATCGGCGGGTGGAAGTGCTGTTGGAAGAAGTGGATGCTGAGCCGGCAGTACCAAAGCTCACACCGTTCAATGAAGAGATGGTAGCAGAGCCATCGGAGTTGGTGGAAAGAACGGCGACACCGCTGACAGCATTGTTGGCAGATCCGTAGACCTTGCCCGCAAAGTATGCCTCCTCATGCGAGGACGATGGCACAGCACCAGCCGAAATGTTGCCAAACAACACACCGGTAGTTGTCCACTCTTGGTTCTTATCATCCCAGATAGCGAAACCGCCAGTCTGGTTGGTAGACCCGTCGGCATTGATGACACTCGTAAAGTTGCCAATGACAATGACTTCGGTGGTCGAGGTGGCGGACGCGAGAAGTTCGGTCACGAGACCATCAACACCGCCACCAAGCGCAGCCCATGCTTTACTGCTAGGATCGTACCTAGCAACGTACTTGAGGCCTGTTTCGCCGGAAGATGCTGTAGCGGTAAAGTCACCACCAAAGAAGATATAGCCATCGGCCACGACGGCAGTGTTGACAATACCACCAAGACCTTGAGAAGCAAGCGCAGAGGCTTCGCCAGAGGAAGCATCGATGGAGAGAACGTTGGTATAGTTGTTGGTGGAAGAGAAGTCACCACCAACAAAGACAGTGTTGTCGTGAGCGACGACAGTGTTGACTACCCAAGCCGAGGCGTCAGAGCCAGAAGCGTTGAGAGCGGCGTCGAGAGAAAAGCCCAAACGAGCAAGGGGAGTCTCGGTAACGTTGCTCAAAGCCGAGGTGGCAGCATTGACATTCGAAGCGACCGTTCTCGGCCACTCGTAGACACCATACGCAATGTTGTACGACAGGTTGGTCATCGAGGTAGAGTTGATGGTGGTGGTGCCGTTGGTATCGGGAGTGCCGGCAGAAGTACCATTGAGTACAGGAGAAGTCGAGGTGGTGGACGAGTTGGCGTTGGTCCCCTGGCCAGACAAACTGGTGAGGGTCATCTGCACCTTGTCGGCGACGACAGTATACCTGTTGCCCCGAGCCGGACTGGCGGGACTGGATGAGAGGGCAAGACTGACGGTGGGGGTAAAGTCGTCCGTGGAAGCGCCGACGGTACCAGAGTACACCAAGGTCTTGGTGTCATAGTCGACCTGCTCAGAGATGGTGCTGGTCCAGCCCATACCACCCGAGAAGGGGAAGACTTCGATATCGACGCTCGTCCTCGAGTTGCAGTCGCCAGCATTCAGACATCCGGGGATGAAGATGTAGATGTCGTAGTTGCCCGCAGAAGAGACGTAAGGGTAGAATGTAACGGAAGGATAGGTGGGATTGGCGACAGAGTTTGTAGCCTCGAGGTACGAGTTGGTGGCAGAGTCTGTGGCGATAGTCTTGCTTTCCCAATCACCAGTGGTCTGGATAGACCCGTTGTTATCGCTGCCACTAGAGCAAGTGACGGTGTCGTCAGAGGAAGACGCGGCAGAGATGTACGCGCCTATCAAGACGTCAGTATGCTCCAGATCAAGTGCGAGACACTCACCGTCAGTCAACAACGACACACTGCTCAGTCCGGCACCATCTCCGAGCCACCCCTTGAGCTGCATCTCAAATCCAGTGAGATTCTGTGTACCCTCAGTAAAGATAAAATCTTGGGCAGAAGTCGATGAAGAATTGTAAAGGGGACAGTGGGTGGTGCAAGTGTTGACTTCGCCGGTGATCGGGTCGGTATACGTCATGTTGAGATCGGCGTACCACGGGAGCATGGTCAGACTACACGCCGTGTCAGATGAAGATCAGCTGTGCAGACATGAAGACTCACCAGAAAGTCGTAGTTCCTCGACCCTCCACAAGTCCGTTAACGACTCGAACACCGGTCGCCGATAGGTAGCTCTGCCCGACAATGTTGACATTGGCAATGGTATTGTCTTGGGCTAACCATATTCCACTGTCGGGGCACAGGAGCACATCCGTGTTAGAGTACTCAGATTGGTCGGTGCTCGGGCCTGCTTGTATTTGATACGAGGCGGCCGATGAACTGGACGCAGACACCGTGACAGGCGTAAGGTAGCCAGAGTTGCCGACAGTGGTCGTGTTATCAGGGGCAGACTGGACAGAGGTTGTACTGCTATTGCCTGATGTGCTGTTGGTGGTCGAGGAGGAGTTGGCTAGGGAGGTCGAGTTGGACACGTAGGAGATGGTGAAATCACCGCCAAAGTAGATACTCGACCCGTTCGATGACGGTGATATGCTCTCCACGCGTCCATTGAGACCCCCAAATGCAGGCGTCTCCCAGACACTAGATGCCGTTGACCATAAGGCGACATTGCCTCCTGTGCCCGTGGGCGCGTCAAAGGACCCTCCAAACCAGACTTGGGAGTTGTCGTCGTCACAGTAGACCGTGTCGACTTGGCCCGACAGTCCAGTGCCCAGCGCCTTGACAGAGCCGTCGGCGAGGGCAAACGACGCGACATTCTTGACGTCGGTGCCGGAGAGGGTGGTGAAGGTCCCGCCGACGTATAAAGTCCCGTTTGAGGAATCATCCGTCCCCGCAGACCAGCACAGTGCGCTTATCACCCCTCCAGCGTCCGTGCTTGCCAGCGGCTTGAACCTCCCCTCTGCTGTCCGGTAGAAGAGCGTGTCTCCGTCTGTCGAAAAGGTGGTCTCTGAGGATGAGGACGACGCGTAGGGCGAGTCGTCGGACCACCAGTCGAGGCCTGAAAAGGAACCGCCCAGGCCTACGGTGCCCATTTTTGAAAAGTCGACCTGGGGGAGGGATGAGGGGGCGGCGGAGTCGGCCATGGCGGGGGCGGTAGCGGTGAAGAGGAGGAGGAGGGAGGCGAGGAGGGTCGGATGGCGGGTTGGTGTCGGGGGCATGTCGAGTGAGGGATGGGGATTAGGGATAATTTGAAAGAGCGTGCTGTGTTGTGCTAGGCGTTGTAAAGGAGAGTTGGCGGTGCTGCCGTTGTCGACAAGAAGGACGGGAGTATTTTCAGGCGCTGGGGAGAACGGGCGGAGGGGGCATGGAGAGGAGAGGAATACGCGAGAAGCTGAACAGAGTTGCATGTTTGCCTGCCCTGAGGACACTGCAAAAACACAGACGCGTCCGTGCCATCCCTGCCCTCCTATAGGCTCCAGTTCATCCACCGCATGCATGCTCCCGGGGCATGGCGCAGCAGCCGGGGGCGTGCACTGACGGGTAGTCTGTCTGATGGCATGCATGGTACAATGCAGGCAGGATTCGCAGGAAATCTATCTACGATCAACGTTCAACGTGGACTGTGGCTTGACAGCTGTTGGATTGGTGCGTTCATCACACGTGTACCTCATGCTGCCCATACGTTCCGCCCGGCACCTGTCGAGGGATGCATTGACGAGGATATGGCACATTATTCAGGCGAAAGCATGCCATGTTGGTTCATAGACTCGGACGCGACGGAGTGCGCCGCCAAATGCCGAGAGTGTGTGGCACTTTGACGCGTCAGACAACGAGGGACTCTACTGCCTCTGTATCGAGATTTTCAGGTTCTTCAGAGAGGATAGAGGTCAGCTGTGAGCTTGGAGTTCACTTTGAGATAAACTAACGCTGGTCAGACAGTAAATCAACCAGAGCTCAAACTTGCCCAAAAGGGAAATTTGGCGGGACAATCCAGGCACGCACTTGTCGCGCCTCATCAGCCACTGCGGTGCTGACGTTGAACGAGACATTCTTCGGTATAACTCACGCATCTGTGCATGCATGCGTCCATGGTTTGGGACTTATATGTATCACGCTGTCAGCTACTAACTGCATTAAGAATGAACGCTCTACGAGGAGTATGAAGCAATATAAATATGCCATCGCTTGATCCGCTCTTTCCGACACTTTTTCGCGCGCTCAGGTGATTTGGTCACGACGCTTCCCACGCTCCATATCCTCCTGCTCGTTCCCAGATAAAATTTCATCTGATTCACCAATTCATCTCTCATCCATCCATCCACCTTCTTTCGTACCAATCTTGCTTTTAGCTTGCTTGATACCACCACACCCTCACATCCATCTGCCTCCATCCACCGCACCACCGTCCTGCTTCTTCTTCCCAAAAACCTCATCCAAGAACCTATTTTTTACGCCTCATCCAATATGGCTCCCACTTTCGTTATCTCCATGGTCCCTCTTGTGACTTTCGTGGACATGTCCACCAACATGTGCGTACTATCACTGCACCCAGCGGTCCATCCCGCATTCTCGGTAGACCGGGAGGCTGACGACTTTCTCACAGCAGCATCCCCGCTGCTTTCATCCACAACTACCATTGTGGCAAGCCTACCACCAAGCCCAAGGGCAAAAAGACTTCCTCTGCATCCAAACAGTGAGTTTTTCACACTCAACATACCCTCCCGCAACCACTCGTCGCTGACTCGCACCAGTCTCATTCACCACCATGCCGTCAAGGCTTCTCGAACCGCTCTCCCCGCCCCCGCCTACAAGGCTCACCACTACAAGGGGTCTACCAAGGTGACCATCACCGCAGTCCCCCAAAAGTGGGCTGCCGGTCACCTTGAGGGCACCACCAAGGTGCTCCTCTACCGCACCCCAGCGGAAGAGGTGTAAGTAATTCTCTCTTCATCTGATGCTGTACTGACTTCTCATCCAGCGCCCCCTCCCCCAAATCCATCTGCTCCACCCCCAAGGCCGTCTACAAGGGCACCCACCTCGGTGGTTCTCGCGTCCGTCTCACCCCCTCCCAGTGGGCTGCCTCTCACCTCGGCGGTACCAAGGTCAGCCTCTCCCTTGCTCCCATTTCTGGAGCCTGCCCCCCAGCCATCACCAAGGTGTGAGTAGACCTTCGCAAGCTATCAAGGAACTTGCTGATTCTCTTCGATAGGGTGCCCAACATTTCCCTCGCCCCTCCCGCTCTTCCCGCCACCCTTGAATGGAGCGCCGCCCACCTCGGCGGTACGAAGGTGCTGCTCCAGCGCCCTGGCCCACCCATGGTCAACGCTTGGGAGAAGATGGACGAGACGACTCTCGCCGCTGCTACGCAGGCCCCGGAGCGATGGGCTGCGTCCCACGTCGGCGGTACTAGGCTTCGCCTCTCCCGCACTGCTCTTTGAGCCGTTCGATGGACAATTATTTTCTCTTTCAATGGACAGTTCCTCTTTTTCATCTTGACTGGTTGTAGATATAGACATTCATAGCATAGAGTATAATATTAGACAAGCATAATAGGCATAGCAGGCATAAGACAGACGTGGTTAATGATGAGCATGTATACAGCATAGTCTCCCTTGATATCGACAAAGATCGTGAATTGATTCCTACTGCCGTATATGCAGGCTCTAGACGATAGATCGCTCCAGTCCCCCAGCCCCTGCCTAGTGCTCTAGCCATCCCGGACCTTGCAGACAGAGGGCATGCGCGAACAGCAGCACCGAGACCAAAGCCAGACCACAGCCAGGTCACCAAGCAACTACCTTGGACTACTCCTTCCCCGCTCTCCATCGACCGCATGTAGCAAGGACAGCTCTCAACCTCCACTATCTCACCAAAACACTCCTAATATTCTTCCTCTGCCCCCTCTCCACTTCCCCCAGAACCTCCTCCCCAGTAAACATCAAAACCTGATACTGCGCATGCCTCGACAACATCCCCAAATTTACCCTGAAATGGTTCAACGTCTTTACCGCCTGGCCCGGCGCTGTCGGGTCCAAGCCAGGTTTAGATGATTTGGGAGGTTTGTGAGATTTGGATAGATGGGGAAAGGGACGTTTCTTGCGGACCCAGCCCGAGGGCGTCCGTTCTTCGTCATCCCCCAAAGCAGGTTCTGCCGTCGAACCGCCTCTCAGCGGCGCACTTCCTTCCACCTGACTACCATCACGAGATCCTTCCCTCGCCGTACTATAATCGATCCCAGCAAAACCATCAGTGTAAGGCGGCGAAAAGTCGCGCGATTCGTGGGTACGTTCGAATTTCGAGTGGGAGGAGGAGGAGGATTTGTGGCGGATGCGCTCGGCGGAGGTGGTGGGGTTGGCTGGGGCGGTGGGAATTAGAGGGGGTCTTGGGGGAGTGGGGAAGGGGGTGGGGTCGGGAAGGTTGGAGAGGGCGTGGGATCGGATGGCTTTGGGGACTGTTCTATTGCGATGTTAGGGATGGGTCGATTTGAGGAAGAGGAGTACTTACTTGCCAGGGTCGAAGAGTAGCAGGTTGATATCGCCTCGCGCGTTCTCTTCGTATCCCACTATGGTTCTTGAATGGCCAGAGTGCTGTGACCTAAAGTCAGAAAGGCATCGGACTAAAAGGGCCTTGGGCATACCTGGAGTATCAGTGGAAACCTGTCCGATATTCTGACGAGCTCTCCTCGACATTGGCCGTTCTCGCCAGACCTCATGAGGGTATCGAAAGCATTATCGCCTGCTTGCTGAGCTTGTGTTCCTTCAGCATCATTCTACATAGCTGTCAGCCAGCCATTTCTCAGAGAAGTCATGGTACTCACAAAATAGGTTTTCACCCACTGCTGCAGCCTGGTATGAGCCTCCCGATCTGTCTTCGGATTTAGTGCCTTTGGAAAGTCGTCTGAGAGGCGTCAGTCAGAATCAAGAAGAGCAGTGTTTGCTCACAGATCCGGCAAGGAATCCCCTTGTAGCTCAACATGGCATACATATCCGACGGTCCAATCCACTTCCTCCGACCAAGCACTCGTCCGCCCAACTGCTGCTGTCCCTCCAGGTCATACCCCTCTGCCCAAGCTTCTTCTATCCAGCCCTGAATCCTCCGCACACCCGGGTCTGCCCCATTCTTTGCACTATCAAAAACAGCGGCATATTCTGGGACAGACAGGAGGGACGTAAGAGCCATGAGGCAATTGCGATAACCGCATCCCCAGCCGAGGTCAAATTTCCAGACGCCTTTGATATGTGCCGTCGAAGGGCGAGCGAGTACGGCACGGCGGGTCGTCTTTTGGTGTACTGTTGTTCGAAGGGCGGAGGCTAGTAAGGGGATGAGGTTGGGGGAGTAATTTGGGGGGATGGAAGAAGGATCACTGGGGACGTTGGGATTCCACCTACGTTCGGTCAGCTTTCGTCTCCAAGGCTGGATATGCATTTACCATCGGTCACCCTTATCAACATTCCTCCCCGCCCAGTCCATCCATTTACCCGGTTTGGCAGGCCCGTCCCACTCTGGATCCACTGTTTCCTCGTCCCTCTTCTGTTGCGCCACGAGTTCAGCCGAAGAGTAGTCAAAGTCGATATCGTCCTCGTCTTGAGGGGGCAGTACTCCGGCACCTCCGAGGCAGGTGTTGATATGCGACTCTGATTCGATGGAAGTGAGGAAGGAGAGAGGAAAGTCGCATATGGGACAAGCGTCAGGACGTTGTGCCGAGGTTGAGGACTCTCCTGAGGGGTTGTCGAAGTGCGAGTTGACGTGGTGTTCGAAAGCGGCCTGGTCTGCGTTGAGTGTCTGGTCACAGACTGGGCAGGACGACATGTTATCCTTCTATACCCCTGTAGCCTCAAGTCGAGCAGTAATACATCAAATGGATCAATTCATGCCTGCAGTGGGTTCGGCTGGCCGCACGTGTCCGCGGACATACGGACACCGCATCCGGACAGATTCCCTGTCCAATGGCGCTAGGACTTGACTTTATTTTGCATCTCTTTCCTCTCGAAGCCACAAAATCTCCCCCATGTCCGACAACAGGCAAGAATCAGAACAGGACCTCCAGGACAGCCTCGGCGTGCGTACATCCCCTCCTGCAGCCCCATCGCTGACATCTCCCAGTCCGCCCTCGAGACCTCCTTCTCCATCCCCCCTCCTCCTCCCAAGCCTGCTGCCCCCGCCGCCTCTGAGGTCAAGGAAGAGCCTGCCGCCGCTGCGCCTTCCGAGCCCATCCCTGGTATGGCCGAGTGGCCCGAGACATATCAGGGCTACCTCGACGAATGGCACGCCGAGTCTGCTATCGCCCGAGCCAAGGCTTGGGAGACGCACGACAGGATCGAAGCTGAGCGATTAGCCGAGCAAAAGGCCGAGGAGGACAAGAAGAAGGCCGCCAAGAAGGCGGCGCAGGATGAGGAGAAGAAGAAGAAGGACGCTGAAAAGTTGAAGGCCGAGTTGGAAGAGGAGGAGAAGAAGGAGACTGAGAAGGATGTGAGGAGCCATGGAAAGGTCAAGGAGGCCTGGGAGCTGGTGGGCAAGAAGGACGATGGCAGGGATTACGGACCCTTTGCCGAGCCGCTCGACAGGCAAGATGCCCTTGCTGCGCAGGCCATCTCTGAGGCCCAAGAGAGACACGAGATCAAGCCTGTGAGTAGATTAGGATTGCCCAAGTATCATGAACTGACTCTACTAGGCTGCTTACGACCCCACAACGTCTACCGACCCCATCCCTCCCGCCATGCAAGACCCTGTACCCGTCACCCCCGCCCCCGTGCCCACAGAGTCTGCCACTCTCTCCCGACACTCGGCTACTTCCCAAGCCTGGGAAGAGGTCTCCCGCCAGTCCGACTCTGGCAGCGGAGAGCAAGTCTCTGCTCCCCAATCCTCTGGCTCTGAGGACATCATCCAAATCCCCTCCCCCGAAAAAGCGGCCGAGGCCGGCGTACCCCTTCCTCCCACCCAACCTCCCTCCCTCACCCTTTCCGTCTTTACCAACTCTGCTTCCCTGTCAGTATCCAAGATCTTTGCCGTCATCGGTATCAACCTTGTGCTGCCGTTTATCAACGGCGTCATGCTCGGGTTTGGTGAGATCTTTGCGCGGGAGGTGTTGAAGGTCGGCAAGGAGGTCTGGAGAGGCGAGAGGGGTATCTTTGGGTTTGGTGGCAGACGGGGAACTGGTGGACGAGGAACCAGTGGTGTTGGATTGAGCGGTGGTTTCTAGATTCAACAATGCATATACAACGTGCCCGCATAGCTCTCAAAATCATGACCGTCTATACATCATGTCCGCGCAGCCAGCTTGCCGACCAGCCAATCCATCCCTTCAAACAGCCCCAGACCTGTGAGAGCACTGCATCCCATGATTTGCCACTCTCGTTCTCTCAGATCCGTCAAGCCGAGGGCTTCTGAAACTTGGGCGGGTGTGAGACGGCCTTGGGCTACAGGCAGGTCTTGCTTGTTGGCGAGGACCAGCAGCAGCGCCGTTGATAATGACTACGCCTCACATCAGCACCACTCAATCAGAATTGACTCGAGCACTCACCTCGTCTGCAACAATCTTCATCAACTCTTGCTTCACCACCCCCAACCGCGCCGAATCGCTCGAATCAATGACCAATATAACCGCCTCCGCCCCCTGGAAATACTGGCTCCAAGACCCCCTCAGACTCGTCTGCCCTCCGATATCGATAAGCCCGAAGCGCACGCCTTTGTAGTCGTAGATCTCGTGGTTGGACCCGACGGTGGGGGCGCTGGCGACGACGGAACCCATGGTGATGCGGTAGAGGATGGTGGATTTGCCGGCGTTGTCGAGGCCGAGGATGAGGACTTTGGTCTCTTTTTTGGCGAAGAGCTGGGACCAGAGGGAGGAGAATGTGACTGGGGATATTGATTAGTATGGCCGGACAGTGGGAAGTGGAAGGAGAGAGCTTACCTCCCATGGTGAGGGTGTGGAAATGGGAAGGTTTGTTGGGTGTAGGATTGTACGGAAGTAGAGGCTGTGTGGGGGTATCTTTGCGATATGTGAAGAATGGGAATTATGTACAGAAGCAACAACAAAAGGCGGACGTCAGAAGATGTTGCAGATGAGCGCAAGCGATCCCACGTGGAGCAAGGCGCGTCGCGTCGGGAATTTTGAATGTGAATCTCTTTCTTTCATGTTGCATTCGACAGACTCGACCTCGATGCCAACCTGATGTGGTGTACATGTCCAGGGCGACTACACCGCTCACGCGCACTCGCCTCCCTGGTCTTCCGTCTGCGACCCTTGCAGACTATAACCTATCGTCGCTCCTCCTCTCCTGGCATGGCCATCGACAGGCAGCCGTGCGTATCTAGGTAGAAAAGCTGGTACTTTCCATATAAGGCGGTCACCAACCTGACACAGCGGAGGGCAGGTGCTGATCCAGTTTGCCGGATATATCGCGTCTGAGATCAGAGGAGCAAGCTTGGCTTTACAAGATCAATCATCATCCTTTGTCGTCCACATCTCACATCTACCCACGACCGAAATTTCATGACAGTGTCTCCAACTTGCTTGATGCATTCCTTTGCCTGGTGCCCCTGATTCGGGCATGGGCATAGCTCGAATACTATGTGACGCCAGTAATATTCCTTTCATTGTGGGAACACGGCGAAAGAAATCGCCACCTGAGGCATCTGGAGTGTCTATTATCAGTGGCTCCTGTTCAAATCACCCCTATATATACGGACCACCTGCTGCAACTTTCTTTTTCTCATATCAAATCAATTCACCTTTGCCCGGTTGCAGAGACGACAGAACAAGTACACCCCTTATAGTTATAACACCCAGCAAACAATCATAGCCGACAAACATGTTGCTCAACACTCAAATGGCTCTCTTCCTTACAGGCGTCTTGGCCCCCATCACCGCGATAGCAGCCCCAGGCGCTCCAGTCCTCGACACAGCCGTGGTAGCCTCCATAGGCTCCAAATACGCCAAGCCCACCCAGAACCCAGCGGCCGCCATTATCGGCATCGATACTTGGCAGGTCCTCAACTCTCACGATGCCAATGAGGGGTCAGGCGAAGGCCAGAAGCGGTCTTATGGCGTCTCGGGTCCAGGATCGGTCAGGTTTGCGTTCAATGAGACGAACAAGTATACTGCAGAGACGTTCCGAATCAGTTACTATTCTGTTGGCCCTTCGCCTACTGGAGCTATGGGGGCAAAGATCAACCCCAGTGTTTGGGTATCTGCAACTTCTACAGAGAAGCCTACTAGTATCGTTCAGGTAAGCTGGTTCCGTCGATCATGAGGTCGAGTCAAATTTGGGGCTGACGAAAATGGAAAGTGCGTGGCCACAGCCACAGCAAGCATGACTGGGGATGTATATGTATACCCATCTCCTGATGTCCCTACTACTTCTAAACAGATGATTGAAGTCAAGTGTACTGGCGTTTGATGAGGGAACACTCCTTCAACATCTTGCGCCATCCCTCACTCAGCCCCCACTCACCGTACGCTGTTCCGATCGGCTGTACGATCGTCTTTGCCTGTTTTGAGTGTTTACTGCATACGAGAGTTCATTATATACATGCATCCTGCAGTCCCTTCCCTCACCCCGACCACTTTCTTCGCCCACCTCCCTTCACCTCCCTCCCACCCCCTACCAGGCGCCTTCGCCCTCCCTCCCAGCTCCTTTCCAGCTCCTTCGCCCTTCCTTCACCCACAGCTGCTAGACGCACAACCAGACTACCAGCAATGGCCACCCCCAACCCAGCTCCGATGCGAGGTCCGAGACGACAGGCAAGTCCTAAGTGGAGTCGTTAGTACTCAGTCCATAACCACCATGAAACCATCCACCCGCCCGACGACATACTCTGGACAGGAAAAGCACCAGGGCTAGGTTGACTTTCGACAGCACCTCGCAGCACAGAAGCCAACACCAGAAAGCGAAGGAGGGTAAGACTGTGGGAGGAGGAGCGAGGGACTGGGCTCGGTGGGGGGTGGGAGGAGGAGCGTCGTCGGTGGCGGGGGCAGCGTCGGCGGGGGCAGCGCGGAATACCCGTGTACCATAGGGTGCCTCGCACCACTTCCACCGCATGAGGACGTAAGGAAGAAGTATCAGGCCAATGGCCCGATACCTGAGAAACGTGTCAGCCACCTTGAACAGCGCAAAGTCCCTCTCAGACTACCATGGACTCACTTCTTACTCATCTCCTGCCACCACACGACCAAAAACACCAACAACAGCAAGTCTCGCACCCCTGTTTCCTCGAATCAGCTATGCATCCTCTCAAGATAGAAGCAGACAAGACAGTGGCAAAACGTACCGGCAATGACCTCTCTCTCTCTATTGAACCTTCCCTCTGGGAAGAGAAGAAGCGCCCAATTAACCAACATGGGGATGTCAATCCGCCAAATGCCCCTTCCGGCGCCGTCGATGAGGGGGGGGTTGGGGTTGGGGTTGTGGGCGGGAGTGGCGGACATGTTGTTAAAATGATTGGAGATGGAATGGAAAGAGAAATGAAAAAAGATAGAGAATGATGCGCCCCTTTTGTGCTCGAAAGGAGGTCCGCCACAACAGGGTCCGTGCACCGTGCGCCCTCTCACCATATCACACCAGTGCGATTGTGACAGTATGCAGCACATCCCACCATGTCCCAGTGGCCGATCAATACCACACTCAGCGCCTACTTTGAGTGTAACCGGCCCAACAATATCCTTGTATGAGCCTTCGATGAGATGGAGCGACTGCTCGGTGTACGCTGACGACGAGTAAATGAGGAGTACCAGTAGTAGTTGTCAATTTTGTAGCATGTAAATTTGTAATCACCTTTATCATGCTCTAACGTCAGCTCCAATTCACCACTAGCTGTCTCAGCTTACTGCATGTGGCCATTATCGGCTGGACTACAAGACTCTATCGTTCAACTAGCCGGCCGCCGCAGGGTTGCTGTATTACGTACTCTGGGCCGGACGCGTTCATTTGCCCGACGCGAACATTACAAACCCAGCCTTACCTGCACAACGACAAGACCCGGCAACACGCACTCGGCTGACCATGCAGGTATTCGTCAAGACCCTCACAGGAAAGACGATCACCCTGGAGGTGGAGTCGTCCGACACTATCGACAACGTCAAGTCCAAGATCCAGGACAAGGAGGGCATCCCTCCCGACCAGCAGCGGTTGATCTTTGCTGGAAAACAGCTCGAAGATGGGCGGACTCTGGCGGACTACAACATACAGAAGGAGTCGACTCTTCATCTGGTATTGAGACTAAGAGGTGGCATGAGAGTGGGGGTTGACATGTGAGTTGCTCTTTGGTCCCTTTGGGCGAGCGCTGTGTTCGTATACTTATGTTGCATTACAAGTCTGGTGGGCAACTCGGCAGAGACTACTCTGGTCCAGGTCAAGACTAATTTCGACGATAAAGAGGTTGGCAAAACCGCGTGCGCGACATATGGCAGAGCTGATACACCTCTAGTTCCAACATATGCTCAACCTCGCCTCTCTGGGCAAATCTTTCAATCCGGAGCAATTCTCTTTCGAATTCAATCTCAAGCGCCGTGATGATTTAATCACCTTGAAGACTCCGCCGCCCTCAGCTCCTCTTCAGGCCAGCCGGCAGCCGAGATCAGCTACTCCTTCGCAACCTCCCCCGCCTGCACCGGTGACTAGAAATGCTGTAGCCGGTCCTTCATGGCGGACAGATCAGGATGCGGAGAAGAGTCTCACGAACCCCCTTCCTGCTCAACAGCCACCTGTACCCCCTCCTGTGGTTTCATCAGCTGCGACCTTACCTCTGTCACAGACCGCGGTCTCGGGCCCTTTCGCCACATCTCAGCAGCCAGCGGAGCAATCAGTCCAAGATGTTGCCACAGCCCCTTCAGTATCTCAGCCAAAATCTCAATCACCTACACCTTCGAAGCGCACCTCTAGTCTAGACAAGGCGGCTTCGACCGAGGTCTCGCGACAAGGCCAGTCTCCGCCGACATCTATACCCGCAGCTCCAGAGGCCGCTGGTAGCTCGACGCAGCATTTCCGTTGCGGTAGCGAACTTGGCTTTGCTATGGAGCTGACACCCGATTCCGATGATTTCGAGGATCCGTTCCAGATGTCTTCAGCAGAGACGAGACCAACGGCGCCGTCGTCTTCAGCCCAGCCTCAACCCGAGAAGCCGGAACAAACACCATCCCGTCCTCAGACCAATCCTTCCCCGACCAGACCTCAGTGGGCAACAGTGCCGTCAGATAACGTCTCAATCCCTCCGGCTCAGAGTGCTCCTGTTATTGCCCCGCCAAATTCTCTGCCGTCGTCTTCTGCCCCTGCGCAAGACGACGGCGAAGACTCTGACCAGGACATATTGGCTCTCTACGCCCAGTCAGAGCAAGAGGACGAGTTGCAAGACGACGCAAGCTCCGGAGGAGAGACAGCGACTCAGCAGACGGTCCAGGGAACGGTCAAGGACGAGCTTCGGTCGAGTCAGGTGGGACGGTCGGTTGAGGCGCCTGCAGAGGCCGACGCTGGGCCATCGTCAGTGAACAGGACAGACGCATCGACCAGTACGGCCGAGAAAGACCTCCCGGAGATCATGCCGATCATCATCACCGATAGGCAAGTCCCGTCTGCAACATCCCAATACCCACTGACTTTACACAGCGAGACTAAACAGACTTTGACCCTCCAGGTCCCACGCTCCAATACGATTCTTCAGCTCAAGCACGAGATTTACAAAACCTTCCCCTACCGACCCGTCTATCAGCGACTGTGGAATCTGGAAGCGGGGGAGGTGTTTGATGATGATGATGAGATAGTGGGGAACTGTGAGCTTGAAGATGGAGGCCGGATGCAGTTGCTGTTCAGGCCTCTGAATTTCAGTGTGCAAGAGTGAGTGCCCAGACAATACAAGGCATGCAACTCACAAGCAAAAAGCGGAGAGCGTTCTGTCCCAATGCGATTCCTCAAACCGACCATCACAATCAAAAGACTCATGAGCATGTTGATGATCACCGACAGGGTCGACTTTGGACAGGGCGGGCTCGTCATCGACGACGACGACGACGAAGTGCTGGATAAGGACCTGACCCTGATGCAATGTGGGATCGAGGATATGACCGTGTTGAAGGTCTTGAAGATTGAGAAGCGTCCAAGTCAAGGTCATCTTCATAAACAGGTCACAGTCCTTGAGTAAGTCTTCACTTTACTGCGTGCCCTACCCTTCTGACAAAGAGTATAGCAGTGCGAATGAACGCAAAGTATCTATCCCCAACACTTCCTTGTTCACCACCGTCGCCGCTATCCGAAACAAGAGCCTTTCCATGCTCAATTTGACCAACAGTTTGACGCTGCAGATTGTCTTCAAGGGAAGGGTGCTGGACGGCAAGACGCCAATCACGGATCTTGCACTTGAGCCGGATGATATGTTGCAGCTGGTTTACGATGGGCCGATCTCATTTGAGGTCAAAAAGTGCGTATCACAGCCTAGAATCTCTGACAGTAGCTGACGACATATTCAGCATTGCAGACAACCCCTCTCCTTGGACCGCAGTTGCCTCTCTTCGCCGGACAGATTCGATTGACGCCCTCAAGGACCATCTGTACGAGCTCTTCAATATACCCGTCAGTGACCAGAAGCTCTGGATCAATGCTCGTCCCGTGCCAGATGATCACCTCATCTTGGACAATCTCAACCTGTCGGAGCAGAAAAAGCTGGTAGTCGGGAGAAAGACGCATTCGCCAATCTTGTGCAAAACGTGAGCAAATTCCAGATAGCTGGGAACATTGGCTGACCACGATGATAGGTCGAATGGTGATATGCCATTGTTCGTGTCGTTCAATGACAAGGTCGGGTCTTTGAGAAGTGTCCTTCGTCATCACAGACGGGTGGATTTCTCTACCCATGATCTCGTGTACAATGGAGTGGTCCTCAGTGACGACTCGCGTACGCTAGGGTCGTACGGGGTTGACGTCGAGTATCCTGTATGTGCTGAGAAGAAGCAGGCGAGCGAGCCTGTACAGAGTCCTGCCCAGGGGCCCGTTCAAGAGCCTGTTGAAAAACAGGCGGTGCAGGAGGAAACCAATCTTACAATATCTGTCCGAAAGTGGGTGTGACCAAATCAGTAATAGCGCGAGCTGACATAAAGCTGTAGTCTTATGGGCGAGTACCGTGAATATAAAGTAAAACCATCCATGGGCGTCAACGACCTCAAAATTGCCATCGAAGCTAGAGAGTTTGTGGCTGTCGGCTTCCAACGCTTGATGCGACAGAATGTAGAGATCAAGGAAGGGACCTTGAAGGATTGTGGGATAGTAGACGGGGATAAGGTCGTTGTGGTGCGGCGCCTGAAAGCACGGGAAAGTGAGAGCCGTCCCTCGCCTGAGGGGTCGAGTAGTCCGAGTAAAAGGCCGCGGACAGAATGAGGCGACATCTCCGTTGTATGTATTATCGTATCTTTTCAATTCCTTATCACTGTGAGTATGAGGACTGTATGAATAATCGAATGGGGTTGAATGTAAGAGGACATGAGCGCAAAGCCCCCCGAGACTCGTTGCAGAAATCACGTGGCTCGTAACGCCGAAATTTTCCGCCTGCACCAGCGATTTTCAAGACCACCTTAAACTGATTGCACCGAAAACCTCCAAACGGCATCCAACAAGACCTCTGCTCGGCTCAGCGGCACCCCCGGTACTCAGCAACCCAGCAACAACATACAATATGAGCGGACGAGGAGGATTCTCTAGAGGCGGTGGTGGTGGTGGATTCAGCAGGGGCGGTGGTGGTGGTCGAGGTGCGTTCGAGTTTAATTCGAGGCGGGCGAAGGGAGAGCTTGTGACGATATAGTGGACGTAGCTGACGTTTGTAAACAGGCGGTGGCCGAGGTGGTGGTCGAGGCGGTTTCCAACAGAGGGACTTCGGACCTCCCGACACTGTCCTTGGTACGTCCATTTCACTCTCATGACTATATCCTCAATACTAACACTCCTTTTCAGAGATCGGTTCTTTCCAACACGACGTCGAGTCCGAGATGCTCTGCTCTCTCGTGACCCCCACAAAAATCCCCTACTTCAACGCCCCCATTTACCTCCAAAACAAGACGCAAATCGGCAAAGTCGACGAGATCCTCGGTCCCATCAACGAAGTCTACTTTACCGTCAAGATGGACGCTGGTATGCTCGCGAGCAGCTTCAAGAAGGAGGACAAGGTGTACATCTCTGGAGAAAAGTTGCTGCCGATAGAGAGGTTCTTGCCAAAGCCCAAGGTGGCTGGAGGAAAGGTCGCGAGTATGTTAAAAATCAGGACGTCAGAGTGCATGGCTGACGGTATCTACAGAGCGAGGCGGTGCGGCTGGCCGAGGTGCTCCCCGTGGTCGAGGGGGCCCCCCAGGACGAGGTGGCCGAGGCGGTTTCTCCTCTCGAGGTGGTGGTGGTGGCTTCAGCGGTGGCCGTGGCGGCGGTAGGGGCGGTGGATTCAGCGGTGGACGAGGTGGTGGTGCCCCCAGGGGTCGTGGTGGCTTTAGCAGGGGAAGGGGGCAATGAGTGTAGTGAGATAGATGTTGCTTTTCTTCCTTTCGACCATGTATGTGTACTTTTTGGCATATCATCGTCCAACGGTTCGTAAAAGTTGAGAATGATCTATACATGTGTATGGCGAGAGATCGGATCTGGCAAAGAGAGCTGATCTACGCTTCTTGCCCGGCAATAAGCCTCTCGCCCTTGAGGATCGCTCCAGGTTTGGCCTCAAAGCCAGTGCCAAACTCGCAATCCTTCACCTGAGACTTTTCTCCAATACGACCGTTCGAACAGACGATACTATTCTCGACACGCGCACTGGTTTGCACCGTCAGCCCACGAACCATTGCGACAATGAAGAAGAACTCACTTTTCCTCCACAGTAACGAAATCCCACAGCACACAGTTGTTCAACTTTGCTCCCTTCCCAATGACACAATGTCTCCCAATGATACACTTTTTGATGCTCGCCTTCTCACCCACCCTCGTCCCTTCGCCCATCACACTATCCGGCGAGATCTGCGCCTGCGGCGAAACGTCCGGTGCTGTACCAGCATCTTCCCCTGCGACTGTTGTTCGTACAGAAGAAGGGCCAGAGCCGGATGTGGTGACAAAGGGAGGTGTGGCGGAGGAGAGGGATTTGATGAAGCGGCGGTTGAGTTCCCAGTAACCGGCGAGAGAGTTGGCGCGGATGAGGTACTCGGGTTCGTGTGGGGGTGCTCGAGACTTGTCATGCTTTCCCTTACCGCCCTGAGCCTGACCTTTTTGCTGCCCTTTCTGCTGTCCGGGCTGGTCGACAGAAGGAGGAGGAGGAGGAGGGGTGATGACCATGACCTGGCACTTCCATTCCGGGGTGTTGCCAAATTTGTGAGAAGAGGCCGGAGGAAGGATACCGGACGAGTACATGTCGGCATCGGCGGAGGGCGATGTTGGGGTGGTATCGGGGTAGGGAGAGACGGATGGGGAAGGGGATGATTGGGAGTGGAAGAGGAGGGAGCGAGAGACGGGGGCGGTGGTGGAACGGGCGAGGGCTTCCGCGAGCGGATCTCGTGTTGGTGGGTCCAAGACTTCTTTGTGTCAGTTTGACCTTTCGACATGGAGATGCACTCACTAGGCGCCCACTTCTCGCCCAAACCTCTCTGCCAACCTCCCTTGATCAACCACGGCACGACCTGGTCTTTCATACTCCCCAAATCCTTCGCCCTCCTGGTCGCGAGCAAGTCCAAGAACGTCCGGCGGAAAACGTAGACGTGCGCGTCGAGGAGACGGGTGGTGAGTGAGAGGGTGGGGTGGTGGTTGAGGAGGGCAGTGCGCACTCGGAAGTCTTCGTCGAGGGCTTGCATGGGTTGGATGAGGAGGAGTTCGTCGGTGGTTTTGTCGAGGCCTATGAGGAATTTTTCTTCGTCTGCGTATTGTTAGCTGGATACCCAATAGAGAAACAAAGAAAACATACTCTCTTTGACTGATTCTATGGGTTCATAGAAGACGGAAGTGAGGATGGCTTTCGGTGTTGAGCGATGCTTGTCGAGCACCTTCTTCAGAGGCAGGTAAGGAGGTGGCGAGATATCGCAGGGTAGAAGCACAAAGTCGCTCTGCACCATGGTCAGCATCATATCCTTAAAGTCCACTAATGACCCACCTTGATGAGATTTCTGAATCGCTTCAAGATCCTAGCCGTTCCATCCTTGCCATCAAAACTTTCATTCTCCTCCTCGTCCCTCTCGCCCTCCGTGTTCTTCCTCAGATCTATCCGAGCCTTGGCATGGGTAGATTTGCTATATGCTTCCGCAATGTGGTCGGCGATTTGGTCGTGGAAGATGTTTGGGACGATAATGAGGATATCTGGCCAGAGCGTTAACAGTAGCTCTCGTTTGAATTAAACGCATGTACTTACCTAAGAGTCCCGAGGCAAGGACCCAATCGATGACAGAGTTGATAATGGGAACGTTCCCGACCGGCATGAGTGCTTTGGAGATGACATTTGTGCCCTGGTTGAAGGGATACAAGCTCTCGCCGTAGCCGACGAGGATGACCGCGGAGAAGTCTCTTTCGACGCTGGCCCTCTTTTTGGGGGCTGTCTGGTGGGGGTCGAACATGGCAGTAGTCGATATATTCCGGGTGGCTTGCTGAGTAGAAGTATGGCCGCCTTGATTACATTCGGTGGACTCGAAATAGTAGGACAAAAAGGTGGAAGTGGTGAGGTGGAAGGGGTTACGTAAACAGATTCCCCGTCACCGCTGCCACCATGATGAGGGCTCTTCTCGTTCATCTACACCCAGCCACCATGGTATGTAGTCAGAGGGGTGGGGCGTAGGGCACGCTGACAGCTATTCACAGTCTGCCCAAGCATCAAAACCGGTCCCAGTGGAAACGCAACATGAGGACATGATCGTTCGTCGCATCGCCCTGTTTGAACTCGCGCTGACTTCGTCGACAGCACGATGCCCAGCTCGACTACTACGGCAAGCGTCTCGCAACCTGTTCATCAGACAGGACTATCCGCATCTTCAACGTGGTCAAGGGTGAAGCCAAGGGCGATCCAGTGATCCTCAAGGGGTACGTCCATCTCCACCACTCCGCACTCTTTGTTCACTCTCGCGCAGCCACTCTGCCGCCGTCTGGCAAGTCTCATGGGCCCACCCTTCCTTCGGCTCCATCCTCGCCTCGTGCTCTTATGACGGACGCGTCTTTATCTGGAAAGAGGTCGGCCAAGGACAAGGCAAGGGCAGCGGTGGAGAAATTCAGGATGGCTGGGAGAGGATCAAGGAGCACACTTTGCACACTGCCAGTGTCAACTCTATCGCCTGGGCGCCTTATGATCTCGGACCCATGCTTGCGTGCGCCTCGAGCGACGGCAAGGTCTCTGTCTTGAGCTTTGGAGGTAAGTCTGGATGAAGTTCTTACGCGCGGTACGCTGACAGGCGCAGATGACGGTTCCATCGACGTCAACATCTTCCCCGCCCACGGCACCGGTGCCAACGCCGTCTCCTGGGCTCCTTCCGTCGTATCCACCTCCTCCGGCCCTGTCCGCGCCCAGCCCGCCACCTCTGCGCTCAAGTCGCAAAAGAAGTTTGTCACTGCCGGTTCGGACAACTTGATCAGGATCTGGGGATTCGATGAGGAGCAGAAGAAGTGGGCGGAGGAGGAGACTGTGAAGGGACACGAGGACTGGGTTAGGGATGTCGCGTGGGCGCCGAATATCGGGTTGCCTGGGATGTTTATCGCTTCGGCCTCTCAGGTGAGTCCTTCCTACTCCTGTCCTTCAGTACTGATGTGGTATAGGACCGAACCGTCCTCATCCACTCTCGCCCCACGCCTTCTTCCCCATGGACATCCACACCCCTTCTCCCCAACCTTCCAGACAACCAAGACCCCCACTTCCCCGACGCCGTCTGGCGCGTCAGCTGGTCGCTTGCCGGCAATGTGCTCGCTGTCAGCTGTGGAGACGGCAAGGTCAGTCTCTGGAAGGAAGGTGTCGGAAAGGGATGGGAGTGTGTCAGTGATTTCACAAGCTAGATGGCGTTGGGAAGTAGGGCTGTCAATGATGGAAGAATGTAACGACTGCTGCTCGGAGGGCGTTTATGTTTCATCAACAACAGATTTTTTGATTGCATAGGCTACATATCAACAACACCGCAGGCTTATACCGTGCTAATGGCGTCAGCTTTAGCTGACATCGGTACACTTCACATTGACAGGCCCATCGGTGATAGCGAGGTCAGGTGAGGCAACATATACATGCTAGACTTCTCATACTCTATACAGATATAACACTACATTATCTTCGAAGCTATTATTGCTGGATCAGGAGTGCTTTGCGCGCTGCTCAGGCGGAATCAGTGCACTTGATGCCCACACCTCCGGCAGTGGTCGAAAGGTCGGGGGTCGGAACCAGCCATGCGTTCTCGGTCAAGCTAGCGCTTGCGGTAGCAACGCACTACGAGAGATTAGCAAAGGACTGATGCTAGCTGAAGACAAGCGCTCACCTCAATGACCTTGGTGGGAGTCCCGCTGGCGGTCGTCCACGCCTTGGGGTTGTAAGTGCCCGACGGCATGGCGAAGGAAGAGGACTTGTAGTAGCTGACCTTGAAGGTCTCCTCCTTGTAGTCACCCCCATTGAACTTGAACTTGACAGCATTGGGTCCAGTGATACCGTAGGGTCGCTTCTGGCCATCACCAGAGCCTTCGTTCTTGTCATCCGAGTGAAGCTTTGCAAACTCTTCGATGTCGACCCAGAAAGCAGCTCCAGTGACATGAGGAGTGGCTGCAGTTAGTGCATTGGTAGCATTGGTAGAGCCAAGGGTTGCAGAGGGCGCCTGGGTAACCGACGAGGCTGGGGCCGCGAGAGCAGGAAGGACAGCGAGAAGCAAAGCAGGAAGCACGGTAGCGTGAGAGAAGAACATGTTGAAGACTTGAGCTTGTGTTATATAGGTATGTTTACGCGAAAAGAGTGGGTTTGATGGCTGATCGGTCGTAGTCGATTGTAATAAGAGAGTATGTTACTGTAGCGCCAGGCTGATGAGTTCGAATAACTTGAGATACTGCTCTAGAAACCAGTTGAGCTGTCACCTTTTATATCCACCGATCCGATCCATAGGCGCTTTCTACAATGTACATGCCGCCGGGCTCGCTTCAGGAGTGGTCTTTAGCGAGAAAGGAAGGGTAACACCGATAGCGAATTTCGGGTTGTGGTATAAAGGGATCACGGGGGTATTGCTCAAACCTCGCTGACAGCACCTGAATGGAAGACTAAGAGGCTTTGATCTGATGTTCTTACTCTATTGATGCCCATTGTCAGCTAACTTACGCGAGTGACAAGGCGACGAGCCACAGTCAAGGGGTCAGCATATAACATTTGCCCGTCTCCGTTGTTCCTATTGCGAGTCACCTCCTATGATCTTTGACTCTGCTCTCTATTGTGACAAAGCTTTGTGAAACAGGTAAGGCCTGACATATGGGCCATCGGACAGCTGCATGTGGTTTTGATGATGTTTCTCTGAGCAAATCTTGTGGATTGGTGGTGGGAAGAACAAGCAATTTCTTCCGGGGTGCTTCAAGGGAAGGGACAAGAGAGTGCACAACCGGAACAACATGTCATGGGTAACTGGTAAGTGGATCGATGGCTCCTTTCTGTAGTAGACTGTTGACTTTGTGCCTCCCAGCGAGACGTCGTGGACGACGGCTCTGTACTCATCTCGTCATCACTCGATCGCGATGTACATGAGGCAACATATACATGCTAGACTCTCATACTCTATACATATATCACACTACACTATAGAAGCTATTGTTGCAGGATCAGGAGTGCTTTGCGCGCTGCTCAGGCGGAATCAGTGCACTTGACGCCCACACCTCCGGCAGTGGTCGAAAGGTCAGGGGTCGGAACCAACCAAGCATTCTCGGTCAAGCTAGCGCTAGCGGTGGCGACACACTATGATGAGAGATTAGCAAAGTACTGATGTCAGCTGAAGACGAGCGCTCACCTCGATGACCTTGGTGGGAGTCCCGCTGGCGGTCGTCCACGCCTTGGGGTTGTAAGTGCCCGACGGCATGGCGAAGGAAGAGGACTTGTAGTAGCTGACCTTGAAGGTCTCCTCCTTGTAGTCACCCCCGTTGAACTTGAACTTGACAGCATTGGGTCCAGTGATGCCGTAGGGTCGCTTCTGGCCATCGCCAGAGCCTTCGTTCTTGTCATCCGAGTGAAGCTTTGCAAACTCTTCGATGTCGACCCAGAGAGCAGCTCCAGTGACATGAGGAGTGGATGCAGTCACTGCTTCGGTAGAGGCAAGGGTTGCCGCCTTGGTACCAGACGAGGCTGGCAACGCGAGAGCAGGAAGCACAGCGAGAAGCAAAGCAGGAAGCACGGAAGCGTGAGAGAAGAGCATGTTGAAGACTTGAGCTTGTGCTATATAGGTATGTCTGAGCGAAAAGAGGGTGTTTGATGGCTGATTGGTCGTAGTCGATTGTAATAAGAGAGTATGTCACTGTAGCGCCAGGCTGATGAGTTCGATAAACTTGAGATACTGCTCTAGAAACCAGTTGAGCTGTCACCTTTTATATCCACAAATCCGATCAATAGGCGCTTCTAGAATGTACATGCCGCCGGGCTCGCTTCAGGAGTGGTCTTTAGCGAGAAAGGAAGGGTAACACCGATAGCGAGTACTTCGGGTTGTGGTATAAAGGGATCACGGGGGTATTGCTCAAACCTCGCTGACAGCACCTGAATGGAAGACCAAGAGGCTTTGATCTGATGTTCTTGCTCTATTGATGCCCATTGTTTGGCTATCTGATGTGCTTGCTCTATTGATGCCCATTGTTCAGCTATCTTACGCGAGTGAAAGGGCGACGAGCCATAGCCAAGGGGTCAGCATATAACATTTGCCCGTCTCCGTTGTTCTTCAGCTGACTCAGGACCTATTGCGAGTCACCTCCTATGATTTTGACTCTGCTTTCTATTGTGACAAAGCTTTGTGAAACAGGCAAGGCCTGACATATGGGCCATCGGACAGCTGTATGTGGGTTTGTGGATCGATGGCTACTTTCTGTAGTAGACTGTTGGCTTTGTGCCTCCCAGCGAGACATCGTGGACGACGGCTCTGTACTCATCTCGTCATCACTCGATCGCGATGTACATAAGGCAACATATACATGCTAGACTTCTCATACTCTATACAGATATCACACTACATTATCGAAGCTATTATTGCTGGATCAGGAGTGCTTTGCGCGCTGCTCAGGCGGAATCAGTGCACTTGATGCCCACACCTCCGGCAGTGGTCGAAAGGTCGGGGGTCGGAACCAGCCAAGCGACCTCGGTCAAGCTAGCGCTTGCGGTGGCAACGCACTACGAAAGATCAGCAAAGTACTGATGCTAGCTGAAGACGAGCGCTCACCTCAATGACCTTGGTGGGAGTCCCGGTGGCGGTCGTCCACGCCTCGGGGTTGTAAGTGCCCGACGGCATGGCCCAGGAAGAGGACTTGTAGTAGCTGACCTTGAAGGTCTCCTCCTTGTAGTCATCCCCGTTGAACTTGAACTTGACAGCATTGGGTCCAGTGACGCCGTAGGGTCGCTTCTGGCCATCGCCAGAGCCTTCGTTATTGTCCCACGATTGAAGCTTTGTAAAGTCTTCGATGTCGACCCAGAAAGCACCAGTGACTTGAGGAGTGGATGCCGTGGATGAGCTGTTCCCAGCGCCCCCAGCAGTCACTGCATTGGTAGAGCTAAGGGTTGCAGAGGGCGCCTGAGTAACCGACGAGGCTGGCGCCGCGAGAGCAGGAAGCACAGCGAGAAGCAAAGCAGGAAGCACGGAAGCGTGAGAGAAGAACATGTTGAAAACTTGAGCTTGTGCTATATAGGTATGTCTACGCGAAAAGAGGGTGTTTGATGGCTGATCGGTCGTAGTCGATTGTAATAAGAGGATATGTTACTGTAGCGCCAGGCTGATGAGTTCGATTAACTTGAGATAGCTGCTCTAGAAACCAGTTGAGCTGTCACCTTTTATATCCACCGATCCGATCCATAGGCGCTTTTAGGATGTACATGCCACCGGGCTCGCTTGAGAAGTGGTCTTTAACGAGAAAGGAAGGGTAACACCGATAGCGAGTACTTCGGTTTGTGGCGAGTACTTCGGTTTGTGGCGAGTACTTCGGTTTGTGGCGAGTACTTCGGTTTGTGGTATAAGGGATCACGGGGGTATTGCTCAAACCTCGGTGACAGCACACGAATGGAAGACAAAGAGGCTCTGATCTGATGTTCTTGCTCTATTGATGCTCATTTGTCAGCTATCTTACGCGAGTGACAGGGTGACGAGCCACAGTCAAGGGGTCCGCATATAACATTTGCCCGTCTCCGTTGTTCCTATTGCGAGTCACCTCCTATGATCTTTGACTCTGCTCTCTATTGTGACAAAACTTTGTGAAACAGGCAAGGCCTGACATATGGGCCATCGGACAGCTGCATGTGGTTTTGTATCGGTGGAACGCTAGGTGGCGGTAGTAGAGGATCATTTGTAAGAAAGCTGCATCGCTATGGTCATACTAAACACTCTAATATCTTCAAGCATAGAAACCTCGGGCATCTTCACATGTGACGGTCTAGGGCGACTACTCGGCAAGTCCAGAACATTTGACTTCGTACGCTCCATTAGTGGTGGAGAGACCGGGCACGGGAACGACATTCGCGTCCTCTTTGGAGCTGGCAGTGGCGGTCGCGACACACTTCACAAGGGTTCGGTCAATCATGGCGATAGGACGATTTCCAAAGCAAAAAAAACTTACTTGTACGACAGTAGTGGGATTGCCTGTGGCCCAGACAGTAGGATCGGGCAACCCAAAGTTGCCAATCACAGAAGGGTCGGCGCCTGCGACGGTCTTGTAGTACCTCACCCAAAAGGTTTCCGCCGTGTAATCTTCTGGATCGCCGAACGCGAATGCAATGTCTCCAGGACCGTCCAGCCCATAGGGTCTTTTCTGGCCGTCACCATCTCCTTCGTTGTCATTGTGAGAGTGGATGGTAGAGAAAGGGTCCAGCAGAATATGGAGTGAAGGCGCTGGTTCGTCAGAGCTAGCGGCGACGGATGAAGATGCCGGAGCTGCCAGGGCGAAGGGCAGGATGGCGAGCAGGACAGCAGGGGTGAGAGCTATCTGAGCGAGCATAATAACGGCGACGGGTGACTTGTCTTGGAGTCGGTGGTATGCCGCAGATAACGAGACTCACTTGCCATTTATAGGGTTCATTGTCGTATCTGAAACGACATATCGTGGCAGGGGCATGGACAGCACCCATTGTTGAGTGACCGTTCGGGCCTGATTAACAAAAGGAAGATGAATTGCCATTTCATTGACTTGCCCATCCAAGACCACCTGCTCCTGAGATGAAGCGAACCTTTGTCACATCCTACCAAACCCGAGTGAGGTCATCCTTTCTCATATCTATTGTCTGTGGCTCTTACCTTACATTCATTAAGCCCGAGGATGAAAGGGTAAGAAGATAGGGTCCCCCCGCCATGAGGATCCAACTCTGAGAAAGCTGATGACGTCGTCTGCAAAAGTCCAAACCCTGTCCGAGGGTCATTAAATGCGAATGCATAAGCTCGATTATCCGTACACGGTGATTGCCAAGACAGGGGCACCAAAAGAAAATGAAAGCCACTACCCTCTGCCCAGACTCTCAAGGGACATTCTCTCGCCCTATCCCCAAGACAACAAGCTCTCCTTCCTCTCCACTCCTCACTTCCCCATTTTTTGCCCCAACCACGTCGCCTCTCTGCGCGCGTCTAGTAAGTACGCTTGAAAGGAGGCACAGGCTTGCACTCGTTCGTGTCCAGAGTAGTGTCAATGACACCTCGGTATTGGAGCTCGACCTCTGGTGATTCGGGGTCGCGTTGGAAGGAGAGGGTGTGCTTCATCCAGGACTCGCTGCGGGCAAATGGGTCAGCTCAAGAGGCGGCGGGATGGGAAATGGGAATGGGAATGGGAATAGGAAGGGGAACGTACTCGTCTCGGTCGGGGTAGTCCTCTCGGGCGTGGGCACCTCGAGATTCCTTTCGGGCGGCGGCGGAAACGACAGTCTGCATAGCACATTGTTGGATGTTTCGGAGTTCAAGGGTCTCGATAAGATCACTATCGCCATATCAGCTCTGATTCACAGATACGGTTGGGAGGGACGTACGAGTTCCAGATCATGCTTCGGTCCTTGATACCAACTTGGTCGTACGACTTGTACACCTCCTTCATCTGCGCAACACCAGCATCCAAAGACTCTTGCGTTCTAAAATGTCCGTCAGCGACAGTCCCTTCCCGAGTATGATGACTTGCCGGAAGACGGCAGCCTCCGTTTGCATAGTCTTTTGCATGTTGAGCCTGATCTGACTCGTGGGCAAAGGGCCGCTGGCATTCCTAATCTTGTCCAAATTGTCAATAGACTCCTTGCCGAGCTCGGGGTTCATAGGCTTGTGGGGCGTGTTGGGCGTGAGGGTCTCCCTAATGTGGTTCGCACAAGCTCGGCCAAAGACGACGATATCAAGCAACGAGTTTGCGCCCAATCGGTTCGCGCCGTGCACCGAGACACACGCCGCTTCGCCCGCAGCGTACAGACCGGGGACGACCTTGTCCTTGCCCTGCTCGTCGACGGTGAGGACTTCACCCGTGTATTTCGTGGGGATACCGCCCATGTTGTAGTGGACGGTGGGGAGGACGGGGATGGGCTCCTTGGTGACGTCGACACCGGCAAAGATGGCGGCGGTCTCGGAGATACCGGGGAGTCGCTCGTGCAGGATTTCAGAGGGCAGGTGGGAGAGCTGGAGGTAGATGTGGTCCTTTTCGGGTCCGACACCGCGGCCTTCTCGGATTTCGAGGGTCATGGATCGGGAGACGACGTCTCGGGAAGCAAGATCCTTGGCGGTGGGGGCGTATCGCTCCATGAATCGCTCACCCTCAGAGTTGACGAGGTAACCACCCTCACCTCGAGAACCCTCGGTAATCAAACAACCGGCACCGTAGATACCGGTAGGGTGGAACTGGACAAACTCCAAATCTTGCAGAGGCAAGCCAGCTCGGACGACCATGGCGTTACCATCACCGGAACAGGTGTGGGCAGAGGTACAAGAAAAGTATGCTCGGCCGTAACCACCGGTAGCCAGCACGGTCTTGTGGGATCGGAACCTGTGGAGGGTACCGTCTTCCATGTTGATGGCGAGGACACCGACACATTCGCCGTCTTGCATCAAGAGGTCGACGGCAAAGTATTCGATGAAAAAGTTGGTGTTGTGTCGGAGGGATTGACCGTAGAGGGTGTGGAGGATGGCGTGGCCGGTTCGGTCGGCGGCGGCGGCACATCGGTAAGCCTGACCACCCTTGCCGAATTGCAATGATTGACCACCGAAAGCTCGCTGGTAGATCTTGCCCTCCTTGGTTCGGGAGAAGGGGACACCGTAGTGTTCGAGCTACCGTCTTGTCAGCCCCCTCTTTGATATTTATGGTATCGCAAGACTCACCTCGACGACAGTGTTGGGAGCTTCGCGACACATGTAATGGATAGCGTCCTGGTCACCCAGCCAATCGGAACCCTTCACAGTGTCGTACATGTGCCATCTCCAGTCGTCCTCAGTCATGTTGCCGAGAGCGGCGTTGACACCACCTTGGGCGGCGACGGTGTGGGATCGGGTAGGGAAGAGCTTGGTGATACAAGCAGTTTTGAGGCCACCCTCGGCTATGTAATGTCGGCGTTGTTCAAGATACTCTGGGGCACGACTCACCAAGACCGAAAGCAGCTCGGAGACCGGCACCACCAGCACCACTATGGTAGGTTAGCATTCATCTTGTATTCTCCAGAAATAGATCGGGCCTGCAAAGTCCTTGCAACGCATCTACTGGAGATGTACGCTCGGCTCCAATCCTCATAGGATCGCTACCCCCGCTCTCGCTTTCCACAATCTGATCTCCTGCGCCTCCGAGTCTCTTCACCTCGCCGTGGCTCCAAATCACAGGGCACCGCGATCCACCAAAATTCGCGATCATCGCCTTCCGCTCCACTTTCGCCACGACTCTGCTCAATCTGCATATCGTCCAGATCACTCTCTTGCCCTTCATGATACCTGCTGAATGGAATATACGGTCAATGTACTCACACGACGACGGCGTCAAATTCATGGTCGATGATTGGGTAACCCTTCTTTTGGCCAAAGTTCTGCATGCAAGTCAGCCTTGTTCACTCCTCAGACATCACCATGCCCCATAGCCCCTCCGATCTCCTCTCCCTCGCTCCCCCTTCCCCCACGCAGGATACACGCGTCGGCTGTCCCGCGGATGGGCGAATGGGACTTACGGGAGCCTCAGTAGCGCGGTGAGTCTGAGAGGCGGCAACGTAGCCCCTTGTGAGAGACGTGTTGATGGGGCGGGTTATGGCTCTGGCACGGGTGAGGGCGAGCATGGCGGTGGGCGGGTGGAGAGAGAGAGAGGGACACCGAAATATCATCCACCCCCGGCATCCCCCGACGCTATTCCCGATACTCCCCGATACACACCAGCCAATCCCCGCCATCACATTTGCTATACAACACGGCTAATGCACTGTCCCGATCTCCTAATGCCCCTCCATATAGCTCGCAGAGGCACAAAGTGGAGGCACACCGGCCCGGCCGACTCTTTCTTGACGTCGCGTCGAACGATCTACTACTCGACTTTGCTCAACATCACAAAAGCCCGGGGATCATTGGAAGGAGAGCCTACTCATCCCTGTACGACCTTCAAATCGAAACAATCGTCCTCTCAAACACCATGCACCAACACCCAGAAGCACTCTCCGACCCCGACATCTTTTCAGACATCCCCGTGGGAGAAGAGAGGAAGGCTATCGAGGCGGCTGAGGGGAAACCGCATTCACCGTATGCTGGATTCGCTGCTGGTATCCTGTCGGGGTATGTTTGTCTTTTTGGAATCGTTGATTGAAGAAGCTTACATGTCGATAGATGGACAAAGGTATGAGCTCTTCGATGGCTATCTATGCTTCAAGTCACTAAGCGATTTCCTGTTCTAGCTCGTTGTCGGTCAGCCGCCTGATACGATAAGCAAGTACAACTCGTTCAGCTGCACGAGGTGATACTGACGGAGCTGTAGAAACGCGACTGCAATGTACACCTCCAGGCTACTACAAAGGCGCTTGGGACTGCTTTACCAAAACAGTCAGCAAAGAAGTATGTTTCTAGACCTGGTCCCATAGCTTCTATCGACTCACGCCGTACGCCAGGGACCGAGAGCTCTTTACAAGGGAGCTAGTATACCAGCAATGACATGGCCCATAACCGACGCGCTTCTGATGGGGAGGTGAGTACTCCTCAATATCTGGCAAGCTACAAGCTGACGATAGCTTCAAAGCGTGCACAACTATCGAGACTTCCTTCTGGGTCATGGATTTGAGGAACGTATACCGGGAACAGACAGAGATCGGTTATCCATCCTCGGCCACACCGTCGCTGGTCTCTTTGCCGGCTGGACAAAGTACGCCCCTCCCCCTCTCCCCCCCTCCACCCTCTCCTTCTCACCACGTACACAGCTCCGTAGTCTGCCACCCCTCCGAAATAGTCAAATGCAAACTCCAACTCCAACTCGCCCGTCCCGCGCACATCCCCAAACTCTATTCCGGCCCCCTGGACGTCATCCGACAGACAGTACAAGAGCAAGGTGTTTTTTTTGGCATGTGGAGGGGGTGGGGGGCGAGTTTGATGTTTAGGAGTTATCATGCGGCCATGTTTGGAAGTGAGTTCGTCAATCTTGTTACAGGACTTGGTGGGGGGGGGGCTGATGGGTGATAGGTTTTGAGATTCTGAATAGGATGTTCAAGTCGTGGGATGGCACGAGCTGGGAGATCCCCACCGAGCTCGCCAATTTCCTCGCGGGTGGTCTCGCGTCAAACGTCTACTGGATAGCGGCTCTACGTACGCCCCCTCTTCTCTTCTCTTCTCTTCTCTTCTCTTCTTCCCTCTGAAGTCTGAACACGGCGAATCGCTGATATGGCACTAGCAACGGACAATGTCAAGAACCGTATCATGGGCAAGTCCTCCACCCCATCTTCAGAGCAACTCTGGACTGCGGACTGAGCGCTGATACTTTGCTTTTGACAATATAGCCGACGACATCAAAAACCCGAAATACAATGGCGTATTCGACGCATACAAGAAAGTCTGGATGGAGACGTACGACCCTTCAAAAGGTTTCAGTTGGAATGCCGCTGCGAGATGGCGCACTCTCTTCCGTGTGCGTCCCCCTTTTCCCCTCTCCCCTTCCCCTCTCCTCTTCCCTCTTGATTCACTTGCGCAATCATGGCTGATGTTGAGAGTTAGGGCTTTGTACCGGTGGTAGTCAGGGCCTTCCCGACGAATGCTGCTGCGCTTATGGTTTGGGAGGGGGTCATGCGGTATTCGGGAGCCAAGTAGGCGGAGAATAGGCTGGGGGGTGGGTTGCATAAAACCCTATCAAGGACGATAGATGCGTGACGCGTGGTCTGTCTAAAAGGAGCTCGAGTGAGGGCTCATCACATGTAGCATAATGACACGTCTTCCTTTCCCTTCAATTGACTTTGAGTTTCGGGCATGTTGTCAATGCTGATGAAAAGCAAAAAGTCCCCGGTAGCGTGTCGGTAAAACCTTGTGCCAAACATTGTGCCCTCTATCACCCTTTCATGCCTTTGTGCTCGTGAAGATTCCTTTGACATACCCACGGCTCGATGGTGGCACGAGGGGTAGGAGGTGAACACGATTTGTTTCGGATACGACTGTACTGCTATAAGAGCCCGACCATCAGCGCAAGGTGGACCTCCCACCATACAGATAGATACCTATAACTAGTACCAAGCGACATAATCCTCATCAAGAATGTTTTCCATCACCCGCGCTCTCCTCCTCGCTCTCCTGCCCATGGCTCTAGCAGCCTCCTCTTCCTCCGCCCCAAAATCCTCCGACACCACCAGCACACCCAGCACGCCCACCGCAGCCCCCTCCCTCTATGTCGTCGCCGACCGCTTCTCCTCCCTGCACTCCAACGACAAGGGCGAAGGCACTGGGAAAAACTGCAAGCGTCCTTACGGTATTGATGGGCCGATGAAATATGTCGGTTTTGGGTTTTACGCTTCGGATGGGTACAAGTCGGAGACGTTTAGGGTTAGTTATTATAAGAGTGTGGCGGATCCTTCGGCGACGGGCAAGTATGATGGGCAGGTGCCGGCTTCGGTGTGGAAGACTGGGGATCCTACGAGCGTCATTGAGGTAGGTTCACTATCTGTCCTTGTGGGCGTTGGGCTAACGAGGAGTGTGCGCTGTCAGTGTGTCGCTTCTGCCACGGTCAGTCCTACTGAGGATGTGTATGTGACCCCGGCACCCAACATGACGACCACCATCGAGGCTTTCGAGATCGAATGTACCGGGGTCTAAGTTGAGGAGGTGGTTGTACAACATACCCTATTGTTGTCGGTTATCATGTGAATATATAGTATGTATCATACGATTGAGGTGTAGAAAACAACGAAGGTCGGGTTGGATCTGATGTATACATGTATCCTTTCACTGTAATCTCCATATGAAGCCCCAGACACTGTCGCACGCGCCATCACACGTTGACTATCACTACCCTAAAAAGACACTGGTAAAGTCCTTTGTGAACCAAGTTGATTGCGTTCGTTCACTCAAGCTTGAAAGGAAAGACTGAACAATTGATCAAAAGAAGAACATGTTGAAGGATCATGCCAGGGGCAAATCAAACGATATGGTGCTGCTACTTTTGTGCGTCGTGTATCAGTATCTTTGGACTCGTTGATGAAAAGAGGGTGGCGTGCTGGAAGTGTACATAAGCTGACCACCGAATGACTGCTCTATCTCTACATCGCCCGGCGCTGAGATAGTCTTGTCCCGTGTAAGTAGCTCACTTTATCACGATCTTCCATCGCACATCAACAGACACCGTAATGTTCTCCAACAGGCTCATTCCATCCGTCTTGCTTGCCTTCGCTACCACCTTGCCCTTCTCATACTCTGCCCCATTCGATGAACAAGTCCAAACGTTGATCGAGTCACGAATCGCCGCGTCAAACGATCATCCGACGCTCGACATCCGCGTTGACGACGTGTACAGTAAATTGCAGTCCCATAATGCGAACGAAGGAGACGGGGAAGGACAAAAGCGACCTTACGGGCTTCTTGGGCTCGGGGATGTCGAGTTCAAGTTTTATGAGCCGGAGAGCTATAAGGAAGAGACGTTTAGAGTGAGCTACTTTGAACCGCCTGCAACGTCTGCTGGGTACCAGGTGGACGACGCATGGGAAACGCACTCTGCGACCGAGGTCATTGAGGTAAGTCTCGTTCCTTGATCGGAGTACATCGTAAGCTCATGTCGACCGTCAGTGTACGGTCTCGGCGACTGCGAGTCCCACGGCAACCGCAACCGTAAAGCCATATGAAGGGTTGACGAGCACGGATGGGCTGTATCAAGTCAAGTGCACTGGGGTATGACACCATTAAGCTTCAGGAGCCGAGTAGTGTGTTGGAAACTTGAGATATGTATGTGATCCGTTGCAGTAGAAGAGAATGCAGGGACGCATGTTTGAAACCAGTCTGCACCGCGCCTATACGCGACCGTCCCCACATGGATCCCGAGTTGGATATGCAGGACGTGTTCATGATTCGATATCACGTCAACTGAATCCTTTTCCCCTTCAACGCCCACCCAACCCACGCCACACCCGCAGTATACACCCCCAACACCCCCATCGCCACCCACTTGCCCACATACATCGTCTCCATCGTCACATTCACCAGCCCCGTCAAGAGATTGGCAACGAGAAAGATGACCAAGCTGTTCTTGTTCATTGCTTCGAGCAAGGGCGGGGCGGATGAAGGGGAGCTGGAGCTTGAGGATGTAGGTTGGGTGGGGAGGAAGTGGGAGAGAAGGAGATAGCCGAGGAGGAAGGAGGTGTTGTAGGCTGCTACCCAGAGGACGTATGGTGTATTAGCCTGGGAAGTCGTCAGTATAGGCCAGTATCGAGAAAGACGACCCTCACCATTTGACGTGAGACTTCGCCTCCTGCAAACAGCCAGATTCCTAACAGGGACCACCATCCAACACTATATCCGACCAGCTCCATGATCAAGTCCAGAGTCTTTCTCTCCATGTGACTCTGTTCATGTTCTTCTTCATTCTCCGACACTGTCCTTCCTCGAGGAGGCAGCGATAACCGCAGGACGTGGTCGCCAGTGGCAAGACCAAGGAGAAAAATGGCGAGGTATCCAGGGAGAGAAGCTAGGCCTTCTTTGTTGGCGAGAAGAAGGTTTGAACGGACGGGGGAGAGTACAAGGTCCTGGACATAGTGATGCAGTACCGCTTGATGCGACAACGACACAATCACACCGATCCAGCTCCACTTGAGCCATCGAGTCAAAGGCCTCACTCCCACAGCAAGCACAGGTACGAGAGCCAGAGTGAAGAAGAAGTTCCAGTGGACTCCGTACTCGGTGACATGCTCGGGATAGTCGCTTCCCTTGACCATGATGAGCCTGAGGAAGCCCAAAACGAGGATGGGAACTGATTTGCGGAGAGAGGTGATGATGGAGGTCATGGAAGAGGGAGTGGTGTTCAAGGCGAAGGAGTTCATAGCCGGGGAAGTGGGGAGGGGAGCAGGTGGGGGAGGTGAGAGTGTTTTGGTGGAGATGAGGCCCAGGGAGAAGACGAAGGATCCGACGCCCACGTCCATCTACAGCCGTCAGCTACCACATTGACCAATACAAGTAGCTTACCAGACTAGTTCCAAATTGCTCGCACTTGCCCTGCCACCTTGGAAACACCTCAAAGTCCACCGCCAAAATACAGATGACCGTCATGAGCATCATATGCGCCCGATAGACCGTCAAGAATGGCAGTCTCGTTTTCGCTCCCGTTTCCTCCTTCTCCTCCACCTTTCTCTTCCGAGGCTTGGCAAGGGTGAGAGGTACTGGCGATATCCGCCCCTTCAAAAGAGGGTCGAATGCGTACCCTTCTCCGCCCGGCTGCAGAGATCGTCTCCTGTTGACCCCCATAATCCCTAGAGGATCTTCCTGAGCTGAGCCAGCCGGGGATCCAGGCGATATGGGAGACGCGGACTCTGGCGATAGTAGCACGCCTGACGAGAAGGCGACTTGGGAAGGAAGCCTCACTGGCGAGACTGTAGTCGAGCCGCTTGCCGAAGCAGGCTCGGCGGCCTCTTCATCCGAGTCGGATTCATCCAGCCATTGGCCCTTCGACTTGAGCTGCTTTGTGCTCTGCTTTAGGGATGACTGGGATTTGGTGTGAAATAGGAGTGCGAGTAGTGTCAAACCACAGGTGTAGATTATAGGAGATGTAGCGAAGACGGTGACGCCGAGGAGGATTGGCAGGGCATTCAGAAGGTAGTTCGAGGCAAACCCGGATCGAGTGAGGTGTGGCGAAAGTGTGATCCAGATGGCATATGTGGCCTGTCATCCCTAGTCAGCGCTGTATACGGATGCTAAGAGCACTCACCAGCGCAGGCAGGCTGACGGCGTTGATGCTCGAAACGGAGGCGCCGAGATTGTCAGAGACAAATGCCTCTTTAGCCGCCTTGTAGTCTGCCATTATTGTAGCCGTATAGACATGTCAGGTATCCGTAGACAAACGAAAATGAGTAGGAGACAGAACAAAGAACATGTATGGACGCTTGACGACGCTGACACCAAGACGCGTGGGGCTCGGAGGCTAAGGCACGCTCTGACTCTCTCACTGTAAGCTGTAGAAGAACTGAACAACATGTGCATGCAAATCAACCTATTCCGATATATGAATGCCAGACCCTAGACTCAATTGTAGAGCGGTATATGCTAGATGTAATGTATTTGATTTTTATATGAGCGCAGAGCTGCACCTAGAATCTCCAGTCGGGACCAGCCTCGGCCTCAGCCCAGGGGAACTTTTCGCGCCTACAAATACCGTCAGCGTGGCACGCTCCAACTTGAGATCGGCACGTACAATGTCTTGGAGAAGAGCTTCTCAAGAGGCACCTCATACTTCTTGGCCCAGGCAACAGTCAACCGGGGGTCGATATAGTTGATCTTGGAGGTACCAAGGGCAACATCCTTGAGGTTTGCTCGGTCCCGAAGCTGCACCTTGCTTGTGGCGATCCGTTCGTCCATTTTGGAGATCTGGGCGAGGAGCTTTTCCTCCGTAGCTAACAAAAACATGAGCTCTTATTCACGAGTGACAGTTGCGATGACTCACCGCCTCTCTTCGGCTCGATCTTCTTCGACTTTCGCTCCTTCTTCAACTCCTTAAACTCCGCCTTGATCTCGTCCAGCCTCTCCTCCAAATCCTTCTTCTTCCTCTTCGGCTTGTCATCCTTCTCAGCCTTGACATTATCCGTGTCAAACTTCTTTTTGGCAGTCTCCAAAGCCTTCTCTAACAGCTCCTCCTCGTGTCGTTCGATAAACTCGTCGTCCACGTCCGACTCGTCCTCGGCGAGCTCCTTGTGCTTCTTTTTCAGCTTGGGGTCGATGGCGAAGAGCTGGAGGCGAAGCTTCATACGCTGGTACTTGAGGGCTCGGAGCTACAAAAAAGTCAGCCTGGCACTCAACATTACTAATCCTTCACTGACCTTGTCCTCAGCCTTCGCGAAACTACTGTCAAAGCCCTTGCTAACACTCTTTTGATGGTTACACAGAATGGCGACATCTCTGTTCGCATCATTGTAGGCAGCAATCTTTTCAGCCACGGTGCCCTTCTCGGGAGTGTTCTTGTCCAATTGCTGTTGGAAAGTCCAAGAGGCGTTGTAGGTACGGAAGACCTTGGCGGTGAGACCAGGCATCATGCTATTCAGATGCTTATTCACGAGCGAAGTCTGAACAGAATCAGCTTGGCTCATCGCAAATCATCATCGATACGCACAGTCAACCGGTCAAAGATATCGTCGCCCTTCTTCTTGGGTTCAGCCTTGAACAACTTGATGTTCTTAAACACCTGAGGAGTAACCTCCACAACCTGATGGAATCTCATCGAATCCTTACCCAAGAAATCAAAGATCAGGGTATTGGGAGGTTGCAGCGTGACGTGCTCGTATCGCAAGGAACAACAACCGACAGTGTCTGCCTCGTCTTCACCTTTTTCGTTACCAGCACGCAGAGCGAGGATATCGATAAAGTAGAGAGCGGTAGCACGTTGACGGTCGGCCATGACCTTGGACCTGAGGTCGGTTGTGTAGTCTTTTCGGATTTGATCGACGTGTTTCTGTGCAGCTGATGAGCATCTGACAAGCGCGTGATATGTGTGACTTACAATGAGCTCTCGAGCCTTTTCAAACTTGGCACGATCACTCTGACCCTTCCAAGCACTACCAGCGCTCAAGAACACATATTTCGTGTTTCCATTCACGTTCTCCTTCCAGTAGGCGAGCCAAGTGACAGTGTTATCATGCTGAACACCCTTCCATTCACCGGGAACATTGGGAATTGGGATAGTCGCCTCTTTGCCGATATTCAAGATGATGTCCTCGGGTCGGAGACGGTTCTTGACCGTGCCCTTCTTTGGGTGTTCACCACGACCCTTAAACAATCCAGGAGGTTCGGCACGGAAGTTACCGAGCTTCTCTTGTCGTCCGTCTACGTTGGCAAAGAGGTACGGCGCTTCCAGCTTGTCCTTTTCCTCCTTGATGCTTTCCAACGCGTCAGCGATGCCGGTCCGGAGTCCCAAAGGTACTCACGCCTTCTTCTCATCCTTGGTCATCGCCTTCTTCTTCTCCTTCTCCTTCTCAAAGTACTCAAACATCGGCCTAAAGTCACACTTCTCAAAGCTCTTGATCTTGACGGGCTCGTCTGGCGGGAACTTTGCAGCAATCTCTTTGAAGTCGCGGAAGAAGTTTTCTTGGAACTTTTCATCCTGAGCGTGATCGGTTTCGAGAAGGGCACCAAAGAAGCCGGCGACTTCTTCGGTCTCGGGGGGAAGGGTAAGAGGGACACCTGTAAGCATGTTAGCATATTCCATCAATTCAAATGCAAAAGGCTGACCGTCATATTTCATCTTGATGTTCTTGGGGAGAGGGACATATGGAGGAGGGAACAAGACACCGTTGTGCTGAAGGACAGTCCATTTGGAAGAGCCATCGCCCATAGCATCTTGCTCCTCCCACCATTTGTACTTGTCTTCTTCCTCTTCCCTACTGCCACGTCAGCTCGGCGCTTATAGTTTGTGGAGCTACGCACTCTTCCTTCTTTGTCTTCTTCTTCCCGCCTTTCTCTGATTTGACAACCTCCTTCTTTACAGCGGCCTTGGCCTTCTTCGCCAGGGGCTTTTCTTCTTCCTCTGATTCTGTCTCCTCCTTCTTGACCTTTTTGGCGGGAGCGCGCTTGGCAGGCTTCTTCTTGGCGGGCTTCTCATCTTCAGAGTCTTCGGACCCACTCTCTTCCTTTACAGCCTTTTTTGTTGAGGCGCGTCGAGCAGGTTTTTTGGCCAAAGGCTTTTGTTCCTCCTCGGAGGATTCAGCAGGAGGGGAGCTAACAGGGATTTCCTTCTTGACCTTGCTCTTGCCGTTGGTCGCCTTCTTCGCCAGTGGTTTCTCCTCCTCGGAATCAGAAGCAGCAGCCTTCTTGGTGGTCCGTTTCGCTTTTTGCTGTTTAACCGCCCGACGCGTCCGTCAGCGCACGGGCCATGTTGCAATGTTGAAAGACGCGTCTGCAACATACCGAGAGAGGTTCGTCGCTTTCCTCGTCGCTGCTAGCCACCACTCGTCGCTTTGCTGCACCATTCGCCTTGGTCTTCTTGGCCTGGGGCACGCGTCGCGTCAGCGATCGATCGTCACGAGTATGCATGTGCGCGCTTACGAGTGGCTTCTCCTCCTCATCGCTACTGTCCGCTCTCTTCCTGGCGCCATTGGTCTTCTTTAATGGCTGCTCCTCTTCGCTCATCTCGGAATCTTCGTCAATTTGCGGGGCATGGGCAGCATTGTTGGCAGGATCGGCCTCTGCGTTCGGGGCGACCACGGCCATGTCTTCCTGAGCTGGCTGTGCAGCTTGAGCGGACATTGTGACGGGGCGGATGCAAGTGTAGGTAGGCGGGCGAAAGGTGTTTATGCGCGATGTAAACGGGCGATGTTGGAGATGTATGAGAGGAGAAAGGAGCGCTCTCCTGAACATGTACTTGTAACCAAACACCGCAAATCTCAACTCGCCCCGCATTTCACTAAGTCCCATTTGATTCCGCGGTGACTCGGCGTTATGGGGTTGGCACCGGCCATGACCGACGGTCGGATGAGCGCGATATGGTGAATGCTCAGTCAGCCATTGCATAACATCGTCAGGAGGACTGGCATAGGCCGCACAACTAACTTGTGCTCTTGAATCGATTCGAAAAACAATATGTCTGGTGCTACAGCAACTTCAAACGCCAGCTCGTCCAGCGCGCCTGTCATCCAGGACAAGATGGATTACCCTTCCCTTGCTGAAGGGCATGCAGAACCTAGCATGGCACACGTAAAGGTGGTGGGTCTCGGTGTGAATGTGTATGGTCTTAAAGAGGCCTGTGAACAACAAAAGCCTCTGACTATGATGGTGAGTGCCCTCCGAATACCTCACGATTCCTAGTTGACCCTTACGGACAGATTGCCGCGCATGGGAGGATGAACTCGCAAAAGAACATGAAGTACTTTGCTCAGGGGATCCTGGGAGAAGTTGCCAAGAAAGACGAGACGGACAAGAAACGTAATCTGGTCGTTGTCACACTCGTGAGTCGCACGACCTTTTATCTCAAGTGTTCCCACTTACCATTGGGTGGCGCTTCAGGATCAACGAAACCATGGCGAGAGAATAGTCGACAAGACGGCGAACTTATCTTTTGGCCAAAATCCTCGTCATCTGTAAGCTCGCTTCAGCTTGCGTTGTCAATGTCGGGTGCTGACCTTCCTCGAGTATCGATATGGCGGCCACTATTCGTACGTCTTTGATCAAGAAGCATCGTACCTGGACACGCTAACGTGCAATCTATCAGAGGGCGGTGTTCACGATATTCAATTACTGATGGATTTCTTGCCGGCATACCTGTTTCCCCACGGAGAGCTGACAGTGGAGGAGTGGGTCATCACCGGTATATCGCTCGGAGGTCATGTCACTTGGAAGCTTCTCCACGACGGTATGCCGCCTCTCCCTACGATGCGACTGAAGCTGACACTATGAACAGACCCCCGCGTCCAGATTGGTATACCCATCATCGGCCTCCCCTTCGAGTCCCTCCCCAAATACCTCGGCGCCCGCGCTCTCAACAACGGCCTCACCTGGGGCCCTCCCACCTACCCTCCTTCTCTCCAACGAATGATCGAACCCTTCCGGGATCCCACCCTCGAGCAGAAAGCCTACTCGGGAAAGAAGATCCTCACCATGCACGGTAAAGAGGACAAGCTCGTCCCGTTTGGACAGGGTGAAGGGGACATCAAGCAGATTGAAAACTGGGCGGAACATGGGACAGAGAAGGGCGGGATCTGCGCGATTGATGTGCAGGATAATGTGGGGCATGTGTGTACGATTCAGATGTTGAAGAAGGCCGCAGAATGGACGTGGAGGTATGCTCTGGTGGACGAAGAGGTGGGTGCGGATAATGAGGTTGAGAAGAGGGGCGCCCTGAAGGAGTTTTTCGGCAAGGGCAACTTGTAAAGTCCGATGCATAGATGCTGTCCATTGGCCACTCTTATTTTGCCGTATGGCGCTTGGCCGAAGGCATGCTCAGCAAGCAAAAAGCCGAACGGGTACAATCCATCATCGCGGCCCCTGTTGTTGATAGGTCGGAACGCCGAACAGAGCTGAATTATAGCTCCTCTGGTCCTCAGCATCAAGTCATTGATGGAGACATGTACTCTTCAGATTGGCCCTGTGACCAAGTGCCATTCTTTTGCCCGACATGCTGCCATTCTGAAGTGGGGAGAATCGACCCTCGGAACCGATGGAACCAAACAACTAGTATCGTTCCGGTGTCGGCCGATTCTCCGTCGCGTCGGCCTGGTCGGCTCTTGATATGTGATTGAGTCGCTCTACCCTCTGCCTTCATCCTCCTCCTTCTCGCCCATCCACTATCACAGTATGTCGTGTGCCTGCATCGACCAACGACTTCCCCACCCCCCCCTCAATCACGGCGGTGTGCTCCCACTCCCCTTCGAGATACGCGAAATCATCCTCAGTCATGTCCTCGCCCATCTCTGCCCTACCCACCTCTTCTCCCACTCCCTCATATCCCGCGAGATCTACAGCGCCAATATGCCATTGGCGTATGAAAAGTACCCCGTCGTCCTGACCGACAAGAACTATCGGCAGTTCTTCTATGGCCTTTTGCGTCCCACGGCTTTGACCGACCTCGAAGTCGCGCCGCCCTCCTTCATCATCTCTGACGCTTCCGCTTCCCTCTCCTTCACCAGCCCCGACATACCACACAAGACCAAGCTCCTCGCGAGGGTCAAGTCCCTCCGTATCGAGTCGCCCCAAGCATTCTACCACGTCACCCTCATGGTCCGCGAATGGCCGCTCATACGCGCATGGCTCTATGGCGAAGGCTTCAAGTTTGATGTCGACTGGCGTCAGGTCATGTTTGCATCCTTGTGCATCTTTGACATTTCTTCCCAAGTCGTCGCGGCAGTAAGCGCGAGCAAGGGATGGATGGAATCTCTGCGTGCCCAGAAGTTTGGGCGATGGTCAAAGACCGAGACGGGCGAGGCTCATGTGGTCTGCCTGGACATCCCCAAGGGCTTCCAATCAGGCTCCGAGATCCACAAATCCGACATGTCCTGGGTCATCAGTTTCGCCTATTCCCTCATGGACACGTTGGACTATCTCGAGCTCCGGAATGTGGACATGTCCAAATGGCGCTGGAGCGAATCTGCGTTCCGAGGCGAGCTGCCTTTGGAGATCAAGGTCATCATGGCACCAGAGTGTTATCTGAAAGAAGCCAGGCCGGTCAATCCGGTGTTTCCTGCGCAACAGATATGCTCTATCTGGGAGGGATGTCGGGCGTTCTATCAGGCGCATGAGGCGGTCAGTCGGATGTATGAAGAGGGAGCTTTGGACACCGAACCGTGAGTCTTGTCGACCATGTCAGCTGTCAGACCATTCACTAACCAGAGTCACAGGCGCTTCCGGACCAAGTTTGTCTTTCAAAACTTTGGCGCCGCCACTCCCAACCACCCAACTCTCGTCTCGCTCAAAGAATCTCTCTCCATCGCTCTCACCGGTCTTCAACGCGAGATCGGCCGATGGTCTCTCTTTGAGCCTCTTATCAGCATACAAGCGCCCGTCTCGCGTTATACGGAAGAAGGGGCAAAGATCTGGAGTATGGAGATACCCGGTTATCACGGGATAAGGGTAGGGGGTGAGGACGATCTGAGGAGGGATATGAGAGGATGTAGTGAGCGCACGGTTGTAGCCTGAGAGGTATGTGTTGTCTCTTGTGCCCGTACACTGGCTAATGGGCAGGTGACAGAACTCGAAGCTGGTCGTCTGCAAATGCAAGGCTGGATGGAAGTATTGGCCTTCTTGAACAAGATAGTGGATAGATAAAGTTAGTTGGTCGCCGGATCTTGGTGGAAGATGTGCTAGACCAATGAGTCATATCATTATGCATCGCACCGTTGCTCTATTCGCCTTATTAGATCTCCTTGGCGGCCTCGGTAGCAGTCACACTGGGCGCCACAGCCTCAACAGAGTTGGCGACGACAGGTCGCATAGCAGGGAAAAGAAGGACTTCCTTGATGTTGCTGCAGTCGGAAAGGAACATGACAAGTCGGTCGATACCGAGACCCCAACCACCGGTGGGAGGGAGACCGTACTCGAGGCTATTGCACCGAATCAGCAAGAGCCATCACGGGGAAGGGAAGAGTACTCACGCATCGAGGAAAGTCTCGTCAACACCCTGCGCCTCCTCATCACCCTGATCCTTCTGCCTAACCTGCTCCTCAAACCTCTCCCTCTGGTCAAAGGGATCGTTGAGCTCAGTGTACGCGTTACAGATCTCCTTGGTGCACACGAACGCCTCAAACCTCTCACACAATCCCGGGCGGGATCGGTGGTACTTGGCGAGGGGCGACATGACTTGAGGGTGGCCGACGATGAAGGAGGGGTTGACACATTGGTTCTCGATGTACTCGCCGACGAGCTTGTCGAGGAGACGGGCGTTGGTCTGGGGTTCGGAGCACTTGACGTTGTTCTGTGACCAGGGTCAGTATGTCATCACAGTTGAAGAAAAGGGACGCACCTTGGCACAGAGGTCCCGGAGGAACTTGTTGGCATTGTCATCGTGCAAAGTATCTCCAGGAGGGAAGGTGACGTTCAATTGCTTCTCAAGCTCTCCAATCATGTCAAACCTCTTCCATGGCCTGGCAAAGTCCACATCGTAGCTCTTCTTGCCCTCGCCCCTGCCTTCGGGGTGGAAAGTCACCTTGGTGCTGCCGCCGGTAACCTTCTTGACCAAAGTCTCGATGAGCTCCTCAGTCATGTCCATGAGGTCGTACATGTCGGCGTAAGCCATGTAGAATTCACAGATGGAGAACTCGGGGTTGTGGGTCATGTCGATTTGCTCGTTTCGGAAGACACGTCCGATCTCAAAGACACGGTCAAGACCACCGACGACGAGCTCCTTGAGGTAGAGCTCGGGGGCGATACGCATGAAAAGGTCGAGCTTGAGGTCGTTGTGGTGAGTGACAAAGGGCTTGGCGGTGGCACCACCAGCAATCATGCTCATCATGGGGGTCTCGACTTCCAGGAAGTCTCGGTCGATGAGGTAGCTTCGGATGTGGTTGATGACCTTGGACCTGGTGGTGAAGATGTCTCGAGTGGACTGGTTCATAATCAAGTCGAGGTATCGCTTCCTGTACCTGGTCTCGACGTCGACGAGACCCTCTCGGCCGGGGAGAAGGTGGAGACAGGGGGAGAGGAGCTGGATGGCGGAGATGGAGAGGGAAAGCTCGCCCATCTTGGTTCGGGAGGGGAAACCGGTAACACCAATGATATCGCCTCGTCGGATGACGGCGTGGGCGGCGGCAAACTCTTCAAGAGAAGGGGCGTTCTGGGCCTGGGCAAGGATCTGGACCTTCTGGCCGTCCTGCCTGATGTCGTAGAACTTGAGCTTGGAACCGCTCTCTCGGATAGTGTAGACACGACCAGAAAGGTTGATCTGCAGCCTGATCAGCTCGAGCTCGTCCGCCAGGTCTAGTCACTTACGGGCTCGTTCAAAGTGACAGTCTCGCCCTTCTCAACCTTGCCCTCCTGGGACCAGTCCTCCACAAACTTGCGGACACCACCGGAGGTGACATGGAACTTGTGGGGGTAAGGGTTGGGCTGCTTGGTTTCTCGGAGCTTGAGGATCTCCTTTGTTCGCATGTCGTAGAAAGCCTGCCTCTATGTCAATGCTGATCTTGGTCTGAAGCATTTGTCTTACAGTAGCATCAAGCTCGGGCTCTTCCTCCTTCTTCTCCTTCTGAACGGGCGCGGGCCTGGCAGCGGCCTTCTCAGCCTTCTTTGCGGCAGTCTGTCGCTCCTTCTGCCTCTTCTTGAGCTCACTACCAGACCGTTAGCTGCAGTAATACCACAAGATAGTGTGAACGTACGACTTGGAGACCATCTCGCCGGTCACTTCATCCTTGTGGAGCTTGTTGGCCTCGGCGGCAGCAGCGGGGGCGTCGTTGGGAGCAGACATATTGATCCACCGAACGGGTTTTGGTGCTTGAGATCGGAGTTGATGGGTGTTGCGGAGGGGAGCGAGTCTGGAGGCGATGACTGTTCTTGCGAGGGCTCTAAGCATACACTCGAAAGATGGACAGAGAGCGGGAGAAGGGTGGTTTTGCAAGAGGAGATGAATCGAAATTCCCAAAATGGGGTGCAGATCCAATTTTGCCCATTCAACTGCGTTTTTCTGACAGTTGGTGTTTTGAAGCTATACCACGATTATTTCAGAGAAATGTTGAGGAATATCCTCTCAAGCACCGCCAGGCTCTTCTCCAGAGACCAGATCCCCTCGGGGAGCAGGTCTGTCTCCACTGCCGTCCACCTTGGCGACCTCGCCCCAGCTAGGGGCTCGACCAAAGTCGTGCGTATCGTCAGCTCATCATCACACTCAAACTCACGTCTTGATAGGACACAAGATACGGCCGTGGTCCTGGCTCTCAGAAAGGTGGAACATCAGGTCGTGGTCACAAGGGTCAAAAGGCGAGGAATGGAAAGGGTGTGAGGCTTGGATTCGAAGGTGGTCAAACGCCCTTGTACAGGAGAATTCCCAAGAGAGGTTTCATCAACTTGTCAGTGCCCTCTTTACGTATCGTCAGCATAGACTGAACAACTCTTAGCACATCTAAAACCTACGCTCCCCTCTCCATCGCGACTCTCCAGTCATGGCTCGCTCAATCCCGCATCTCTCCCTCGGAAACCATCACCGTCGGCACCATCGCCCGTTCCAATGCCATACACGGCCTCTCCCATCTCCACGGCGTCAAGCTCCTCGGCGACGTTGACCCTTCCCTGCCCCTCCCACCACTGAAGCTTGAGCTGTCGAGATACTCAAAGAGCGCGGCCAAGGCGATCCTGGCAGCTGGAGGAGAGTTGAAGGCGGTCTATCACAACAATCTGAGTTTGAGGAAGGAATGGTACCCGGAGAAGTTTATGGGTAGGGAGATTCAGAGCGCAAAGCCGACGAGGAAGAACGATATTTGTGAGTTAAATGTGACTCTGTTTCAAGAGTCGCCGTTAATCCGAACAGTGTTCTATACCAACCCTAAGAACTTTGGATATCTTGCCGAAGAGACCCCCACCTCTGCTCGCAAGATGACCCCGGAAGAATGGGCCAAGGTTGAAGCTCCCCAATAGAATCCCCAATGTTATGACATTTGCATGATGTATTCTCTCTTTACCTCCTGTCATACCGCCTCTCGTCCCTGTATCTATCCTTGTCATCTCTTCTGTGCCCATCGTCCCGACCATGCCTTCTATCACGCTCACGCTCATCGCGTCTATCCCGCTCATCTCTTTCCGGCCTCCTGTCACGCTCATCCCTTTCTCGTTCGCGACCATGGCTTCGAGACGGAGGCTCGTCGCCTCGAGCCCGGGAACCACCATTTGGCTCCTCTCGTTCGAGCTCCCACCGGCCTTGACGCCAGTCATCCGCAGCAGCTCCTTTCGACCAAAACCCGTCGTCCTCCCGCTTGCCTCCCCTCTCTTCCCTCCCACCCTTCTTGTCCTCCCTCTCATCACCCCTCTCATCACCCCTCTCTTTATGACCAGATTTCTTGCCCTTTCCTTCCTTTTTTGCCCGCTTGGCCTCCTTCCTCGCCCGACGCTCTTCTTTGCTCTCCCCTTCATGTTTCCTCTTCTTTCTATCTTTGCCCTTGCCCTTGAGCGCTGCCTGTGCCTTCTTTTCGGCACGGATGAAGGCGGCCATGGGGTCTTCTTCGTCCAACGAGTCTTGACCTTCCTCTTCTTCTGACGAGTCGTCCGAGTCTGCGAATACTTAGTCAGACCAGGCTCAAGATGTCAAAATTGATACGCACCAGACAGGATAGGAGGCATAGCATTATAAACCGGTCCTTCCGGCTCTTCATACTCCCCTTCTTCATTCCTCTTTCCAGGCTGCTTGTAATTCTTCGTATGGTCCACCTACCCCCCATCAGCCCTGCCCCCACACAACAACACAGAATGACTCACTCGAAGCGTACGCCCAACGACCTGAGCTCCATTCATATTATCAACAGCCAACACCGTGCTTCGCTGGTCTTCATACATCAAGAAACAGAATCCGCGGGATTTGCCGGTTTCTTTGTCGCGGATGAGGTTGCAGTCCATGATCTCGCCGAATCTGCCGTAGGGTCAGTATAAGATGATGTGTGGAAGAGGGTGAGAGGGTGGAGAGACGTACTGCGAGAAGATGGCGATCACATCGCCTTCTGTCAATTCGAATGCCAGTCCGCCGATATACACATACGCCGAGTCTAGGCAGGCATCAGCATGTATACCGTCGATGTTTGGCAAATATCTCTCAAGTTTAGAAGCTGCTTGGTAAGAGAGAGACAGACCGACCTTTGTATTCATCATGCCACGAGCCTTTTACACCCAGTTCCAGCTCTCTTTCGTTGATCCTGTTGATCTCCTTGACCGTACTGCGCGCAATATGTCAGTCTGAATTGAAATGAGTACCTTCTGGTATGCGCTCACTTCATTTTTGTCGAGCTTGTGGGGTTTATGGAAAGGAAAGCGATGGACAAGAAGGCTGCAAGAAGGACAAGGCTGACTTGGGCGCGGAGGGTGGAGGTTTTTGATTCCGCGAACATCAGAGATTCGTTGAACACTGTGAACGTGTGAAGGGCAAGTACTGAACGCGGGCAAGAGCTGATGATATGTTGGAATCGGTGGGAAGCCCGTCCGTATTAGGTAGATTATGCAAAGTGTCTCTTGGCTCCCACGAGTTGTACGTATCAAAGATCACCAGATGCTAATGTCATAGCTCAAGAAACTGCCATTAGGAGGGCCATACTCATATATTGACCGTATGTTGTGCATATCTCCTCTGATGTCCCATTATCTTGCCAAGAAGTCTACCAGAACTCCCTCCTCTTCTCCCTGATACCCCGCAGAGTCCTCTTTCTGAATCCCCACTTGGCCTTTTGCTCCGCCAGCTCCTCCTTCTTGAGCTGGGCTTGGTCTTTGGCGAGAGGGGCGTAGCGGGGGATGAGACGGTGTTGAGCGGAGGGGATTTGGAGGCTACGGGGCGGGGTCAACAAATCATGAGATGAAGCAGTCGCAAGAGGCAGACAGATGACGGCGCATCTAGCATTGACGACTCACGCATCACCAATCTCCTTCCTTGACAAGCCCTGTGCTCTCAGCTCCCTCATCTTCAGCACCACATCCTCTCCCCATTGCACCTTTTCACCATACCACACCCTCTCACCAACTTCACTACTGCTCGCCCCTTCCTCCCCACTCAGCCTCACCCCTTGCTTCCCCACAGTCCACTTTAAAAAGTCCGGCACACCTCCAGCCTTATAGCTCGGTGCTGAAGGTGGCGGAGTGTGGTGAAAGACGAGACCTTGAGAGTCGAGGAGAGGGGAGGCGGTGGTGAGGACGGAAGGGGTCTGGGGAGAAGGGATGGCGTGGGAAGTGCCGGATGTGGGTAAGGGCTGTTTGGGGTTGTGGGGGGAAGGGATTGAGGGCATGCGGGGAGGGCGGGCACGGTGGAGGACACCACGGGTGCCACCGAGGGCGGAGAGCGCTCTGGAGGGGAGGATGGTACGGGAGGACGAGGCGAAGGACATTTTGCCGATCTTTGCGCTTTTTCGAGCCGGAAAAGAAACACAGGGGGTTGGACCAGTCCGAGGTTGACGGATCTAGCTCTGGTTTGTGGAAATATAGCCGCAGATGGAGGATAGGAGCGTGCCAGAATATACGTCTCAGGCCATCTCGACAAAAGGTCGAAATTCAAGCAAGTCGGGTTTACGTAACGATATCAGCGGCGGCCTCCACTTCATCACGTGACTGATTTTTGGGCATCTGAAATGTCGCATCGTTCGTGCTGTTTTTCCTGAAAGTCTCATTTATTTCCCTGCAACTCTGAACCAAATACCCCAATGGGCGAGCGCGTTGACAGGGCGTCCCTTGCTGATCGTCTCGGATGGTCTGGCCCACCCACAAGCCATTCGCTCATCGCTTACACACTAACATACTACCGCAGTCCTCCAACCACATGCAGTCACCACTAGAAATTGACAAATCTTCCTCTTTCTTCTCTCCATTCATTAGTCACTTCTACCACCACCACCCCCTTACAGCCCCTCTCGGCCTCCATTCTTGACTCGTCTTGACGACCGGTCTTCCCTTCCCCCCTCTTCGGCCAAACATCGCTAGTCGACGGCTCTGAAGACCTTCTTCCACACCCCTTCTATAATCACCTCAAGCCCTGGTGGCTACCTTCATTTACCCGACAAACACACTTTCCTTTGACAATCTTTCAAGATGAAGATCCAGCACGGTGCCCTCCTCCTACCCCTGATCGCTTCTTCCGCTGTGGCCCTGCCTTCTAGACGGCACAGGCCTCTGTTTAGGAAGGTCTATGGCAAGAGGGAAGATACGGTGGACACGGGGGTGAACGCAACGGAGAGCGCGAGTGGCTCGAGTTCGTCTACGGTGACCGAGAGTGCCACCGTGACTTCATATGTCACGGCGTCTGCTAGCGGCTCGGGGTCGAGCAACGCTTCCTCGTCCTATACCGAGTCGTCATCATACTCGGCCGCCTACCCGTCAGCTTCTTCCAACTCTACCGACCCGGATTACTCCTCATCCAACTCTACCTCCTCATACACCTCCTCCAACTCTACCGACTACTCCAACTCGACCCAAACCGTCAACTCGACCCTTCCTTCCTCCAACTCGACCAACACCAACTCGGGGTACGACACTCAGCTGTCCAACCCCAACAACATCTCTTCCGAGGCCATCTCGGCTCTTCTGAACAACACTGGTTCCTATGCGACGTATACTTACTCGGTGTACTCGCCCGAGACGGTGACCCAGACGTCGACAGAGACGGAAGTTGTGACGGCTACGAGCACGGACAGTGGGAGCGCTAGTGCGAGTGCGACGGCGGCGAGCTACGGGGATGATGGCGGTGATGATGATGGAGATGAGGACGATGGAAATGAGGATGACGGAGATGATGGGGACGATGGAGAGACGAGCAATGAGACGGATGCGGAGAGTTATTGGGATCAGATTGAGGCTGCGGCGGAGAGCTATGCGGATGCCTACTCGGGTACTGCTATGCCTACAAAGACGTTGGATGTGGTTCTTGAGCCTACTCAAGTGAGTCCCTTGCTGTTTTATTGTGATATCGTACTGACAAAACTGTAGGAGGCCGATGGTTCATGGGAATACATCATTCGCATTGGTACCGACGGTACAGCCACCGCCTTCCCCACTTGGTCTGCTAGTGCTACCGCTAGCAGCTCGGCCTCTTCCGGATCGAGCTCTGGCAGCTCTTCGGACGCCGACAGCCAATACGCATCTGCGCCTATTACCACCTCTGCCGATATCACTGGTGCGACAGCTACCACTTCGAGCTACTCCAACCCATACCTGCAGAGCGCCACGAGCGTGTACGTTCCAGCTGCCGCCGCCACCGCCACTTCTTCATCAACAGATTCTAGCTCTTCGAGCGACGATTCCAGCGATGAGGATTCCAGTGATGAAGACTCGTCCTCTTCCAGCGCCGGTGTGTCTTCTTCGTCTGATGACGATGACACGACCTCCTCGAGCGCGGATGAATCAGCCGATAACTCGGCAGACGACTCTTCTCCTTCGGCAACTTCTTCTACCCCTTCGGCGGCTTCAGCTACTGCTAGCTCCAGCCCTTACATGGTACCCGGCCACAGCTCTTCTTCTTACGGCGACTCTTCCAGCTCTGACGACACTTCGTCTTCGGCTAGCGCCTCTTCATCTTCGAGTGCTTCGGCGGCGTCGGCGAGTGCCACTACGGACCCCAACGCTGTTCCCGGCCATTCGTCTTCCTCCTACCACGATTCTTCTTCCGATGACTCTGAGGACCAGTCTTCCGACGACTCTGCGGACAGCAGTGATGATACGAGTGTGAACGCGAGCTCCGAGGGAACTCCTTCTTCTACTGCTTCTTACGAGTCTGAATCTACTGCCTCTGCTTCTTCGGCTCCCTTCCCTCCTTGGTACGGCGGCTCTTCCTCAGACGATGAGGGATCCTCCTGGTCCAACGAGACGGTCACCAACTCTTCTACCCCTTGGGCGAACGAGACTACCCCATATGACAACTCTACCTACCCTGGTCCCGACTATACTACACCGTTGAACGGCACAAACACGACCGTTCCTTTGAACGAATCTATTCCCATCAACTCTACCTACGGCAACTCTTCGGTCAACAGTTCGGTACCTTCCCTTGAGGGAGGGAACGGTACCTCCTCTTCTCTCGATTCTTGGATCGCTACCGCGACCGAGAGCGGAGATGGGCTTGTAACTGTGGCACCTACAGAGACGGCTACTGTCGCTGCTACCTTGACTTTGGCCAACGGTACAGTGGTTCAGCCGACTGCTTCGAGCAGCGAGAGTGTGAGCGCGAGCGAGGAGGAGGCTAGTGCGACTGAAAGTGGATCTGTGGCAGGGTCCATGACGGTCTACAAGCCTTCTTCTAGTGCGAGCGCGACCGAGTCCGAGGCATCGTCTAGCGAGTCTGCGATTGAGGGTATCGCTTCTCCATCTGCCTCCTCCTCCTCCGTCGACCCCACCATCACTGCTTCTTCCACCCAGGCTTCCAACACCACTCTCTCCCCTACCTCTTCTGACTCTGTCTCTGTGGCCGAGAACGAAGATGGTATCGAGACCGACTACGTGACGGCTTGGACCACCATCGACTACACCCAAACCTTGTCGGCTTCCTCGTCTGTCATCCCCACTGCGAGCGCGAGCGCGGCGAATGTGAGCGACAGTGAGAGTACTGCTTCTGTTTCCTCCTCCTCTGAGGTTTCAGACAGCGAGGGAAGTACTCCCACCGCTTCCGTCACCAACGCCACTGCGTCTGCTTCTTCTGCCGAAGCCAGCGCTACCGCGAGCTTTGCTGAGGGCTTTGCCGTCGATCTTGGCGACACCTCTTCATCCGAAACTGAATCCCAGTCCGCGACCGAGTCTGCGTCTTCCGCTTCTAGCGCAGAGACCCAGTCCGCGTCAACAACCTACAACGAAACCATCCCTACTTCTTACTCGTCATACTCTGCCTCTGAGGGAACCGGTTCCATCTCTGCTTCTTCCGCCAGCGTGACCGACTCTGCTTCCTCTTCTGAGGCGAGCGTGACGGCGTCTGCTACGGAGAGTGCGAGCGAATCGGAAGAGACGGCGTGTGCGAGCGAGAGCGCGGGGCTGGAGGAGAGGGCTGTGGATGATGATGAGGAGTATGAGGAGGTCTGGGTCGACGAGGATGAGATTGAGGAAGGATGGGAGATCTTGATCTAGAGCGATGGAACCGGAGTTGTTTGTAATATAATCGCTTCATGCGCATAGTATAGTTGGAATCTAGTATAGGTAGTTTAATGAATATGGCTCTGGCAGTCACAATGCTCCCCACACAGTAGGGGGTTTCAATCATAAACGACCAAGATTTGACAGTCGATTAATCCATCATCTCAGAGGTGAACGGACTCGCCGATGAGTATATCAATGCTACGGGGCAGGGTGTGAAAGACGACGACGCGACTCTATGCCGAGACGCTGGTTGGTGGAGGTGGATGCAGCGGAGTCGTATAAGCGGATGGGTTGGCAGACGCTTTGCGGCCCATCGCGTCATAGAGAGGCCAGAAGTACTCGAACTCTCCCTTGACTAGATCTGAATACCACTTGTTAGCTAGCGGTAGAGCGAACGGAGTACGAGGCTGCTTACCGTGGAAGTCCACGTCGTCGTCTTTCACACCCTGCCCCGTGGCATTGATGTACTTATCGGCGAGTGCGTTCACGAGAGATGATGCCTTGGATCTGTGTTGCTGCTATCAGCCAGGAGTACGATGAAAAGCAACAGCAGTTGACTGACCTTGGTTTTGACACCTCCATCGGAACGAGACTTGCACCCCTTCGAGAGCAGAAATTGCTGCACTTGACGGCACGCATCCAGTGACATACCTCCCTTCGCGTATTGGTCCATGTTGTTCTCCATGGTCAGCCAATCCACCAGATACCCCAGCGCCGAGCGCCCTTCATCTCCCTTTTCGGTGTCCCAGGGGCCGGAGTAATACGATGGAATCTCCACCGCCGGAGCAGGGGGCGGGGGCTCAGCGCGAGGCGGCGCAGGGAGCGGGGGCTCAGCGCGCTGCCCGATGGGAAGTTTCTTCCCATAAGTGACATGACGAATTGTATCACAGCCCAACTCCTCGAGAATGTCGATAACAACCAACGTAGCAAAGCTAATATTGGTTTTGGAGAGAAGTCGTTCATATGTGTTTGGTTGGAATGGCTTGGCTTGCTGGAGCCTTTCTATGAGTGGCTCTTTGAACCGGGGCTCAATGTACATCAGCCCATTGCTTCTGCCAAGCGGGGGCTCAACGCGAGGCGGCGCAGGCGGCTGCTGCTGATGGTGAGAAGCCGCGGGGTTGTGCCCGGGATAGTAATGAGTCATGGTAGGCCTTTTGGAGCGCACCGAAGACGTCGACGTCCAGTGGTTGCAGAGTGTCGGTTGCTTTGGCAGGTAGGTTGATGACAGTGATGTTTCTGGCCCAGCAGGCATCAAGAAAGGCTACTTTGACATGTGATTGAAGGAGGGGTAGAGCAGGAGGGAGTCCGGGGGCTGAGGGAGCGGAGGACGGGAGAGGACGGTACCGAACGAGGTCTTGACGGATACCGATAGCCACGAGTGGAATCACTGGTGTACTCAGAAGAGCTGTGGGAAGACGATCGCGACCAGCTCCGTGAGCGGCGGTTGAGGTCGGGCGAAGAGTATCTGCGACGACGAAGGGAGGCTGAGCCGTGTCGAGGCATGATTGTGGGCGGGGAAAGAGGGTGTGCTTCGCTGGCAGGCCTGACACGAACGGACGTAGGCTTGTATATCTCGAGACATGGAGGGCCAGAAGTATACGTTCACGCTGTTACGGAGAAGCTTGGGCAGCAACTGATAGGCAGCCCCGTCCAGGAATAGGATGCGCTGTCTCCTCCCGTTGTCGAGCTATGTAACGAGTCAGCATGGTTTTGACAGCAGGCGCGAACACTCACAAGCTTAAAGAAGCTCTCCAGGCTCTCAATGCTGGCTGCATCAAAGGCGGGTTGGTGGAGGTGGAGGTGGGCGTTGGTACGAGGCCGTAGGGGCACCAGGCACCACCTTATACTAATAAAAGTAGTGCCCTAAATGGCCTTCTTGCTGCTCTTTCCGGCCTCGCTCTTCTGAAACAAGTTCCAACTGTTTGACTTTCGGGTCAGGCCAGAGAATCCCATGGCAGAGTGCATCAGGAGGGAGTGTTTGATTTTGTGCTTGATACAGAAGCTGAAATCTTGTTTCTGACGCCGATAAAGATAGGCAAGGACAGCAGACTAATGGAAGGGCCGGTGTTGGTTCTTGGGGCCGGCGCGGGCTGTGGAGGTCGCTGTTGGGCGCAAGAGGGGCCGGCAGTCGGGGGGGAGCGAGCAACGGATGCTCGACGGGCAGTGTGTCGACCTGATGCAGGCAGAGAAGCTGACTCTACCACCAGCAAATTTTCACTCCCTTCCAACGCCGCCGCCGCCGCCGCCCTCTTCTTGTACCCCCATGCGCGCGGAGACCGTCAATCTCGTATTCTGAGGTGAGTTCGTCGATCGGCGGGGGAACCGAGTGCTCACGACCCGGCCAGGTAGCTGACTCATCAGCAAACGGCTTGAGATAGGACGTATTCACGACCGGATGCGCCTGAATATGGGCGGGGAAGTCGAGCCGATACGCATTTAACGATCGATACCATCGGCCTGAAAGCCTCCCTCGCTGCAGGCCTATAGGCCCGCGAAGACACGGAGGGGCTGTCGTACTGGCAGTTTCGTAAGACTTGGCACCGTAAACAGTAGCTGGAGGGAAGGAGTGGATGTCGGCAAAAGTGTTGCGATAGTAAGGCGACCATTTGCCAGAGGTGGTGTCAGACGAAGCCCATGTGTTGAGGAGCTCCTTCATGGCAGCGATGCGGCGGAGTCGTATAAGCGGATGGGTTTGGCAGACGCTTTGCGGCCCATCGCGTCATAGAGAGGCCAGAAGAACTCGAACTCTCCCTTGACTAGATCTGAATACCACTTGTCAGCTAGCGGTAGAGCAAACGGAGTACGAGGCTGCTTACCGTGGAAGTCCACGTCGTCGTCTTTCACACCCTGCCCCGTAGCATTGATGTACTCATCGGCGAGTCCGTTCACCTGAGAGATGATGCCTTGGATCTGTGTTGCTGCTATCAGCCAGGAGTACGATGAAAAGCAACGGCAGTTGACTGACCTTGGTTTTCACACCTCCATCGGAGCGTGACTTGCACCCTCCTCCAGCTCTTCGGCCTCCTCCAGCACCTCCGCCGCCTCTATCGCTCTAGATCTCGCTCTTGTGGTTCGTATAGGAGGGGGAGAAGGGGGGGCGTTGGTCCCCTTCGAAAGCAGAAATTGCTGCACTTGAGTTGGATATTCTGATAGCCATCGGCCATTGTGTCTGCCAGATTCATTGGTTAGCTTTTACAGCAATCGGCACCATGCTTTGATGATAACGTACTTTTTCCCTTGTCCACGTAGTTCTCCTTATTCTTGCGGGCTTGTAATATTCTGAAAGCGGCTATGAGCTGCAGCGCTTGGCCGCTTCTTGGATGCTCGAAGCTGTTCATGTTCATTCGACTCTGCTCTTCCCAGAGATGTCTTACACCATAGAAGTACTGCTGGAGGGAGGAGAGGGAAAGTTCGGCGTTCTTCATACGTTCGAGCGCCTGAACTACGAGGCGTCAGTCCATGTAATCCTTGTGCTATGTTACACGTACTTCTGAGTTCCTCTTGTGGGCTATCCTCCTCCAGCACCTCCGCCGCCTCTATCGCTCTCGATCTCGCTCTTGTGGTTCTTGTAGGGGGGGGGAGAAGGGGGGTTGTTGGTCCCCTTCGAAAGCAGAAATTGCTGCACTTGACGGCACGCATCCAGTGACATGCCTCCCTTCGCATATTGGAGCATGTTGTTCTCCATGGTCAGCCAATCCACCAGATACCCCAGCGCCGAGCGCCCTTCATCTCCCTTTTCGGTGTCCCAGGGGCCGGTGTAATACGACGGAGTCTCTGCCGCCGGAGCAGGGGGCGGGGGCTCAACGCGAGGCGGCGCAGGCGCGGCGGCTGCTGCTGATGGTGAGGAGCCGCGGGGTTGTGCCCGGGATAGTAGTGGCCTGGCGGACCAGCATAGAAAGGTCGTGGATACGCAGGGCCTGGGTGGGCGAAGTGGTGGTGGGCAGGGTGCCCGTATTGAGGCAGACGCTGGTTCACGAGTGGGGCCCTGTGAATGTTGTTCCCGGGGGTGGCCATGGGAGAGAAGAGCTGGCCGTTATGCCCCATAGCAAGCGGGCTATAAGACTCCTGGTAAGGCCCGCCATTTTGGCAGAGGCTTTGCGGCCTCGTATAAGCGGATGGGTTTGGCAGAGGCTTTGCGGCCCATCGCGCCATAGAGAGGCCAGAAATACTCGACCTCCCCCTTGACTAGGGGCCGGCCAGGGCCCAAACTGTCAAATCAGGGTCAAATCCACCGTCGATTCTGAGAGATTTACGCTCGAAGAGAACAGGATGGGCGATTTGGTCCCGCGACCTGCACGTGGGCGGGGTGAGTCACCGTCTCCCGATTGGCCCTCCTTCCGGTCCGTCCGGTTATGACCACCCCTCCTTTGCCGTCCTCCCGCATTCGCCAGCCAGCAGGTGTCTTGATCTTCGCTGTTGCAACTATTCGTTATACCTCCAGAACCCCATATATACCGCCGAATACTCCTCTCCTCTCCATTCCCCCATCACCCCGCACTGCCCGCAGTAACAACCCCCAGCCATGCCCACCGCAACACCCACCACCCCCACTCTCCCCACCAACCCGCCACAAGCATGGACGAAACCGACCCTGTCCAACACGTACGGCGGCAAGACCTACGGAGCCACCCACCCCCAGCTGTTTGCTGTCGAGTTTACAGCCGGAAAGGGTTTGGAGGAAGGGTATGCCAGTCGGCTGGTCGCTGTCAGGGTACGTCTTTTTTCCTTTTGCTGATGCCGCCTTTGGGGACACATTTGGCATTTGGGCAAGGAGCTGATGGGGGGGGATAGGACTATAGCGCGGGAGAGGTGATCACACCGTTGACAAACATCTCCTTGGCGCCCGAGAAGGCGTATTCTTCCGTGCAGTTTGGCCCGGGCCCTAGAGACCACCTCGAGCTCAACTCTGATCTCTTATTCAGTACGCCCCTCCCCTGCTCTGATTGAGACAATCCCACTAACGACACTCCCAGTGAACCACTCGTGCTCGCCCACAGCCGAGGTCCACCTCCCACCCGACCAATCCCAATGGGCCGTCCACGCCTCCTCCCACGGCAACGGTATCAAGAAGGGCGACGCTCTCACATTCTTCTACCCGAGCACGGAATGGGATATGGCTCAAGGATTCGAGTGTGCTTGTGGTTCCGACGTGAGTCTTTCATTTCACCTCTTGCGTGATATGGCGGAATGAGTGTAAAGGCTGATGGGGATCTACAGAACTGCTTGGGGCGAGTGTACGGCGCAAAGCACATTCCGGTTGAAGAGCTGAAGAAGCGGAGTTTCATCAATGAGCATATTCTGGCGCTCAAGGAGGGGCAATAGGGGTCCGAGTAGGATCATCTGGTAGACGCGGGGCGATCTTGGGGGTGGAATCTGTACATGGGGGAATCAAAAAGAAGGCAGAAGCCAAAGTGAAGCATGCATAGCAATGAGCTCTTGATACTACGGTTGGCTAACGTAAAGGCGGGGTAAAGCGCGAGACGGGATTCGGCGGGTGTTCGGCTGTCCGGCTCATACGTCAGCCCCCGTTGTTTACTCTGATAAGGGACGCGTCGTTGCCTCATCGGGACATGGATGCAGGAGGGGGAGGGAGATGGATGCAATTGCTCCCGGGGATACATACAAGGGAGACCCCCGCCACCGACGCGCACAGACCACCCTGCAGGTCCCCTTATCCCACGTGTCCGCCGTCCCATTACCCCCCGCTATTCCATCTCCATTCCTCATCTGCCTCTCTACAATCCCACCCCCACAACTACAACTACAATGCCCATCCCGCCCCGCCCCATCCCCAACCACCGCCACCGCGCCCCTCCCCGCCCCTCCCCCTCATCCACCAACAGGCCCGGCAGCAACGTCCCCCGCAAGTCTCTACCTTCTTCTTCCTCCGCATTCTGCTCTGGCAGCGGCGAGTGGCGCGCCGAGATGGCGCTCCTGCCTGAACTGCGCGCTTCATCAGCGGGGGGCAGGTTCGGTGCGCTCAGCCCGACTGCGACTGCGACTGCTGGGCCTTCTTCGGCGACGGCCGGTGGGGCGTTGATAAGGGAAGGCGGGAGGCCTTCGCCTTCTTCATCGCCTCTGGGGGAAGGCCAAGTGCACGAAAGAGATGGTCGGCGGGAAGTGCCTCTGGAGAGATTGATCAATGATGGCAGGGGTAAGCGGGAGAAACGAGGTAAGCCACCCCCACCCCTGTTCACGCGTCTTGCCTGTAATATACACTGACGCGTTCGCGTAGCTACGACGGCGGCAACGTTGGGGTTTGATTTCGTGCCGAACCCGAGTGTTATTGCCTTGCCAGAGATGGAAGACGAGGCGAAACCTGGGCTGCTCACGAGCACCAAGTCGACTGCGCCAGCAGCCCTGGCACCACCCGACCGCGCGTCTCCAGCACTCTCCGCCACGCCCACCACCCCCGCCCTATTCTCTACCCACCTCCTCCATCCCGACGCTTCTTCCGATTCCGAGTCCGAATCTGAAGGAGAAGACGATTGGGAGCATGTCTCGATGTTTGGACGCGCCGAGGATGAAGAAGGGGATGAAGAGCGGGACGAGAATGTGGATAGTGATGGCGAGGAGGATGTGATTGTGTTGGGGGAGATGGAGATGGAGGAGGATATGTCGAGGCTGGATCTCGCGGCTCCTGCGGCGACGGGGAAGGGGAAGAAGGAGGGCAAGAAGGAGAAGAGGGGTAAAGTCAGCTATGCGGCTGCGGCGCTGGGCGTGAGGTTGTAGTGCATCAGTCATCAGTGTGTGTACCAGTACCAAGTTGTGAAATCGAATAGTCGAGTTGTGGCATGAAATAGAAAAGACATAGAAATAAACCGTGTAGAATGCAACGTGTACATGAATGTACAGTACACAGTGCCTTGGAGAAGCATCCGAAACGATCTGACTTCTGATCAAGCAAAGGCCGAGGCCGAGTGAGGACAATGGAGAGTGGACAAGAACCATCCCTGTCCCACAGATGTCACCTCGGCACCCTTTTCTGCCTCCTCGGAACGCCGCAATGGTCGGCATCACTACTCGGTCTGTTGGCGAAAAGTCTGGATTGCGTCTCATCTGCACTAGCATACACAGATCGGGCGAGCATATCTCCCCCACCCCGCCCGGCGAGCAGTCCAAACAGAATAAGATAAAAACAGCCCACTCACTTCTTGTCCACCTTACCCGTCCCACCATGCCGCCCTCCCAATCCACCCCCCTCCTCCGCCGCCCCTCCTCCACCCCCTACACCCCCTCCAACCCCGCCCCCCTCCCCTGGCCCCTCCTCCTCCCCATCCTCCTCCTCCGCACAGCCGACGCCGCCACCTACATGCTCATCTTCCCCTTCATCACCTCCTACATCACCTCCCTCCACCCGCCCCCCACGCTCATCGGCTTCTACGCCGGGCTCGCCGAAGGCGCTTTGATGGCCGTGGAAGCTGTCTGTGCGGTGGGCTGGGGGTGGGCGGGGGATAGGTGGGGGAGGAAGAGGTGTTTGGTTTGGGGGGTGGCGGTGACGGGGACGTTTGGGGGTGTGGCGGGGTTTGGGAAGAGTGTGGGGTGGGTCATATTCTGGCGGGCTATGTGTAAGCTCTCCCCCCCCCCCCCCCCCCCCGAGCTGGCTTTCACTCACGCATGGGGAGTCCAGATGGCTTTACCCCCACCGGCGTCCTCACCAAGACCGTCGTAGCCGAGATCGCGCACCCAACGAACCGCGCTCGCATCTTTTCCATCTACTCGCCTGCCTTTTCTGTTGGGATCATCATTGGCAGTCTCCTCGGTGGGGAGCTTGCGGGGCCTGCGAGGAGGGTGGGACGGGATTGGGCATGGTTGGAAGCGTATCCTTATGCGCTGCCGGGGATCGTGAATGGGGTTTTGTGAGTGCGAATTTTGGAGAGAGAGAGAGGGCTGATGCGAGATAGGACGATGGTGGTCTGTGTTGTGGCGTGGTGCATGCTGGAAGAAGTGAGTTTCCGTACAGCCGGTTTGAGCGAGCACTCACGCAAAATGTCAGACCAAGAAAGACCATGGCAAAGATGACGAGGACGAGACGCCAGTCAACAAGTACAAAGCCATCTGGCGGGTCCCGCACTTTGTGCACGCTGTGGCCATTTTCTGCTGTAAGTGCATACAGACCAAGATACCCAGTTGACATATATGCCGTCTTTCAACTCGGTAAGCCTCAACAAATCACCCAGCAAAGTCGACTCACAATCCCGCAGGAACATTCGCATTCGAAGGTCTCTTCACAATCTACACCTACACCCCCATCCCCCTCGGCGGCCTCGGCCTCCCCATCCGCACAATCGGGCTCATATCCTCCCTCTCCTCCCTCCTCTACATCCTCGTCTCGCCCGTGCTCTCTCCCTGGCTCGAAGCCCGATACGGCCTCGGAAAGAGCATGCTCCTCACCACAGGCACCATGCCCCTCGAAGCGCTCATCATCCCCATCGCGCAGTATGCCGCGACCCTCTCGGGCAGAGGCGGCTGGGGGAGAGCGCCGACGTGGGTGATGCTCGTGGTCCAGGTGGGGATGAAGAATTTTCATTGTATGGCGTGGCCGCAGAGCGATCATCTGATTTACTCGGTGCTGGATGGGTATCCCAGGCTGGTGGGGAGTGCTAGTGCGGTGGTGCTGATTGCTGGGGTGAGTTCTTTTTTCTCCATTCTCCTCGTGCTTCAGTCGGCGCTGAGCTGGTGTGAAAATGTAGGCGACAGGCAGAGCCGTGGGTCCCGTCATTTCCGGGTACGTCAAACTGCCACAAACTCTCACAATCACAAGATTCGACAGTGCTTACGTTGAACAACCCGCTTCTCCTTCCTGTCCCAACACATCCCTCCCTCCCTCGGGGCTCTAAACCTCCCTCCCTTCCTTCCGTTCCTCGGCAAACATGCAACATGGGACCAACGTGTGGTGTGAACCAAATACGTAGCTGGGTATACTCCATCTCGACACAATTCCCCGCGTGGACGCTAGGGCGGCAGTTGTCGTGGATCGTGGTGCTGCTGATATGCTTGCCAGCGCCACTGATGACGGGGTTCATACCGGACGGACTGCACAAGGCAGAGCTTGGGCAGGGGAAGGATGTGGGGTATGGTGCCACAGAGATCCGAGAGCAGCCTTGAGGTATTAGGTTTCGACGACTGCAGCGTCTATCGTCGAGAAGATTGCCGATTTTGGCTCTGAGGGAAAGGCACCGGCACGGTAGACTGTTGTATAGACACTTGATGTTATCGTCGTACCTAGGATATGCCATATGGCAACCTCTGTGGCGTTTGGGTACCGTGATCACTGCAGCTCGCGTAAGCCTGAGCGCCACCGATTGTGTCTGTCCTCGAGGGTCGACTACAGCGCAAGGTTCAGAACATGACATGGACAATGACGACCCGGATAGGCTCGAGAGGAGAGATGGATGGCGAGATGGCGTTGATGGTGGCGATCAGTCGAGGATCATTGTTGCCAGGGGTGGATGGTGACAGGCGGTAGCAGGTATCTCAGGTAGCCGGAGGTACCAAGAGGAACGGTGACATGTGTTTCCATGGCCCGTCACGGCGCACTGCAAGTGCAGACACGTAGCCTTCCCCTGGGATATTCTCCGAAAGAAGAGGGAGGAACACTGAACACAGCGACGAACAGATAGCCGGAAGCATGTACGCCCCTTTCGATCTCATTCCCCAGCCACCATCCATCACTGACCCCTGGGACCATTGCCGCAGCGACATCTCGCCTGGCCCCAGGGGCGGGACACCACGTGGATTCTGCAGGCTTGAGCTTGGTAGCTCGTCAGTAGCGGTGTCGCAGCACACGGCGGGGACGAGAGGTATGGCCAAGAAGCCGGGAATGGATGATGGATGCAGCGGGATGGTTGCCCCCCTGTACCTGCATACCCAGAGGACCCAGTGCGCCACACAGTGTGGAAATACCCCGATCGCTGGCTTACGCGGCAGACAGAGAGATGAAAGAGGAGATAGAGTTTCCATCTGCATCTACCACCGCTGCAGACGTTCATAACCAGTCCTTTCACCACCACCCCGCCTTCTTCCCACCATGCCCTCATAACCCCCCGCCACTCTCCACCACCATGGACAACCAGCCCAACAAGCCCAAGCGGCCCTCCTTCTCCAGCAGCGTCGAGCACAACGCAGCCCATGCTGTCAGAGCATTCTCCGCATGCCGCAACTGCCGCAACAAAAAGGTCAAATGCATGCCCGGCCCCCCTCTCCCCTCTGGCTCTCGCTCCCCCTCCTCCCTCGACAACCCCGGCGCCAACCTCGGCCCGTGCCAGCAGTGCACTCAGGCAGGCGCCGAGTGTACGTACCCGCCGACGAGGGATCGAGCAGCGTACAGCCGGCAGTATGTTGCTAATCTCGAAGCTCGAGTGCAGAGTCTCGAGACGATCCAGGCGCGGGTCATGCCCATGCTCGAGTTTTTCGAGAGCAGCGCTAGACGGGGAACGTTTGGGCCTCTACCAAACCTTTCTGGGGGGTCTGTGGACGAGCGCGAAGGTGAAGGCGAAGGCGGGGAGCCACCAGACTCGGCCCACCTCACGTCCGACGTCGAGGATGCTGGGCAGATCACTACCGACGACAGGGGCAACTATCGCTGGATCGGCTCCTCCAACACCCTCTCTCTCCTCGACTCATTCTCTGGCCGACCAACGCCCGGTCCTTCGCACTCTGCCCCTATCCCAGTCGACACGCCTCCCATCCCCAGCACGTCTCGCGATGCCAACCCATACTTTGGGCCGGTAGCTGGCTCGGGCGTAGTCAAGGCCCTGCCGGATGTCGACCAAGTACAATACCCGACGCGAGAAAAGGCCATGGAGATGATCGATGCTTTTTTTCAAGACGTCCATCCGTGCTTGCCGTTACTGCTAGAGTTTGAGTTTAGGAGAGACTTTGCGTTGTTGATGGAGGCGAGGAGGGGCGGTGATTTGTCCTGGGGCGGTGGCGTGAGTCATGCTCGTTCCATGGCCGTGACAGGGCTAACGTGACTGTAGTTTGTGTCTGTGCTGTTTGCAGTCTTTGCCCTGGGCGAGCGCGCTATCGTCAACTCTCGAGCCTGGGCAAGGGAGACCGACAAGGCGCAAGAAGGTCTCGACGATGGGCACGAGACTGTCCTCCCTGGTGAAGCCGAGGCCGGTGTCATCTGGTACGAACGGTACGTCCCCCCCTTCCCTTCTTTGCCCTTAATTGACTTGCCTCAGCGCCCAGATCCTCCACTATACAACTCTAAAAGACGTCAACATCCACCAAGTCCAATGCCTCACCCTCCTCGCCACCTTCCAAGCCTCCGTCAACGCCATGCCCATGTCCTGGCTCCTCGCCGGCCAGGCTATCCGCGTCGCCCAAGACCTGGGCCTGCACCGCTCCACCGCGCGCCTTCCCATGCCTTTCCACGAGAAACAGCTCCGCTCGCGATGCTGGTGGGCAATCTACGGTCTCGAGCGGATGATGTCCATCTCCCTGGGCCGGCCGTTGGGCGTGGACGACCAGGATGTGGATGTGGCGTATCCGGTGGAGATTGATGATGCGACGCTGGAGGCGGTGGGGTCGCAGGTGACGGGTACGCCGCAGGATCTGGAGAGGGAGAAGGAAGGGGCGACGATGAGTGGGTTTGTGGCGCTTACGAAACTGTGCAAGATTGCAGGGAGGGTGGTGCATCTGTTGTACCGCCCGTTGAATGGGAGGTCGGTCAGTGATCCATCTTGGGCAATGTCTCAGCAGAACGCCATCAACAAGCTGGACAAGTTGTTGAGGGACTGGCTGGAGCATGATGTGGTGAGTCTTTGTTCAACGCTTCATTGAATAAATGCTGATACGATGGTAGCCGTCGAAATACAAGGACCCCTCAGCGACCCGCGAAGTGTCCATGCTCTCTGCCATCCTCTCCAACTCGTACTTTGCCATCCTCATCACCCTCCACCGCAACTTTCTCCCCTCCTCCCCCGAGTACCCCCGCCCCAAACCACCTCCTTCTTCACAATCCCTATCGCACTGCGTCGACGCCGCCCGTTCCGTCATCCACATTGCCTCCCAGAGCCGTACCCTCGTCCCGCCTTCACACCATCTCGCGGTGCACGGCCAGTATCTCTGGTCTTCGGCCGTCATCTTGCTCTTGTGCGAAGTACAGGCGAGAGACCAAGTCGTGATGGAAGCCGTCGGCTCACAAGTCGAAGCCGCCCGCCGATGTCTCCAAGCTCTCGAGCCCATCTGGCCCGGTTCCCGAAAACTCAAAGAACTCCTCAACGACGTCGCCTCCCGCGCTAAAGAAGTCGTCACGCACCCGCCCCTCGTCGGGCCGCGGGGCAAGAAACGGAAATCGTCTTCGGGGAAGGAGAGGCAGATGCCCCCGCCTTTGCATACGCTGCAGGGCAGCAAGTCGACGCCTTCGCCGGTCATACCCCAGCTCCATATGCCTGCTTGGCAGAGCGCGCAGGTTCCGGGGCCGGCGGAGAAGAGGCAGAGGCTGTATGAGCTTTCGGATGCGCGTACGCCGGCGAGGGAGGACGATGTCCCTCCCCTCTCTGCGTCCTCCTCCCAGGCATACTACCCTCTCCCGGCGTATCACCTCCCCGCTACCCCAGCCGGACAGTCCCAGTCCTCCCTCCCAATCGTCAACCAAGACATGATGCCGCCTTACGACATGTCGTTCGACCTGGGCGGCGTCAATTTCGAAGGGCTCGAGCTGCTGCAAGGCTTCTCGGGCGGTGCGGCCGGGTTCTGGAATACGTTTGCGTATGTGGATGGGACGTACCCGTCTGCGGCGGGAGGGGCGGATAGCGGGCAGAGCTCGGCGCCGATGTCGGCGAGTGCGAGTGCGAGTGGGCAGTACATGCCGGGTGGGGAGCAGTTGACACCGGGTTCGGCGTCGGGCTCTGGGGTGTCGCCGTCGGCGTGGCAAGGACAGGGGCAGGGGCAGGGGCAGGGGCAGGGACAGTTCCTGCAGACTCCCGGCGGGGGAAGTTATGTCAACCAGGGTGAAGGGTACGTGTCTGGTGATCAGACTGGGCAAGGGCAAGGCGGTCATCAGGCGCAGGCGCAGGCGCAAGGGCAGGCTGCCTTTTGGGAACAAGTCACGGGGAGTACGTTTGATTGGCAGGCAGATCCGAATGTGCCGTTTAACATATAATGTTTTTCTCTCATAGCGCCGAAAATCAAACTCGAGCTCGCGGCTGTATAAAAGGCCAACAGAAGTGAATCTTGGAAATAGAGAAGGAAAGAAGGGAACGGAAAGAAGAAAAGTAATCTGTAGAGTAGTCTAATCGTATCCAACGTTGGATCTTTTGTAGCATTTATCATAATCTCTTCTGGGATTTGGTGTTATATATTGGTAACGGCTGTTTATGCAAGGGCTATGTGGCTGAAAAGACGACACATGGAACGAAGCTACGCCCAGCGGCCATCTCCAACCTGCTCTCAACATATCACCACACAGACAAGAGCAGCGTGCTGCAGCAATGTGCATGCTCGGAGTATGCCAATCGTCCATATCCCATCATCGGGGTCGATCATCGGCTATGCTACAGTCTACTCCAGGGAAACGCGAACCCCTTGTTGCCACAAAACGAGTGCTGATGATGTATATAACAGGTGACTAGATTACAAAGCGGTCAGTATTCGTTACAACTATGTGGATCTCATACGGAGAAGGGGACGAGGGACGAAAATGATTCGATGTCGGTCGTGTGTCGGATCCAATATGCAGGGTATCGTGATATACAGGGGACGGCGTGAATGGGACCATGTTGGGTATTCTACAGTTGGATGGTGTAATGTCTATAAGTCGAATTTGAACGTCGTCGACGGGCGCGAAAGGTGATGGTATGAAACAGAGAGGAGTTTGATGATATGTATTACAGTTGCGACGGGGGCCGAGGAGTGAAGACCGTGTTCGGTGGGACGATACCGCTGAAAGAAGGTCAGCTCTGTGGCTGTCAGATCAGTTGAGTGAGGCCTTACAGGTAAATGAGCAGTTCATTCCCACTGGGCGAGCCTTGAAGAACGTGGGACCATTTCTGACAGGTGTGCCGAATGCGTAGAGCGTCATCAGGAGAAGTAAGCTACAAGAGACGTCAATATCCGATATCAATCCCAAACATGGACAACGGCTCACTCGGGAGAGGAGATATACTATGCGCGCTGTGTGTCAGCACTATTCAGTGCTACTCATTTGCCAACCACGAAAACTCACACAAATGCCCCTTACCCAAATCACTCTCCGCCACAGCCAAAATCCCCGGCCTCTTCCCCTCCTTCTCCACACACAAACACTCCACATACCTCACAAAATCCACCACCACCCCCCTCGCCAGCGCCGTATTGACAAACGTAATCCCATGATGCGTGGTCGCCACGGGCGGGTGGGCAAAGAGGATAGCGCCGCATGTTGCGCGGAAGAGGGAGGGCATGGCGAGGAATTTGGAGATGAGGTTGCAGCCGTAGGGGTTGTTGGCTACCGTGGATATGCGATTCATCATCTCGCGCCAGCAGTATTTGACGAGGTCTTGGGATTTGGGGGCGTCGAGGAGCTGTTGGATTGCGATAGCTCCGTCCTGCTTTCTATCAGCCATGATCCGGGTGAGAGCTAGATACGTACTTCGTTTGTACAAGCCAAATCTACCCAGCGGCCATTGAGCATTTCGATCATTCTCTTGTAGATCGGCCAACAATGATCATGTTTGTACTGCACAATATACTACTCTTCTTCAGCATCTTCTCCTGGACTACAGACTCAGAACGACTCACAATCTGCCACAACCTCCTAGAACCATTCCTCAACACGTCAAATAACCCAATCTGGAACAACGCCTGCCCCACAACTTCCGCCAGGTCGTCATATGTCATGATCCGCATGAGGACGTGAATTCCGTAGATGTTGTTTGAAATCGGTATGATGTCGTGGCTGTTGCTCGTCAGCTCAGCTCCGAGTACGGGAGAGTGGACAGACACGATTGAAAGCAGAAAGTTGAGGCGGTCCATGCTGGAGCTGAGTTCTAGAAGGCGGCGGCAGAGGTGATTACCCCAGTGAGAAGTGCAGAGACGGGGAGCAAACTCGATGATGGATCGGGTGATGGCGCCGACGTATGCTTGGTCGGATAAGACGAGCTTTTCCTACTACTCGTCAGCCTCTACCTTTTCATAGTCGTGTCGACTCACACTCAGAGCATCAACAGCCTTCTTCAGCCCAGCACTAGTTGACGATCAGCATGCGCCACACCGGAAGCACGTCTACACTCACAAATCGTTGCTCTCGGTAGGCACATGATGCGTGGCAATAACCGACACCACAGGCATCACCATCTCCGGGTCCATCATATCAAAATTCATCTTTGACGTCAACACATCATTCATCAATTGCGATGACACCGCGGGACTCGGTACCACCCCCACCGCTCCCATGGCTGACACCACTTGGTTATGAGCAGGAGGTGCCTGGAGGTTTGGCTTGGCGATGGGTTCGTCGGCGACGGAGCGCTCGGAGGTGGGAGGTGTTATGGCGGAATGCGAGGATGGGTGGGGGAGTGGGGAGAAGCCGGACTGTGAGGATGGAGGTGATGAGTGGGGGGTGGGGGACGAGGAGGATGATTTGACGATATGGTGCTGGAATGGCGTGAGACATGTCTTGTCATTATTCGAGAAGGACGCACCATGATATCAATCAGCCTCTGATTGTCCTTTTCGAGCGCGCTGGCTCTAATCCGACTTCTATCCAGCTCCTGTGTCTCACATAAGCCTCAGTGGTAGGAAAGAGTCGTAGTCGCACTTACCAACTTGGTTTCTGCCAGTTCCTGCTCCAGACTCGACGCGGGCTTCATGTTCGCGAGGCAGCACTTGTCCATCCTTCGGACATAATCCGACGAGTTGGGAGGACACAGCTCAACGTCTTTCGAAGGATGAGGCTTGTTGTCGACTTTGAATGGTAGTAGACGGGAGCGGCTCGGGATGGGCGCGGTGAGGTCGGTTGCCGTCATAGGTCGCGTAGGCGGGCCCCAGAGCTCTTGGTCAACACCAGGCAGAAAGGGAGTGGCGACCGGCCTCAAAGTCGTCACACCAATAGACAGGTCAATATCATCGAGCTGTAAGGGCTTAGTCAGTTGGCGTAACCTCTCGTCAACGGGCGTCACTCACCGGACTATGCGTCTGCGTCAGGGTGCCTTCACTGCTCGGTCTATCGACTATCTTCAGGTCACTGAGAGCCTTGCCTGCGGGAGTGCTGTCCTTGCCGAGTGACTTGCGTGTGGGCAGCGGGGGCTGGCTGGCGGTGCGGACGAGGTGCGGCGGGGAGGGGGATACATATTGGGCAGGGAAGGGCCTGGCGGGAGCGGTGGCGGTCCTCTGGGGGCTGAGGACGGCCATGGATGAGGAGATGGAGATGCAGATTGAAAAGAAAGAACATCCTCCATCCCTCATCCCTTTACTACGTGCCAGTGTCTGTGCAATCGCGTACACGCGCCTGGGGTCCGCCTTCCTCGTGCCGGCCGCCGGGACCCTTCTTCGGGAACCGATCGTCTGCTTCAATTCGCTTCTTCTTCTCATTCAAGGCAGTCTAGCTTTGGGCATAACTGTGAGGTAAGTGTCTGACCTGTCGCCTTTCTGAAAAGCTGGCTTTTCTTGAGGTATCACTCACACTACCCTGCAGGCATCAGCAATTACAAGATCATGCTGTGCTCCTGCATCGACACCCCCATCATCTCGGGAGATATCACGAGCCTCTCCCGATTTCCACCCGAAGTCAAAAGCCATATCTTTGCTTTTCTCATGGCCGACCTTTGCCAATCTCACTTCGCGAAACTCATCCACCTCAGTCGCACCATCTACCTCCACAATGTCAGAGCCCTGTACGACGAGGTGATCCTCCAGGATGAGAACGTTTACGGGTTCTTCGAAGGGCTATACGACCTCCGTCCCTACACCCCGGTCATCCCGGATAATTGCGACATCATCACTAGTGCTTCATACCCTGTCCCGCACAAACTTCGTCTCATACAAGGTTGCCGCGCCTTCTACATCGAATCGGATAATACTCTTTTTTGCGTATTGAACGACATCATGAAAGAGTGGCGGAACTCGGCACCTTGGATGGATGAGGCGCGACTGGGCCACGCTCATGCTTCATTGCCGACCCTGTCTATTCGTCCCGAGGTGAAACCTCCCCACAGGCTCTTCAGCGGTACCCAAGAATTATCTCTCAGTGCCGCTACCACGTCGAGCATCTTGGAGCCTGGGGACGTTTGGATTTCATGGATCAATTCGAGGGGCATATATAACGGCTGGTGGGATAACGGCATCTCAATTGTGCATCCTCGTATCACTCTCGACCTCCCCCCCGGCATAACCTTCCCACCCTCTCCCGAACATATGTCACTGTTCAGCTTTCTTTTCCGTGTCACGTCTACAATACCGAACGTCACTCTACTCAACGTCCAGTTGGGAGATCGGACATGGGATGAACGTGCACCTATTGCTCATCATCTGGAGTGTGTTCTACCATCAGGCAGCGACATGAGCGAGGAAGAGAGGATAGAGAAAGTGGTAAATTTCTATGAGGGGTTCCGTGATGCTTGTCACGAAGACTATGGCTTGTGAGTCCCTTCTTTTCAGGATGGGGACTGGTGACTAACGTGATTCTCAGTGGAGCCTTCCGACCCCAACAATACATATCAATTGAGAATCTAGCTGGCCTACCCAGGCGAGCCACCGAACATATCCCCTCCTCACCAGCACAACATACTCCAGTGGAAATACAAAATCAGTCTATCATCGACAGAACGCATGCTGCTATCCGCGATGCCTTCCCTTCCCACGACCGAAACGACAGTCGTTTCACACTCGGTCAGATAAGCCTCGAGCCAGAGTTTAATCACAGGCCCACTCTTGGCAAAGACGTGAAAAAGAGCATCAAATGGTTGGAAACGGAGAGAGAATTCGTGTCGGAGACCTATATTGAAGAGAAACGACGACTAAAACGACGACTAAAGCTGTACGACGATTACAGTGAGGTCGGAAAGGAGCTTGCAAAGATTCCAATGATGGAAAAACGAATGGTAGTGGAGAAGGTGTGTCCGTGAACGAGCGTATAGACCGAAGAACGCAAGATGTATGCCGCTTGTCCTGAGATGTTGAATGGCAATCAGGGGAGACGACCTGCTGGCAGTCCAAATTGGCATGCCAATTTCCCGGTCTTGTTGTCGTGTAAAGGAGAGGCATACACAGTATCTACAAGAAGATCTACCCATTCTCTCCGGCATCCCAAGGTACTCTCACGCCTTAGCCTTCTTCATAGCCGCAATTTTGGCTTTCCTCTCTTCCCTCCTCCTCGCCATCTCCTTTTCCTTCTCCTCCTTACTCATCCCTGACAAACCCCCTCCACCGGTGGCAGTTCCAGCACTCAAATCTGACGAGAAACTGGGCGCAGGTGATTTCGCCATAGCAGAAACCTGCGACAAGGCGGGTGAAGAAGTGAGTATGGGCGTCTGGGCGGGGATGGGAGACGGGGTGGGTTTGATGGGTTTGGGAGCGAGTGTCGTGGGCGGTGAGGGAGGTGTAGGGGCGGCGCTAACAGCGGGAGCGAGGACGGGGGCTGGAGGTGGAACAGGGGATGGGACGGGGATCGGCTCCGGTTTTGCCGCAGGAGCAGGGGTTGATTTGGGAGCAGGCTTGGCCTTGGGTGTGGGTTTGACGTAGTAATCTTGCGGTGGTGGAACGACAACTTCCGGTACCGGAGCGCTCTCAAACGCCGCTATGCCCCTTGTCAGCCCCATACTACCGTCTACCTGAAGGGACTTACACCAATCATCTTGATCCGCATTGACGTCCATCAAGTCGTCATTACCCCAGGCATTCATCCCTTCATCATCATCATCCTCGTACTCTTCCGCCAATTGGTCTGCCAAGCTCTTTTGTTTTGCCTGAGGCTTTTTAGTGACACCGCCGAGTTTCAAACCAGGTTTCGACGAAGAGGCAGAAGGCTTTGTGTGCTTGGCCTTGGGCTTCATCTTCATACCGCCAATCGAAGTCGTAGACTGGGCAGGTCGGAAAATCTCGTCGCTTCCTCTCGGCGAGGCCGCTAGCGACGCGACCGCGCTAGGTGCTTGAGAAGTCCCAGTCGACCCGAACCCTCCAGACCCCGAGCTTTGCGGCACACCCAGCCCAAACCCTCCCGGCATACCCCCACCACCACCCGATTGGATCTCCGCATGCTCTTCGCCTTTACTCAACCCCTTACTCAAACCCGTCAATGCCCACCCTGCGAGCGCGCCAGCGGCGGATGATGCTGTTGATACCGTATTGGCAGACGAGGTTGGGAGTGTAGAGTTGGAGGAGAGAGAGGTGACCGGCGGATAGGCGGCGTGGCCGTCTGGGTTGGACGATTCGGGCATGGATTCGGCGATGGAGGTGATTTTGGCCATGAACATGTCGACCGCTTTGAATGCCTGATCTCTGACCAGCCTTTGTTCCTCGTCAGCTGAATCCAGCTTTCGAGCGCAGAGACTCACTTTTCTTTGTCTACCAAGCAGAAACAAACACCCGGCAACACCCTCCCCGCCAAATCTTCCTTCTCCCAGATATCCACACTCGCCATAAACGCCATCAAACCCGCAACCCTCGCATGGACAAACGTATCTCTTAGACTCCTCGAAAAGGCGGGTACGAGCACCTTCTTCTTGGTATTGTAGCCTAGAGAAGGAGCAAGACGGCCGAGCAGGATACAAGTGTTGGTACGGATGGATGGTTCGGGGTCAGCTTGGGTTTTGGCGAGGAGACGTAGGAGGTCGTTATTGAGGACACGGTCAGATAGCTACAGCGCTATCAGCAAAAGGAACATATCTAGGGCGAGATGGACATACTTTGGATGAGAGAGGAAAGATGGCTTTGACAGTGGCTTCTCGCAGAACGGGGACGGTATCGGCAAACCCAGTGATCTATCTTCATTAGCTGAGAGCTTACCCATGTCGTGACTGTGCTTACCAAATGTGGCCAGATCTTTTCAGTCACGGTAGGTTTATCCAGCTTCTCGATATATTCGTCCAGCCCCTCCAACAGCGCCATCCTTGTCCCTCTATCCGGTGATTGGTACAGCCTGACGACAGGCTCCAGGACCATTTTACCATACTCCTGACCCGGCACACCTTTCCCCAGAGAGAGAACAAGGGGAAGCATGGCTGATGAAGGTGCAGAGGGGAGTGAGAGAGAATGCAAGAGGGATGGGAGGACACGATACGTCTGGAAGGGTGTTGGGAGGGAGGAGCTGGAGTCTTTGATAACCCGCAGGAGAGAGAGTTTCTCCGACTCTGACAAGAGCTCAAAGTTGTCGAGACCCTTGATCACGCTGACGAGGGAGTTGCTCTCCAAGAACCCAGCTCCTTCGAGTTCCTCTACGAAGCCTGCTGTGGACAGTCGCGTCCGGGCATTTGGGTTCAGCATGCGCTTCCACAGAGGGAACAATGAGCGTGGGATATTTCCAGATGAGGTTGGGGTGGGCTGGGAGGAGAGAGGTGGGAGAGGGGAGTTTGGGTTGTAGACAGAGAAGAGGAGAGTAGCCAGGTAATAGATGTCGTGCTGGGCAGGGTCGGTACTGTGGCACATTAGCTTTGACCGCTCGAAGGTGTTGTACATGGACGCACTCTCTCAGAGCACCCCATCCGCCTTTCTTCACTTCAGGAGGTGCTCTTTCACCTAAATCTCCAGGTGCGAAGCCTCCATAGCTCCACAAGACGCCATTTCCATCATCCTTGTTCGTCAGAAGCTCGAATCCGGAGAGTCTCCATTCGAGAGCAGGCGTGACAAAGATGGAGGAGGGCAGGATGTATGAATGATGCAGAGACAGAGGTGCAGTATTCAGGAAGGCGACAGCAGTCTGCAGCATGTCAGAAAAGCAGCAAACAATGGTAAGAACGTACTGATATTGACTTGACACCCCATCCAATCCACTCCTCCTTGCCCTTGGCTCTCGACGCTCCCGAGCCCATCGCCAGTGCTCCCCCGGTATCCCAGTCTCTCAAAACAGCGGCCAGAGGTCTCACCCGCTCTGTGGCGATATAGACGTGGGTTTCTGTTTCTATAGAGTCGATGTACTTTATAACGTCGGGATGCCGGATAGTCCTGAGCTTTTTGAGGGCGTTCTTTGCCAGGTGGAATAGTGTCTTGCGGTCTTTGCCATTAAGAGGGGGAAGGGTGGAGTCAAATATGAAGAGGGTGAGGGGTGTGCCATCATCCTGAGATTGTCAGCGTTGCCGATGCCAGCGAGACGTACCCTTTTGACACCTTCACGGACGTCCCATATCGACGAGTATGAGTCCACGCCCGCGATGCGCTCCCCAATGCTAAACGGGAAGGTAACACCCGTTGACTGGAGGACGGAGGAGGTGATGGACTTGAGGTAGTTCATCGTTTGGGATGTATAGAGGCAAGCTGCGTCACGTCGCGAATGATAGAGAGGAAGCGCGCATCGTTACGTAAGTACCCCACACTCTGATTTTTATGGATCGTCGACTCAGAGTCTTATTATTTTTTTGGACGGTAACCGCAATTCCCTGTCCACGGGCTGGATAAACACAGCCACACGCATCCCAAACAGTGCACCCCGCACTCCACAGCTCTCCACCTCTCTCCCGGCGTTCTCAGATCGGAGATCGAATCAGCACAAGCCAAGGTATGCCATGTCCTTCACTCGGCCCCCCGAATGCTCACCGTGTGCAGATGCTCGTCCTGCCTGGCTCTTCTGCCGTCACTCCCTCTCGAAGGGCTGCTCTTTTGAAGCTCTTCCAGGGCGCACTCCCCGCTATCACCTCCATCGACGCGGTCCACCTTCACCTCGTCAACCCTGCTAGCGACGCTGCCCAGGAGACTCTTGCCGGCGACTCTTTCGAGCGAAGGACTCTCGATGCCTTGCTGGCGTACGGAGACAACGAGCAGCTCGAGACTACCAAGGCGTTTGTCGACGCGGGATTGACGGGCGACAATGTCTTTGCGCTCTACATTCTCCCTCGAGCCGGCACCATCTCCCCCTGGTCTTCCAAGGCTACCGACATTGCCAAGATCTGCCGTCTCTCCGAGCATGTCGCCCGTCTCGAGCGAGGTGCCCTCTACGTCTTCACCTACAGCTCCAAGGTCACCCTCCCCGATCTCGTGCACAACTTGCACTTTATCCACGACCGCATGACCCAGCTTGTGCACACTTCTTTGCCTGCTGCCGCCACAGTCTTCCCGCCTACCCCGCCCAATACCAGCGCGCTGGTCTCTGTGCCCATCATTGGCGCTGCCAACCCCCACGAGGTTCTGGGAGAAGCCAACGCGCGTTTGGGTCTCGCGCTCTCTGAAGCCGAGATTCCTTACCTTGTTGACTCTTTTTTGGCTGCCGGTCGAAACCCCACAGACGCCGAGCTCTTCATGTTTGCCCAGGTCAACTCTGAGCACTGCCGTCACAAGATCTTCAACGCCAAATGGACTATTGACGGCAAGGACAAGGACATTTCCTTGTTCGGCATGATCCGCAACACTGAAAAGTCTTGCAACTCTATCAACACTCTTTCTGCCTACGAGGACAACGCTGCGGTTATCGAGGGTTACGAGGCGCCTAGATTCGCTGTGGGAGGCGCTCAGAATGGTGTCTACACTTCCAAGCTCGAGAAGAACCCCATCCTCATCAAGGTCGAGACCCACAACCACCCCACTGCAGTATCTCCCTTCCCTGGTGCCGCCACTGGCTCTGGTGGTGAGATCCGTGACGAAGGAGCTACCGGCCGAGGCTCTCACCCCAAAGCTGGTCTTGCTGGCTACACCACCTCCGATCTGCTCATCCCTGGCTTTGAGCAGCCTTGGGAGTCGGACATTGGCAAGCCCGCCCACATCGCCTCTGCCCTCGACATCATGATCGAGGCTCCCTTGGGCGCTGCTTCTTTCAACAACGAGTTTGGCCGTCCCGCTCTCGGTGGTTACTTTAGGACCTTCTTGTTGCCCACCAAGGATGCGGAGGGCAAGGAGGAGTGGAGGGGTTACCACAAGCCCATCATGATTGCGGGTGGTTTGGGTAACGTGCGACCCCAGTTTGCGCGAAAGGACAAGATCACCCCGGGTGCCAAGGTCATCGTCCTCGGTGGTCCTGGTATGTTGATCGGTCTTGGTGGTGGTGCCGCTTCGTCCATGGCTTCCGGCGCTTCTTCCGCCGACCTCGACTTTGCTTCTGTCCAGCGAGAGAACCCCGAGATGGAGCGACGAGTCCAGCAAGTCATTGACGCTTGTATTTCTCTCGGTGACGGCGTCGGAAACCCCATCCAGTCCATCCACGATGTTGGCGCTGGTGGTCTTTCCAACGCTTTGCCCGAGTTGGTGCACGACTCTGATCTCGGTGCCGTCTTTGAGATCCGAGATGTCCTTGTCGACGACCCTTCGATGTCTCCCATGGAGATCTGGTGTAACGAGTCGCAAGAGCGATACGTCCTTGCCGTCGCCCCCGAAAACCTCGAGCTCTTTGAGAGCCTCGCCAAGCGGGAGCGATGTCCCTTCTCTGTCGTTGGTACCGCCACGGAAGAGGAGCGACTCGTCGTTACCGACAGGGTCTTGGGCGACAACGCTATCGACATCTCCATGTCTGTCCTCTTCGGCAAACCTCCCAAGATGCACCGAGAAGCCAAAACCATCAGCCCCGAGAGGGAGGCCTTCGACTCTACGCTCTTCTCCTACTTGCCCAAATACGAGGGTGCACCCACGACTTCTCTCTACGCCGAGACGATCAACCGTGTTCTCCGACTCCCCGCTGTCGGCTCCAAATCCTTCCTCATCACTATCGGTGATCGATCCATCACTGGTCTTGTCACTAGGGACCAGATGGTTGGCCCTTGGCAGGTCCCTGTCGCCGATGTGGCCGTGACTAGGTCGAGCTACGGGTTTGACGTCCTTGTCGGTGAGGCTATGGCCATGGGTGAGCGAACTCCTCTCGCTCTCTTGTCTGCTGGTGCTTCCGCCAGGATGTCCATCGCCGAGTCTCTCACCAACCTTGCCGCCTCCAACATTCCCCTCCTCTCTTCCATCAAACTTTCCGCCAACTGGATGTCTGCCGCCAATTACGAAGGCGAGGGTGCCCGTCTCTACGAAGCCGTACAGGCCGTCGGTATGGACCTCTGTCCCAAGCTTGGCGTCGGAGTGCCTGTGGGTAAGGACTCGATGTCGATGTCTATGAAGTGGGCTGGCGAGAAAGGCGAGAAGAAGGAGGTCACAGCGCCGTTATCTCTCATCGTCACTGCCTTTGCCCCCGTCGAGGATGTGTCCAAGACTTGGACTCCCGTCCTCAGGTCCGACAAGGGCGAAACCGTGTTGGTCTTTATCGACCTCGCCCGGGGCAAGCAGAGGTTGGGTGGTTCCGCCGTCGCGCAGGTGTTCAAGCAGCTCGGCCACGAAGCGCCCGATGTGGAGGATGCTGCCGATATCAAGGCGTTCTGGCACGCGGTGCAGGCGCTCAAGCAGACCGGAGAGGTGTTGGCGTATCATGACCGATCGGATGGTGGTCTTTTCACCACTGTTGCGGAGATGGCTTTCGCCGGACGAGTGGGTGTGGAGATTAGCCTCGATGCTATTGCGTCCAAGGGTGATGCCGTCTCGGCTCTCTTCAATGAGGAGCTTGGTGCTGTTGTCCAAGTCCAGACTGCAGATCTCCCCGCCTTCACCGATGCTTTTGTCAAGGCCAGTTTCCCCACTCAACATCTCCACTCTATCGGTCGTGTCCTCGGCCGCGAGAACCAAGGGGTCAGCATCATTCACCAGGGTGAAGCTATCTACACTGGTACCCGAGGTCAGCTCCAGCAGACCTGGGCGGAGACGAGTCACAAGATGCAGTCTATCCGAGACGAGCCGACTGGCGCCAAGGAAGAGTTTGATGCCATCCTCGACGACAAGGAGGAAGGTCTCACTTTCAAGGTGCCTTTCGACTTTTTGCCGGATGTCAAGCGATCGGCCAATGCGCCCAAGGTGGCTATCCTCCGAGAACAGGGTGTCAACGGTCACATCGAAATGGCTTGGTCTTTCTACGAGGCTGGGTTTGAAGCCGTTGATGTGCACATGTCGGATATCATCTCTTCGCGTGTCTCCCTTGCCGACTTTAAGGGTCTCGCCGCTTGTGGTGGATTCTCCTACGGTGATGTCCTCGGTGCCGGTAACGGTTGGGCCAAGTCAGTCTTGCTCAATCCCCAGGCCCGAAAGGAGTTTGAGGCCTTCTTTGCGCGTGAAGACACATTCGCCTTGGGTGTCTGCAACGGTTGTCAATTCTTTGCGCAATTGAAGGAGATCATCCCTGGTGCCGAGAGCTGGCCTCTGTTCAAGACCAACCGCTCCGAGCGATTCGAGGGACGTGTCGTCAACTGTAAGGTCTCTCCCGAGGCCGCGCAGAGCAACATCTTCCTCCGAGACATGGCCGACGCCATCATCCCCATCGCTATCGCCCACGGTGAAGGCCGAGCTTCCTTCGACACCACCGGTTCCCTCTCCGCGCTCAACTCTTCCAACCTTGTTCCCGTCCGATACTCTACTGCCACTGGCGCCACCGCCTCTGCCTACCCTGCCAACCCTAACGGTGCGCCTGAAGGTATTGCGGGTGTCTCGACGCCTAATGGGAGGGTGTTGGCTGTGATGCCTCACCCGGAGCGAGTCGTCGCGAGGGAGAGTTACTCGTGGTTCCCCGATGGTGAGGGAGAAGGATGGAAGGGGAAGGGCCCTTGGTTCAGGCTGTTCCAGAACGCGTACAAGTTTGCCGTTGAGGGGAAATGGTGAGTTGCCTGGTAATCAGACTGGTGTTTCCGTGCTGACATGAGTCAGAGCGAGATGTGAGAGAGTAACGCGGCTGGATGCAAGTAGTGGATGAAAGTTGTTCATGTGTCATAAAAGTGAGTGTCTTTGGCGTGTCGTATACCAGCACAGCTGACGACTGAATCAGAATCTGGTCTCGCGAGGATGTGCATAGAAGTAATTGCTGTTGGGGGAAGAGAGCTTCGTCGTGTGAAAAACAGAATATCATTGGTTTTGGTCTTTAAATGCATCTGCTTTGGAATTGTGTCAAGTAACAAATCGCAAACAACATCGCCTATATCATATATGCCTATCGTGATGTCTAATGTCCATGATGACCGTGTCCTTCTCAAATTATCAACGCTCTAGAACAGAATGCCCGCTTCCTCCGCCCTAGCCTTGTGCACATCGTAAATGTTGGGCTCCTTCTTCTTCTGCTTGGGCTTCAAACCCATCTTTGCTCGCGCCGCATTCTTGGCCTCCTCCCTCCTCTCCTTATCCTTCTTCGCCTTCTGCGCGGGGGTAAGAGGGATATCGTTCTCCTTCACGCCAACGCCGCCAATGCTGGCACCTCGAAGTCGGATACGGCCATCTTTGAGGTGTTCAGTGATGACGGGGGAAGCGGCAGGTCGGTACTTGAACTCGTCCGAGTATCTAAACGCTCCCGCTTCGACTCAGCTGTCGTCCCATTGGTGAGAGAAGAAAGATGACTCACCGGCTAGCATAAATGATCTCAGGCTTCTTGTTCCTTCCCCTCCTGCCGAGCCAGATACTGGCCCACATCATGGCGATAAGTCCCACAATCAGGAGAGCGCGCTTCCACCATGCTACGGGAGGGCGTTCGAAGCGGGCTTCAAAGTGGGCGAGACGCTCGCGTTCTTCCTCTGTCTGGGGACGGACGGGCTGGCGGGCGCGAGGGGGGAAGGCGTGGGTGTTGGCGTTCGAGGAGGTGGAGGAGCCGCTGGAGGACTCTGAGGGGCGGGAGGGGATGGGCTCGTAGGGGTTGGACATTCTGGCGTTGGAAAGAAAAGAGCCAAAAAAGAAGAAACGCGTGGAAAGCGGTGATGGCGGGTCTTATTCGCGTGTTCCATTTACTCGCGGCTATGGTCGGTGCCCCGAGCTATGGTATGCAGATGGTCAAAAGTCCAATTCTCTTTGAGAGCTCTGGCCTACGCATAAGATCTGAGATCAAGCCTTATGACACATGTTACAGTACGAGTACATGTCGATGTACATCCTCTACAAGCACTCCCGACCCGCTACTTCAACGCAACGCATGGGCTACTGCCCTCTTCCTTCCTTCGAGCCCCTTCCCATTGGTGTTTCCAGCGCCTGCACTCTTCACGGCTCTCTTCATAAACCTGTTCATCGACGCCTTCCCGCCAGGTGCTATAGTAGCTTTTGATTTCGCTGGAAGAACTGGGGGAAGGGCATCGGAGGACGTTAGGGTGGGCGCAAGAAGATGCAGGGTGGTTTTATCGCTGGCAGATTGTCAGTATCGTTGTGCGATCAAGATTCACGAAGACTCACGAAACCTTTCTGCTGGTCACCTCCTTCGCCACCTTTCTCTTCTTCCTTCTCCTGCTGTCCTCCTTGCCACCAGCCGCTTTCTTAGCAGCGGCTTCCTTCTCCCGCTCCTTCTTCTCAGCCTCAGCTTGAGCAGCCGCTTGCAGCACGGATTTGGAGAGAGGTTTGGCTGTGGGGTGAAGGTCGTACGCTGCTTCCTCGTCCTCCTCTTCCTCGCTCTCTTCACTCTCCTCTTCTGATTCAGACTCTTCGGCAGCCTTCCTCTTGGGCACCTTCTCTTTTGCCGCCGCCTTGGAGGATGACGGAGCAGTTCCGGCCCGCTTCTCAGCTGCCTCCATCATCTTTTGCATTTGCCCCCACCGGGCCTTGCTCGATGCGTCAATCTTGATATTTGACAAATTTTCCGAGTCGTCCGTGTCGTACCCTTCCTCCTCCTCCCCTCCTTCTTCTTCCCCCTCATCTTCAGAGTCGGTGTGGAAAGACTGCTGATCGTCGCCAGAGACATCATCGCCCGAATCGAGATCCGAGTCTTCTTCAGAGTCACCAGCTTGCGCCATGGCAGCCTCCATTCTCCGTCTCAGTCTTTTGGTCTCTTCGTCCTCATCTTCATCATCATCTTCGTCTTCACTCTCACTTTCAGAAACAGGAGCGGGCTGTTTGCCCTTTCCTTTCTTGGCAGGCTGAGGTTTGGGCTGGGCCTTGAGTTTGGCAGCGGCGATGGCGTCGGCACGGGCTTTGGCAGCTTTGGCTTTCGACAGACGTTCCCTAAGATCACAGTCAGCTTTGATCATCTATACCATGACGTTGAACCAGTCATTCAAAGGTTTCTGATCACTTACAAAGCTTCTTTCTCGGCCTTCTCCCTCTCTTGAGCTTGAGCAGCGCTCATGCCCACAGCTTCCGGCGCATCATCATCGCTCTCATCCTCCTCTTCCTCATCACTCTCTTCCTCATCTTCTCCACGTCTAGATATTGAGCCTTGGGGGTCAACGCCGTCATGATCTTGGTCCAGCATCTCTTCATCGGAAGAAGGAGCATCGTCGAAAGTGATTTTCTTGCCTGCTGAAGGCTGGATGGCGGTGGGTGCGGTGGATGTCTTTTTCGCCATTTTGTAGAGCCTTCCAATGTGTTGCGGAGAGGTCAAGGATGGTGGTGGATGGTTGTCGAAAGTGATCGCAAAGAATATGGTCTTGGATGAAGAGTTGTCTGCGACGAGACTTGTCGAGGTCGAAGATGATTGAAATTTCCATGTCCGGCCAGGAACCAGATTTGTCCGGACCCGCTCATCTCATCTTTCCGGACATCTCCACCTGCCGTTTCAGAACCTCTCGAAGCTGCATCGAGTCTCCTCCACATACTTCATTCTATCAATCATACATGTCCCCTTCATGAAATGCCGTATGTATACAATATATATGGGTAACTACAACCGACTACACTCAATCCCTCGATCTCTTTGACGCCCTTCTTTCATGTTCATCACTGCTCCGACCCGAAAGATTACGCGCCCCCAAGCTATCAAAAATATTGTCAGCGAGACTGTGTGCGAAATGTTGAACTAGTCTGAGCGCACCCACTTCCTCCCAGACGTAAAAGCTCCTCCCAGATTCCCAACATTCTGCAGATTCGACAAAAAGCCGCTCATCCCTCCATCTTGCTTCCCTCCAAGTCTTTCCCCACCTCCCAGTCCCTCCCTTGCATGTTCCCCACCCCTGCCGCTCCCGAACCCGCCCAAAATCTTCTCCCTGGATGCCGCGCCAGCGAAACCGCCAGAGGCCTTTTCGTGCGCGAGTTCAGCTTGGACATTGCGGTAAGCTTCGTTCCTGTGTATTTTGTAGGCATGGTTGTGGGAGGCCTCATCGGCTGAAGCGGTGCGAAGAGTGTTGATTTGGTTGTCGAGGGCAGAGAGGAGGGTTTGGGCGGTTTGGCACCTGAGTGACATCAGCCTCGTACACATTTAGAATTGTGGGTAACTTACCAGTTGGCCAAGCCTTGTTGCAGCTGTTCAAGGTCTTCCGGGCGCACGTCTCTGCCAGAGACGGAATCGATGTGGAGGACCTTTTGATCGTGATGGAGCTTGCCGGTGAGCAATCCCGCGTAGATGGTGTCGATGACGGTATCCTCGACTTGGCGGATGGATTCGAGTTGAAGAGCGGATAAAATGTGGTCGTAGCTGAGAGACTGTCGTTCTTGGTCAGTTCTTTGTTCAGGTCAATCAAGTTTGACTGACGCGATGTTGTAAAGCAAGAGAGACAAGGGTTAATTGCTTGAGCTTGTGAATATGAGCTTCTTTGAGCTCGGGGAATGCAGACTTGTTCTCTGTGTCTGCGTAAGTGGCATATCCAATAATGTCCGAAGATAGTGTCTCACTCTCATAGTCTGACAATGTTCCGTAGGCAAACAATCGCAACAGCTCGATATGACCCTTATATGAAGGCTCGGCAGCAAGCTGTACGCTCTGGTATTAGCATTGTTACTCTTTGTAGCCCAAAGTACAGTCCCACTCACATGCTGAACATTGGGGGCATCCAGAAGTTCACCAAAGACATAGACACCGGGCTAAGTGACATCAGCATGACCCTCTCGCGCGGCTCGGGCGGGGACATACAGCTGCGGTCGCGTCCAGAATGACTTTGGCGGCTGCAGCGCCTTTTGTTGATCTCACGAGAATGAGAAATGGTTCCAAGGCAGCTGCCGGGTCGGACATGCTGACGTTTCCGTGGGTCGTGATATGACTGCAAGCACGCATATAGCGCCCGAAAGCAACGACGATGAGCGCGGCGGCATCCGCGGTGTGTACGTAAGCAGCGGGATGCCACCATTTGATCCCGTCCCTCTTTCGCAAAACTTTATCCGCTCCTTCTTCTTTCCCACACTAAGTGCCCCTCACATAGCCATCCTCCACCTCCGACGTCCACCCAGTCACTCAACATGGATGCCCACGAGCCACTCCACCTCGCCCAGGCGGTCAACGACATGCCCTTCATGGACGGGGACCTCAGCGACACCCAGCACTTCTTCCAGTCTCCGCCACCCGAGGACGAGGCCGACGCCCACCATCAGCAGCAACAGCACGACCTCCCAGAGGTCCCCGGCTCGGGGCTCGGCGAGAACAGGCCTCTGACGCAGGAAGAGATCAATGCTGCGATCAAACAGTCGATTTTAAAGGCGCCGGATCATGTGAGGGACGAGATGGATCACGAGAACGATCTGGGCGACGGGTCAGAGCTCGTAACGTCATCAGGTATCGAGGCAGACGCCCAACACCATGGACCTACACCCACTCTCAATTCTCCTATTCCTACCGGACACGATCGCAACGACGTCTCTGTAGCCGGGCCAAGCGGGCATGAACCCTTGGGCTCGGAACACAACCCCATCTACAACCCCACTGTCTACATGGCCCCGTTCTCCAAGCCTGAACGTAGCCAGGAGGACACGCCTCAGCCGGCGTACTATGTCTTTGACAATAGACAAGCGTTCAACGCGTGGCTGGACGGCGAAGGGAGCTGGTGCCATTTCGTGCAGAGGCGAAGTACGACTCCGGACAAGAGGTCTCAGGAGAGATTGCAAACCAGGATGGCCAAGCATAACAAGAAGCTTGAAGGTGAGCCACTCGAGCTGTTATCTGTTTCCCTTCTGACCATATCCCTAGGAATGAGCGAAGAAGAACGCAAACTGGCACTTCCCCTCAAGACTCGTCGACGTAACCGCGTCTCCCCTGTCGCCGAAAAGGTGACTTTTACCTGTCACCATGCCGGTACCTACAATTCCCAACACTCCTCAAACCTCCCCAAAGAGAAGCTGAGGATGAACACCAAGAAGAGTGTCAAGTGTGCTTGTCCGAGTAGGATTGTGTTGAGCGAGATGCAATCTGGAGATTGCAGGGTGTGCTACCACTGGAAGCACGAGGGGCATGGTGAGTCTCTGCCTCTAATGTCTTGAAGTGTTTGCTGACGCTCTGTCAGACCCATTCACGGAAGGCGATCTCGATGGAGGAAGGATGAACAAGGCTATCGATGAGTGGATGGTCGCTCGGATCAACGAAGGCAAGACCCCAGAGGAGATCCGCCGATTGCTTGACATGGACGAAGACGCAAAGAAAGCCGTACGTATATATGTCACAAAATCGTGTCCAATCGCTGATCTCTCATAGTACCTCGACAAAGTAGCCGCCGACCCCTCCCAGATTGATCCCAACCTCCCGCCCCCTGTCGCCCTTGTTCGCGAGACCAAGTTCCGCTACTCCGAAATCTACAATCGCTTCCGCAAATTGAAGGGACCTATCAAAGAGACAAAGCAGCAAAAGGCTGCTACCGCTTCCGGCTCCAAGAAGGCGGGCAAGGGCAAACGCAAGGCTGGTGACCTGGACGCCATCCCTTCGCCCACGCCTACTTCCGACGGCCCCGAGCTTCTGGGCGATTCATCCAAGCGAGCTCGTGTGGACGGGCCCGACCCCAATATGTTTATCGACCCTTCCCTCCAATCTCCCAATTCCCTCGCCCGAGCCCAAGCGGCCGCAGAGCATACCCAGACCGACGCGCTCGACGCCATCTCCCACGCTGCCAATGCTGTCGCAGACACCGGCCATCATCATCACCTCCACCACATCCCCTCGCACGACGAACATGGTCATGAGCACGGTCATAGCCATGGAGAGGGCGATAATGAAGATGAGTACGCCTCCCTCGCCGCGCCTCATGAGTCTCTTGCCCGCGCCCTACTTTCTCTCCCCGGCGCGGCCAACAGCTCGAACCATCCCTCCACCATGGGTACTGCTGCCACTGCCGCTGGCAATGTCAACCCCGATGGCAACCTCCATTCGACAGGTGCTGGCACTGGTATCGGTGTTGACCTTGGACATGGCTCAGCTTTGGGCCATGGGCACGATGCACACCACCAAGGTCAGGCGCAGGGTCAGAAGGATGAAGATCTTGAGGCGATGACTCTGGAAGAAGCTATGAGCTTTGAAGAGGCGATGAGGAGATTGGCGGGTGAGGTTGCTGGTGTTGGTGAGGAAGGGGAAGGGGAAGGGGAAGGAGGGATCGAGATGGGAATGGAGATGTAAGGGATTGAGGATTCATATCGGAAGAAGTGAAAGCTTGATGACCGTCGAGAAGTATTCACGAATGGTTATACTCCTTCTATTGTACAGTAGAAGTACTTTTCCGTCCGTCAGTCATGGAGGACTCAATATTTACGTTGTTTGTTCAGTATATGTACATTATCCAGATATCGTGGCTCTCTGCTTAGAGTTTGACCCAATGCAAAGCCAACAGGTCATGCGGCGGCAGGTTGTTCATGTCAGAGATGCAATTCTCGAATATCGTGGTATCAATCTGAAGTCCAGACGTGAAGGCCGACGAGATCCGAAGAAAGAGAATAATGAGGTGCAGGGAACGGATGATGCATAATAACATTACATCCAATAGGATACTCAATGAAAAATATGGCGCAACATGAAGAGATGATGATGCGGTGAATTTGGTATGAATGTAGGAATCCGTGTATGAATGAGATCACTATCTATTCTACCGATCTTTACACGCCGACCTATAGGAAACAAATGGAATAAAATGAACAAGCCAAAGAAGAAGGAAAAGAGAAATAGAGACCCAAACACAATATTTTCAAAATTGATGATCAAGTCGCAGACTATACTTTTTTTGTGAGGAGCGCTCTGCGTTCGTACGGCCAACATCGTCTCATAAAAGAATCATCGTCGTCTCAAAATCATTACAAAATAAACAGTAGGAGCGATAAGCAAAAGGCTAGGACAAGCTATACAAGGGAAACACATCAATTGAGGAGATTCTTCAAGCCCGTTTTGGCCTTGCTTTCCACTGCCGTCGAGGGATAAGACATGTCTACACCCTTCCTCCTGTCCTTCTCTTTATTTGACCCCACTCCCGCCGATCGATGGGACTTGTCCTTCTCACTGTCGCGACTGGTCTCCACAGGCTTCAGCCGTTCGCTGGAATCCTGGGTGGATGCGCCCGTCCTGAACCCGGGCGGGGGCACCGAGACGCCTAAGCCCGTGCCCGATCCGAATGGCGGAGGGTTGATAGGCACCCTTGGGCCCGCCGAAAGAGGGCCAGCACCCATACCGGAATGGTGGGTATGAGGAGGAAGAGGTGGTGGATAGGCCGTCATGTATGCTTCCCGTTCTCGGATACTGTCTGAAGTTGAAGGACGCGGGAGGTGGTGCGTCTCGGGGTACATGGTGTTGAGAGGCGACGTTCGAGGGGTATTGTGTTGGCCAGAGGGAAGAGACGAGGGCCGCTGGCCGGAAGGGAGGATATTGGCACTGGATTGTGACGTTTGAGGAAGCCGGGGGTCGGCGACGGCTGATCGATGAGAGGCGAATGGAGGAGGCGTTTCAACTAGGATCAAAATCAGTACGCAGTTGAACGACACAAAGACAAAACTAACAGCCAAATCTTCCCCTCTCTCTTTCCCGTTCTCGACCCTCTCTCTCTTCACTTCGTCCGCCACCGCCGTTCGCCATGATAGCCAAGGCATCTGACGCCATGAATGCTTCATACTTTTGACGCATGTCGGCGTTCTGTCGGCTCAGAGTATCTTGCAAAGCACGCAGCTCGGGTGAATCTACAATGTTTCGTCAGTATACTTCCAAAGCAGAGATGATGGCACGCACGTTGTTCCCCAGCAGCCCACCCCACCATCTGCAACAAATAACTCGTAAAGTCCAAATTATTCCTCACGTGCTCAATCCTATCATTGTTGAGTACGTCGGTGAGCCTCTGCACCTTGTCCTCCAACAGCATCACTTGCGACACAAGCGTCTCCACCATTTGCGACGGATGCCCATACACAGGAGGCTCGGCATACCCAGGCGGCATATACCTTCCGGCCGATAACGGAGGCCGGCTCGGATCAGGGTGATACCGAACGGGGACCTGGTTATCGGGCGGCGGCATACGCTGCGAGGCGCCAGGATGTCGGGGATCCCAAGCGGGCGCTCCGCGGGAAGGCGGTCTTTCGAGCTTGGGAGGAGCGAGCGGAGCATCGGTATAGGAGTAGAGAGGGGCGCGTGAGGCAGCGTTGGGTGATGGTATGTGGTGATGAGGGTGGTAGCCAGCCTGACCAACATCTCTCATCCAACCGGCCACAGCCTTGGGCACCTCGGGTCCTGAATCATCGGTGGGAGAAGCCAAAGGAGCTCCCTCGGCCGCGCTGGGCCGCGAGGATTTCCGCTTGATACTGGGGAGAAGATGCTGCTCGCCGCGGCGGAAAAGGTTGTGTCGGAATTCCCAAGCTTGAGGATCGGTGGAAGTGGAGTAGATGTCGTTCACCTGTGGTATTCAGGATTAGATAACGACATTTGGCGCTACGGGAGGCGGGAGACGGAGAAATGAACGAACCTTGTTAAATCTGCCGGCATAGAAAAGGAAGAAGAGGAAAATGTCGTAAGCGAAACTATTCGGCATGCGATTTCTCGGCATCGTTGGGAACTCCGCTTGGGCGAAACCCCACCCCAGCAAGCGCCACACTCACGAATACATGTTTAGTTGACGGACAAAACTTTGCCAATTGTTGTGCTTGAAAAATCTAGGTAAAACAATTCTGTGGGGAGACAACGTTAGTAGAGTCCCACGCGAGAAAGACGCCGACTGACTTGGAGAATTCGGTTGGATTCGGCACTGTAAACGTCGTGCCCTCGGCCGACCACGCTATCAAACCCGTCTTGGCGATATCCTCATCCTCCAACATAGAGTACAGCTTGCCGACAAACGCCGCCTGAGTCTTTGGGGGAGGGTTGACGAGCGGCTGACCTGTTGAAAGGTTGAAGCTCGCCTGGGGACTAGAATGCCGCGAAGGAGGGTTGGGATTGACATTTTGGCGACTGGCGATGGACGATTTGGAGGTGGAAGCGTTGGAATGCAAGCCCGTAGATGCCGACGTTCTGTCGCTGTGTATATCACTATCCCCAGCCGGCCACGTCGACGGGAATGACGGCTGCCGGCGGTGTTTGGGACGGGCAGTAGAGTGATTTGAGACAGAACCATTGAACGGCCGGATTGAAGGCCTCTCCTGGCCTGAAAGCTCGTCGCCGCCTGCAGAACTCGCGGGAGAGGACATTGTCGAGGCAGTCTGGGGAAATTTTGAAGAAGTACCGGTGTTGGGGCCATCTCCGTCGGTATGAGCATTCGTCTGTGAAGACGACCGCGGCCTGTCGTGGGAAAAGCCGTGCTCTTGCTTCTGCTTCTTTTCTGAATCGTGGCCCGACCGAAGCGACAAACGACGTTTCGATGGCGTCTCGCTGGGCCGACTTTGCTCGAGCGATTGTGACATAATGGAGGGGAGGACGGAAGGACGTGGAGCGGAAGTGTTTGGCGAGACGCTTTCGGATGATGACTAAAGAAGCTATCAGCCAGTCGTTCAAAGTAATGAAGATCACTCACAGTGTACGAGACCGACTTCCTTTCGTCTCAAAGTATGGTGCTGTCGGATGTCAGACGTTGTCGATCTGAGCTTGCGAGAGTGCTGTTCAATGACTGTGCTGCGCTTTCGCCATCAGCCATCGCACCCAGCAGGACCACCAAGACGATACACAAAGGCATTCAACAATGACGATTGAGCAACTCACCAACTTTATAATATATAGTTTGACGAATCGTCGAAAGAAGAGATAGAAGAACAGTGGAACAATGCGAGATGGTGTTGAAATGCTGTTTCCCGAGTTGAAAGATAGCGGTCTGGGCGGACACGATCGAGTCCACGTTGGTTTCGAATTAGAGGCCGGTTCGGACGGGTGTATGGTTGGAGTGGATGCGTCGGGCGGTGATGAGGGTTGTGCTTAATCCTTGAGGCGTGATCTGTGCGGGAGCAAAACCTCGCTCAGCATGCTGGACACCGACGGATTGGGCTTTCGGACTACCCATGATTGGACACACCTTTGAGTTACAGTGATGGTTCAATTCTCCTCGCCGAGGACTTCCCGCGCGCCTTGTCGACAGTGTCGTGAAAGTGTTCTATAAGGAGTAATGCAAGACGTTGTCGCAACGACTGTCGTAAGCGCGTCTCAGACTAAGACAGGCAGGTGGCGCACGCCTAGGCTGCGGTCGAGGGGAGCGTTTCTACAAAGGCGTGTCCAGTTAGGAACCCGTTCGGAAGGATATCATGACAAAGACACTGGATAGAAAAGGAACGAACCAGAAACAACAACTTCAAAGCTGAAAGCTCGAGCACGCACACCTTCACTTGAAACTGACAGGTTCCTGCTTTGGTCGAGTGTCGAGCGCCACCCTCGCTTGTGTTATTCAGTCGCTAGGTAGTTGTCGCGTGGTAGACCTGTTCGCGAATTACACAGAAACCGAGTCGCGGGCGAGGCTTGCAAGGCGATGCTTTTTTGAGTGAGAGAGCGTAGAAGCGGCGATGGGGGCGTAGAAGGATATGATCAAACGAGGCTGACTCGCTGTGCCGAAAGTGGGGGTATGACGGGTCAAGGAACAAGTATAGCAGGGGCGGCCTGTGCTTGCTTGTGAAAGGAGAATTAGATGCCGTTACAAGCTCTGCTTTGATCCAGGCAGCTTGGACTGTTTCGTTCTACTGGCGATGTCGGCGAGAGTCGTTTGGGCAGTTGGCGAGTTGCCGAGAGCACGCAAACAGCGGAATTTCCGTTGAGCTTCGGTATACGAAAGGAGGGCAAGTCCGGGATATCGTCCCTGGAATGATCTACGCCTCGCGGTTCCAGTAGGAAGGGGCGGAAAGAGGATCGAGACGTGTGGAAATCTTTGCTCAACGCTGGACGCCGCGAGTGACTTGCCGAGAAGGAAAGAAGAGCTTCTCCGCGAGTGATGCCGAAATTTGGAGAGCGGACGGCTTGGTGAGCTTCTGTGGACCGGGTTCTCACTGAGGTGCTAGTCGCTGCCCTTCCTTCTCGTTCGGATCAGATGGGTGTGTATGGGAATGTGGTGGTGAGCGGCGGGGTTGATCGAAAGCGCGTGGGGAGGGAGAGGGTAAGGGAAAAGGCGTGTTCCATCAGCTCATGCCAGGGCAACAACGCAAATATCCCGAGAGTACTCACCTTTTTACAGAGTGCGATTGTGCAGGCGCCGGCGGTATAGAGGCTCTCTTTGCAAGCCCTCAAGATGGCGGTATTGGCACGGGAAGATGGAAGAGAAAAGAAACAGGCTTCTTAATCCCAAAGTAGCGATATTGGTTTGTCGGTTTGTCGTCGGTAATATTGCTCTCGCCTGATTACGCTTACTACATATCACCTTGGCTCCACGCACTTTTCCAGAATTTCCAGCCTAACGGTACGGGTGTATCTCATGGATCAAAAAAAGACCCGTGCCGACCCGAAGTCGTGAGTTCTTGAGAATTCTGAGGAGGTTACAGGAGCAAAAGTAGGGCCATCAGGGTGTCGGGTCTCAGTTGGACCCTGGGTTGTGCCAGACGCGCTCCGCGCGCTCATAGCCGCTTTCACAATCACACCCGTGTTCATCGACAACGAGTCATGTATATTGCTTGCATAGGACCTGGCCCCAAAAGAGCGGTGGGTGTTGGATGCACATGGCTCCCATCTCGCGAGGTGAGACTCCAACGGCTGGTGAGGACACCTGGCGGGCTTGGTGTGTCTCCGCAAACATGTTCCTCACATGCCGTGGTTTATGGAAGCCATGAGGGCCATGAGCCTCCCGACATAACGGTATCCAAACTTCTAGGCTTCCCGCTGCACCCGCTGTGCGTTCTTTCGCGATTCGCGATGATCTATCTATATAATTCTATAAAGGCCCATGGCCCAGAATGTAGAGGCGTCGACGTACTCTTCACGGCACAAAACACCTCGAGCACAACCGTGAACCTCGATGATGACGCCGTAATCACCATCTTCCCTTCCTTTCTGTAGACGGCCGACGATTTGCTCGGGCACTATTTCATCTTGTCCGTGGGCCGTGAGTGAGCTATGTCCAGCGGCAGGCTGCAGGCCCTGCAGGATCCCCACCCGATCTCATACTCAGCGGCACCGGGCTCAGCTCGGCGGCATGACGAGTCGACGAGAAGAGGCCCCTCACTTCTAGCTCCTGGCGGCTGGCGGCCCTGGCGGCCTCTCACACCTTCACGCAGCAAGTGCAGCAAGACAAGAGGGCGAGGGGAGGGAGTACATACGCGCTACCAAAATGCGCCTTTGCACGTTAGATTTGTGGTGTTTCCTGACTGGAACAATCCGTCATCTTTGCCGTGTTCCATTACTTCCTTGCCCTTCCGCGCGATCCGCGCACGTCGCACTCCTGCATGACCGGATCTCTGGAACGTGAGAGAGAAAAGGGGCGCAGACGGACGAATTAAAAAAAGGAGAATTTCCCGCTCTTGTTGGACAGGTCCACATGCATGTATCCTGCAGGGTTTTTTGACTCCTTCTGAAACAGGTGCAGCCCAAAAAACAGAAAGCCGAGGTGTCGTGCCTGAACTGTATCACTGTTCATTCAGTTGTCAAAATAGCTGCATTGCCTGCTGAAGTTGCCACAAAAAAACGCCTTCCAAAACTCTGTCTTCTTTTGACTCTTTCTTTTTCATTATCAGCTTCCATGGCGTCTAGGGTTGGGTGAGATAACTGACTCAGATAAGTGAATGCGCGCGCGCGACGCGCGCGATCACTCGCTTTGCGAATATGTGATCGTTTCTTTTGATGTCTCCACTTTCACAGTTTCACTTGATGGTCTCTCCGTCGGTGCAAGAACCTGTTTCACATTCTTTTCCATTTTTCTTGTCTATGCTCCCGGACTCGATGACTCTACAGCGCCACTTTGCTTGCAATCAAGCCGATCGCTCTTCTCATTATCTCTGACTCTACATACCATTCGCCGGTCGTCGGCCTCGTCGGTAATGTCTCACATAACGCATTCACCTTTCACGATCATTATGTAGCTTCCATCACCATGATGTTAGTGCAACGATTGCACTGCCTCTGGCAATTGGCCGCTGGCCGGTCACAGGATTTGTGCAGCACTGCGTTTGGTATGCTCTGATCCAATCACATCCTATGTACTAATAGGTTTCCTCCTCCTATGTACTACGGAGTACTACGGAGTACTACGGCTTGTTACATGAATCAATGGCCTAATATATGCCTTGTTATAATTACATAGGCAACCTGGTGGGCCATTGGTACATATTCAGCTCCTACTCATCATCCAACTTAGCTTGCCCTTCAGATCAATAATGTGGCATGGGAACGGGGGCGAAAGGCTTGGGGACGGGGGTATGTGAGAAAGAGCGAGCGGCAAAAGGAGATGGGGATGGGGACTGAGGACTAGTGGAGAGAGGCAGGGGCAGGGCACAGCAGAGGGCAGATGGCGGGGATTATGGAGGGGGCCATTTTGAGCGGAGAGTGGAAAGAGGTGTGCCTCATCCAACTCCGAGGTATATCGGTCCTCGGCCTCCTCGGGCTCCTGTCATGCCGAACAAACAAGCGATTCGCGATGACGATTTAGCGATTGACGATGTGCCGCGCTAAACGGCGGCGCGATGCGCAGCTATCCATATCTCTACCATGAGATATCAATAATTAAGTGTGGATCAAGATGACAATTGACTGGGACCTGTCGGCCTATCAATTGAGGCAAACATCCGTCATCCGCACATTCGTCACTCCGTCATGCCGCGGTATGGAAGACCAAGTCGTTGAGCTTTGAGGGGAGCGGTGTATGTCTTGTTGTATTGCGGTGTGGTCTGCAGCCTGCAGCCGAAGAGCATGTCATCGAGATCAGGTTTCCGAGACTTCGATCTCAAGTTTCGACCTTGCGTAGAAAAGTTACATCTACTTCTCAGGCCTTCATGATCTATTAACTGGTCCAAAAGAGTAGAAGGATGAAGGGGACAACAACGTCAAAGTACAAAGTCTCTTCTGCTGTGCTTATTCAAGTTATCCACAAGGCCACAAGTATTGCTTATACGTGTACCTGTACTTTCATGGATCGCAGGATGACGTGAGGTCGTGAGATGGTAAGGCTCTTTTGAGGCACTGGACCCCGCCGCGGCCGCCGCGCCATCTTGTGCATTTTAGTGCAAGATTCCACCGGCTCATCCGCCACGTCGTCAGCCTTGTCACGCCCCTTGTTGTGCCCAAGCCCGGCCGGGTTTGCCTTGCAATTTCTCCTAGTCACGAACATGAAGATTGAACGTTGTTCTTGTCGGCGTCATCTGGCCCGCAATACTTCCGCAACCCGCAAACAGCAGAACACCATTGAGTCTTTGATGGATGGAAAGAATATAGCCCGATTGACATAATGAGGCTGAAACAGAGTTCAACTTCGTGTTTCTGGGCGGTTTTGGGTTTCAATACAGCTGGTTGTGCTATTGCGCTGTAAGTTGAAAGAATGGGGGAATATGATTTGAAGTGTCGACCAGTAAGGGCTCGGAGATTAAGAACTCCAATATTATGAAGTGTCACCCAGGAAGCCCGAGAAAATTCCCAGCCCCAATTCCACGTCTCTTGTCTCTTCATTCGTAACCCTTTCGCGCTTTCTGTAGGTGTAACCGTGTAACCCTTTCGGGCTTCGGGATCCGATTTATTCTTTTCTTTTCCCTTATATTTATCCTCCTTGGTCTCCTTTTGTAGACTAACACAACACCTAATCTAATCGATTTAATCGAAGGTGGCACGCCGAAAGCGCGGGGTTTTCTTGCCTCTCCATCTCTCACGCATCCCATGAGACACTGGCAATACATATCTTGGATCACCACGCCTCACTGTGCATGGCTCTGTATTCTCCTCGGTGAACCGCAGCGGGGCCCCTGGGCACGTGAAATATGCGACGAGACAGACTGCTGCCCCAGGCACTGTACGTAATTACGGGAACAAACGCTGTGTTCCTCGCTCGGTGTCCGAAATCGAATGTACGGCGCACCCCGCCGTGCCGCCGTCGATCCTGGCCTTCTCCATCGCACAGCACAGAGGAAGCTGTTCGAATATGCCTGAAAGTCCGATTTGGGAAAACTGGAGACAGGGGGTGTGAGCCACCATGCCTTCGGGGGTTTCATGTTGTCATCGGTCTTCATTCGTTGGCTCTACTCAGAGTACTAAGACATGTTTCGATTGCCTGAGACCTCACCGCGTTGAAAGCGTCTGGATAATAAAATCCGCGCGTTTGTCTCTGCCTCTCGGGCTTCTGACCGGCCCTTGAAACTCCAAAGCCAAAGTACTGCGATCGGCTGGTCCAGCAGACTAATCTGACTAAGTTGCTCGCTACCCTGCTCGGCTTCCCATTAGAAATTACATCATCCTCCACGATCCGTCCCCACCGCTCTCGAGCCTCATGTATCTGTCTTCAAGACCATCCAGTGGACTTGTGATTGGTCGCTGTAGGCCTCGGACCACCGCAAGATTTCACGCGACCTGCAACTGTACTCTTCCTCATTCATCATCATCAGCCAGAACAGTTATCGACCAGGGAAGCCTAAAAAACCCTGCCGACATCGTCGAGTGCCAACGGTCCGGGACAGGCCTTTTGCGAGCCGTTATGCATTACTACGTGGTAGATGGATATCCTCATTGTCCAAGTCAAGCGCGTTTTATACGTTCCATACAGTAGATGTACACAGGCAGAAAGCCACCAGGACCAATCGCCCCTTCCTGTCTATCCCCCCCTCCCAAATCCCAAAGTAGAGAATCAAAGAGAACACCGAGAAGCCATCACCTGCGTCCACCTCCCAACTCCGCTCTCAAAGCCTCGAAATACCCCGGCGGTAAACTACCTCCATTCCCTGCCGCAGCCGCAGCCATAGCCGCAGGTAGAGGCCCCATATCAACTTCCCTCCCGGGTACTTTGATCCTCTCTTCCGCCCTTTCAACATCACCTGCGCGACCATTGCGCGGAAGAGATGCCGTGTAAGGAAGGGATACGAGTTCGGCTTTGTATGCTAGTTCGGTGGACGAGATATTGCCTGCCGCTGTCGCCGAAGCGGTTGGTGTGGGTGATGTTGTTCTTTTGGGCGGAGGGGAGACAGGTGAAGCACCATTCTGAGATGAAGGGGAAGAAGTGACGTGAAGGGAATGCGCCGATATTTGGCTTGAGGCAGTACCCGGTCGGGAACCCCTGGACGACCGATAGCTCCCCGCAGTCCCCGGCCTGTCGTCTCTGTCGTTGCCGTGCCCATTGGTTTGAGGTGTGCGAGGAAGAGGGCGGAGTGTATACGTCCCTCCCGTCGATGATCTGCTTTGCGACATCCCAGGTGTAGACAGGGCATAAGCCGATTCGCGTTGAAGCTTGTTCAACCCTCCGATTCCGCCAGAAGCGCGAGAGCCCCAAGAGAGATACTTGTCTTCCAACAACTCTCCCCTCTCGCCTTCGCCTTGTCCCTGTCGATTACCTCCCCTCACATGTCGCGGTTCGAGTGGCTCAGGCGCCGGCTCGACATACGTTCCTTCCTGCGAATACACGCTCGGTGCTGTCGTGCTAGGCGCAGGGGCACCGAACGGTAAGCGGCCGAGCGTATTTGGTCCGCGAGAAGGACCGGCGGAGGGGATGTAGGAAGTAGCGTTGGACGTCGGTGGGGGTGGGACGAGAGTCAAGAATGGGCGGGAGTCGGGCGCGGGGGTAGAGGATGCGAGAGCAGGGTATTGGGGACCAGTGGCTGGCTGAGCAGGGCGGGACATCTGTGCCTCCAGCCCCCCGCTTCTGGGTGTAACCAAAGGCGCAGAAAGAGGCGCATGCAGACTCTCGCGCACCGAACCTCCTCGCGAATGGTGTCCATCTCTTCTCGAAGACGCACTGGAGCAGTCCGAATCGTCATCATCGTCCGACTTTTCCGCCAAATCCACTTTTACAAGCGTTCGTCTCATCGATCTCATCGAAGTCGTCGCCGTGGATACCGTGTTGCAAGTCGATTTTTGGGAACGAGATCGAGTTTGCTGAGGAGGTTTGGAATAGTAGAATGAAGACCTTCTCCCGAGCCCATCGGTATCGTCTTCCAACCGCGAATGATCTCCCTTCTTGCGCCAGAACAGCACCCAAGCGAGGAGAAATACCAACCCGAGGCCGACAGCTCCACCAGCAATTCCACCGGCTATGGCGCCTACCGACCTGGTGCTTTCGCTGGCTTCCTCTGAGGCTGCGCTTTCAGAGGCGGAGGAGACGGTCTGTAGAATGGGCGACGATGTATTGCTGGATGAGGAAGAAGAAAGGGTAGAATTGATGACGGCATAGTCGAATCCGAGTGACTTGGCTTCGAGGTTGGTAAACTTGAGGGTGTGGGGAGAGTCGGGGAGGTTGGAGATTGTGTACACTGCTATCTGTCAGTCCTGACTATCTGGCTATCGGGAAGCGGCTTACTGGGCACTTTGTAGACCGTCTCTGGCCAACTAGAGTTGAATGTCTCTTCTTCTCCTCCATCCACACTATATAAACGTCGTCAGTCTTTCTACCCTGCCCTCCGAGGTCGATAAGTGCTTACCTGACTGAATATTGCCCGTGGTTCGGTCCCACAGCAGCAAACACCTGTATCGACGAGCCATCGAAACTACACCTTGATCAGCATCTGTTTCTGAAGCTCAAAATTCCAACTCCAGGAGAGGAAGATAGTGAGAGGAAAGAGGCAAGACTCACTTGAGCGTAAATCCAGAATCCTGGGTGGTAGAAACATGCTCGGTTTGATTATAAGACGCACTACCCCCATCCCCGTCTGGCGCCCAGGCGTCGTCGTAAGTGATGGCCGGGCTGGTATCGTCCAGTATCGTTGTAAAGACTTGTTCTTTGTCGTCGCTAGGTGAAAAGTCAGCTCGAGATACAGAGAAAGGGCAGAGAAGCGCACAGAGAGGAGTGGAATACGATGTAGTCAATATCCAGCCAGAACCCAGTCCCGTCGTCGGTTTGTCCAGTCGTTTTTGATGGGTAGTTCGTCACTGTCTGCTTTCCCGTCAGCCTCCTTCCTTAGCCCTTACCACGGAACACAGTATCAGGACTTACCATAGTATGCTCCTTCTCGGCAGATAGGTCCACCGCCTTGAACACCCTCTGCCCATACGCACTCCTCTCTGCCCAGCCACTAACAAATTGCTCATCACCGCCATCAATGATGACGCCAAACATCCCGTGATTTGGCCTCTTGGCGCCATAGAGGGAGACGGTGGTGGCGTTGAATTTGACCGTTAGAGAGTCGCCCTGTGGGAATACACTGTCAGCTTATTTCCTCGATTTATACAGAGACGGGGCACGTACTTCGGTGTTGGTAGCGTGGAATGTAGAGAAACTGTATTGGTCTGTGGTGGGGTCAGGCCATGTCGTCCCTACGCACAAAATTTAGTCAGCTTTGTGAACACCATGCCCGAGGTTCTTGGAGACGCACCGTTCCTGTGGTCTGTTATCCACCCGTTCGAGTTCGAGTGGTACACGAGCTGGGGGGAGGCGTCGTCAATCTGCACCCCATGGTCAGTGGACTGTTGTTGAGATGGAGAAAGAACAGGACGTACAGAAATGTCCATTGTTGTTAAGGCAGAGGGCTTGACGCGTCGAATTCGGAGATCGCCGAAAAGTAATGTGGCAAGTCGCGTAGTTGGTGAGGGATGTCCTCGAGAGCGTCAAGCTGCTTTATATCCGTAGAGTGCGAGACAATAAGACAATAAGAGAATGATAGAGTAAACCTAAAGCAGTCGAAACACCTCGACGATCTATTCTGAAATCCAATCGGCCGTCGATCTCACGCCACTCAAACTATGTTGGAAGCAGATGCGTGTGAGCAGATGCAGTTGTCGGCTGATGGGAGGTGGGGCTGGGTACGAGAATGCCGTCGGGGAGTGAGTAGTGTGTTTATATAGACGGGTAGGGACGGTGAGTGATCTGGTGATTGATAGTGTGGCGATTTGACGGTTCTTTCAGAGCGCGCGCTCGCTGCTTGCTCAGGGGCGAGGTGTGGAAGGGATACCGGATCGAGCAGTAGTGCCAGAAGAAAGGCATCCAAAGGCCATAGTCGGATTCATCCCGTCTTTCTGCTCAGGGAGGCCAAGGAAGGAGCGTCGGAAGAGCGAGTCATACCAAACGCGCAGTCTTATGTTGTTGTTGCCAAGCGCTATCTCCTCCAAGCTTCCACTAACCCCACCTCCCCTCTAGATCATCTGTCTCTCTCCTATTCTCCCGCTCAACACGATCACCCAGCAACACCCTCTCGAGTCTCGCAGACAAGCCAACAAATGTTCATCGGACGGCGTGAACACCGGATTGTCTGTGCCACACGCGCTGTTCCTGGACACATTGTGTGGCTTACACCAGCAGATTCCGCGGACACACACCACTGCTACGTATTTGATCCTTTGGGAGAAAGGCGAGGTACCACCGGAGTCTCATGCAGTGAGTACATATAAGCCATCTGCTTCTTATATGTACCTCTTGGATCTTGGCGACCATACTTGCTTGCTTCCTCGACCATCTCGCTCGGGCTGATCAATGCAGCGACGTATAGCCAGGTCAATCGCTTGATACTTATTGAGTGCTGTATGTAAGCAAATGTCCAAGCCCGCCGAGCCATCGCCGGGATCGTTCCCACAACTCATGCTTCTCCCGAGGAACACGTAGTCAATGATCTAGACCTGTACACAAACAGCATGGAACATAGAGACCAACGCGCCCATCCCACCGAGCGAGGACCGAAGAGCGAAGAGCGAAGGAGGAGGTTCGGGGATCCGGGAGCGAGAAATGCCTCGCGCGTTGACTGATGATGACGTGAATTCTGGCCTGGAGATTCTGGGACCAAACAACATTGCCATAGTCTCAGACGCTTAAACAAAAGCTGTATATTTACACCAACCTGCACAGCAGACATCACCAGATATGCAGGGAACTAGTATCATATCATGAAGGAGATGTCATCACGGGTTTTAGCACAGAGAAACCAAGGGTATGTAAATTATCGCTGAAGTATTATCAAGTATGCAAGAGCAAGAAACCGCTAAATGGAAAGAAAGACGTTGTCAAGCCTAGTGCTGTCCACGAGTTTGAACAGCTTGGGCATACTCCGGCGGCTGCCTATCACCTCCAGCCTGTTCTGCAGTAAACTGAGAAAGCGCCGAGAAACTGCCCATACTACCCATTCTCGGTATCGTCGGCGCACCCCCAGATCCACCCGTACCAGGTCGCGACTTTTCGCTCAACTGAGCTGTACTGACAGTCGCCGGACCCACGCCCGGCCCCTGCTGCATGAGGGTCTCAGAAGCACCGGCGGTACCGGTGAAGGGCGTAAAAGTCGCAGGCATCGCGCCCCGAGACGGTTGGTGCGCCGAACGGGGGTAGGACGAAGTGTTGGACGCCGGGGGAGGAGGGATGGACGGGAAGAAGGGACTGTTGGCGGTGGCATTGTTCACCAAGGTAGCGTCCTGAGAACTAGGGGACAAAGGGGCAGAGCTGTTGTACAAGAAGGTACCGCCGCCGGAGGAACTGCCGCCACTACTGGGAGGAGGGTGATATGACCTTTCGTCGTAAGGGTGCTGTCGTGGTTGATTGGGATGGTCAACAAAGGGGGTGAGAGGTGTGCTGGGGGTCCCTCCAGACCAAAGCATAGACCTCGGTGTATGCCTTCCCGCACTTCCTCTGGAAGATCCCAAATCAAGCATATTCCTCGAAGGCGATGTCGTCTTTCTCGAGTGAGCACCAGCAGCGCCGGGGGCATAATCAAAGTAAGATCCGTCCTCGCTGAACTGGGAGGAGGAAGCAGAGTTGCGTCGACGGCGGAAGAACCAGAATGCAAGAACGGCTAGAAGAGCGAGGGCCACGACACCGCCGGCAACGCCGCCAGAGATGGCACCGACGTTGGTCTTGGATCCGCCGCTCGTGTCTTCGGAAGCACCTGCTACGACGGCGGAAGAGGAGGAAGAAGAAGCCGAGCTTGAGGCCGTCCCTGCACCTGTCCCACTTCCGCTCGTGGTCTCACCAGCACCGTTACTGAGGTTGGGCGTAGAGGTGCTAGAGTCGGATCCGGCGGCAGTGGAAGCAAGCGTCGAAGCCACGACGGCGGAAGTAGAGGAAGCAGGCGTGGAAGTAGAGTTGACCATAGCGTAATCGAACGACAAAACCGCTGTCGTGCCCGTGCCGAGATTTGTGACCGTCACCGTATGATCGCCTTCGTCCAAACCCGAGGCTGTATAAACTGTCATCGTTGTCAGCTCCTCTTCTTTTCTTTAATGGCGTCGAGTGGAAGAACGGGAGAGGTAGGAGGAACTTACTGGGAACTTGATAGACGGCTGCAAAGAAGTTTGAATTGAACACTTCGGCTTCGGCACCGTCGAGCGAAACCGAGTAGTTGCCGTGTACGCTGTTCAGAGATGCGACGAGCTGGATGCTCGATCCTGTAAATCTGTTCTCTTCACATCAGCCCATATTCCCCATCCTGTTCGGAGGCCGACATATTGAAAAAGAAGAGAAGACTTACGGAACAGTCATAATAGCCCCGTCAGTAGAAGTAATATGGTCCGTCAAGTTGAAGAAGGCGATATTCTTGTTGGAATCGACATATGTGTTCCAGTGGGTGTATGTGATGACAGGGTTGGCGTCGTCGATTATGGTGGTGTAGACTTGGCCTGAGGTCGAGGATGTTGCTTGGGAGACAAGGTCAGTCTCTGGGAAAAGAAGAGTAGAAGAAGGGAGCGTACTTTGGATGTAGTCAATGTCCAACCAATGATTGCCCGCCACAGCTGAGGTACTCTCGTTGGGGTGGTTTGTGATCGTCTATAATCCGTCCATCAGCTTTCAAAGTGAATAGTAAGAGAAATGGCGAGGGGGGCAACGCACAACAGTATGTTCCGAATCGTCCAACCCGTTCCTAGAGAACAAAACTTGCTTGAAAAGCGTGGTTTTCGAGTACCCATCAGACATCAACGCGTCCCCGCCGTCGACCGAGACTATCTCGCTGTCAGCGAGATCCTCTACCAGAATATCAGAAGAGAAAAGACGTACCTCCATAAATCCCATGATTGTCCCGCTTCGCTCCATAGATGGCAACAGCCGAGCCATTGAACTTGTACTCCATGTAGTCGCCGTCGCCGTATGTGCCGTGGAAGGTTCCTTTGCTGTAGGATGATACCATGGATGCTGTATCTTTTGGCGAATCAGCTTTGCGGGGGTCGAGAGAGGAGGGGAGGGAAGGACACACCAGAAGTATGGTCAACGATCCAGCCAGAGGCAGATCCGGCGACGGCATAGTACGCGATCTGGGGGGAGACGTCGTCGAGCTGTACATTCTCAAGATCAGCGTGTGTCTCTGTGAGGATGGATGATGACTTACATGTATGTTCATGTTGGGCCAGCAGTGACGCGTTCACAGAGAGAGAGAGAGAGAGCGAGAAGTAAAGGGAGATCACGTAGCACCCGGGGAGGGGGCAGGATGGGGCGGTGGCACGCGGGATTGAGCGCGAAGGAGGGTGCGCACTCGAACGGACACTCGGGCTTTTGGGTCGCTGTCGATGGGGCACTGAGGGTATAGATGATGCTGCAAGGTATCCAGAAGAGAAGAGAACAGAAGAAGGATGCGAAATGTGCCCCATGAGACTATACCGGAGTAATGCAGCATCGCTCTACCCCCGTCCTCCGATGGAAAGAGAGGAGTGAAGGGTCCTGTGTTCCGCAACACACAGCGCCACGGCGAGGCACATGTCATGATGGGTAGGTGTTTCAGGAGAACATGATCGACTTTGATTGAGTGTAGGAGTGTGTGCAGATGCCGAGTCCAGGCTGCCGATTAGTTGCCCATGGTAACCGAGCAAGTGAGAGGAAAAAGCAAGTGATGATGTGGTAGTTTCACGACGGACATCTCCGCCCCGGCCATGTGCCACACGTCCGATGCCAGGATGATGGCAGCGCATGGCGACCCAAAAGCAATGCAAGGTATGATATTATGAATCCAGAAGAACAAGATAATATGCTACGATAACACCGAGATAAAAGCGAAACAAGCGTATAAGAACGAAACTCTCGATCAACTCGGTGCCCGCGTTGAGTGACAACAAGTCCGTGGCACCAATCCCGATCCCATGAAGGGCTATCATGGCCTCCCACTACGAGGCATCTCTCCTGGTAAGGGCCGTGTCGCTTGCGCATAATCCGGAGGCAACACTCCCCTTCCTCTTCCTCCTTGGTCCGGCTGGTCCGGTCCTTCCGACAACCTCAAAGCATTCCCTCCTCCGCCGCCCAGCCCAAGCCCTTGCTGGTATCCACCCCAACCTCTCGGAAGAGGCTCATGTTCTTCCGAAACTCGAGAAGAAGCTGCATAACTCGTCGGTAGCGCCGAAGGAGCATAAAAACTCAGCGGGTAGCTTGAGGTGTTGGATGTTGGTGGAGGTGGGACGTGCGCGAAGAATAAGGGAGAGGAGTCTTCTTGCTGGGGCTGGGATGGCGATGGTGACTGGGGGTATGATTGGTGGGATGATGGGGTTGAGGAGGGAGTACCGGGTCTTGCGTAAGCCCCAGCAACGGGAGGAGAAGGAGCAGGGTAAGAAGACATGGAAGGGTGCGTTACAGCATTACTGTTTCCCCGTCTTGCTTCCCTCACCTCGCTCGTCCCAAGTCCAACGCCAGAGTATACACCAGGCCAAACTTCCCCAGCGGGCGGCCCAGGAGCAGGCGCCCACCCCGCATAAAAACTGTCTATTCTCGGCTTTTGTTGCTGCTGCTGCCGTCTACGGCGTCTCAGGAGCCAGAACGCAAGGAAGGTGAGGAGAGAGAGGGCGATGAGGCCGCCGACTATGCCACCTGCGAGGGCTCCGACGTGGGTGGAGGATGAGGAGGAGTCGGGAGAAGCGCCTGCTATGGCTGTGGAGTTGGATGAAGAGGCAGGCGAAGAAGGTGAAGGGGAAGAAGAGGAAGATTGATACTCTGTGACAGTCAATGGATCTTCACCACCAGACGAAACGACCTTCGTAGTGGCCGATACCCCTGCCGATGAGGAAGGAGAAGACGAGGTAGAGTTGACGACAGCATAGTCGAACCCAAACACATTCTCGCCACCGGTTCCGCCGCCGAGGTTGGAAAGTTTGATGGTATGCTTGCCTTCGCCCAGGCCGGTGGCGGTAAACACTGTTTTTCTCATCAGTCAGGGCGAAGCAGAGATAGATGTTTCAGAGGACGTACTGGGAGTTCCATAAATCAACTCCCAGTTCTCCGCATTATACACCCTCGCATCACCTCCGTCGAGGGTGACAGAGTAATTGCCGTGGTCGGTGTTGACGCTGGCGAATAGTTGAATAGAAGAGCCTGTGAATCTATCCTCCCCGTTAGTCTTCAAGAGATGTGTAGATGGGGAAGGGGACGTACTGAAAAGACATCTCATCCCCAATCGTACTAGTGAGATGATCCGTCAAATTGTAAAAGCCTCCATCGCCTGAACCGAACGGCGCCCAAGTATCCGAATACGTGATGATTACCGAGGTATCATCGATGAATGTCGTTTGGAGCTGTGAACCTTCAGAGAGAGGGAGAGAAGTCGAGATGTAGTCAATGTCGAGCCAGTGGTTTATCCCCGCTGCGGCAGATGTTTGGTCGTTCGGTCTGTTTGTTATCGTCTGTTTCTCAAGTCAGTTGTGTGCTTCTTGGCGAGGGAGGGAAGTTAAGGCCCCGAATGAGGGAGACACTTACGATGGTATGTTCAACAGAAGAATCCAATCCGGATCTGGTATACAAAGCTTGGTTGAACATCGACTTTTCCGAGTACCCGTCCGAGACGATTTCGGCTTCGTCGTCCAATATCACTATCCACCACATTAGCACCCTTCCTCTTTGCGTCCCTTCCTCGCAAAATATGTGCGTACCGCCAAAGCTTCCATGGTTCGGCCTCTTACCACCAAACACCCCTACTTCCGTGCCGTTAAACGTATAGACGACGCGATCTCCGTCACCGAATGTGCCGTGGAATGTAGATTTGAGGTAGGAGGATGTATATGTATCCGGGTACGTCGTATCTAGACATCCTGTTAGCGCTTGTTTCGGAGTTGAAGAAGAAGGAGGAGAGACGCACTCAGGCCGTGGTTCACTATCCACCCGGAGGTTGATGATTCGCCGGTATAGTACGCGAGCTGGGGCGAGACATCGTTGATCTGTTGATCTGCCTTCAGCTTTCATCCCATGAACAAGCAGGAAAGGAACTTACAACGACTTCCATAGCCTTTGATAGACAGCTTCAGATTCAAAGCAAGACTACTTTGTTTGCTCGAGAAGATGGATGAGATGAGGAGGCTGACTGAGAGGGGACGGGCAGGGTTCAGGATTGAAGGGTCAGAGGAAGGAGGGTCGGTCAATTCCAGCAGGCTGAAGGGGGTCTCGAATTAGTCTGCGTTACAAGGGGACCAGATGGGGCTGTTTGCGAACAAGTCGTTGAGGGATGAGGGGTGGCCAGTGAGCAAAAGCAAAAGTCAGTAGATACAGCTCGCCAGGCTCGCCTCGACCCCCATGCATCGCGCGGAAATACTTAGGGTGAGAGGACTGTGAAATGAAAATCACACACCCACAACCCACAAGCAATCTGATCCGGGAAAACGGGTAGCGTTCCGGTGGAGGTTCTCATTCAGGGCTGATGGCTGATCCAAGCCACGGCCCAAGCGTGTTTCTAAAGGACAACGTGAAACACTGCGACCCACGAGGGTCGAGTCGGAACTTTCTCTCGATCGCACTCTCTGATCACCATCATGCGCATCTTAACTTGTGCATCCTGTGGTAGAGAATAAAGTATTTCAGCGCCAATTCATGGTCCCCTTTGCATACGGCGATTATATGTGATCAAAGCGCAACCCCAGTATAATCTACACCTCCATCAGTCATCATTTCTCAACCAAGTTCTTGATTACTCACTATTAGAGCAATTAGAGAATCCAGCACCAGCCAGCGCATACGCCTGACTCTCGATAAACGCTTCGAGGCTACACAGACCCTGATCAGCCCCCCATGAGGTCGCACAAGCGTCAAGGTCTTTGAGCGGGAGTGTAGCGTCGTTGAGTATCATCTTGACATACGTTCCACCCGCCTGCTCCCATCAGTCAAGTCCTCATGAACCATAAGTGACTCACAGAGCTTCCAGAACAAGACATCCGCTCAACGACCAACCTCGCCCCCATCGGCGCCATCACCGAGCTCTTCCACTTCCTCCCCTCATCAATTTCCTCCAACGTCATATTCCCACTATACGCCTCCTCAGGCCTTAGGAGCCCCATGGCAGTGATGATACTCTCGAGGGTGGTGTCGTGTCCAAAGTCGAGGTATATGGGAGATTTGAGGGGGAAGGTGGAAGGGGAGGAGGAGAGGGTAGAGTTTATCGAGGCTACTTGGGTTGGGTAGGTGTTGTTGAGTCTTTAGTAACTCGTGAGCTTGACCCTAATCCAAAGGAAGAGTCGGAAGAGGTAGACATACCTGGAAGTCATCTCGGTGACCCAGCCGGCACCTTTGATCGTCCCCAGAGGTCCTCCATAGCCCGCTTTGTCTACAGCCATCCATCAGTTCTTCCTCTTGCACTTCTTCATTGAAGGTAGAGACACATACCATTCTGAGTCAAATCAATAGCCCACTCGTACCCTTTCCACTCTTCCTCCGTAAACAGCCCACAAATCGGAGACGGTCTCTGCAGCCTAAACGAATCAAACGGACAAGCATTCATCAACCCCTGCACCTCTTTCTCCGTCAAATTCAGCCCCTCTGGTAAGAGCGGATTCAGTCTCTCAAGAACTTTGGGGAGGAAGTTATCGTTGAATGTGTCTGAGGAGGAGTAAGAGACCGTGTCTAAAGCCGGGCAGTTGTGAGGGGAGAGAGTAGAGTTGAAGGAAGAGTCGGAGTCGGGGGTGATTTGCCAGGTGGAGCGGGAGAGGTAGTCGGGGCCGAGGAAGCCGGAGGTGAAGGATTGGGCGGTGTGGTGGACTCTTTCTTCGTCCTGTGCAGTTATTCTCAGTACAGGCTATGGGCAATATGCGCGAGTAGACGGGGACTTACGGTTGCTCGGATTGGAATGTTGTCTACCCCGGTCCAGTTGAAGTATGCATAGTCCGGAAGAAGGCCCTTATACCTGCTAGAAGTAGATGTCAGCATCAGGGGGAATACGTTGAGAGGATAGACGCGTACTTTTGGAAAGCGACACCAGCAGCAAAAGCCGTCGCCGACCCCAAAGGCAAGAGATAAGCAGTCGGCTCTGTCCACGTCCATGTCGATAGGTACTTGAGATTCTCATCATCCCTACACCACCATCAGCTTCTTAACCTACACCCACAACTCAGCTACTCACGTTGCCCAATCCCAATCCCCAGCAACCTTCTCAGCCGCAGCCACAATCCCCTTCTGCTTCTTCCCCGTCGCTTCCCTCTCCCCATGCCGCATATACACTTGCACCATATCCAGAGAGCACTCCTCAGGTAGATCAGAGGACGGGATGCCGTGAGCACCCGGGGAAGGGTGCCATGGGGAGAAGGTGGAGAGGTGGGTGAAGGGGGTGGAAGGCCAGGAGGAGGTTAGGTATTCGATTGGGGATGTGGATGTGGATGTGTTGGAAGAGGAAGAGCGGGTTCGGAGAGGGGCAGTGGGTAGGGCCAGGACGGAGGGGAGGAGGGGGAGCAGGAGTCTAGCAAGCATGGCGCTTTAAGAACTGTGTCCGAGTCAGTCTTTGAAAGGTGTCTGAGGCGGTCGGTACTCACAGTCCACTTGAAAGCTTGTAGGTGAGCCGAGTGAAGTCAATAGTATCCTGTGGGAGGGAGTGTTCGCCTCGCCTCGCTACATACCCCTAGAAAATCCATGGCGAGTGCCCAAGGTCCAACAGTGAAGGCCCGACGGCCGATGTCGAGTTTCGGACAGATGGTGAGTAGACGTCCAACAAGCCAAGAAACCGACGTGTGCCCATATGATCCATTATGGAAGTGTATGTGCATACGCGGGCACGCGTTAGTTGTTCTGTTAGATCAGTTACTGACTTTGGTAAGCCTAAGCGAGTGTTCTTTTGGCGAGGTGTTGCCGTAAGGAACGAGAGCCGTCTGTCTTTCTGGGTTCCGGGTGGTTGGCAAACGGTGAGCCGGGTGTGATGGGCAGTGGTGAGGGTACTTGTGGCAGCAGTGCTGTGCTGGGTTGGAATAACATGGTGAGAAAGAATCAAAATGGAGAATAAAAGCCAGATGGAAATCAAACTGAAGTCAAAAACAGTCGCCAAACAACATGTCAACAGCTCCCGCTCCCTCTGGAATACTCCCCCCACTTTACCCATTCTCTCTTTCACCGACCGACTTCAGCAACAAGCGCTATACATCTCAGCAGCCCTCCGCGCGATCAACAGCAGGATGGTCGCCGAATCGACCCCCTACACATCATTCGCCAGCCTCCTGGCGTCATACCACCACCAGTACTCGCAGCCAGGCCCGTCCAATGCGCCCCAGCAGCTCGACTCGCCTTTGCAGCTGGATGCTGTTTTGAATGAGGACGGGGGGCTTATCAATGCGCTGATAGGATCCCTTGAGCAGACGCGAGTACAGATCATAGTAGGGGGACTTGTACTGACGAGAAAGCAGGATACGCTCGAAAACACCGACAAACAATCCGGCATTCGAGATGGACGCCGACGAGCAAGTCTCTGAGGAAGAATACAAAGCTCTCCTCTCCGAACACCGTGCTTGGCAACTGGTCAGGTCGATCTATGAGAACAAGATACATCGCGCAGACCCTGGGTATGAGCTGCCAGACTCGGCGAGGCAGATTCTGGAGAATCCGTATACGAGCCCGGAAGAGCTGGTGCAGAGCATGATTGTGGAAGACCCAGAGCTCTCTTTATGGGCGGTGAGCACGAGCTATTGTGTGAGGGACTCATCTGATGACAGTAGACTCTCGTGGAACACCTCCAAACGAGACCTCTATTGACATCTTCGCCATACCTCGAAGTCCGCCACGGCTACCTCCCATCCACCCTCCGCCAAGCCCGCACCAACCCCCAACGACCCTCCTCCCTAGACCCCGACTTTACCCTCCGCGACCCCCAAGGCGCCGCCCTAGCCGGCGAAGACCAAACATACCAACCTCCCTTCCTCGACTTGCTATTCAACCTCGTGCGCTACGGCGAGCTGGAGAATGCAATCAAAGTGTGCGAACAATGTGGGGAGCCGTGGAGAGGCGCGAGCTTGATGGGTGTGCGGCGCTGGGCTATGGGGGGGATGGTGGAAGGGTCCGAGCCGGGGGGGATGACGGGTAATAGGTATCGCGCGCTGTGGAAAAAGTCGTGTCGGACGATAGCCAAGAACCATACCCTCCTTCCTACTGAGCGTCATCTCTATGCGGCACTCATATCCGACCTCCCCACGCTGCTGCCAGCGTGTGAGAACTGGGAGGACTATCTATGGGCGCATGTGCAGCATAGGATCGAGGCGAGGTTGGAGAAGCGGTGGCATGAGCTCGGCGGGTTTTGGGAGGGAGAGGCGGGGGTGGGGAAGGATCAAGCGGAGGAGGTGGAGATGGCGAGAGGTGGGTTGGAGGAGGTGTTTGAGAGTATGCGGGGAGTTGGGAAGGCGGGGATCGCGTAAGTGCACAAACGGTTTGGAAGGGGTGGGCTGATGAGGCGTAGGGATGAGATGACGGACCCGTATCATGTGGCTCAGCAGATGATCTTGCTTGGACATACCGATACGCTCTTCCACTCTTTCGCTGATCAGATCATCGACCTCGGAGAAGCCATGGCCCCAGAGTACGTCCTTCTTTCACAGTTTGGCAATTCTAACTTGCTTGTAGACTGTTCAGCTCTCTTCTTCGATTCTTCACCCACCTCGCTATCGTCCTTCGGACTCTCAACCAACCGGTCCCCCCGTCCGCCGCCAATACCATCATCCAGGCATACCTCAGCGTGTTGGAAAAGGAAGGAAACGACAAGCTTGTGGCTATGTATGCTGCTTGCTTGAGAGAAGGTAGCGGTGAGGAGAGTTACGCGAGGTTCTTATGGTGTAAGTCGACTTTTCCAGGAGGATGGTTCAGGGCTGATGACAAGTAGCGATGGACCCGTCAGCGAGCAAAGAAGCGCGCTCCGAAGCGCTCCTTCGCGCTCAGAAACATTCCCTCGACACCGCGCTCATCGCCCGAGAAACCGTCCGCCTTTCCCTCGAAGAAGTGATACCGACTTCTCTATCGACTGCTTTCGTCGAGCCGGACATCCTGCCGCTCTCAGTCGGCTTGACGGAGCGGGATGTGGGTTTGATCAGGTCGATCGAGTGGTTGACATTCATTGGCGAGACTGGAGAAGATGTTGTTGTTCGAGGTAATCAGCTTGTCAGATTCTTCCTGTCGCAAGGCCAGGCGAATGCTGCGCAGTCACTATTACTCTCCCTGCCATCGCTTTCTCAGGAGATCGCCTCGGCTGCTCATCTGCGCACCCATCTCCTCGAACTCGCCTCGTACAACCGCCTCTTCACACTCTTCACCTCCTACACTTCCCTCTCCGACGTCATCCTCCGCAAACCTTTACCAACAGCTGGTAAAGTGCAAGTGCACAGTTGGCGGAAGGATGTCGGCGAAGCGGTTGAAGAAGTATGGAAGGGTACAGTCGGGCTCGTTGAAGACGGATGGCTCGAGCTGCCCCACGCTGAGACTGATGGCGAAGAAGACGAGGGAGAAGGCGAAGAAGAACGTCAAAGACAGCTCAAACTCATCCGACACATATTCATCCCCGACCTCATCCTCCGCCTACATTCCACCCTCATTGCCCAATCGTCCCTCTTCCCAACGTATCTCCAGAAAGCGCTTCAGCTGGCGACTATTGTCGCGGACGCGAAGTACAGGGTGTATGAGGGGTTCCTGCCGCTCTCGGCCATTTCGCGAGGGGCGGGGGCGGGGGTGGGGAGGGAGAAGGTGCCGAGGCTGGAGGTGTATCTGGATAAGGTGAGGGAGGTCGCTTTGGAGGCGTTGAAGTCGGGGAGTGGGAGTGCGTTCAGGGTGAATACTCTGTAGATGAGATGTCACTCAATTGCCTTCTATCACATGTCAATAATCGTGTTCGTGTGAGACACTTCTATGGTCTAGCATCATCTCATATGCATATCCGTACTCGTATGGCTCTCACATATTCCATCTCCATGCTCTCGTTCAACGTCGCATTGTCGTCGCTCACCGCCGCCCCCAGATGACGTAAGCAGAAGTAGAGCCCGACCGCGTCCACCATGAGCACTGTCAACCGTCTCAATTGTTCTTTTGCATCTCCACCATCTACTTTCTGCCCCCGGTCCTGTACCCAGCGTACTGCAGGCCCACTAGACTGCCCCGCCCCGCCACTATCCACATCGCCGCCACCTACCCGACAAGCCTACCGGGCACTTGCCGCCATTACCGCCGTCACCCGAAGCAAGCGCTCCCTTCCGTCCCCTACACCGACTGCAAGCAGCGCTCAGCCTTCGCCCAACAAGAAGCTCAAGCCGTCCCATAAGAGTACAAAGCCGAAAGAGAAAAAGCCGGCAAAAGAGGCCATCCCGCCACCAGCACTACCAGAGGCAGCACCGCCGACTCCAAAGGAGCTTGACGTAGTAGAGAAGAACAGCATGTCGTCGGACGGAGAAAATGAAGACTTTGAATTTGAGGATGATGACTATGACGAGGATGGGTTCGGGACGGAGGACATGGGTGAGTGAGATGAACGGGATCTTGAGAGATGATGCTGATGACTGATAGACTCGGCTTCTGAGCCGGATGCATTCGATGCTCTGTCCCCCAACGTTGATGGTGAGTAGATTGGAGGTCCAGATGTGAGCTGGTACTGACATGGGTACAGACGGACCCCCAAAGAAGCCTTACGACGTGGCTTACAAAATACTCGACCTCGACCAAATCACCGCTATGCAGCAAGGCATGATCGACGATGTAGTCTCTCTTCTAGCTGTCCCTGTAAGTAAAACGATACCTCATGGTCCCAAAAGCTGACTGTGTATAGATGTCCACCGCTTCCGCCCTCCTCCGGCATTTCAGCTGGAACCGGGAGAAGCTGCAAGAAGCCTACTGGACCGATCCCGACTCTGCCCTCCTTGCCGCCGGCCTCGACGCCCCTTCCTCTCCTTCCCAATCTTCCAAGTCTCTGCCCCGATCATCCCAGATCCGGTCCTTTGAGTGTCCGATCTGCTTTTCGGATTACGAAGGCAAATCCGCTTCTCAAGACACGTTTTCCATGGGATGCGGTCATAGGTTCTGCAACACTTGTTGGGGCGAGTATCTGAAGGGAAAGGTGAAGGATGAGGGCGAGAGTGGTAGGATTCAGTGTATGGAGAGCGGGTGCAAGCATGTCATCAATACCGAGATGGTAGACGCATTGTCTTCTGGAGATGTCTCTAGACGGCAAGTCCACTCTTTCTTCAATGGTTGCATGTCTAATGATCGCATAGGTACAAAGAACTCCTCGTCACCGCCTTTGTGACTGACTCCCCAGACCTCCGCTTTTGCCCCCACCCCGAATGCCAATACATCACCCAATGCACCCAAGCGCCTGCTCGCATGCTGACTCAGCTCGTCCCGACTGTCGAATGTCTGTGCAAACGCCCCCTCTGCTTTGGCTGTGGCTACGCCGATAGCCACAGGCCTGTGATCTGCAAGATTGTAAAGTACTGGGAGAAGAAGTGCGCGGACGATAGTGAGACATCGAATTGGCTGTCGGCGAATACGAAAGAGTGCCCAAAGTGTAATTCGATCATTGAGAAGAATGGTGGTTGCAAGTGAGTTCCCTTTCTCAGTGTTTTGATGATCGTTAGCTGACGCGGTGACAGCCATATGACTTGTAAAAAGTGCAAGTGGGAATTCTGCTGGGTCTGTATGGGCCCATGGACTGAACATGGTACGGCATACTATCAGTGTAACCGATACGACGAGAAGAGCGGTTTGGATGCTCGAGACGCTCAAACGAGATCACGCGCAGACCTCGAGAGATACCTCCATGTACGTCCCCCTCCCCTCGCTTGCCGCTGTGCTGACGTCTGGGCCAGTACTTTAACCGTTGGGCAAACCACACCCAATCTGCCAAGCTCGACACTGAATTCTACGCCAAGACTGAACGCAAGATGGAGGTCATGCAGCATCAAGCCAACTTGTCGTGGATTGAAGTGCAGTTTGCCAAGGAGGCTATGGATGTTGTCGTCAAAGCGCGAATAACGCTCAAGTGGTCTTATTGCATGGCTTACTAGTACGTCCCGCTACTACTTTGGGTGTGGTGATTGGAGCTGACGAGTTTGATAGTCTGCAGAGGAACAATCAGACTGAGCTCTTTGAGGACAATCAACGTGATTTGGAAGGTGCTGTCGAGAATCTGAGTTTCCTGCTCGAATCAAACATCGGAGATGTAGAGGAGATTGCCAAGCTGAGGCTTGATGTCACGAACCAGGCGGTGAGTATCGTCTCTGAATCTTCCCAGGACAATGCTGATGGCGGATGACAGGCGTATGTGCAGAAGAGGCATGAGATCTTGTTGGATGATACTTTGAGAGGGTATATGGAGGTGAGTCTCATCACCCAGGTCGCTTGTGCCCAGCTGACGTCTTGCTAGCACCGATGGAAGTTTTCAGTCGACGTGTAGCTTTGTATCTGTATGTTTTGTATATTCAAACAGGGCCTGTGGCGTATCGCATAGACAATCTCTCAACATCTCTGATGACTCATCGGCTTCTATTACTACCCTTTCCCGGACTTTCCAAGGACTTGATGGGGTACAATCGTCATTTTTCTATCATTCAATGCATCGCTTACATGTGCAGCTTGATCAGGGCTACAGATATACGTCAAAGTCCATATGTCAATCAACTCAGACCGGTCCCCCTGACCTTGAAAGAAGAGGTAAAAGGTACGAATACCGTGAATCCAGTAACCCGATAACGAGCCATGTACTCTCTACGATGTCCCCCGTCTCTGCGAATGCTCAGTAGCCTGCCTATAGTCAGGTGGTAAAACCTCAACATCTTTCGGCTGTTGGAATTCGACATCTATCGGACCCAGATCCTGCTCTCTTACCGACACAAACATCCTTCTCGACGATGATTGAGCGGGGTCGATGAAGCTCTGCCTGGAACCTTGGCCGTTTGGTCCGGCTTCCACGTCGGGGGGCATGGACGAAGACGCCTCTGCGGCGCCATTCGGGGGCACTGGGGGCAAGACGCCCCGCGAATGGTAGCTTGGAGCGCTACTCATAGGCGGCGGAGGGAGCCCTTTGAATGATGGTCGTTGCCCATCGCGACCGATTTCGCGGTAGGCCACGAGTGGCGGAGGATAGTAGGCGTTGATGGGGGCGCTGCTTGCCGGCGTATGAGGAGAGAGCGCAATGTATGCGTCCGACGCCCTGTGGTGCGCGTAGGGGTCGTTTGTCGTGTAAGGATTGACCTCGTCACTACTCTCGTTCAGATCCACCCCATTCTCCAACTTTCCCGGTTTCAGATATGGCCACGGCGCCCCATTGCGCCTGCCTCTTCTACGCAATACGAGCCATTTGACCAGTAGACACAACATCACTAGGCCTACCACTCCACCAAATGCGGCCCCTGCGATGACTGCCACAGAGCCAGAGGAGAGGGCTCCCCCGAGAGAGGAGGAGCGATGGGAAGTGGTGGGATAGGAGGGAGAATAACGGCTGACTGTTGAAGAGACACCGACAGCTGCACTGCCGCTGGGAGCACTGCCAGCACTGTAAGCTGAACTGGCAGCGGCAGCTTTACTCGACGAGGAGGATGTATAGACATCGGTGCCCCCATTGTCGCTTGTAGTAGTAGCAGACGTGTTGTCGATCTGTATCACAAGGGACGGAGACATCAGCAAAGATCAGAAAATCTGTGGGGCAGCTACTCACTGTGGTGTTCATGGCTGCGGACTAGACGAAGATGAGGTTGAGGAAGCAGATGGGTTTTGAGTTGCAAAGACGCGCATGATGGGGGTTGAGTTGAGGGGCGGTGTCTCATGATGCACAAAAGCATAATGGGGTCAGGCGGGGAAATGGCACAGCTTCTGTACAGTATCAATGTACCTTCAACCGCCTTGACCGCAAACATCCCTTTAACTCTGGAGGAGATGCTTCTCGAGGCAATATCGACACAAGACTTTGGACTAGGACAACGCCAGCACCGCCACAGCATCAGATCATCCAGAGAAGCGCTCATCCACGCGCCTATTTTGCCTCATGTGCCCGATAAGAGTCATATCGATCATACCTCTGGCAGGTATGAACCATGACGATATATATAGGGGCACCAAGCGAAAAGACACAAGATCGAGCAATCTATGTATGGACGTTTCTACCGACCAGGCAATGGCTCACAACCTCACTCAACGCATTTTCGCTTTCGACAAAGGCTTCATCTCTACGCAGTTCTGGGGACGTGGCATGTACAGCAGAATGCATACTGCAGGAGTATAGTACGAACAAGTAAGCTGATGCTAGCTACATGAAGTGCTCTATACGGAGTGACGACGCATCACGCGCTGTATAAGAGTATGCAAAAACCAATCGTCTACCGACCAAACAAATACACCTCTCCTCCCACCACCCCTCGCCCTTACCCCCCACCCTAACGTTAAACCCTCCTCTGCCCCGGCAACGGTTCCGTAGCTTGACTATAATCAGGCGGCAAGACCCCCTCCGACTTTGGCTCTTCATCAAACCCAGCTCCCAGCGGCCCTATATCCTGTTCCCTCCCCGGTACATACATCCGGCCCAACGACGCTTGGCTATGCCTCGCATCTCCAGAGGTCGGGCTGGCGTAAGGTTGGTGCGGGTTTGGCAGGTCCGCGCCCGGGGAAGACGTTTGGTGTGATGATGCTGGAGCGGGGTGGGGGTTGGGGTTGGGGTTGGTGTTGAGGGAGGAGGGAGGGGATTGGGGTTGGGTTTGGGATGGGGGGTGGGCAGTGTAGGGCGGGGAGACGCCGGCGGACTTGGAGCTTTGCCCGGAAGAACTGTTGTTTGCTCCTTCCGAGCTGGGTAGTGGCGGCGACCCAGCACCATTCGGCGGGACGTCACTCCTGGCATAACTCAAAGCATTACTCGGCGGTGGTGCAGGGATACCATTCAAGAATGGCGTGCGTTCCTCATGATCTTCTCGCCCCAAGGGACCTAGAGGGTAAGAATGACTATTGTTCGCAGGGGTATGCGGGGCGAGGGTGGTATAGTAAGCACCGGCAGCAGCACCAGGATGCGCACGAGGAGCATGGGGATCGTTGCTCATGAACGGCTTGACCTCGTCCCCGTTCAAGTCCATACGCGAATCAAGCCTGCCCGGCTTGAAATACGGCGACTCTGCCCGGCCCGGCGCGCTCTTGTTGCGCCGGAATAAGAACCATGCGAGAACGACGACGAGGGCGAGGCCGACGATACCGCCCACGACTGCGCCGGCGATAGCGCCAGAGGTCATGGATGAGGATGAATTGCCAAAAGCGGGGGAAGCGGTAGAGGTGGAAGTCGAATCGCCTTCGGTACTGTTGCTACCAGACAAAGCGGGGTCGACGGTAGAGTTGACGACGATGTAGTCAATGTCGAGAAATTTGCCTTTGGGGCCTTGGCCGAGGTTGGTGAGCTGGACGCTGTGCGGACCTTCATCCAGCCCGCTGGCCTGATAGACTGATGACAATAAGCGCACGCATGGCATACAAAAGTGGAAGAGCAAGACTCACGACTGACGCCAGACTGCAAGTTGAAGAATGTTCCGTTGTAACTGGCCGCCTTGGCCCCGTCAAGCCTGTACCAGGGTCAGCACCATCATGCATGTCGAGCAATAAAACTCACGATACAGAATAGTTTCCATGGTCGCTGTAGATCCCTCCAAACAATTGCACACTCGAGCCGTTAAAGTCTAGCGATACCGAGTCGCCCACAGTCTGCGTGATGTACGCCGTACGGTTAAAGTAATTTGTGCCCGTCCTGAGGTTGTGGTTCCACCCCGAGCCGATATACTTCATTGCTGGCGATGAATCGTCGTAAGTGGTAGTCCAGACCTTGCCTTGACTGGTGCAGCAATCAGCGACCGAGAGACGAGAGCGAGACAGGACACTCACGTAGACGTCGTGATCACAGCAAAGTCAATGTCCAACCACCATTCCGTATTGTTCGTTCCGCTAACACTTGTCTGCGACGGCAAATTCTTCAAAATGATCGTATGCTCATCGTCGCTGGAGAGAGACTTGGCCGAGAAGATTGGGACTTGGAACTTGACATCCGCCAGATAGCCTATCTGCAAGGTCGTGCTGCCCCCGTCGAGCTGGGTCGAATAGGCACCATGGTTGGTCCGTCTGGCACCGTAGATGGTGATGGCGGTGCCGTTGAATGTGAGTGATACATAGTCGCCGTCGGTGTGGGTGCTCGCGAACGTCTTTTTGTAGTATAGGTCGGTGGCTGGGTCTGAATAACGCGTGAGCTGCGTGCTATGGAGAGGGGAGAATGGTAAACAGCAAGAGCTCACCGGAGTGATTATAATACCAGGTGTTCCCAGAGGAAAAGTACTGGAACTGTGGCGAAGTGTCGTCGAGCTAAGCGCGGAGGATGCGTGAGTATATACCGAGCGGGTGAAGCGAGTACTCACTGTGATGTTCATCGCTGCGCACTCCGCAGAAGAAGAAGATGAGAAGACAAAAGGATCATGACGCTGGGTATGGGGGCGTGGGTTGTCCTCTTCACAACAGCCCGAGGCCGAGAAACGTTACAGCCTCCTGGCCCGACACACGCCCCAGGGATGTACCTGACTTCCCCGCCGGCTGGCCGTCGACATCAATGCCCTTTGGGAATGCAGGCTATGGGGGTGTTGCATCGTTGAGATGAGATGCAGCTGTATAAGTATTGTTAGGGGGGAGATTGAACCATCATCATTCTCCCCGGTATAGGTATGCGCAGTCCTGCCGGAAAATCGCACGGTGCACACTCAGGGGCAGTGCTCCGACAACGGGGCCGGGGAAGCGTTACGACCCTTTGGCATCGTCGCATATGGATAATACAAGACTAGTGCATAGAGCTCATAGACATCCCATACTACATACAGCGATTGTCCGTCTGGGAGCACACCATATCGTCCCAAGTTCTCATTCAACGAGGCGGATATCGCCGCTGACTGAGCTGTATGAAATCGTAAAAGAAGAAAGAGTCCAGCCATATGAAAGCAAAGAGGAGATGGACTCCCTATAGCAAGTCCACCAAACGATACGTATACTATATGCACCACTCTTCCTCGAGCAGCATGCGCAAACCCTGTCGACAGTCAAGCGTCTACCACCTAGGCCCGCCTCTATCTCGATGAAGGTCCAGTAGCCTGACTATAATTGGGCGGTAGACGCGCCATCACAGCCTCCGACTCTTGGAACTGAGCATCAAATGGCCCCAAGTCCTGTTCTCTTCCCGGCACATACTTTCTCCCTGGCGAAAACTGGGCCTGCGCCTCATCTCCCGTGGCCGTCGGGCTTGTTTGAGGCAGGTGCAAGTTTGGGCTCGGCAAATCAACGCCGGGGGAAGACCGACAACGGCCAGCGGCTTCACTTCTCGGGCAGCTCGTAGCATTACTCGACGGCGGCGCCGGAAAGCTGCTCAAGAACGGTACGCTGTCATTCGCTTCACTCCGCCGAATAGGCTTTAGAGCGTAAGACGAGTGAGGGCCATCGTCGGCAGAGTATTCGGGTGAAGATTGGTATGGCCCGAGGGTGGAGTTGGAGTTGGAGTGAATGACGAAAGGTCGGACTTCGTCGCCGTTCAGATCCACCATGGGCGTGTCGCGTTTACCCATCTTCGGGTATGGTGGTTTCGCGCGGGTGCACCGGCATAAGAAGAAGAGTAGGGTGAGCACCATGCCAAGGGCTATCACGGCGCCGAGGACGATGACGGCGGTTATACCAGCTTTGATCGGCGAGGACGAGGACGGGGTTGAGGAAGAATCGTCAGGAAGGGGAGAAGCGATAGCGGTAGATGTCGTATTGCCACCAGTATTATTGGCAGAGAGGGAAGGATCGATAGTAGAGTTGACGACCATATAGTCGACGCTAAAGTATTTGCCTTTGCGGCCTTGGCCGAGGTTGGTGAGCCGGACGTTGTGTGGACCTTCTTCGAGTCCGCTGGCGACAAAGACTGTTGAGATCATTAACATCTGGAGTGAAGAAGACGTGGGTGGGCGAGACTTACGACTAGCGCCTTGCAGCATGTTGACGGATGTGCCATTGTAATCAGCAGTCTTGCCACCATCCAGTCTTACGCTGCCATCAGTACGTAGTATCGACAAACACGCGCAAGAGGCAGTCACTCACGCAACCGAATAGTTTCCATGGTCAAAGTTGAGACCTCCAAACACTTGAACGCTCGAACCATTGAACGCCAGGGATACCGAATCCCCCACGATCTGCGTAGCATGTGTCGATTGATTAAAGTATCGAGGGTCTGTGAGGTTGTTGTTCTTCCAGCCCGAGCCGGTGTAACTCATTGCTGGGGACTGGTCGTCAAAGGTGGTAGTCCAGACTTTGCCAACCCTAGTAAGACGATAAGCGAACAGATCTCGGAAAGGAAAAGGAGCAGACTTGCGCAGACGTGGTGATGACAGCATAATCGATATCAAAATACCACCACTCCGTATTGTTCGTCCAGCTCACGTGCGTCTCTGACGGCAGATTCACCAGAATTACCGTATGCTCCCTATCCCCATCAAGAGAAGCAGCCTCAAAGAGAGGGGCTTGGAAATTGGCTTCTGCCAAGTAGCCAGTCTGGATGGAAGGGGTCCCGCCGTCGAGCTGGGTCGAGTAGGCACCGTGATTGGCGCGTTGCGCACCGTAGATGGTTATGGCGGTACCGTTGAATGTGAGGGAGACCGAGTCGCCGTCGGTGTGGGTGGCCATAAATGTGTTGCTAAAGTACTGATCCAAGTATGGATCTGGGGGATTGTGTCAGATAGGTGCTAGGCTTGAATTGTTGGTAGCTTACCCGCCAAGGTGGTGTGATCCTGCATCCAAGTATTCCCCGAGGAAAAGTACTGGAACTGGGGCGACGCGTCGTCTATCTGTAGTTTGGCACGAGATGGGTAAGTGAGGACCATGGTAAAACTCACGGTGATGTTCATGACTGCGAATAACACATGAGAAAGACGCAGCAAAAGACATGTTTGTGACTTGTTTATACGTGTAAAGCAAGGCAGATCGGGGCTTCGGGTGGGGCGTGACTTGTTTCTGAACGACGACCCGAGTCCGAAGAACGGTCGTACAGATTTCGCCTTTCGCTTTTCGGGAAAGAAGCGATGAGCATACTACACGCCACGGTGATCTGACACGACACTTGGTACCTGGCTGCTTTGCTTCTTCGCCGTGCAAAACATGCCTTTGCGATCTGGGGGCGTGCTTTGTCGAGGGAGAGGCAGGCAGTGATGGGGGAGCTTAGATCTCGCTGAAACTCAAACTAGACAACCGCATCACCGGGTATGAGATTAAACAAGCAAAGATGTAGGAGATGGCGAAAAAGAAAGAGTGTCCAGCCGAATGCACCGGTCGAATGAGGCAGTGGACTGAGCCATATGATTCGTTACATTTTACTTTGACTACTGTGCGTTATTCACATGCAGATTCACTACCTAACAGCATCTATTCCCTCATCCTTTGACCTGGTAGAGATTCAGTAGCCTGGTTGTAATCTGGCGGCAAGACCTCCTCCACCTCAGCCCTGTCTCCAAATGGCCCAACATCCTGCTCCCTCCCGGGCACATACATCCTTCTCAACGATAGCTGATTCTGCCGCTCTTCTCCAGTGATCGCACTTGTGTAAGGCAGGTGTGGGTTCGGAAAGTCCTCCACGGGAGGAGAGGATGCTTCGTTCTGGGAGGATGGCGCGGGGCTGGGTGTGGTGGTGTTGAGTGATGATGCAGGGGAGGACTGGGTTGGGGGTCGGGCGGTATATGGGAGCGCTACGCCAGCAGACTTGGCAGAGCTTTGCCAGGGACCATTGCTGTTGACTCCTTCCGCCACGCTGCTCGCGTTATGAAGCGGATCGACGCTTCGTGGGTAACTTGGAGCGTTACTACCCGGAGGTGCCGGAAGACCACTCAAGAATGGCATACGCTCGCCAACTGCAGCTCCTTGGCCCAAAGAACCGAGGACATAGGAGGAGCGACCAGAAGGGGTCCTGTGAAGGGTTTGGGGGTCGTCGTCGAAGAAAGGGTTCACCTCGTCGCCGTTCAGGTCCATGCGGGTGTCCATTCTGCCCGGCTTGGGATACAGCGAACGTGGCTCATTTTTGTTCCTGTTTCGCCTGGTCAAAAACCATGTCAAGGCGACTACCAGACCCAGGGCTACCACACCGCCTACGACAGCTCCGGCGATGGCGCCAGAGCTCATTGATGATGGCGAGGAGCTGGGAAGAGAAGATGCGGTGGTGTTGGAAGGCAAAGTAGGCTCAACGGTGCTATTGACGACGATATAGTCGATGTCAAAGTAGCTGCCCTTTGGGCCTCCACCGAGGTTGGTGAGCTTGACGGTATGTCGGCCTTCTTCGAGACCGCTTGCATGGAAGACTGACGCAAAATCAGTAGGGGCACCAAGATCACGGAACGATAGAGACCCACGACTGACGCCGGTCTGCAGATCAAAGTATGTCCCATTGAAGTCGTAAATATCACTACTCGTGATGCCGTCAAGTCTGTACTGCAATCAGCACAAGCATCATCATGGGCCTCAATCATCACACTCACGCGACCGAATATTGTCCATGATCGACGTAGAGTCCGCCAAAGACCTGGAAGCTCGAACCGTTGAAGGTCAGTGATACCCAGTCACTGTAGAATCCCGAAGGACTGATATGTGCCGACTGGTTGTAGTAGCCGTCGCCCATATCTGGGTTGGATCGCCACCCTAAGCCGACATATCTCATTTCTGGTGATTGATCGTCGTAGCTCGTTGTCCAAACTTTACCAGTCCTACAAGGCAGTGAGCTGCATCCCATGAAGAGTCATCATGTTAACGGCAACTCACGTAGACGTCGTGATCACAGCATAGTCTACATCCAACCACCATTCCGTATTGTTTGTCCCGCTCGCATTGGTATATGACGGCCAGTTCTGCAAAAGCAGCTGATGCTCCATGTCTGGTGAAAGAGAAGAAGCTTGGAAGATGGGCACTTGGAATTGCGGCGTTGCCGAATAGCCAGTATGGTAGACCGTGGCTTGACCGTCAAGCTTAGTGGAGTAGTTGCCATGGTTCGACCGTTTGGCGCCGTAGATGGTGATGGCGGTACCATTGAATGCGAGAAACATATAGTCGCCATCGGTGCGGGTGCCCATAAAAGTCTTCTTGAAGTACAGATAGGTCAACGAGTCTGCCTTCGTGTCAGAGTGGCATAATGTGGTGAGCCGAGGTGAAGGACAAGAGCTGACCGGCAGTGTGGTCTTGGATCCATGTAAGATTGCTATCGTTGCGGGATGAAAAGACGAGCTGGGGCGAAGTGTCGTCAAGCTGTACATATCAGAGAGGGCGTTCAGATGAAGAACAAGACGCAAGTCAATAAACACTCACCGTGATATTCATGACTGCGGGCGACATACAGTATGTCGGTAAGTATGGAATGAAAAGTGTGGCTCCTCATGTGCATATCTGAATCAGAAGCTAGCAATGGTGGGGGCATGGCAACAGGGCGAAGCCGGAATGATTCCCAGCTTTCCGGTCTTGATACACGCACTGTGACCACTGTACCTGACTGATCGATCGTATCTAGATCTGCTTCTCTCGAGCGTTGAGTGTGTTTCACTTTCGAAGGTGAAGGCTGGCGGGTAGCTTTGATTTGATGGATCTCATGTGAACAGTATTTGGTTCATCTTTCGCACAATCATACCTGCATACGCCGCACAGAAATAACAAAAATAGAGACAGTCCGCACACACAGTGAGTGAAAGACCAATCTACAGGTAAGAACCCCGTCCGCATATTGACATCTACTACTCCCTAATCCCTAGCCCTCTGGCCCGGTAGAGGCTCTGTGGCTTGGCTGTAATCAGGCGGCAAAACAGCCACCTCCTGCTCGACTTCCGCTCCAGCACCGAATGGCCCGACATCCTGCGCCCTCCCCGGCACGTACATTCTGCCAATCGATCCCTGGCTTCGCAGACCATCGCCTTCCCCGTGAGGGTTCGTAATGTCTGCGCCGGGGGACGATGCTTGGTGCGAAGCGGGTACAGGAGGGATCGATACGGTAGCAGTGTTGATCGACGTCGGTGACCGGGATGATGGAAGTCGAGCAGTATAAGGCAGTGGAACCCCAGCAGACTTTCCAGAGCTGCGCGAATTCCCGTCATCACTCGTCCCGCCACCTACGCCAAACGTTTGTGCAGCCTCGCTCCTTGCCATTCCCTGCTCCCTAGGCGTGTTGAAAGGGTTTGCATAGCCGTCAGGTATGGGGGGCGGAGACCCAATACTGCTAGGCGGGTTGATACTCCGCGCGTAGCTCGTGGCGTTACTGGGCGGTGGAGCGGGAACGACATTCAAGAATGGCCCGCGTGGGTCGGTATCGCGCCCTGTAGGCGATAGCGGATGAACAGAATGGCCAGTAGTAGTATTGGAAGACAAGCCTCGAACGTGGCCGTTGTATGAGCTGGTGGAAGGATCGTAGTGGACAGGTAGAGCACCAATGGGGAGGATATGGTGTTCTTGTTGGTTGCTAATGTATGGCTTGACCTCCGTACCGTTCAAGTCCATCGGGGAGTCGAGCTTGCCGGGTTTGAGATACGGCGACTCTTCACCGCCGAGCTTGGTCCTGTTACGCCGGAACAAGAACCAAGCCAAGACGACTACCACCGCTAGGCCGAGGATACCACCAACAACACCTCCAGCGATAGCTCCGGCGTTCGAGGACGACTTGCCAGATAGAGGCACAGCGGTGGAGGTAGAGGTGCTGTTGCCGTCGGTGCTATTAGCAGAGGAAGAGGGGTCGACGGTGGAGTTGACGACAACATAGTCAATGTCGAGGAATTTGCCCTTGGGGCCTTGGCCCAGATTGGTAATCTGAACGTTGTGGACTCCCTCCTCGAGGCCAGTCGCCTGGTACACTAGGACAACATTAGTATACGGAAGAGAGGATGGGCTCATGAGACTCACGAGTCGTGCCAGGCTGGAGCTCGAAGAACGTGCCGTTGTAATTGGAAGTCTTACCGCCATCAAGTCTAAGCCGCCATTAGCACCATCATGAATGCCAGAACATGACTCACGAGACAGAAAAGTTTCCATGGTCAAAGTAAAGTCCTCCAAACACTTGCACACTTGAACCGTTGAAGCTTAGCGATACCGAGTCGCCAACAACCTGGGTGACGTGCGCAGTGCGGTTAAAGTAGTCGGCTGGCTGGAGGGGTGCCGCATGCGGGTCCCATCCCGAGCCGACAAAGTTGAGTGCTGGAGACTGATCGTCGTAGGTCGTCGTCCAGACCTTGCCAGTACTGGAATCACAATAAGCAAAGTTCGACGATATCGGAGAAAAAGACTCACGCAGACGTAGTGATCACAGCATAGTCCACATCCATCCACCACTCCGTATTGTTTGTCCCGCTCACAGTCGTCTGCGATGGCAGATTCTTCAAAAGAATCGTATGCTCCTGGTCTTCTGAAAGCGATATGGCATGAAAGATTGGGACTTGGAACTGCGAAGTCGCCGAATAGCCGTTCTGGAAGGATTCGCTTCCCCCGTCGAGTTGAGTCGAGTAGACGCCATGGTTTGGTCGTTTAGCGCCGTAAATAGTGATGGCGGTACCGTTGAAAGTGAGGGATACATAGTCGGCTTCGGTGTGGGTACCCATAAAGGTTTGTTTGAAGTACAGGTCGGTGGACGGGTCTGATGTGCCGGTAAGCGTTGTATAAGAGATGCAAGAATGCGAGCTTACCGATGGTATGATTAGCGATCCAGGTATTCCCAGAGGAAAAGTACCTGAACTGAGGGGAAGTGTCGTCAAGCTACGCCACAGACGTATAAGCAGAGCTGAGACGATATACGAGTAGCTCACTGTGATGTCCATGATGACGGATGACTAGTGGGAGAGAAAGAGAGTGGGTTAGTATATGCGATCGAGGATGTACAGCTTGACCGTGGCCGAAGAGTGGAGTCGCTATACAGAGTCAGTACACGTGAGATCGACGGGCGACTCGGACAGATACTCACCGAGAGTTGACCAGCACTTGTCTCGCGGCGTAATGATCGTGATCAATCGGTGAAATGTACAAGAGCAAGGCGATGAAAAGACCGGCTTTTCGTCGTAGTGGACCTTCGGATAGTATGCGCTAGAGTTGAAGGCCAAAAGGAGAGAAGAGCCTGGGAATCGGAGGGCTGTAGTTAAATGGCGCGTTAGGTGACAGGCTTCTATCGATCCCAAAGGTATGGCAGAATGTATGATGTCGCTTCGCGACGCCTCCGCTGTAAAGTGACCGATGGATGGGGTTGAGAGGGTGCCTTCACTCCGGTGTCCTTGGCTCGGCAAGTTACGGCAGGATTTGAGGATTGCATTTTGCGGCGGAAGCTTGCTGGGAAGAGAGTTGTGAAGAAGGAAATGGGGTGTCGCGCTGTCGCGAGGTTGTTGAATATATAGCGAAAGCTTGTATAGATTTCAGAACATTTTCCGGCTGATGTGACACGATAGCGCCGGGACTATATCATTGACGTCTGTGAAGGGGATTGAGTGGTGGTGTATGTATGTCAGCCTCGGCCCTCGGCCTCGAGATGCTGAACGTCCAGAGCAGCGCCGTTGTTTGCCGTAGTTTTGAGGGGCGCTTTCGATGCTTGATGATCACGCACATACCGCCATGATCTCTCAACTGGGAGAGCGGCGCTGAGGGGCGTTGAAGGGGCATGCTGGGATGCAGATTGGTGCTGTGTAGGGGATGTGCAGAAAGGGCCATGAAATGCAAGAGGAGAGTGATCGGTCCGTGCCTTCCTTCAGGAGAAAGGTCCTTGGGCGCCTAACAAAGCGGCAGATATGAGATAGCTCAACGTTGGATAAGATGTCAATTGCCATCCGACCGCTCTAGGAAGCCGTGCACTTGTAATACGTTACAGTGCAAGGTATCCTATACATGCTAATGATATCTACATCTGACTGTGAGGTATGAAGAACATTGTCCCCCTCAGAACAAAGCCTGATCAACGGTCCTGCGAATTCCTTGTGGAAGAAGGGAACAGATCTTGATACTTCTCTATCTCTTCCTTACTGGCCAAAGTGCGTCTTCACGATGGCATGCTGACTTGCTCATCATGACCATCCTCAACATTCCTAGACTTCCTAGACACCGGCGACTGTTCCGCATCCGCTTGTGAAGCGGCGGTCATCCTACTACTACAAGTAGGGCAATCTCTCGTCACTTCTTCTGCTGCATCCAGCTTTCTTTTCAGATCACCGTAGCTGATCAGCAGACTTTGGATTGTCTTCGCCTGGCTATAGGTAAGCGTCTTGAGCTTTGCTTTCTCAATCCGTTTCTGATGCTGGATTGTCTTCCTTTGCTTGTCTATCACATCATCATCCATCTATCAGATCATGACTCAGATTGTATGAGAGAAAGGATCTCACGTTTGACCCGAGCCATTTTCAATCTGCTGTCAAGCTCGTTCTCGCTTGCATTCCATTCTTCGTCTTCCGTGTCATCGTCGCAGCCTTCTTCTTCCTCTGGCAATGTTTGATGAGTAGTCCCTTCTGACACTACTATGTTGCTGTGTGTGCTACCAGCAGACGTCGACAAGTCTTGTACCATTGCAGAAGACTATGGGCGTGCTGTTCAGCACCAAGTCTTCTCCATCACCATCCGAGAAACCCATTCGAAAAGCAACCGTTGCTTACTCACCTGCACACTACTCGGCCCGTCCATGTGTGTACCTTGCCCATCATCAGCTGTCGCCAGCTGCCATGCAGGTGCAACTTGGCCCCAGTTGTCAAAGTTGTTGAATGCGTCAAAGCTATTGAGACCACTCTCACCAACAGGGAAGGACGGATTCATCAACTGTGGATCAACGTACTGAGAAAAGGCGTGGTTGTAACTTCCTGGTATCCCTTCTTGCTGGTGGCTTGCCGAGGAGGGGACGTTATAAGGTGGCATGCCAAGGGCCGGCTCATACATGAGGTCGCGGTATCCCCCATCGTTTTGGGGATAGTCTTCGTAACTGTGGTATTGATCGTCGGCGTTCATCTTTGGGTGATGGGGCTGTGGTGAGGGAAGAAGCTACAGATCAGATGAGGAGAATGACTGATTGCTGAGCATGCGGGTGTTGACGGAGAAGGTGAGTCTGGCGAAGTGATGGATCTTATTCATTCTGCTGCCTGGTTATATAGTTGGCACTTGACCAAGCAGCTACACTCCGCTCAGACAGTCGCCATGTTCTCAGCGGCGTGAGACAAACCCCACTTCACCTCATCGGACGACGCGAAAGGAACATCCATTCCCCACCTTTGTATCTCGGACTCCTTTCAGATGACATTTGAACAGAGGACGGGCATAGCGCACATAAGAGGAGGACTTCGAGCCTGGGAATATGAGATCGACGCGATAGTGACGGGACCTAAAGATTCTCCGATATCCGTTGTCATCTTGTCAAGGTTGCATAGGAGTACGAAAACAATCAGGTGGGGTGTTTGCTAATCACTCCTCCTCCTCCTCCTCTTCTTCCTGCGCTCGTATGGAAACTGCATGCCCGGAACGCCATCCACTGAGCTCACTCTTGACCAGTGCAAGCTTTTGAGTCAGCTCTTGATTTTGTGTCCTCAAGTTTGTGTTGTCCACGCCCAACTCGTCGATCAACTTTTTTTGATCAGCAAGTTGAGAGCGTAGCTGCGCTTCTTTATTTTTCTTGTTTCTGCGGTATCGATCAGAGGCTGCGTTGACTATAGAACGTTAGATCAATGGCCTCTGTATCTGTAGCTTAGAGAATAGACGGCAGGGCAGATGTGGCAGCGTGGATGAACTCACTTCGTTCTTTACGAAGACGCTCCTTTTTCTCTTCATCAGGATCATCATCATCTTGTTCTTCTGCCGTAGCTGTAGCGTATGCAAAACTAGAAAGACTGCTTGCGGGGAAATGCGATGTGGGTATCATGGTACCCCACGCGGGCTGAATGGTCAGCCGCCACAGATTGCCCAACGCATAGTCAGCTTACCTCCTCTGGGGTCGAGAATGGGTGGTAGCTGCTGGCATTCTGCTGGGGACTGTGAAGTCTGGGGTCCAGGAATGAAAGGTGACCGCTGGTACCGAAATTCTGATTCACATCAGTCGTTGGAAGGAAAGAAGGAGGAGGCCCAACGGTCGCAGAGAAACCATCGTTGACGTCCTCCGGGGGAACGGGTGGGTAGTAATTCTGAGGGCCTCTTGAGGTGAAGGTCTACAGGGTCTTGTGATGAGCACATATGCTGATGTTGTTCCAGGGCGGATGGCGCACAGTGTATGGGGTGGAAAGGTCAACATAGGGGTCGGTAGGTTGACTGGGGTGGTCGTAGGAGCGGTTGTTGAAGTCGTCCATTGTGATGAAAGGTGGGAAAGAAGATGGAGTTATACTATTACTGATGCTGTAGATCGGTCCTGATACAGGCTGAGAATGATTTGTATGATGTTCGCGATGATAGTGCATGTAATCTATCGAACGGAAGACTTTATATCTGACCTGTCGTCTGAGTTTCAACTTCGCTTCTCACGACGGCGCCCGAAAGTCATCATTGTATGCCGTCGTGTGTACAATGGAAGGTGGTCACAGCAGGACATCTGTGTATGTTCTCGTATCTGCCGCACAGAGGATGAACAATGGACGGACTGTGTAAATGTATATCAAGACTCCATCATCTATCCGGACAAATCTAAGCTCTGCGGGTATCGATATCGCTGCTCCTTCAATTCGTCGTACGCAGCAATACAAGCAAGCAACAAGGTTGTTGTGGACTAGGCGGCATGCTGTACCTCGAATGCAGAGAGCTCTCGTGAAGACTTGTCATTTGTTCAAGCCATTCATCCAACGGACGCAAGTACTACTATCACGAAAGCCGCGAGGTAGGTCTCACTACACCTCTAGTCTCCACGTCAAAAGTCCATACTACCAGAGACCGCCAACCATCTGCCCACTCTTTATCTCCACTGGCGCTCGCTGCTGAGGGCTCCTCGTCAGCCGTTGGTGCTTATTCGTCGGTGAGCTGAGTGAGCTCGGTTTGACGTTCTTCCTGGCTCGTAGGGTATTTGGTAGAAGCCGCCTTTACTGTAAGATATGTAATGAGCTCTGAGCTGGTAGGCTTCCTGGCGCCCGGGCCGGCCGTACTCGAGCATGGGACTTACGTTTCTCACGACGACGAGAGCGGGCGTCTTCGTTCTCCTGTTCGTATTCGTCTTCTTCTCCTTCATCAGTCACAAAAGTAACCTTGCGCGAGTGCCTTGCGCGGCTCTGTTCAAAACCAGACATAGTCTGAGAATCCACCTTGTGATTAGGACCGCAGATTCGATAGGTTCAAGGGTTCGGAGACTTACCGAATGCTGAGCAGCATCGCTAATGGCGGAAGGCTCGGTGGGTTCGTGGTGGAATTGGTAATCTTCAGCCATTGTGAATATCGTCGGGGAGGAAATTCGATGGCCACCGAGATTACAGGCCAATATTTGTAGCCCTCAGACTCTTAGAAGACGTCAGATGATCCACCTCAAAGGTGTACAGGAAAGGAACATATTTGTCGGCTCCTATGATCCACCTCAACGAAAGGTGTACAGGAAAGGAACATATTTGTCGGCTCCTCAACTTCGCTCCCCGTACCGGCGCCCGAGAGCAAATCAGGCATAATAATAGCCATCGATGCCAGAAACAGTCCCAACCGAAATATAGTAGGGCCTCGTAGACAAAGGACAGTTGAATGTCAACGGAAAATGAGTGTGTCACTATGATCATACATGTAGCAAAGAAGCTCTCCCTACTTCCTGCCTCCCCTTTGACCGCCCTTCTGCTGAGGCTTCTTCCCCCCCGTCGTAAACTTGTTCTTCTTCCTCGGCATACCAGCCTCCACAACATCATCATCCCTATCCCTATCATCCCCATCCCCTCGGCCCTTCCTCCCCCCATCCCTTCCTCTCTTCCCACCCGCACCCCCCGTCCCGGCTTCACGTATTTCCAAAGCCGCCTCCCTGTTTGCTCTCGCCACCGTCTCGGCCAAGAGGGCGACGGCTTCTTTGTCGGCGGTGAAGCCGGACATCTTTTTGCCGATGTGGGCTTCGATACGTTGCAGGATTTCGACGTCATATTGGGTGACGAGGGTGATGGACTTGCCGGAACGGCCGGCACGGGCTGTACGGCCGACTCGGTGGACGTAGTCTTTGGAGTTTGTGGGCATGTCGTAGTTCTACATTTCGTCAGCGGGGTTCGAAACGGTAAGGGGTGGGCGTACGATGACAAGGTCTACGAGAGGGATATCCAAACCACGCGACGCAACATCGGTAGCCACCAAGATACTTCTTCCTCCGCTCTTGAACTTGTTCAAACTCGCCAATCGCAGGGATTGGGTCATTTGACCATGGAGCGGGATAGCAGGGAAACCCAATCTTCTCAAAACAATCGACAACCGTTGAGAGTCTGCGACAGTCCTCGTAAAGATGATCATCGAAGAGCTCGCCAGCTCATTCGCCAGATACAACAAATAAGCATCTTTCAGCTTGAGCGGCAAGAGCAGGTAGTGTTGGACCAGAGTGTCGACGGTAGAGTATTTGGAAGACACTTCGACACGGACGGGTTTGTTGAGGGAGGCACGTTGGAGCTTGGCGACTTTGGTGGTCATGGTAGCGGAGAAGAGGTAGGTGTTGCGTTCTTTGGGGATGACTTTGAGGATTTTGTCGATGATGGGTCCAAAATCGAGGTCGAGGAGACGATCGGCTTCGTCCATGACCTGTTGAATGGTTAGCTTGAGTGAATGAGATGAACGCGTAGGGCGTACCAGATACTTCAAGCTCTTCAATGAGAAACCCTTGGTGTTCTCGAGATGGTCCATGAGACGACCGGGTGTAGCAACAATAACATGGGGTCGTTTCGAGAGCGCAATGGATTGAGACATCATGTCCATACCACCGACCAGCACGGCTGTTCTGACGCCAATGCCGGATCCGAGGGAAGTGACCTGCTGAGAAATCTGATACGCAAGTTCTCTTATATACTGTCAGCATCTTCAATACAATCAATGCAAAGATACTCACCTCGTGGGCGCCATGACGAGCGCAAAGAACGGCTGCGGCTCTTCCCAAAGTGCCTGCAATATAGGCAGACTGAACGCTGCAGTCTTACCCGAACCAGTCTGAGCAAGACCGATAATATCCTTGCCTTGTAAAGCATGCGGGATAGACTCGGCTTGGATGTCGGAGGGCTTCTTGAAGCCCATTGAAGCACATGCCTGGCAGAGTTCTGGCGAGATACCGAGGTCGGCAAAGGTCTTGTTGTGGGAGGCTTCGGGGGCGTCGGGGTTGGAGGGGGCGGGGGATGGAGAGCGAGGAGCCTCAGAGGCGGAGCGAGAAGATGAGGCTTCTGATTCGGACATTGTGGATTGTATGGTGACCGTCAAGGCCAGGCCAAAATAATTGTTGTGGAAATATCAAAGGTGGAGGTCAGCGTGTACCTTGCAGTTTACGTAACCTTGAATATTGATTTGTTTTTTCTGCATTTCTCCTGAGTCATCCGCGCCTGACTTCTTGGTTGACTTCCTTTCATCAATCTCCAAACACAAACATCTCAGTTCGCGTTTTGTTCTTCGCCCGCCACTCCCATTATTGGCATTCCATCGACTTCGACAACCTGCCCGACCCCCTCGCCACTTCACATGTCCATATAGCCCCCACAGCAGTCCTTCAAGAAACAACACAAACAAACCGACAGCCTCGCTTGTAGCCCCGACACAGCGTCAACATGGCTCTCCCTCGACGGTCGGCAGCACCGCCTCCCATGGCTATGCCAATTACAGGCTACGCCGATGTAGCAGAGCTGGACAAGTACAAGCTTGTCTCAAACATCGGGAAGGGAAGTTTCGGCGTCATCAGTAAAGTGCAAAGGGTTTCGGACGGCAAGGTTTGTTTTTGCCTTTTTGTTGGATGGGATGGGGCTGATGGAAGCTATAGGAGTTTGCCCTCAAGCAGCTGGACTATAGCAAGATGACGGACAAAGACCGCAAGCAGATTTTGGCCGAAGTGTAAGTTTGTTTACCCCGATGTCGTATGGCATGTTTTGAGCGACGTCAAACTCACATGCATGTAGCGCTATTCTTGAATCACTGAAGCATCGCAACATTGTCCAGCTTATACAAAAGATCAAAGACCCCAAAAATGAACGAATCTACATCATCATGGAGGTACGTCATGTCTTGCTAAACATCGACACGGCTGACATTTTTCACAGTTTTGCACTTCTGGCGATCTCGGTACCCTGATTCGTAGAGCTCAGCGCAACAACTCGTCTATACCAGAGGACAAGATCTGGAACATATTCCTGCAGATTGTTCTTGCTTTGCACCACTGCCATTGGCCCGCTGAGAGACAAGTGAAGTCAGGAGGCCGGACGAGTTCGGCACCAGTTGTGCCGGATGGGGGCGCTAAATATCAGGTCTTGCATCGAGACTTGAAGCCTGAGAATGGTACGCTCGTCTTTCTCCTGCAACGACCTTTGCTCACCACCTCTAGTGTTCTTGTCTGACGAATTCGTCAAGCTGGGCGACTTTGGTCTCAGTAAAGACATGGGCACCGCCTCTTTCACCAGCACATACGTCGGTACCCCTCTTTACATGCCTCCGGAGATCTTGGCGGAGAATCGGTATGATACCAAGTCGGATATCTGGAGTCTGGGATGTTTGGTCTATGAGATGTGTGCTTTGAAGTAAGTCTCGCGTTTCATCTATCGAGGTCAATGTTGACGTAGCGCAGCTCGCCGTTTTCCAACGCGCAAACACAGCAAGAGTTGATCACGATGGTCAAATCTGGCAAGATCCCGTCACTCCCCTCGCATTATTCACCAGCGCTACGAAGTGTCATCAAGGCCATGCTCACGCTGAATGTGGGTACTCACCCTCCGGATATGTGCGACATTCTGACGATCGAATAGCCTACGAAACGACCATCAACGAGAGATTTACTGGAAACATCCGAGATGAAGCTGCATCGCAAGCTCTTCACTGTTCAAAATCAGTGAGTTCTATCATATCCGTTGATGACATCGACTGACCGATCCGAGAACGTCTCTCCTGTTTGCCAAACGCGACGAGCTCAAACACTTTGAAGACCAAATCCGCTCCCGATCCCTTGCCCTCGACACTCGCGAAACCGACCTTGCCTCCCGTCTGGCCTCCCTCGAAGCTAGAGAAGAGCTCTGTGAAAAGAGAGAGGAAGAAGTCAAGGAAACGCAGAGGAGGTTGAACCTTGCAGCGGAGAGCTTGAGGGGTCAGTGGGAGCGATTTAGAGAGGAGAAGGAACAGTTGGAGAAGGAGATGAGAGAGAGAGAAGAGCGAGGGAGGACAGGGATGGGCTTGGGCTTGGTGGATGTTCCGGATGAGAAGTGGCAGCCGCGCTCAGGGTTGACTCAGGTGTCTCGGCCGCCTTTAGAGGAGCGCAAGTGAGTATCGCCCTCTCATTACCTGTATTCTACTGACACACTTGCAGCACCCTCCCAACATCCGCGTCTGCCAGATTCTCCCGTCTATACATGGACACGCCCTCCAAAATCCCTCTCCCCACCGCCATCGCCTCTCCTACACCCATAGACGGCCGTTTCGGCGCTCTCAATCTCCAGCCCCGTCCAGCCACCCCTCTCCGAAGGGCCGCTACAAAGTCGATGGGCAACCTGGCTGCTGCTGCTCGCGCACAAGCTACGGAGCAAGAGGAACAATCACAGCAGCGAACTGGTGGAGCTAGTGGATGGAATGGTGCTTCTCAGGCAACGCCGGCGAGACAGTACAATTTCCAACGCAATCAGCGTACATCCATTGGCTCGCCATCCGAACTTCAGAGCGTATACTGCGAAGACGTCTCTATGGCTTCTGCCGTCCCGTCTCCTTGGCTCGTTCGCCCTCGCCGATCGTCGATCGCTCCCCCCACATTCCATTCCGAGCACAGCTCTGACTCTGGGGCAGAGGCGAATACGGCTACGAGACCGGCTCCGCCACCACCGACTTTGATCCCCGGTCCGTCTAGCGGGTTCGTGTGGAAAGAGGCGGCGACACCAGCCAAATGGCAAGCCGATGACCCAGATCTGCCGAGTCCCTTCATCCGGCGGCCAATCTCCGCGCCTGCTCAACCCCAACTCCTCCCTGCCACAACATCCGAAAGACAACCCCTGGGATCTATCAACCCTCAGCAAGCTACATCCTCCGGTCCCACATCAGGTACAGCATCAGGCGGACTGAAAAAGATCCCGAGGAGCAAGAGTGGCAATCTGCACCAACATGTGTTGAAGCACAATGCTGTGATGGCGGGGCGGACGAGTGGGGAAGGGGTGGGGCAGAAGACGAGGGTGGGGGGTAGTCGAGTTGGATGAACGCAGCGGGTAGCCGCGCGAGTAACGAAGGTGGGGCTTGGCAGGGTAAGAGGGTCAAGCGAAGAGTATAGATTAGTCTGGTCAAGAGCTTGGCCTCTGGGCCTCTCCGTCATAACGAGTCATGTTTGAGGAGATGATTCCTGTATTGTTGAACATGTATATCCTTCTTCATTTGCTGTATCTCGGCTGAGAGGTCAATTGAGTGACATACAAGCAACAGTCATACACTCACCAAGAATCAAAATCAGCCGCGCCCGCTTGACTCATTTGCTCCCGGAAGACCGACTTCAGTTATGGATCCTTTCTTTCTCTTTCTTTGTTGCTTCTCCCATTTCTTTTCTCAAAAGGGGTATCATGACAGACTTCACCCCCAATCTCCACCAATCCTTCTCCCTCATCACCACTCTCCTAGCCCACATCCACGCTTTCCCGACAGAGCGCTTGCTGTACCACGCTCCCGTCCTCGACCGCATCTACATTCCCACTGCAGAGGAGAAGGATGCTGAGCGGGTGGAGGAAAGAAGGAGAGTATGGAGGCAGGATGAAGTGTTTGGATTGAGAAAGTTTGTGGATATTGTAGAGCATCATGAGAGTGTACTACGGAATGTCGGTATCTTTGATCTTATCCTTTGTCCGAACGCTGACAAGTCGGTAGATGATCGACCATGGCATACCTCCGCAAGAAGATCCTCTTCCCTCAGTCCAAGGCATGGAAACATTCTGGAAGATCCTCATTACTACCGAACCGCCTATAGTCGGGGTCAAAATGCCGATGGGCGGCAACGCCGGCGGGGCTTTGACACCCAAAGGCCAAGGAGGGCCCAAAGGGCAGCAGAAGAAGGGAGGAAAGAAGAATAAGGAGTGCTGGGTGGATGTGATTGCTCGTGGTGGGAATGAGTGGGTCAGGGTGTACAGGTGCGTTGGTCATGGAAGAAGATCGGAGGGATGCTGACCGAGTGGCAGCAAGAAGATCTCGCATCTCCTAGCAGAGTTCCGCGAACAAGATTCGTATGTCAACTCGGACTTTGACTCTTCGTCTGAAGATGATGGAGGAGCCTCGGAGCCCAAGAAGACGAATGGCGACCACGACCCAGACCTCTCGAATTCCCTCATGCAAACAGCCCACGACCTTCTGCACGCCTCCGCCTCCGCGCCTCGTATACCTGGCGCCTCGCAGCCTGCCTTGACGATTTGGCTTACAAGAATACCAGACTCTCCCGAAGAATGGCCCGACAGGCGGATCCCCAAGACTTTGCAAGCACTCGGGGATTTGGGGATCACGGTCCGCCACCTTTCACCACCTGCCCTCGACACCCTCACTGGATATCCAGTGCCAAAGCGGCTACAGCCGAGTATGAAGATCAACTTTGATATCACCGCCCTCCTCGGTCTGACTTCCGACGTCTTGCACTATCCCCTCCCGAAATCGCGTGAAGAAGCTGGTGCGCGTTCGCTCCGACCTGCAGGCGAGCTTCTCGGGACAGGCTCCCTTGCTCGTGGTCGGGATGGGACTGGTAGAGGAAAAGGAAAGGGGAAGAAAGAAATGGACGCCGAAGGAGAGGAAGGCGAAGATGATGTGCTCAGAGGCCAAAGTCAGAATTCGCGCGAGCTGTATCGGTGTATACTCGAGGAGATGGGCCGTCCCTGGATCGAAGAGTTCAACTCTGTCATCCTCTCCGCCTGGCAATTGCACCCTTCCTACTCACCTTCCTCCTCCACCCCGCCCCCCTGCGAATTTTGGGCGACGAAACAAGCCGCGCAGTATACTTTTGAAGCTCTTACGTCTGGGCCAGCTCATGGAGAGGGTATGGAGCAGAGGAGGATGAAAAGGATGTTGGGGTATGAGGAGGGGGACTGGCTGGAGGGCTCGAGGTATGAAGGCAAGGGTGGTATTTTGGAGGGACTGAAGATTAGGGTGTTTGATGACGAGGATGACACGGTTAGGGAGCAAGTGGACAAGACAGGTCTGCATCAGACGCTTGAAGCTATCTCGGGCGACTTTCTACATGACTATTACGCTTCCCTCGCCCCACATCCTACGTCCAAATCGTCCAAACTTTCAACTCCTTCCCTCCCAAACTTTCTCCAGCCCAAGAAACTGCCCTCCCCGCCTGTCGCCAAGATCACCCTACCCTTCCCCGTCGTCTCCTTGCACGCCCTGCATAGAGGGGCAAAAGAAGGAATGACTACGGTGATGATGGGGACTGCTACGTTCAAGGAGGTGTGGGGCCAGGGGAGATGGAGAGTCCGAGGTTGGGAGCGGGGAAGCTATGACCTCACAGCTGTTGACGATGGGGCAGGTGGAGAGGAAGTAGGGGAGGAGAGGAAAGAGAAGGGGAATGCGGCGGTGATGATATTTCCCTACAGGGTGTTTGGAGAGGGGAAGAGGGTGAGGTTTGAAAAGGGTGATTACGCTTACCCGGCGTATCCTAATGCTGAGTGACCGTGGCAAGATCATTTCAGCAGATGATCTAGCATCAGTGAGAACATAGATAGAAGCATACAGCATAACATCATTGTACAAGTACATTGCAACATGTAGTCAAACCAAACAAGTGTTCTAAGGTCTCGGTAGCATTATTATAGTGGATCTACATAGTTCATCAGCACGGCATCTTGCAAGGTCAAGGCAGAGACATACCGTCATCAGTGTCCTCCTCCGTCGACTCATACCTCCGGTTGACAGGCTCCTTCTTCACCTTGATCTTTGCAGCAGGACCTAGATTCTCCCCGGCTGTTCGTTTTCTAGGATCGCTGTGTGTGGGATTGTTTCGGGATTTGGTGGATTTGGAGGAGAAGGGGACGCGTTGGGCTGGAGGCTGGACTTGGCGAGATGGAGTCTGCTGAAAAGTCAGATCATCCTGAAACTCCAATTGAAATGAGTGAGACAAACCTGGTCAACAGGCTCTTGCTTGATACCCCTAGGAAGACTCGGAATATACTCCTCCGCCTGCTCTTCCTCATACTCATCATCACTCTCCGCTATCCTCCTTCGCTTCTTGACCGCCTCTCTCACCGGCCGCTTTGGAGGGGAGGACGTATTCTGAAGGGAATGGTATTGAGGCGACTCTGAGCTCGCTATAGGAGGGTGGGTGGACTTTAATCCTGAGGGCCGTGAAGCCGAGGATGATGTGGTGTTTGGTTGACGAGGTTTCTTTGAGCTGCTTGATGTCGCACCATTCCCAGCAGGTATATGTTTGTTTCCCCTCTCTTTCGGCAGAGAAGAAGGGACAGAGGGGAGAGCCCCTCTCGAGCCGAAAACATCGAGCTCTGCGTACTCCCCTCTTGCTTTCCTGATTTGGGTGCAGTACTGGTCCGTCAGAACTGCGAGCTCGGCATAACGTCTTTCCCAGTACTCTCTTCCACGTCTCTCCTCATACAGCTCCCTAACAGCTTCATCCCTCTCCTTATCCACCGTCTCTCTCCTCTCTATAGCCTGCCCCACATCAGCCTCCATACGTTCTCTCTGCTCCTCGCCCCTCTCGACCTCCGCCCTCAACTCCTCCATCTCCTTCTCCCGTTCTTCCAACAAATCCTCCATATCACCAAGTTTACCCTCAGCAGTACGTAGGATGGCATTCTCGGATTCGAGTTCCCCAATCCGGAGCTTGTATTCAGTGTTGGTTTGGAGGATGCCTTTGTTGAGAAAGGTGGCGAGCTCGAGTTCGTGTGTTGCGGTGGAGAGCTGCGCTTCGAGGGAGGAGAGGTGGGAGCGGTGGGACATGGTGGGATGGGTTGGGGGATGGCCTGGGGAGGGGATGAGGAGGGATGAGGGGGGAGCACGACGCTCCCGAGATGTGGATGGTGGAGATGTAAATCAGAAACGAGCTGTCGAAAACAGAAAAGTCAAAATGAGCGTGAGCGCGGGATTCTATTCTTCTCTTTCATTTCACTTCAATCCCAAAACTCAATCTATATCATCCCACCAAGCCATCCTCAAGCCATGCCAGCATCACCTTCACGCCGCCGCCCATCCTCCCGCTCCCCTCGCCGAGACCAAGACCGCGGGGACCGAGACTCGTACAGGCGCCGCTCTCCCGATCGTAGACCCAAAGACAGTGGCTACGCCGACCGCGATAGGATACGAGACCGCGAGCATAATAGGGGATCCAGAGAGCCCAGACGGGATGGGGAAAGAGACGGGGGATATAGGGGAGGTGTGAAGAGGGAGAGGGATGGGTCGTATGGTGCGCGAGAGAGGGAAGGCGAGAGGTCGAAAGATAGGAAGCGGTATGATGAAGATGCTGGGCAGGATGTGAGTCTCTCTCTTTTGTGTATCCCAGCTCTTCTGACGCGCATGCGTAGGGCCCCGATGGACCAGCTGTGGAACCGGAGAAGCCCAACTTTGGTACTTCGGGACTCTTGGTGAAAGACACAAATACGGTGAAAGGCGTGGTGGTCAAGTACAACGAACCGTCTGAGGCGAGGAAGCCGACAAAGAACTGGCGTTTGTATGTGTTCAAGGGGGAGGAACAGATTGGTGAGCTTTTTGGGTACTTGGAGGGGCCAGAGCTGACACCAAGGGAAGACTTGATACATATCTATCGCCAGTCTTGTTACCTCATCGGCAGGGATGAAGTGGTAAGTCTTCACTTGTATTACACGGCGTAGGGAGCAACAATACTGATACAGTCACAGGTTACAGACATACCGATAGCGCACCCATCATGCTCCAAGCAGCATGCTGCCATCCAGTTCCGTCAGATGACTGAGCGTAATGAGTATGGAGATGTCACGAGTACCGTCAAGTAAGCTCACTTTCCTTCTTCTTGGGCTCCCTTCATTTCCTGATCTAATTTGTCTGTAGGCCTTTCTTGATTGATCTGGAGTCGACGAATGGCAGTTTCGTGAACGACACGGAGATTCCCAAAACGAGGTGAGTCTCTACTCGTTTTCATGTCAGATTTGCCTAGCTCATCCCATCGATAGATACTACGAGCTGAGAAGCAGTGATGGTAAGCCCCCATGTATGCCTCGCCCTATGCAAAAGCTAATAGCTATTGGTAGTCATCAAGTTTGGTACATCGTCGAGAGAGTATGTGTTGCTTCATGAGAATGCTTCAGCCGCTTCGTGATAGCATGTAAGAGGTCAAAACATCTTTTGCTGCTAAATATCCCATTATGCAGCTAAATATAAGCGGTCATTGTCCAGATATGAAGTTATAAGCTCGATCATTGTCGCTGCAACCAGTCAGCACTCCATGGCACTTGAGAAGACTCCTGGCGCGTACCATCATTAGCCGAGCTCATTTGAGTCATTCTAGTTCTCATAGACAGTGTTAGATATACTGCATCGATGTCCTTACATGGTCCAAGGGTAGTGATACATGCATAAGAGCGCTGCAGAGTGCAGTCTGCATATATAGCCTGCCCGATGACCGGCGGAGATGTCCGCTTGTTGTGTTCCTCCCGCCTGACGGACTTGTTGACGCCTGGTAGACGGTGTTTTTACCGTAATCTGCCACCTCTTTTATCTCTATTTATTCAGGTATTCGAAGTATTCCACCCAGCCTCAATACCTCGGCATGACCATGCCCCCCATCCCCCAAGAGCTAGCCGCCCTCAAACGCGAACTCCAACTATCCCACATCACCGCCGACGCCCTCCTCACCGCCGTCCAAGACCTGGAAGAGAAACAGAGTAAACTCGAGACGGAGCTTCGGGAAGTGAAAGATGAGAGGGACGTGTTGAGGGGGGAGAATAAAGAGCTGAAGGAGAGGTTTGCGGTTTTGAAGGGTAAGATGAAGGGAGTTGCTAGTGAGTGACAAGAGCGGGGCGGGGTGTGGGGTGTTTTGCTGATGTTTGGTGTAGAGGAGATGAATGGGCTGTTAAGGGATCCCGTGCCGCCAGTCGTGAAATTACTACACGAAGGAACCGAGGACTGTATGGAAGGCAAGCCAACCGCTTCACAGACAGCAAAGTCTACACCTTCCAAGAAACGAATGGTCGGAGTCGTCATAGGTAAGCCCCTACGGAGACTTTACCTCGACAGCACTGATAGTCTGGACCAGAGTCGAAACCGAAAGCATCACCAGCCCTCTCCTCTTCATCCGAAGTACACCTAAAGCATGAAACAGCAAAATCAACAGCAACAGACCCTTCTCAACCTTTGCCGAGAGCGGCCAAGCCGGAAGGTATCGAGAGGAGACGGACGTCGGGAAAGCGAATCTTGGAGCAAATCGAACAAGACTCGGAATTGGATGCGAGGGAACGATCAGCAGGCAAGAAGAGCAAAGGTGATTAAACTCGCATCAATTGTGCTGGTCGTACAGTAAGGAGCTGATTATTATGTCAGTTTACGATTCAATGAAATGCCGAAATCTCAATCAAGCATATCTGTTAGAATCGTACAGTAAGGGTAGCTTTATCCTGTAGCTTTTATCAAAACGCTCATGTATAACTGTAGACAAGGCTATTGGCCAAGCCCACGAGATGCGAGGGCAGTCGATACCATTACCCGTTGTGTACATACAATGGAGACCGGAGGTAGCGGCCAAACGACACGTACGGTTGGTCATTTTACCAGGAGCTGGTGTGAAGGCGGACATGCTGCCTGCTTTCCAACAGAATACAATGCCGCACGTTCTAGCGGTGGCAAGTGCCATATCGAAGAATTTGGTGTATTTCGAGCCGATACCTTTGTCAGAGACGTTATCAGGGGAGGGAGCAGATGATGGAGCGGCCACGAAGGAGGCGAATGAGCTAGATGAGAATGTGGAAATGGCGGAGGAGAAACTGCTCAACAATGGATCACAGGCAGAGGGTTTGGTAGAGCTTGGTGAAAGTGCGAGCAGCGATGAGGAGATGTGAGAGGAGGCGACGTTGTGCTGGTATTATGAGAGAAGGTGTACCCGAGACGATTATGACGATATGGTCCTTCACGCCCCTTGATGTCAATTTCTTTAATGCATTGCGTCTTGGATCTACCTCGCTATTACGGCTGTACGATTATGGCCTTGGAGAAGACTATATCTGCTGTTTGAGCGCCTTCTCGGCGTCTTCTTTGTCGTTCTTGGGGAGTGGTACCACTTTGGGTACCGTCTCTGCATTGAACTTTCTCATCCACTACCATGCGCCCATGTCAGCACAGTAACATGGATAGAGAGGACAAACAGGGGAACGCACGTTCAACAGCGCAAAATCCGGGATATTCTCCTTCGGCCTATCCTGCAACCTCACAATCTTCCCCCCTTCCTCATCCTTACTCGAAGAGATCTCTAGCGTACTGTCCATAGTGACGCTCTTCAGCTTGGAAGGCAAGAGCGGGACTTTGAATTCAAAAGTGTGTTTGATGGGGATGGAGATAAGGTCGGTGGAGAGGGTACGGCCGGTACCGTCTGTGGTGGATGTGTTGGGGGTGATTTGGGAGACGATGTAGGACTGGGTGGTTCCTGATGAAAGCACAGTAGGGAGGTGTAAAAGCTGTCCTCCTTCCGCCCCTCATCAGCGCAGGTATCCCACAAGTCCAGTCAAAACAACGCACCAACTTCTTCCCGCGTCTTGCACGAAGCAAACAAATCCTCATAAACAGCATCCTTGGTGAAGTTGTCGTCGAGCTTGGCTTTAGTACCCCTGGCTTGGAAGAGGTCGAGGACGACGGCAATGTGTTGGCGTTGGAGATCGGTTGGCTGTACGCCGGGGGAGAGGGTGAGGGTGGAGGGGTCGTTGGTGAGGGAGTGGAGGGAGGAGGCTGTGACTGACATGTTGAATAATGTTTGGAGATCAAGAAGAATACAATGGAGATAGATATGCAAGGAAATTGTGATACTTGAGACTCATGGAGCAGCGGGAAGATAGCAAATCGTCATCGCCGCGGACCGCCGAGATCGTTTTGTTTGGTTCTCCTCTGTTACATCAGGAACAGCGGCATGTGCCGCCAGTTGTCCGTTCTGCGTCGGTGCAACTCTGGACTTTGCTGTTGTTGGGTTCCACCTTCACCTGCTCGTCTGCACATCTTATCGCCCTGCCAAGCCTGTCCTCGATGACTCCTTAATCCCAGGAAGAGGAGATCAAATTACTCAAGCGCGCGCTGCAACGAACTCGTCGACTTTACGCAAGGCGCCTTTCTCGACCGGGCTGAGCATTTCGAGGCTGAGTGCAAGACTGGGCTAGTTTTCGCATCCTTGTCACTGTACTGATCGGTCAGTGTGCTTTGGTCAGTGATCGAGACTGGGCAAGCGAGAGGACTGCCTTATGTACATGCTTGGGTCTTTTCTGGATGCTGTTTTCTGGGTCCTTGTTCAATTACTAACAACCGATACTCGCCGGAGTACGCCATGGCACAACGCTCTCCAACGGACATCAGTACTTCTCTCCATCACGATATTTTCGAACTACTTGGCCATATAGACATCAGGGATCAGAACCGAAGACAGTCGAGCCATGAGATCCAATGCAACCCATCGAGACGACACGACGGCAGGGATCACTCATGCAAACACTGGCACTCATGCTGATCCTTTCCACTCTCTGTTGCAATTGCAAAGCACACAACGTCCATGGCAGCAAGCTCTTTGTGTGGGGAGCCTCTTTTCCAGATACATTGCTCGTTTTCAGTGCGAGTACAGTACCAATAGTCATGTCTTCTCACGCGCTCGGAGTTTGAACTGAGAAAGATCCGAGAAACGAATGTGGATCCTTTGGTGACCAGAATTCTCCAGCCTTCGCCTGCCCGGCCTGCGCATAGGATCGAATACAAACAGCCAAATGATTGCATATCCTTTGATGCTGTGCTACATAATACAATACGAACCCCGATTCGTCTAGCAATAACCCCGACCGCCATGGGAAAGTTTGGAGAGAAAGGACCGGACAAGTCAAAAACAAAACAAGCATTTTCACACCACCGTAACGTCAAGATCCCTTCAGTTCTGTATTGTTTCTGGCCTTCTGTCGGAATGCACCCTGCTTCTTGGTGAGAACGACACTTGTTCTTCCTATTTTATATGTCATCAAGTAGATATCCCTTTCATAAAGTGTTGAGATGGCTGTGAAATACTCAATGATACTTCACATGGGGTGAAACACCGTCATAATCCACTGCTACATATAATGACTTCAATTGCTAGCGAAAGTGCAGAGTCGACTATACTAAACATCATCTCTTATCACGCACCATGGCAGAATCGACCGGTACAGCAAGTGGTTCCTCAAACACAAACCGTCAGGGCTTTACGACTATAGACTCGACAGAAGCATCGGTCCCCCCTCATGCGTGGACTCAATTTGAGCTCACAGTCGGAGATAAGACAAGCAGAGAATTCACCTACGGAGACAAAGATAAGGAGACATTTCAAAGTGAAATAGCCAGGTAGGTTTGGACATAGCAGGCATCTTCGTTGAGCGAGCTTAGGCGGATAGAGGGGCTAATGTGGTGCGACTCTAGTAAAATGCACCAGCCTCTTCATACTGTATCGGCTACGAAAGTGGCCAGCTACAAAATTGACATGGTGGAAGGCCGCTTTGACGCTGAGTACTTTGGGAACGAGACTGATCAGGGGAGGATGAGCATGTGCTCCTTTCCGTCGCGACATGTGCTGGAAGACGGCACTGGCCGGCGATGTCCATTACACAGCGTTCCCAAAGAGTTGTAAGTCAAACGAAGAACAAGTACTCGTTTAGTTTGAGGTCAATGTGCCCCCAAGACTGACGTACAATTTGATAGTGTCGCTTACTCTCAAGCGGAATACGCGAAGCAGGAGGAAAAATCAGGAAGCGGTGCAGAAAATGATTCTGTTGGATTGTGGGGTACAGTGTGTCGTTCAGTACGCAGGAAGCTGCGAGTATAGACGTATACGAGTAGTCAAGTAGTTACGAAACGTAGCGGGACCAAATGCCCAATAGGAACTAGCAGCAGGGTATATTCGTTGTGGAGCCTGTTGTGCTTTCTCATGCTTCTTCATCTTACCAGGTGATAGGAGCTGAAGACTGTACAACAGTAATGTAATGCATCCATCTTACCAGGTGATAGGAGCTGAAGACTGTACAACAGTATTCAATACAATGTATTGTACTCGTATACCACCTCCTCGCTCAGAGACCCCTGACCAAAGACGTCGAGAGTTCTCACCCTCGGGGATCTGCCTTCCCGTCTGAAGTACATGGTTAGAACCTCACATGAAGAGTTGATCGAGTTGACAGCATGGAATGTAGAAGTTCATCCCTTAATAGATCTGCTGTTTCCCACCCTGGAAGAACTTGACATCGATCGGCGCACTATTCGCCGGCACGTCGATCCCGTTCCCATACTTCTTGGTCTCCTCATTATACTCCCAATATATCAACCCTTCTTCTTCCGTCGGCAGCTCGCTCGAGAATCGATATTTGAAAAAGGCAAGATCACCGCCGAAAAGAATCTGGTGCGCCCAGAATGCTGTACGGGCCCAGAAACTGATGAACGCACGAGTTTCCTAGACAATAGTCAGCAAGAGATATGGAGCAGAAAAGGGAGGAGACGCGTACAGTAGAGACCGGCTGTATTCTTGAGAACGCTTTGACGGGATAGAGGAGGTCTTTGATGAGACTGTCGTCTCCAGCACATATACGCTCAAGAAGTCTGCCGTGCGACATCCGTTCGTCCGCCGACGACCATACACACCCGTTCGCTTCCATGGCGTCCTTCATCGCCTAGAGTTCAACGTCAGTTTTGTTTTTTGAGAAGACAAGGTGAAACTCACCTGGATAGCCTTGCGCCTGTCGAGCAGGAGCCAAGCCGCCATCAACATCTTCCTAGTCTCCACCAGATCACCTCGCATCCACTTGTTTGAATCCGCATACGTCGACATCAACTTTCTCTCCATCTGCATCCAAACTTTGACCCATTCTTTCCCCTTATTCCACCCGGACGGGGTGCCCATATCCATCTTTGCCGTGAGCATTGTGTGAAAGTCGGCTTTGAGTTTCGGGACGACTTCTTCAAGGAGCCGGAAGCGGAGGTCGTATTCTGTCTTAGCGTCGGACCGGCAGAGGGAGCAAGAACATTTGAAGCCTTTTTCAAAAGCGACTTCGGAGCGGGGGGTGTATGTGAGGGAGGTGTCGAATTTGTTCGAGCAGAGCTCGGTGCCCTTTGGCATGTTGTAGAGTGCGCGCACTACGGCAACCTGCAGCCAGATTAGCTGGACTGATAGCAAGAAAAGGAAGAAAATCACATCGCCCCAGAGTTTCATCGACACGTTCGGCCGGCAAGAATGCACCATCACGCTCGGCATCCCAAACACCATCAACGGCCACTCCTTGCTCTCCTCATTCGTCTTGCTCCGCGGTATCACCGTCGCCTTGAGGGAAACAGGCGAATCGTGCACCTTGTTATCCCTAATCACATTCCTAATCCGGCTCAAGTCAATGTCCGACACCGGCTTGAAAAGTTCTTCCAGCCGCTTGGCTTCCGTACACTGCCAAGTCGGGAGTATGGAGAGATCGCCGTATTCGTAGAAATTACAGGAAGAGAAGATCTGGGCTGAGAAGGGGTCGTCGAGGAACTGGTGTACGGCACGGGAGATGGCAGAGTAGGAGGAGGGTTTGATGTAGTCTTCGTTGAGGTGGTCTATGCAGGGAGTGATTGCGTTGCCGGCATCACCCGAGTACGAAGTAAGGAGCGATTTAGAAACGAGAAGCAGTTCGCCAGCTCGGACAGCCCGGGTTGAAACGAGACCCCGGGTGTTCTTTTTCGGGATGATGCGGACGTCGACGGGGCCTTGGTAGTCGGCAACGTCGATACAAGGGGCATTGGAACGCTGGACATCTTGCAAGATGGACGTCCAGTTGTAGTGCCCATACTGCCTCTCAATCTTTCTCGTCTCCAGCTTGGTCTTCATAGCTGTCAAAGGCTCAAGGACTTCAGAGTAGACGTGGCACTTGTCGAGGAGTCTTTCGGCAGTAGACCAGAGACGGAGGCCGTACGCGGCGTTGGCCATCCGCCAGTACAGCTTGGCCAGTTGCGCGTATGTAGCCAGCGCATCCGGATCGCACACAAACCTCTCGGCGTGGACACAATCTCTGTAGGCGGTACCGTAGAGTTTCTGGTCGAGGTGGGCTTGGGCTCGGTTGAGATAGAGAGTCAACTGTCGGCCAGGGTCCGAGGTGACTTCGGGGTATCTGAGAGCGGTGGTATAGTGTTTGGCGGCGATGATGGGGTTTTTCGCTTTTAAAGCCTTGTTTCCCAAGTCCTTCACTTCCTCCCAAGTCAACTCGTGGATAGGTGCCGCCGGCGCCACGCCCTTGAACATCTGCGCTAGAGGGTGAGAGCGATGCAGCTCCTGTATATCCGTGGGCACATCGACGATGATGACATAGCCTCCCTTCATCCCTGTTCGGACATCGGGTTCGCGAATAGCGAGGATAGCACCGACAGGGTAGATTTCTTGCAGGGTGGAGCGGAGATTGAGGGCGTAGCAGGGGGTGGCGGTGGGGAATTTGACTTGGACGGGGAGAACAAGGCCTTGGGGATCTTCTACTTGACTATGAGGGGTCTCAGTGTATGCTGGGAATTGAGACAGATCCACTCACAAGACGATACCATCCTTAGCTTTTGCTTTCGTCAACACTCGGCAGACGTAGACACGACCTGCAACAGACAATTAGCTAACTGAAAGAACAAAACTACCCAGACTCACCGAGGTGCTTGTCAGGACACTTTAAAGATGTCGTCTCCACTAGCTTCAAACTTTCTAGTTTGTGGGTAGAGCACATAGCTACTTCATCCAGGGTGACTATCCTTACCCTCATACCCTCCTTGTCCCACGAGAACTCGTCCTGGCGGAATGATTTGTCCCAGTGCAAGGCGGCTGAGCGTGTCGGAATGCGCTTCTTTTCCAGACATCGCGGTGGTCCGACATCATTCGTCTGTCCGTGCCGTCAGTACTCCATATACCTCGTTGATCCAATGCCGCGCCATGTCCTTCTCGACCTACTCCATAGATACAGACCAGTTACTGCGAAAAGTAAACTCACCACTGCGACCAACAGGGCATTCTGCAAGGCCTTGACGATACGATCCTCGACCAGATAGTGATCTTCGTTGTGGGGCGTCCTGCAAGTACACATGAAGAGGCCATCTTTGACCGTCCACAGTGCGTCGGAGAGCAGGGATGGGCTGACGGTACTGGGGCCGGACCAGGCCCTGGACACGCGAAGGGTCAGGGCGACTTCGTTGGTCTTTGTCTTCCAGGTTTCGGATGGGATTTCCATGGCCGTGGGATGCTTTCGATGAGCAGGAGATGGAGAAGCTGGCGTCTGTGTTGTCGGTTGCAATTGATGCCAATTTTCGAAGAGAGAAAGCAGAAAAGAGTGCAGACGCGACGCGGGCAATGATCGTTCAGGACACCCCGACGAGATGGTGACTGATGGTCTTGCAAAGTCGAAGTTGAAATTGTTGATGGGTCATGTCTGGGAACTGGTCCATTGCAGAAATACAGCCCAATTACCAGGGGAGGAACTAGACCCTATATAGGGGGCTGATAGCGCCACAGTGGTTCGTTCCAGATTCCGTCTGAGCTCCGTCGCGCGCCTGAGCGCCCGTGCCGGGTGTTCTTCTGTTGTCGAACTGTATATGTGTTCTCCATCCATGTTGCATCACGACTTTCTACCTTTCTAACTAGCTGATGCACAGTGGAGTATATTCCTGTTGCCAAAGCCGGGCCTCAAGCAGTCACACGGCGGCACCCATCTCATCCAATGCATACATCAACATGTCAATCATGACATTAGCTCTGAGGGAAATGATTATCAGTCATTGTGGCGTCGTAAAAGTACACCACCTGGCCATTCAACGAAGGATAAGCTACGGCAGACTCGAATCACTCACATAGCTGTGGGGACTTTTTGCAGGGTGCAATCAACCCTTTCGCGATTGCAAAGCCGGCTCCATTCGGTAGGCTGTATTTCCTCAGCTGGGTCCGACGCGTAAGATATGACCTTCCAGGTTGTTCAGCGGTGTCCGTGGCAGGTACACCTGTGTAGCGAGTAAAAGTGATGATACGGATGGCGGACGGCTGGGCTGCCTGAACCCTACATGCCGCCCCCCGTGAGTCATAATATTTGCACTGAATCTCATCCTAAGCCTGCCCTGGTAGTAGCCAGTTGTTATGGGCCAACCCCTTCACAGATTCCAATAGATCCAACTTACTCTGCTTCAGCGTGGCAGGCCTCAGCCCCCTATTCGGCCTCATTGTCTCTCACAAAATGGTCGACATTGACGTTTGGAAGGGTCTCCCCGATAACGGTCATTTCATAGTTCATCTCTCCCAGGAGCCTTCGGGATACTTGGGATCATGAAGATTGTCTCCATCTAGGACGTCACCGGTCTTGTCTTCGATTTCTGACATTCAGATTTCTTCTTGAATGTACCGTACGAGTACTTGTTGTATGACCAAAAGAAGGGACTGGCTTGATATGAGGATAGTGCTGGTCACTACTACTGTACGAGTACTTTACTCGTATCGTACTATTCTCGACAAGCGGGCTTATGAAAATATATTGGCAACCAAGGCGTCGAGTGCCTGTGGATGATGCTTGGTCCACTCCTTTGATGCAGCAAACGAGCGGCGTTGTGCCAACCTCTTCCAGAGGCCTAAGAATACTTGTGCCACTTCAAGATGCCTAGCTCACGAAGATGGATGACTTCCATCGGAAACAGGAGGTGTTAGATTATGTCGTGGGTCAAAGCAACGAAAATCATCTGCTGCTAAATTACGCTCTTGTGAATGACAGTGCTCTTTCTCCCTGTTCGCTTTTTGACATAAGATATTGCTCACACGGTTCACCCCCTCAGCTCGCATTGCTAGCGATGATGATGGCTCGGATGTGACCGAAGAGCCAGCGGGATTGCAACAATAAAGACAAGGCGACATCACCGTCACTTCATGTAATCATTGCCCAAAGAATCATTGCTACGTGCTGCTCATCATGACTGTACTCGTGCTGTACTTATGGCTGAAAGGCCAGGCTCTTGACAGTGCTCTAGCAGCTTCTCAAGTTGGCTCTGATCTAACATTTCTTCACCCAAGTAACGCTCCAAAGCTCCAAATTCATTTTCAATGCAATCTAGCTTGCAATGGATTGTGCTTTAGCACGGGACTTACATCATATTTAGGGTAGCGCGTGGCGACGACCAGATCGGCAGAGCGGGTTCTTATTGCCCTAGCAGTCCTCGCTTATACTGCTGCATAACAGACCTCTATTGTCTACTACTCTACGACTACGCATGACTCTTCCAGCCTGAGCAAGCTCCTCTCTAGCCTCGCACGCCGATCAAGTCAGTCATGCTTCAGATCCTGCTCCCAGCTATTCGGCCTCTGGCTTAGGAAGGTCATTGAGCATGTACTCAACTCTGTAGGAGACATTCGTCAGCCAGCTGTCGTATACCCCAATAAAGACACTGTGAAGCACAGGAAAGTCGTTACTCACAGCTCGGTCGGCACTTTGTGAAGGGTACAGTCTGGCTCGTTATCGCAGGCACAGAGTTGACTCCAGTCAGTAACTTTTTCATCCGTCATCTCGCTATCACTGAATCTTTTGGCTGTCCAAGTCTGTTCACCATCTGCCGAGTCTGCGGCACGTACGCTTGTGAAGCGAGTTGTCTCTTTGATTTTGAGGGCCGAAACGTCTACACCGCTCACCCTACAAGTCATATCTGGTCAGTCACAGCGCGGTATTCAGTGACGGCAGCTTGTTGCGAGACCGTCCGATACAACCTTCACTTACGCTGCTTCAGTTTCCTTGGCGGAAGTACCCATATCGGCGTTTTTGTCTTGAACATAGTGGTAGACCGGGTCGAGTTCATGAGTATCGCCGTCCTGGGTGAGTTCGAATGTCACCTTCTCCCACGGGCCAAGGGCGAAATGGGACCAATGGCCGGTCTTGGAAATCTCGCCGGTCCTGTCCTGAACTTGGTCTTCCGACATTCTGAATTTGATATTTGAGGGGCTTGAGGGCTGGAGTGTGATTATATGATTTATCAAGCGGTGTAGGACTACAGGACTGAATGCACAGTTTATATACCCTGCTAAACAGGCGGCCTGTACTTCTGCGATACTCTTGTCCTTTTTCTGTCGCCCTCTACTCAGACAGAGCGGAACTTGGTGCTGAGCTATAGATAGTGACTCTCTTTTCTATACTCGTACAACGTGCATTTAACATCCTTTGATTATTTCGGAGCGAAATTGTCTCATGGTATGACTGTTGCTCACCCAAGCGCCGCGGCCCATTTCCATTGATGTCCTTTATCATCAGCCATTGACATTTTTCTCCGTACAGCTATCGTACTAGTATAGAGATGAAAGGAGAGGCCAACATTTGTTCACACTTTGCATTGCTGAAAAGAATGGGAAAAGGATCCGATGGTGGTGGTCGTCGTCATGTGATCTTCTCATAGATCAGCTCCTTGATTGTGCGGTCTCGTAGACCAGACTTGAAGGACAGCAGACTTGAAATCAGGGTTGAAGTGTACCTTTGAGACGAGGCAGCAACGATGCCCATCCTTTTCTTTCAATGGACGACGCAGGTTGGTGCACTCCATCATGTCACCTATCTACATCTTACTCTTGTCCATGTCTGGGGGAATAATGTCGCGCCATATACCACTATGTTGCCAGGATGAAGCAGTTGCAATGTCATCCAGATCATACCCATTTACAAAGCAGAAGATGTCATATGCACGAGGGGCAAAACACCACAATAGTACGTAGGCTAAACGTGACTATATAGGATATTGCGAAATACAAGTCAGATCTTGAGAAAAATGAAGATGTTTGTTAACTTCCCATCGCTCTACAAGTCTTCTACAGTGACCTGGTGGGGACTTCTTCCTCGTGCCTCACTGCTACGGTCCGGGAACACAGCTGTACCGTCTGAAGGTTTATCTTCTTCGGAAGTCTTGCTGACATCAGCGTGTGACCAGGCGAAGTTCTCTTTCAGGAACGTCTCTCCGACGTCCGTGATAATCTCGGTTGGATTCTCTTTCAATAGATCTCCTACAATCACAGGGGCGCTTGTAACATTATAGTCAGTCAGAGCCTATGCGAGCACCACCAATAATGGAGGCGACGAGTACTCACAGTTCGCTCGGAACACTGCGGTTGGGGCACTTCAGGTTCATGAACTCGTAGTAATTATGGTAGGAGCAAAGGCTATCGCCTGGAGGTGGGGATCTCTTGTTATCGAGCAAATCAGTAAGGCGTGAGCAAAGACTGACTCTCTTGCCACTGGGACGCATGTCGCTGTTAACCACAGTCTCGTCCCAGCGGCCTTCTTTCGAGTTTGCTTCGTACTCAATCATCAATTGTGCTTTGACGTCGCTAGCCGATATTTCAAGTCGTCTGAAGACATGATGCTGTCAGTTTCGACACTGATTTGGCACTGGTGGTATCTCGACGACTTACTCGGCCACCCCCTTGTGATACTCTTCTGGTGCTATAGAGGCGTCACTGGTAAAGTCAACTCCAGGACCAAAGTTCTCCACGGACAGTTCATAACGCCTCCAAGAATGTGCGACACCTTCTGATTGGACGGATGATGACGTGTCAGACATGGTTGGGCTATGATACGAATGGATGGTTGAGATGGGTTGTGGCATCGATGATCCTGGAATAGCATTCTTATAGCCCGGCCGAGCTACCTTCCTTACATTTTGGCATGTATCCGATTCTCACAATTTGATTTCAATCTCAGACCGACCGCTCACAGGACCATTCATAACATGATGTACGAGGCCCACAACTCGCGAGTGTCAGAGTATGTTCACAAGTGAATTGACCGTCTGTCTTTTTGTGGCTAATACGCAGAGTACAATGCTGAATGTGATACTGCTTTTGGCACCACAAACGCCTCCTGCAACGTAACGTGTAAACACCCCCGCCGCTAAGTTGGGTGCAATGTCTCGAAACGTCCCCCTGGTATTCTTCCCACAATATGGCGCGAAAACAACTTGCCTTCCTTTCAATGACTGTCTGAACTCCTCCCCGTATGGACTGCTTGATTTCCTTACATGACACACACGAGACAAAGGGCTCCTTAAGAACGATAGTAGTCAACTCCGACCGTTGATGAGAACTATTATCGATGATTCCTTCGTACTGCGCTGCGCGACTCATCAGGCGAGATTGATCTTGACAATTCGATACTCCGGCCTTTCAGTGCAGCTTTCAATCGGGGTAATTGGTAATTCTGGCACATGAATCTCACAGGGGTAGTAGTAACGTCTTCCTTTGCGGCGGCGCCGCTACTGATCAGCCTCGACCCGGTCTCCCAACGGAACAGTCTATCCCGCTCTCCAGAATAGCGCTTTGCATCCTGCGAAGAGAGCTCATGTGATTATCTCACGCCCATCTATAGCTATGCATTCTACATCCTACAAACCTGATGCACTCACGCCGCAATGATGTGTCTATAGATAATGCATGGGGCAATACAGTATGAACTCGCAGCAGGAAATAGCGGCACCTCAACAGTCTCATCAAGTCATACCTGTGTCCGTTCATCATTATCTTCTTCACCATTCAGTCATCAGTTTCGAATGCCTCATGCAGCGATTGAGCACTAGCACAAACATCAGCATCTATCTCCCTCGAATCCGACGACAGTATCATTATGCAGTGTATACAGCAAAAGACACTCACATTTCGGTCGGCACATCCGCAAGCGTACACCCCGGATTAGGACAATCACAAAGCCTGCTCCTCGCCACCTCCTCCGCACCCTCCCCTCGCTGGTCCGGGGAGAATGTTTCTATGTGCCATGAACGTAAGGCTGGGTAGGGTGTGTATCGAGCGCGGGTGGTGGCGTATACATTATCTGGTGAGACTTGATGCACGCTTATCCATCATTGTCAGCATTCTTCTGCTCGACTTGAAGAAGTGGATAGGAGGACGAACTCGACAGCATTGAGTATTGCAGCATTCTCCGGATCATCTCGATACCCCATTGTCGAAAAGATGACGTCTGTTTCGGTAATGGGCGTCCCATCTGGTTTCATCACGAGAATGTCGGCTTTCTCCCAGGGTAATGTAGTGAGAAGGGAATGGTGGTGGCCAGCAGGTCGGGGCACGCAAAGGTCTGTGTCGTGCAATGTATCCGCGTTTATTGAGTTGACCAATGCTCTCACTCTTGCACTGACGTGAGCGTCTGAATTATGAAAGCAGATCGAAAACTGATTGGAAGGATCAAATTGACTTACAGCTCTGTTGGGACACTTTGGAGCACGCATTCCGGTTGATCGCAGTCGCACAGACGATTCGACAGTCCTGATAAGGGGTGGGGACCGCCGAGCTGACTGAACTCGGCAGTGTCCCAGGTACGCAGTTCGGGGTTGGGGGTGTACCGGGAGAGTAAGGTATAGCTCACTGCCGACGGTTCGACGTTATGGATACTGGTATCCGTCCATCAGCCTCCATGACTTCATTAGAAAGGGGCGATATGATGTCACCGAACTTACTTGGCATTGTGTTCTTGAATAGTCGCAGGAGAAGCGGATTGCTGACCTACGCCTTGGAAATTGAAGACATCATACTCGTAATGCGGTGCATCCCCACCCTTATCGATGGTCAGATGCATTCGCTCCCAAGAGCCGAAAGCGAATGATGACCCATGACCGCTGTCACACGTAGAAATCCCTGAAGTGGCACTGGCGCTGAGTTGTGTGGATGGTTGAAGGACGCGCGGTTATATATACTCAATTCATATCATTGTTCTACTCTTTCCATGCGATAATACCGAAAAGGTCTTTTCCCCTCTATCAAAACCTTTCCAGTCCCCCCTCCCTGCTGCGTCCCAGCTAGGCCGTGACAACCGCCTGCTCGGACGCGGTCAGCGGTTAGAAAGATATCCGGCAAGTGCTCGTCGTTCCAGGGATCAGACATTCTCGGTGCGGTCAGAAAATTGTTTGAAGATAGGAATGAGTAAGACACGCGCTTTATAAATGCCAAGTTCCTTTCTCCGGACCGTCTTCCCGCCGCCGACGCTGGATGAAGATTACTCTTTTCATCTTTACCATTCGGGGTTGAGGCAAGGTCACGCATAAAGGTATGAAGATTCAAGTCACATCATAATCCATCAGGATTATCCGCCAGAAATTAATGATGAACCGATGTCTCAGAAAGCTGGTGCTGTGGAAAGATCAACCATGTTGGGTGACGTGAGATGCTGGGACAAACAAGAGGACGGCAAGCTCCGCTTACCCACGTGGCACGCGACGCGGGCGCCTCTTCCGTCGCCGTCAGCCCTATTGTTCTCTATCTTTTGTGCATTCATCTTTTTCGTTTTCGGCTGTCTATACGCCCGCAATACCCACTTTTCCAAGTGAAATCACGACGCCTGTCGCCCGTCGCCACTCTCAACTCGGCCTTGGTTCGCGACAAAGGAGCGACTGCAGGGACCGACCGAGGGACTGAGGGTCGTCAACGATCATGGCTACTCATGTCCCAGACTCTGGCCCATTGGACGAGTACTTCAGAGGTGAGTCTTGAATCTCGTAACTGGTCCAAAGACCCTCTTATTATTGCATCTTGCATCTTGCATTTTGTCGGCGGCCGGACGAATACGATATGTCGCGTCGCGAAAAGTGGAATGCACCGGGAGCTGATTACTTGTATAGATGAGCTCGAGAACAACCAGAACCCAATCCAGTCGCTAGAGGGAGAACTTGGAGTACTAGAGCCTGTGTCTGAAGATACAGAGGAACAACATCCAGGGCGCTCAGTAAGTCTCCCGCGTAAACACGATATGCGCAGCAACTGACATTCACCTACAGCTACACAAATCACATTCTAATCTCACTCTGAAAATAAACGACTCTATGCCTTCACCATCACCCATCCCTGGGCTGTTCCCAACTCCAGAATCAGCGCCAGACTCTTTCGCCGAGCAGTTCAAGTACCTCATCTGCTCGTCTGGTCTGCTGGAGAAGGACTATGTGCTCGGTGTCAGCGGTGGAGTATCGGAGGCTGATGCGGGTTTGGAAAAGTCGGAGCTGTGGGTAGAAGCTAGGCAGGTTGTTGAAGTGGCGACAGAGAGGCTTGATTTGGTGGCCGCTGGGGCGTGCTTGGTGGTCGGTTTGACGGTGGTTCTGGGAGTCTGGGTATTTGCAGCGATACTCCTCCTCGGTGGGTTAGCAGCGGTTGGCTACGAGAGATATGGGAAGGAGTCAGGTTCAGTAAGTGCCTCTCGCCTCTCATTTCATTGTATCTGACATCCCTGTAGATATCAGCACCTCTGAACCCCTCGCCGTCGTCTACCCCAAAAGCCCAAGCGCTTGCATCTTTGACCACTTTCCTTACCCGATCCCACACCCTCAACAGCACTCTGGCTGCATCGCTAGGCATACTACAGTCCGAGCCTAACTCTCGTACTTCGCATCAAGAGCTCCGCGTGACTCTACATCGTCTGACAGACAACATGACGGATCACATTGCGACAGCGACCTCAAACTTGCTGGAGATGGCAGACAAAAGCGAATTGGCAGTGCTTGGGGAGATGTACGATATCCCCGTCGTTGGGAGCTTCTTCTACTCCCGAAGGCGAGGACAAGAGATATCGTCGAGCGAGGACGAGTTCCGCGAGCAGTCCGTCCCATCCCCAAGACGCTATTCATCTCTCCGACCCCTCTCTACCCCTTCCCCGCGGCGCACAGCCATCCCCCAATTTTCCTCCCAATCCTTCCCCCGCCGGCACACAAACAACCTCTCCATCATGTCCCTCCCCGCCGACCCGAACGACCGCTTCACCCAAATCCCCGAGCGTACCCCGCGCCTATCCAAGCGCGCGAGCTATGATCGGCTGTCGAGTCGTCGTTCGTGGGGCAGCCAGAGCGCGGCGATGATGTATGAGAGGCGGATATCGGAGGATGGGACAGGAGGGGAGGAGGGGGATGGGAGTTTTGGATCGGGCGAGTCGAGTGAGGAGGGGGATAGGACGATGTTGAGGGCTTTTAAGGGTGGGCGGTCGCCGGATTCGTCTGCGTCGCCAGAAATGGAAGAGTTTAGGTCACCGACGATGCCGATCACGCCACTGTCCAAACTTCGGCCTGCTGCGTCCCCTTTTCGTCATATCCCTTCTCCGCTCTCACGCAAGCCTGCTCATCTCGGTGAAGGTGGCATGAAACCCCTTCGCACAGCGCCACTTGCTACGCAAACCGGCAGCTCATCCCTCCTCCCTTCCCCATTCGAAACGGACATCTTCCCCACCTCTGCTTCTGCTTCTGCCTCGCCTCGTCCAACGGAGCCCTTCACCCGAGCGTTCCAGGACGAAACCGACCCAGGCAAGAAGAGACGCAGTCTACAGAACATGCCTTATATATCTTCCGACGACGATCGGCCAGGGGCGGATTTGACAAGGACGAGGAGTATGCCGATTTCTGATCTGCAGGCTTTGCGAGAGGCGAGGGCGGTTGTAGGGGATAGCTCGAGGAGGTCGTCCCTCAACCCGAGTAACTCGGGTTCAGCGTCGACTGGGCTAGGACTTGGGTTGCCGTCGACCTATCCTCCTGATAAGAGATCGTCTTTGATCTCGGTCCCTTCTCCCCTCACCCGAGCGCCTATACAACGACATAACTCTGTATCACCCCTCACCACCCCCGCTCTCACTGCTTCAGCCCTTGGTATCCACCTGAAACGACGCCGGATGGCGTGCTGCCTTCTCGGACTCCGTTTTGTCGAGACAGAAGGAAGTTATTGGGAAGAAGTGAGAGATGAGCTGGATGAGTTGGTGAGAAGGATGAATGAAGAGAGGGAGAATGTGCAGGAGGTGTTGAGGAAGGTTATGAAAGAGCTGGCTGTGCGCGAAACGCTGGATGATCTTGTTTTGGGTCAAGCGAAGGGGGCGGCGCAGATGGGCCAGTCGCCTGTCGGTTCTTCATTCCCTATCACCTCGACCTTCCTGGACTCGCAAAGAGATTTCGCCCCTCGGACGAGCAACGAACAGAAGCTCGGGGAGACTGTGGAAAAGATGATGGAGAGTATGGTCCGCGCTTGGGGAGAACTCGCTTCTATCAAAAAAGACATAAGCGAGCAAGAGGAGGATGGGCAAAAGATGGAGAGGTGGTTGAAAGTCAGGGAGAGATTGGGCGATGCTGTGCGTGAGTGGGAACGGGGCAAAGAGTTCATCTCGGACATGTCTCAGAAGAGCAAGGATGGGGAGGAGGACGATCTGCGAGAAGCCGACCACACTGCCGACCTGCCCGAATTCACTCGCTCATGGGATACGTCTCAGACCTCTCGGAGCGTTTCGTTAGAGACGGACAGACAGTCGTTCAATGACAAAGTCCGGCTTGCCGAGTACCCTTCCAACTCACCCTCCCTAAATGGGCTTGAACCTCTTCTGGAAGACCTTCCTCCTGCGGGGATCGATACCGTCTTTGAAGATATCTCGGCGCCGGCACTGTCAAAGTCGAAGGCTTTGCTCAATGCCATGTCAAGGGAAGAACGGATAGCGCTGGTCAAGCAAGCTCGGGAAGGAGGGGTGAAGGTTGAAGATCTACTGGGAATTGGGCGCGGACAAGGAGAGAAGGTAGGGGAGGATGTGAGGATGAGGGGTGGGGAGGTTGTGAATGAGCTGGAAGGGGTGATTGATGCGATACGGCGGATGAAACAACCAGCCGCCGATCGGTCAACCGAGAGGGAGGTTGAGAAGGAGGTTGAGGAAATCTCACGGTTGTCACGGTCGTCTGCGCGTGCGCCTTCTCGCCCTCTTCCTCCTCCTCCGCAATCTACCCCGTCATCCCCGTCATCCCCTTCTCATCCTTCCAACCCCTCTCCACCTTCTTCACACCCACATCTCGAATTCGATCTAGCCGAGCTTAGGAACAGCTTCAGGGCACCAATGCTCGAGGCGGAGGTGGGGCGCGAGGATCGTGTGTTGGGTTAATTTTCTGGGTCTATCTGGACAATCATCTGTTCTGTGGTGTTTTCAAGTTGCATTATTCTGTATGCGGGTGGATTTGCATATAGTGTCTAGGGACGATTAGTTGACGTACTGCTATGAATAAACGTTATCACGAAGCGATGCGCAAATCATCTATGTTCACATGCTGCCTCTCCCTTTTGACTAGCTGCGCCAGGAGTCCTTTCATCACTGGAGAACATGCACAGCTTCCCCCTTGAAAGGGACTGTTGAAGTAGGCTTCTTCCTTCAACATGACATAGCTCGACATAAAACGACATGGTATGGTTTCAGTCTGTCAGATTTCTCACTAGGTCTTCAACCACGAAAAGTCGAATTGGTGCAATATAGATCTCTCTCTCAATCGTGCAATATAGTTCAGAGAGCAAGCATCTCAATATCAACATACAAAATGAGCACCCAACAGCAGAACCCTTCCAACAAAAGCTATCAAGTTAATAGCACCACGCCTAGCAACACCTTCACCGGAAGCCAAAGCTTGGGACCCGGGACCTTTTATAGACGGTATCTGATCTCTGTGGACGGTAGAGACAGCTGTGATGAATTCTCTGCTCAAGAAGTAGACACCGACTTTTATCGGAAAGCCACAGCCGCGTAAGTCGCGCATCCTCCACACAAACATTATTATGGGTATCGGACTTATGCTTTCTTCTACCGCAGACGGCTCAACCGAGCGCTAATCGATGTATCCGTCTCTGTCCTCGCAGAGTATCGAGCCAACCCGAAGGAGGGACGATGGGATTGCACTTATATCGACGACGACAATGAGGATTACCCAAGAGGCGTTGGTAGGAAATGCTTATCCTCATCGCCTTCTGACCCGAATGCCAGTGTACCTGTCGAGCTGTAAGTAGCCAGCTCATTATTTCTCAGGAAAGAGTGAGTTGATCAGCTCGAGCCAGTGTTCCGACGATTGCAGAGTATCTAGATCAGGCGAGGACGGCAGATAGTAAGGCGGAAGGGGAAGGGGAGAATAGCGAGAAACAACACACTGGCCGGTTATACAGTTGGTTCTGCGGATTTCGTTCAAGCAGGGGAAAGCCGTCCAATGATTGAAGTAGAGCTCATCCGACGTAACCCAACATTATTATTCATGCATACATTCTTAACGTAGAGGTTTCTCTGTTAGATCATTTGCTGCTTGCTGGGTACTCTTCAAGAGGATAGCACAGCCTCTAACCCTTCGCCTTGCCACTCTAGAAAGCTCTCCTTTCTCTAACAGTCCCAATCCCAATCCCCATCCCCTGCACTACACCACCCCAAACCAGTCCTTTCCTTTCGCCACTGGTATCCTTCGTCCTCAATGGAAGGCTGGGATCGACAAAGGATGCGCGCACTACTTACAGCTAGGGTGGTGGCGATATGGTAGCACGACAGATTGAGAGGAGATGAAGCTTGTCATTATCATTTCTTTGACATTTCCATCTCCCGCCCGCCCTTGATTTTGACCATCCTAATCAGCAGGACTGTAGTTATCCTCCTCTCCGACCCTCGAGACCCTGGTCACCCTTGCCACCCTCGTCCTTATCAGTTTCATTGTTCGCTCTGTCACGCACTTTTGTCTACTATTATTTCTTCAACCACTAATCTTACCTCACCACCATGGCCTCCGTCCGCTCCAAGACCAGAACCAAGACCAAACCCTGCCCCCTCTCCCCTCTCACCCGCTCAACCCCACTCCTCCTCCTCCTCGTTCTCGCCAAAAGAGCCACAGGACAGTACATCCCACCGCAGGCGGTTGGGCTGCGCCGGGCGGCGGGGTTCGAGAGGGATGATAGTGGGGAGAGGTGGGTGAAGCGCATGGATAGAGACCTGGGTGAAAGAGATGACGGCGGTGATGATGCAAGTTTCTCCTTTTCCAGTTCCAAAACGAAAAAAGAAAAGCCAATCTGACTTCTTTCGCTCGTAGACACAGTCGTCAACCTCCCGATCCCTCTACCTCGTATCCTCCTCCGACTTCTGCCTCTTCGGCCCCCCCTCCCCCTCCTCCAAAATCTCCGAAGCAGGGGGTAACGTCGTTTCGTGGTGTACGAGCGAGCAACATGGGAGTCGATTGATACCTGATGGGACGTTGAGGGGGGTTACTTATGTGAAGGCGCCGGGGTGGGTGCAGGTTAGTGGGACGTGAGTCGACTTTTATTTCCATCTTTTTTTGTTGTTGGATGAGGAGAAGAGGAGAGGAGATGAGAGGAGGGAGAAGAAGAATGCTGACGCGATTCGTTGGGTGTAGGGGCGATTTCACGCAGATCAATATAGCAGAAGGCGATTATGGAGGACAGTTTGATAGCGGGGACAACACCCCGGACGGTGCTGCGTTGTATACGACAGACGACAACCAAGCCGCCGATTCTTGGATCGTAAGCATCCTCTCCTCTTCCCCTTTTCCCCTTTTCCCCTGTCCCCCTCTCTCCTCTCTCCCTCTCACCCTTTCTTCTCTCCCTAACCCCCTCACCCCTGCATTTAAACACAGTACTAGTACTGACTCCACCCGGCGCACAGACGATGATATCAGCCGACACATTCTGCCTCCGCGCCTGCTCCGACCCCACCTACTGCCCCCTAGACTACGACGAGATGGGCTGTTACTTTTACACCTCCAATGGCGTAGGCTGGGATGGCGTTTATCAGGATTGTGAGGGGGATGATGGGGATCCGCCTGGGGTTGTTGATGGGGAGACTTATACACAGGTACGCCTCTTTGTTCTTTTATTTTGTGTGATGAAGAAGAAGAAGAAGAAGAAGGGCTGATGGAATTCTAGGGAAATGATCCAACTCCAACACCATCGACGCCGGCGGTAAGCAATTGCAACCCCGGATCGTCTGTGGCGAACGGGCAATCTGCCACCGCCTCTGCTGCATCTTCCGATTCGTCCGATTCGTCCGAATCTGGATCTTCCAGCGACTCTTCCGGAGACGCCAGCGAAAGCGGAAGTGGTTCGACGAGCTGGGTCCCAGTCCAGACGTGTGTGCCTTGTACTGATACGGCGAGTGCTAGTGGGAGTGGAGAGACGGGGTCTGGAGGCGCGTCGTCCGCCGCCGGAGGAGGGAGTTCTGCGGCAGAGTCTGGGGAGAGTAGTGCTGCAGGCTCTTCAGCGACAGCGAAGAGTGGTTCCAGTGCATCAGGGTCAGCTGGGTCGTCTGCAGCAGGCTCAGCTTCAGGCTCCGGATCGGAGGCGGGCGGCGAGAACGGAGGTACCCAGCAAGTCGGTATCACCCAACTATCCGGCGGGAGCGTCGCTGCCGTGCAGATATCCGCTTCAAGCTCTGTCAACGCTTCCACCTACAGCGGATCCATCCCATCTCCATCAAACAGCGCATCCGAATCAAGTGGGTCGAGTGGAGGAAGCAGTACCATCACCTCCGCACCAGCTTCCACCGGCACCTCGGCCGCTGGAGGCGAGAATGGTGGGGACGCGCTGGGGGCTAGGGGGTGGCTTGTCAAGAAGGATGAGGAGACGACGACGAGTGATGGCAAGTGCTGCTTTACGACGTGGACGCCGTCTGTCGTCAGTGGGGCGCAAGAAACCGGCGCCGCGTCGAGCGGGGGCGGCAGCTCTTCTGCAAAAGGAAGTTCGTCAGGCTCAGGCTCGGTGGCGCTTTCGGGCGCCAAGACTGCTGGATCGTCGTCAACTGGTGTCAAGGATGTTTCTGCCAGCAGTGCGTCCGGATCTGTTAGGTCTAGTGGTACGCTTGGGTCGGAGAGCAGCACGGTTAGTGGGAATACGAGTGGGAATGGTACGAATGATACGAGCGGTGCTTTGCGGCTCGAGATCACGGGTATCGGGAGTGGCATGGGTATGTTGCTATGGACAGCAGGGGTGGCGGTGATGGGGGTGGTTGTGAGCAGCTCGATGTTACTGTAATGATAATATAGTGTGATGTACATATGGGTCAACAGTAACGTAAGCAAAGGCAGTCGCGTCGGGGTTACGGGGTTACAGGCGTGGCGCGCTAAGCGATTGTTATGATGCGGTGTCCCTGTCCACAGTCGCGCTTTCTCTTTCTCTTTCTCTTTCTGTCTTTCACAAATAATACTCTTCTTACACCCCTACCCCCCCGACCTCGACCTGCACACCGCTGCCCCACCCTCCAATCCGCGCCTCCTTTCATCCCCGCAAACAACACCCTCTTTTCTCCCACCGTCCTCCCCACGTTCCCCTCCCCGATCTCACCACTACGACAATGCTCTCATCATTAGTCGCCATCCCCCTCGCTCTCCTGTCGATAACAGGCGTCAGCGCGCAGGGCGATCTGAGTGTGGCCAACAATGTGACGGATCTTGAAGGGACATGGAGTAGTAACTCTGCGGTGTCTACTGGTGGCGTGAGTAGTGTTCTTTGCATGCGTCGGAAAATTTCCCAGTAGATAGATGGGGGTGAGGGATGGTATGGGTGGGTGGTGGGGTGGAATGGGAGTGGTGTTGTGGGGTGGCATCGTTGAGACATCCCGGTGGCGCGTGCCAAAAATTGAAGCGTTGCCGCCGCGCGTTGTTGATAGGATGTACCACGCGGTAAGACCCAGCGCTGACGATGCCCAGAACGTTGTCATCCCCGCAGAGATGACATTCAACTACCCCAACAACAGCGGTATCTCCTACTCCTTGTACGTCTTATCGCCCCCCAAAACCCGAACGGGACTGACCCTGCCCCCTAGCACCAACGATGGCTTCTTTGAAGAACTCGTATACCAATACAACTCCAACTCGTCCAACCCCGCCTGTATCCAAGCCTACATCTACTGGCAACACGGGACATACGATCTCAACAACAACGGGTCTATGACCCTCTACCCCTTCACTTCAGACGGCCGTATCCAGGTGCAAGACCCTTGTGCTGCTACCACCAACATCATCACGTATTACAGCAACCAGGTCATGTTTACCGATTGGGGAATCACTGTGGACCCCAGCAATGGGCGATACGTTTTGCAGATGAATGCTTACGACCAGAGCAAGATGGCTCGTGTATGTCCCCCTCTTCTTTTCCTTTGTTGTGTCCAAGCTGATGACTTTCGGTAGATGTACCTCATCGCCAAACCCCCCAACATGCTCCCCACCCAATACATTACCGGTACCAACGCTTCCGGCCAGACCAACTCGCGAAAGCGAGACCTCACCGCCCCCGTCCGAGGCTTCTTCAAGCGCTCCGCTGCTGAGCCGAGGATGGTGCTCGGGAATGGGCAGATTTTGGGTATGGTCGGTGCGGTGGGGACGGTTGTTGTTGGTATGATGGCGTTGTTCTAGAGTAGATGAGCCGCGGAATGGACGATGGGAGGAGTTGAGAGATGGAAAAGGGCGGGGGCTTTGGGTGAGGAGCGAGATTTGCATTACTGCGGTTATACCCGTTTGTTGACCTTTCTAGAATTTCTATTCCTGTGGCTATACTCCTTTTCGACTCTTTTTCTTTTTGATGTACGAGTACTACACCCGCCTTCTCATATACTCGTAAGGACGCGTCTGTGGGCGCCTCTTTTGCTTCATATCCCCTAGCGTCAGATTGGCTCGTTTTATTCTGTTTCCTATTTTCTTTTCTCAACGGACAGTTCTTCGAACCACATTCATCTTTTGTTTCCATGAGTATACCCCCAACGACCTTATGCATGTTTGACTTTACGACCCCAAACCAGCCTCGACGTGATTCTATGACAACTCTTGCATGCCGACTACCTTCTCTTCTTCAATCCTCAACCAAGAAACCTCCCCCCAACCCAATCAACTCTCCCAACCCCAACCCCCGTCCCACTAGCACACCACCCCGCCTGCCCAAGCCCCCCCGCACAATTCCACCTAACAGCCCCTACACCCACTCTCGCATCCCACGCCGGATGCTTGACGTTGTAGGCGGGCTCGCCTTTGGGGGGTTTGCCGGTGAGGTTGGCGAGCGGGGTGGAGGTGGGGAGGTGGTCGTCTGTTAGGCGGTAGGCGTTGAGGGAGGGGGAGTGGGAGAGGGTGTAGATTGTGTGGGATTCCATTTGCTATATCACATACAAATCAGATCTGGACTTGGGGAAGAGAAGGAGGGGGAGGGAGCAAGACTTACACGACCGCCTTTGATGACAATACGCCTGAGGGGATCAAACTGGTTCGTCATCATGACTGACCCATCTGCCGAACCCGACATGACCATTGGATGGAATACCGACGCTGAAAGACTCTGCCCCACTATCAGCCTTTGCCCTTTTCCCTCGATAGGGTAGAGGGAGGGAAATGAGAAGAGAGGGGAACGTACCAAGACAGTACCCTTATGCCCACCAAGCACCGTACCCCGACCTTTATTCATCAACCGCGATTTCGTACCGAGCGTGGTGATCTCGACGTTGTAGTCGAGGTTGCCGATCATGGGGCCGGGGAGGAAGGTGGACCAGCCGGTACACATTATCGGTACTGCACTCACGTCAGATCCCATCCGCTTCTTTTGAAACAGTTGAGGCAGAAATGGGAGGTAAATAAGAAGGGAACGTACGATTCTGCCGCCGAACAAGCATACCCAACCCCCCATCCCGGGTATCCAAAAGCACGAAACTCCCATCCCACCCGCCTACTGACATCATCGTAGCTGGTGAACCTAGCTGGGTGGGGTGGGGAGGGTGGCGGGATGCGGTAAGGGAGGAGAGGGCGGAGGAGGATACGGAGGTGTAGAAAATTGGGAGGGGAGGGTTGGGGTCGGGGGAGGTGAGGAGAGGGAGGATGTCGTATACTGCTACACTTCCTACCACCTCTTATCAGCCCGAGTTGAGAGAAGAGAAGAGGGGCGAGGGACGTACCGTTATCCAAGCCAGCACCGATTGTGGAACCGGATAACCAATCGAAACAAGTAAACATGGCGTCTTCTAGCTGAAGCTTGTATAATGGTTTGTCGAGTTCCACTAGCACAAGAATCAGTCATCTTGCCCATCTCGTCCACACGCTCAAATGGAAAACAGACTTACGGTGAAGAGGTTCCCCAGACTCCCCCAGCTCAAGAGCTCTAGGATGAGGTACAGCATAAAACGATATACTCCCATCCACCTGCACCGCTCCCAATACACCCAACTTTGGTAAAACCCCACCGTATCCACCTTGAGCGACGGTCTCTGGGTCGTACTATGTCTATCGTCAGTGACAAAGCCCAAGGAGGAAAGAAGAAAGGAAAAAGATAAGAAACGTACATCGTCCCAAGCACCTATAGGCATCCACTTGATATCCAACGCGCTACCACCTCGAATACAAAGTGTGAGCACGCATTTTAGGGACCCGTCCATCTCTCCTTTTGACCCTTGTCCAGCACTACCTCCTTCTTGCATGGTGGTATCCTCGTCACCATCTTGTCCTTGTCCTTGTCCCGAAGAGACGTCAAGAGGGTCGGAACCAGCAGGGGTATGATGACTAGGAGGCACCAAAGCCCAGATCTGGATCGACCCCCGACTGTCTGGTGGGGCGCGGTCGTACATCCTCGGACTGTTGTTGACATAGGGCAGGGTGGATATCGCGAGGTATTGGGTGTTTTTGAAATCTATTTTACAAACGGGCAAAACGTCAGCCCGTGTTTGGAGGTAAGACCGAGTGGGTGGATGGATGGGAAGGAAGGGAGAGGGAAGGCGAGAGAAGGGAAGACAAGGGAGAAGAAGGAGGGGGGTGGAGAACGTACGAGCAGCTTTGGAAGCAGGCATAGGACACCAATCGATACTCGTCACAGGCCCGCCGGCGTAGAATGTAAATGCTGGTTGGGGCACTATCGGGTTGGTTTCCACTGCGTATTGTGTTAGCTTTCATCCTACATATCCTCGATCTCTTCGGGAGAAATTCGGGAGAAGAAGGACCGGGAGAAGGAAGGAGAGGGAGGGAACGCACCGATGGGGAGGACGTCGAAAGCTTTCATCTCTACAACTGATTGTGTCGTACGCGGGCCGACGTGGATGGTGATAGATGGTTCATCGGGGGAGGGGAGGTATGCTTTTGCTTGTCTACACCCATCATCAGCTTTATCACTGATAAAGCGGTTGGAGGGACTTACTCGGGGTTGAGGAATGTCAAGTCTTCTTTCTTCTTTCTACCAACGTCCTGGAGGCCAAGGGTGACATCATCAACAGCCAACCAGTCCCCCTCCTTCCCCTTCCCCTCTCTCCCGCCAGATCCTCCAACAAACATCTCAGGCCACCAAACATCCCCACCCCACATCTCCCACGGTACCCCCAACGCCAATTTCCCCGCCTCCTTGTTAAACCTCGCTCTCTGCTGCTTCTCCGTCTGTCCCTCTCCCTCTCTCTGACCGACCACCCGGCCCACCGGGGGGTTCGGGAGACTGCCGAATTTGGGATTGGTTTCTAGGAAGGTATAGTATGGGAGGGGGTGGGGGAAGGGGAGAGCGCCGACTTTGCTGTAATTGCCTTTGGGTTTACTTTGCCCTTTCGCAGAGTCGTCCGCGGCGGCGTCTTGGGGTTTACGCGCCAGTTGCTCGGACATCAAGGATATTTCTTTGATATAAGCTGCCGGTACGCCAGCCAGGATCTCGGTATTGCTGCTATTGGATTCTCCCAGAGAAAGACTCTGGGGGAGGGTGATGACGCCTTTACCGCCGTTGGCTTTTGTCGACCTGCTCTTGGGCCCCTTGGCGGTACTTTCTCTTGCGCGTTTCTTGCCTTTTGCAGGGACGGATGGGGGGAGGAGAGAACCAATTGAGCGGAGGGGGCGTTCACTTGGATCTCTTGAGAAACCGTCCTCCGACCCTTCTCCGTCTTCAGAGCCAGATGCGGATGCAGAGCTGGGGTCGCTTTCTTCTTTGACGGCTTCGGCATCACTCATGTCGGGTTCGAACGCACTCCCGTCGCCAGAATCCATACTGTCATCACTATCCACCTTCGCCTTCCCCTTGCCTTCTCCCTTTCCCTTTCCATTGGCCTTGGCCTTACCGCGGGCTTGGGATTTGGGCCGCGCACTAGGCCCAGCGCTGTCGTCAGAGTCTTCGTCTTCGTCGTCGGAGAGGGCAGGCGGGGGGGCGTAGACGGCTTTGGTGGATGCTCTTCGGCGGGGAGGCATGTTGAGTGATGGATGGATGAGAAAGTGAATTGAAAGAGAGACAAACAATGACAAGGATGGGATGCGCCAAAGTGGAGGTTGTGTGTTATTTGGTCCCGCTGCAGGAAAGACATCTGGAGGCCTGTTGAACGACCGTTCGTCCAGGATTGGCGCGATTTCTGACTGATCCAGGCAATTGGGATGGATTACCCAGTGATAAGCAGATGGATTTCTAGTGCAGGATCGTAGCAGGTCTCATCGAGGAAACCCCCGAGAGACCTCTGCGCGCCGACTGCAATGTACCTGCGTGCGTCGCCCTCACCGCCACATTCGAACATACATCTCTAACAGTCTGTTCCTACGTATAACCCCTGTCATGCATACCCTCTACACGTATCCCCCATGCATCCAACGAGATACGTCTGCTGCACTGGCCATTGACCGAGGGTGTCATTACGTAATGCACCCACCGGCTATTGACGCTTTCGACGAACCGCATGTTCTCTTGCATCTCTGACATTTTCGCAATCAGCTATACAAATCTGGGACATCCTGCGCTGGCAAACGATGCCTAGTCTCCGCTCGAATAGACCCCTCCATGCCCAAGTCGAACCCCTCCTCATCGCCCAATCACCCGCCGGCCCATTCAGACACCACATCGCCCAGGCGAGCCTTCCTCTCTGGGAATTACTACAAAGCGCTTCTCCCAAGTCAAAGAGGGGGGATGAACGGATCGCAGTCTCTATAGATTGGCCTCAGGACGGAAGGCTAGGGAAGGGGAAGACGAGGAATCTGGTAGTTTGGGTGGAGGGTGGTAACGACGTATGTCCCTTGCAGCCGGATGGATACTGAGCTCACTATGATACAGGCTGACGAGAAGAGGACGTTGTTGATACATCCTTCACTGTTACCGCCAGTATGCCCAAGTCCACTGCCAGTGACGCTCCACATCCATCAGCCGGTCACTCTGGACTTGGCTATCCTCCAGCCAGTGTACGCTTCTCCTGAAGATACGCCGTCCACGATACCGTCAGAAGATGACTTTTCGGCATTGTATCTGGAAGATTCTGGCTACCCCATAATACGGCAAAACGACATCATATCACTACATACTTCAAAAAGACGGTATCGTCTCCTCCTCCTCGAACCCGTCCAACAAGGCCACATCACCCCGGAAACCAACATCATCCTCTCCTCCACCCCTTTCTACGATCACCCTTCTTTCCTAGATGATGACTATGAAGGGGGAGAAGGCATGAGTGAGAGCAGTTTCAACAGAACACATATCTCGTTGGCCAACTTTGACCCTGACGCCTTCCTGTCGGGTTCTTTGTCCCTCTCGCTTCCGAGGGAAGATCTGCCTGATGGCGATTCTTTCCCCTCATCTGATACAGAATCAGAAGAGGATCGCTTGACGATATCCTCCACCACATCCGGCTCTGTCACCCCCCGGCCCAATTATCTCAACGCTTTGACGCGTCAATCAACACCGCCCGCGCCGGTGGACCAAGTCCTCGGGCGTCAACTAGACAGCCTTGGGGGGGATGATGATGAAGCTGAAGAAAGGGGGGTGAGGTTCGATGCTGTTTGCGCGGGAGGCAAGGGTGTCGAAATTGGAGAAGGGGAAGTGAGTGGGAGTGGGGAAGATGTTTGTTGGCTCGGTGTAGGCGGGCTGGGAAGAGCAGGCATATTTGAAGGTGATTGGGTATGTCCCTCTTTCTCTTTCTCTCTTCCTCTCTATCTTTCACCTGAGTGGGGTAAGGCTGACGATTGGGTAGGTGGTAATAAAACCCGTAGGAGAAGGACAAGGGAATAGTAGGCTTTTGAAAGCGTTAGCTTGGGAGAGGTTGGATCAGGTTATACCTGATGATGGATTGTACGTCTCCTTCTCTTTCTCTCCTTCATCATCATTATCTTCCCCTTTGACGATGATGTTGATGATGATGAGGATGATGATCATTTACTGACCAAGAACAGACCTGCAAATCCTATATTACTCCCACCATTACTCTACCGATCCCTCCTCCCCTCACTCCCTTCTTCCAGTTCCAGCTCCAGCGCCTCTTCCTCCCCGTCCTCAACCTCCAAACAGCTCATAGTCCTCCCAACACCCTTCGCAGCCCGTACCCCAACCCTGCCAACTGCCAAGAGTATAACGATAGCGAGGATAGCTACGGCAGAGGGGGTTGATAAGCGGTATGAACGGAGTTGGCTGGATGGGCAGGGGGACGTGTTTGGGGTCCGGGCCAACGGAAGGGGCTGGGAGGGAGAGCGGAAAGGAGAGAAAGGGAAGAAGAAGGGGGAAGAGGAAGAGGGGAGGAGGGTGGTTAGGAGAGGAGATATTCTCGCCGTACCTGGGTGGATCGGCAAACCCCTAACAGAAGAAGAACGTCAATCATACCCCCTCCTCCTCCCTCCATCGTCTTCCAACCCGTACCAAACCCACCAAAAACCCAGACCATCCACTCTCATCTACTTTATAATAACATCCATAGCCTACGACCCCCTCGTGCCCATCGAAGAAGATTTCCGCTCGTCGGTGGTTTCAAAAGCGAGAGCGGGGGAGCTTGGGTGTTGGGCCGGAGGAGAAGGAGAGGGGAGGGTGGTTTGGAGTGGGCTGGACAGGGGGACAGTTGGGGGGAGGGGCAGGGATATGGGGTGGTTTGGGCTGCGTATGTGCTTCATTGACTCTTCGGTCCATGTGGATATAGAGTGGACAGGAGCTGATGGGAAGAGTAGCGTCGAGACCACCACCGGTTTCCAAACAGGCAGTTTTAAAGTTGAACGACCTGCTCAGCTCGACTATTGCTCATCCGGCCCTCGTTTATGGTATACAACTATCCATCCTCATCAAAGGCGCAAGAGGTGCCGGAAAACGGAGTCTCATAAGACATACTGCCGACACACTGGGTTTCAACGTTGTCGATGTAAGTCCTCTCTTTGCTTGTGGTAGAATCAAGCTGATATGGGGGTAAGGTCGAATGTTATGATATAGTGGGAGATACGCCGGCGGTTACCGCTGGGACCCTGCAAGCCCGGCTTTCGAAAGCGCAATCCTGCGCACCGTCGATTCTCATGCTTCATCATATTGAAGCGCTGGCTCCCAAGTCGGAATCGCCCCTCGGCAGACCGCCGGCGGTAGTCAAAGTCATTCAAGATCTTCTCGCCGATGCCAAAAGCCCGCCGGGCATTTCAAGTGGAGAAGAAACATGGCCCGTAGTCGTCATGGCCACCACCTCCGACCCCGACAACGTCCCCTCCGTCCTCCTCGCTTGCTTCAAACAAGATATCTCCCTCCTTTCCCCGTCCGAATCGGAAAGGCGAGATATCATCGAATTTGCTCTAAGGCAGTATGATGTTGCAAGGGATGTGGATGTGAAGAGTTTGGCGAGGCAGACGGCAGCGCTGAATGCGGGGGATATCGAGTCTCTCATACTCTCCGCTTGGGATTATGCTCTCAAGCGCGCTTCGAGCACCAGCTCGCTCCCGCGCGCGCTCCAAGCCGGGGTATCCCTCACAGCGGCCGATATCACAAAAGCGATCGATACGGCGAGGATGGCATACTCGGATAGCATCGGCGCGCCAAAGATCCCGAATGTGTCGTGGTCGGATGTGGGCGGGCTTGCGGATGTCAAGCAGGATATTTTGGATACGATTCAACTCCCTCTCGACCGGCCTGACTTGTTCGCATCAGGGCTAAAAAAACGCTCGGGTATTCTTCTGTATGGACCGCCTGGGACAGGGAAGACGCTGTTGGCGAAGGCTGTCGCCACATCCTGCTCGCTCAACTTTTTCTCTGTCAAAGGTCCAGAGCTCTTGAACATGTACATTGGCGAGTCGGAAGCCAACGTACGACGAGTATTCGAAAGAGCGAGGGACGCGAAACCTTGTGTGATCTTTATGGATGAGCTGGACTCGCTAGCGCCGAAGAGGGGGCAGCAGGGCGATTCAGGTGGAGTTATGGATCGAATTGTGAGCCAGCTGCTTGCAGAGCTCGATGGCATGTCGGGTGGGAAAGACGGAGGGGAAGGAGTGTTTGTCATGGGCGCTACGAATAGGCCGGACTTGCTTGACCCGGCATTGCTAAGGCCTGGACGGTTTGACAAGATGCTCTACCTTTCCATGCCGACAACGCACACCGCACAAGCCGACATACTCAAGGCTCTGACGAGGAAGTTCAGGCTGGATGAAGGGTTGGATTTGAAAGAGGTGGCAGAAGGGTGTGGGCTGAATTATACGGGGGCAGACTTGTACGCCCTCTGTGCCGACGCCATGCTCAATGCGATGACCCGGCAAGCCACCGCTATCGACACCACCATTGCCCGCCTCACTTCCCTTGCCCAATCATCGCCATCCTCCAAAACATGGCCCGGCTTCGTCCTCACCCCGCAATACTACCTTGCCAAGATGGCAAAGGAGGAAGAGATTCAAGTCGTCGTGAAAACGGAAGACTTCTTGGAGGCGAGAGGAAAGTTGGTGGGAAGTGTGAGCGAAGAAGAGCTGGGGCATTACGAGAGGGTGAGGAAGGAGTTTCAGGGATATGATATTGGGGCGAAGAACGGTGGCGGGGAGCACGATGCGGTGGACGTTGGGAGGAAGGGGAAGGGGAAGGGTAGGGAGGAGTCGATAGATGAGGATCAACATTAGCATATCACTTGTATGAGTTGTATCCTCCCTCCATTCTGGTGTATCTTTCAGTCAGGACCAGTCGCAGTATGATCATGACCCCTAATCGCCGGCCAAACGCCCGTCATACCCACAACAGTGGTGTGCTCGAGGAAAAATCAGCATACAATAGCCGTCAGCTTCAGAGGCGCGACGCCCGATGCATAGTGCAATAGGCGAGTATTGTGCAAGCACGCGCGGAGGCAGCCCTATTGGTATGCATTGCGCTGCATGGGCTCAAAAGATCGGTATGACGGCGAGAGAACCGGCAATGAGAAGATGGCAAAAATTAGCAGAAAAGAGAGATGTCTGATACTCGACCTAGCTCCATTCATGATTCATGCCAGCGGCGTAGCGACCACTGGCTTCTTTCTGCCATGCGAAGCTTTCACACTCATACAGGGAAATTTCTCCCACAGCACAAAGGGCGCTAGGCGCATGATGCTATACCCCTCATGTTACTACGAGCTCTGCTTCACAACAATTCAAAGCCGTCAACGTACATCTCTCACATCGACGAGGTTAGACACCCTCATAGAGCTCCCCGCAGCAGCACATCATCAATCGCTGAACAATGAAGCCAGACACTAGCACTGAAGCCAGTTCGAAACCAGAGTCTACTGGCACCGCAACACAAACGTCTTCCTCAAACCCACCCGGTGCCGCCACCAATGATGGGTCTCGTATGGCCCCTTTCTGGAGCCAGTACCGTCTGCAGATCCGTGGCAAGCCTGAAGAGATTCAATTTATACCCAGTGACAAATTGAACGTGGCTGAGACGGTCAAGGACATCTCACGGTAAGTGTTGGGGCGATTGTGCTTTGCGGTTCAGTAGCTCATAAGCCCTTCTTGTCCTCCTCGTCGTGCTGCTGGTAAAAGTATTCGTAATATGTCGCCCTCCGAGTTCGAATTGACTCTCTTGTCAACGTATAAGGCTGATCCAAAGAATGGTGGCTGGAATGCCTCATATATTGGTGATCAGAAAGAGCAAAGGTTTACCAAGCTTTGTGTGGAAGAATGTACAAGCCGAGGTGAATATTGCACAGGGGAGCGAGTGCCCACAGAACTGTAGATCCACCCTCCTTCTTCCTGCAAAGCAGTTGAACTCACCATGACATAACAGGGCTCCTTCTATTGTGAGGGAGCTGGCTTTCAACTTACACATAGACCTCTCAGAGGAAGATCTAGTGGGAGAAGACCTGGCTTCTATCACATACCAGCTTGCGAGCCAAGCGACTGCGGGCAGTGCGTCCAGCAATCCTTCATCGTCTAAAGACGAATGACCTAGCAATGTCAAACGAGGAAGTTTTGATTAGTGATGCATCAATTATTACGTCTCTCCCCGGGCCATTGAACAAAGAGAATAAGCCTTCCACGCACACCCGCCGCAGAACCTGACGTACACGCGACAGCCTCAAGATCTCGTTGTCTTCTTTCTTCCAAGTAAACACCTTCACACGCCATGCTCCTTTCATTCCTCCATTGATACGTGCGATACATGCGACGTACAGAGATTGTGACAAACAGCCTTGTCCTTTATCTGCGTCGTGTTGTTGCGCAGTGTGTTCTCAGCTGTTTTCTCAGCGAGCTGTTGTGTTGACTCTTTCCCACGCCCGGCATTAGATACGTGGATTGTTGATATCGATATAAAGACCCACCCCGATTATCTCAGCACTGTTATTTCTTCTCACCCAAATATCATAACACCAAGAAGAACAATCATCATCATGTCAAACCCAGATGATACAGAGTTCTACACTTTCCCGGCTGATGTCACTTTTTCGCTACCGGACATGTATCCTCTCGGCACAACATGGAAGGGATATGAGATTGAGGCTCCTGGCACTCGCCTCCACAAGAAGTCATACTTTGTACCCCATGAAGTAGAATCCGGGTCCCAAAACGTAGAGCTAGAGATATCTCTGTGAGTGATGAGGACCGACCTCAGGTACAAATCATGACATTGGCAGGTGACTGACGTTGGTGGCGGCTCTGTGATATAGACAAGTGAGGTTGCCAATCTCTCAAGTCAAGGCCACTCTGATTTCGCAATACAGCAAGAAAAATGGTACTTGGAACAGTCGATATTTCGGAAACGCACCAGCTGGAGGGTCCACTACTATCTATACGGGCTATGCACGCACAAATCCGAACGAAGAGTCAACTATCACTAGTATGGAAGTCCCATCGGAGCTGTGAGTCCAATACTCATGATGGAGTCACTTGGCTTTTGCGAAGGGGCAAGCTAACAATATCATACTAGTGCTCCGTCCATCCTGGAGGAAATGTCATTCTTTGTCGGTAACGAGATACCGCCCGTGTTGCAAGGACGAGTACAGGATCTGACTGCAGTCTCGCAAGAGATTGTGCAAGCTCAATTCACCAAAGGTGCAGTCGAAAAGACATGGAATACACCGACATCTTCGGCCTCTGCGTGGCTATTGAGAGAGCATTGCATACAACTCATGAATGAAGTTTGATCTACCGGAATGTATAAATGCCTCCTGTCTTTGAAGTCTGACCTAGCGTCAATCTGCGTGACGCACGAAGACTTGGTACAGTACAGTACGGGGCGGCTTCTTAGAATGACAATGATTATCGCTATTTCCCACGAGACACATCGTCATCGTGTCTTCTTCTCACCAGCCTTCTCCGTACCGTTCACATCTGTCACAAGCAACATACATACCTTTCACCATGATTTGCTCCGGCACCAATAAACCGCTTCGGCAACACCACGACGTCGCTTCTCATTGATTTAGACAAGGGAGGAGCTGACAATGATCCTTTTGTCTGGACCCAAATTGGAGGAGTTTCACATCCTTTGCACATCAGCCCCCTTTGGTGCACGATGGGAAATTCGTCAAATTGAGGGTGATTCGGGGGACTTTCCTTTGATGACAGGTCCCCATTGTTCGCGTCATCAACAACAGAAGACTATCCTTCGTCATTTATACAAGTATCGAGCATCAAATTGCTGCATATCTCTCTTTACCCAGCACATCGTCACAGCAAGACCTTATACACCATGGCCAAGCCACCATATGACATAACAACCGACAATCTCCTGGCTGATGGTACATTCTCGATCCCGGACATGTATTCGCTGAGCACTACTTGGAAACAATACAAGATAGAAGCTCCCGGCACGACGCTAGACGGAGAGCCTTACTTGATACCATTTGAAGAGAACTCAGAAGCTCAAGACGTGAGGCAAACGGTCTCTGTGTGAGTCTCAGGGATCTCTGGCATGTATTAACATGGTCAATCTTGCTGATGTTGGCGATACTCGAACCTTTTTTTAGAAAAGTTGAACTACCTATTTCTCAAGTCAAAGCCACGTTGATCTCACGATACAGCAGAGACAATAATACTTGGAATAGCCAGTACTTCGAAGGTGGACAAGCGCAAGGATCCACCACTATTTACACAGGCTATGAATATAGAAGCCCGAACGACCAGCCTACCATCACCAGCACGGTAGTGCCAACTGAGCTGTAGGTCCGAGCGTTGTCATATGGCATGCTGGGCGCATATATGGGCTGCTGACAAGTTGCTACTTCAGTGCACCTTCTCTATTGACAGAGATGGCGTTTTCTGTTGGGGCACCACATTTACCTTGGTCTCTGTCGCAGATAGCAAGGAGAGATATGTCCAAGATATCGAAGGATATTGTGCAAGCTCACATCGCGATGAGTGCAAGAGCACAATTGGTTGACTAACTCCTAGAAACGTAGAGCCCAGGGTATATAGGAGTACTTGAGGATTATACAATATGGAGAGAATGACAGGAATGATGTGATGCGCTGTGTTGAACTGTCAAATGCACAGAAGATTATCCTGCTGAGCAAACCGTGCAGAATATGTGCGTTGCCCAACACTGTTGAGTGTAAACTACAATGATCATTGCCAGCAGTCTAGTTGATCGTACAGTTTGATGTCGGAGAATCTATCTGCGGGCCACCAAGCTATGCTGGCTTATGTAGGTGGCCATGGATAGTCTAGTGTGCCCCTGAATCGCCGGTACTGCTGTGATTTGGGCTTGTATTATGTTCCACTACTGGCAGTCAACGACTGCTGGCAAATTCATGACACCACCCTCGCATCAATCAAAATCATTGAACACGATGACATCTGAAACGATACTGAGAACAACTCTGTCATAGACAGTGCTGTGTACAGTAGGTAGATGGTTCTGACCTTGTAAGGTCCTTCCCAGTCTTCAGCTATCGAGATCCCTAGCTCGAACACTGGCATCACGTTGCCATCGTCTCGCTCTCCTCGCACTTGGCACGACCAAGTTTACTCATGATCTGGTCTATGGGAGGTCAAGAGTACATGATGTCTTACAAGGCTCAGGTCCACATTCCAGACCCGTTGTAGACGAAACGGGACATCCAGTGTCTCCAAGGTCGCGCAAACCTTCGGCCCCATCACGCCGCGCTCCATTTACAAGAAATGTATAAAAAGCATGTCACCAGCGTCGGTACTACAACGAAGGCAAGCAGAATTTGGAATGGTTTGTCTGGACATCAGATGAGGAGGTGTGCCTTTCGCGTTCTGATCCTTCTCTTACCTTAGAATTGTTGTCTATACAGTATGCATGATCGTTTCATAGCTGGCCAGTGACCGGTGTCCGTACTAAACCAATACTGTTTGAATGAATGTTTTGGGCCAGGACGTAGTGGCGAAGCGACAACATCACCGCCATACACATGTCAGTCATACAGGTCATTGCGGGAGACGGCCTCGATAGGAAAGTACTGCCTTGCTTCGTATTGAGTAGTAGTAAGGGCAGGACATGATGCATTCTCTAACAGCGTGACCTTAATTCAGATTCTCCACTATCACCCAGGCTCAGTGACCACAACTATGAAGTGACCTCAAATTCGTCGTAGATTTCAGCTAGGCGCTCAGGATCGCCCTCAGCGGCGATCAGTTTTGCTTCAAGTTCCTTGGCCCTTTCTATAACCTCTCTCTCTTTCTGAATTTGCCTTACACTTTGGGTATCATCATAAGCCAACTCCGACTTCACAAAGCATTGGTAACTTACAGTTCATTGGGGACGCTTACATTGTCAGCAAAGGATTCATAGGACAGACGTGTCCTGCCCTGAGACTTTTCACCGTTGTGGTAGCTAGCGTCCCACTGAGAGGTCTTGACATTGGCTTTGTACTCCGAGAGAAGAGTGACAGTGATGGATTCGAGAGGTGCACCTGTAAGTCTATTGTGGGGCATATGAGCTATACACGCTGCAATGTGGGAAGATATCGCGGGACGTACCGTGAAACATATTTGCGCATGTCCTCCGGCGTGTGGGTTACTGCATCTGCGGAGCAGGGACAGAAGATATCATTGGTCTGGCAGAAGGAATCATCATCGATCCGATAGCCGTATCGTGTCCAAACCATGGCGGGGAAAGGCCCTGTGTCAGTGGTCGAGCCGCCCCTGCTCTCATCAGCCGAAGTGCCGGCCTGGGTGCCAGATGGGCTACTGCTAGCTGATGGTTCTTGGTAAGCTTCAGACATTGTATATGTAAAGTAATGTCAGGTGTTATATGTGTTGTGACTGGGCTTAAAGTGCTGTGGGGAGGAATGAGAGTTGCTTGGTAGGCGAGTCCAAAGTACGCCTCAGTCCGGTCGGCTTTATACCATCTCAAATCCCTCAGCGCCACGCGAAGCTATCGATGAAAGGTAAATGTGATGTTGCTTCTAAATTGTCATGTCCATCTTTTCACTCTGGTTCGTCCCCTTGTTTGCCCCACACAATTAGATGTTATGATTACCACTCAACGCTTGCTATCCCCTTCCCCTTTTTGTTGTACGGGAAAGGTGTCACTTGAAAGGTGTCACGTCCGTCAATGGATGTGCGTGACTTGTCCGTGCGCATGAGAAGTATCGGTGGAATGATTTACCAGGTATGTCACAAAACACATCAAAGGACGGTAGGAGCGGGTTCAAAGTAACTATAGACAATGGTGGAAGGAACGAAGGACCCCTGGCCCAGGCAATTTGTCCCGCTCCGTCACGAACTACTTGACTACGTTTACGCGTACTGAACTCAGGAGGCCATGCTCATGATATTTGATAGAATCACCCGTTCGGCCGTCGACAGGAATAATCATGCGAGACAGACTGCTGGCGGTTCCGAGACTGTCAAGAGCGAGCAAGGATAGTTCAGTCATCGGAGCATGCTTGATGACCTAGAAGCCAGATGCAGCATCCCAGCAATCCAGGCGCAATTTCCCACGTGCTCGTTGTCTTTCGGCGCACTGACCGCTGCTGCAAATTGATTGATATACATTTTTGTCAACGATGGCTGTATTCTATGCCGGGCGAGAGCAGCGACTGCTATGAAGACCTGACTAGACTCATGACTTTGAGAGATGCGCCCCTAGCGATGTTTAGGAAGCAGTATCAGAAGAACATCAGCGCCAGAAAACGGGTAAATGTAGAGCAAGTAAGCTCGCTGCGAACATTCATTTCCCGCAGACGACAGGAGCGAGCCCCAGCCAGCTCATCTTGCATCATCCTGAAATCATATTGCGAATATACATTCAGCTCAACAAGCGACAGCCCAAAGTATTCAAAAATCCAAGTAAAACGCAAACAAAAAAGTCCCAACACACACCCCACCCCTCACTGCTCATAAATACCATCCCCACTACTCCAAAGCTGCACCCTCCCACTCGTATTCCCCCCCACGACCCGATCCACCACCCCCGGATGACTCGCCGTCACAGTCGGCACCGCCGTAACCCCCTCCGCCCACAGCCCCACCACCCGCTCCCCGCTCACCCCGCTGACGACGTCCAAAGTGCGCTTCATGTTGCCGACTGTAAAGTGCGGGGGGGCGGAGAGAGAGGTGGACCATTGGGCGCGGAGGATGGTGAGCCAGCGGCCGGTTTGGCAGTTGTGGCGGATGGATTTGGTGGGTTTGAGGAGGGAGGAGGGGATTGGGTTTGGGGAGGAGAGGGTGGAGGGGGAGAAGTTGAAGACTGTGCTCATGTCAGCGATGGTTTAAAGTTGGAGGGACAGACTTACGTCTGAGGGTGTCGTCGTAACTCGTCGTCAAAAGACGTCGGCCCCACGGATCCCAATAAGCACTGCTACAGCTCTTGCCATGCTGCCACTTGCCCCGCATCAACCCCTTCCCAGGCTTCGTACCCATGTATGTGGACACGGCGTCATAGTCCGCTACTCCCACGGGCTCTGTCTGAAGTAGGGCAGATGGAGGCGGCGTCGGCGGCTTGGATTCATCAATCGTAGTGGCCGCGACGGGGATATCGGCCAAAAGACGAGTATCCCATATGCGAACATGCTGATCATTCCCCGCCGTACAGATCAAATGCGGCATCGCAGCTATCCTCCCATCAGCTCCGCCCCTTCATCTCAAACTAGCAAACGACTCACGATTAACACTTACACCTCCCAGCTTTGCCCCTCGGCCTTCATCTTGCAAAACCCACCTCTTCCTCCCACTCTGATTATGCTTCTGCCGGAAATCGCAGTGGCTCAGACCGCCGTTCTTGTCCACCATCCATGCTTCTCGGCCGGAGGGGTCGAGGTCGAAGTGGTTGATGAGCAGGTCTTCGTCGGGGAGACGGAAGAGTTCGGTGGATTGGAGGGTGGAAAAGTCGAGATGGCGGAGGGAGCAGTCGTATGCTGATGTAAAGAGCTACGCCTATAGTCAGCGAGGAAAGGAGAATGCGGATGGAGAGACATACACCTGAACCGTTCACGGGGTCAACCTTCATGCACGAGATCGAATTCTTCGCATGCGCCTGGATCCTCCAGACCCGTCCTTCCTGACTTTCCTCCTCATCCTTGACACCATTCGTATCGTCGTCATTCTCAGCTTTCGCCGCAGCGGGTCCGAGAGCATCCCAACTATACCACCATCAGCTCTCGCCTTCCAAAGCTAACCAGATCACTTACATCCCTAAACCACCGTACTTGTCGCCTACAAAGACGATCGTCTTTCTCTTTTCTGGGTGCACACACATGCTGAATACGCGCTCGTTTGTGACCTTGACGTTCGCCTTGAGACTCATATCGCTGAATGCCTCGCGGAGACGTTGGGTGTCATCAGACGTAGTTCTGGAGTCGGCATAGGCGGTCGAGTCGGATTCTTCCCCCGATGGATATGGTCTCGGATTTTCAAGAGCAGACACATCCTTCAAGAAACTCTCCTATACCACAGTCAGCTCAGCCCCATCATATATGACCCCACATACCAGCTCTTTAACCTCCCCCTCCGTCCCCTCTTCCACCATACTCCCAACCCCCATGACCTGCTCCCTCTCCCTCCTATTAACAACCCTCAAAACCTCCCTCTCCCTCTCCTCCTCCTCAAGCTTCACCTTCATCTCCTCTCCATCCGCCTCCATCCCCCTCAAACGGCCGCTCCTCCGCCTTGGGCCGTCGTCGTCGGCTGGGGCGCTGTCGGGGGCTTTGCGTTTCTTTGCGGCGGCGGGTTTGGCGGGTTTGGATTTGTTTGGGTGGGAGGCAGGGGCGGGGGAGGAGGAGGGGAAGGTGGAGCGGGAGGAGGGGTCGAGGCCTAGGGAGTCGAGGAGGGCGCGGTTCTCTGCGATCGTCTTTTGCCTTTCGATTTCGCTACACGCGTCAATTGTACGCCTTTACAATATACAGTGCGTAGCTTACTATGCGTTATGCTCGTCGTCCATATCGAATCGTGGGATGCGTTGTTGCAAGGTGTACGCGTGAAGAGTAAAGACACAAGGAAATGAAAGAGGAGATACGCGCAAACGCGCCAAATCGCGCAGAACATTAGAACCTGAAATATTTCCTCCAGTCCCATAAAAGTCAAGTCGCGTCGCGTCCCCCCCTCCCATCTCCTTCTTCCCCCAAGCACTCAAAGATCAAAGAGGAGGATGATATCCGGCATAGGCATAGACATCCTCTCGCTCCCCCGCTTCACCCAGTTCGTCCGGCGGCGGGGGGCGGGCAAGGTGGCTAGGCGGATCTTGACGAGCGGTGAGATGGAGCGGTTCGTCAAGATCGGAGGGTCGTCCTCTTCTCCTTCTCTGGGTTCTTCTTTGGGTTCTTTGGAGAAGAGTAAAAATGCCGGGGAGGAGAAGGAGGATGAAGACCTGATACAGAAACAAGTCAAATTCCTATCATCCCGGTACGTCTTTAGGGTCAACAAATGGGCCTTGCCGTACTAACAGACAGAGCAGCTGGTGTATCAAAGAAGCAGCCTACAAATCCCTCACCCCCCTCCTCCCCCGCCCACCCTCTTGGAAATCATTCCACCTAGCCCACTCTCCCTCCGGCCAGCCTTCTTTAGACATTGTGCAACTACCAGGGCTCGGAGGCGGAGGTGGAGAGAGGTGGAGGTTGATGGCGACGTTATCACACGATGCTGGTGTTGTTGTTGGGGTCGTTGTAGCGCTGGATAAGCAGTTTCGGATCTGATCACAAGTGAAGTGAAATGGGGGTTATTGGGGATCACTGGAACGATGCATAAAAGTCCAGGAGTTTCAGATTCTAGAAAAAATCAAAAGAAAGGCAGATCGAAAACGAAGGTCGAAGGTTATACGGAAATTAGAAAACAAATGGGTATGAAGAGGTCAAATACAAATTACACCCGTCAATACACCAACAGGGGCAAAGAGGTAGGGCAAAGAGGTAACCCATCTACCAAAAGAAAGGAGCGAAATCAAAACATCTTCCACGCCTTTTGGAGAACGAAGAACGAAGAACGACAGAAGAAAGAAGGAGAAAGAAAAGGTCGTTTAAGCCTTCTTGGGAGCAGCCTTAGCCTTGGGCTTCGCAGCGGCCTTCTTAGGCGCAGCCTTGGCCTTGGGCTTCGCAGCGGCAGCTTTGGCTATCAAACATCATCAGCTTCCATCCCATTCTTTTCTAGACGGGGGAGGACGTACCAGCAGGAACCTTCTTCGTCCCCGAAGCAGTCTTCTTCGCAGCAGGCTTCTTGGCCGCCGCAGTAGTCTTCTTAGCAGCAGGCTTCTTGGTGGTAGTAGCCTTGGTAGCAGTAGCCTTAGGCTTGGGGGCAGCCTTAGCCTTGGGAGCGGTAGCAGCCTTGGTGGTGGTAGTCTTCTTGGGCGCAGCCTTGGTAGTAGCCTTGGTGGCGGTAGCCTTGGACTTGGTGGTCGTAGTCTTGGAAGCAGTCTTCTTTGCGGCGGGCTTGGTGGCAGCGGGCTTCTTGGTAGCAGTCGTTTTTGCGGCGGGAGCCTTCTTGGGAGCGGCGGGCTTGGCCTCCTTCACAGCCGCGGCCTTTGCAGCCTTCAACCAACAATCAGCTCTTTCCTTTCCGACCTCATTCCCAAACAGACAGACAGAGGGAGGGGAAAGAAGGGAACGTACAGGCGCAAGCTTGACCTTGCCCGAAGGCCCCGAAGGCAACTCCAACACCTCATTCGAGACGCCCCGGCGGATGGCCGAGGTGAGGTTGGTACCGTTGGCGGGGAGGGAGAGGTCGATTTTGTACTTCTCTTCGAGGTACCTGCTCCGTTGTCAGCTCGTTGAGTCTGAGGGAGGGATGATAAGGAATAGGGAGGGAGGGAGAGAGGAGGGATGAGGAGGTGAGACGTACTTCTTGATAGTAGCTCTAGAAATACCCTTACGAGCTTCTTCCTTGTGCGCGAGGATAGCAGCCTAGTAGAAATCTTTAGCAAACGTTCATAAAAGGTTGATGTGATGAGAAGGGGAAATTGCCAGAAAGGGAAATTTGGGCGGTGGCGATGGTGACAAGACAAGGGGACGGGGAAGGGATGTAAACGACATGGGGAGGGAGGTGGGATGGTATACAGCTCGTATGGAGAGTTTCGAGCACCGAAATCCCATAGTGGTGGAGTGATGAAGGAAAGAAGGATATACTCGGTGTCCGGCGCGGGAGGCAAAAGAGCCGCCCCCGCGACCCACCAAGCCATCCGCTGTGAAACCTCTCCTGAAGCATGAAGCAGGCATACAGGGCGTAGAGGAGAAGCAGCGTGGGTAGGAGGAGGATGGGGAAAGGTACACATGAGACGGAAGGATAAGAAAGAGGGGAGATGGGAGAGGCTGGGAAAAGCGGCGCGTCGCTTGGGGTGTTGATGCCCAGGCATCTTACCGGGCAGCTCTATCGCTTGTTGCATCGAGTTGCCAATGGAATGTAGGCCAAGAGAACAAGAGGAGGTGGTAGGATGCGCGGCCCAGAGATCAGAGCCGACGATGGGGAAGAGGATCGAGTTGAATGGCAGAAGGGCGACGCGCTCCACTGACGCTGACGCCGTCCTTGTTTTGACGCATCTCGCCTCCATAGAAGCCACAGCATCGACATAGCGCCGACCAGAGACCCAGGGGTACCCAGAGAGTGATCGCCCAGAGGATGGATCGAGAAAGAAGACCGCAAAAGGTCATTCAACACTGCCCAACCAGATTTCCTCCGGCGGCTCCCACACGCGCCTGAGAGTGACCGCGGGTTCCACTACCCAGCACTCATCCAAGCACGAGCAAAGCACGAAGAAGCAGCAGAACAGACTAGTAGAGAAGGATGGGATAGTGACTCACCTTGACCATATCAAGGAAGGGAGGGTGGGCAGGAACCTTCTTGGCGGTGGTGGTGGTCTTCTTGACGGGGGCCATTGTTGCGTTGACTGATTGATATACTTGTGTCGAGGTAGCTGTGACGCGTTAGCTGGGCAGGTGGACGGTTATAAGCGACTGACAAGAAGGGATAAAAGATATAGCTTGAAAGTGGATGGATGGGAGAAAAAAGAAAAGAAAGAGGAGATGGGGGGCGATTCGGTGGTCACTACACCCCGCACCAAAACACAGCCAGCCTCAATCCCGGAAATGTAAACAACGTCACGTGACTTGCAGTCATTTAATTCGGCTGCCACACGCTATATCGCCGAACGAATTATTGAGATCGGTGAGGTGTATTAATGAGGGGTATTTTTGGGAGGGTGATAAGGAGGGACCTGGATGGGATGACGCAGGAAGGTAAACGAGGAGCGAGACATGGACGGGGGAAGAGCGGCCGTGGTGAAGGGGTGGTGAAGGGGACGCGTCGCGTGGGTATGGCAACGATGAACAGTCTTGACAGCGGGTTGATATCTTGTTGTGCAGCTCTAGAACATCCTGGCATCCCAGCTAGGTGTATACATCACCTGCTCACGGGCTCCAAACCATGTAAACTGTCAACACAACGCGTAGTTCAACACGCGTCCGAACGCAGTGGCAGCTCATCCAGTCTTCCATCCCGCAGTATTTCTGGAAAGATGGTCATATTATACGATTGTAGCTCTCTCCGACTAGATGCGTTTGTTCAAACTCTCCACGCAGCATCGACACAGCGCCATCGGCCCATCGCTCATCGCTCATCCATCTCATTCTCGAGGGGGACAAACAAGGCACCTGATAACAGTCGGCCATCTCCGCCCTCCCACGTGGCACCCCTCCACTCTCCTCCTCCACCCCCTCAATCACTAGATCTTTACCTCCAAATCCAGCGACAAGGTATAGAGAAATGTCCGACATCTTCCGCAAAAGCCTCCTCAACCGCCTCCCCGACCTGCCTCCAACCCGCGCACCATGGGCAGACGAGCCCCTCGCAGAAGGGGACGAACAAGAAGAAATCGAAGAGCTCGCTGAGGAGAGCGAGGGGATCGGGGAACTGCCTGCTGGTCGGATGAAACCTCCGTACGCCCTCCTTCTCTGTCTCTTCAATCCGAGATGAGAGTCAAGGCCGGTACTGATGAAGAGGATTAGCAAGACAAGAGGACCCAGCAAAGCCGACATGCAGGATTACTCGCCGCTCTCTGCGAGCGGATACTTTGATCAGGCTATCGAAGTACAGCCTACAGGCTCGCCTTGTACTTTCCGAGTCTACCTCACCCCGCCTTCCACCCCACCTTCAGTCCCAAGCCTCGGTCCAGGCCCAGCGCCCAAAATCCAAACACAGCAAACCAACCAGCCCCACGGCACCTACTTGATCTGCCACCACGGCGGAGGTTCCGGCGGTCTTTCCTTTGCTGCTTTGGCGAAAGAGGTGAAACGTGTGAGCGGGGGGGAGATGGGGGTTCTGGCTTTTGATTGTCGCGGGCATGGTTTGTCTTTTCTCTCTCTCTCTCTCTCCAATGCAGGGAGCTGATGGGGGTGGTAGGTAAGACGAGGACGGAACCGGTAGAGCTCGAGAACGACCTCTCGGCAGACACTCTGCTTTCAGACTTCATCTCCCTCATCGAAACTATCTTCCCCAACCCAAAAGAATCGCCCTCCTTCATCGTACTTGCCCTCCTCCCCCTCTTTTTGCCTTTGCCAAGCTGACCCGTGTCCGCGTCCGCAGATGATGGGCCACTCCATGGGCGCCTCCCCCACCATATCCTCCGTCCCCCTCCTCATCCAAAAAGGCTACCGCGTCCCCGGGACGGTCGTGTTGGACGTCGTGGAGGGTACGGCGGTGGAGAGTTTACCGATGATGGAGAGTATTTTGGGCAAGAGGCCGGCGGGGTTTCAGAGTGTTGTGGATGGGATTTGGTGGCAGTGGGTTCTTGTTTCACTGAGCTGTAGAGGGTTTGAGGTGGGGATGGAAGGGGGAGATGGAGGGAGAAGGGGGATGGGAGAGGAAGCTGATGTGAGGTGAACAGTGTGAATTCAAATTCCATCCGGAACCCCACCTCCGCCCGTCTCTCCGTCCCCTCCATCCTCACCCCTTCCCCCTCCTCCCAATCCACTTCTCCCCCCAAGACCGCCCAAACATGGCGCACCCCCCTCCTGCAAACCTCTCCCTTCTGGCTCTCCTGGTACACCTCCCTCTCCTCCCGTTTCCTCGCCCTCCCCTCTGCCCGCCTTTTAGTGCTCGCGGGGCAGGAGCGCCTGGATAGGGAGTTGATGGTGGGGCAGATGCAGGGCAAGTTTCAGTTGGATGTTATGGAGGGGGTGGGGCATTATTTGCATGAGGTGGGTCTTTCTTTTCATTCTTTCTTTTTTGCTTTTCTGTTTGACGGGCATTGTTTTTGGGAATGTTGGGAAAGCATGAAGAGATTGGGGCTAATGGAAAAGTAGGATAACCCAGCAGCACTCGCTGCCACGCTCATCACATTCTGGCGGCGCAACACCCGGGTGCTGGTGCTTCCTCCCAAAATCGGGTCTGCGCCCAAGAAGTCTGGTGAAGAAGAGGCAGTGGCGGTCAGGCCGGTGGGGCAGAGTTGATTGTAGTCAGAGGATATGTACAGAGGAACACGGGAACACAGGGAACGCCCGGAGGGCAGATGTACGAGTATATAGAGATGATGGATGTGCATTGTGACATGAGGTGTACTTGGGAAGCGGGTTACACTATAGACACTATTCATGTGGTACAGTCATGTGCATCTTTATAACAAGAGACTGCATCCATGGCCCACCGAATAAATCACCTCTCCAAATGAGAAGAGATAAAAAACAAGATTGAATCGCGTCCGACGCGACGCGTTTCCCAGTTGACTGGACTTTTTCTTGTTCTCCTATTTCCCTTCCTCTGCGTCTGTTCATCAGTCGTAGAAAGCTGGGATGCCCCCTACAGACATACGTATCCAACCACCTCTCCCCCAAGACACCCCTACCCCTCGAGTCCGCCCCTCCCGCCCAGGTTTCGCCCTCCCCTTCGCACAAACACCCCAGCCTCAAGCTGCCCGTGTCTTCTCGCCGCACCACACTCCTACTCAATCTAAACCCCATCCCGCTCAATCCACGAGCAAAGGAAAAGAGAAGGAAAGACCACAAGAGACGGTGGAGTATACTATCTTGCCGGCGGTGGGCGATGGCAAGATTGAGCCTGTGCCGCCGGCGTTGTATTGTCCGATCTGGAAAGTGGATGAGCGAATGCGGGGGCGGAAGGTTAGGTTGGTTGGGCAGTACGTCTCTTGTCTTGTCGATAGTGAAGAAAGGAACAAGTACCAAGGCTGACTCTGAAGCAGGGTATTGCATCACAACGTCAAAAAAGCCACCATCATCCTAACCGCCCAACCCGAAGGTCTCTGTCGCAAATGCCCGACTATAGTCGTAAACATATCCATCCCCCTCCTCGCCCCCTCCCCCTCCCAGCCCCCTCCAAGACCCACCACCGCCCAACTCCATCACATCACCCCGGGGTATACATCTCTGGCAACACGCTCAGAGCAGAGAGCGGCGGTGTTCAACACCGACCAACCACCCCATCCTTCTTCCGCTTTATTACAGAGCGAGGTGGAGAGGGAGGGATTGGTGGGGAGGGAGATGGTGAGGTTTGTGAGGGGGGATTGGGTGGGGGTTGTGGGGTGGTTGGAAGATGGCCGCGATCTCGTTCGCAAGGTGCGTTCTTTTCAAACACTTGATGTGGGGTTGGGGTGAGAATGGGAGCTGATGGGATGGGAAACAGATAAGGACCTTTGGGGCATACGCCCCCCCTCCGCCGGTGGTGTGCGAAGCGATACATATCACCAATGCCCGTCCCCCTCCAAAGAGTCGGCTTCCACAAGCCGGGGTTGGGGGTGGGACGGGGATTGTGAGGGTTATGAGTGAGATTGATACGCGCTGGCAAGAGGCTCCTTCTAGTCCTGGTGAGGAGGCAAAAGAGTCTACTGGGGATGGTGCAGATGCAGAGGAAGGGGAAGGGCCAGAAGAAGAAGAAAACGCCAGGCGTCTGAAAGACAAACACCGCAAAGAACGTACTCCTACAATCAAACGCCAATCGACTTCACCCTCCCCGCCCCACCTCTCCCCCCGCACACCCCCCGAGATCAGCCGCGCAGACGGGTTTGAGGTGCGCATCCTGCTTCCTGGGGAGAGCGCGAATTATGAGGATTATGAGTTTGATGTTACGCCAAAGCCGAGGGGTAAGAAGGTGAAGGTTGGGGCACGCGCTTGATAGATGTTGTGAGAGTGGGAGGATGGTTGGAGATGGTTGTATTGCTAGATTGTTGTATTTCTTGGCATGATATGGATATGTTCTCCGGAACCGGGCGTCAGTATGAAAAGCGGCGGGGTGGGAGTCAGTGACCGTGATCGTATATCCCGCGGGCGTCCGAGACCCCATGCTTCCCTCATCGCAAACGCTCGCTTACATGCAGACCACATACACATCCTGTCCATCTGCAAATCCAAACAGCCCAAAGAAAACAGAGCTTTCAATCTTTGATGCCGAGATTCATGCCACCAAGACATGTAGTTATCCCCGTCCCTCTTTCCTATTCAGACACCCATCCATAGCTGTCCAATCTTCCATCTACAGACTCCCTTCAGGATCAGTCGTGGAGGGCGTTTAGGCGGTGACTGGTTGTATCAGAGTGATGTTGTCGCCCTTCAACAATATACGACCTATAACCGCGTTAGCTCTTCCATCCATCCATTAGTTTGCGAGATCCGAATCCGATCCAGTGCCGAGGGGCGACAAATATAACTCTGTGACAAGATTGGGAAAGACATACCGAGTTCTCTCCGCGGTTGAACCTCCTTACCCGGCTTCGCCCCACAATCGTACACTTCTTCCGCATCGTCCAAAACAAGGTTCATGAATTCGTCAAAACCCTACCATCGAACGCTTGTCAGCTTTGCACTTCTACTCTCCTGTATTAGGGGAGTGAATGGGGGTGGGGGGGACGTACAACGACGAAGGCTTCGATTCGGAACTCGTTGTTGTCGTAGAGCCAGACTGATACGCGGTTGTGCTGTTCTTCCCGTCAGCTCCCGCCATTCTGTCTAATCTCACTTGAGGATAGTAGAAAAGACGCACCTTTTGAAGATGAGAGAAGATGATGTTGATGGGCTATACCAGACGTGTATTTGTCAATAACAATCCTCGAATGTCTGGAGAAAGAAGACGCACCTGAACCATCACTTTTCGGCCACCCATTTTGCTTTGATCTGTATTCTTTTGGTGAGTGGGCGGGGAGAGGGGTCGCTGCAGGGGCGATGTATAGATGGATTGGGGGTGGAAGCTGAAATGTCAGAGGTCATAGACACCTTTAATCGCGATTCTTTGAGTGAGAGAGCACAAATGGGCGTGTACGTAATCACATTTTTAACTGCGCGCCCACTTTTGCGCGCATGAGTCGAGACATCCCGAACTCTTTCCATCTTTTTGGTTTCGCATCTATAGTTCTCTACAAAAGCAGCCATGAGCGACCACAAGTACAAGATCCACGTCCCAGCGACCTCCGCCAACATCGGCCCCGGTTTCGACGTCTGCGGCATCGCCCTCTCGCGCTCTCTTTCGCTTGTCGTCACCATCCCCGCGCCCTCTTCCGAGCTCGAGCCGTTACCCAAAATCATCTACACCGGCCTCGACTCTGAGAACGTCCCTCTTTCTCCTTTCAAAAACCTCTTGACCCGTGTCGCCCTCTATGTGCTTAGGGCGAATGGCAAGTCGGCCTTCCCCCCTGGTGTCACTATCGAAGCGCACAACGAGATCCCCTTTGGCCGTGGACTCGGGTCTTCCGGCGCTGCCGTCATCGCTGGTGTCCTCCTCGGTGACTTGCTGGGCGAGCTGAAGCTGCCCAAAGCGAGATTACTCGACTTTGCGCTCATGGTCGAGCGTCATCCCGATAACGTCACAGCTGCCCTCGTCGGTGGGTTTGTCGGGTCGTACCTTCGTGAACTGTCGCCGGAAGACATGTCGGCGGCTTCGATTCCGCTGGCGGAAGTACTGCCAGAGTTCCCGCCGGATGCGGGACCTCAATGGGGCAAGAACCCGCCTCAACCGCCGAATGGTATTGGGCACTATGTTCGGTTTGGGTGGGCAAAGGAGATCAAGGCGATTGCTGTGAGCCCGAGATTTGAGCTGGCGACGGCCAAGGCGAGGGGTGTTTTGCCGGAATCGTATTCCAAGAAGGATTTGGTGAGTCCTTTTCCAACTCAAAGCTGGTATGGAAAGAGCTGATGGGGGTTAGATCTTCAACTTGCAACGGTTGGCGGTTCTTACGACTGCTTTGGCACGTTCGCCGCCTGATCCTGATCTCATCTACGATGCCATGGGCGACCGTGTACACCAGCCTTACCGCATGAACCTCGTACGTCCCCTTACCCTTCCCCCCTCAACCAGTTCATCCGTTGACTCTCTGGCCAGATCCCCGGCCTTCCCAAAATCCTGTCCACCCTCACCCCCACATCCCACCCCGGCCTCCTCGGTATCTGCCTCTCCGGCGCCGGCCCCACCATCCTCGCGCTCGCCACCCACAACTTTGACGCCATCGCGCAAGAGATTGAGAGCATCTTTGGGGCGGAGAATGTAGAGGTTGATTGGAAGGTGTTGGATATTGATGAGAGGGGGAGTTATGTTGAGGAGATCAAGGCGTAGAAGGAGAGAATGGGATAGAAGCATTACAATTATGCATTTTGCATGGGTATTTACAGTATGTGCGGGGTTACTGAACGAGGCATAGCGATTTCTCCATCTTTCCAGCGCCCTTCATCGTCTCTTTTGGTAACAACTGCTTGACATCAGCCTCTAGTGCTGTCCAAGCGCGAAAGCAAACTTACATTGACCATACGAGCATGCATCGGCACCATCACCCCGCCGGGGAACGACGTCCCTTCCGGAAAGTATCCTCCGTATTTGACGACAGTCATCTCGGCCATTTGTGCGCCCAGGGGGAGCATCGTCCCTGCCGGGACATAGAACCCTTCTACTTTCTTGTCCAACACATCCGCCAAGCAGGCATCCCCATTCTGCCACCCCCACATCAGCTTCTCACCCCTCCATCCCCAACACCCCCTTCATCTCGTTGTGGACTTACAAACTCAACATACGCCCAACTCGGCCTCCACTCCCCTTCCTTGAAATAATCCTTCTCCAAATCCTTCTCGCCCATCAACTGGTCCACCGTCTTGGGGTTCGCCCTCTCCATGTATTTTTTGCGTGCGGCTTTGAGTTCTTCTTCGGCCTTCTTCTTTTCCTTCTTTTCTTTTTCTTTTTTGGCGGCGGCTCTTTTGGCCTTTTCGCGGTCTGCTGAGGAAGACATCTCGAAAAACTGGTGACTTGTAGCTTGAATGTTTTGTTCAAGAAAGGTCTTGTTGGGCGTTGGCCGATAGATCTCACTTCAGTACTTTTTAATCACATCGGTGTAACGCATGGTTTGGATCCTTTGAATCGTATGAAGTCACCAGTAAAAGGAAGGTTACATATGTGGTCAGCCAAAGAGCTTATTTGTAAGTGATCCTTTCTTCAGAGGGGATGTTCAAGAGTGCTCTGGATTCATGCTCGCTGGGCCGGAGAGTTGCAGCATGCCACGGAGATGGCGGGACTGTGGCAGGGCGTTTCCGAGTTTCTCGTTCAACTTGGCCATGACGGACATGGACTGCCTCTCCGCTAAATTCGCCTTCGGGCTTCCGTCCTGGATGCCGAGTCGCGTGCTCGCGCTTGTGACTCGGAACTGACTGCGCTGATTCTACTCAATATATATTGCTGTAGTATAAAAGTGGCTATACAACCCAAACATTCGTTCATTGAAACTGCAACAAGATGTCGCTCTCCGAAAACCCCATCACATACACCCCCTCCCAAGCCCACATCGCCCCTCTCCTATCTTCCCTCCACGCCCTCTCTCTCGAACAAGAATCTCAGCTCTCCCGTGCTTCCTTCGGTCCCAACAAGGCTGCCTCTTTTGATGCTCTCATGCAAGACAAGTTTATAGCCTTGGATGAAGACAAGTGTTGGTTCGTATACCAGCTTTTGAGGGCGAAGAATGCTAGCGTCGTCGTCGAAGTGAGTACCGCCTGTCCTTGTTGCAAGGTAGTGGCTGATGGTGGAAATAGGCTGGAACGAGTTTTGGAGTTAGTACGATCTACCTCGCTCTCGCAGTCCTCAATATCCAACGCGACACCCCATCAATCTCGCCCACGGTGATAGCGACGGAGAATGAACCCACCAAGGCTTCCCAAGCCCGCGCGTATTGGCGCGAGGCAGGCCCTGATGTGGAGGGCGTCATTGACCTGAGAGAGGGTGATTTGAGGGAAACTTTGAAGCAGGGGATACCATCCGAGGGGGTGGATGTCTTGCTACTTGACAGTACATCTTTCCCACTGCTACGCGAAAGTAATGCTGACAAAGCAATGATAGTTTGGGTAGACATGGCCCTACCCACGCTTAGGATTCTCGAACCACACTTCAAGACCGGCACCACCATCATCACCGACAACGTCACATCCTCGGCGGGGAAGAAGGGCTATCAGGAGTTGTTTGCGTATTTGAATGACCCGGCGAATGGGTATAGCAATGTTGTGCTTCCTTATAAGGGTGGTTTGGGGTTGAGCGTCTTTACGGGCAAGAAGGCTTGAGGGGTGGGCTCTGGAGATGGGAAGAGTTCAAAGATTCATGACCTGTATGAATGAATTTGCGATACTGCTCCCAATGGCGCTGTCTTTCCTCATCAACCATCTCTCAACAACCCAGGGAAAATCCTTCCATGTCGACGTAAGCACGACGAGGGATTCAACAAAAAGGCCTCGGCACTTCACGAGGATATCCCTCAACCAGCACAAACCCATCCAACTCCATCCAGCTCTTCTCAATCAACCCCGCCAGTGGCTCATGTCTCTCCCCTTCCTTCCTCTCCCCCTCCTCACCCTTCATATAGCTCATCAAATACGGTGCAGGCGTCGCCAACACACCTTGCCAAGCTTCAAGCTGCCCCGCCATCAAGGCGATACCCTCCTGCGCTTCTTGTGTCGTATAGTCGTCAAAAGTGTGGAGGAAATTGCCCATGACGTCTTGGATGTATTGCTCGAATTCTTCGGGGGGGCGGAAAGATATGGAGACACTGTGGGGGACGGCAAGGCGGCCGAGAATGCGGATGAAGGTATTTCGGAAAGTAGCGTGGGAGGGCCTCGTTTTGGTCTGAAAGACAGGTGGAGGGGGTGGTTGTTGGTAGACTGGTTGTTGGTAGACTGGGTGGTGGAATGCAAATGGATTGCCTTTGATAGACTCATCCGACGACGATGTCGATACCCGAGGACGTCCGACGGCAGGCTTGTGCCAGATATGGTAACCTGAACCAGTCGGGTGCGCCGCCGTCGTCGTCCCCGTCGTTCGCGTCCTCGAGGGAGACCCTGCTCCTTCTCTCTGAGATGATGCAGTGAGGTCTATCTGAGATGATGCGGTGAGGTACGCATCTGAAGGCGAGGGGGTGTCTCCGGGTATGTAGGCTCTGGCGCTGCCTCTGTTGAGGGTGCGGGTGGAGCTTTGAGGGCTGTTGGAGGATGAGAGGGGTGGCGAGCTGGCACGGGCCCGGGTAGGGGAATTTTGGTGAGGCTGTCAAGTCATTAGCACATATTCTTTGCTTTGCGACTATCCCACAGTTTGGGATATGCAAACTAACCATTGCGTGATTGTTAGATGACTGGTGGTATCTTCTGGAACGGAGAAAGAGTCAGTTCTTATACCTGTCTAAAGAATGCTTGCCCACTCACTACTACCTACGAGGTTGGTCGTTTTGCGCCTCGAGGAGATTGACGATCAGCAGAAGATGGCCAAGACCGACCTGCATGCATTCTTCCTACATGCGGCGGTGCGGACATACAGTCAGCTTCTAGCAGTCGGCGCATTCATAATTTGGTCTTTGTCGTTGTTCTTTTGGACGGGGCTGCAGCTATGTCAGTCTACTCCATACGAGATATATCCAGTGCAATCATAGATGCAGCCACACAATGAAGGCCAAACCATACATGATACGATTCAATCCCTCTACAACGACACATGTAGAACACACTTGTCGCAGGCGACGATTACTCGCCCACAACGCTACCAATCCTAACAGCAGCCCCCTCCATGCCTCATAGAACCGAGGGCCGGGTGAGGCAGAGGAGCAGGATGGCCCATGAATTTTCGAGCAGTGATAGACCTATACACCGCCTGATGTCCCTCATCCGGCTGAGGGTACACGACAAAATTCTCAAGCTCCTTCCAGCTCCTTCCCACCAAATTCGCGAGGATAGCATGTTTGCTCTCATCCTGCTTCACCGCTCGCTCATCTTCAGTGAGATCACCTCCTGGATTCGCCCACCCCGGACGGTGGATAGCTGTCGGGGCTAGGAGAAGCTCCCAAGCTTCCATCTGGCCCAGCACGGAGGCGATAGCGCTCTGAGCGGGCTCGGCGGTATAGTCATCGAAAGAGAGGAGGCCCTTCCCGAGCTCGACAGAGACGAAGGTCTTGAAATCTTGGTGGACCGGTTGGAAGGGTGGGGGGAGCTCGGAGGGTAAGGTCAGGCGAGCGACGATACGTTGGAGGACGCGGGTGAATGTTTGGTGGGATGGTGGGGAGAAGGGGAAGGGTTGGGAGGGGATGTCGTCAAAGTGCCTTGCATCGGGAAGAGGGCCGCTTCGTTCGATGTGTCGGGGGGCATCACCACGATACGCCGAACTGTGTGCTGATCCGGAGGACGAGGAAGAAGAGGATGAGGAGGACGACGAAGAAGAAGAAGAATCTGAAGAGTGTTCAGATTTGAATTTGGCAATGCCCTCGTGCCTCTCAAGAATGGAGAGAATCCTGTCGATTCGTTTTTTGACTCCCTGCATATCTTGTATCAGTACACCGCTACAATATTGCACTGGAAGCGACCATCTCACAGAGTTGTTGAGCTCAGAGCCAGCATGCTTCTTGCCGGAAAGCGTGGCGTTCGGCAGAGGATCGCCGAGCTCCTTGTCGAGCGCTTGTTCTTCCACCTTAGTATATGCCAAATCGGCGGGGGGAGAACCGGTGGTGGAGAGGGCAGAACTCGCGTCTCCCCCGGAAATAGCGTGAAGGTCGCCAGGGGTGTCAAGATCGTGCGAAGCCTGTTGATAGCGTCAGCACCATGCAACCCTCACAGAGTGAAGACATACCATGGTAGTCACGTAGCGGTTGCCATAGCAATACAAAGTAGTCCTCTAAGCTTATATAGCCCTATGCAGTCTCAGTGTCACGCGCCAGCTCCCCTTCTCAATACGCATGTTCATCGCCTGTTTTCCTCGTGTTATTTACCAGGCCCAGATCAACGGACACGGTGCGTGTATGTTCGAAAGGGACGTTCCCATCGGACACTGGAAGAATGTGGCTGGAGTTCCGCCCAAAAGATCTGTGTATGCATGTGGACATACGCTGTGCGACAGACGGATAGCGGTCGTTCAACAACCGACCCGGATTTGCCACAAACACGCGCGGCGGGTGTGGCCGTCGGTGATGGTCGTGAGGGTGCTGCTGTTCGACGCGTCTCTTTCATTTTCTCTTTCTTTTCTATACCCCTCTCTTTTATAATCATGGACGCTGATATCAACGGCACTACATCGGCCCCTCTACGGATACACTATCCACCTTCTACAACGCCGACTGTCTCCCCTTCCAAGACCAACAAAGCCACCTCCGAGCCATCCTCACGCGAAATCGCCCTTCAGACCCAAATCAACTCGCTTCAATCCGAACTTGACAATGCTCTCTTCTCCAACATCTCCGTCCGACACTCCCTTTCCGAAGCCCAGAGTGCTATCGAAAACCTGGAGTCAATCGTCACCAAGTACGAAGTTGAAAAGGGCGAGAAAGAGCGGGCAGAGAGGCGAGGGCGGGCTCTCGAGATGCAAGTGGACAGGCTGGAGTGGAAGATCAAGGAGCTGAAGAATGAGATGAAGACGAAGGAGGAGGACTGCCGGGCATTAGACGAAGGAAAGGAGTGGGAAACAAAATACAGGGCTTTGAAGAGAGGTATCGATGCGCTTTCTGGTAAGCATTCCCTCAAAGCAACCTGCGCCGACGCTTATGTATCTCCCTTCAGGCGGCAGTGGCTCCCCATCAAAATCCAACTACAACACCCAGATGCCTAACAAGAAACCCCGCGTCTCTTTGGGATTAGACCACCCGACTCCCCTGACTCCACCTCACAAACCCAAGCCGACAAAACCTTCTTACCGCCGTCACTCCGTCCCTTCCGCCCAAGCCCTCGCACAATACGATAGCATCCTCGAGATTAGCGACGCCGAAAGTTCTGGAGGTCAAGATGATGATGTCAAGGATGATAATTTTGTGTATTATGGTGATGATGTTGAGGTTGACTCGAAGAAAGCGAAACGTGGTCAGTGATGTCTCTTCTCGTGGTGGCTGACGGATGGAGTGAACAAAGCTCATTCTTTCTTCAGTGCCGAATGGCCGGATAACGAGCCAAAAAGAGAACACTGTCCGACTCCTTGCTTCATTCAGTAAGCGACCATCCAAAACCTACCCAGCACCATACTGATACCGTCATCAGACTCGGCCCACCGACAAGCTCTCTCTCTCCGTTCCCTTCGATCACCCAAATCCGAATTCGCACAGCTGTCTTGGAAGAAAGAGAAACTCGCGGAGCTCATGGTGCGTTTTGTCAACCTCCCAGGGTCAGCGGTGGATGAGAGTGAGCTGGGAAAGCCTGGGGGTCAGAAAATTGATCTGATCAAGAGGATGAGAGATGCGCTGGATCAGGGGCTTGTATACTTTGAGGCAGTGCAGCCTCCGGAAAGTGTCGAGACGAGGAATGTTGGAGAGATGGGGGCGGTTGACGTTCAGGAGACGGCAATGGAGAAGGACGAGTCGGAGGAGAAGGAGATGGAAACAGAAGAGCAGGATATAAATGAGAGGAAGGACGTGGGTGAGGGCAGTGACACGGCGAAGGAGAAGCACGAGGGGTAGGGGAAAGACAACGAAGAGGCCGAGGAGACGGGAGAGGTTATGGAGACGAGTGAGGTACAGAGGGAGGATACCCAACCGATACTAGAAACGAGGTGCATAAAACCGTAATTGAGCATGAGTGATGTATCATAGTGGCAACCATATCTCTTCGCTCTAGAGCACAAGATTGGAGATACCCAGTCGACTCGTGCACACCATCCCTGCCGATGTCTTTCCACCAACTCCTTCCCCTGCATCCTCTGATTCGCATTACTAACTTCTTGGGCTCTTCTTCCCTTTTTTCTCAGTATGACAATTGGCAACGCTGCCTGCTTCGTCCCCAGAAAGGTAAATCTTCGCCATGGGAAAGTTTGGAGAGAAAGGACCGGACAAGTCGAACACAAAACAAGCATTTTCACACCACCGTAACGTCAAGATCCCTTCAGTTCTGTAATGTTTCTGGCCTTCTGTCGCAATGCACCCTGCTTCTTGGTGAGAACGACACTTATTCTTCCTATTTTATATTTTATCAAAGTAGATATTCCTTTCATAAAGTGTTGGGAGGGCTGTGAAATGGAAATATCGTCATATTTCACTGCTACATATAATGACTTCAATTGCTAGCCAAAGTGCCGAGTCGACTATACCAAACATCATCTCGTATCACGCACCATGGCAGAATCGACCGGTACAGCAAGTGGATCCTCAAACACAAACTGTCAGAGCTTTTCGACTATAGAGCGGATAGACCCGTCGGCCCCCAATACTGAGTGGACTCAATTTGAGCTCACAGTCGAAGGGACGACAGCCAAGGTATTCACCCCCAAAGACCAAGATGACGAGTCATTTCGAAGTGAAATAGCCAGGTAGGTTTGAATATGACAGGCATCGTCGTTGGGCGAGCTTAGGCGGATAGAGGGGCTAATGTGGTGCGACTCTAGATTAATGCGCCAGCCTGTTGATGCTGTATCGGCTACGAAAGTGGCCAGCTACAAAGCTGACTTTGTGGCAGGCCGCTGGGGCGCTGAGTACTTTGCAAAGGAAAACGAGACTGCTCAGGGGAGGAGGAGCATGTGCTCTTCGTCGCCACATGAGCTGGAAGACGGCTCTGGCCGGCGATGTCCATTAGGCAGTGTTCCCAATGAGCTGTAAGTAAAGCAAACGGAACAAGTACTCGTTCAGTTTGGGGTCAATGTGCCCCCAAGACTGACGTACAATTTGATAGTATCCCTCAACTTCAAGCGGAAAAGGAGATCATGGACTACTGTCAGGAATTGGTGCAGACATTGATTACGGACGGAATACCTTCTGATGCCAGCCAGGATGGGGGAGCTGACGGGAGGAGCTAGAACTATGGCGACGTAACAGGCCTAGTGAAGTGATTCAGTATACGGTGTACTCGTATACAGAATAGGAAAGACATGCGAATGACATTATCAATGTAAATATCATCAAGAGCTTCTAGCATCGTTGGAGCGGGACTGGTTGTGTAAAGCCCAGGCAGAGCTGGCCTATTATAACGTCATGGCGACTTTCATCAGTATCTGATGGGATGTGAAGCTAAGTTTCCGCCTTTTGAAATGATGAGGTGCCATCACAATCCACTGCGTATAAGGAATCGAATGCATCAGCCGTCACATAAGCACACATAACACTACAGCACCTTTTTCGACAACCACGATGGCCAGATCAACCGATACATCAAGTGCTTCTTTCCACTGTCTGTTGCAATTGCAAAACACACAACCTCCATGGCAGCAAGCACTCTGTGTGGGGAGCCTCTTTGCCAGATACATTGCTCGTTTCCAATACGAGTACTCGTACAATACCAATAGCCATGTCTTCTCACGCGCTCGGAGCTGAACTGAGAAAGATCTGAGAAACGATCCTTTGTTGACCAGAATTCTCCAGCCTTCGCCTGCCCGGCCTGCGCATGCGCTGGGGTCGAATACAAACAGCCAAATAATTGCATATCCTTTGATGCTGTGCTATATAATACAATACGAACCCCGATTCGTCTAGCAATAACTCCGACAGCTTTATCACCGCCTGATTCTCTTGTGGCTGGTAGTGTTGTTTTTATCGCTGATGACGCTAAATCATGACCACCGTAATAATGGAGTACATCCGGCCTTCCAGGCCGATTCCTACAATACTTTGCATGCAGGAAAGCAAGTATAAAGTAAATGATCCTTACAAATACTTTTGAACTACCCATATCTTGCACTCGAAAAGAGACAAAACCCACGATGCCTTCTCAAGACAACAACACAAACGTCGACGAACATGCCAATTGCGCCCCGGACAATCTCTGGCGTCGCTACGCGGTGACCATAGACGGTCAGTCCGTGAAGGAAGGTTTCTCTTGGTGTAGCTGCGCGGATCCTAATGCCTCATTGAGGCAAGACGTGGCAAGGTAAGTCTGTCTATCTTGTTTATCTGCCTGTAACGTTTGATCTAATACTATTGGGCAATGCCAGGTATTTTAAAATTGTTGAACAGGGTACAAGTATCGAGTTCACTCATCTATCGACATATCGCCCGATCAAAGAAGAGAACCGATGGTCAGTGGAACACCACACGGATGATCGACCTGATACCGGTCGATCATCAATCTGTAAATGTGCGAAAGACGAAAATTGTGCGTTGAGAAGCGTACCGAATGAATTGTAAGTCGAGTTATTTGCGACGATTGTGCCATTCGTTCTAAGTCAGAGTATTCGTAGGGTGCCTCATCTGGAGGAAGCTATCCATGAATGGACACAAGGGGAGCAAGCTGGCAATAGTCAGGTGAATGAATGAACCTAGGGTCAAATAGTAGTATGACCTTTGTTATAGTGGATGCATGGGGAAGGGATCCTTGCTTGGACGCCAACGTAGCAATACATACGACACGAGTACCGTTCCATCCACACTCTTCTCACTTGCTAACCCCTTTATGCTTCTGCTCCCAGGCCCTCAGCCAAACAGGCTTTGACTCTTCCAGCTCCCTCTTCATCCGCTTCACGTCTCGTTCCAGTTGATCTTCCATGTCTTTCAGCGATTTGCGTTCTATCATTGAGTGGCCGGCACGGCGTTCGAGAGGAGATGTGATGACGAGGCCTTTGAGGTCTTCTGGGTGGGGATTGTTGGATGAGAAAGAGCGCATTGTCTATACCAGATCAGCACCACACCACAAGGGAGCGACAAAAAACAAGACTTACCTCCAGAGTCTCAATTCCTTTTTGCGTCTTCTCATACAACTCCATCCAATCCCCATTCTCCTCCCTCCCCGCCCCACTCCAGCTCATAATCCTTTCATCCTCCCAATCTATCCCCTCCCCCTCCAAAGCTGCTTGCTGTACGGCATACATGGGTGAAGGAGGGATTTGTGAGGGGTCGTCGAGGTCGGGAGGGGGCGACATGAAGTTACCGTACAGCTCAGGGAGCCTGGTGCGTTGGGCGGCTATGAGTGCTGATCTGGGGGTAGGGGGGAGGGGGTAGAGGCCGATTGTTGATGCGGGCATGAAGGGGGCGGGGTTGACAAAGTAATTTCGGTCGAAGCGTCCCCTGCAAGCCATAACATCAGCATACGTGAAGGAAAAGCGGGGGGGCGTACTCTTCAATAAGGTGCGGTGGTGGTGGCCAGCTCACTCGGCAGGTTTTGACACTCTCATCATGCGCATCCATGAAAACGTTGAACCTCCTCTTCCCATCTTCGCCTTGGTCGTATTCAAATTCGGCAATGTAGATGGGAAACATGATCGGATAACACGCGAGCATCTTTTCTTCAATCTTCTTCTCGTCAATCTTCCAATGATCCCACGTCCTTTTGCCTATCAGGCGACGGACGTGGTTGACGAGGCCGAGGGGAGAGACGGTGAATGGTATGGGGACGATGTCGAGGCCGTAGTCTTTGAGTTGATCGTGGTCTTTGGATGGGTTGTACTCGGGGAGGTCGGAGTAGAGGGGCGGGACGGCGAAGGAGAGATACGACAGTGGTGCGAATGGATTGCCTGAATCCAAGTCAGTTTCTCCAACAAATAGACACTTATGAACACACCTGGCACATAACCTTCCGTAACGCTCATACTCAGTGTCGGGCTCGGCGATTTCAGCTGTCCCTGTCCCTCTCCGTGCACAATATCAACCTTTCCTTCCGCCACACCATCTACTCTCCAGACAGGATAGAGCGCCGCCTTCATATCCTTCAATTCCAGCTTCTCGCCAAAACCGAACTCGCGGGCGATGGGTGTCACCGACGGGCCGAAGAAACGGAGGAAGAAGGCGTATACGATGTTTGGTATTGAAGCTAATCTGATCTGTTAGCATATTGAGCAATTGTTCGAATGGAGAACTTGCCTGAAGCGAGGAGGGCATTAATGTGCATCTTCTCCAAAGCCTCACCAGGAGAAAGTCGGAAGGGCGCGGTGGTGATTTTGCTCGATGGAGAGCCGTTCTGGGAGCTGGCAAACCTCAGGCAGATTGAGGAGCGCCTTGCTAATGGGCGAGCGTATTTGACAGCGCGCATTGGGACGCGAGAGATCATTTTGAATGGTTGTCGAGATGGATTTGCAGTTTGGGGAAAGTGTCAAGAGGGCTTCCGAGAGTCGTCAATTCGGCTTCCGGACGGACCTGACTGAGCCACGCGCGCCTATCTTTGATCTTTCAACGGGGTAGTTTGCTCACGTTTGCATGACATCGGCAACCAACTGTATAACTATTTACTTTTATGTGGCATATATAGTCCGCAATCCATATAGCAATCTAAGCTTCCGATGGCTGACTTCTACCGCCGTTCCAGGCAGGATAAAACTGCCTGACAATATCATTTGCCCCCCTCTCATCAAAGATCAGCTCCTCGTCCCCTCCGGTCTCATTAGAAGACGAGAATCTACTGAAGATGTTGACGCCGGATGATGTAGATTTGAAAGAGAATGCAGACTGGGCAGCGGAGGACGAAGATGAGGGGTATGCCCATGCGTCTTCGGAAGATGCTTTGGAGCTGTTCCAGTGGCGGCTGGCGAAGGAAGCAATGCTTTGTAGTATGGATCGGGTCATGGTTACTAAATTTGGAGCAGAGATCTCAGAGTATAACTTTTGTGCGTGGTGATCAGGGCTGTTTGTGGTGTTTTGAAGAAGGGGTTGGCGGGTAATGAAATCACAATGGCTGCATTTATATATCGAAATCTCGCTCGTTCCGTCATTGGATCCTTTACCATCATCTCCGCAGGTGGGTAGGGACCTCCTTTCAGACCTCTTGCGCAGCTGCCACCTCAAACTCGTGTGACCATGCGTTTGGAACCAGCAGCTTTCCCACACCGACTACAATCCATTCAAGGTATTCGTTGATGGGGGCTGTTGCGGTCTTGCGGACCTTTATGTGGAGATATGTTCTTAAATGGAGTGGATGGTAGTGAGCGAGTGCAAGGGGGAAGGTCATGTAGCTGTACCAATAGCAGTAGTATTGTGGCAGATACATCGCAGACGAGTATGTACGGACCTTGGACTATTCAACTTGCCCAATTAGGAAAGTGATTCGAATGGAGTTGTAATCGTCATTAGCGGAAGCTAATCCTGCGCTAATCCCAAGCCAAATATCCACCCGACCAGCACCGACTATCTCCTCTATCATCTACGGGTGACCTTTTCGACTCCTTGTATATCATATCCCCTCGGCCAGTATTGGTGATTCTTATCCCCAGACTACCCTGCCGAAGAGACGTCCATCGCCGTTTCCACGAGAATGAGCGGCCAGCACATTGCCCCTCGGCAGCCCTCCCCCGAGAAACAGCCCCGTATGTCTCCCCTGTCGGTCTATCAGCCATACTCATACCTGGTACTCCAGGCGTATCCCCTACTCCCTCAGTACACTCCAACCTTTCTGCCCTCTCCACCAACGCCCCTCCCTCCGCTCTCTACAACTTTCGCCTCCTCGCCGCGCTCCGCTCGGAAGATCCAGCACAGATCCAGCCTTTCTTGAACCAGATCAAGGCCGGCCCTAATGGAGAGGATGTTGACAAAGCTGGGCAATTGCTTGGGATGGCCGTACGAGTGGCCAATGGTGAGCACAATTGAGATTCTCAGGCATTCCATCAAGCTGATGCGCGTCTCATAGTGCCAATCGTATCTCTCATTCTGGCATCTGTCCCCTCTCCCAATCTTCCCGTAGCCCCTAACAGCTCCGAAACGTCTCTCCACGTTGCCAGCGAGCTGGGAAGAGTTGACATCGGTACGTCATCTTCGGCGCGCTGTTACGGCAGATTCACATTCTAACACTTGAAACCTTACAGTCAAGCTGCTACTGCAAGATCCTCGCATTGACGATACCATCAAAGACGACCGTTCTCGAACCGCCCTCGAATGTGCTTCCACCGCCGACGTCGCCTCGGCCATCGAAGAGTCCCGCGCTCAGATTCAAGCACACTACGCCAACTTGCTTTCGCGCTACATTGCCAGTCCTCTGAACTCTGCCGAGGAAGGTGCAGTGCTGGGAGCGTTTTTGGAGAGTCACAGAATTGGGGCTGTGAATTTGAGTGCGCTGGATGAGAGGACGGGGACGAGTTTGTTGCATGAGGCTGCGAGGAGACGTGATTTGAAGCTTGTTGAGCTGGCTGTCAAGGGGGGTGCCGACGTCTTTGTGCGTGATAAGCGTAACAGGAGGGTTCTGGATGGGGAGAAGAGTCCCGATGAGAGGATCAAGCTGTTCTTGCGCCAGTGTAAGTGTACCCGAGTCTTAACGCGTCACTTTGCTGATTTAGCCACAGTCAATAATCAAGACAGTCTCATCGAAGCCAGATCCGACGGCCGACCTCCAGACCTGCGCGGCTTCCTCAGTAAATGGGTCAACTACCGCCAAGGCTGGCGTACGCGCTGGTTCGTCCTCGAAAACGGTATCCTCAGCTACTACCGCAACCGGGACGACGAAGCTATCGCCTGCCGCGGCTCTATCGCCATGGCCGTTGCGACCCTCCACGCCTCCTCCGACGGCACCAAGTTTGACCTCTCCTCCCAAGTGTCGTCGGCTGTACCAAAGTTTATGGTCAAGTCGGTGCACCGCGCCGAGATTGCTCGCTGGGTACAGACGCTCAAGCTTAATATCGAGTACTACCAGCATGGTGCTGGGAAGGACGCGTCCAGGCCATCGATGTCGCCTTCTGTTGCGCCGAGACGAAGTGGGAGCTTGCAGAGGCCCGATAGGCGAGCGGCGTCTGTTGTCAGCCAACTTCCCTCGGGCGACACTTTCCTCAGCCCCACTTTGCAGACTGCGCCTGGTCTGAGCGGTGTCAACCCTCTAAGCAAGTCTGCTGGCACCAGCTCCAGAGTTACAGGCACCCACGCGTCGAGCATCCGGTACGACAATGATAATGCGAGTGAACGGAGTGATGATGAGGATGATCAGCAGAGTGTGGATACGATCCCGCATGAGGCCACGTTCGACCTTGGGTTGATCAATATCAAGGAACAGCTGGAGATGACTCAGCAGCTTGTGGATTCTATCGTAGTCTCACCCAATGCTCCATCCCCCGGAAACGCTTCTCCCAACACGACAACCGCCTCCCGTCAAGCTGCCGTCAAAGACGCCATCCGCGAATCCCTTTCCACCATTCAGATACTCATGAAGAAGCAGTCCAGCATGTCTGCCGACCGAGAGCGCTTCTTCACTTCCCGCATCCAGCGCGAGGTCCAAGCGCGCCAGTTGTGGGAAGAAAACATGTTGACGATAGCGACCCAGCAGGCAGAGTATGAGAAGGAGCTGAACGCGGCGGCAAAGGATAATGAGAAGAAGAGGCGGGCGTTGAGGCAGGCGAAGGGGGTGTTGGCTGGGCTGAGTGCTGGGGGGAGTTTGCCGGGGACGCCGGTGGGGGTTGAAGTGGGTGGGCAGGGTATTCTTGATTCTGCACCTGTTACGGGCGTCTCGGATTCGTACGCTCCGCCGAAGACTGCCCCTGCCCAAAAAGGCGCTCTCGCTTCTCCTCCAGCGCTCGTCAATCAACCTTCAATCTCCAACATCCAAGACGTCCAGAACGCCCACGCCGCCATCGTCGCTGCCGACTCGGACGACGAAGAAGACGACGCCGACGAGTTCTTTGACGCTATCGAGCAGAACCAGCTGCCGAATCTCAGACTTCATCGGAGCATCGCTCATCCGGAGAGGCCGGGGACGCCGTCTGCTAGTCGAGCGGGGAGTTTGGACGTTGGAGTGAAGGAGAGTGAGGTTATGACGAAGGGGACTGTGAAGGAGTATCTGGCAAGGCAGAGTTTGGAGCCGTATTTGCATGTGCGAAGCAAGCTGCCTATTGATGATGACAAGAGGCCGTCTGTCAGCTGTGAGTTGCTCATTTCGTTCTTGGCTGCAAAAGCTGATTAAAGGGTGGCAGTGTGGAGTATCTTGAAGAGCTCAGTTGGCAAGGATCTTACCAAGATCTCTTTCCCTGTCAGCTTCAACGAGTGTACCTCTATGCTGCAGCGCATGGGTAAGTATTGCACCTTTCTCCATGTACCTCAACTGACACTTTCGCAGCTGAAGACATGGAATACGACGCCTGCTTGACCGTCGCTGCCTCTGAAAAAGACAGTCTCCGCCGTATCGCCTTTGTCGGTGCTTTCGCAATGTCCAACTACTCGTCCACCATCGGCCGTATCGCCAAGCCCTTCAACCCGCTCCTAAGCCAGTCATTCGAGTACGCCATCCCCAATAGGTACCGATACGTCTCGGAGCAAGTCTCGCACCACCCGCCAATCTCTGCTTGTTACTCGGAAGCGCCGACGTGGAAGTATTATGGCGAAGTGGACGCGCAGAACAAGTTCCAGGGTCGATCGTTCGAGATTAGGCCCACGGGTGTTGCTCATGCCGAGCTGATCATTCCTAAATCTCAAGTCGCGCCTGGTTTGGACTATCCTGACGCCGGGCCAGAGTATGGAGAGGGGTATGTGAGCGAGCATTATAGTTGGAAGAAGGTGACGACGAATGTGTCGAACTTCATCATGGGTAATCCCATCATCGACCATTACGGCGATCTTGTTGTCAGTGAGTAGCACTTTTAGATCAGAGTTGAAGGGCTGTGCTGATAAAATCAAAGCGAACCATAGGACGGGCGAAACCTGTACACTTACGTTCAAGCCCCGAGGCTGGAGAGGAAAGGATGCGTTTGAGATTCAGGGTAAAGTGCAAGACGCCGATGGCGCTGTGCGATGGGATATCGCTGGTCGTAAGTGTTTTTCTTTGATATGCAGGAGCAACGCTGATAATGGTCAAGGATGGGACAATCAATTGATCGCGCGCGAGCACGGTGTGGAGTCTGTGCCACTCGCGGTCGACGCGACGGTCAGTCCCACACAGAAAGAGTATATCCTCTTGTGGAGAAACTCGGAGAAGCCTAAAGCGCCGTTCAACTTGACACCCTACGCCATCACCCTTGTGAGCCTATTGGAGATGATTAGCTGGGGTTGCGCTGACTAGTCTATGTAGAACGATATCCCGCAAGGGCTGGAGAAGTATGTCGCCCCGACAGATTGTAGGATGCGTACGGATCAACGAGCGTTCGAGAATGCCGAGTACGACCGTGCTCAGGGGTACGTCGCAATCCTTGCTTCCGTTCTTGATCATGTGCTGACTTTTGCGCCACCAGGCTGAAGACTCTCAACGAAGAGAAACAACGCAACACCCGAAATCTCCGTTCTCAGGGCAAATTGCCCCCTCACGAACCTCAATGGTTTTTGTCGACGGTCGACGAGGATACACAGGAAAGGCTTTGGGAGCCAAAGAGGGCCAGTGATGGAGAGGTAGCGTTTTGGCATGAGAGAGAGAAGAAGAACTGGGAAAGTCTTGGAGTGGAGAGCATCTTTGCGAACGACGATGAGTAATTGGGAAGGCTGAGCAGTGTTTGAAGATCTACTATACATATGCGCCACTATTATTATGAATCATCTTGTCATGTCGGAAGCCGACTACATGTCCTCCGGGTGTCAGGCGACAAGAGTAAAGAGTTTAGGGTCACGGCTGCCCTCGGCGCTTAGGGCGCTAAGCGACGACTGACGCACCGCGGACCTGGCGTCGACCAGAGTATTCCTCGTCTTTTGATATCTTTGGCTTCGACAAACTCAATTGTACGACAGGAGGACCCCTATTAGAAGCCTTGGAGCTTCTCAGTCTCCAACTCCATGCTCAAGACACTTGTCTGGCTATCCCAGCAGCTCCTCCCTCCCGCGTTCCTGTCCTATTTCTAGTACGTCCATCCGGCTTCTATGGAGTCAATATGTACGTGTATCCGGGCTGATAGAGTATACAGCTTCTCGTGGAAGATATGCACTTTCGAGGTTGGACGTGAGTGATGTGGTGCTAATGAGTCGGTCGCCAATTGTCTGACTGAAATCTAGCTTGGTTTCTTGCTGAGGACAAACCTCTTCTTGGAGGTAAGAGAGCGTTCAATATGTGATATGTATGCTGCTCACTGATAGTACTGAATAGCTGCCTACACGATCCTGCCAAGCATTCTTATCGCCCCCATAACGACATTCTATCTCCGCCTCTACTTTCTCAATCCATCCAGACCGCCCTTCGATTGTCCTGCCGTCATAATCAACAAGAAGACTCCCTTTGCATGCCTCTCAGCTGACGAAGCTTCGGAAATCAGAAGCAAAGAGGGCTGGGAAGATGAAGAAGTGGAGAGATCAAGAGAAGAACCGATGGTAGAAAGGTGTTACAAGGGAAAATGCCGGGGGGCGTGGAAGCCTGCTAGAGCTCGGCATTGCTCGCAGTGTGGGGTATGCAGAATGGGGTTCGACCATCACTGTCCCTTCGTGAGTGCCATATCCTGCATAATCAAAGACTAGTACTGACACCTCAAAGTTCGCCAACTGCCTGACCGCCCCATACGTCCCCGCTTTCCTAGCCCTCCTGCTCTACACCCCTCCAACGACCATACTCCTCTCCTTGCCGCTCTACCCTCTCCTCCTGCGGCGCGCCTCGGCAGCATATCATTTCGCGTGCGTCTCTGACTCGATCAAAGGATGGTGGGACTGGCCTTGGAGCTGGATAGTCGCTGGTGGGCCAGTCGGGCGGTGGGTAGGCGGCGTAGTATTGGGATGGATGCAATTGGATCAGATGAGCGTTGGTGGGCCTGGGATCGAACGGCTGGGAGTAGGGGTGATGGTTGTTGTTGGTATTGTGTTGGCACTGATCACATCGGTATGCCCCCGTTTACGAGACCTCGAATTGCTGGCTGATGATACTACAGGGACTAGCATACTCGACGCTACAGACCATCAAGAAAGGCGACCTCACTATCGACACTGAACGCCGGAAATCATATCACATCGCCCGCCGAGCAGCGTCCGGGCACTATACCCTCTTCCCCTCTGAGCCCTTGCCTCAGCACATCGCCGATGACCTCAAACGGTTCGGCGGGCCAGCCTTCTACATCCCGAACACCGAAAGCGAGGGAGAAGGACATATCGTCCAACCGAAACTTGAGATGGAGCTGTATGATTTTGGAGAAACGAGGAACTGGGAGTTGGTGATGGGTTCCAAGGGTTGGGGGTGGTTGTTACCATGGAGGGCTTTGGGGAAGAGTATGCCGGATGGGCAGGTGATGCAGTGGCCTATTGAGGAGGAGGCTCGTCGGAAACTGGGGCAGATGTGAGTCTGTCCAGAGATCAATCTGTGTTATCTACCACATGCAACTAGTATTTATATCACGAATGGGAATCGGACATCTGTCTTGAGGTCGACCTTCATACTTCAATGTTGACAGTAATTGTAAACGGGCTTTCCCTTCGAAAACGAGAAGCAGACTCGGTCATCTTCCGACATGGGTATCTCGTTGAGGCTAGCCGTCATTGTCATTTTCATCTTTTCCAAAGCCTCGTCCGAAACAGAAGTGATCTGGTCGGTAGGGGAGATGCGGCTGCCTAGATTGCCGAGGATGTTTTTTTCAGGAAGGTTTTCAAATCTCGCAAGTTTCATGAGCTTTGAGTGATTACGCTCGAAAGAAGAACAAGAAGACTCACGCACCTGTCTTCTTGCCCCACCTGAGATAGATATTCTGACACCACGCGACAATCTCGGCTTCATCGATATCGTGCCATGCAGCAGCGGTCAGTGCGCCGAAAGACAACGAGCACGTGGGAAATTGCGCCTGGATTGCTGAGTTGCTGCATCTGGCTTCCTGTAGCATCCAGGAGAAACGAGCAGCATTTACGGTAGGCATACATAGAATCACTCCCGTACAACATATCGTGAACGACGCTGCTGCCATCATTGCCCCCTTCTGCTCTAGCACGCCAAGGCCAGGGGTCCTTCGTTACTTCCATAATTGTCTATAGTTACTTTGAGATCGCTCCTCCCGTCCTTTGATGTGTCTTGTGACATACCCGGTAAATGGTTCCATCGATACTTCTCATGTACACGGACAAGTCACACAAATCCATTGCCGGACGTGACACCTTTCCCGTACAACAAAAAGGGGAAGAGGATAGCAAGCGTTGAGTGGTGATCAAATCATATAGTTGTGTCGTGCAAACAAGGGGACAAACCAGAGTGAAAAGTTGGACATGTGAATTGAGAAGCAACATCACACTTACTTCTCATCGATAGCTTCGCGCCTGTGAATGCGATATTAGCGCTCGTGGGGGATTTGAGATGGTATAAAGCCGACCGAACTGAGGCATACTTTGAACTTGCCTACCAACCAACTCTCATCTCTCCCCACAGCACTTTAAACCCAGTCACAGCACATATAACACCTGACATTACTTTACATATACAATGTCTGAAGCTTACCAAGAACCATCAGCTAGCAGTAGCCCATCTGGCACCCAGGCCGGCACTTCGGCTGATGAGAGCAGGGGCGGCTCGACCACTGACAAAGGGCCTTTCCCCACCAAGAATTGGACACGATACCGCTATCAGATCGATGATACTCTCTTCTGCCCCGGAGATCCAGCAACCTACAGTCCGGAGGACGTGCGCAAACAACTTGCAGAGTACGTCCCGCGATATCTTCTCACATTGCAGCGTGTATAGCTCATTTGCCCCACAATAGAAATTCAGGTGCACCTCTCGAATCCATCACTGTCACTCTTATTTCGGAGTACAAAGCCAATGACGAGGCCTCCCAGTGGGACGCTAGCTACCACAACGGTGCAGAGTCTCAGGGCAGGGAATGTCTGTCCCTCGAACCCTTTACTGCCAATGCAAGCGTCCCCGAAGAACTGTAAGTTGCCAATGCTCTGGGAAGTCGGAGTTGGCTTATGATGATACCCAAAGTGTAGAGGAAATTGAGGAAGAGCAAGAGCAGATAGAAGGGGTCAAGCAACTTCAAGGAAGTCTGAACAACATGTTGGACTCTTTTCAGCGCCTAACTGAATACTGCTCTTCGAGGTTGGAGGTTGATCAGGAGTCAGATAACGGCCACAAGAATGATCTATAAACCTGTCATCCAAGCTAACAAGAGCACCGCATCGGATACACGAGATGATGGTCACTTCATAGTGGTGGTCAGATAGTGGAGAATAGGAATTAAATTCAAGCTGTTAAAGAATGCATCATGTCTTGCCCTTACTACTACTCAATACGAAGCAAGGCAGTACTTTCCTATCGAGGCCGTCTCCCGCAATGACCTGTATGACTGACATGTGTATGGCGGTGATGTTGTCGCTTCGCCTCTACGTCCAGGCCCAAAACATTCATTCAAATAGTATTGGTTTATTACGGACACCAGTCACTGGTCAGCTATGAAACGATCATGCAACCTGTATAGATGCCATACAGAGTCAGGCAAGATCAGCACAATAGGCCCTTGCTTACTGATTATTCCACTGTCTTTCCTTTGACATTGTACGATATCTGGTACTGAGCGCCTCCCCTTGATGCTTGTGAAACGCGTCTCGCGTCATCTGGCATGATTCCCATACACATGAACGAGGTGCGAAGATCCCATGAAAAATCCACAACATAGCGTAGCCCTGAGCCGTTGCGGAGGTCACGAGTTGCTGCGTCAGGTTGCCCTCTTGCTTGAGACCGTAAAGAGTCCGATGAAGGTTCCATACCCTATCCTTACCACCGTAGTACCCAGAAGGGAGAGACAAGTATACTTCCTCTTTCAAGGGGCCGTACAGAAAAGCAGTCTTGACGTCCATCTGATGAAGTTCAAGATTGTGTTCAGCAGCAAGTGCAGGAATCATTCGGCTAGATTGGTACTTAGCAACAGGGGCAAACGTTTCGGCATAATCAATTCCTTCGTTCTGCAGGAAGCCTTGAGCAACAAGGCGAGCCTTAAATTGCTCCACATCACCATCGGCCCCGCCCTTCACCTTGAGGACCCACTTGCAAGACACCACTCGAGCACTGGGCACCGGAGACCGAGGAACCTCCTCACAGACACCAGCATCCAGCAGCGACTGCATCTCCCCATCACACGCGCCCTTCCATTCCTCAGCATGTGGCGACTTCATAGCAGCCCGCCATGTCCGCGGCTCATCGACCACTTCCTGCTCTGCCAGGTGGGACTCTTTCTCCACCTACTTCGTTCCCGCCATGTGCAAACTCTGGGCTTCTGCCTCTGCTCTCCCCGTCCTTCCCTACAAGGAACAGGTATATCGTCATCGCTGAATCCTTGCCTCGATGAATCCATTTGTGGTCGTGTCACACGTAGAAATCCCTGAAGTGGCACTGGCGCTGAGTTGTGTGGATGGTTGAAGGACGCGCGGTTATATACTCAATTCATATCATTGTTCTACTCTTCTCTTTCCATGCGATAATACCGAAAAGGTCTTTTCCCCTCTATCAAAACCTTTTCCAGTCCCCTCCCTGCTGCGTCCCAGCTAGGTCGTGACAGGTCGACGTCTTGCGGAGTTTGACCCCCAAGAATACAAGCAATCCTGCACGTCTTGTGGCTTCTTGTTGATGGAGCGAATGTCTGATAGCGAAGTCCGGGGACATGTCATTTGGGGACGCTTAAGTCCTAATACTGTATCATCCAGGAGGAACGAGCAGCATTTACGGTAGGCATACATAGAATCACTCCCGTACAACATATCCTGAACGACGCGGCTGCCATCATTGCCCCCTTCTGCTCTAGCACGTCAAGGCCAGGGGTCCTTCGTTCCTTCCACCATTGTCTATAGTTACTTTGAACTCGCTCCTCCCGTCCTTTGATGTGTTTTGTGACATACGCGGTAAATCATTCCACCGATACTTCTCATGCGCACGGACAAGTCACACACATCCATTGACGGACGTGACACCTTTCAAGTGACACCTTTCCCGTACAACAAAAAGGGGAAGGAGATAGCAAGCGTTGAGTGATAATCAGAACATCTAGTTGTGTGGGGCAAACAAGGGGACGAACCAGAGTGAAAAGATGGACATGTGAATTTAGAAGCAACATCACACTTACCTTTCATCGATAGCTTCGCGTGGCGCTCATGAGGGATTTGAGATGGTATAAAGCCGACCGAACTGAGGCGTACTTTGAACTTGCCTACCAACCAACTCTCATCTCTCCCCACAGCACTTTAAACCCAGTCACAGCACATATAACACCTGACATTACTTTACATATACAATGTCTGAAGCTTACCAAGAACCATCAACTAGCAATGGCCCATCTGGCACCCAGGCCGGCACTTCGGCTGATGAGCGCAGGGCCGGCTCGACCACTGACACAGGGCCTGTCCCCAGCACGATCTGGACACGATACGGCTATGAGATTAAAGACACTATCTTCTGCCCCGGAGATCCAGCAACCTACAGTAAGGAGGACGTGCACAAACAACTTGCAGAGTACGTCCCGCGATATCTTCTCACATTGCAGCGTGTATAGCTCATTTGCCCCACAATAGAGATTCAGGTTTACCTCTCGAATCCATCAAGGTCACTCTTCTCTCGACGTACAAAGCCAATGACGAGACCTCCCAGTGGGAAGCTAGCTACTTCAACGGTGCAGAGTCTCAGGGCAGGAAATGTCTGTCCCTCGAACCCTCTACTGCCAATAAAAGCGTCCCGATTGAACTGTAAGTTGCCAATGCTCTGGGAAGTCGGAGTTGGCTTATGATGATACCCAAAGTATAGAGGCATTTGCGGAAGATAAAAAGCAGATGGAAGAGGACAAGCAACGTGAAGGAGATCTGAACGACATATTACAGTTCGCTGAGCGCCTAAATGGGATGATCTACGCTTCGAGGATGGAGGGTGATCAGACGTCCGATAACGGCCACAATAATGATCTATAAACCTGTCATCCAAGCTAACAAGAGCACCGCATCGGATACACGAAATGATGGTCACTTCATAGTGGTGGTCAGACAGTGGAGAATAGGAATTAAGTTCACGCTGTAAGAGAATGCATCACGTCTTGGCCTTACTACTACTCAATACGATGCGAGGCAGTACTTGCCTATCGAGGCCACCTCCCGCAATGACCTGTATGACTGATATATGTATGGCGGTCATGTTGTCGCTTCGCCTCTACGTCCTGGCCCAAAACATTCATTCAAATAGTGTTGGTTTAGTACGGACACCGGTCACTGGTCAGCAATGAAATGCCATACAGAGTCATGCAAGATCACCACAGTAGACCCTTGCTTACTGAATATTCCACTGTCTTTCCTTTGACATTGTACGATATCTCGTACTGAGCGCCTCCCCTTGATGCCTACTGAAACGCGTCTCGCGTCATCTGCCATGATTTCCATACACATGAACGAGGTGCAAAGATCCCATGAGAAATTTACAACATAACGTAGCCCTGAGCCGTTGCGGAGGTCACGAGCTGCTGCGTCAGGTTGCCCTCGAACAATGGATTTGGTAAGTCTGGAGAAAGATCGCAGAAAGACGACGGCTCCAGCCGTACTCTACGATTTCGATTACTAGCGCATCCATTCAGTGTATGGGCAGTCTTGGGAATGGTAGTATAAAAAACGAATTTTGCTACTGCGAACTTTTCATTCCAGTTGTTGCCAGCCGAAGACACTTCATCATCACTCTAGAGAGTTGCGACATAGATACAATGGCGGAGTCACGATATCCATCAGCTGCTAGTGTTCGTTCTGGCTCCCAGGCTCCCTCGGCCGGAGACAGGGACTTTTCCATGTCAAGATTATCCCTCCCCAAGAACTGGACACAGTACCGTGTTCAAATCGATGATGAGCCGGTATTCTGCCCTGGAGATGCAGAAAGATACAACCCGGAATTTGTACGACAGAAGATAGCTAGGTACGTTTGCCGCTGAAACGCTTATATGGGTGTGATAGAGCGAGGACCACCGCTGACACGATTATCAATCGTTGGTCAAAAGGTCAATGGGTCTTCCTGAAGACAAGATTACTATTACTCTTCTCTCTGAGTATTCTGCCAAGGACGAAGAATCTCGTTGGGAAGCCAACTATCATAACGGAGCTGAGCCACGGGGGACAACTCGGATGTCTTCCAATCCCTCAGATGCCAACGCGAGCGTTCCCAATGAACTGTGAGTTCTTGTCGCACTTGGAAATATCTCACAGTGCTATCGTCTGACGATGATTGAAGTGTCGAGGAGATTGAAGCAGAGGAGAGGTTCTTGCGAGTGGAAGAGAATAGGGAGAGAATGTATATGGCAATGCGAGAGAGGGAACTGTTGGAGCGTGAGATGTTCGATGGGGAGTTTACTGCACGCGATGGGCGGCGATGGTGAACTTTCACATTCACTCGTGATGAGGAGGGTCGTGGGGATATTGAGCACATTGGCCATGGGAGCTAAAGCACTGCATTACCAAATTGAACCAGCAAGTGCGATAGAATTGGATAAACATACCGATAAGCGTCTAGCTGACATGAGCCTCGCTTCTGATGCAATCCATATATGTGGCGCGAAAAGCTAACAGAAGAAGCCTGTCAATGTGGCTAGGCTTGATTGCGATGATCGCTTCGTTATGCAGCATTCTGATAAAGCCATTTCCATGCAATCTAGGATGATTTTGCTGAATGTGGCTGACGATATACCCCCTCAACCCGTTCGTAAACGCCACACTGGCGAACGCCGGACCGCCGTGGTGCGCGACAGGCAGTAGTGTGTTGTTGTTTCGAGGTGACGCTTCTTTCTATTTTTTTTAAAATCCCATGTCAAATATGTCTCAGTGCTCACCCAAGAACCGCCCTACAACGCCAGCTGCAGTTCGCGAGCTACGCGCCCAAGACGCACTATACGACAAGAATGAACGGCTGCGTGCGACGTACGAGGAACTTCAGCAGCTCTTGGCAGGCATAGAGCGGGCGAAGGAGAAGAGGGCGAAGAGGAGAAGATAGCTAGGTACGTTTGCCCCTGAAACGCTTATATGGTGGTAATAGAGCGAGAAGCACCACTGACACGATTATTAATCGTTGATCAAAAGGTTAATGGGGCTTCCTGCAGAGAAGATTACTAATACTCTTTTCTCGCACTAGTCCAAGCCTTCCTCCTCACTCGTCGCCCCTTGGTAATAAATATGGGAATGTGATCGCCGAGATGCCTGATCATATCATTCCAGACACTCCGTCTAATCTAAGCAGATGAAATCCATTGTCCGCTCTCCTTTAAGAAAGGAGGAGAGCAGCCGCCTTCTCAAGCAACCCACTGTGTACTCATACAGTACGAGTACTCGTACCGTAACAACTTCTCCAGAATTAGCTATACACTCAGCTCATATGGGCTCCGTATTTCAGATTCCGAAGCACCGTCATTTGAGAGTCCGACTCCGCCACTCCTTCCGAAGGCTCTTTAGATAGATCTTGACTCGTCACACGGGGCAACATTGGAAAGTAATGCCAGAAGCATGGGGCACCCTGGAGGCGGCATATAGAACCAAGCTCCGCCGACTGCTGCGTACCTACATATAACATCGAGCTGAAAAGGCAAACCTCCCAATATCCTACTTTTTGAAAGCACATCATGGCACCGACCGAGATCAACACCGAGAACAACAGCAACTCCGACCTGGTCGTTGAAGAAAGGCCTAGATGTAGCACAGCTTCCGCCAGCCGGAGAGACTCCAAGACTGGCGTAGCCACCAGCTGCAGGGGAGATCTTGATGTGAACTGGAAGATACATGAGGTATCCTGGAAGAGTGGAGAGTATACGAAATCTTCCGTGGGATATTCGGCGTGTGATCCTCAGTGTACTGAAGCTGATTGTTCCCGCAAACATTGGTCAAAGTGAGTGCGATTGCCAACGCGCTCGGCCTCTTGGGATCTATGGTGACAATGTTTGTTGACCATTGTATACTTTTGCAGACACTTGAGCATCCCAGAAAAGCATGTGGAGGTCAAACTCTTGTCAGAATATTCCCGCGACTTTGTAAACAATCACTGGGAATCCACCTACCACGACGGCTTCGAGGATCATTTCCAGAAGACCCCCGGTGAACAAGAGCTTGTTTCGCTTTGTGGATGTGACAATGATGATTGTATGGAGAAGAATGTTCCAGTGGAGCTGTAAGTCTGCGTCTACTCTTTCGTGGTTGGTTATTGATCAGGTGTCGTTTGATCGATGCTGTGTAGGACTAAAGTACTCATCAATCCAGACGAAGAGTAGACATCAGCAAGCCTGTGTACACAGTCACAATGAATGCATTCGCGTTGAACCGTGTTTTTCGAAGTTGCTGCAGTGGTCGCAGGCGTCGAAAGACAGGTAGGTGTGAGCGGTGAGAAAGTCCAACATATGCATGAGATCCAGCGGCATGTCTAGATTGATCTAGCAGATGGACTGAACATCGATGCTCTTTTCTCCTTCCTTCCTCTCAGCCACACCCTTCTCCGTAACTACAGCGCCTACAGCCCCAGTCAGCACCTTCCTCTTCCTCGACAAAAGTTGCATCAGACTTACTGATAAGCTCGGCAGGAGTAACGTCAAATGAGGGGTTGTACACCCTCTGCCACGGCTTGTCGCCCTCTCCAACGCCGGGAGGAGTAATGCGGACGACGGAAAGCTTGCCGGTTTCGGTGTTGAGGCCGCGGACTTGAGTGGCTTCGACAGCGGGACGGTGTTCGATGTGAATTCTATGTAAAGGCATCAGCAGGAGACAAGAGGAGAGGGGATGGGACGTACTCGGCACCGGTTTGGAGGGACAAGTCGATGGTGGTGACGGGGGCGGCGACGATGAGGGGCACGTTGTGTCTTTGGGCGAGGACGGCTGCTTGATAAGTTCCGATCTAGAACCCGTCAATATCAAATGGCGTGCTGGCAACGAACAAGCTCAACGCACCTTGTTGGCAGTGTCACCGTTCTTGACAACGCGGTCCGCACCCACAATAACACCGTCGATATCCTCGTGCTGCATGAGGGATCCAAGCATGGTGTCGCAGACCATACAGGCAGGGATTTGGAGGGTGGTCAATTCGAGAGAGGTGAGTCGGGAGCCTTGGTGGTAAGGAGTAGTTTGGGCGTAGTAGGCAGTGTCGAGCTGGTCGGTCTGGAAGAGGGAGGTGATGACACCAATGGCCGTACCGTAACCCTGCTTTGTGTAAGTATAGCGAGAAGCAGTCAGGGAAGCAACCCACAGAAGTGGCCAGACTACCAGTGTTACAGACGGTGATGACCTTCAAACCCTTCTTGCCCGCTCCTCTCTTCTTCCACAGCCACTCAGCACCTAATCTTCCCATCTCCATATTTCTCTCCAAATCCTCGTCATGCACATCTCCGCAGACCTTCTGGACCTGCTCAACGATCTCTCCGGCAGACAATTTCTTGGCCTCGGCGTCCTTCAGGACAGCCCGGATACGGTCCATAGCCTCGCCCAAGTTGACAGCGGTAGGTCTAGAGGATTGGAGGTAGTCAATAATCTTGTTGACCCAAGCGATAGTATCGGAAGAGGAGCTGGAGGAGGAGACGGGGGAAGAAGAGGAAGCGATGTAAGACCGGAGGGTGAGAGCGGCGAGGGAAGCGATGGCTGGTGCGCCTCGGATGCGCATGGTTTTGATGGCATCGAAAGCCTCCTCAGGAGTGGAGACAGGACGCCATTCAACAGAGTGTCTGCATGGAGCGGTTAGCTGCATGTAGTCTCGTTCAAGCTGAGGAACTCACGGGAGAAGGAGCTGGTCGACGATCTCGACCTGGCCAGACTGGACGATCCTCAGAGAGGTCATCATATTGGGCAGAGACTTTTTGCTGGGAGCGGAGGTGGACGCCATGGTGCAGTCTTATGGATAATGATCAGTGGGATGATTTATGGAGCTCACTTTTGTCGCTACTTACGACTTTTCCAGTCGTTCACAACAAAGACGCAATCTTGGATCAGGAACAAGGCACGTTTGTGTCGCCGTCAGCTGCGTCGCGGGGGGCTTTAGGTTGGTGACATTGTCCATGCATAGTCCTCCGTGTCAGCGAGAAGAAAAGGGAAATAGAGGCAAGAACCAATAGTGTCTATCAAACAGTCTGGATTCGAAGCTCGACGACAGGCTTTATGTCTGCCACTCAGGCAAGCCGATGTGTTCGGCTCGTCGTTCAACTATGAGTACATCGATCATTGAGTATCTTCACAAGCTCAGTCTCGCACGACGGATCAGATATGAACAGTCGCAAATGCATTTTCGGGGACTAACCCCGGCTGATCTACTATCCGAACCCTGATCAATTGCCCCCGCCGTTATTCCCTCCACCGTTGTTCATCATCGTGTCAAGCTGACCCTCGATATCACCGGCGAGCGCTCCCTGCTCGCCGTACCATCCAGGGCTAGTGGGAGAAGGCACCTGGGAAGATGCACCGGTTTGGTCAGTCCTAGGGCTCCACAAAGCAGATCCAGCGGAGCCTTGGGTAGTAGCAGAGCGAGGCGAGGTGACGTAGGGAGAAGTGGGGCTTCGGGAAGACTGGGCATGAGAAGGGCTGAGGGAGCTTTGGGTCCGGGAGGATTGCTGAGTGTTGTTATCGTTGTTGCTGGGAGCGCTCATGATGTTATGTTGTTGGTATGTTGTTAAGATTGTAGATGCGGCACGATCATAGCAGAAAAGTACCACTTATATACCTTTATTTGATCAACTTCCTGCATAATCGCCGAATGGTATGTCGTCTTCGTTATCAGCTCTGTAATGTCTCATCTCTGAGACACCTTTCTCATTGCTGGCGTTGATGAGTGCGGATACACAGCTCATAGCAGCAGGGATCGGGCCTCAAATCGACAATGGAGGATGGACAATGGGACATTGATTTTAGTGGCGGTTGGTGCATCTCCCATGCTAATGTGAGCAATGTCCGACCGCTCATGAAAGGTCATGGCTTCATGCCCAAGACACCTTTCTCGATCATGTCTCGGCAGTATATCGCTGTTCACAACTGCTCTCCGGCGGAAAGAGGCCATGACGGCCAAAAAGACAGTGTGGCATGTTGAGAAAGGATGGCTCTTTTGGCAAGACACTACTCCTCCTCCTGAGTCCATGCTCGAATGGAGCGATACCTGCCTCTGTGAATGATTATGATCTGGTCCTTTGAGCTCATTTTGATTGGGGATCGTATCGGAGTCGAAAAAGTATCCTTGCATAGGTGTTACACTCAGCGGAGACAATAAGCGACTCGACGATTGCGCCGAAGCGAATCAGTCGTCAGTTTCGCTCCTGATGTCTTCGGTACAGATTGCTAGTATGCTTTGTATTGTTGAGTCACTTGAAGGCTCACTTGCATAGATTACTACATACATTAGCAGCTCGGCTCAGTCGTAGACTACATGTTTGTCGGACCATCATGGTTAACCGGACACGACGCGACATAATGACGGCTGCTACGTTTGTACCTGCACTCCTCTCGTACACACGACTCATGTATCAGGCTTTCCATAACGTGGTGCATTCTGCATGTGTGATATGCCTTGCTTTAGTATAGACGGGGCTCTCTCAATGACAACGAACACATGCGTCTAAGCATTGTTATTGTTCTGATTGCCATCGTTAGTCGGACTGGCCTCGAAGCCAATATCCAACTCATTCCACCACCCATCTCCTGCCTCATCGCCACCAGACCACGGGGTACTTGGTGTTGTGGCTTTCGTCCCCCGAGAAGATGCTGGGCTGAATAGCGAGCTCCTGGCAGGATCGGTGGAACGCGTTGTGCGTGCGGATCCAGGAGATTTCGTCGTTGAGCTTTGTCTCCTGGAGGAGGAAGCCGTGACTATGTTTGGAGGGATGTTGGCTTGACTTCTGGAAGATGACTGGTAACCACTGCTGCTAGCCTGATACTGCTGCTGCTGCTGATACTGCTGATACTGCTGCTGCTGCTGATACTGCTGATACTGCTGCTGCTGTTGATACTGCTGATACTGCTGCTGCTGCTGCTGCTGCTCATTGGGTCTAGTGTTGCTTTGATAATAATACGGGTCGAGACCGTCACCGTAGTAACCTTGGTGAGAAGAGCCTTCTCCTGTGCTGTTTTGATCGCCACTGCTCATTTGTGTCGTGTTGGTGTATACGATGAAAGACGGGGAGTGAGAGAGAGTAGCAAACACAATTCATGAAAGAATGGTCTTTTTAAGCCATGGCGCTAGTCTTGGCAGCTATCGTCTGCTTGTTCGCTTTGGGAAACCGTCCGAGATCGTGAGATCGTTTCTCACCATGCAGTAGGCGACGACGAAGTCCGACATTGTGAGGGAAGTGTACACCTCGTACTTCTCACGCCACTCTGGCTTCCTTTCTTGCCGGGCCTAGAGCTCCATTTGCTTTCACATTCTCACCCCCTTAAGTCACAGAAGGTGAATATGGTGGTTGTGCACATAGGATCCGGACCAGATAGCGGAGCGCACGTAGTTATAGCCAAGATTATGGCTAGGAATGTGAATCCAGAGCGGCGGTGAATGCATTTCTATACTATCACACAAGCGCGTTCAAATCATTTCAATCCCTCCTTCAAGATCAACTGTTGTCCATGACTGGCAAAGTTGCCAGTCAGAAACGAGAGTACGAACAATGTCTCGCAGATCTTGGCCTTCTTCGAAAATTGAATTAGGCAGACTTTCTAGTTGTCCTGTCACAACCGCAATCTCCATCACAAGCCAATGAGCACTTTAGTGAAGTCAGCGTCTGACAGTATCCATACGGTATTATACCATGTGACCTACAGCTCTGACGGGACACTCCCGTTGCAGCATGTACGACCTGTGCAGAGGCAATTGCCGGGACAGAGATCAGTCATTCCTTGTGGTTGCTCTCCATTAAGATATGTGGCATCCCAACTACCTTGTTGGGTATCTGCACGGTATTCAGAGAGAAGCGTCAGGCTGATATTAGACTCAGGACTGCCCAGCATCCTATGTGGTGCTGCCGCTCAGCAGCTATCCTTCGACCCACACGCAATCCCATTCTTCTCTCTATGGGAAGACTTACTCGGCAACGTTTTGCTTGATTGTATCCAGGTCAATATCCTCGGGATGTGCAGTGAATATCGGTGAGAGGTCTGCGTGCCCCTCTGACTGCACATGGAACTGTCTCCAGTAGTCGCTCACAACAAGACTACTTTCTGGGGAATCCGTTTCAGAATCATTGGTGTTGTTGTGTTCTTCGGCCGTGGCGCCTGTGGGATCTTGCTGGCTGGCGTCGCCAAATGGAACCACAAAAACTTGGGGGCCATCCTGCCTCGTTCTAGTGAGTGGCATGTTACTGCGCTCTGTTGAGGTTCTCTTCCTTATGAAAGGCCAAGACATATGGTGGTGATGTTTTGTAGTAGAAGTTATACCGTGAAATGAATCGTTGACTATATGTAGTCCAAATTCAGGATAGCATTTCAATGGAGATATTGGCTGCTGGCTGCTAGAAAGGAGAACGCTATGCAATGCTGATCTCAGCTTGAGAAGACTTGCGACAACAACGGAGAACGCAATCAAAGTGAAGAAAGGACATACTCAATTTGGGCGATGAGACGCATTCTCTTGGATGACGTTCCTTTACACGACGGGGGTGGTAAAGTACAGCAGTCAAAACGCACCTGTCACAGGTATAGATTCCGCGATGATTCAAAGTAAGCGACTGGCACGCTACTACCGTGTTCGTCATGATGTCAGCCCAATCGCAGAGTCGAAGTTGGACGCTTGAATTGTTCATCTGTTTACCGATTCACACAATCATCATACGTATAGTAATTGGGTGCTCGTAAAATAGAAGTCCTGGTCGTGGTTCGTAATATCATGAAGCACTTTACACTCATTACTTGGATCATCGCCTGCTGTTACGCCAGTCGGTGACAATAGTGCGAACGATTTCTCGCCGGTGATGACACGAGGGATGATGATAAGGAAGCGATGGATAGAGCCATACTGCATACTCTACTGGTCAGGCGAGTGACCTTGGCGTGAGCCTGGGAATTCACAAATGGCTGATTTTGAGCGCTTGCATTACTTTCATTTTCATGACACGGGGGTCCCACTTCCTCAATGGCCAGTCCTCGGAAGAGACTGTTATTCCCTTAGACCTGTGATCTGTAGAAAGAGGCAGAGTTGCCGGAATAACAGCGGGGTATAGACTCAAGTAAGGGTGCGAGACATGAGCGGCAGTGCACAGATGACGAGGATCAGCTCCGCAAGGCTATTGATTTGACTTTTCTTGAATCTCAGTCTGCATGCAGGTATATGTAGGTGATTTCTTGAGCACATATCATCTCTCCATATCATCCTTGAGTACCGTTACGCCAATTAGCTACGAGAGATTGAACAACGTTTTGTAGATCTTCAACCTCAAGTGGATACGGCCAAGTATGACTTTGCATCGTCGTGGCTGCGATCTCCTTCACGATCCACGGAGCACTGCGGACAAGTCAGCGCTGTGGCAGCAATTCGTCAAAGTGGCCGGAGATGACTGACAGCTCTGACGGGACACTGCTATTGGCGCATGACCCTTGCTGGCCGACGCAGAAGCAATTGTCACGTGGCTATCGCCACATGACCACATACATCTACACTTCACCACCCTCCGCCGTCTAGCCCCGCGTCCGAGCGTACCAACACCACCTAGAGTCACGGCAACAAACGGACGGAACCGGAGAGATGCCGACAAAGAGAGATCAAGAGAGTTCCAGAACATTCCATGCCACCGGGTCGAAAGATGTAGAAGATTCGCGAGTAAGGGATCTATGGGAAGATGCGTCCGCAGAGCTTGAGGTGCAAGGTATATAAGCAGTAGACTCCATAGCCCGTAGAGTCCTCGTCGATCCACTATTGTTGTCTTTCTCTAGTACACTCTCTCTTTCTCGCTCAACACATACAAACGCTATCTTCCTTCGGCATTGGTCTGGCCACTAACTTCGAGTTCTCAGACCATTTCGTCTCTACACCTCGGCGACCTCTGAAGGCATAGCCTAAGGAAGGTAGCCCCCTGACAAGATGGTGGCTGTGCTCATGGGATCCGGACCAGATAGCGGAACGCACGTAGTTATAGCCAAGATTATGGCCAGGAATGTGAATCAGAGCAGCGGCGAATGCATTTCTATACTACTCGTATCGCACAAGTGTCACACTCAGCGGCTATGGAAATCTACGTAGGCAACGATCTGGGCGGCGGCTATCTCCGCTGAGTGTGACAACGAACAAGCGCATTCAATTCATTTCAATCCCTCCTTCAAGATCACTGCTGTCCAAGACTGGCGCTTTGCCAGTCAGAAACGAGAGTACGAACAATTTCTCGCAGATCGTGGCCTCCTTCGAAGAATGAATTAGGCAGACTTTCTGTTTGTCCTGTCACAACCGCGATCTCTTGCACAAGCCACGGAGCACTTTAGTGAAGTCAGCGTCTGACAGTATGTATACAATATTATACCATGTGACCTACAGCTCTGACGGGACACTCCCGTTGCAGCATGTTCGACCTGTGCAGAGGCAATTGCCGGGACAGAGATCAGTCATTCCTTGTGGCTGCTCTCCATTAAGATATGTGGCATCCCAACTACCTTGTTGGGTATCTGCACGGTATTCAGAGAGAAGCGTCAAGCTAATATCAGACTCAGGTCTGCCCAGTAACCTATGCGGTGCTTTCGCTCAGCAGCTATCCTTCGACCCACACGCAGTTCCCTTCTTCTCTCTATGAGAAGACTTACCCGGCAACGCTTTGCTTGATTCCATCCAGGTCAATATCCTCGGGATGTGTAGAGAATAACGGTGTGAGGTGTGTGTGACCCCCTGCCTGCACATGAATCTGTCTCCAGTAGTCGCTCACAACAAAACTACCTTCTGGGGAATCCGTTTCAGAATCATTGGTGATGTTGTAGTCTTCGGCCGTGGCGCCTGTGGGATCTTGCTGGCTGGCGTCGCCAAATGGAATCACACAAACTTGGGGGCCATCCTGCCTCTTTCTAGTGAGTGGCATGTTAATACGCTGTGTTGAGGTCCTCTTCCTTATGAAAGGCCAAGGAATATGGTGGTGATGTGTTGTAGTAGAAGTTATACCGTGAAATGAATCGTTGACTATATGTCGTCCAAATTCAGGATAGCATTTCAATGGAGATCTTGGCTGCTAGCTGCTAGAAAGGAGAATGCTATGCAATGCTGATCTCAGCTTGAGAAGACTTGCGACAACAACGGACAACGCGGGAAAAGTCAATGTGAGGAAAGGGCATACTCAATTTGGGCGATGAGACGCATTCTCATGGATGACATTCCTTTAGACGACGGGTGTTGTAAAGTACTCGTACAGCAGTCAAAACGCACCTGTCACAGGTATAGATTCCGCGATAGGGGCGGATATCTGTTTGTCACAATGATTTAAAGTAGGCGTCTGGCACGCTGCTACCGTGTCCGTCATAATATCAGCCCAATCGCAGAGTCAAACATTGACGCTTGAATTGTTCATCTGTTTACCGATTCATACAATCATCCTACGTATAGTAATTTAGTGCTCGTAAAATACAAGTCCTGGTCGTGGTTCGTCAATCTTATGAAGCACTTTACACTCATGACTTGGATCATCGCCTGCTGTTACGCCAGTCGGTGACAAGAGTGCGGAAAATTTCTTGCCGGTGATGACACGAGGGATGATGATAAGGAAGCGATGGATAGAGCCATACTGCATACTGGTTAGGCGAGTGACCTTGGCGTGAGCCTGGGAATTCACAAATGGCTGATTTTGAGCGCCTGCATTACTTTCATTTTCATGACACGGGGGTCCCACTTCCTCAATGGCCAGTCCTCGGAAGAGACTGTTATTCCCTTAGACCTGTGATCTGTAGAAAGAGGCAGAGTTGCCGGAATAACAGCGGGGTATAGACTCAAGTAAGGGTGCGCGACATGAGCCGCAGTGCACAGATGACGAAGATCAGCTCCGCAAGGCTATTGATTTGACTTTTCTTGAATCTCAGTCTGCATGCAGGTATATGTAGGTGATTTCTTCAGCACATATCATCTCTCCATATCATCCTTGAGTACCGCTACGCCAATTAGCTACGAGAGATTGAACAACGTCTTGTAGATCTTCAAAATCAAGTGGATACGGCAAAGTATGACTTTGCATCGTCGTGGCTGCGATCTCCTTCACGATCCACGGAGCACTGCGGACAAGTCAGCGCTGTGGCAGCAATTCGTCAAAGTGGCCGGAGATGACTGACAGCTCTGACGGGACACTGCTATTGGCGCATGACCCTTGCTGGCCGACGCAGAAGCAATCACCAGGACAAATATCGCCAGACTATCCTTGCGGTATTGTGGTATCATGGTAGGTAGGTACCCATTGGCCATTGTCGATGTCGGCGCGGTATGATGCCAGTAGTGATAGGGTGAGCTCTGATGGAGGTTTGTCCCACACTCTAGAGGTAATGCTCAGTATCTGACCAAAACACCTCAGTCTCAAAGTCCACGGCGAGACTTACTCGCATAGTGTTTCCCTGACCGTATCAAGATTGACGTCCTCGGGCTCTATAACAAACAAAGGTGGCAGCTCTCCTTCCGCCTCCGACTGAATTTTGAGCTGTCGCCAGAAGTTGCTGAGAACGGGTGGCTCCTCCTCTGGCCGATCATAACAGGAAGCGATATTGCTGACCCAGCTGACTGTGCGATCTTGCTCGCGGAAGCGGTTGACATAAACCGGACCGCCCTCAGCCTGTCTCTGTTTGGATGGCATTTCTATTTTTTGACTAGACGTGTATGATCGGGTTGATGACAAGTGACAACAACAAACAATGGCGCGTTGTTTGCTTTTGAGCAATTGCGAAGATGAGCAGCCCCTTTTCAACGACGATTACCATATGTGGAGTGTATGACGTTTTGGTCTCCGTTGTCGAGGCATCCTCGTTATGGAAGGCTTTCCGGGAGGCCATAACAATAGTATAAGCTGTCTCGTAACAAAGTTGACAGAGATGCGTGGTGTTGTTCCTTTGCAATTGGATGTCACATTTGAGAAGACGACGGTCCGAAAGAGCGGCTCTATTCATGGATCGGGTTGTTTGTCAGCGTATCTCAAATACACCATGGCGTTAGTAAGCCGTATCTAGTGGCATGAGCATGTACTGAAATCTGCTCAAACTTCCGCAGCTGCAGCTACATTGTTTGGTCCCAGTCATGTTTACGTAACGTGTATATCGCTGTTTGCGGTGCTCAGATCCAGGGATGATTTTGTTGACACTGCATCTCAACAATCCTCTCCATGGCCCACCCTGCCCGCCTCAACCTCCTTCCACCGCCCCACATCCCGTTCGAACAAGGCTTCCCCGGCATCCCCAAGAGCCCAAACAGAAAACCGCCCAGTGTACAAGGCACCCTCGAAGTCCGTCTCGGTACCGTCCCTGTCAAAGCCAAATGGATCAGAGTTGAGCTTCGCAAATCGGAATCTCTGCCACCAGGATTCCCTGGGGCAGCAGTGGAAGAAAGCTGGGAGCATGTGGGAGAGATACAGACGTTATGGAAGCCGTCGGCGGGAAAAGAATGGGATTTAATACAGGCGACTGACTACACCTTCGTCCTCGACCTCCCTGCTGGGCTGCCTCCATCGATAGAGCTTCCAAGAAGTACCGGTGTCAAGTATACTCTTGTTGCTGCTCTCTGCTATAAGCAAAAAGGCGGGATGTTCAAAAAAGAGTCCTTCCCGATCATCAAGCAGACGGTGCCGATTCATGTCATCAAGTACGAAACCCTCTCCTCTTGGCCGGTCTACAATATACCCGAAACAAGAACCATCAAAGCTCTCGAAAGTCTGCTCGACTTGACTGTCTCTCGCCCGAGTACAGCATTCAGTGCTGGGGACAAAATATCCCTGATTGCTCGCTTGAAATCGTCGCGTCCGCAGCCATTCAAGCTGCTCGGGTTCGAGTGCAATCTCCTCGAAGTCATCACATTCATCCCTCCTCCTCCCGATCCCTACAGCAAATCGAAAAAGCACCAGAAGATTTCCACTGCCCCTGTCACCAAGTCACGTATCATCCAGACCGTCACGGCACCTCTGAACGAGACAGTCGGGCGTGGCGGGGAGAAGGGCGCGAGGCTCGAAATGCAGGTCGGGGAGATATCGTATACGGCCAGAGGGACAAAGGTGGAAGTGGAGTATGATTTGGAAGTCCGCGCACTGGTGGACGGGATCAAGGAGAAGGTGGAAATGCGGAGAATCAGGTGTACGGTTGGGCCTTATACGCGAGCAAATGCGCGACAGACTTGCAGGTGAGTAGCATTCTTCACTGGTGGGCTACACTGACATGGTATAGACAAATCGGCTACGTCGAATCACTATGTCCCGAGACTCCTTCTATCCCTAATGCTCCCACTTTCCCCGATATGCTGGCTACCGACAAACCCCTACCTCCTCGTACAGCATCGATGGCACCCCATAACGGGGTTCCTCCCGTCTTCGTCCGCGCTCCCAGCCAACAGCAGGTGCAAGGCGACAACCAAGGCCTACCGCAACCACCTACTCAGCAAAACTATACTCGAGGCTACGTTCCCCAACAGCCTATTCAAGGCTATACCCCGAGAAATCAGCACAAACGGCAGTCGTCCATGGGATCCACAAATACAGATACGACTACTACCGGCACCACTGCCACGCACGACTTTTCGCCGCAGGTAGCTGGGAATGGGAGAGGGTATCAGTCTGTGCCCAACCAGCGTCGCTCAATGGACGTGACTTTCCCACAAGCGCATCCAAGCAGACCAAAGACTGCCGAGCCTCAGGATGTTGACGAGCTACCGTCGCCTGTGAGCTCTTTGCCCTACCAGAGGCAGGTGTCGAATGAGTCGGTGAATGATGAGGCGTCGAGGAGGTTTTCGTCAGTCACGACGGGGACTTTTGGGAGGTGGGATCTAAATACGGATGTACAGACGAGGCATGGGCGGTCAAATAGCGAGGTGAGTTATTTTTGGTCATATAGACTGTCGCTGACTTTAGCAGGCTACGCAAACACCCACTACGCCGGTACGGACTACTCCACTTCCTTCCGCTCGCACCCCGCCCTCAGCATACCAGTTCCAATCTGCCGAGCAAGAGAAGAAGCGACAGAATGAACTGTACGCCGATGCTCGTGCGCGGGCTGCCCAAGTACAAGGCGACTCGGGCGCTTCTCTCGAACGCATCGGCTTGGCTTCGTCAACTTCCGCCACGCCTTCTTTGGCTGACCTGGCTAAAGAGGAAGAGGCAGCGGATGATGTACCTCCTCCGGAGTATGCTCCTCCTCGCCCGGTCCAACCAGGTGGATACTCTGCGCCCGCCAAGCCCGTATCTTCATACACCGATCGTCCATCCTCTTCACCTCGCCTCTCGATGATCTCTTCCGCCCCTCGCGCGTCATCGCCTTCATCCTCAATTACACCATCCACCCCTCCTCCAGCTATGCCAGCAAAGCCCAATGTGGACAATGTTTACCTTTCAGCCGCGCAGGAGAAAGAAGTGCAGAGAAAAAGATGGGAAGAAGCTACATCGCGGGTTCAAGGTGGGCCGGAGGCGAGTGGAAGTGGAGCTGGATCGGTGACGCAAAAGAGGCTTTCGGGACCGCCTTCTTCGGGGGGACATTCTAGTCCTGGTGTACCATCGGGTTTGAGTGAGAAGGAGCAAATGCGGCGATACTATGAAGCGCAAGAGCGAGTCGCTGCAGCCAATAACCAGGGCGAAGGTTCTAGCTCTCAAGCAGCTTCTGCCCCGCAGAGAGCTGTCTCGTTCAACTCCATTTCGGGGTTGGCAGGGGCGGGAGGGCCGGTGGATGAGAAGGAGCAAATGAGGCGATATTATGAGGCGCAAGATCGGGTGGCGGCTGTTTCGAACGGTGCGAGCGGTAGTGGTGGTGGGAGCAGGGTTGTCAACTCTCCAACTCGTCCCGCTCGACAGTCCACTGCCCCCGTCCCCGGCGCCAGCTCGTTGAGTGAGAAGGAACAGATGAAGAGGTATTACGAGGCGCAAGATCGGGTAGCCGCTGCTGCTGGAGGTTCGGGCTTGAATGGGGCAAGTGGAAGTGGAACGACAATCTCTCCTAAGCGACAATCTACCGCCTCTGTCTCTTCAGCTTTGAGCGAAAAGGAGCAGATGAGGAGATACTATGAAGCACAGGATCGTGTCTCTGCTGCCGCTGGTAATTCTCCCAGCGCTAGCGCGAGTAGCAGCAGGCCCCCCGAGTCATCTACCACTACACAGTCTCCCGCCCCCGTTCGCTCTACGAGCGTACCTCCGCCTTTGGACGAGAAGGAGCAGATGCGACGCTACTACGAAGCACAAGACCGGGTTGCTGCCGTAGCGAGAGGGGAGGGATCCAGCTCGGCTGGGCATTCCCAACTAACGTCATCTAGTGACGCCCCGCCTTCCCTCTCCGGCCCTTCGAATGGCTCTTCCTCCTCGCGATTCCCTTCGGCAGAAGAAGAGAAAGACTTGATGCGCCAACGCTACGAGTTAGCCCAAACAGCCGTGCATCAGAGATTCGCATCTCCTCCCAACTCACCTCCTACCTCGCTTTCTTCCAGACACAGGAATCAAGGCCGGGGAGGCTCGCCATTTGGGACACCGCCGTCTTCAGCTGGGTTGGGCGCAGGTAGCTCAAGTGGAAGCGGGCTGGGCAGGCCGTTGTCGATAGCAACCGCCATGACGCCGCCAGAGTCACCTTTGAAGAGTTCGGGCGGGAGGAGTGCATGGGCAAGGAGTACCGACGAGGGGCACGGGTCTGGATCGGCATCTGGAAGTGGGAGTGGGCATGGAGGGCCAGCAGTTGGCGCGCCACCGCCTTTACCAGCGAAGCCGCCGAGGGAGTATATCACACTTTTAAGTCCTCTTGGAGAATAGATGACGCGAGGACAGAGTTGGAGTTGCTGTCTTCAAGTATAATTCCTACATATCTTGATGGTTCTGCATAGTGTATATCGGTGTATAATCAGCTTTTGGTATAATGTAAACGCCTTTGCTTTGGTTGGCTCGCAAGGATGAAGCGTACCTATTCTTCAGCTTCTGCCTAGCACTACGTGGGTCATGTTCGACGAGATAGCGCGGTCAGTCGAATATCACAATGCGAACAGGTACATGCGGAGAGTCCGTTATTCGACTACGTCTGACAATGCGGTACTCGTACTCTACTCTACTACTATACCGTGACCAGTATGACGGCCATCAAAGTCTCTACAACACATTGCCTTGTCCATGACAGATGATCACTTCTTTCCTCTCTCTTGGGGCCTGGTCTTTCCGTTCAACTTCTCCTCGCTCTTCTTCCCCAGCGACAACCCCTTCTTCAACATCTCCATCGCCCCTCCACTTCCAGAACCACTCCCAGTCTTGCTCTTCTTGGTCCCCAATACATCTTCAGCTTTCCTAGGCGCGCTTGGGTTTCGACGGAGTCGGGCAGCGTTGTTATCGTTGGACGCGTGACCATTTGTACGCCAGGGAATGTAGTCTGTCAGGGTTCCAGAGCGGTGAGGCTGCTATGAGGTATGTCAGCGAGAAGAACCTGACTCTAGAAGTCGAACGAACCTGGATATTGTCGCTATTCTGCTTCACTTTCGACACCCAGTCCCCGACCATCGGCACCGTCCTACCCCTCCCTTCCACGCCACCCTTATGCTCGCCCGGGCCACCCTCCTTGCCTGTCAACCCTCGTTTCTCCCGCTCATTCCTTCTCAGCTGCTTATTGTACCGTATCTCTTCCTTCTCCCGTCTCCTCGCATCCCTATCAGCCTTTCGGCGCTCCTTCTCCCGCAAATGTGCTTCGTTCTGCGCCCACGGAGAAGGGTAAGCTCGTTGATCTTTCGTTTCGTTCCCCGGTTGGTGGTAGGCTGGAGGACGATGTTGATCGTTCGGATAACGAGAAGGGGGTTGAGCAGGAAAGGTGGAATGATAAGGCTCGTGTCGGGCGTGCTGGAATTCGGGAGGAGGAGCAGGCGAAGCAACTCTTCTGCCCTTTCCAAGTCGCATGGGAGAGGGATATCTGCTCTCTCCACCCCTGTCCCGAAATATCGAGCTCCACCATGTCTGATCAGGAAGCTGGCGGTACGCAGGCCAGAGGGTAGGCGTGGGAGGTCGATCAAATATGGTAGGCGTACGCGGCCTGTCAAACATGCGAGGGGCATATGAAGGAGCGATCGTAGGTCGAGGAAGTGGTGCTGCTGTAGGCGCCCGTCCTAGAGGGACGTTCCTCTTCCAGCGATTGATCGAATTGCCATCATCATCCCAGCCCTCTCTCAGTACACCTTGACCTCGAGGAGTAGAGTTCCTTCTGAACAGCTGAAAGAAACCTGACCGCTGAGGCCGAACTCCTTGCTGCTGCCCCCAAAGTCCCTCCTGCTGCTGCGGCTGAGGATACGCCATCCTACCCATCATATACGGCATTCCCTTATTCCCCATCCTCGGGCTTCCATCCTCCGAGGGGTCGATACTCTGCCTGTCGGGATTGACATCGTCCTCCGCCCCCACACCACCTCCTTGTGTCGCCCGGTAATTCCAAGCTCCCTGCGGCTGATTGAACGCGAAAGGCATTTGCATGTTGTATGCTTGTTCGGCTTGTGCTTGCGTAGCACCTGGTTGATATGTGTTATTCACATTGTTGAAAGAAGTGCTATTGTTGGGATTGTGGTAGACGTTCTCTTGGACATGCGAAGCGTAAGGCTGTTTTGCCGATTGATGCGGGTAATCAGCATTAACAGGTAGCTGCTCGTGGCGGGGGCGATGGGAATCCAGAGTCTTGTGCTCGGGAGGGAGAGGAGACCCGTTCAAGTATGACGTATCGTGTAAAGGCTGTCCTAGGAGAATATCAATTAAACATGTCCTCGTTCCAATACCAACACAAGTAAACGCACCATTCTGACGATGGCTCGCCCGACTACTTTGTCGAAACAGCCCTTCTTTCGGCGGTACAGCCGGTGGCCTATCACTTCTCGGACTCTCATTCACAACGTCCAACCGACTCTGCCGTCTACTCCCATGCGGGTCTTTCAGCCATTTGAGAGTCACTCTCAGGCGTCGTTTGGAGCCCGGTGGTACTTCAATCGCCACCTGCTCTTCATCAGACCTCAACGAGCTCGAAGGCGCACCCGAGGGTAGAAAGACGACATCAGGACTGTCCCCGTGACCATCCAAGTACGTAGGAGAAGGCACGTCTAAGTATTGCTCAGCAAAGATAGGTGCGCGCTCTGTAGAGAAGCGTTGGTTCCAGGGTTGAGATACTGCTGGTTGAGGATGGTGGCCAAAGTCGTGGCCTTCCCTCGGGCGGGGCGTCGGGTAGTCTGTCGCTTCCTTGGGCGCCAGAAACGTCTGGCTTGATAGTACGGGACCGGGTCCGTGACTCGGCGGATTCCGATTCGACGAATGACTCGGTTGTCGATTTAGCGCAGGTTGCAGCGGCTTCTGAGACCCATCAGGCGTTCCCCCGGGCGCCATAGGCAGCAGAAGACTTGAATGACTCCCTCCTGCCCCATGTCCATTTTGCGGCGGAGGTGCAAGACTTTGCCCAGACCGGACAGAGCGCTGAGAAGGCTGATGCGTCGGCTTCAAACTCGATGCTCTATCGGGAGGAGTTTCGGTTGAGATATCCACCTGACTACTCTTGGGTGTATTCATCACTCTCTGCTTTACATCAGCTCTTACCCCACTCAACACTAGAAAGAATATGGTAAAACTTACTATCCCATTGTCCGGACTCGCCAACCCTTTCTCAAACCTCGCCACCAAACTCTCCGCCCTCCTCCCGCTCCCAGTCCCATTCTGATACCCCGCACCGATCGTATCATAAGACGTCCTAGGCGTCAACGCCGGGCGCGGTAAAGGCATCTGCTGCCTATGCGTCGGCGCCGACATCTTTGTGGTCGAATGCGGTAGAGACACCTGAGAAGGGTTCATGAAAGCCGGAGCAGCGAGATCTTCTGTCCTCGGGGCAGTGGGAGCGTTAGGGACGGTAGGCTGCCGACTACTTGGTGCTAGAGGCAGAGTACTAGCCGGAAGAGGGGCCCGGGTAGCTTGGGCTATGGTATCCTGTGTGGGCGGTTTGGAAGGAGGTAAAGTACTACCGGCGGCTGTTTTGACTGAGATCGGCACCTTGATATCTTCTTGCCTGCCTATAGGCGGTTGGAGGAGCGTCGTTTCTCGACTCCTTGTTATCTTTACTCCATTCGGGACAGATGGGACGGTGTTGTTGCTGGACGGCTTTGAGGAGGGAAGAGGGTGACGGGCGGCTTTGTGGATGGTAGCTTCGGAGGGGACGGCGTTGGTTGTAGTTGCAGCACCGGGGACAGGTAGAAAGTTCGACCCCTAGATACGATATGAGTAATCATGAGAAAGAAACGGAGAAAGAAGGACGTACTTGATATTGATGCTCCCTCTGGCTCGCCGAACTCCTTGCCTTTGCGCCATCTGTAGCCGAACGCTCTATCCGGGCCCCTGCGCTACCCAGACTTCTCGCATCTGTCTTGCGCTCGTTGAGCTACAGCGAACATCAGCCTCACCTCTCCGATTCAGGGGGACCACTTACAGACACTCGACTGCCATTGCTTCCAAGATTGTCGCTCCCACCCCTCTCCAACCTCGCACCAGCGCTTCCACTCCTCCCTCCATCCTCTCCCCTCCTCAAACCCCCTGACCCCGACCCGGTGGAACGACTCGAGCCTTTCTTCGAGACACCACCCCGGCTGTTCGCAGGTACAGAAGGATGTCTGCCCGTCCCGCCATTTTGTGTTTCGACAAGCATCTCCAACGGCAAATCCGTAGCGCTTCGAATATACGCTTCTCTCTCAGCATGCGTATCCGACGCGGTTGGAGAAGGGGTCAAGGCTGGGCCGGCGGCGAGGTCGGATGTCTTTCGGGTAGCCTGGCTTGGCCCGGAGATGGAGTGCTGTTTTGACGAGGACCGGGCAAGAGCAGGAGCGGGAGCAGGGCCAGGGGGAAGGGCCTGAATGGGGACGGGGGTAGGATGGGCAATGATGGGAGAGATCTCTTGTCTAAAAGAGACTTGTCGAGTAGGAGGTCGTGGACGTTGAGGTGGTGCTTGGGTTGATTGCGAGGGCTGTGGCCGATTCTCGGCAGGTGGAACAGGGACAAACCTCTGATGCTCAAGCTGTCTGATGGCCTGTGCTGGTGGCGGAGGCGGCTCATCATACTTCATCCCCTGTGCCTCCAAAACCTGATCTCTCTCCCTCCTCAGCCTGTGCACGACAGTCGTCGGCACCGTCCCCGTATCACTGTCACTGCCCCCTCTCCACGCCCAATCCGCACTTCCAACCCCAACCTGCCTCCCAAAGCTCTGCGAGCTCCCCGTCCCACTGCCGAGCTCGGGACGGATCTTCTTGACGGGCACTTCTTGCCGCCAGTCTTTATAGTTGGCGTGCCGCCGTTTGTAGGCTTCGTACTCGCCTGAAGAGAGGGACCCGTACATGGATCCTTCATCGTATACGATAGGCCCGGCGGGGGCTAAGTGTGGGGCGGGGAGGGGAATGTAGTTCTGCCCAGGGGCTTGGGGAGGGTTCATCTGATACGGTAATTGCTGTGGTAGATGGTGGTAAATATTCGGTAGATGGTGGAACGTATCTGTGGCGAGATCGAAAAGGGGAAGCACAGGCAATCAGCGGCGACCCTTTTATAAGTACAAAAAAAGCCTCACCCATTTGTGCCCGCTTTGCATGAAATCAAGGCGAGCTAGTAGCACCTGAGGGCGAGGCGAAAGCGACAGCTAGAGGAGTCTGCATAGTGTCAGATCTTGCGGTACGTTGGACTCGTGGCAGCGGCTCACCTTCCTCGTGGTCCGGGAAAGGTTCCAGTAAACGGCGATGCTTCTTGCTGGCGGCTTTGTGTATATGTAGCAGCGCAGCTGCGGCGATACACGAATCGTCAAGGCGTTTTTGAGAGATGATCTTTTTTCGTTGTAGATGCGAGATGTCGAACGGGATAAACGAGGACGCGATGGGGGGTGTGATGCTAATAGAGTTTTGCAGGGCTGAAGCATGGTGGGGGCCAGGGGATATGGTTTGATGCAGGATACAGCGTGGCCTATTGTGTGTGGCGTCAGGGATAGCCCCAGGGGGCGTGATCGGGCCTTGCTGGACAATAAGGAATGAGATGTATAGCCTTGTCGAGCTGGGCTGCATCTGGCCATTGTTTCTGAGACTTGAGCGATGAAGAGGGGGCATTGTTTCTAAAACAAAAGCGAGATGTAATTGTTGTTGTTGTTGTGTGCGGCAGTCTCCGATCCAGGTCCCATCAACAAAGCAGGCACTGTGGCACTTGTTGTCAGCGGGGTATTCTTCAGAAGCAGGGATAGAATCAACTCACAAAAGTATCTACGCCCATGCCCACGACGATGCACACCCTCCCCAGACACCCCGTATCCGCCTGCCCTCCCAGCCGGGCACGACCTTGAGGGAAGCACGGTCCAGCTGATCGCCCAGAGCGAGATTGCCGTGCTCATTCCATCCCCCTGACAAGAGTCTTTGCGAACCATCTGAGGTTGTGGCGATGACGAGCAGGTGCTCTGTGCCAGCTACAATACGGTCGATTTTCAGAGCTTCCGGTACCGCTACTTGACCCAATTCGCTGCCGACGTTTTGACCTCGCAAGAGCTGACTGTGCGTATTGGAACCCTGCGAGAACAACCCTTTGTCGGTCAAAAAGTAAGATCCGCCCCACGTAGATGCAATCCCGTTCACCCCCTTGACAAGATGCACATTCGTGATCTGACCTTTCAAATCTCCGCCCCAGCCCAGCACAGTACCCCCTGAGAGCAGCGCCAAAGAATGCGAAGCGCCGAGGGAGATGTCGATGATACTTTGGCCGGACGGTACGGGAAGGTGGATGATGGTAGGCGGAGACGTGGTGGGATAAGGAGCGGCTTTGCTTTTGCCTTTTGCTTTGCTAGACAGCACCTTTGAAGTATTGCTAGAGAGCGTATCCGCGCTCAACTCGCCTTTTCTCGAAGCGCCCCATCCCACGACCCTCTGCCCGTCTTTCCCACTGACAACCGCCACCACATGCCTCTGTCCCCCTTTCAAAAACTCTACTCTCTCTCCAGGGCGTAGAGACAGGTCGATCATGGTAGGCGCTTGGGATGCTTGAGAGATGGGTATGGGCGTAGGGGTGTTGGATAGAGTGAGGGGCAGGTCTCGACCGAGCTCGCCAAAGTCGTTCGAGCCGCAAGATATAACCACTTGCTCCCCTTCCACTACATCTTCCTCATCCTTCTTCGCGCCCGACGCAGCACTACTGCCACCTCCACCTTCAGCCCCTCCGCCCTCTCCTCCTGATGTAGTCCGCCGATAAACGACAAAACTCGTCGTCCACGTAGCCGCAATCCTAACCGGCTCCCACTCCTGTCCCAGTCCCGCATCCCTCGCAAGATCGACGACTTTCCACCTTCCTTCGGGTTTCACGTCGTCCCAAAGGGCGCACTTTGGTCCTAGCTGCCCAAAAGTATTCGTGCCGCAGCCTAGCAACACATTTCTATGCTCCACTTTTCCCCTCATCCCTCCTCCCTCGTTTTCAGAAGGTGATGAAGGTGGGAGGCGGAGGAGGACCAAAGAATGAGCAGACGCAGACACGACGTCGAGTATCTCTGTCCCGTTTGGAAAGGCAGGGAGCGAGGGGTGGTATAAAGTCGGTATCAAGACGGAGACGTCGTCCGGGTGGGAGAGGGCGAGGTGGGAGGCAGCGTTGGAGCCGCAGGAGAAGAGGGTTGGTGACATCTTTCGTCTTTTTCAGTTATCTCGAAAGCGGTTTGGAGGTTCGGAGGTTTGGAGTATGACGTCGGGCAGGAGGAGGGTGGGAAAGTATGCTTTCAAACGGTCGATAGTTTGACTGCCTGGAATGCTACTTGATAGAGCGAGGGCTTGATGGATGTAGAGAGCTTTTCTTGAAGATGAAAGAAATACACGGATCAGCAGAAGAATTGAGAAATCATTCGTTCCACAAGTTCGGCGGCCCGGCTGGGCGGTCACCGCCGCCGCGCGCGAACCTTGAAAGCTGGAACCAAACAACAGACAGAGTACATCTCTGCCCAGCGTGCAGGGGATATGACCTGACAGGAGGAACGATGGAAGCCAGTTGTCGAGGGGAGCTTGCTGGCAGGCAATTGAGGTTCTATGTATGGCTACCTGCCTCCTACGGTTTGAGAAAGATGATTTCTTTGCATGTGGAGGCAGTATGCAAGTGCGCGCGCGCGAGTCGTATAAGCCTCTTCTCTCTTTGCCATTCTACTATCACATCCACCTCTGTGGGGGACACTCAGATATGCCTCCACCGGATATCATATACAACCTCCAAGGGAAGATTGAAGCAGCCGAGTGCGCATATTGTCAGAGTCAAGTTGGTCTGTTTATAGTATACGTGTGACGCGCAATTCCGCCCATGAAACCGACAGCATTGGACCCGGATACAGCGACCATTCGATAGACAGACCTGTTTACCAACAACCATGTGGAAATGCAGAATGACTGGGAAGTCAGTCTGTTGGGAGCTACCTAGCTCAACGCAAGCCGCCGCGAATTTGGGCGTCTGGGGGTGGCGTCTACTAGCCTAGCCGTCAAGTAGGATAGAGTGTAATCGACAGGGAAGAAAGTATAGAGAATCCGGATGGAGGAGAAGAAGAGAAGCATGACATTGCCTCATCCGGTACTCAAGGCAGCTCTACTCGTATAGAAGACTCGACGATGCTGCGAAACCGGCTTGACGACGACGGACGAGACGGTGATGGCAATTTTCGAAAGGCCCATCACGGCCAGTCTCTCTCCTTTCCCATCCAACATTCGCTTTTGTGCAATAGGATCAAACATGCACCCCTCAGATGCCATCAACGACCTCCAAGAAAGACTCGAAGCAGCCGAATGCGCATACACCGGTTCCCGCGAAAAGAACAGGCAGCTCGCCAAGCGCCTCGCCGACCTTCAAGCCCAGCTGGAGAAAGCAGAAACAGAAGCGAATGAAGGATTCATCGAAGCCTACGAAAAGGGGGCTCATTATGGTCGACTGGCTGGCGCAGGGAGGCAACTGGAGGCCATGGAAGAGGCGATGAAAAAGCTCAAACAGGTTGAGAAACAGAGGGACGAATGGGAGAGAAAGTATTGGGATTTGCACAACGGGGTCGGCGGGCTTCTAGGTGAGTTTCTACCATATCACTGTCGTGTAAGGGCTCATTGATGGAACAATCCAGGGAGCCAGCAATCAATTGAGGCTGGTGGATCGGTCATGAAGCTGGAAATGATGAACACAGCCCCTCGAAAGTCCGCGCCTGCTGTGAGTACAAGGACGATCAGATCACTGCCAGCGCTTATCGCCAACAGGCCTTATCCAGTAACCGCAACAATATAAACAAGCGCAGAATTGTTCAGTCCGAGACAGACACAGAAAGCTCTTCAGAGGGGTCCGATCACGCCCAGTCAACGGGAAATGACAAGAAGGGAGAAAGCAAAAGGTGTGAGTCTTGACGTCTATCAAGGTCGAGTCCTGGCTATGCCTCTACCTCTCTGATTTAACCCATAGGGCATGACATTGCCAAGAAACAAAACAACGCTATAATCCTCTCTTCGTTCAGTAAGTCTTGTGCACATGTATCTCGTTCATGCTCCTGACCCCTCACTCGAAGACAAAGCACGCCATGAAGCTTATGACATGCGCGGCCGTACCCCACCTGACGACCTACTTCAATGTCCATGGGATACCAAGTTTCACGCTCAAAACTTTGTCAGGCTCGTAATCAAGCCTAGCAGTGGTGTGCAAGCTGAATGGCTTAGAGGGAGGGCGTCAGGAAGCAGATGTAAGGGGGTCTTAGAGACGATCCGCAAGGCAGTGGATAGAGGGGTGGTCTATTTTGAAGCATTGCCTTTGATGGATGATGAGGAAGAGTGACGAGGATTCGGATGGTGCTTGTCTCGTCCGTCGTGTAAAAACAACTATGTCTGGCCCTGGTAAGTGTCGTGATAATGCAATGATGCATGGCTTTGGCCGCTAGTATGATGATGTTCGAGTGAGCGATTAGAGATACTACAAAAATGTCAGCGTCTGGATCGATATTTTTCGAACGACTTACCAAACTAGCAGCAAAGACGACTGCGAAGCAAGACGCAGATTAGCATCCGAACACTGACACACTGCGATATACTTACTGTCTCGCCTGATCAAATTCTGCGCCTCCTCCATCTTCTGGAACAGATCCGCATCACCAATGACTCGCGCGGCGTCTCTAACTTCTCTACAAGTCTCATCCAACCTCGTGATGACTCGGACGATCGTCCCTTCGGGCACATCCGTAAGGTTGGTGATTTGATTGAAAGGCTACACCGTTATCAGCATTGGTACATTGGGCAAGGTAGACAAACGCACCATTCCTCTCGCCCACTCGTAGACCACTTCCACCAATCCCGGCTTATACTTTGTTGCAAACTCGTCATGCTGTACCTGGCACTCGTCCTGCACCCTCTCAACCTCATCCGCGATCCTGAAGATCACATCCAGACCATCTTGCAGCTTGGTCGGTATAATCGGCTGACTATCCGTCTTTTCGACAAACACAAAGATTGACAATAACGCCACCACTTCTTGAGGCGTATAGTCAGCGAGAATATTCTCGAGGATGAGTTCGGTGAGGATGAGCTCTGGGGCAGAGTTGATCTCGCACGCGACGCGGCCCTTGAGAAGGACGGTATCGGACTCGTCGATGAAGGAGAGTGATTTGAGAACTTGGATACGAGAGTTGTAGTCGGGGAGGAGCTCGAGGTTCTGGTCGGAAAGCTTGACCTTGAGCTTTTGCACGTCGATCTCGACGAGCTTGCGCTTGTGCAATACATCGTACTATCACTTGGTCAGCTCGATCTCACGCTACCGCGGGGAACTCACATGGTCGTGAAAGTCTTCACAAAGACGACATCCAAACTTGCTCAACCTTTCTGACAACACATCCCTCTTTCGCAGCTGCTCCTGGACATCCACATCCCTCGTCCTCGTCCAATCCACCTCGGGCAACGCTGGAAGCTCCGACAACTCTTCATGAAGCTCCACCAGCTTGCCCGTCGCTCCCTGGATATCCTTGAGCGACTGCTTGTTGATGATTTGGTAGAAGGGGAGTTTAAGGATGTTGTTGACGACGAATGTGACGGTGTTTGTGTCGGTGATGGTGAGTTGGAAATCGGGGCTAGGGAACTTGCCCTTGGGCAGAATTGGAGGCCAGCGGGGCACGACTTCCTTTGCTTCGATATCTGCTCGAATGTATCAGTCATGACCAGCGCTCAAACAGGGACGACTCACCCTCCTCCTCCGACTTTTGTCCAGGTGTGACAAGTACCAGCATCCTGAAAGCCTTGGCGTTCGACTTGACCCCATCCGCTCCAACATAGCTCGGGGCATTGCCCAGAATCACCGCCAGATTGCCTGGGAAATGCTGATTACGGAGGACCACAACACGCCCAGGGACAAAGAGTTTGCCAGAGTTGGGCAGCCATGAAGCTTTGTGGATGAGGAAGCCGTTGACTCGACTGGCCTCGGAAGAGATGTCGTAGTAGGGAGATATATCGGGCGAGCAGACTTGGCAGTCGACGCTCGGAAGACGAGCGAGCGCTTTCTCCATCTACCACTCATCAGCTTTTCGAATGAGAGAGCGTTCGGGAGGCACGTACCTGCGCAATCTGCTGCTGCTGCTCCGGCGCCATCTTCTGCGCCGCATTCTCTGAAAAACTTCTCTTGATCATCTCCTCCACCTTCAACGCCTCCACCCTCAACAAATTCAGAATCATATTATACGTCAACCTAAACTGACTCGACAGTCTTCCAGGTACACCGAGCATCATCTCTTGCAGTTCCGCCACGGGCGGCAGCTCGTCGCCGGATAGGATGATGACGGTACCGGTGGTGTCGAGACCACGTCGACCGGCACGGCCGGCCATTTGGGTATATTCGCCGGGGAGGAGGTTGCGGAAGGATGTACCGTCGTGTTTGCGCATGCCGGAGAAGACGACGCACTTGGCTGGCATATTCACGCCCTGCGATTCTGGTAAGAAATGGTTGATAGCATATGGATGAGACGTACCATGGCAAACGTCTCGGTAGCGAACAGGACCTTAACCAGACCGCGGGCAAAGAGGATCTCCACCACCTCTTTCACCAATGGCAACAGACCACCATGATGCACGCCAACACCCCTGCTCAGCAGGGTCCGCATAGTCTTGATCTGCGGCAACTCCCTGTCATCGCCTATCCCACCATCAGCTTTTTCCATCTACCGACCAAGAGACATACCCTTCAGCCTCGTCAACGCCTTCTCCCAAGTGATATGAATCTCACTCCTCTCCTTCGCCGTCGTCAAATCTTTACTCAGCGATTCCGCATACTCCTGGCACCTCTTCTTGCTAAACACGAAATTGACAACCGGCAACAGATTCTCTTTTTGCAAGTGCCCAATCAACTGCGTCCACACATTCTGATCGAGCACATGCGACGGCCGTCCCCCAAACCCTCCTCGGCCCCCACGGCCGCCTCCCCGTCCACCCCCTCGAGGAGGTACAGCCGGCGCAGGGGCGCCATTGCCGCCACCACGGTTCGAATGGTTCCGCCCTGCCCCGATATTGGTAAACGGCGCCCCCCTGCCCGTCGGTAAACCCCTCGCCGACCCCCTCGCTCCTCCCCTTCCCCCCGTGCGCGAAACAGGCGGCAACCCCGCAGCTTCCCTCTCCTTATCCTGCTTCCTCCTCAAAGCCTGCCCTGCGGCCTCGTACCCCGCCATCTGGAACTTGCTCTTTGAATCCACAATCTTGTGCGTATCCCGCCCAGCCCAGAGGTAGTGCTCCAGGGGTACGGGACGGTAGGGGGTGGAGATGACGTAGATGTTCTTCTTCTTGGTGCGGCCGACCCAGTCGGCGAATTCTTTGGTGTTGGGGACGGTGGCGGAGAGGAGGATGATGTTGACGTGGTCGGGGAGCATGATGATGACTTCTTCCCAGACGACACCTCGCTACGAAATATGTTAATGGGAAAAAAGGAGGATGGGGGACGTACCTCGGCATCGTTGACGTAGTGGACTTCGTCAAAGATGACGAATTCTACATCTCGAATCAAGTCGGCGCCTTTGTACAGCATACTTCTCAATATTTCAGTAGTCATCTACAACCAGTCAGTGACAGTCCAAGGTTTTATAGAGGAAGGGACTGACGATGAGACAGCTGCCCTCGGCATTGATCTGCACATCACCCGTCAAGATACCGACAGTAGCAGGGTCAAAGGTCGTTTTGAAATCTCTGAATTTCTGATTCGAGAGAGCCTTGATGGGGGACGTATAAATAGCCCTAAATCACCATCAGCCACTTGTCAAACCAATTCAATGTCACCTCACTTGGTCATATGCTTGGCCGCCAGTGCAATAGCATACTCTGCCACAACAGTCTTTCCCGCTGAAGTATGAGCTGCCACAAACACACTGTCGCCCATTTCCAGTCGGTAGACGGCTTCTTTTTGAAAGTTGTCCAATTCGAAGGGGTATTCTCGGGCCATCTCGGGGACGAGTTCATTGAACTGGGAGGTGGTTTAGATGGGACACGTATGATTAAGAAATGACCAACGTTGAGGAGTTTCTCGTTGACATCAATCACATGAGCCCATTCCTTCTTGGCGGCAGTCTTGAAAGCCTTCTTTGCTGGTGGAGGGGCAGGAAGGCGCTGTAGATTGTCAATATCCTTCTCACTTTCAAGAAACAAGCCACTCACGCCCAAGGGAAGAAGGTCGTCAATGTTCTTGTCAGAAGCCTTGACCTGGGCACTCGATTCGATCCCGTCGATATCTCGATCCTTGTCGCCCAAGCGTGAAACGGCAAGCTGAGGCTCAAACTCGCCGTCCCTTCGCCGACGTTTGGCTTTGGCGGTGATTTGCTGTTGGCCAAGCATCTCGATGAGGAACTCTTCAGCTGTTTATGTATAAGCATCGACATCACGAGCAGTTGAAGGCCAGCTCACCTCCATCGAGCTTTACACCTCTCTTCAGACCAGGCGCACGACTCTTGAACACCCCATCCTCCTCTTCCTCCGACTCTTCTTCCTCTTCTTCAACCCTCGCTGCTGTTTCCAACCCTCCAGGAAGGAAGGGCGCATAAGATCCTTTTCCTCTCACAAAGTTCTGCAAAGACCCCGGAGCTCGGGTGGTCGATGATGACAGCGAAGGGTGAGCTGGAGGTTTCGGCATAAGGGCCTCACGCCAGTTCGTAAACTCCCCATCTATCCCACGAAACGAAGGAGCGACCGAGTGCGTCTGATACAGGGGAGAGAGCGTTAAAGGCGGAAGGGGAAGATCGATAGGTGGTTGTCTGTATCGATGCGTTAGCTAGCGATCGTCCAATTGTTTATGAAGCGTACACCTGCCACCGCCCCAAGTCCGAGCCCTCTATCCCCTTCACAGGCGCCAACACTTCCTTCTCCAGAATTTCGAGAGCTTGCTGTTTGCTAAGTGGACCATCGATGCCGAGTGAGGCGGCGAGATCGTCTGTTGGGATAGCATCGGGGGCTGAGGGGTTGGCTGCGGTTTTGAGGAGCTCGAGGAAGAGGGCGTGCTCGTCTGCAGCACCGTCTTGTAGAGCCATGCTGGTATGCCCTCTATTTCACGCTGAGAAGTAGACAATCCCAAAAGATATACGTAGGACAGTCGTCGTGAACGAAGTCGGCATCATAGAGTGGAGGCTTTACGTAACCACTGTATCTCCTCTTGCATTCCATCGTCGTTTGTTTCAAGTTCCATCTCTCCCCTCATCTTCCCCAATCCCAAAAGAATGTCCTCAAGCACCGCCGTCGCCCCCAAGCGCAAGCTCAAGCCCGCCAGAAAACAGGTCGCCGCGGATGAAGTCGACAAGAGCGAGGGGTACCAAGCTGGTCGAGAGTACAGTACGTCTTCTTCGCGTCTTTCGGTGCTGGTTCGCGCTGATGGGGCTGTAGATGTGTGGTATAACAAATGGGCGGGAGGAGATAGAGAGGATGCTCTTGCCAAGTACGCCCCCACTCTTTCGCTGATGGACATGATGACTGACTAGCGGGCAATAGCAAAGTGCATTCTCAAACCAGATGTGTGATCTCGAGGGATTCGGGGTATACAAGAGCGGATGCTACGGGTAACAAGTTTTGCTGCTTGTTCTTTGCTAGAGGATGCTGTCCTTATGGGTAAGCCTCCATTCAAGCTCATTTGTGAAATTGAGAATTGCCGCTGATATCGCGCAGGTACGAATGTCAATACCTCCATCGTCTTCCCCTTCCATCACGTACGCCCCCCTCCTCCGAGCCCTTCCCTTCCCCCATACTGACATGACCTATACAGATCAACTCGCAGACCACTCCCGCGACTGCTTCGGCCGCGAAAAACACGCCGACTATCGAGACGACATGGGCGGCGTCGGTACCTTCAACCGTCAAAACCGGACATTATACATTGGCAAAATCGCAGAGCACCCGGATAAGAAACAGATGGAGGAGACGCTGTTGAGGCATTTCGGAGAGTTTGGCAAGATTGTTAAATGTACGTCCTTCCTTGTCCTTCTTGTTTGTAGGATGGAGCTAATGGGGTCCTAGGGAATATCTTGTACGGCCGTGGAGTCGGCTTCGTGACATTCGAAACAGACCATCAAGCGTCGTTCGCCAAGGAAGCTATGGCCAACCAGTCTATGGATGGGGATGAGATCCTCAACGTCAGGTACGTCTTCTCCCTCCTCCTCTCCTCCCCTCTGCCCTTCCCCTTCCTCTTGCCCTGTGGCTCGGATGAAGGCTGACTTTTTGCTCAGATGGGCAACCGAAGACCCCAACCCCGGCGAAAAAGTCGCCGAAGCCCAACGTATCGAAGAAATCGGCCAAAAAGCTATCGCCGGCATGCTCGATGACGAGCTCGTCGAAGCTACCCAGACCATCCGCGCTCTCGAGGACGGAGATGTGGAGGATCTGTATGAGATTGAAGCTTCTAACGATCGCCCTCAAAATGGAGAAGGAGGGGAAGGGGAGGGAGAGGGAGAGGGGGAGGAGGGGAGACCGGCAAAGAGGGGCAAGACGGACGGGTTCTTTGGGGCGGATGCGCTGGATAATATCAAATTCTACGCCGAGCTCGCTCGGAAGCAGGCGGAAGAGAGGGTCAAGGAGAGGAAGGTGCCAGAGAAGAAGGTGGGGATGGCGTTGTTGGGCGGGTATGGGAGTGGGGATGAGAGCGATTAGAGGTGTCAAATTTGTGAGTTTTTGGTAGTGATTTTGTGGTAAAGAGTTGGCTGATGTTTGGATAGGTACTACAGTAGACGCATGGAATTCATGTTTGCTCTGAGAGGTGGTTCTGTCTCTTTGGCAACTACAAAGCAACGACGGCCGCAATCTGTGACTCCTACTGTGGTTCCCATACTAATCTCTTGGAGCCCTGCCATGCCTTGAAGCGTATCCAACCAAAACTCGCATTATATAAGTACTACAGTATCAACTCTTTCTACTCAAGACCGGATCACCTCGCCCTCAATCTATTAGCCCACTTCCCACCCCCAGCCCCTACTCCCACCATACTCCCACCCCCAGCTCCTACTCCCACCATACTCCCAGCCCCTCCTCCGCCCCCACCACCACCTCCTCCGCCCGCCCCCGCCCCCGCCCCTGCCCCAGGGACCCTGCTCCCCAGACCCGCATTCGCAGGCCCACCCATCTTCGCTCCCCCCGGCACACCCGGACTCATCCCTCTCCCCCCCCTCCCCCTCCCCGCAGGCGCAGGCGCCAACCCCCCCCTCGGAATCACCGGTCTCTCCCGCGGGTCTGTCACGTTCAGGTAGACGGATGGCGTTCTGGCCGTGGCTGTTTCGGGGACGCTTGGGATGGCTGGCGGTGTTTGGGGTTGGGGATGGGGACGGGGGGGAGGCGGGATTTCGAGGTCGGCAGATGGGGATGGATTGGGTTGGTGGGCGGGTTGGGCGGGTTGACGTTGGAACCAGGCCATTATACCTTGTCCTTGTCCTTGTCCTTGTCCTTGTCCTTGTCCTTGTCCTTGGCCTTGCCCGTGGGGTGCCGGAGGCTGGGGCTGGGGCTGGGCTTTCGTCCCCGCCGACCTCCCTGACCCCGAACCGGAACCAGAGTTGGAGTTGGAGTTGCCGTTGCCAAGCAGATGCGAGATCTCATCCCCCAGCTCTCCCGTACCCTTCCTCCCCCCTCCCCCTCCCTCCCCCGCCCCCGCTCCCGGGCCCGCTCCCGGGCCCGCCCCTGGGCGGATGGTATCGATAGTGTTATTCTTCGCCGGATAGAGTTGTCTTGCATTCACATTCTGATTATGATTCTGCGCAGGGTAAGATGCAGGGGGGCGGGCGAGGGTGTCGAGGGATCCCCCACCGCGGAAGGCCGATTGCCGATTTTGCCGTTGCCGTTGCCGTTGACGTTGACGTTCGCGGTTGTGGTCGCGGTCGGGTGGGACTGGAAGGGTACTGGATGTTGAAGAAGAATGGTTTGTACTCCTGTTTGCTGCCGGGATCAAAAGCTCTGCTGACCGCCCCTTCATCAGTAATCAAAACCCTTTCCGAAAAACGAAAAACGAAAAACGAAAAAGAGGCAAGAACTCACCACTACTCCCTTTCCTCAACCCACTCTCCCACTCCCACTTCTTCTCCTCCTCAATCTCCTTATTCGCCTCCTCCACCTTCTCCCTCCTCGCCTTCTCCAAACTCTCCTCCTCCTCGAGCTGTTTCTTCAGCTTGACTTTTGCTTCGACATACTTGAGCCGCACGGCCGCCTTCTTCATAGAGTTGTATGACGAAAAGACGGAATCGCGGAAACTGCGTGGTGGTTTTGGAGCAGGTTCCTGGGGCTGGGGTGGTGGCCGTTCACGTCGAGCTGGAGGAGGGTCGTAATACCGGTCGTCCCTATACGCATCGCGATACCGATGTCGGCGGGGGTGGGGGTAGTACGTCTCGTCAGACCAGTCCGTTTCTGTATCGCTATACCGCCTTCGCCCATGCCTGTAGCGGTCGCGGTCGCGTCTGCGCGGTCTTGCTCTGTATCTTCTTCGCCGTGTTCTCGAAGGGTAGAGGGTGCCCCCGTCTGAAACGGAATCATCACTCTCGCTCCCACTCTCACTCCACTCTTCGCTCTCATCTTCACTATCCTCACTCTCTTCTCTCTTTTTCCTCCCTCTACCCCTCTCCTTCTTCCCCCCCCTGCCTTTGCCTTTCCCTTTCATAGCTTTCATCTTCTCCTCCAACTCTTTCTGTTTATCCCCCTCTATCCTCGCCTTCTCCCGCTCCTCAATCTCCTTCTTCTTCTTCACCACATCCGCGCGCACCTTTTTGCGGTGCCGCCACCAGAGCCAGATACCGACTGAGACAGCGAGGACGGAGCCGAGGATGAGCGCTAGGAGCTGCCACCATGATAGATGAGTCGTGGCGACGGCTTGGGCGAGGATACTGCTGCTGCTGGATGTGGCTTCTCCTGAGGAAGAGGAGGAGGAGGTGGAGGAGGTTACGGTGACGTAGACTCGGGGGGAGAGGGCTCTGCCGGAGAGGGTGGGGGTGGGAGTGGGGTGGCTGAGGGGAGGCATTGATAGGCATCGTGGGTCCCGTCCTTGTTCAGTCCATACCCATCGATATTCTTTGCCGCGTAAACAAACTGCACTGGAGTGATGGTACCTGCAATATAGACAATGAGAGTGACAACCCATGCATACGATCGCATTCCCCGATCAAGCTCTGCACAGTGATACTACTCCTTTCCGCGGGCAGTGCCGCTCCTGGAGATGAAAGGAACGAGGTACAAACAAGGAGAAGGGAGGGCCGCGCGACGGACGGACGCGTCTCCCATGCCGGCTGCAGTGCGTCGCTCTCTGACGCGTTTCAGCCGATGCGATCACAAGGGAACACCGGGATATGCTGTACATGGCGCCGTGTGTACCGGGTGACTCAGCGGGGGCAGGGCTGGAAAAGTCATAAAGGAGAATGCATTCCCACTCTTCTCCGTCTTCAATCATCCCTCTCGTCCACATCCGAAGTATGACTTCCATCAGCCTCCGCCCAGCCCACTTTACCCCCGACCCCATCCTCGACTCCCACCCCACCATGAAAAACGCTTCCCCCTTCCAAACCACGCTCTACCTCAAGCACCTCCCGCCGGACATCAAGCCGAGGCATTTCGACCTCATCTTGGGGCAGCCGCCGAGGAAGGATGGGAGTAGAGGGCGGAAACGCGAGACGGGTATCAAAATGTAGGTCTAGTTTGGTTTTTTTGTGGCGTCAAGCCATGCGGGTATGAGACATGGAGACATGGAACATGGGGCTGACGCGTGGTGATAGGGTGCAGATATACACTATCCCCGCCCACCCTTCACCTGCCCCTTCCCCATCCCCATCCACACGACATACGTCTCCCCTCCCTCTCGTCCAACGAGGCGCCATCACCCTGCCTGCCGTCCTCCGCGCCATCCTCTGTCTCCCCCGTCGCCCCGATCCAGATACGTCCCAGACCCCGTCCCCGCCCGTCGATGCGCTGTCCAAAGCCGACAAGGCGAGAGAAAGGAGAGTGTCGGACGAGTCGCATCATGAGGTCATAAGGCGGCGGAGTACAGGTGGGGAGGGGGAGGGGGAGGGGGAGTCGGGGATTGAAGTCGTTGAAGGGCCAGACTATAGTCGGCCTTCGTCCAGCTTTGGAGAGCTTGGAAGGATAACGGAGGAAGAGGTCGTCGATCCTTATGGCAACGACACTGAAGAGCTCGAAGGCGAATACGAAACACCAGCCCTTGCGGCGAGGGAGAATGACGAGAACCAAGATTCCCAAGATTCCCAAGATTCCGAAAAGGAAGAGCAAGAAGGGGAGACTGTAGCGTATATTCATTTTTGTTGTGATAACCATCGTGCGTCTTATACCTCTTATACCTCTGAATACCTCTGTTGAAAGAGGGGCTGACGATATGCGTTTACTCTACTCTAGTGTACAGTGCTAAACGCATCCTGGGGCACCTCACCATCGACGGCTACCGCCCCACCATCAGTACCAAACGGTTCAACTCTGGTCTCGTCAAGCGTTGGGTCAGGCCCAGGCCAATCTCTGGTGGGTCCAAAGAGAAATAGAGTATCAGAAGAGATAGGACAGGGTCAGAACAATATCGAGCGTAGTATAATCTGGACGCCGTCAGGCCAACTATAATCTTGACGAATATGTAGTCGGTCCCCATCAAGTTCTCCATACACTTGTAGTATATACTATATCTCTAGTACAGCAGCCAAACGATCATTCATGCCATGCACATCATCATACATTTCGCCCCAAAGACGTTGACAGACTTTCGCTTTTCGTTACGGGCGGCCGAGCAGCCTCCACTCTATTTACGTAAAATCATAAAAGTCGCGCTCGACGCGTCCGTGCTGATAACTCGAGTCTTTTCGACGAATCGATCAGAAATAAATTCAAAACTGGATTGCTATAACCCTCTCCAGCTCATCATCCTCTCCATATCCACTCCATTACCCACAACCCCACGGCCACGGTAACAACAAAAATGCCCCGCTCCCCCTCCCCAACCCTATCCGACTCTGAACTCCTCGACTCCATCGCCGACTCATTCGACTACTCTGCCCACCGCGAAGCCCGCATGGAAGCCCTCGCCCAGCAAGTCAAAGCCGTCAAGAACTTGCGAGAAACAGGAACGGGGGGGGATGGAGAGTATGGGAGGGTGGTGGAGTATAAGGAGGAGAAGGGTATGATTGAGCGGATGGCGTGAGTTTGGTTTTCGGTTCAGTTCTTGTTCTTGTTCTTGGATAGCAGCTGGGAGTAGTAGGATGGAGGCTAATGGGATGGGATGGGATGGGGGGTGTAGGAAGGAAAAGTACTGCCTGATCAACTTTTTCCATCCAGATTTCAAGCGCTGTGAGATCATGGACCGCAAACTCGCCGTCAGTCCCCATATAACCCCTTGCCCTTGTCCAAACCCCGCTGACCCCTGACCCCTGTACCCTGTACACTTTAATCTCTCGTCTCGACAGGAACTCGCCCCATCATACCCCCACACCCTCTTCCTAAAAGCCTCAGTCGACAACGTCCCGTTCTTGGTCAGCAAGATGGCTATCAAGGTGTTGCCTTGCGTCATGTGTTATGTCGATGGACGGGCTGTTGATCGGTATGTCCCCCTTGTCCCCTTGTTCCCTTATCCTATCTTCTTCTCTTCTTCTTCTTCTCCCTCTTTGCTGAAGGAGGAGGAGGAGGGGGAGGGGGAGGAGAAGAGGGCTGTGAGAGTGATGAGGTGGCTGATGAAGGGGTGTGCTATAGGTTGATAGGGTTTGAAGAATTGGGACAGACGGATAATTTCTCGACGAAAGCGCTTGAATTTAGGTTACAACAGTCTGGTACGTTTCCCTCCCCTCTCCCCTCTTCCCTCTCCCCTCTCCCCCTCTCCCCCTTTTTCTTCCTTCCCCGCCTGGTGAAAGTGCTAACACAGCCCAAACAGGCGTCTTTCCCCGAAACACAAGTCTCTCTGCAAACCTCAACCCCCTCCTCGTCGGGGGCAAGGGCCGTCAAGCCAACGGCAACGGCAACGGCAACGGGAAGGGATCTGATTCGGAAGACTCGCAGGACGAAGATGAACGGAGACGGACGCAGCAGGGGAGGAGGGGGGGTGGGATTCGAACTGGGATGGCGAGTAAAGGGGATAGTGATGATGATGATTGGTGAATACGGTGAAATACCCCTCAAACCCTCCGTCTACTGTAGGTATCTTGTTTGAAGAGAAGGGGAGTTTGCTAACTATATTGGCAGAGCTCTGTACTTTACATGTATACATTCGCGCATACGGCATACGGGTCCATGCTGTGCCCATCTCATGCAGTGTCTTGCTCGAGGAGGCGCGAATCCCATTCTCACATTCATCTGCCCGTCCTGCTCGTCCTGCCCGTCCTGCCCGTCCTGCCCGTCCTGCCCGTCCTGCCCGTCCTGCCCGTCCTGGACTACCGCTCCTGACTTTCGTTCCCATTCATCGGCACAGCTACCCCACCCACTGAGGAGAGTGATACGAGACACGTATCAGCCCCCTAGCCCCTAACCTCACCCTCCATCTCCCATCCCCCATCTCCCCTCCCAACTCTGACCACCCCTTTCATTCCCCTTCCCCTCCGTTTGAAGAGTCCTTTATGGGATGTACTTCCTTTACGCAACTAGCCTGATCTACGGGTAGGTCGTCATCGCAATGCAGTTTGAAGAAATGTTACTTAGTATGAAGGTATATCGACCTCTCTTTCAATTATCCATTTTTCGCGCTCGCTCTACTAGTTGTTTTCGTGTTGATCACGAGCACACCTTCTGCCTCACGCTCTTTGCCTCGCTGCCCCCGCCCTTGCCCCTGCCCCGCTTCTTACCACTCTTGTTCCAACATGGCACCGATCTTATACACCCTCCTCCTCAAAAGGGCCGACTCTGATTCTTCCTCCGACTCCACCGACTCTTCGACCGACTCTGACAGTTCCGACAGTTCCAGTGAAAGTTTTTTGAGTGAACATGGGAAAGAGATATACAGTACGCCCCTCTCCTTCTTTCCCCTTCATGGTATCCCACTAACACAAACGAACAGTCGCCCTAGGGGTAATAGCCATCCTCCTCCTCTCCCTCCTCATCTTCCTATACTCCAAACACCGCCTCGCCTTCCCGCCTTTCAACCAGAAACGCTGTGCTGTTTGTAGACACGGTATTTCTAAATCACAAAGACTCGACGAAGACTACTTTAAGAATGACAAGGGGTGGATTTGTAGGAAATGCCAAGAAGAGAGGGAGGATGAAGAGTTGGAGGAGGAGATGGAGAATGAAGGGCTTGGTAAGAAGAGTAAGGGGAAGGGCGAAGGCGGGGGCGGGACAAGGAATGGCGGGAGGGGTGGAGATGGTGGGACCGAGCGGGAGAAGGAGGGGAAAGCTAGTAAGAGAGGAGAAGAGAGGGAAGAGAAAGGCAGGGGGCAGCGCGAGACAAAGAGTTTGCGGGTGGAGCGTGTGGAGCGTGCGGAGAGGGAAGAAGACGAAGACTTGCAATCCCCTCCTCCGAAACCGAAGAACGACCGCCGACCCTCCAAGGCGAGGGAGAGGGAAGAGAAGCGCCGAAAGGCCAATGTGGAGAGTGATAGCGAGAGTGATTAATTAGAAGTAGCTATGCATTAGATATACAACAACACCCCTTCTGAAAAGACGCTGACTCGTCGGCGTCGTCGTCACCGCCAAAGACAATCCCCCCCCACCCCCACCCCCATGATTCCCATTCTCCCACCCCATCCTCTCATCCCTCTCCTCCTGCCTCACCTTGTTGCGCGCTTCAATCTTGGCGATAATCTTTTGGGCAGTGTTGAAGATGCCTTGGGTGGTGGCGCCGCAGGCGGAGCATTTGGGGGATTTTTGGAATCGCTTTGTTGCGCATCTGCATCTTGTCCATTTGTGGACCACGTCGTGCGGAGTTTGGTACTCAAGAATACAAGCAATCTTGCACGTCTTGTGGCTTCTTGTTGATGGAGCGAAAGTATGATAGCGAATATCGGGGACATGTCATTTGGGGACTATTATGTCACTGTAGCATCCAGGAGAAACGAGCAGCATTCACTATAGGCATACATAGAATCACTCCCGTACAACATATCGTGAACGACGCAGCTGCCATCATTGCCCCCTTCTGCTCTACCATTTCAAGGCCAGGGGTCCTTCGTTCCTTCCATCATTGTCTATAGTTACTTTGAGCTCGCTCCTCACGTCCTTTGATGTGTTTTGTAACATACCCGGTTAATTCAGAAGCACCTTCGTTTGAGAGTCTGACCCCGCCACTCCTTCCATATGCTCTTTAATGAGAAGCAACATCACACTTACTTCTCCTCGATAGCTTCGCGTAGCGCTCATGAGGCTCCTCACGTCCTTTGATGTGTTTTGTAACATACCCGGTTAATTCAGGAGCACCTTCATTTGAGAGTCTGACTCCGCCACTCCTTCCATAGGCTCTTTGATGAGAAGCAACATCACACTTACTTCTCCTCGAAGGCTTCGCGTAGCGCTCATGAGGGATTTGAGATGGTATAAGCCGACCGGACTGAGGCGTACTCTGAACTTGCCTACCAAGCAACTCTCATCTCTCCCCACAACACTTTAAACCAAGTCACAACACATATAACACCTGACATTACTTTACATATACAATGTCTCAAGCTTACCAAGAACCATCAGCTGGCAGTAGCCCATCTGGCACCCAGGCCGGCACTTCGGCTGATGAGAGCAGGGGCGGCTCGACCACTGACACAGGGCCTTTCCCCAGCAAGATTTGGACACGATACGGCTATCAGATCGATGAGAGATACGGCTATCAGATCGATGAGAGATGCGGCTATCAGATCGATGGGACTCTCTTCTGCCCCGGAGATGCAGCAACCTACAGTCCGGAGGACGTGCGCCAAAAAATTGCAGAGTACGTCCCGCGATATCTTCTCACATTGCAGCGTAAATAGCTCGTTTTCCCCACAATAGAGATTCAGGTGTACCTCTCGAATCCGTCAAGGTCACTCGTCTCTCGGAATACAAAGCCAATGACGAGACCTCCCAGTGGGACGCTAGCTACTACAACGGTGCAGAGGCTCAGGGCAGGAAATGTCTGTCCTTGGAACCCTTTACTGCCAATGCAAGCGTCCCCGATGAACTGTAAGTTGCCAATGCTCTGGGAAGTCGGAGTTGGCTTATGGTTATACCCAAAGTGTAGATGAAATTGAGGAAGAGAAAGAGAGGATAGAAGGGGACAAGCAAATTCTAGAAAGTCTGAACGACGTTGCCGACTCTATTGAGCGCCTAGCTGAATCATGGTTTTCGTGGATGGAGGGTGATCAGACGTCCGATAACGGCCAGAATGATGATCTATAAACCTGTCATTCAAGCTAACAAGAGCACCGCATCGGATACACGAAATGATGGTCACTTCATAGTGGTGGTCAGATAGTGGAGAATAGGAATTAAGTTCAAGCTGTTAAAGAATGCATCATGTCTTGCCCTTACTACTACTCAATACGAAGCGAGGCAGTACTTGCCTATCGAGGACATCTCCCGCAATGACTGACATGTGTATGGCGGTGATGTTGTCGCTTCGCCTCTACGTCCTGGCCCAAAAAAATCATTCAAATAGTATTGGTTCAGTACGGACACCGGTCACTGGCCAGCTATGAAACGATCATGCATGATGTATATATGCCATACAGAGTCAGGCAAGATCGTCACAATAGACCCTTGCTTACTGATTATTACACTGTCTTTCCTTTGACATTGTACGATATCTGGTACTGAGAGCCTCCCCTTGATACTTGTGAAACGCGTCTGGCGTCATCTGCCATGATTCCCATGCACATGAACGAGGTGCGAAGATCCCATGAGAAATCTACAACATAGCGTAGCCCTGAGCCGTTGCGGAGGTCACGAGCTGCTGCGTCAGGTTGCCCTCTTGCTTGAGACCGTACAGATCCCGAAGAAGGCGCCACACCCTATCCTTTCCACCGTAGTACCCAGAAGGGAGAGACAAGTATAACTTTCCCTTTCAAGGGGCCGTACAGAAAAGCAGTTTTACAGTTCCGACAGTTCCAGTTCCAGTGAAGGTTTCTTGGATGAACATGGGAAAGTGAAGAGTTGGAGGAGGAGATGGAGAATGAAGGGCTTGGGAAGAAGAGTAAGGGTGAAGGCGGGGGCGGGACAAGGAATGGCGGGAGGGATGAAGAGGGTGAAACCAAGCGGGAGAAGGAGGGGAAAGCTAGTAAGAGGGAAGAGAGGGAAGAGAAAGGCAGGGGGCAGCGCGAGACGAAGGGTTTGCAGGTGGAGCGTGAGGAGAGGGAAGAAGACGAAGACTTGCAATCCCCTTCTCCGAAGCCAAAGAACAAGGCGAGGGAAGGGAAGAGCCGAAAGGGCAAAGTGGAGAGTGATAGCAAGAATGATTCATTAGAACAAGCTATGCATTAGATATACAACGACACCCCTTCTGAAAAGACGCTGACGTTACTCCTCGTCGTCGGCGTCACCGCCGCCAAACATCTTGTTAGTATGTTGACTTGGGAGAAGGAAGTTCGTGTTGATCACGAGCACACCTTCTGCCTCACGATCCTATTGACTATAAACTATATCTTCTCAAAGGTGATCCTGTAGTCCTCATAGATGCGGGCAGTCTCCATGGTCTTGCGCGTGACTGTTCCTACGACCATCTCGTTCGCGTCAGGCTCCCCCGTGGAACATGCAACTGCCGTGACGCTGCTTCCTCCGCAAAGAAAAGTAGACTTTCCGTCCTCAAACGTCACGAGCTGGACGGAGCTTCCAGGGTCGAGGTGTTTCCCCCACCCGACCCATTTGCCCATCGAGCTTTTGGGTGCCGAGAGGTCCACATGCATGGGACAGTAGCACATGTGCCGAGTGTAAGCGTTGCTAAATTTCTATGATCGCCCAAGGGCACGGCTGACGTTATTTTTCCAAAGATTGACTGGAAAGCGGAGAGAAGAGTACACCTTCGGACCTCACGACGACGGTAAGAGAAGAGTCCTCTAGTCAGCTTTCTCGTTGATACATTGCACACTGGCATTGTATATGCATACATGCTATGATAACATTCTTTCCTCTATCCTATCTCGTCAACCCTTGTGCTGGGAATCCTTTTCCCAATCCTGATCCTCCCATTCCTCAGCTAGAGATAGTTTGGACTCATCCTCAGTCTGGAGTTGTCCAAACTCGATAAATTTCCGCGACACCGTGTCTGGATCAGTCATGGTGTCTCTGTCAATCTTGAACGGGGTCGCTTCCACCCATAACGAGAGGATCTCCCCCTCTGGGGTCATAGCTCCTGATTGTACAGAAACTGCTTTTTTAAAGGTGTTGTTGTAGCCTTCATAGATACCGGCGGTCTCCATGGTATTGCGCGTGACTGTTCCTACGGCCCACTCGTTCTCGTCGGGATCTCCCGTGGAACACGCAACGGCAGACACGGCGCATCCTCCGCAAAGAAAAGTAGATGTGCCGTCTTCAAACGTCACGAGCTGGACGACGGTTCCAGGGGTAAGGGGTTTTCCCGACCCGACCCATTCACCCACCGAGTTTTTGGGTGCCGAGAGGTCAAGATGCATGGGACAGTAGCACATGTGCCCAGTGTATTCAGTGTTGGAGTTGCCGTAGCCGCTGTTGGGCGGAAACTGGGATAGGTCTTGGGACATGATGATGATCTTGATCTTCGTGGCTTTCGTGTATCTCAATAGCGATACTTTCGTCTGAACACAGTCAGCTATATATATAGCCTGGACTGGTCTTGTTGGCGGACTCAATGTGTCGTTTGTCATGGTGAAAGGAGTATCAGAAGCACGCACCACTTGGTGTGTAGCTCCGAGTGCTTATCGCGCGAAAGGTAGGATACCCGCGACGTGACAGTGCTATATGCATACTACCTGACTATTCAGGGGCCGAGAGGTCGATATGCATGCGACAATAGCACATGTGTGAAATGTTACCATCTCGGGTGACGTGGCCCTGTCAGCTGCTGGGTGAAGAAGTGGACAGGTCGTCGAGCAACATGATGATGGTGACTTTGGGCAATAGATGTTGGTGTTTGGGTTTCGACAATCAGTATTTCAAGTAGTGATACGTATCATCTTAGTAGGCGAATAATCCCCGTTGGCGTATCGTATGGGACAGAGTGGGACAGAGTGAGATATAAAGCCTTCCTTAGAGGTTTTGGCGGACTAAATTGGGATAGGTGTTTTGAAAGGGGTCCGCGAACGCTTGTTGATATCCGCAAACCGCGAGCGAGATGTAGCTTATCCTCGAAGCGACAGTGTTCTTTACTGAGCTTACGTCACGTCATTTATAACACTTGGCCTAATAATACTTGCTCGTTGACATATCCATATCGCTGCCTCGCTACCCCCTGCCCCGCTTCTTACCACTTTTTGTTTCCCACAATGGCACCGATCCTATACCCTCCTCCTCCTCAAAAGGGCCGACTCTGATTCTTCCTCCGACTCTTCGACCGACTCTTCGACCGACTCTTCGACCGACTCTTCGACCGACTCTTCCTGACCTTCCAGTGTTTTCTACAGTGGCCAAAAGAGTGGCAAAGATGATTCTAGACGCTTCGGGGTATTTCTGGGTCGAGTGGCGACAGCCACGTGACAGCCACGTACTGGAAAAAGTACTGTGGCTATCGTTCCAGGGGTCAATGAGGCCGCCAGTCCCGAATCTGTACGCGAGACTCAGGCCCTGTACGTTTCCGAAACCCGACTGCCGTTGAAGCGAAAAAGACAGAACCCTTCTCCCCGCCGTTCGGTGTCACCCCGACGGTACTCATCCCCTCGCCGCCCTGCGTCCCGCCGCAGCAGCTACTCTTCGCCCCGACACCACAGCTCCCGTTCCTCTCCTCTTCCACGTACCCCTTCCCTACCCTCCCAAACGCCCACACCCTCCACACCTCCACTCCCACCTCCTCCCGCCAACATCGTCATTGACAAGGTGATGATCCACCAATCCAAACATCCCGACACCCACCGCCCTGCCACAATCAGGTGGGACTCTTTCCCCGCCTACATCGTTCCCACCATGCGCAAAAGCTGGGCTTCTGCCTCTGCTCTCGACGTCATTCCCTACCAGGAACGGGTATAACATCATCGCTGAATCCTTGCCTCGATGAATCCATTTGTGGACCACGTCGTGTGGAGTTTGGCCCTCAAGAATACAAGCAATCTTGCACGTCTTGTGGCTTCTTGTTGATGGAGCGAAAGTATGATAGCGAAGTCCGTGGACATGTCATTTGGGGACGCTTATGTCCTACTGTAGCATACGAGCAGCATTCACTATAGGCATACATAGAATCACTCCCGTACATCATATCGTGAACGACGCTGCTGCCATCATTGCCCCCTTCTGCTCTAGCACGTCAAGGCCAGGGGTCCTTCGTTCCTTCCATCATTGTCTATAGTTACTTTGAGCTCGCTCCTCCTGTCCTTTGATGTGTTATGTACCATACCCGGTTTATTCAGAAGCACCTTCGTTGAAGAGTCTGACTCCGCCACTCCTTCCATAAGCTCTTTGATGAGAAGCAACATCACACTTACTTCTCCTCGATAGCTTCGCGTAGCGCTCATGAGGCTCCTCACGTCCCTTGATGTGTTTTGTAACATACCCGGTTAATTCAGAAGCACCTTCGTTTGAGAGTCTGACTCCGCCACTCGTTCCATATGCTCTTTAATGAGAAGCAACATCACACTTACTTCTCCTCGATAGCTTCGCGTAGCGCTCATGAGGCTCCTCACGTCCCTTGATGTGTTTTGTAACATACCCGGTTAATTCAGAAGCAACTTCATTTGAGAGTCTGACTCCGCCACTCCTTCCATATGCTCTTTAATGAGAAGCAACATCACACTTACTTCTCCTCGATAGCTTCGCGTAGCGCTCATGAGGCTCCTCACGTCCTTTGATGTGTTTTGTAACATACCCGGTTAATTCAGGAGCACCTTCATTTGAGAGTCTGACTCCGCCACTCCTTCCATAGGCTCTTTGATGAGAAGCAACATCACACTTACTTCTCCTCGAAGGCTTCGCGTAGCGCTCATGAGGGATTTGAGATGGTATAAGCCGACCGGACTGAGGCGTACTCTGAACTTGCCTACCAAGCAACTCTCATCTCTCCCCACAACACTTGAAACCAAGTCACAACACATATAACACCTGACATTACTTTACATATACAATGTCTGAAGCTTATCAAGCACCATCAGCTAGCAGTGGCCCATCTGACACCCAGGCCGGCACTTCGGCTGATGAGCGCCGGGGCGGCTCGACCACTGACACAGGGCGTTTCCCCGCCAAGGATTGGACACGATACCGCTATCAGATCGATGATACTCTCTTCTGTCCCGGAGATGCAGCAACCTACAGTGAGGAGGACGTGCGCAAACAACTTGCAGAGTACGTCCCGCGATATCTTCTCACATTGCAGCGTGTATAGCTCATTTGCCCCACAATAGAAAATCAGGTGTACCTCTCAAATCCATCACTCTCACTCTTCTCTCGAAATACAAAGCCAATGAAGAGACCTCCCAGTGGGACGCTAGCTACTACAACGGTGCAGAGGCTCAGGGCAGGAAATGTCTGTCCGTCGAACCCTTTACTGCCAATGCAAGCGTCCCCGATGAACTGTAAGTTGCCAATGCTCTGGAATGTCGGAGGTGGCTGATGATGATACCCAAAGTGTCGAGGAAATTGAGGAAGAGAAAGAGGAAATTGAGGAAGAGAAAGAGCAGATAGAAACGCTCAAGCGACTTCGAGGAGGTCTGAGCAACATGGCCGACTCTTTTGAGCGCCTAGTCGAAATCTACACTTCGAGGATGGAGGGTGATCAGACGTCCGATAACGGCCACAATAATGATCTATAAACCTGTCATTCAAGCTAACAAGAGCACCGTATCGGATACACGAAATGATGGTCACTTCATAGTGGTGGTCAGATAGTGGAGAATAGGAATTAAGTTCAAGCTGTTAAAGAATGCATCATGTCTTGCCCTTACTACTACTCAATACGAAGCGAGGCAGTACTTGCCTATCGAGGACATCTCCCGCAATGACTGACATGTGTATGGCGGTGATGTTGTCGCTTCGCCTCTACGTCCTGGCCCAAAAAATTCATTCCAATAGTATTGGTTTAGTACGGACACCGGTCACTGGTCAGCAATGAAACGATCATGCATGCTGTATAGATGCCATACGGAGTCAGGCAAGATCAGCACAATAGACCCTTGCTTACTGATTATTCCACTGTCTTTCCTTTGACATTGTACGATATCTGGTACTGAGCGCCTCCCCCTTGATGCTTGTGAAACGCGTCTCGCGTCATCTGGCATGATTCCCATACACATGAACGAGGTGCGAAGAAATTTACAACATAGCGTTGCCCTGAGCCGTTGCGGAGGTCACGAGCTGCTGCGTCAGGCTGCCCTATTGCTTGAGACCGTACAGAGCCCGATGAAGGCGCCCACACCCTATCCTTACCACCGTAGTAACCAGAAGGGAGAGACAGGTATACTTGCTCTTTCAAGGGGCCGTACAGAAAAGCAGTCTTACAGTTCCGACAGTTCCAGTTCCAGTGAAAGTTTCTTGAGTGAACATGGGAAAGAGATATACAGTACGCCCCTCCCTTCTTTTCCCTTCATGGTATCCCACTAACACAAACGAACAGTCGCCCTAGCAGTCCTAGCCATCCTCCTCCTCTCCCCCCTCATCTTCCTCTACTCCAAAAACCGCCTCGCCTTCCCGCCTTTCAACCAGAAACGCTGTGCTGTTTATAGACACGGTATAGCTAAATCCCACCATCTCCACGAAGACTACTTTGCCAACGAAGCAGGAGGAGGAAGAGGGGGGTGGATTTGTAGGAAATGCCAGGAAGAGAGGGGGGATGAAGAGCTGGAGGAGATGGAAAGGCCAAGGCCAAGGCTCAAGTGGAGAGTGATAGCGAGAGTGATTGATTAGAATTAGAAATAGCTATGCATTAGATTATACAACAACACCCCAAAGGCCTTCTGACCTTCTGCCTTTTGGAAGACGCTGCAAGACGCTGAAAGACACGTTACTCGTCCTCCTCCTCGTCCTCGTCGTCGTCACCGCCCCCACCCCCAAAGATGATCCCACCCCCACCCCCACCCGCATCATTCTCCCGCCCCATCCTCTCATCCCTCTCCTCCTGCCGCACCCTATTCCGCGCCTCAATCTTGGCGATAACCTTTTCGGCAGTGTTGAAGATGCCTTGCGTGGGGGCGCCGCAGGCGTAGCATTTGGGGGATTTTTGGAAGCGTTTTGTGGCGCAGCTGCTTCGCGTTAGTATGGACTTGGGGAGAAGGGGGGGAGAAGGGGGGGAGGGACTTACGCCATGCAGAAATAGTGCCCGCAGCGGGTGACGACGGGGACTGTGAATGGTTTTCGACAGATCAAACACGCAAACGGCACCTCCTCATCCTCATCCTCTTCCTCCACCCGCCCCCCTCTCCCCCCTCCTCCCTCTTCCGCCACCTTATCCAACTGCCACCCCGCCAAATAATCCCCCCGATCATGCATAAACTTGCAACTATCCCCATACCCACAAAACCCCGTCTCCTTATAGTCCTTACACACGTCGGGCTGGTAGTCCATGAGTGTGATGGTGCGTACGTGGGAGGTGGCTTTGATGGGCCCGGATTTCATCTTTTTGTCGAGGGTTTCGCGGGTTTTGTGGATGGTGGGGAGGTAGTTTGAGGTGCCGCGGTAGATGCCGTCGTCGATGTCGCCGTCCTGCTTGTATGTCAGTTTCATCACTTCACTTGGGGAGGAGAAGGGGCGTACGTCGTTGAGGCGGACTTTCTTGTCTGATACGGGCTTGGGGTCGTGTTCGAGATCCCAATCGTTCGCCCGGGTAACAAGCTCATCAGCCCTCTTCGTCAGCCCTTCATCCGCCCGATAACCAAACTCGTCCAGCCCATTCTCGTCGTTATCCCCCGCTTGCACGTCTCGCCGCCGCTTGGTGCCTTGCACAAGGGGGTTGGCGATGGATTTTGTCTGGGTGCGTACGACGGAGGAGGAGGAGGAGGGTTCTGCTTCTGGGGGGGTGGGGGAGCGTTTGCGGGACTGGGCAGGGCGGCGGGAGGGACCTTTTTTGAATTGGACGTTGGGCATCGTAGCGCAGGTGGATGGTGCTGATTCATGCAACAACAACAAAGATATAGACAGGGGCGGGGGACGCCGCACGGACATCGCCACTTGAAGCAAGCAGCGCCACGCTCTGTAACGCCGTATCGCCGCTCTGCATCGTCTCAAACATCCCTGAGGCAGTGGCGAGGAGGGCAGCGTGGAATCAACAATCCCCAGGAAAGACCCCCCCCTTGCAGCCCTGGCCACACCCCCCTACGCTTACCACCCCCGCCCCTTTTTCCCCGCCGAAAAAGCTGCAAAACCCCCCCTTCCCCCTCCGCCACACGCGCGGGATTGCTTATATCCCCTTGTATCCCCGCCCACCGCAGAGAGAGCCACATCCTCCCCCCTCCCCCTAACGCCGAGTACACAACCTCCACCGCAGACGTCCACCCGCCAGCAGCCATGAACGAGGACCAGCAGGCCGACAACGACGCACTCGCATCTGCCGTCGCCGCCGCAGAGGCTGCAGAGGCGCACCAGCTCAGCCTCGAGCACCCGCACCACTTTCACCATACCCTCCAGCAGCCCGACTTTGGGCAGCACAAGGACGGGGACGAGCATGAGCTCGGGGTGCATGGGCTGAGTATACCGACGGTGGATGAGCATCACGGGCATCATCTGGATCAGCATGGGGAGCTGGACCTGCAGAACCTTGGGGGGATGGGCACGCCGGGGGATATGGGCGGGCTGGATATGGGCGATATGGAGCAGCAGCATGAAGTGTATTCTTCCGGCAGACCGCCCAGTATTCGAAAGGGTGAGCCATCTTTCCCATGCATGGGCCGAAGCTAATGAAAAGTAGCGTGTGATTTGTGCCATGCGGCGAAACAAAAATGTTCAGGCGACCGCCCCTCATGCACGCGCTGCTCCGCCGGCGGCTGGCCCTGCAACTACGCCCCCCGCCAGCGCCGCCGCACCGTGCCCAAAGACCAAAAGCACCACCACCACCACCACCACCACCAAACCCACCACGCCGCGGCGCACATCCACCATGCGATGGACATGCAGCAGCACCAGCCGATGCCGCAGAGCAAGAAACGCAAGCTGACGCGAGACGCGATCCCGAGCTTTGGGGGGGAGGGGATGGATATGAAGATGGCGATGGGGATGGCGATGGATATGGGGATGGGGGGGGAGGAGGAGAATGAAGAGTTGCAGACCATGACGGATGAGCAGATGGTGCGTAGACCCGGCTTTGGTGGAATGTGGCTGACGTTGCACAGCTCGAGAGCATTGCGATCGATGGATACCTGTCCGACCTCCCCCTCGGCAGTTTCGTCCACAACCTCCCCTACTCCACCTCCCCCGACCACGTCTTTCCCGACGACTTTCCCTCGGCCTCCTCCGACCCCTTCCCCACGCAAGACATGGACCAGCACACCACCTCCGCCCTGCGCGACGCCATCTTCTCCCTCAACGAGTCTTCTGCCGCCGGTACAGGCCCAGAAGGCGAGGGCAACGGCGAGCACGGCGAGGGCGGTGAAGGCGGTGAGGGCGGGGAAGGCGAGCAGCTCGATCCGCACCTCGCCCTGCTCGACCTGTCGAATATGAATGGCGGCGAAACCGAACCCTCCGAGGCGCACGATCCCACTTCCAGCCTCAACCTCGGCGACTTTACTCCCCAGGGCTGCAACCACCGCCAACTCGTCCCCCACATCCTCTCCCTCCTCACCCAGCACACGCTCGACCCGAAGCAGGGCTCGAATACGCCGCTGACGCTGGCGGTGTTTGCGCCGCTGGCACGGTCGTTGAGACTGTTCAACTCGCTTTCGGTGTGTCCCACGTGCCTCTCTTCGCCCAGGGAGACGCTCCCGCAACTCAGCCTCCTCTCCCGCACCACCACCCTCCTCACCTTCCCCCACCCCCCCATCCCCTCCCCCTCCTCCCCCCCCTTCCCCTCCTCCCTCCCCTCCTCCTCCCTCTCCTCCTCCTCCAACTCGGCCCAAATCACCATCCACGGCGCCCGCATCTCCGGCACCGGCCTCTCCGAAGCCATCGAGCAACACATCATCGGCGTCGTCTGGGACTCGTGGCGCGCGAGCGTCCGGGAGGTTTTCCATGCGCTGGACAGGAAGGCGCAGGAGGTGATTACGGCGAGTGCGCATGCGGCGATGCATCCGGGGGAGGGGAGGGGGGTGGGGAGTTTGGAGAAGCAGAGGGCGGGGTTGATCTTTCAGGCGGTTTCGAGGTTGGTTACTGCTATGGATGAGGTGGAGGGGAATTAGCCGAGTGACGAGCGAGCGTTAGCGAGCGAGTGGGCGAGTGAGCGAGTGGGCGAGTGAGCGAGCGAGGGCGTCAGGGCAGAGGCATGGTCAGTCCATAAAAAAACCGTTGTTGCTATTTGTACAAAAAGTATTCCAAGTTATCTTTTTCTCCGTCTAGTTCTCGTCTAGTCCGTCTCGTCTAGTCCGTTTTCATTTCTTTCCGGTCTTTTTCTTCTTTCAATTACATATATCTTTCTTTCGAAACCCTTTTCGCGCAACGCAATAGTGTGTAACAATTATCCAAGCTTTGATGTTGGTTAAGCCACTTTTTTCTTCGCTTGGTGCTTGGGTTGGATTGAAAGTTTTTATGTATACGTGTTTGTGTGCATGATCCGAAGACTCTTGATTTTACCTCTTGGCATTATGACTGAAGCAGTCAGTAACAGTTGCCAGTGCAGTGAATGGCGCGAATCGGACCCTGACGTACCAGCAAACCCATGCAAAAAAAACGCCAAAGGATCGATTTACTCGAGCAGTACTCGTACCGTATCAAAAGAAGAGCAGCACCATCATTTCAACCTTTCCTTTGAGCCAACCATCCACTATTCCCATCGCATCTCATCGCATCTCTAGCATCATCGTATCAACATCCCATCTCTCTCACAGTTCAGCAAATCTATCTCTAAAGATAACAGCCCATGCTGATCAGTCGGAATGTCGGCAACAGAAAAAGAAGCCACCGCAACAACAGCAACAGCAGCTGGTACTGCTGATGCCGCCGATACAGGCTCGTCTCTAGGCGCGAGCGTGGCGAGTACGGCGGCGGGGATGGATACTTGGGAGATTGCTGGTATGTCCTCCTCTCTTACTCACTCCTTCACTTTCTTGCTTTGCTTGCTTGGATGAAAGATGGATGGAAGGGAAGATGGATGGAAGATGAGGGCTTTGGGCTGACATCTGTTTGTGGGGAATAGTGATTGCCATCTTTTGCTTGATTGGAGTAGGATCCGCAATCTATTTCGTTTATTGGTGGATCAAGAAGAGGAAGAGGAATAAGGCAAAGGCGCTGGAAAGTTCGGGGGAGGCTGCTGCTGGGAAAGCGTAGTGAAAGAGCAGAGTGGGTAATGCGAGGGTTTTTGGAAAGACGTTTTGTACTCTACCCGTAACATACGTAACATACAGATACATGCTCTCGATGACAACGATATAAAAGATTATGATCACAACATGTAAACGGTCTTGCGACCTTCGTCATACTTTGGTTCGTCGATCGCCCGTAGCGGTGATTAGCTAGACATCTTGTCGAGAAGATGCCTGAAGCAATAAGAGTCAGAAAGTCGAGTTCAGAACTTGGCATGCTTTTCCGTAACTCACTGATAATGCTCGTGCATCTGTATAACTTGATTAGCGTCTTGGACAAACATATGCCTTACTGGAGACTGTCACCTTTTGCCGGTCAACTTTGAGGTCTGGCGAGAAAGAGCTCATAGTTATCGCCGCTTCGCACCATTGCTTGGCTTGTTGCACGCGAGAAGAACTGCGTTTCGCCAGGGTCAGTCTGCTATCTCAAACGACATGGGAAAGTCATCATACCTGAACCATTCCAAGCCCCTGTTCCATGCAGTCGCAACTAACCAATGCGCTTCGTCCAGTGGGTATGCCTGCGCCGGTAGTCAGCAATCGAGTTGTCGGTGCAAAGAGGGACTCACAGTCTTGCCGAGTGGCGTCTTGAGCACATCCAGCGCGCGCGATACATACGAGAAGGCTGCGCTCTCGTCGTCTGCTCCACTGCGATGAAGGAGGATGCGCAAGATGGCCCGCATCCAGCGAGAGAAGCGTTTGATGTCGTCAGCGTATTTTGTGGGACAGATGTCTAGGATGATTTCGAGCAGTCGAGAAGTGACTGTCTTGCGGTTAGCTCACGAACGTTGATGGGTATCTTGGACATGCCAGAGGTGGGGCAATCTTGATAGCGAAACTACCCAGCATCTTGTCAGCGCGCTCGAGTGGAGAGGCCAGAGCTACGCTCACCAAGACATTCGCAATCATCTCCAACGTCCTATGTGTCGTCCCCACTTGTCCATCTTTGGACGCGTCCTTCAGCCGCTATGACTCTTTCGTCAGCACGATATCTCTCTGGGAAGATGTCACTTACTTCAAGTATTTCAGGAATAGCCGTCCATTCTCTCGCCTCGCACTGGAGCTCAACCTCGGACGTATCGATGATCCTCAGCATGTCAGAGACGCTCGAGTATCGCGGGTGACTGGTGTTGGTGGCGCCTTGCAGGGCGTTGCGGCATTGCGGGATGTATTCGAGGAGCTGGTCCAGTAAGAGGATCTACATCGTATGAGCTCACGAGCAGCAAATAGGTGTGACAGTGGCTCACTTTGTCTGGTCCGGTCGGTAAGTCCTTGCATAGAAAGACTGTTCATCATCAGTTCTCCGAACCAGGCTCTCGACAAGGACGTACTCTTGCCGCACAAACAAGCAAACATCGCCGACCCTCGAACGAACGGCAAATCTGGATCAGTACTCATAGGCTCTATCACTTCATAGATCGTCATAAGCTACCCGACGTCAGTACATCGGGCCTCGCTTTGATAGTTGCATACCTGGGCAGAGCGGTCAAAGAGATCCGCGAGAGACTTGGAAGAGAGACTGTGTAGACCTTGTACGGCAACGTTGAAGGCTGGTGGATGGGCGTTAGCACCGTAAAGATGACAGCCAACGAAGGCGTACCGCATTTGTACAGCCACGCTATACCCTTTGTCTGCCCCTGTCCAATAGAAGGATCGTCCGTAAGCAACTCGACCGCCGTTTGCAAGTATTCCAGTATAGAGTCGACAACGCGCTCTCTAGAACAAGTCAGTCTTCCCTACTTTAAGTGCAAGGAGAACTCACTTGTCTTCCGCCTGCGCCAGCTCCAAGACAGACATCCTCACAAGACTTCTGATGACCGTAATGGTCTCAATCTGCACTTCAAAGCTCATCTCGGAATCGGTCAGAACGGAGAGGAGGGCGCGCATGGAGGCGAGAAGGACGGGTTGGGCGCCTTTTTCGTTGGCGAGTGACCTGTAATACTGTCAGCGGGTTTGAGAGGTATGGTAGAACGTGCGTCATGAGGACCAGCTGTTGAGCTTCAAAGTCCGAGCATTCTACTATAGATGATACAGCGTCGATAGCCGCTTGCTGGCGATCTACACTCTGTCAACAACCCGGGTGAATTGGCAAGAGAAGACTCGCCTTGCCGTATGGCAGCCAAAAAGGTCAGATAATGAGTAGAAGCTTCGTCTGTTGGACAACGTGCTATAAGATCATGCGCTGCGCCCCAATCGGCCGTCTTGATATGACACAGCGCCGCTTTCCTATGATCATTGTCAGAGTCTGGCTGACCTTGGTCGGTAAGGAGTGCTCACCGGAGACATCTGGATGTATTCTCTCCACCGAGTTCTTTGAAGAGATCGTGCCCTGCCAGCTGGTCTGCGAAAAGCTCAGTGTGATTTCAGCGCTTGTTGCAGGCTACTTACACCAGTGCGCAGATTCGGTAATTCTCTCCTTGTTCTCATTAAAGTTTGCTATATTCCAAAGCAGCTTCTCTCCCCATCAGCACCCCACCTCCAAAGCAGCTAGCAAAACTTACAGTCTGACAAGCAACAACATTAACTTTATCCTCCATCCTATACTCCCCATGCTTCTTAGCGATATCCAACATCGCCACTGCCGTGCGTATACCCAAAGCTGGCGGGGAGAGGCTTTTGGCGAAGAGGAGGCCTTCGTAGATGATGAGCTGAACGTGGGGGTGGCCGTCGGGGTGGGAGAGGGCTTTGCGGAGTAATGTTTGGGCGGATGTTGAGGGGAGTGTTGGGCTGGGGGTTGAATAAGAGGGTGATGGGTTAGGGGAGAAGGAGAGCGGACGTACTAGTCGGACATGAGAGAAGCGAGCTGGGAGAGCGTTCTACCTCGTCGATCAGCTCCGCACATGCTTTATGAGCCAGACTGACTCGATGACTTTCTCTTCCGTCCATTCTTGCATCTTCATTAAATCCTCCAGCACTACATCATCAGCCCCTATCATGATATCACTCGACACTTACCCAGCTTGACTTCATTCTCCGGCGCTTTCCTGCGTTTCAACACATGAAGCTGCAACACCCTCATCTCGCGAAGTGTGATTTGGTCCTGTGCCCTCATTTAGTCTCTGCACTTTGGTATCCAAAAAAGAAGAGGGACGTACTTCTTCACCGACCAACTGGACGAGTTCGTTGAGGGCTGCTGTTGCAGCTTGAAGGGACTGTGGGTTTTCTTCCGCTTGGATCATTTGCGCTCGAGCTATACAATATGTCAGCTGCAATCGACTGATCCAAGAGGAGGAGACATGATATACCAAGACTTTTGAGTATCGCAACCTTCCCCACATCAGCCTCTCCCCTGAACAATCTTTTTCGAGGCCAAAAAAGGACGTACATGCAGCTCTTCCAAACGATCCACCACCAATCCCCGATTCACCATCTTTTCCACCAACAGGATTCCCTGCTTGAGCCAATCGATCGATAAAGGCAAGTTGGTCTTGTTCTGGAGCATGGTGTTGCCGACTGTCCAGCATTTAGCAGCGAGTATGTGGCACTGTTGACGTATTAGCTGGAGGGGAGGAGGGTGAAGGGGAAGGAAGACTCGCTTCTTGGGGCGTCATTGGCCACATCTCGTCCAACGCTGTTGCCCTCGGGTTAGGTACGAAGTTTGCGTGGAGTGAAGAATGGGCTCACCGATGGCTTTGAGAAAGATGTCGAAAGCGAAAGTGTCGTTCCCTTCCTTCAGAAGCTGATCCGACTATCAGCATTGCTGATCCCAAAAACCAGCACATTACGAGACCACTTACAAGATCTATTCGAGCGCAATAGAACCAGACAAGAGATGATACTTGCTGCTTGATCTCTCCCGAATCTTGTGGGTCTGTTGCTGAGAGTAGAGTCTGTTCGAACTGCACCAGCATGAGAGTGATTCGCGATGCAAAGGGCAGGTGCTTACTTCGGCGCCTTGGACGGATAGCTGGCTGGCTACAGCTGTCTTGCCGGCGTCTACAGAACAGTCAGAGTCATAGTAAGATATGATATGAGGGGGAGGAAGACGGGATGCGCACCGAGAAGAGCGCTCATAGTCTTTGCTGTAAGCCCGAGCAAGCGAACGACGACTAACGACTGATCAGCTTACCCTTACGCTAATGGGACCAATACGCACATGCCATTGGACCTTTTGTATCTGTAGCAGCCTCCAGAATCCGGTATCCCGTCAGTCTCACTACGATCGTCAGCTCTAAGGAACTATAGACGGCTTTGAGGACTTGCAAGCGGCGACGATGGCGATATCTTCCTTGCTGAGTGTGGGATTGACTGGGGTCGTACGCCCGACTTGAGACGCTAGGTTCCATAGCTGTACCCCTGCACGACATTCAGCATGTAGTATATCATGACCAGAGAAGAAAATTACCTTCCGTATCCAGCCAATCGACCTTGACCTGCTCCGCCTCCCTACTCCCATCCCCATCTTTCTTCTTTCTCGACTTTTTGTGCTTTACAAAAGCATGTACCGCCTCTTGAACGCCGTCTAGGGCTTTGAGTAAAAGTCGAGTATTCTGGGAGGAGGATGGAGAGGTGAGGAGGGTGGTGAAATGGGGACGAGCATGTTCGAGAGACTCTGGCGGGATGTCAGTCGTGCTTGGGGGCTGAGTCGCCGCCTCTGCTCACCTCTGAGAGCAATATACGCATCCTTGGCCATTATGCTGGTGGTGGCAATACTTTGTTGGGGATGTGGGAGATATTATAATGATGAAGAGTAAAAGACAGAGAGATGCAAGGTGATGGGAAAGTCGCGTCAACTCATGTCGCGGTGGTCTGTGCGTCGGTTGACATCACCTCCCACGCGACTTTGCTATGACCAGGTCATGTTGAGTGATATCTTGAGATGCCTATAGGCATCTCAATAATCTCAACGTCGCGAGAGACGTCATGCTTGCCATCGAGAACAGCAGCAGCTCGGAGCCCCGACCTCACCCCGACCCCGGCCTACGCCGGTCCGCCATCTGCCGTGATCACGGACGCCGAGAGGAGGACGGGGGCGTCCAGGAGACACCTTTGAGCGTTGTCCCTTCTCTTGTCCCACCTCAATCGTCTGTTCTCTCGTCTCATCATCCTCACCTCTCAACCTCATCAAAAGGAAGAATGGTCACACTGGAATCGTTGCTCTTATCCGACACATCAAGAGCCTCTCGAAGAGCTGCGCCTCATCCTCTCATCTTTCGCCTGATCTCTTGGGCCATCGACACCATTGTCACAATCTCCAGCATCGTTCGCATACCCTTGCTGTCCGTCGCCTACGTCTTCAATCCTACGCCTTTTCCGGGATGGTCATTCAACCGGCTTGTTCAAATACGCACCGAGAGATTTAGGGGGACGCTTCTTTCTTGGGTCTTGCCGACTATCTTGTTCGATGAAAGACGAAAGGAAAACTGGGACTTATACACCGAGGAAGAGAAAGAAGGAAGGGTCAAGATCGATGTGCTGGAGATACCACCGGTAGACGCCAGATGGACTGGCGGCTTTGCGAGCCTCGGAGAGGTCAAAGCAGAAACTCGACCGGCTTTCTTGATCTGCCCTCTCAGCGGTGGTAGAGCCGGGAAGGACCGAGCTGATGGGTCGAGGATTATACTCCATCTACACGGAGGGTGAGTGGCGCAAATGACAAGGTGGCTATACACGCTGACGATGAGCTCAGAGGATACATCCGCGGCCATCCTCTCTGGACACCTTTCCCCTACAACATCGCCAGGGCCACCGGCCTCGATTGCCTGAGTACGTCTCTGCCTCCATCCGAGCTCCTGTCCAAGCCATACAACCAACCATGACTGACAACCCAACAGGCGTCTGCTACCGCAAAACTCTCTCCCCCTCCTCCTCCTTCCCCGCCCCCCTCTTCGACGCCCTCTCAGCCTACTCTCACCTCACCCAAACCCTCCACTACGCCCCTTCATCTATCCTCCTCCTCGGCGAGTCCGCCGGCGGCCACCTCTCCCTCTTACTATCCCAGTACCTCCACCAGCTCGGCTTGCCCCAGCCTGGTTGTATTGCGCTGTCATCACCTTGGTCCGACTGGTCCCCTTCTTATCCCTCATATGCCGAGAATGAGCCATACGATAGCGTGTGCATGCCGAGGTTACGAGGTGCTGTCTTGTCCGCTACCCGGTACTTTGAGCGAGAGGCGTTAAAAAGCCCGTGGTTTTCTCCCAGCAAAGCGTCTCCAGGACATTGGACGTATTTGCAACAAGAAGGGGTGGGTGTTTATTTGCAGTATGGCGGGAGAGAGGCGATGCGGGATGAAGTTGCTGTTTTGGGCGAGAGAATGAAGAGAGATGGGGTGAGGGTGAGGGTACGAGAGGTGGGTTTCTTGCTGAAAAGAGATCGAAGGGGTGCAAGGGGGCGGCGGGCTGACTGCGATTCTGAATTTTTAGGATGTGAACGGAGTCCATACTAGCGCTCTGACAGATGGAGGGGCGAGGAAGATGTTTGAGAAGGATTTGGTGGAGATGTTGAGCGATGGGAATGGTGCGGAGGATAGGGCATGATCCTTCTTCTCTCCTCGTATCGGCTTTCTCTCCTTCTGTCCGCGCTGGACGCCGAACGAGCAAGGACGTCGACACTCGCTCGAAGCTTTGGTATCCGAATTGGTCCTGTGCCAACCAGCCATCCCTCATCAGTCGCAATCGCGTTGTGCAATACATACGTACGCCGTCAAGACGATATGTACGCCTGCGCCCCGCCCCCCGCGGCCTTGCCTTCGGCTTTTCGGAGTGCCAATCATCACCAATTCCGGTCTGCCCTCCCCTCTGCCCCTCGCCACTCCCGCTCTCTTTCGGTCCCATCCCTGGCCCTCCCTGGCACAAACAACAGCAACCGCCGGCACTCCCGTCACAAATCGGCATCTCCGCGCTCTCCGCGGCACCAGAATTACCCACTTTGGAGATTTTGCTCGTTCAGTTGCCGACGTTACCCTTTCGTAGCCGACACGGCTACCGAATGTAACCTCGTGCGCCCGACGTTTTCTAATCGCCGCTCATCGAATCCCAAATCTGGCACTATATTACTTGGCCCCCGCCACGTTCCCACTAATGCTCCGCGGGGACCCAGTTATGGCATGATTAAGCTTTCCCGGGGTGCGGCTGGGGCAGAGCGGGGCAATTCATCCTTTTAAGGTGGACTGGCATCGGCCCGAATTATTTGGTTTTTCAATGGTTTTTCCATTCGGGTCATTATGAGGTCGATGATGATATATATAGAGACCAGCCGGGAGTGGCTCTTCTTTCCCTCTCACCTTCTCCTTCACGCTCCACTACCCGCAAGAGGTCGTCAATATGTCGACGGCTCACCAAGGAGAACTCAAGCCAACTGAGAGCATCATCAGCCATGTTCAAAAGCCCCACGATGTCGAAGCTGCCCGCGAGCACGATGAGCGCCGGAAGACTATTGAGAAAAGTCTTGTCAGGAAGCTCGACTTGAGGTGTTCCCTGTTCATCCTGCTGTACATCATGAGTGAGTCAATCCCTTCTTGTTGGCCCAAGCTCGAGTCTAGTGGATTGCTGACGGCGAGCACAGACTACCTCGACCGAAACAATATCTCAGCTGCTCGTCTGAAGGGTCTTCAGGCGGACTTGAATCTTACCGACACCGAGTACTCCACATGCCTGTCTATCGTAAGTCTCGTGATCTTCAGCTGTTCTCGATTGCACACTTTCGCGCGGTGGTCGGCTGTGGGAGGCATTTGCCGCCCGCGAGTGCGACGCGTCCGTCCTGGCTCTTTGAGTGCCTGTGCGCATCAGTCGCCCATGTGCTGTTTCTGTGGCTCGCGAAGGCTGGCTAGAGGCTGACAAATACGCGTTCCTAGCTCTATGTCGGCTACATTCTCATGCAAATCCCGAGTAACATGATTATTAACAAGATCTCCCGACCGAGTTGGTACATTGGTTCTGCCGTAAGTGTCCCTACGTTCTCGTCCCTTAGCGCATAACTGACAGAAGGGCAGATGCTTCTCTGGGGGATGATCTCGACATGCTCCGGAGTCACCAAATCCTTCGGTGGCCTTGTCGCTACTCGATTCATGCTCGGCTTTGTCGAGGCCGCCTTCCTTCCCGGTGCTCTCCTCATCCTCTCCAAAGTTCGTCATCCCCTCTCAGTTGGTTCGCGAACGCTGATAGCCAACAGTGGTACACTCGCCGAGAGCTCACTCTTCGAAACGCCATCCTCTTCGGCGGTAACCTCATCTCCAATGCTTTCGCCTCTCTGGTCGCTGCGGGTGTGCTGAGTAACATGGAGGGAGCGTTGGGGCATGCGGCTTGGAGGTGGATGTTCTTCAGTACCTCTCTTTCTTTCTGTCAAAACCCAGCTCACCATTCTTGTAGTCGAAGGCGCCGCCACCATGTTCTTTGCCCTCCTCTGTCCCCTCATCCTCCCCGATCTCCCCACCAACACTCGCGGTTTCACCTCTGAAGAGCTCGAAGTCGCCCAACTCCGTCTTCTCGAGGATGTGGGAGAGGCCGACCAGGATTCCGAGTCGGATGGTGTCTTTACGGGTCTGATGATGGCAGTCAAGGACGCCAAGATCTATGTCATGATGTTGACTTTGACGGCGTACGTCATTGGATTGTCTTTCAACGCGTTCTTCCCCACTTTGACTGGGACGCTTGGGTTTGGATACGTTCCTACCCTCCTCATGTCTGCGCCTCCTTGGGTCTTTGCTACTCTTGTCTCGTTCGCCGTCTCGTGGCACGCAGACCGAACGCAAGAGAAGGTGAGCTCTTTTCTCCCGACTCTTCTCGCCAATTATCGAAACTGACATGATTGGTAGTTCTGGCACATCGTTATCCCAATCCTCTTCGGCCTTGTCGGTTTCATCATCTCCATGGCTACACTCAACACCGCTGGAAGATATGTCGCCCTCTTCCTCCAAGCTCAGTCTTATGCTGGCTTCATCGTCTTGTAAGTATCGCTCCCGCTTCCTGATTCACCTATTGACGATATACCAGCTACTCTTGGATCTCTTCTTCCTTCCCCCGTCCTCCCGCCAAACGTGCCGTCGCAATCGCCATGGTCAACGCCTTTTCCCAGCTCGGTAACATCGCCGGATCCTACGTCTGGGGTCTCAAAGAGAACGGCTACCGAAAGTCTTACGGTATTGTTGTGGCGATGTTTGGTATCACCATCGTCGGATGCTTTGTCTTCAAGACCATCTTGGTCAGGCTCAACAAGCAGTTGGAAGCTGGTGAGGCGGCTTGGGAGGCTAGGGAGGATGTTGTGGACAAGGGACAGAAGCTCGAGCACTTCGAGCAGAAGGACGAGGCGTTGAAGATGAGGAAGGGATTCAGGTACCTTGTTTGATCTCAGACGTGTAGCTGTTGGGGGTATCTGGTGTAGGATAGCTCATTTGGGCATTTTGGTCTTTCGTGTAACACTTTTACAAATGCATAATGATTACAGTACAACACTCTCGGGCAGGCCATTTATCATGCTTCTTCCGGTGGGGGCCCTCCTCTAGCACAATGCCCATGATACCACACCTTGTACTTGATCAACCCGCACAGCTTACTCTTCCGCTCTGATACAGCATCGTCCATCTTGTCGCCAATAGGTTTGCGGCATACCTTGCGTCGACATCGCGGAGGAAGTAAGCCACAAAGACCGGAGTAGTTGCCGGTGCGGTTGCGGAAAATCAGGAAAAGCCCGCTGAGGACGAGGAGAGAGGTGACAACGACAATGGCATCTGGTGTTGCATATGTGGTGAGCGCAAGGTGAAGATACAGAAAGCCAGCACTTACAGAAAGCGCCACTGCTAGTGAAAGAAGTATCAGAGTCTGTGCTTTGTTCGGTAGAGGAGCTCATTATGATGTTGAATAAAACGTTGCGCAATTTTGTCTCTTCACAGGTGCGTAATATAGCCTGACTGGTGTCTGTATATGGCACAGATGGTACATACTCAGTCTTTATATAGCTTTGCGTTACATGCGTTCCCGTGATAGACAAAGGTCACTTCACGGCACGACTGACCGAGCAAGGGACGTGAATAGAAAGGAGGTGGTATGGGACAGCCCGTAACCTGTCCCTACTGAGACTTTCATATGTCTGAACTTATCGGGTGTAGAACATTAGGTAGATAAGGTGGACGATTGATAGATACATGTCAATATACAACTGTCTACTGCAGGCCTTTTCACCGCCAGCAGCATCATGCTCGATCATGCACGACTCCGTGTGTGCTCATCCACTACCCTTTTAGGTCCATCTTATCTGTTACACCGTCCTTTCATAATCTCCGCTGTTACACTGCCGGCTGCTTCAAACATGTCACAGTGCCCTCTTTGTGCCTGTACATCACCCTGCCCAGCAGTCCAGTCGCACCTAATTTCTCAACCGTCTCGTCTGAAGTTGCTACGGAGGCGCCGCAGACGTAGCACCGCCGCTTTGTGAAGAAAAACCCTGTCGGCCATTGGTAGCGACGCCATAGGAAAAGGATGATGAGAGTGATGAGGGCTAGAAGAGCAAGAACTGCAAGTGGGGCGCAGTTAGCAGAAGAGCTTTTCCACTTGTCCTCCAATACATCAACATAATTTGATCAGCGTCTCTGATGACTTACAGACAAGCATGATGCCACCAAGTCTTGCAGGGAGAAGATATATTGAGCAGTATCGTAATTGATATGCTGTCTTGCGCTAGCCTCGCTTTTTCAAAGTTTTGATATATGACAAAGGCTTCAAAGCTATGATGAAAGGAGATGAAAGACGAACTGCGCGTATTCATGCTTGAAACTGCACACTGTTGGATGCTGGATTTAGCATCAAACTAAAAGAGGCTGTGACGCCTTCTTCAAAGTCATACTGCATCAGCAGATACTCGATAGAGTTGTATCATGTTTATCCTACCGGCCTCACAAGCACATCGGAGTGACAATGAGAGTGCTCATACTCCCGTCCACCACCTCTTGTTCCAAAACGACCCATCCCCTCCCTGTATCCCGCACTGTTTTCGCCAGTCTTTTATCCCTGCCGACTCTTGTTTCTTTTCTTTGACCTTGGCCTCGTTCTGGGGAATTAATAGCTCTTGCGATGTGCTAGGAACCACCGAAGGTGTAGAGGTAGTCCAGTTTGACGTTGTTGAACTGAGATGAAGGTGGTGTTGTTTCTGAAACATGGAAGCGAAGCCTTCGATGGTCAACACGATATCGTTCCAATCTGTCATCTTGCCAGGTCCTACAGCCGCGTCAGTGTTTTGCACATCATCAAGTCCGCGATCATGCATACCATCATCTCCACAAGCCAGCCTTCCAGCACCCTGTGGCCCCGAAACCAGATAGCCTAGCTCTTGCGTCACGGTGGAGAGATGTTTGGCGGTGAAGGGATGTTGGTACATGTGGGTGTTCATGGCTGGACACAGTACGACAGGGGTGGAGGGGGGGAGGGCACGGAGCAGTGATGTCTGTTGGCAGGTCAGCTGAAGGTTCAAGGGGTGGATAAAGAGCGACGCACGGCAAGGTTATCGCATATACCACCTGCGATCTTTGCGAGCATGTCTGCCGAGCAAGGCGCGATAACGACCAAATCCGCCCAGCGCCTCAGCTTTAGTATTGTGATGTGCATCAGGAAAGATGTCTACACCAGACGCAGCCTTGAGCTCACCTCGATATGCAATATTGGCTCTCCGACCTTTTTCCAATCCGCCCATTCATCCTCATCAGTCCAGACTCTCACGCCGATATCTGACGACGAATCGGATGGGGGTACCGATATTGAGCTACAGATGGAAGAGTCGATGTCGGTCTGAGAATAGAAGTGAGTGGATGCTTTGGTGGCGACGATCTGGAGGGCGATGTTCTTGTTCTGAAAGGGATGAGTCAGCAGTCTGTCCTCTTCATCCTATGTCAGCTGTATAAACGCACCTTGAGAAGGGCTCCAGCAATATCCGGTACCTTGATGCTGGCCACACTGCCGCTACTGATCAAGACGACCCTGAAAATACCGTCGGGTGCATTGTCGGCTGGACGATGATGGGCTGAAACGAAGGGGCGTGGTGATTTGTGTTGGTATGGCGAGGAAGTCGAAGGCGGCATGTCTGTGGGCTCGATGATATCGATATCAAAGGGGTATAGAGGGGATGATATTGCGAAATGTAGTGAAAGAGTAAGAATCGTCCTCGTAAGAACCAAACAACAAACGCGAAGAGCTGAAATCCGTCGCTGGCGGCGATGCCCACCTCCAACATCTTCAGTTGAATTCTGGTTGAGGCGATCCAGTGGGCGGCGTGGCAGTCGAATCCATGATTGAGTATAGACCATTCGAGAGTTACAGTGATCAGATATACATAGAGGGAGACCGAGAATGGTTGGAGTCTGGGAAAAAAGCGATTGTAGCGGGAGAAGGAGATCACTGAAGATATACAAACAAGAGGTACGGAATCAAGAGCCCAAGTAGGTTACGTGTACTGTCTACTGTGTCTATCGTGAGTATCCTAATCGTCCTTGAAAATTCTAGCAAGTACACAACTCTATTATAGAAAGCATCCGGAATATAAGGTCCGTGATATTAGAAGCTGACTAACGATCAGGCCCGAAAGCAGATGGGTCTGTGCCAGAGCAGAGCTTTTCAATCATGTCAGCTTGTGTATCGTGAGCTTTCTCAAGATGTCACTCACATCAGACCAGGAAGAGGGCAGATCCATCGCCCGAATGGCATCAGGTTGAACGACAACAGCAGCCATCTATTCTCCATTAGTGCCGATGCGCGACGAAGGAGGGGTGCAACTCACCTTTCCAACAGCAAGATGCCAGTCGATATGGCAGTGTAAAGGCCAAACTCCAGGGTTATCCGACGTGATTCTAATAAGCGCCCACGAGCTCCTCTCAATCCAAACGATATCCTTCCTCAATGGGTTGTCCAATGAGAGGGTGAGAGCGTTGACACCATCTGCGGACATAGTACCGCTACCACGAGCAAGGAGTTGGAAAGCGTTCCCGTGCAGATGGTATGGGTGGTCGATAACAGTGTCAAGGTTGTTAAGGACGATGTTGGCAGCGCCGTTGTCTTCGAATGTGATGCTGGGGATCAGACTGCTGTTGATGGTGTCGCCCCTGTGCACGACGGAGAGGAGAGGGTTGTAGATCTGGTTTTGGTACGGGGTGTTATTGAATGCCTAGCTCCGATTCAGCGTAAGCTCGGGTCGCGATCCAAGTCAAGTGGACTGACGAATCCGGCAAAGGAAACATTGTTGACATCGACAAAGGCGCCGACCTGACTGGACAGGACTTGGGTCGACAGAGCGGTGCTAGCGGCGGTTTGAGCTTGTCGAGGGCTGGAAACATGGATTTGGTCAGTCGTCGTTTGATTGCGGGGAAACTGAACATACGTAAGGGTGTAAGCTGCATCGAGAGGTGTGCATTTATCGGTGCTCGTAGCGAGGTCGCTCCTGACATCAAGGCATCAGCACAAGTCTCCCAGGCAACACGTCGTGTTCGTTGACTTACCAAGCGCTCGAAGTTGGCTCAGAAGTCGTCAAGTTCCCACTGCTACCGGTGTACCTCAGGATCGCCTTCCCGACTTGGTCGTTCGCCAATCCGCAGAAGACAGCAGATGTAGCCCTAATCCAGAACGCATCTCCTTCAGCACCTTGAGTAGTGTTGATAAGCACCGAGTACCTCTCCGCAGGCGCAACGGCGACTTCGTGCAGAGTGGGCCCATCGATGTCGGTTCCGTCGGTTTCGATTACTTCCAGGTCGTGGTTGTCGATGGACATGCGCATCATGGTGCGGGAGGCAATGTTGATGAATCGGAGGCGGACGGTGGAGTCGACTGGGACTTGGATCTCGGCAGGGGGAGGGATTGTGTCTGAGGAAGAGTAGTTGCCCTTGAGAAGAGTCAGAGATGTTGGAGAAAGTAAGCTAGAGATTGCTTACGATACCGTTGATCAAGGTGGAATCACCTTGGGGAGGGTTGAAAGACTGAAGCAACATGTTAGATACGTCCACACAGCATCACAGGAATTGAAACTTACGCCTTTGTACCCGTCGGCGCCAAGTAGAGCATCCACAATAGTCTGGGACTCGTCATGCCTGAACAAGATGATCAGCAGCTGTATATCTCGGGGTTTCGAAGCATTCACGTACATCCAATCAGTCACGAACACAACCCTATCCTCATCGTAGTCTGTGCCCCTTACCAGTGCCTCATCAGGCGAGTGGATGACAATTCTACAGCATCGTGAGCACTCTCTCCTTTGACAACATTCCTCGGGAAATGGAACGTACGGGCCTGTAATACCATCGGCCATGGTCGCACTGTAATGCGAGTGATACCAGTAGGTGCCCCATTGGTCGTTGATCACGAATTCGTATGTAAAGCTGCTGCCTGCGGGGATGGGACACTGCAAACCTGTCAGCGAGTGGGACTTTCAGAGGAGGGAAGGAGAATAGCTGACCTGAGAAATACCGGGAACGCCGTCCATATAGGGAGTAGAGGCTTGGAACATGCCGTGCCAGTCTGTATGGGTAGTATCAGCATCATGTTATCATGAGCTCCATGTAGAAAGTCAACTTGCGAATTGTCTGACCCTCATCCATCGAGTTGGTCACAGTAACACGGATAGTGTCGCCAGTGTTCGCCTCGATGAGAGGACCGGGGAACTGTCCGTTGATGGTATAGACCTCTCTTTCGAAACCGTCAGGACTGGCAGTAGCAGTAGCGATCTCCCAAGTAAACTCTCGAGTGGTCGGGGGGGCAGTGATGTCAAAGTCGTTTGAAAGAACGTAGGATGTGGAGTTGGTGGTAGCGGTGGTGGCGCGGCGAGTGAGGTCTTCAGCCTTTGGGGAGCTAAGAGGCGTTGTCAGTCGTTTGACAAAAAGGCGAGTCGAGAAGATCGTGGCTAATGACTCACGACTTGATTGCGGCACCGTAGGCTGAGGATACTCCCCCAAGCAGCGTCAATAGTGAAAGAAAGTGAGGTCGCATGGTAGCGAACGGTGGCTTGTAGCAAAAGAAGGTGTGCTCTGTGCATAGGGTCAGCAAGGAGGCGAGCCAAGCTGATCGTATAAAAGGACTTACCAATATGACCGTCGGGGAATAGCAACACAAGACTAGATTAAATAGGAGGTGGAAGGGAAGAGGGCTGTGGAAGAGGGCGATGAGAGAGGGTGAAAGGTCGAGGAGGTAATTGTGAGCAAGGCAAGTAGAGATGCGGAGAAGGTGAAAAGACTGGAGAGTCAAGGTCGATGGGGGAAATGCCTCACATCTTTCCTGGTCGTCTCTTATACACCTGAAAGACCGAGGATATGCCTCGGAATGACTGATCCTTGTGAAAAGCCATGTGCACTGGTCATTGCCCGAGAGTCTTTGGTAGCATCACAAAGCACTACACAGGACCGAAGGCCGGACGCGAGAGTACCTTTTAGGAGGCTGGGCCCGAGGAGAAATATCCGTGCTCAGATCATCGAAGAATGGGGAGCGACATGTTGTCGTTGCTGGCGATGGCCAACACATATGCTTGGAAGCAAGGTCTGGTGCGTATGTAGCAGATATTACTACGTATGAGGAGAGCAAGTACCCATTCCAACTGCAAATGAGGACAACGACAACTCTAAAAATTCCACGATGCCAAGGACCCTCGGCGATCCGACGATTGCATGTTGAGGGAAGTCACTGTCCCGGTGCCTCACTGAATGACCGATGACCTATGGCCGGCTGTTCATGCGCGCCATGTGTAGCGGTGCAGCAGTGCCTGCTGTATGTAGCTGTTCGTGTATATGTACATACATACATCATCACTGCGCAGATGCAGTAGCGATGGTCGGTGGTCGGTGAACGCACAAATGCTGCAGTGGCAGATGCAGATGGTTCCTGGACGGCACATGGTTTTACATTCGCTACGAGAAAAAATCATGCTGCTACAAGTTCCATAGTAGTTTTCCATATGTCTTCTTCCTCCTTATCTACGAAACCTATACAACCTTACAACAGATCATAAGACCTTCACTCAATGACACGAAGATGCGAGAGGTTGGGAGGGTGACCGAAGAGCATGTGAACAGGAGTGGTAGAGATACTGCGCGAGGGCGACCGATTTTTGAGATAGACGACAGTAGACATGATCGCGGGCCACAAGGTCGTAGGAAGGTTGGACGGCAGCATCCTCAAACAGCATTCCCACAGGGACAAGACCACGGAAGGGCGCAGGAGCCAAGTCATCCAGCCGACCAATCTTCCTATGACCTTGTGGCCCGCTATCATGTCTACTGTCGTCCATCTCAAAAATCGGTCGCCCTCGCGCAGTATCTCTACCACTCCTTTTACCATGCTCTTCGGTCACCCTCCCAACCATGCCTGGTTCCATCAGAAGGGTTGTTGACTCCTGTCATGGATTTTGTCTGACCGCCATTGGCAGCGATGCCAGGACGCAATAGACGACGACAACGTGACGTGTCCCTGGAAGAAGGAGGAGGAGGAGGATGGAGCCGTTGAAGAAATTCATCGAAAATCTCCAGGGCTCATGTGTTATGTGAATCGCTGCAAAGAGGTCAGGGTGAGCCCGGTCGTCGGAGGGATAAGTGCAATGGGTGAAACTGTGCATTTCGCTTGCTTCTCAATGTATATATCAGATCTGTTCATGGCCCCTCCATTCACATTCATCGCATCCAAACACATTTCATTCAATGGACTCTGGTCTCTTGTCTACCGCATGACGGACTTTTTGCATACCCTACAGCTCAAGCCCATCAACCCAATCCCACAACCCTCCCTCCGAATCCCTCGAATCATACTTTTCCTCTCCCTCCTTCTTCTCCTCCTTTTTCTCCTCCTCCTGCTTCTCCCTCTCCTCCTCAATATCCTCCTCCTCCTTTTCCTGCTTTCCCTCAATCTCCATCACACCCTCATCCTGCCCAACACCATCTTCCACCACCGCTCGAGCCGTCGGTGAAGGAGGTGCAGGAGGCGAAGAAGGACGAGTTGGAGGAGGAGAAGAGATGGACGCGTAGATGGTATGATAAGGCGGCGGTAACGAAACCCTATACAACCTCTCATCAGCCTTCTCCCCTTCCCTTCCACCTCCCGCCTTCCGCCTTTGCATATCAGGTGTAAAAAAAAAAGAAAAGAAAAAAGAAAGAAAGAGGGGGAACGTACTTCAACCTTCTTCGACCGACTTGCACGACACCCACCAGTTTATCCCACCACACCTCGTCCCCCTCCCCCTTCTTCCCCTTCCCCTTCCCCTTCCCCTTCTTCTTGCCCTCCCCCTCCCCCTCCATTTTTCCCGACTCCGACAAACACCGCGTCTTCAACCGCCCCTCAATCAGCCCCAAAAGCTGCCTTTCCAACTCGCCCGCGAGGATGTATGATAATTCTCCAGGGTTCGTTGATCTGAATGAGCTCGTACCCCTTGTACCCCTTGCGTTTGGGTTTTGGTCTGAAGGCGGAGGAGGGGGAGGGGGGCGTGGGGAAGGACCTGAGGGGTTGGGGTTGGGGTTGGCGGTGGGGGTGGCGGTGGCGGTGGTGGAGGAAGAGGGGGAGGGGGAAGAGTTGGAGTTGTGAGAGGGCAGGGTGATGAGGAGTAAAGTGGGTGGGGAGAGTGAGATTTTTATAGCTCCACTACACCTTTCATCAGTCTTTGCCCTTTTTCATTTTTCATTTTTCAGATTTCAGATTTCAAAAGATTTCAGAAGATCAGAAGAAAGAAGAAGAGGGAAAGAGGGAAAGAGGGAAAGAGAAAAAGGAGTACCTACCTATCAGCGAGGGATAACGACCAAACCACCTCAAACCCTCCCCCTCCCCCTTCCCCTGACCCTTCCCCTTCTCCCAACTGGTTCTTGTTCCCTTGCAACACTTGCCCAAGAAACGACCTGATCCCCTGATCTCCCGTATCCTTCCCCCCCTTACCGACACTGACGTCCCACCCGACCTCTGCTTCTACCCCAGCACCGCTAAGGGCATCTGCCAAAGACCTCACTGTACTCTGGACACCTTCCCAGAGAGACTTGAATTGCAGGCCTTCTAGCAAGCTCCCCACGACGCCTGAGGAAGAAGGCGTGTGGAGAGAAGAAGAAGAAGAAGGTGCTACGAGTTCCTGCTTGTGCACGCGTAAACCCGAGAGGAGGTTCATCCTCGCGCTTGCCAACAAAAGCTTGCACAGCGGGCTTGTTGGGGCACGATTGGCGTGGGGGGAAGAGTGGGGGGGAGAGGTGGAAGGGGAAGGGGAAGGAGCGGAGGGGGGAGAGTAGAGTTGGAATATGAGTGTGTGGTTGGATGTGGGTATTGGGATTTGGATTTGGGTAGGTTCGATGATGCTTTTGTCTAGGGTGGACGCTTCTATACGGATCTAGTTCCTTCATCAGCTCCCTGTCAAAGTGAGAGAAGGAAGAAACGTACTTGGGTGAACAAGTCTTCATCGAAAGCTTCCATCTGCGCCCTCTCCATCTCTTCCCCCACCCCCCCATCCCCATCCCCCCCATCCCCCCCCTCCCCCTCCCCCTTCCCCTCCCCCTCCCCCTCCACCCCCGAACTCACAACCCCCCCCGCCAGATCCCTTACCAACACCCTCACCCGCCTCCCCCCCCTCGCAGGGAACGAGAGCGAGGTGGGCAAGGTGGGGTCGAGGTCGAAGGCTGCTAGACAGCGTGCGCGGGTGGCGGGGGAGGCTTCGTCGATGGCGTAGGGGATGATGACGTCTTGTGCTTTTTCGCCGGCTTTCATTGTTCTTGCGAAATCGGGCTTTGGCACCACCGCCCACCTCCCCCTTCCCCTGCCCCCTCCCCCGCCCCCTCCTCCCAGCCCCTCGCGCAGACCACGCACATCCCGCCAAAACCGCTCCCCCGCCCGGCCCATCAACTCCAGCTCCTCCACCGCCCCATCCACCAACCCCAAACACTCTTCCACCGCCCCGTCCCTCGCACGCACCAGCTGGATGAGGTCGTTTACGGTGGTGTGCAGGGGGAGGGAGGGGAGGGAGGAGGGGGTGGTGGTGAATGTGCCGGGGGGGAGGATGGGCGGTTCGCCGGGGACGGGGGTTGGGGGTGGGGGGGGTGCGGGGGGAGGGTTGGGGGTGGGTTTGGGTTTGGGGTGTTTCTTTTGGGGTTGGTTTTGGTGGAGCGTGGTAGGCGGGGGAGGAGGGGGTTGGGATTGGTGGGATGAGGAGACGGCTAGGGTTTTTGCTAGTTCTAGAGCGAACCAGAGTTCATTCCTCGCATCGCTTCCCCCCTCATCAGCCCCCTTCCCTTCCATACCATATTCCCGACCTAGACCTTAGACAGTAAAGACATCAAGACTCACTTGAGCTGCATAAACATTTCCGAGCGCAATCTCTCCATCTCATCCCAGTCCATCATCTTGAACACATCCCTCTTCTTCTCCCCCTCCCCCTCCCCGCCCTCGCCTTCTTCGGGTCTGGGTCTGGGTTGGAAAGCGATAGCATCGGCATCGGGCGGGAGGGATGCGAGCTTGCTTTCGGAGAGGTCGAGCAGGCCGGAGGGGTATTCGTTCCATATTCTTTCCAGCTGGGATGTGAGGTCTGCTTCTAGAGATTCGCTGTTTTCCTTGTCAGCAAGCCCCAGCCCAGGCATGCCCCAGGCATCGAGAAGGGGAGGGGCGTACTCGTCTTGGTAGATGATGGTACCGTCATGGTCGATTGCCTTCACGCGCTTTTGGCCGAGGGCGAGGTGTATTGTGGTAGGGTCGAGGGAGATGCAGAGGTCGTCGAATGGGGAGTGGGATGAGCTCGCCATGGTGGATATGAGTTTAGCACGGAGCAGCGAGCGCAAGAGATGAGCGGTAAGTGTGTAGTTTGATGCCGCTAATGGGTTATTTGATTCCGCTAATCAGCAATGAAGCAACCCACTAGAGAAGCTAGTCCCACTAATGAGTGTCTCGGGTACAGCAGCCCTCCGGACCTCCCGGGGTCGACGACGAGACGCCCAGCAACGCCCCTGCCCCCGCTGCTCATGTATACAAAGAGAGATGCAGAAAGAGAGATGCAGCCGCCAGCGCAGTGTTCGATGTTCGTCGTTCTCTCTCGATGTGTGTCACCATTACCACAGCATTCTGTAATTGTAATGGATTACTCTCGCGGCAGGAACATTAGCCCCCCCAGGCACGCGGGCTATAGAGTGGCACAAAATAACACTCTCCTCTTGCATCTCCATTCCCATCCCACTACTATACCCCTTATACCCCCCCACGCTTCCACAATCACGTCCCTCGTCCCAGCCCGCCGCAAATCATCCTCCATGGATCTCGACCCCGACAATCCACCGCCCCCGCCTGCCCCTGCGAGGGAGACACATTCCTCCTCCATCACCCCTACCCCGCGCAATCCCGCGCCTGAGAGGGGTTCGCCGCATGTACCGGTAACAGCGGGAGATGCTCTGAGCGGGGGAGGGACGCAGGATGCGCAGAGCAAGCCGAAAAAGTTCAAACTCGACCCGATGTCGTTGCTTCTGCCGCATGAACGGCACAAGTCGTCGTCGCCGGGTGCGAGTGCGCCGACTCGGCCTCTGGTGGCTCTGGCTCATGGGAGTTCCAGTCAGGGGCAGGGGCAGGGGCAGGGAGCGTATTTGGGGGTGCAGAAGCATCATTCGGGGCATGTCTCGCCGGCGGGCGCTGGGAGGGCGGGTGTGCAGGCTGGAGGGAGTCGAGGGGAGAGCGGAGCTGGTGAGTATCCCTCGTCCTCTGTTATGCTTCAGTGACCTGACGGGACTGTACTGTAGCAAAAGCACCATCACCGAATCCCGCACAACAACTCCCCCTCTCCCCTCCCGCCTCCCACGCCTCCACACCCCCAGCAACCTGGGAAGAACAACAAACCTGGAACGCCATGGAAGACGTCCTCACATCCTCCTTCCCTCCCCACCCCAACCCTCTACCTAACCCTGCGCCCACATTAGCAGTCCCCCGGCCCTCACATTCCCACCCGGGGCAAGTCGAGAGTCAATGGGGCCAGAGCCAGTACTATACCCTCCCCCCGCCGACGAGCAAGGCAAAGCTGGAAGATTGGGAGATTGTGGAGACGCTCGGGACGGGCACGTTCGGGCGGGTCCTGCTCGTCCGGCAAAGACCGAGCTACAGACCGACAGCGTACCACCCCATCTTCCCCCACCTGTACCAATCGCACGACCCCCTCGCGCCGCCGCCCTCCGCCACACAGCACAGCGACGCCCAGCTGCCCCACTTTGCCATGAAGGTCCTGCGCAAATCCGAGATTGTCCGGCTGAAGCAGGTCGAGCACATCAACTCTGAACGCAACATTCTCGCGCGCGTGCGCCATCCCTTCATCGTCGAGCTGCACGCGACGTACCAAGACCAGCTGAACGTCTACATGCTGCTCTCGTACATTCCCGGCGGCGAGCTGTTTTCGCACCTGCGCAGAGCGGGCAGGTTCTCAGCAGACGTGACCCGCTTCTACCTCGCCTCCATCGTGCTCGCCATCGACTATCTCCACTCGAAAAACATCATCTACCGCGACCTCAAGCCCGAAAACCTGCTCCTCGACCGGCACGGCTACCTGCGCATCGCAGATTTCGGCTTTGCCAAAGTCGTCCAGGACCGTACATTCACACTCTGCGGCACCCCCGAGTACCTCGCGCCCGAGATCGTGCTCTCCCAGGGACACGGCAAAGCCGTCGACTGGTGGGCCCTCGGCATCCTCGCATTCGAGATGCTCGCCGGCTACCCCCCCTTCTTCGACGACCACCCTCTCGGCATATACGAAAAGATCCTCTCCTCCCACATCGCCTTCCCCTCCCACATCGACCCGTACGCAAAAGACCTGATAAGGGGGCTGCTGACGGCGGATAGGAGCAAGAGGCTGGGGAATTTGAGGGGGGGGGCGAGGGATGTGGAGGGGCATGCGTGGTTTGGGGGGGTGGATTGGGGGAGTTTGGAGGGGAGGGGGATTGGGGCGCCGATTGTGCCCAGGGTGGTTTCTATGGGTACGTTCCCTCCCTCTCCCCCTCCTTCTCTCCTCTGTTTCCCGGTTTGTAAAAGACTAACGGGGTAAAAAGGCGACTCGCAAAACTTCCAACGCTACCCCCCCCCACGACCCCAAGACCTCCCAGGCGTGTTCGGCCAGCCGTACGATATGGTCGCTGACCCTTATGGCGAGCTGTTTCGCGGGTTCAGCTTTCCCAAGCGCGAGCGCGAGGCCAAGCAGAAGGAGATGGGTTTGCAGTCGCAGTCGCAGACGCAGTCTCGGTCGCAGGAGCAGGAGCAGGCGCAGGCGCAGGCGCAGGCTCAGGAGGGGCATACCGCTGGTGGTGGTGGTGGTGGTGGTGGCTCCAGAGGAGGGGGAGGGGAAGAGGGGGGAGGGGGAGGGGAAGGGGAAGAGGGGGTAGTGGGAGGGGAGGGGGAGGGGGAGGGGAGGTTTCCTTTAAGCTTTCATCCTACCTCCCACGATACGTGGAGAATGTTGAATGCAGAATGAAGGATGAAGAATGGAGAAAGAAGGGGCAGGGGTAGGAGGGTAAGGGGAGATGGACATTTCTTTTAGTTACAAGAGGTTATTACAATAATCTCGGTAGATCCTTATATATATAACGTAGCGTTCTTTGACTCGTTGGAAGGGGAGGGAGAGAGAGAGAGAGATAAGAGAAAAGACAGATAGCTTTGGTTTTTGGTTAACAATTACACTTAGTATTGCCGATACCGTTGTCATATAGTCCTTATGTTACGTGTTTTTGTTCCTTTTGGGAGGAGTCATTTGTGATTTCTTTCATGGCATGCGTGAAGATGATGTCCATGTGTTTCTGGCATGAGGAACTGAAGACAGATACCAGATACGCTGCATGGGTGGTGAGACGTAAACGTAAAGTGAAGAGTGCATCCTTTGAGCCGGGCTGCCCCTGGGCCCTGGGACCCTGTGTACAGGTCAAAAGAATTCTTGTACTCGCGCGGTCGGCCCTCCTTTGAGACCCTTCAACTGCGTTGTAAATGGAAAGATGCCATAACATCTCCCCCTATCACACGTCGAGTGTACGGTATATAAAGGCCAGCTCGTAGACGATTTCTGTACTCGTACTGCTGTGTACACTTTTCATTTTGTACCTATTGACCAAGCAACACGAGGATGTCTGAGACAACTGCTACTAGCGATACGAGTGGTTTGGGGGATGACGAGAGCTTTGTGGAAAAGTATATCTGTGAGTAAGCTCACCCCATGCCGCAACCCCTCCCTCCACGCAACCCCCTCGGCCCCGTCTTCAACCCCATAACACCCAGCTAACATACTATACTCCCAGGGGTGATCGTCATCGCCACCGTCCTCGTCCTCGCTTCAGGCCTCACCTTCGGCCTCCTCCGCAAATACCACAAACGCGGCCGCATGACCGTCTGGTCTATGAACCCGCACTGCCGGGAATGCCAGACCAAGCTCGCTAGCAAGAGCAAGAGTGCGGGCGACTATGGGCTGCATAAGCTGTGGTGCTGCAAGGCGAAAGTGTATTGGTGTGATGATTGTGATAGGAAGGCGAGGAAAGAGGGGTTTGCTTGATGATTTCTCGTAGCAGCATGATTTTTTCTCGCAGCGATGTAAAACAATGTGCCGTCCAGAAACCACTGCATCTGCCACTGCAGCATTTGTGTGTTCACCGACCACCGACCATCGCTACTGCATCTGCCGCAGTGATGATGTATGTATGTACATATACACGATCAGCTGCATACAGCAGGTACTGCTGCACCGCTACACATGGCGCGCATGAACAGCCGGCCATAGGTCATCGGTCATTCAGTGTGGCACCGGGACAGTGACTTCCCTCAACATGCAATCGTCGGATCGCCGAGGGTCCTTGGCATCGTGGAATTTTTAGAGTTGTCGTTGTCCTCATTTGCAGTTGGAATGGGTACTTGCTCTCCTCATACGTAGTAATATCTGCTACATACGCACCAGACCTTGCTTCCAAGCATTTGTGTTGGCCATCGCCAGCAACGACAGCATGTTGCTCCCCATTCTTCGATGATCTGAGCACGGATACTTCTCCTCAGGCCGAGCCTCCTAAAGGTACTCTCGCGTCCGACCTTCGGTCCTGTGTAGTGCTTTGCGATGCTACCAAAGACTCTCGGGCAATGACCAGTACACATGGCTTTTCGCAAGGATCAGTCATTCCGAGGCATATCCTCGGTGTTTCAGGTGTATAAGAGACGACCAGGAAAGATGTGAGGCATTTCCCCCATCGACCTTGACTCTCCAGTCTTTTCACCTTCTCCTCATCTCTACTTGCCTTGCTCACAAGTACCTCCTCGACCTTTCACCCTCTCTCATCGCCCGCTTCCACAGCCCTCTTCCCTTCCACCTCCTATTTAATCTAGTCTTGTGTTGCTATTCCCCGACGGTCATATTGGTAAGTCCTTTTATACGATCAGCTAGGCTCGCGCCCTTGCTGACCCTATTCACAGAGCACACCTTCTTTTCCTACAAGCCAACGTTCGCTACCATGGAGATACTGTAGCTGATTGACATGCGGGCGAGGCCATTGTTTGGAAACGGGAAGCTTGGAGACGATGAATGCGACATGGTTCTCAGGCAGACAGGCTTGGCTGCCGGCGCTCATCTAGGGACCTGGGTAGATGTTCTGTGGGTGCCGTATGTCTCCGTTCGAGAAAGCGAACTGGCCTGCTGTCGAACAGATACATACATCGGTGTCCCGTTCTTCGTTTGGTCGTCTTTCTCCACTGGCGTCCATCGACGTTGTGTATTCTCCTTCTCAGGATCGGTGTTCACAGGACGCACGACAAATCTCTGGGATCTACAGAATCTTGTACAGATACTGTTCCGTAGGAGTCAAGCTAAGGTCCCGTAGAAGAATGGACGTCGGCACGAATAATAACCGCCTCTCGGCAGCAGGCGGCGGAGGCGTTCAACGGCAGAGACCAAATAGGACCGATACGGTACATATGGATGGGGTCTGACTCGTTACCGTACGAGTACTGCACATAAGATACAGGCAACACGACCGCGGCGCCAGGCCCCAGGTCGCGTTGAACGACATGAACAATCGAACGTGTCCGGGAACGCCTTACGGCATCTCAAACGTCCCTTTCTGTCTCGCCTCAATTCAAAATCGACGACGTGCCCATGGGCTTGTCCGTACATGCTTCTCTCCACGATCCCCACAACCCACAATTCATCGACAGAGTGCATCCATACAAAAAGTCGACATGCTACATACGCCTTTTCGCTTCCCGGGGCTGCGATCGGGGTCAAGGAACGGTGACTATCAGGGCCGACGCGACTAACCTTCAGGGAAGTGGTGAGTATCAAATCCCGGTCCTCGGGATTTTCTTGCGTTATTCGCGTTATCCGGGTTCCTCTGCATCCCGTTTTTGGTGCCGATTGTCCACATTGGGATAATTCTTGGGCACCTTGTTAGTGCGTGGTATCTCGAGCTCCAGCCAGAAGGGGACAGCTGCTGCTGGCGTGTCTTGCCTGTAGACAGGCAAGCGCGACTCGCGGCTCTCCTCAACAGCTCGCCTTTTCAACTCATGTCTCAGTCTTCACCCTTGCTCGCTCCTTGTTGTTGAAAACTGTAGATTGCAGATCGGATCGCCCCCTCCCGACTCCGGATCCACTCTCGGTCGTTCCTGTCCCATGGCCTGTATAAGCATGATCTTTTACGATCTCTGCTATCTTTCAGCTTTCAGGACCCTTTTGCGATCATCGGATCCAAAATCCTGCAATCAAATCATGTAAACCTGTAAAACTCCATAGACCGGTCACAGTTGATCAGCCGAGACTGATCTATAAAAAGGGCTCCATCTCGCTCATAGCTCTTCTCCTCACCCCCCAATCTTTACTCCAACTTCCCTTAGCACCCTCAGCTCCAACCAACACCCACCCACCCCACCCACTCCTCCACCGACCTATTCTTCTCTTCCCATCTCTCCTTCAGTACTCTCTAACCTACCATGTTCTTCTCCCTCCAAACCGTCGCCCTTATCGCCTCTTCTGGTCTTTTCGCGCAAAGTGTGTCGGGCGCTACTATCGAAGAGCGTGCCACCAGTCTGTGCAACCAGGCCAACTATGGTGCCAAGGGTTATCCTTGGAAGTCCAACTCTACCCCGGGGTCGTTCTGCTCCAAGACGAAGCCTTCCAACTCCAAGGCTTGGGCTCAAATCGTACGTTCTTCTCCCCTGCTTTTTTCGTTTGAGCTTTGACTGATGACGGACGCGGTGCAGCCTTTCTGGGACGGCGGTGATAACGTCCGCTGCTCTACGTCTCAGCGCAACAACTACAACGTCTGCAAGGGCGGTAACAAGAAGACGAGCTTGCCCAAGAACTGCAACCCTCCCCACAAGCACTCCAAGGGCACCACCTCTTCGGCCGGCAAGACTAGCACCTCGGCCACCAACAAGGCTGCTGTGAGCTCTACTGCCGCTTCCTCTGTTGCCGTCACCACCACCACCACCGGCACTACCGACTTTGTGCCCGTGTCCTCTACTTTTACTTCTGTCGCTGCTGCGAGCTCTACCGCGGCGGTGGTCGACCCTCTCTCCGACCCTGTTTGCGAGTTGACTGTGAGTCTGCTTCTACTTGTTCTTGGAGCGTATGCTGATAGAGGCTGGGTAGTACCAAGTCCAATACTCCAACTACACCCTCGTCGCCGCCAACGGTGTCTGGGCGGGCCTCACCGTGGGGGCTGCTACGCAAGATGCCAGCTACATGACCTACACCCTCGCCACCTCTGTCGACGACTGCCTCGCTGCTTGCGACCAAGTACGTCCCTCCTCCTCTTCCTTGCCCCTCCCTGCCCTCCCGGAATGGCGAAGCTGACAGTGTTTACAGATCGAAGGATGTGTTTTCGTCAACACATACTACGACGTCAACGAAGAGGAAAACTACCTCCCCAAGCACGCGGACGGTGTCCTTACTTGCTCCATGTACTCGACCTGTGTTGGGACGGAGAAGAATGACAACTGGGGTGGTCAGGATGATCCTAACACTATCGTCAATTCTAATGGCTACTGCAAGTCGGGTGCTTGCTCCTCATAAGCTAGTGTACATAGTGTTTTGATATGTGGGCCATCTGCATCTTGAATGGTTGTCAGATCTGATCGTCCATGCAAATTGTGCGATGCAAAGAGCGGGTTCACGAGGCAGACCATCTAAGAAGACAAGAGAAAGCAGGCGCGTCGCGACTCCACCTGCAATCGACGCTATCCACCGCCACTGACGCATCCCGGTTGACGTCATTCCTCGCGAAGCCCTCTCCCTTGAGTCCCTTCTCTTTCTATCTCTTTTCTCTTTCTCTTCTCAACAATCCCCATGTCAGCCCGCCTCCCACACGCTTTTGCTGAGCTTGCAGCCCCCACCCGCGCCACCGCCAGCACCTCTGGCTTTGCCAATGCCGACCCACCTCAATCAGGCGGCCTCGCCTCCTCGCCCCACGTCCCCAAGCCCGGCACCTCTATCGACCCTGCTACCGGCAAGCCCCACACCGCCGGCCTCACAAGGACAGAGCTCGACGCGAAGAAGGCCGCTGCTATCCAAGCTGCTGCTCCCTCAGCCCCAGCCGAGCCGCCAGTCAGCAACTCGGACGGTCTTACCACCTCTGCCGGTTTAGGCGGTGAGTGGGGGCCTGGGTTGGCTAGTGCCCCTGGTGTACCCAAGCCGGGGCAGAGTATCAACCCCGAGACTGGTAAACCGCATACCGCTGGTATCACCCGGGCCGAGCTGGAGGCTCGCAAAGCTGCCAATACCGCTGAACTGTCGCCTTCTGAAGCCGACCACATCGGGAGCAAGGGCGCCGACCTCCTCGATCCTGCGCCCCAGACAGAGCAAATCCGACGGGGTAGTTTGACTGCCCCGACGACGGAGCGTAGGCCGAGCGATGTGAGTGGGAGAGAACAAGCTGCTAGGCAGTTCTTGGCTGCGCAGATCAACGAGGCGGAGACTGCTTCGGCTGGCACTTCCACGCCTGGGCAAGAGATGCCTGGTGCATGGGGCGGTACGTATCTTCTATCCAGAGTCTGATGCGCGTGCTAATGTGAGAGTAGACAACAAGCCCATCCCTCTCCCTGGAACATCCGCCAACGCTCCCACCACTCTCTACGAAGACGTCACTGAAGGACTCGGTAAAGTCGGTCAAGCCGCCTTTGCTGTCATCCCTTCCCCCATCAAGGAGGCGTTCCACCAGGAAGCAACGGGTGCCCCGCGAAAGGTGTCGGATGCGTCGTTGACCAGCAGTAGGAGTCTTGAAGCGAGCCCTACGAATACGACGGGAAGGAGGGCCAGTGCGACGTCTATCATTGATCAGGCGAGGGTACAGGCTACCAAGCTGTCGGGCAATCTGCAGGGGACTTTGGAAAGTACCCAACGTGAGTGTTTATGCCCCATGATCGGAATAGGAGCTCATGAAAAGTAGGACGAGCATCAGCCAACTTTGGTCCCGACGGCACGATCAGAAAGCAAGTGTTGAACTTTGTCGACGAGGCTTTCCAGTCTACCAAGGAATTATCTAATGCCGAGTTTGGGTTCGTCGCCTCTGGTCCTGGAGGTCCTGGTGGACGTATCAACTGTAAGCCGCCATTGATTTCATCCCTCTTTCAAAAGCTCATAGGAATACAGTGATCCCCCGTTACTCTCAATCAGCCGAAGGGCAGTCCGCCGACAAAGCAGCTCCCTCCAGACCTACGAGCGAGTATCTCGGTTCTGTCCCTGGCGAAAAGTCTGATGGTACCGGCGCCTTGCCGGGGAGTATCACCGAGACTGGTGTAGCTATCCTACCCGAGGAAAAGAGTGAGTCATGTCCTTATGGTTGATCGACAGGAAGTGCTGATGAAGATATAGACTTGAAGAATGAGAGCTCCACCAACCAGAATGTCCGACCCGGAGAAGCTTCTTCCGGCAACAGCTTTTACGCTCCTGTCGTCGCTTCTAGCACTGCCGGGCCTTCTGACACATCTACTTCTGGCCCTGCGACCTCATCCACTTCAGCCCCCAAACCTTCCGGCTCGCACACAGTCGTCAACGCCCCCACCGAATCCACTTCCCGCGACGCGCCCTCCATCCCTACCTCCTTTGCGTCCAACCCCACCGACCCTGCTTCGCATGCTGTCCCAGCGCCGACTGAGGGGGCTGCTACGGCGTCGAAGAAGGGCGAGACTGTTGCCCCTGCGACTTCTGCTTCTAGGCCTTCGGGTGCAGGATCTTTGGGATCTTCGGAGCCTTTAGGGTCTTTGAGGGCTGAGGGACACTCGGGATCGGGATCTTTGGCTCCTGCTTTGGCGCCGGCTCTTCCTGCGACCATCCTCGGTGCTGGTGTAGGCCACGGCGCTACCGCCCTCCCCTCGTCTGCAGAACACGAGCACACCACTGTCTCTTCCCCCGCTCTCACCGCCCCAGGAAGTTCATCCACCCTCTCCGAAGACTCCTCTCCCATCTCCACCACCACGTCCAGCAACCCACTCGGCGTACCCCAGACATTGCACGGGAACGACCGCACAACCTCGACTTCTTCCGTCACTGCCATCGCCCACGGGCGCGAAGGTCTTCCTTTTGAGCGTAGTGCCAAGGCTGGGGGTATTGCGGAGAGTCCCTTGAGGGAGGGAGTGGTAGCTGGTGAAGAGCCTCTTTCGTCCGCGGGTGTGAGCAATGCGAAGAGTCTTACGCCGGGGAAGGAAGAGCATGGTGTGGGGCATCCTTCTTCGCATGGGATCGCTGGTGCGCAGAGGGATGTTGGAAAGTACCCTGCCGCCGAGCATGGCGAGGCTGCTTCTGCTTCTTCTGGTGCCGCTGGCAAGTCTAGTGGGACTGCTTTGGGTGCTGGAGCTGGAGCCTTGACAGGCGCTGCTGTTGGTGCTGGCTCTGGACGGGGTGAAGGTGCGGGTTTGGTGAGGAATGAGAAGGAACAGTCTGGCGATAGAGCTCGTGCGGACGTGCCCGGTGGATCCAACCACGAAGGCGCTTCTACCTCCCAAACTACTCCTTCCTCCACCACCGCCTCCGCTGCCGCCCCCACCTCCCAATCGACTTCCCACACTACTACTGGTCACACCACCGACCAAGTCGTCGGCGTCGCCCCCGGCCAAACCCGCGTCAGGACCGAAGAAGAAAAGCTCGCAGACCGCGGAAAGGCCGACGTACCCGGTTTCACTGAAGAGGAGGGGGAGAAGGCGGATGTTCCGGGGAATGGGAGGGATGTTCCGGGGTCGAACCATTTGTCTGAGAAGCCTGCTGCTGCTGCTGCTGCGGGGACTGGAGTTGGAGCTGGATCGGCTGTGTCGCCCGCGTCGCCTAGTACCAAGACTGCTCCTACTACTGCTACGACATCGCAGACCACCCCCGTCAAGTCTCCCACCTCTGCTACGACCGCTTCGTCCGCCACGCCTACTTCCTCCTCGCATACTAGGACAGACTCTGCTGGTAGTGGGAGCGCGAGTGGGACACCGTCAAAGAAGGAGAAGGGCGGATTGTTGAAGAAGATCAAGAGTGGGCTGAAGAAGCTTTGAGGTGATGGCAAGCTTGAAGAATGGAGTGGTGATACCAAGTGAATGAGATTTATAGTGAATGGAAAAAAAGAACAATCATGTATCGCTATTAGAACGGATCGAGGGAATGTAAGGGATCAGCGAGAAATACGTGATACAGAATACAACGTTCGATTGTGCGGCATCAATCTTCAGACTCGGTCATGTATATGATACTGCATAGGACAAGGATGAGATGTAGCGATCGGCGGTGCCGTGAAGATGAGTCCGATGGAAAGACGACGAGTATCATCGCTCTACGTCCTCCTTCCCTTCCCCAGATGCAAGACCTGGGAGTTATAGATTGACTTGCCCCTCCTATGAATAAGACGCTCAACGTCAGCAAGGATAGAATCAGCCTGACATTGGTGTGCTACTTGCCGGATTGAACAGCCATCGACGCCAAAGCTGAAGTCTAGCCGTATTATGACTGTATCTTGTATGAGTGCATTCCAGTGAAAGTCATTGGCGTCAGTCTGACGAGTGCATTTCAGTCTGGACCGACATGGCTGTCCATATAATCACTATTGTCGTTCTGGCCAAGCTGGAGTATGTACTACGGCGGCGTGTCCTTCCACCTGCCCCGTGCCCAAACTCCAAACCTCGGCAGATGGCACACGCTGCATCGTCAATATCATCGTCTACTGCTTTCTCATGCCCTTTCCCCCTACACAGTCGCCCCAGCAGGGTGGGCAGCAAACACGTCGAGGGTGATCTGATTCATGCTGCGGTCCTTGAGCTAGGCTACCGGCGAGGCGCCTCAGGCATCCGCTAAACAGAGGGCTTCAGTCTCGTGATAGGTCAAGTTTAGCCTTCCACCCACCCAAGCCTTTTCCCAGAAGCACGGTGGCCCACAGGATATTGATGATGAACCACATCAAAGACCACCGTTGTGCCGAGAAAAAGGGGAGCGGGTTAGCCTTCATGGCCCAATTGGTGAACAACCATATGATGTAAATCGATGGAGCGAAAGAATCGGTTTCCTCTAAACGACGATTAGAAAGTAATCAACACACACGGTACCCAGGTGCTCACGGTTGCGGGGCAGGGGTCGGTTCCCCTGTGTTCGTAGAGGGGCCTGTCTCGGCCGTGGGGAAGTGGGGGTTCTTGAGCGCGGTTGTACGAGAGGAGAGGGGCGACGGTCCACCCCAGCGTCTTCCCGTGTGGCCAGCCTCTTCTCAGAAACGCACGCCATTAGCCTTATCTTGCGAAAAGGGGGGGAAGGTGTTACCCGACAAGATAGACGACCACGGATAAGATGAAGCCGAATATCGGAATAATGACTAATGTTTGTGTCAGGTCTCGGAAATGGTGAAGAATGTACACCCAGAGAACGTACCCTTGGCCCAAACTGAGCCTGCCCGGAGGGCATCGATCCCTTGCTTGGCTGTGTTCCTCGCTTCGTTGGCTTCCTCAGGAGACAGTTGGCCAGCGTTGATCAGGTCGTACTCAACCTCGAACCATTTATCGTAAGCGGCTTGCTCTTGGCGGGCGATGTCTTCGAAAAGACCACTCATCCACCCATGGAAACTGCCTACCCGAGGCCAGGCAGTGGGTAGGGCGGGGACCATTTGGCTGAGGTTCTGCAAACATTCGTCAGCAGGGTATGCGACCTCGAAGCAACCAATTACTTACCCACGTCGGCGTCGAAGTCAAATCGCTGCGACGAGGGAGGAGCTGGAGTCGGCAGGCCGATATCACCACTACCAGGGGTTGCTGCCCACCCTGCTGGGACGATCGTCCAGGGGGAGAGGGCATCAAGAAGCAGTATACAATGAGGTTGACGGCGAGGCGTGCGCCATCTGCCGACATTTGGAGTCTGGGCACGGGGCAGGTTGAAGAGCTGTCGGCACGCATCAGCTCTCGAGCACTGCAGCACACGCCGCCGTAGTACATACTCCATCGTGGCCAGAACGACAATAGTGATGATGTGGACAGCAATGTCTGTCCAGACTGAAATGCACTCGTCAGACTGACGCCAATGACTTCCACTGGAATGCACTCACACAAGATGAAGTCATAGTACTCCTGAAGGCAGGTGTAGACTATGGTTCGCAGGCCTTCGAATGGGGGAGAATCGTTGGCTGTGGAGGGGGGCCTGTCTGGAGCCTTCCACCCACCCAAGCCTTTGCCCAGAAGCACGGTGGCCCACAGGATGTTGATGAGGAACCACATCAAAGACCACCGTTGTGCCGAGAAAAACGGGAGCGGGTTGGCGTTCATGGCCCAGTTTGTCGACAACCATTTGAGGTTGGCTGAAGGGAGGACGCTGACTACCACGCCGGTGACGGTGAAGCTCAGCGTCTTTCCGTGCTCGTGCTGTTTGGCTGAGGTTCTGCAAACATTCGTCAGCAGGGTGTGCGACCTTGAAGCAACCAAATAGGGCTCTTTTTGAAAGCAAACATACTTGGTGGACAATTTCCTCAAACTCTAGAACTCTTTTCCTGGCCATTCGTTTGCCCACTGGGTTTTTGGGGATGGGTGGAGCCTTTTTAACCCGAGTGTGTCGCTTGTATCTCTTTCGGGCATCACTCTCAGCACTGCTATCGTCCCTCTTGTGCTTCACTGAAGCAACAAATGGCTGACTGGTTGTTGAAATGTCAGGAGAAAGCTGCCTGATTTGTTCGAGCTGAAAAGACGGGGGAAAGTGAACTCCAAGGGGCCGAGAGTGTCGTTGTGGTGGTGAAGCCAAGGGAGAAGGAGGATACATTTGAGGACTTGGGGAAGGAAACATAGGAGGACTTGGTGTTTCAGACTGAGTGATTGTCAGTAAAGATATAAGAGCAATGGATGATGAGATACTTGCCTTCTTTTGTTCTTCTTCAATTGAGACAGATTCTTGCTCTTCGAGCGAAGATAACTTTGGAAGCTATCTTGATCTTTTGCAGCCTGGTCATTACCACCACCAGGGGTTGCTGCCCGCCCTGCTGGGGCGACTGTGTCGGGGGAAAGGGCATGAAAGCTTTCGCCAGAGAGGCGATCTACAAACATATCAGCATGTACATGTGCAGTATTGATTCTAACTCACCATCGCTCGAAACTTCCCCAGGTCCTCCTTCATCTCGTTCAACTGCGTCTCCTCCTCGTCCTTCTGCTCCCGGAGCCAGAACTCCATCGTGGCCCAGCCCAAACACGCAAGCACCGGCAGCTCGGTCAACAGATCCTTGGCGGGAATTTCCTTGGTCTTTTCGGTAGGTGGCCACCATTCCACAAAGTCCATGACGAGCTCTGGTGCCAAGTCGTTCTGCATGTGCTCATTCTCCTCCTCCGCGAAGTTCGTATTGACGATGAGTCGTGTGCCATCCGCCGAGCTTTGGAGTCTTGACACAGGGCGGAAGTACTGTCGGCACGCATCAGCTCTCGAGCACTGCAGCACACGCCGCCGTAGTACATACTCCATCGTGGCCAGAACGACAATAGTGATGATGTGGACAGCAATGTCTGTCCAGACTGAAATGCACTCGTCAGACTGACGCCAATGACTTCCACTGGAATGCACTCACACAAGATGAAGTCATAGTACTCCTGAAGGCAGGTGTAGACTATGGTTCGCAGGCCTTCGGATGGGGAGAATCGTTGGCTGTGGAGGGGGGCATGTCTGTTGCCTAGTGACTGCTTCCCACCCTGCTGGGGCGACTGTGGAGCGGGAGAGGGCATGAGAAAGCAGTAGACGATAACATTGACGATCAGGCATTAGCCATCTGCCGAGGTTAGAACTGCGTGCCGCCCTGACGGCGAAGATAAAACCCTGCTCGTGCACTGTCCGAGCAGCATTGGCAGAGCCTTGCCCCAGTACTGGCAACGAACCTGCACCCCCTCCCCGTCATGGTCGGTAGCGTTGTCGTGGTGGTCATTGATGCTTGAGGGGGTGTCGGTAGAATCCAGGGTTTCGAGGGTGTGAACAGAACCGCCGCCTCCTGGGCCAAGGCTGACGACAGGGCCAGAGCCAGCGCCAGAAGAGCCGGAGCCAACTTCGCAGCCCATGTAGTGAGGCGGGTGGTGATGCTAGCAGCGCGGCCAGGGGGCTGGGCGTGGGTGGGAGGGGGAGTGACGGTGGGAGCGTCGGCAGCCTTTTTGTTGAATATGAGATTGGGTGTCCCATAGGGAGCCGTACACCACTTCCACCGCATGAGAAAGTAGGGAAGGTAGCCCAGGGCAGAAGCGCAGAACCTGAGACAAGTGTCAGCCACGTTCAATCAAGACGTTACTCCCACAGCGTAAAGTCCCTCTTAGAATACCATGATGGACTTACTTCGAATTCTCTTCTCCCACCCCAATCCACCAGACGACCAGGTTACAAAACAACACCGCGTGCTTGGCTCTGTTGTCTCATGTCAGCCATGCATTCTGCTCGTGTCAGGTGAGACGGAAAGAACAGCAGCGGATGCAATGGAGGTGCAATACACGACCCTAAGTACGAGTATGTCGTCGCATCTCGTCATCCTCACAGAACAGGCAACGGAACAAAGCGTGCCGTCAAGAGCGGAGAGATCACCGCGCAGCCGGTGTGATCAGACGGAGATGGGTATGGCTGGAGAATCCACCCACACAGGCCACAATACAATGAAAAGCAAAAACGTACCTCATGAAGCGCACTGATGATTCCCTCTTTGAGGCCTGGGAGGAGGGGCCGAGGAGGAGGGGCCGAGGAGGAGGGGCCGAGGAGGAGGGGCCGAGGAGGAGGGGCCGAGGAGGAGGGGCCGAGGAGGAGGGGCCGAGGAGGAGGGGCCGAGGAGGGAGGGGATGCTGGGAGGGAGGAGCGAGGGAGAGCCGGAGGGAGGGGGGGGCTCAGGGCGAGGTATGGGGAGTATGGAGGTATGCGGGATGTGAGAGTTGGGTGATAGATTGTATAAAGGAGGATGAGAAATGGAGATACAAATGCACGCTGTATCAAGGCTGTGTCGGGTGGGGGAGGGCGCCGATCTCTGTGTTTGTTTGGTTCAACCAACTTGCTGATGAACTGTCTTTGCGCTCTCTGAGATTGATCAATGCTGTAATCATATGCAGTGTGTTCAGCATCTGCTATAGTGCATCATCGGCAGTGGAAAAGAGCAAGGCGTTGGTAGTCATGCTGACGTTGTCGTATTGATGCAGTAGGGTGAGGGCGGTGTCATTGGCGAGCGCCAGGAGCGTCCGCAAGCAGGGCCTCGCTCACCCATGGAGATGAGTACCAACCAGCCAGAGTTCTACGAACCTCTCGAACACTCAAAGAAGGGGTAACATCTCCCCAAACGGTACATGAAAACCCAACAATCATAAAAGACATACAAATACAACAAAACCCCCTTGCCTTCATACTTCACCTCCCCTCCCCCATCTCAAGAAACAAGTCGATTGCAAGACGGTCAAGACGCTATTCCTTGACACTCTAACGTTTGATTGATCAATCTTCATGCTCGCATCAATCTTCATGCTCGGTCATGTACACATATGTGATACTGCATAGGGCAAGGATGAGATGTAGCAATCGGCGGTTCCATAAGGGTTGGTCCGATTGAAAGACGACAACTAGACTCGTACCATCGCTCTACGTTCTTCCCTTCCAGATGCAAGACCTGGGACTTATGGCTTGCCCCACCTATAGATAAGACACTCAACATCAGCAAGGCTATAATCAGCCTGTCGTTGTTGTGCTACTTGCCGGATTGAGCAGCCATCGACGTCAAAGCTGAAGCCTAGCCACCGGCGTTTGCGGAGGCCCTTGCTCTGCCCCCATCGGAGCCCTCGTCGTACCCACTGCTCCCCATTTATATTGGATGGAGCAATCAGCCGTTCTCAAGCGCCTCGACCAATAGCTCGACACACAACACAGCAGGAGGCTGGGTACTCACCATGTCATTTACAATCAACAGCTGCGTCTCCGTATCCTTCATGGAGATATTGGGTGGAAACGTATGGTATTGACAGTCTGGCACTTTGCCACCTATCAGGGCCGTGAAGGGATGCATCCGCCGAAGAGTTATCAGCCTGACCAGGTCATTGACGGTTGAGAGGAAGAGCGGGGAGATGGTATGTGGATATTCACCACGGCGAGAGCTTGCCATGACGGTTTCGGGTACGAGTCGATGTGGGCGGCACGCAGTTCCAACCTCGGCAGATGGCTCACGCCTGATCATCAATGTTATCATATATTGCTTTTGCATGACACACCCCCTACGTAGTCGCCATAGCAGGGTGGGCAGCAACCCTGGTAGCGGTAATGACCAGGCTGCAAAAGCTCAAGATAGCTTCCAAAGTTATCTTCGTTCTCTTTGGTCTCGCCGCAATAGTTTTACAGATAAATACGCATAGGGTCATCACATTCATGATATCAAGCATCTCCACTAGACGAAGGCGCTTGTCACTGGTACAGGCCGCAAAGCTATGTCCCACGGCTGCACCGGATGGTCAGGGGGCTCGAGCTTGTATATCCACAGCTGCTCGTCGGGTTTGAGCTCTTTCCACAAGTCGAACCACTTTCGGTCTATGCCTTGTCTTTGTAGACGCAAGAGGTGTCGGCAAATGAGGATAAAGTAGGGAGTCATCGCTGGCTCGTCATTTCCTTCATCGTCGGTGCTGTAGATCGGCAACTGTTCGGCGGGGAGAGGTAGCTCAATAGTCAAATCGGGCAAGGGTGGAAGTGGAAGCCAGTAGGCCGGGATGAAACGTTGCCATTCCCATTGGTACAGAACGGATAAAGTGCGATCAAGCTCATCTTTGAGCATCTCAGCAAAGCATAGTAGTGTCTCATGTGCTGTCACTCACCTAGAACAGGAGTGTACTGTTGAGTTGTGATCAGCGGAATGATCTGTAAATGTGTCATAAACTCACTTCATCAAGAATAGCCAAAGCTCCCAGCATGTCCTTATCATAACTTCCGTCCTTTGACTTGGCTTCCATGGCGTCCACCAAGCCCTGAAAGTAGCTGACTGTGTATTTTGCATACCCATACGCTTTGCAGATCTCTATGCGAGATATCTATTTAAGAGGGTTACATCAGACAAATCCGAGACGCGCAGTCACCACAGCGGGTAAACGCACACTATCGCCCTCTGCCAGGTAAAATCTGGAAAAGTACAGAGGCCATTTCGGATGCTGGAGACCTTCTACACAGCTGCTTGAGAACTCGCTGCCTTGAATGCGGACCGTTGACCGCCATAATGCGGTCTCGAAAACCAAAGAGTTTTGGTTGATAGGCACAAATTTGTAGAAAGACATGGTTTTGAAATCGAATGACTTCCAGAGGTCCTTAATGGCGCGCATTATGTGCGTGAAAGTGGTGTGAGCGATGATGCAGATGGAGATGAGAGACGCAGAATTGTGTACAGGGTACGTAAAAGCAAGCGGAAAGAACGAACGCGGATACGAGTACTGGCGTACGTCTCTTCGGTATTTGAAATCAGGTGATGCGGAGACATGCATATCCAGTCATTCGTCAGTCGATGCATTGGCAGGCTGCAAATTAGCTGCTGTGTCCTCTTAAGTAGAGGAATGAATTGAACAGGGATGGCGCAAGAGTAGCGGAAGTGGGGGACGGGAATCGGGAAAGAAGGGATGTTGAGGCTCGTGGGCGGCAAAAAAAAAAACAACGTCAAGGCTGAAAGAAGTACGCTGGTTGATCCTTCAATTACAGGGCATTGGGGAGACACGTCTACGGAGAAGCGTAGCCAAAAGTGCGACCGAAAAGAGGGCTTTTTCTTGCCGGCTGGAACCGGTTGTCAAATCCAAACCCACAATGTATTGAGCCAGTATGGCAGTGAGATAATGCTCTATCGACGGTGTTCGATGAGCTTGGTATCTGCTTGGGAGGCTATGTATAGCGACGTTAGCAGTAGACTCAACCGGTTCATGAGATGGTTCGGGGCGAGACTCTTACTATTGAGGAGGAGCTCACTATTACTAGCACAAAACTTGACCAACTGCTGAATGTTAGAAAAGTGTGTATGCATATATATTTGTTCACTAACCCCTTTTCATAGAAAGATTAGATCCATTCGTACGCGCTGAGAGCATCATCGTCTACAACGCCAGGACCAGAGGGAACACTCACAGTGCCAGAGTCGGCAACAGCCCCTCGTACGCCTAGACCCATCCGCGCCCCTAACATCTTCACCCTCGTCGGCCCCACAGGCTTCGTCAACATGTCGGCGAGCATATCCTGAGTACGGACGTCACCCAAGACCATGCGCTTCTCCTCATACACCAGACCACGAATCCAGTGGTGCTCGATATCGATCTGTTTGAGACGAGAGTGAGAGACCGGGTTCTTGGCAACCGCAATAGCAGTTTCGCTGTCGCAGTAGAGTGTGGTGGGGCCGTCGCAAGGGAACGCTAATTCCGTTAGTAACTGAGTGAGCCAAACAAGCTCACTCCCGCCCATAGACAGACCGTGATACTCAGCATGACCGCTGTTGCGAGCGACACTCGGTTGACGTTTGGACTGCCAGCTGACCGCCCCGCCCCAAAGGTTAAAGACATAGCCAGAGACAGATTTGCGTTTCTCGAGATCGCTAGTGGCATGATCAGCATCTGAATAGCCAACGAGCGGACCAACCCCCTTTCCATCCCCGCCATAGGTGATCCCCACCTCACGAGTACCACTCAGATACCGGAACAGATGACACATGGCGTCCCAATGAGTCTCGCGAGGGTCGTTTGCAAAACGGGAGAGAAGGCCAACAGCAAAAGCAATATCGGGGCGACAGCCCAACATGGCGTACATGACCGAACCGAGAGCGCGCAGGTAGCGTTTCCGGTCGACAGGAGCATCGTCGGGAAGGCTCGGTTGGAGGACCAGTTTGACAGGGAGAGGGCTAGCGGTAGGGCGAGAGGGTTCGTAGGGAAAACGGGAGAGAATCGTGTTGATATACTGGGTCTGACAAAGGTGCAATGAGCGAGCAGGGCGATCACGAGCAACCTGAAGACCAAGAATATAGTGGAGCTCACCCAAATCCTTCATCGCATACTTCGCAGACATCTCCACCTTGAATGTGGCTAAGGTTGAGGGACGTTTAGCAGCAATGGTAAGATCATCCACATACACCCCAATCACCATGTAGTCATCCAGCTCACCGCGAACATAGATGGAGTGATCACTTGCAGTGCGATGGAAACCCAGGGCGAGAAGAGTTCCGTGAAGTTCTTCGTACCAAGCTCGAGGAGCTTGCTTGAGACCGTACAGAGCCCGACGAAGTCGCCACACCTTATCCTTACCACCATCGTAACCAGGGGGGAGAGACAAGTAGACTTCCTCCTTCAAGGGGCCGTACAGAAAAGCAGTCTTGACGTCCATCTGATGAAGCTCAAGATTGTGTTCAGCAGCAAGGGCAAGAATCACTCGAATGGATTGGTACTTAGCGACAGGGGCAAACGTCTCGTCATAATCAATCCCTTCTTTCTGCGAGAAGCCTCGAGCAACAAGGCGAGCCTTGAATCGCTCCACAGCACCATCGGCCCCGCGCTTCACCTTGAAGACCCACTTGCAAGACACCACTCCACGTGGAACCGATGACCGAGGGACCTCCTCATAGACACCAGCATCCACCAGCGACTGCATCTCCTCATCACACGCGCCCTTCCATTCCTCAGCATGTGGTGACTTCATAGCAGCCCGCCATGTCCGCGGCTCATCGACCACTTCCCGCTCGGCCATAGCAAGCAGGGCACAGATCGGCATCCCAATGTGACCATCCATGGGAAGGCGCTCATCCGACGGGTGGAACGAGGGATCGTCCTGGCGTCCAAGATAGTCGGCAAGAGCGTCCGGATAAGGGAAAGGGAGAGGATCCCCACGGGGACCGAGTAAGATGTCAAGGTCGGGAACAGAGGGAGCGCCAGGGTCATCAGAACCGGAGGGTGGAGGAGGACCTACACCAGTAGCGAGAACAGGCGCTAGAAGAGCAGGAGGGCGATTTTTACCCGAGCGGAGGAAAGAGCGCGGCGGAGTGGGAGGCGACGGGGGAGGGGCAGGGTCCACGAGCTCGTGGACATAGCCAGGATAGTAAGGCAAGTCATCTGAGGAGGCATCATCATCCTCAACGACAGACCTAACATCGGTAACACTCACAGCGTCAACATCCTCACCAGCCGCAACTTCCATGCCAGCCTCATCATCCTCACCAGCCGCACCAGCCTCATCCTCCTCCACCTCCTCAGCCTTGGCCTCCGCCTCTCTCATATCCTCAGCACCATCCTGAAAGGCATCCACAATAGGCGCTAAGGGAGCACCATCCTGAAAGGCATCCACAATAGGCGCTAAGGGAGCATCATCATCCTCAACAGCAAAACCATCCACAGTACTCACAGCGTCATCACCACGGTCCCAGACGGCAGCATCGTCACCACCATTGCCCACAGGAACAAGACCACGGAAAGGCGCAGGAGCTAAGTCATCCAGCAGACCATCAGCCGGACCAGAGGCCATGCCCATGACACCCTCGTCGAAGACAACACTGCGAGCAACCACAATCTCCTTCTTTGCCGGATCCCACAGGCGATAAGCCTTCTGAGTAGTGCTGTAACCGAGAAGCACACAGCGATAGGACCGAGGAGCGAGTTTGTGAGGACGTTTCTTCTTGTGAACATGAACCCAACCGACACACCCAATGACACGAAGATGCGAGAGATTGGGAGGTTGACCGAGGAGCATTTGAAAGGGAGTGGTAGATATACTGCGCGAGGGCGACCGATTCTTGAGGTAGACGACAGTAGACATAATAGCGGGCCAGAGGGTCGTAGGAAGATGAGCAGCGGACAAAAGGGAGATACCACGTTCCACAATGGTGCGATTCGCACGTTCAGCAACCCCGTTCTGCTGTGACGAGTAGGGAACAGTAGTCTCATGGCGAACACCCAACCCAGACAGGAAACCGTCGAACGCACGACTGATGAACTCCCCACCGTTGTCGGACCGAATCACCCGGACACGACGAGCATGTTGACGTTCAACGAGCGGAAGCCATTCTTGAAAACAGGCCAGTGCATCGCTCTTCTTCTTCAACGCATAACCCCAAGTCCACCGAGTGTGGTCGTCCACCAGAACCAGCAAGTATCTCTCTCCGGCAGCACTAGCCACTCCCATCTCGCAGATGTCTGTATGCACAAGAGCAAGGGGAGTGTCAGCGCGGGACTGACTGGAAGGGAAGGGGGAGACAGAGCTCTTCCCCATGACGCACCCTTCACATAGACCAGGATCCGGGCCAGAGGACAAGCTCGCACCAACGCTCAAGCGAGAGAGAGTGCTCTTCACAGCGTCGATGGCGAGGTGGCCAAGTCGGCGGTGCCAGACAGCAAGCGAAGCAGTAGCAGGACGGGCAGGGCGGCGACGAGGAACACCAGTAGACACAACAGCAGGAAGGGCAGGAGTGGGCGGACGAGCAACCTGGAGGACCCAAGAGTTGGCAACAAGTTGGGCGCGCAGAAGGGCAGGGTTCGAAGGAGGACCAATCATCCCAGTACCAGCCTCGAGGGTTTGGCGGTACCCAAGGGCGTTGAAGGGGTTCGCCGACAGGAGGTTAAAGCCGAGACCCGGGACCACAAGAACATGGTCGACGACGACAGGAACACCAAGATGGTTGAGGAAGGTGACATGCCCCACCCCAGAGACAGGGAGACACGCCCGATTCGCAGCCTGAACCACCATGGGACTGGCAGGGGGACGAACATCTTCCACCCAGGAGGCATCACCAGTCATATGCTCGCCGGCGCCGGTGTCAAAGATCCAGATCGCAGACGAGGTGACCGAGGAGGGAGAAGCAGGACCGGAGGAACGAGAGCCAGACAGTAGGCCGCGAACGATGGTGGCGAGGGCTGGGAGTCGAGAGTACTCGACCACCCGCACAACACGCCCTGGAACCTTTGCACGCGCGTCCCTAGCCGAACGAGAAGCCATTTTCCGAGCGATAGCGTCAGGAGCCTTGCGTTCAGGACAGTGTGGAGACCAATGGGCCGGACTCTGGCAGATGTCACAGGGGAAGTCCGCAGACGGGACACGCGCCGGAGACACAGAGGCGGCAAGCGCCAGAGGGGCGGAAGTCGATGGAGACACGGGGTGCGCAAGCGCCATAGAAGCAGAAGTCGGAGAAGCAGAAGCCGGTGGAGACACAGATGCCACAAGCGCCAGAGGAGTGGAACTCGACGCAGTATGTCGGCGATGACTATCGTCGACCCCCCGAACGGCAGTGTAGAGAGCGTCGAAAGTTAGGGTAGAGTAATCGAGGCCACGCACAGTGGGGCCGAGATGGGGACCAAGACCGTCAACAGAAATGTCCAAGAAGAACCGATCAAGATCGTAGCCGGCAGCCTTGAGCGCCTCGAACTTGTTCCTGCGGGTCATCAGCCACTCGGTCACCGGAGTAGGGCCCTGGGACGTGGGGGTCAAGACCTCGACAGCAGACTGCCACAGATCGTAGGAGGAGCGAGTGCCATAATCGGCCTCCAGCCTGAGCCAGAGGGTGCGTGCGGCGCGGGAAGGGTTGTCGCGGATGAGGAGTTTGTAGATGGAGGCGAGGTCTGGGCTGAGTACGCCCACCAAGGCAAGAGCAAGAGTGTTATCGAGGTATTTCCAGAGCCCCTCAGAGGGAGTTGTGGAGGTAGGAGCAGTGGTTGTGGAGGTAGGAGCAGTGGTCCCCTCAGAGGGAGATGTGGAGGCAGTGGTCGAGGGGGCAGGGCGCTCTGCTAACAGACAGGGACACCCCCGGACCCCAGACAAAACAAGCTGGAGGTCCGTCGACCAGGGGATATAGTTTGTGGCGCCAGTAAGAGGGGGCACCTTGGAGACGGCAGCGCTGAGGCGGGCGGCCCACGGATTGCAGGCGTCCCAAGTAGATGGGAGAGAGGAGGGGTCCCAATCCGACATGGAAAAATTTTTTTCAGTCGGTGGGGTTGTTGAAAAGAACCTAGTGGATAACAGCAAGAAGTGGAGGGACGGTATATACGGTCGATTTCCAGCTTCTCAAGGTCTCATAATCTGTTGGAAGGTTTATAGGTTTCATAGATGAAGAAGAAGAAGACATATGTAAACTACAATTGGAGCGTTCCAGCGTGGACGTCCGGCGGCTATCTCCGCCACCCTTTCCTCCAACGTATCACAACGTCCTTTCTTCCAATGTACCACAACACTTGGGCGCCTAGGCAAATCCACAAATCTACGGAATACTATGGATGTATATAGACGGTCAAGCCTCTAGTCTACTCAGCTCGTCCACGAGTTATGCGCATCTTCCGCATGAGTCTGATGAACTGATCCCGTGGGTCTTGCCAATACTTTGCCTCGGAAGTGTTCCTCGTATCGATGCGTCACTTCATGAGATAGCGACCGGTGGGGTTTTGTGCAAGTATTCGTCTATGAACACCAGCTAACAGTACTTTGTTTCCGCATTGCGCCAGATAGATGACTGCTTGGAGACAAGAGAATTATGAAGAGTCAAGCTTCTGTGGAAGAGAGCTTGTTGTTGAGGGATTTCACGGGTGAAGTCTGGTCGTCTCGTTCTCTCTTGGCTGTCGCTACTGAGTCATATGCTTGTGAAGAGGCCGGAATTCTCCGAGATAGAGTATCGGCGTTCGATCCAATGGTGCAAAGGGGTGATGAGGACAGAAAGAACTCGAATGACGAAGCCCCCGACCGACGTTACCCTTGCGTTGTTGTTGCGTTGCCCCGACGAGTTCGGCTTGAGTTCGGCAGACGCGTCGACGCGTCTGGCTTTACTTCTTTATTTACGTAATCTGGCCGTCCAGAACTGGAAGCGTACTCGCGGGGTGGTGGTGGTCGTGACGCCGGTGAGGCTGCTATGCATGTCACGAAAGTTTATAGCTCCAGATAGTGAATGTATTTCTATTGAGTCGGTAGTATAGAGAGTTTGGGATAGGGAGCAGGTGAGCATGCAAGAGAGGGAACGCGCATCAACGACGTGAATGAGCCTGGGTCAAACGACAATCATTTCACAATCCCCTTGCAGCTCCCTTTTTCGCTCTCAAAGCAGATGGGGACCTTTACCTTCGACCAGCAATGAGAGATCCGGCTCGTTTGATGAGGTATTTTACCAATTGAAATCAGCTGACGAGCCCGATTTGTCGATCCTGAAGCTGAAGTTGACCAAAGGAGGGGGCGGGCACTGCGCTCTCACACCCGCCCGCTCTCGCCCCGGTATAATACAGATATCTTGACTTTTCTTCCCCTCATCATACCTGATTATACATACGCACCAGCAACAAACATGCCCCCCTCCACAGCCAACAACCCTTCCCAATCTGATAGCTTACAAACCATAGTCTATATCGGCCTCAAAAAGTATTATGACTTCATCTTGTGTGAGTGCAGTCCATTGAAAGTCTTTGGCGTCAGTCTGACGAGTGCATTTCAGTTTGGACTGACATAGTCGTCTACACTCTCACTATTGTCGTTCTGGCCACGCTGGAGTATGTATCACGGCGACGTGTGCTGCAGTGCTCGAGAGCTGATGCGTGCCGACAGCTCTTCAACCTGCCCCGTGCCCAGACTCCAAATGTCGGCAGATGGCGCACGCCTCGCCGTCAACCTCATTGTATACTGCTTCTTGATGCCCTCTCCCCCTGGACGATCGTCCCAGCAGGGTGGGCAGCAACCCCTGGTGCTGGGAATGACGAGGTTGCAAAAGATCAAGATAGCTTCCGCGGTCATCTTCACTGTTTTTGGTTTCACCGCGCTGATGCTGCAAATAGCACACACGGCCTCAGTGGAGAGACATGAAGCATGCCTGAGCGCTATACTTTGCCCAGGCTCTTATAGCAAGTCACCGTACGTTGTCCCACAATGGTGAAGGTCACATTTTGACGGGTTGCTGGTAGCTGTACGGGGGTTCAGGGCCAGTTGTGCGTATCTCAAATTCGCTCCGAAAAACAAGATAGCTAATGTCAAGTCCAGCTGTAGAAAACCCTCTGTCAATCCTACGCAAGCGCTCATCAAGGACAACATCCGCACAGAGACGATTGATGGGGGCTACCGATTCGACTTCGACGCTGACGTGGGTGAGTAGTTGGTTGCTTCAAGGTCGCATACCCTGCTGACGATTGTTTGCAGAACCTCATCCAAACAGCACGAGCGACTTCGTCGTCGTTGGCGGTTGCAATTGGACCTACCTCACGGTCCTTGATGTGTAAGCTCTTTGTCCTATCTGTGTTGTCACCGCAGCAGGCTGACCATCTTTCACCTTTCCCTGGATAATCGTTCAACATCATCGTATCACCTGTTCTGCTGTCCCGCATCTTCTTGCTCCGGCAATTTGCTCCGTCGTATCGTCATCCTGCACTTCATCCCACCAACAAACTCCAATCATTCCCGACTCTACGGTTATTTCTCCCCTTCTACCCCTCTACCATCATCCTGCCCAAATCCAGCCTCCCCGCCGCCAACGAGACCCGCTTCCAAGTGCCCGTGGAAGCTGCATTCAACTGCAGCTCATCGGAGAAGCTGTCCCTCGGTATCGTCGTCAGGATCGCGGAGACGGAGAAGGCGAAGGAGCTGGAGAGGGGGGATAGGATACGGGTGGAAGAGAAGAAGGGTTTGACGAAGATTGTCGGGGCGGAGAAGGGTAGTTGGTAGACGAGTAGGCGGTATGCAGTTGTACATATTGGAGCCACGTACGCGAGCAGTGGGATACCGGAACAATGAGCGCTTTGCAACGATCATCAAGGCCCGCCTTTGTTGACTGTACCGATGAAAGAGGAGATACGCGCATGTCATTTCGTTCTTGCGGCTCATGCGTCTGCGCACATCATCTCTGCCTTTTCTCGTTGCTCTCAGCTTCTAGTCGGCGCCTGTACCGTTCCTCAGTATACTATCAAGCTTCCCTCTCCCCAACTTTGAATCAAGACCTTCATTGCGTGCCGTGAACCAAAGATAGATCGTTGAGGCTTATTGGAAGGTGAATTACATATCCATCTCGTAATATACCACCATACGACAATACAATCCCCCCATCACGCTGGTTCTGCAAACATTCGTCAGCAGGGTATGCGACCTTGAAGCACTGCAACCAATTACTTACCCACGTCGGGTCGAAGTCAAATCGGTACCCCCCATCGATTGTCTCTGCACGGATATTGTCCTCGATGAGCGCTTGAGCAGGATTGACAGAGGGATTGTTGCAGCTAGACTTGGCATCAGCTATCTTGTCTTTTGGAGCGAGTTTGAAATACGCACGACTGGCCCTGAACTCCCGTGCAGCTACCAGCAACCATCTCAGCATTATCAGCCCGAATCTCGCTCGCAGTAAAATCTTCGAAAGCTTGATGTCTCTATCGGTCAGCGCAAGATATGCAGCCGGGAGGGATGCCAATCAGGTCACCCCTAACGGGGTCTGTATCCAGGTAGGAGAGTGGCTGTATCAGTTCTGTCAGCAGCAGCACGTAAAATAAGCCAGGAGGGACGTACCCGCGGAGGACGAGGGCGTTGTTGACAACGTTGCGGAACAGCTAGCAGGAGCAGGTCAGCTTTAGTCTATTCAAAAACTAATGATGACACACTTGTCCCAACAAATAGCCACACGTCTGAACGAGCGCACGCTGCACCAGCCGTCTCTTCGAATTTCTCTTTCTCTTGTTTGACAACCTTCGAGAGCTTCTTCGAATAGAGCACGAGATCCGATAATGGAGCGGCGTCCCCGTTCGATCCTTCTGGGGCCGGAGCTTCCGTAGCTACCTTCAGTTCTCTGACGGCGGGGTGGGAGCGGGAGGGATGATGGCCGGAGGGGCGAGGGACTGGGATCGGTGGGCGGTGGGCGGTGGAGCGTCGTCGGTGGCGGGGGCAGCGTCGGTGGGTGCAGTGTCGGCGGGGGCAGCGGCGAGTACCCGTGTACCGTATGGTTCCGTGCACCACTATCACCTCGGAAGGACATAAAGGAGAGCTAGCAGCCCAATGGGCCGCCACCTGAGAAAAGTGTCAGCCACCTTGAGGGAGAAGTCACTCCCACAGCGCAAAGTCCCTCTCACCATGGACTCACTCCTTGATATTCCTCACCAAGATCCAAAAGGCGACCAGAAGCACGAGCAACACCAGGTCTCGCAACCCTGTTTCCTCGAATCAGCTATGGATCCTCTCAAGATAGAAGCAGACAAACAGTGGCATAACGTACCTCCAACGACTTCCCTGCCTTTATCCAACCTTTCCTTTGGGAAGAGAGGAAGCGCCCAAACAACCAAGGGCCGAGGGGGAGGGGCCTGGGAGACAGGGTCCAAGAAGGGAGGGGCCGAGGGGGAGGGGCCGAGGAGGAGGGGCCGAGGAGGGAGGGGACGCCGGGGGGGAGGGGCGAGGGAGAGCCGAAGGGGGGCTGAGGGTGACGGGGGAGGTATGGAGAGGATGGAGGTATGCGAGGATGTGAGAGCTGGATGATAGATTGTATAAAGGAGGATGAGAAATGGAGATAGAAATTACACGCTGTATCAAGGCTGTATCGGGTGGAGGAGGGCGCCGATCTCTTGTCTGTGTTTGCCGTGGTTCAGCCAACTTGCGGTTAAAACTGTCTTCTGTCTTTGCGCTCTCTGTGATTGATCAATGCTGTATTTCACATGCAGTGTCTTTGGCATCTGCTGTAGGGCAGCATCGGTAGTGGAAAAGAGCAAGGCGTTGGTAGTCATGCTGACGTTGTCGTATTGATGCAGTAGGGTGAGGGCGGTGACATTGGCGAGCGTCAGGAGCATCCGCAAGCAGGGGCTCGCTCACCCATCGAGATGAGTACCAACCAGCCAGAATCCTACGAACCCCTCGAACTGCTCGAACACTCAAAGAAGGGGTAACATCTCCCCAAACGGTACATGAAAACCCAACAATCATAAAAGACATACAAATACAACAAAACCCCCTTGCCCTCATACTTCACCTCCCCACCCCCATCTCAAGAATCAGGACACTATTCCTTGACACTCTCAGCAAGCACCTCCATCCCCTCCTTACCGCCGACTTGTTCGATCCCTTGTTCGATCGCTTCCAACTTGTCTCCCCCGCCTCCTGCTCCTCCTTCTCCTGTACTGGCCGCCGGCTGCCCCTCGCCAGAACCAGGAGCAGAAGCAGCAGAAGAAGAGGAAGAGGCGGAAGGGACCATCTTGCCCATAGCCCAATTAAGATACGCCGCCCGCCCGAGTTCCCACGCTTTCGTATGTTCTCCCGACCCTGACCCGGGGCCGTGGGAGGGGTCGGGGAGGCGGGTGAAGGAGGTGGAAGTGTGGATGGGGATGGATTCGAGAGGGAGGAGGGATGTGTGTAGGGAAGAGACCGTTTGGGTGAGGTGGGTAGTGTTTTGTGGTAAGGGGTTGACTACAAGTTCGTCAGCTTTCAAAGACAAAGCAACGGGAAGATGGAAGGGGAGAGGGAGAGAAGACGTACGGCCAGAAGTCTCAACAACCTCTTTAACAAACCCAACATGCGCCTCGCGTTGACGCAGCGTATCGAGCCTTTTGTCGAGCTTCTTGTTTGCCAACTCGAGCTGCATCGATAGTTGTCTCGTCTGTTCCACTTGGACGCGGAGGGATTCGAGTTGGGTGTCGAGGGCTTCGGTGCCGCCTGGGAGGAGGGATACGTGCTCGCCGCGGGTAAAATCGAGGCCGTTATGCCATGGCTACGATGATAGTTTAGTGTTGCACGGTGTACTTGGGAGAGGGGCACTGACGAGGACGACGTCGAGACCTTTTTCGAATTCGAAAGCGTTTCGCAAGAGCCACGTTTCGTACTTGTCAAACGCTCTGTCGAAATGCGTCTCTAGCAGCGTCTCCAGCGCATGCATACCCTACACCACACATCAGCAATGATCCCTCTCATGAAAAACAAGAACCACGCACATTCCCAGCCTCCGCACTCAACTCCTTCCCCCTCGCCACCGTCTCCGCCCAATTCTCAATACTATTCATAGCATTATACAGCTCCGTCCTCGCCACCTCGGTGATATCATTACACAAACTCCTAGGGTGGAAGCCGACGAGCTCGTGGATGAGTCTGCCGCGCTCTTCTTCGGAGAGGGGCCGGCGTTCGGTGTGGGTTTGGGAGGAAGGGGTGGGGGTGTAGGAGGGGGTGATGGAGGGGGGGAGGGAGGGGGGTGGGATAGTTTCGAGAGAGGGCCGTTGAAGTGTTCTTGTAGGGGGCATTTTTGAGTGAGCGCGATGGAAGAGGAGTTGGATTTGTTGTTTGTTTTGACGATACGCGCGGGATCAGATTCCGGGTACACGCTGCGTAACTACGTGTTATTAACCTCCGCTCTTTATAGTTACCAGCCAAATTACCCGATTCTATCCCGGCCACTCTCTTCGCGTCTCGTGTCAAGCAACTCATCTCTATCATCCCCAGACCCATCCCATTTCCCCTATAATCCCCTCCCCCCATGCGCGTCACAAAACCAAACTGGGTACAACATACTGGTACGTCCCCTCCCCCTCAATGTTGCCAAGAGCTGACAACAGGAACCACGACAGTTGGGGAGAAGAAGGCGAAATGCCCTATATATAGTATATCCGTCCATCCCGATGGCACGCGGCTGGCAACGGGAGGCTTAGGTGTGTAGTCCGGATTGATTGAGAGGGTAGTGCTGATAGGTAGGTAGATCACAAAGTCAAAATCTGGTCGACATTACCCATCCTGGATCAAGAAGCCGAGAACGAGGAGCAAAACCCAAAGCTGCTGTGTACCATGGCCGCCCATACTGGTGAGCTTCCCTTCCCGGCATATGTGTGGATAAAGCTGATAGGTGGAAAGGTTCGGTGTTGTCGGTTAGGTGGGCGCATCATGGACGGTTTCTGGCGACGGGGTCGGATGATCAGGTTATCATGATATGGGGTATTGACCCGTGAGTCTATATCCTCTCTCTTATCAGTCCTGGCTGATTGAAGGGTAGAGATGGAGGAGGGAGATTGTGGGGGTCGGATGAGGTGAATGTGGAGAATTGGAAAGCGTTAACGAGACTGGTCGGGCATGTCGCTGGTGCGTACCCTCAAACGTCTCCAGGACGATAGCTGACAGCTATGCAGATGTAGTCGACTTGGCGTGGTCAAGAGACGACTCCATGCTGGCATCCGTCGGTCTGGATAGCACAGTCTGGCTATGGGACGGTTCAACATTCGGTAAACATCCTCTCCTCTTACCCACAGGGGCCTCAGCTGACTTTATAACCCAGAGCGTCTCCGCAAACTCGACCTCCACCAAGGATTCGTCAAAGGCGTCTGCTGGGACCCCGTCGGCGCCTACCTCGCCACCCAGTCCGACGACAAGACTGTCAAAATCTGGAACACCGAAGACTGGTCCCTCGTCGAGTCTGTATCCGAACCATTCAAGACGTCGCCCCAGAGCACATTTTTCAGACGGCTGTCGTGGTCCCCCGATGGCGCGTTTATAGCGGCGTCGAATGCGAAGAATGGGCCGGTGTTTGTGGGGGCGGTTATTGATAGGGATGCGTGGGGGTCGGAGATTAGTTTTGTGGGGCATGAGAATACGATCCAGGTCGCTGTGCGTCCACCCCCGAATGTCTTCTGACCATGGTATCAAGCTGACTCGTATGGTAGGCATTCAACCCACGCCTGTTTTTCCCACAAGGCGAGCCCAAAGGCCGCGCCACAGCATCCACCGTCCTCGCCCTCGGCGCCAACGACTTTTCCATCTCCATCTGGCGCAACACCCTGCACCAACCCCTCGTCGTGCTCAAAGACATTTTCGGCGCCGACCTCATGGACCTGTGTTGGTCGAATGACGGACATCATCTGTATGGGTCGGCTGTGGATGGGAGTATCTGTGCGATCAGTTTTGAGAAGGATGAGTTTTTGGATCTGGCGGAGGAGGGGGATACGGACATTGTGCTTGGGGAGTATGAGTATAAGGGGAGGATGGGGAAGCGGGGGAAAGCCGCTGCTGCTGCTGCGCCGGGCCCGACGAGCTCGGCGCCTTCTGTATCGACGTCCTTCGGACCGACGACGACGACATCAACCCACGTCAACGTGCTTCAACCGAAAAAGGGCAAAGCCAAACGCCGAGCGAGCTTTCTCCCGCCCGGCGGGGGTACCAACGGTTTCCACCCTCCTTCTCATCCTCAAGGACGAGATCCATTCAGCGGGCCCATCCAGGGGTCTTCATCTCAAGCAGGCCAGGAGGGACAGCGTATGCTCCAAAACGCCTACCCCACCTCACCGAGAACAGGCGATAAACGCAAAGCCCCCTCCCCCTCCTCCCCGAGGCACAGCTCCCTCTTTCGCCCCGCCCCTTCTACCTCTTCCTCTCAAGCGCTCACGCAAACCCTCGGCCTGGGAGCGGATGGTGGGGGCGCGGTGAGGGCGGCGTTTCAGAGGGGGTATGAGCAGGGCAGGGCGGAGGCGATGGAAGAGGCGGAGGTGGAGGTGAGGGGGATGGTGGAGAGGGAGAGGAAGGGGATTGAGGAGGCGGCGTTTAGGAGGGCGGTGGAGATGGTTAAGAAGGAGGGAGGGGGGCGGTGACATTTGGATAGGGGATCGTTGGGGTTGAAAGAGGAGAAGGAGGATGGGGTTGTATTGTTGTATGGTGGTGATTACGAGATGGATATGTAATTCACGTTACAATAAGCCTCAACGATCTATCTTCGGTTCACGGCATGTACGAAGGTCTTGATACAAAGTTGGGGAGAGGGAAGCTTGATAGTATACTGAGTAACGGTACAGGCGCCGACTAGAAGCCGAGAGCAACGAGAAAAGGCAGAGATGATGTGCGTAGACGCATGAGCCGCAAGAACGAAAGGACATGCGCGTATCTCCTCTTTCATCGGTACAGTCAACGAAGGCGGGCTTTGATGATCGTGGCAAAGCCCGAAATGGACGAAAACGCTCATTGTTCCGGTATCCCACTGCTCGCATACGTGACTCCAATATGTACAACTGCATACCGCCTACTCGTCTACCAACTACCCTTCTCCGCCCCGGCAATCTTCGTCAAGCCCTTCTTCTCTTCCAACTGGATCCTATCCCCCCTCTCCAGCTCTTTCGCCTTCTCCGTCTCCGCGATTCTGACGACGACACCGAGGGATAGCTTCTCCGATGAGCTGCAGTTGAATGCAGCTTCCACGGGCACTTGGAAGCGGGTCATGTTGGCGGCGGGGAGGCTGGATTTGGGCAGGATGATGGTAGAGGGGTAGAAGGGAAGAAGTGACCGTAGAGTCGGGAATGATTGGAGTTTGTTGGTGGGATGAAGTGCAGGATGACGATACGACGGAGCAAATTGCCGGAGCAAGAAGATGCGGGACAGCAGAACAGGTGATACGTTGATGGGTGATACGTTGATGTTGAACGATGATCCAGGGAAGAGTGAAAGATGGTCAGTCTGCTGCGGTGACAACACAGATAGGACAAAGAGCTTACACATCAATGACCGTGAGGTAGGTCCGATTGCAACCGCCAACGACGACGAAGTTGCTCGTGCTGGTCGGCTGAGGTTCTGCAAACATTCGTCAGCAGGGTATACGACCTTGAAGCAACCATTCACTTACCCACGTCAGGGTCGAAGTCGAATCGGTACCCCCCATCAATTGTCTCTGCGCGGATATTGTCCTTGATCAGCGCTTGAGCAGGATTGACAGAGGGATTTTCGCAGCTGGAGTTAACATTAGCTATCTTGGCTTTCAGAGCGAGTTTGAGATACGCACAACTGGCCCTGAACTCTCGTGCAGCTACCAGAAACCCGTCAAAATGCGACCTTAACCATTCTGAGGCAACGTACGGCGGCTTATCGTAAGAGTCTGGGCACAGTATCGCTCTTAGACATGCTTCGTGCCTATCCACCGACCCCATGGGTAATATCTGTGCGACTACTACGGCGATACCAACCATTGTGAGGATATGGATAGCCATGTCGATGTAGACTGAAATGCACTCGTCAGACTGACGCCAATGACTTTCACTGGAATGGACTCACACAAGACAAAGTCACAACAGTGCTGAAGGCCGTTATAGACGAAGGTCCGTAGCCTTTCGGATGGGGGAGGACGGTCGGTGGTGGAGGGGGGCATGTCTGTTGCCTAGTGAGGATTTAGAATCAGGTATGATGAGGGGAAGGACAGTCAAGATATCCTCTTATATACCAGGGCGAGAGCGGGCGTGAGATCGCACTGCCCGCCCCCTCCTTTGGTCAACTTCAGCTGCAGGATCGACAAATCGGGCTCGTCAGCTGATCACAATCACCAAAATACCTCATCAAACAAATCGGCTCTCTAAATGGGTCCTCATCTGCTTGAGAGCGAAAAAGGGAGTTGCAAGGGGATTATGATTGTTGTTTGACACGGGCTCATTCACGTCGCAATCGACGCGTTCCCTCTCTTGCATGCTCACCTGCTCCCAGCCCCAAGCTCTCCTTACTATCCACTCAATAGAACTTCATTCGCTGTCTGGAGCTTTAACCTTCCGTTACATGCATAGTACCAGCGTCACCAATCTTCCACGTCACAACGTGATGCGCCATCCCTCACTCAGCCGCCACTCACCGTACACCGTACATTTTTTTTCGCTCCTTCATAGTCCCTCGCCCTTGAATCTACTACATCATACAGACATCACCATGTCTACCCACCCCATTCCTCCCACCTACGAACCTCGCAGATTCATACTCGAGACCGTAAACAAGCCCCGATCTGGCCTATGGGGCCAATTGATCAGCAAAGACCATTCACCCAGCATATCCTACCGCTACATACCTGGCAATCGCGCTGAGCCGCTCTATTTCTTGGAATTCAGATCGCCAATGGCCTGGGAATCACCTGTAAGCAAAGACTTCCTTCCCGAGTCTTGAGACCTCTTCCGACGTAGGCCTGACCAACCCTTGCAGATTCCGCGGCTGCACCTATGCAAAGCTTGGGCGATCGCAACGAACGGCGCGATCCTCATGAGGTGGATCAAGGCCAACTGCGCATTTGCCGCCACCGGCCCTTATTTCTCTCTCTATCAGTACATGTATGGCTATATTTTGCGCGTAAGTCGGGCCGTCTTACATCGCTGTTGGTACTGACTGCAATCTCGCGTAGTTCCAATGTTATCAGCGTGCGTAGGCAGCCCGATGTGAAAAGATAGATAAACACGTATACTGATCCGACTTGATACAGAGGAGCTAGGCCTCGCAATGGAGATGCTCGTCGATTGGGAAGCCGCGCATCATGTACCCCGAACTTGGAAGGCCATTGGGGATGTGACGACAAACACTCTCAACAATCGATATCGTCTCAAACCAAGCAGTGCCACGTCACCTAGCCGATATCCGAATGATCCCTCTCCCCTCTTCATCTACACCGTCCAAGACCTCTTCGAGTTCGTCTCTTATCTGCGCACGAAACCCTTGACGGAGATGCTGGGGGATGTAGTGCCGGACTGTGAGTATTATGTGTTTCCGCCGAATTTTCCGATAAAGGATTCCGAGACGCGACTGCTGAACATCGAAGATGAAGTAAGTCTAGCGTGGATTTGCTCTGAGGTTGATCTCGAGACGATAACAATGCTGACCATCTTCGCGCAGGAATTACAGGGAGTAGTGGATGCCACACGAGACGTACCGAGGATAGCGTCAGATTCTTCAAGGCCGGGACCCGTGTCTGTGCTGCGGGCAATGTTCAACAAGGCAAGTGATTGTCTTGACCAAGTATTGGGTTTTCGTCCACGCTAACATCAGCTATCCATGTAGGACCGACAAGTTGCGATATAGCTCGCTACGCTAAAACCTACGAACCTCGCAGATTCATACTCTCAACCATCACCAAGCCCAAGTCCGGCCTCTGGGGCCAAATCTTCAGCTCCAGCATCAGCAATAAACACTCGCCCATCATATCTTACCGCTACATACCCAACAATCGCCTGGAGCCGCTTTATTTCTTGGAATTCGGGTAGCCGATGCCTTGGGAATCACCCGTAAGTCAAAACATCTTTCCCGTGTCTTACGACCTCTCCCAACGCTGACCAATACTTGCAGATTCGGCGACTGCACCTATGTAAAGCCTGGGCGACCGCCACGAACGGCTCGATCCTCATGAGATGGATCAAAGCCCACTGTACATATGCCACCTCTGACCCTTACGGCTATCTCTTTAAGGACATGGATGACTTCATCGTACGAGTCACTCGTTGCCTTCTTACATTGCTGGCGCTGGGGGGTACTGAGCTGCAATCTCCAGTTCCAATGTTATCAGCGTGGGTAAAGCCCGTTGTGGAAGAGAGATAATGGTATACTGATCCGACTTGATAAAGAGGAGCTAGGCCTCGCAATGGAGATGCTCGTCGATTGGGAAGCCGCGCATCATGTACCCGGAGCTTGGAAGGCCATTGGGGACGCAAGGACCCATACCTTCAACAACAAACACCGTCTCAAACCAAGCACAAGCCCGCGATATCCGTCAAGCCCCTCTCTTCTGTTCATCTACACCGTCAAAGACCAGTCCAGATTCATCTCTTACCTACAGACGGGACCGCTGATGGAAATGTTTCCGGGGATGTAGTGCCGGATTGTGTGTATTATGCGTTTCCCCCGGGGTTTCCGATAAAGGATTCGGAGACGCGATTGTTCAATGTGGAAGAAAATGAGGTGAGTTTGGCGTTCATCTGCCTTCGGTTTGATCTTGAGACAAGAACGATACTTATCACCTTGGAACAGGGAGAAAAGGTAGCAGCGGGTACCGCAAACGGTGTGCCGAGAGACTCGAACCGACAGATCCTCCGAGGTCGGAAACCATATGTGTACTGCGAGCAATGTTCAACATGGCGAGTGGCTGTCTTTGACCGAGGACCGGATGTTTATCCATGCTGACATCGGGTATTCATGTAGGACCGACAAGTCACACTTTAGGACAGCGCCGCTGTCCTATGGATACCACACCATTTCAGGAGAGGACGTAAATGAGAACCGAGTCGTGTCATTCAGTCGGCTGGTCTTGATTTCAGTGAGCCTTCGAGAAATACTTCTGCAGCGTGACTATGATCTTGTCTTTGCCTGTCTTGAGTGTTGACTGCATACAAGAGTGCGTTATATACATGCATCCTGCAGCCCCTTCCCTCACCCCGACCACTTTCTTCGCCCACCTCCCTTCATCTCCCTCCGCCCCCTTCCCGGCGCCTTCTCCCTCCCTCCCAGCTCCTTTCCAGCTCCTTCGCCCTTCCTTCACCCCCAAGCTCCACCCCGGCGCTCAAACTCTCCCGATCAGCTGCTAGACGAGGTCGGAGACGACAGCCGCCAAATCCTAAGTGGGGTCGTTAGTACTCAGTACATAACCACCATGAAACCATCCACCCGCCCGACGACTTACTCTGAAAAGGAAGAGCACCAGGACGAGGTTGACGATCGACACCGCCTCGCAGCCCAGAAGAAAACACCAGAAAGCGAAGGAGGGTGGGACTGTGGGAAGAGGGGCGAGGGACACGGCTGGGTGGGCGAGGGGAGGAGGAGCGTTGGTGGCAGGGGCAGCGCCGAACACCCGTGTACCATACGGGGTGGCGCACCACTTCCACCGCATGAACACATACGGGAGAAATATCAGGCCAATGGCCCGATACCTGAGAAAAGTGTCAGCCACCTTGAGGAGAAGTCACTCCCACAGCGCAAAGTCCCTCTCAGACTACCATGGACTCACTTCTTGTGCTCACTAAGCTCAACCCACCAGAAGTACGAACACACCAGCAACACCATGTCGCGCAACCCTGTTTCCTCGAATCAGCTATGCATCCTCTCAAGATAGAAGCAGACAAAACAGTGGCAAAACGTACCCGCAAAAACTTCCCTGCCTTTAAACAGCCTGTGAGCGTCGGCGGTGTTACTGATGTTGGAAGAGGCGGACATGTTGTTAGGATGGTGGGCGGTGGGATGGGAGATGGAAATGGAAAGAGAAATGAAAAAGATAGAGAATGATGCGCCCCTTTTGTACTCGAAAGGAGGTCCGTGCGCCCTCTCACCACGTAGCAAATCCCGGAAGTGGCACTGGCGCTGAGTTGTGTGGATGTTGAAGGACGCGCAGTGTACACATCCAATTCATATCATATTGTTCTACTCTTTCCATGCGATAATGCCGAAAAGGTCTTTTCCCCTCCTTCAAACCCTTTTCCAGTCCCCTCCCTGCTGCGTCCCAGCTAGGTCGTGACAGTATGCAGCACATTTCACCATGCCCCAGTGGCCGATCAATACCAGACTCATCTCTCCCAAGTTGCTGCATGGGCTTACAGCCGCTATGATCGAACGAGGACTGACAATGACGAGGAGGGCCGACAATGTCTGCCTTGCTCTTTCTCACCAATACCAGTACTCACTGCAGGAGACGTATCCGGATATTGGGTTTCATACAGACTCGGCAAGATGCGTAGCCAAGACTAGAGCCCATACTGTGTCAGACGCGAGAGCATGACCCACATGATCTTCTCGGCAAGTACAGTACTCGGTACAGTGGTTCGTCAACGCTCCAGCTGCGAACGTACATGGTAGTGCGTTTTCAGACCTTCCTGCGCCCATGCACCCCCTCTGAATGTAAGCGGCCTAACAATATCCTTATATGAGGCTTCGATGAGATGGAGCGACTGCTCGGTGTAGTCGTAGAGTACGAGTACAGTACATACTCGAGTACAGCTGCCTGAGTATCTCTCTTCCACGTCACCACGTGTTTGCTCACCGTACGCTGTTCCGATCGGCTGTACGAGTACCGCTTCATACTCCCTCGCCCTTGAATCTACTACACCCTCCGCTGATTAATCTTCGTCATACAGACATCACCATGCCGGATACAACTATTCCTAGCAATTACGAGCCTCGCAGATTCATACTCGAGACCATAAACAAGCCCCGATCTGGCCTATGGGGCCAATTGATCACCAAAGACCGTTCCCCCATCATATCCTACCGCTACATACCTGGAAATTACGTTGAGCCGCTCTATTTCTTGGAATTCAGATCGCCAATACCCTGGGGATCACCTGTAAGCAAAGAATTCCTTCCCGAGTCTTACGACCTCTTCCGACGTAGGCCTGACCAACCCTTGCAGATTCCGCGGCTGCACCTATGCAAAGCTTGGGCGATCGCAACGAACGGCGCGATCCTCATGAGGTGGATCAAGGCCAACTGCGCATTTGCCGCCACCGGCCCTTACCTCTCTCTCTATAAGGACATGGATGGCTTTATTGTGCGCGTAAGTCGGGCCGTCTTACATCGCTGTTGGTACTGACTGCAATCTCGCGTAGTTCCAACGTTATCAGCGTGCGTAGGCAGCCCGATGTGAAAAGATAGATAAACACGTATACTGATCCGACTTGATACAGAGGAGCTAGGCCTCGCAATGGAGATGCTCGTCGATTGGGAAGCCGCGCATCATGTACCCCGAACGTGGGAAGCCATGGCGGATGCGAGGACAAACACTCCCAAAAATACATGGCGTCTCGAACCAAGCAGCGCCACATCATCCAGCCCATATCCGCACTGCTCTTCCGTCTTCATCTACACCGTCCGACACGTCTTCGAGTTCATCTCTTATCTGCGCACGAAACCCTTGATGGAGATGCTGGGGGATATAGTGCCGGACTGTGAGTATTATGTGTTTCCGCCGAATTTTCCGATAAAGGATTCCGAGACGCGACTGCTGAACATGGAAGATGAAGTAAGTCTAGCGTGGATTTGCTCTGGGGTCGATCTCGAGACGATAACAATGCTGACCATCTTCGCGCAGGAATTACAGGGAGTAGCGGATGGCACACGAGACGTGCCGAGGGCACCGTCAGATCCTTCAAGGCCGGGACCCGTGTCTGTGCTGCGAGAATTGTTCAACAAGGCAAGTGATTGTCTTGACCAAGTATTAGATTTTTGTCCACGCTAACATCAGCTATCCATGTAGGACCGACAAGTTACAATATAGCTCGCTGCGCTAAAGGGGTGTCAACAACATGTCAAGAGGGGTACGGAAACGGGAAAAGTCAGTCTGATATCCTTGCGCACCATCTCATACCATATTTATATGATGCGTTGAAGAGTAGCATGATGCGTTTCTTGCTTAGCGTCCACTCGTATGGACATGCTGCATGTGGCAGCCAGTCGTTGACGTGACAATGAGCTTGCTTCCTACTGGTGATGCTCTGGACTCTGTCGCGTCAAAGACTATGCATATTGTGGATGCCAAATGAGAGATATCATGTATCATGTATTACTATTTGTATCTAGTACTGGCTGCAGAGAGCGAGGAGAGATTGTCGTCATATGCACGTCACGAGCCGCCGCGTGAACCGCGTGCATGCCGCGTAGCGTCAGCAATTTCTCCATATAGGTGGCGCACAACCAGACGCCGGTCTATCTCCCATTTCTTCGCTTCGCTCCCCTCGGCGATCCCCAAATCCAGTTACTGGTGACCAAAAAAACCTTTCTATGTGCCAACACCACCTCCTTTCGATTTCAATTCTCAACGCCAGCCGGTTGTTCGGGCAGTGCAAATAGGACACGCGTGATTGGATGGTTGACAGGCTGCAGAGGCACAAAGTGGTGAGAAACGACTGTGATGAGATCCTTGCTCTAGAGGTCTTGATGGGACGAAACTTTGATGATGGGAGATCTTGTAACCCGAGACAGGGCGTTGGGCGATGGGCCATTGAAGTGCGAGATCACAAGGTAAGAGCAGCTCGGCGCACATTTGGTAGCATGGAAGGTACTTCTTCGGTAGATCATGCACTGTCATCGAAAGGTCTACCGACACTACGGTGCACACGGTGAATATGGCACAACGTCAAAACGCTGTCCACCCATGCGCCCTTTCTCGAAATCCTAATGCCCATCCTAATCACCATCACCCCTCTGCTGATGACATTACAAACAAACACTAATGAAAGACTGTGAACGCACAGCGCTCGGGACACCCTGCACCGATGCGTTTGCCGTTTGCAGCATGCAGGATTTGCTGTTTCCAGCAGGAGGGATTTGCCATTTTCAGCAGGAGGGATTTGCCATTTTCGGCATGAGGGATTTGCTGTTTCCAGCAGATGCGTTTCCGACCGGGTGTCCCGAGCGCTGTGCGTTCGCTCGTACGATGACCTCAATCCTATCATTGCGGACAAGTATCAAGTATGTGGAAGGGTCAACATGTGTTGGGCTCTTACTGCACCACCTCATAGAGCTGACATTTCACTGAAAGCAAAAGGGCGGTCCTCATGAGTTGCCTGTGGTGATGACTAAAGCGTATGCCAGTCCTTGCTCGCCGTTGAATAACAGCGGTAGTGGAGAGAATTATAAGTCGGTACGTGTCAGTTGATATATGTACCATCACACGGATAGAGCGAGCGTGATATGGCAAGCTGTGTAGTCGCTCCTCAGTTTCAGTCTGTTTTTTCTCGCCCCAGGCGCGGCAGCTAAGCTAGTAGCAGCGACGACGACGACGGCTGACGCTACTCTATGCGCTCCCCATCGTATCGGTCCTCCGACAGGACGTGATAGAGCGGACGGAGAGTCTCATCTATAAGCTGTTGAGGCACATGTGCGTGGGTATGGGCCAAGCTTGCATGCATATCCTGAGAGAGCGGCCCAAATGACGACGAGCCACAGAGCATTGAGCCGGTCTGCCGTTCAACAAGACAGGCGGCCATCCCCACCGCATGCATGAGGTCGGCTCTACAGAGCAGATTCCGTATGCTGAAAACAGCAAATCCCGCCTGTCGAAAACAGCAAATCCCTCTTGCTGGAAATGGCAAATCCCTCCTTCCAGAAATGGCACATGCTGCATCGATGCAGGGTGGGTGTCCTGAGCGCTGTGCGTTCAACCCTTTACGCCTCTGCTCTTGTGTGGACGAGCTGAGTAAACTAGAGGTTTGAGCGTCTATATACATCCATAGTATTCCGTAGATTTGTGGATTCGCCTAAGCGACCACGCGCGTACTAATGGATCTGACCTGTCTATGAAAAGGGCTTAGCGAACAAATATATATGCATACGCACTTTCTTTAAGAGTATTAGAGCAGTCGGTCAAGTTTTAGGCTAGTAGTGAGCTCCTCCTCAATAGTAAGAGTCTCGCCCCGAAACATCTCATGAGTCGGTTGAGTCTACTACTAACGTCGCTCTGGCATACCAAGCAGATACCAAGCTCATCGGACACCGTCGATAGAGCATTATCTCACTGGCATACTGGCTCAGTAAGCTTGTGGGCTTGAACCTGACAACCTGTGCCAGCCAGCAAGATAAAGCCCTCCTTTCTGTCGCACTTTTGGCTACGCTCCTCCGTAGACGTGTCTCCCCAGTGTCCTGTGATTGAAGGCTCGACCGGCGTACTTCTGTAAGTCTTGACACTTTTTTCATGCCGTCTACGAGCCTCAACATCCCTTCTTTCCCGATCTCCGTCCCCCACTTCCGCCACTCCTGCGCCACTCCTGCGCCATCCCTGTTCAATTCATTCTCCCTCCTACTTGAGAGGACACAACAACTAATCTGCAGCCTGCTAATGCATCGACTGACGATTGATTGGATAGGCATGTCTCCGCATCACCTGATTTCGAATACCAAAGAGACGCACGCCAGTACTCCGAGTATAGCGTGCCGGCGATGAATGCCGACGCATCCCGCATCATTATTCGTTCTTTCCGCTTGCTTCGCTTTACGGCTACGTACGCAATTCTGCGTCTCTCATTTCCAACTACATCATCGCTCACACCACTTTCACGCACATAATGCGCGCCATCAAGGACTTCTGGAAGTCAATTGATTTCAAAACCATGTCTATCTACAGATTTGTGCCTATCAACCAAAACCCTTTCGTTTTCGAGACCGCATTATGGCGGTCAACGGTCCGCATTCAAGGCAGCGAGTTCTCAAGCAGCTGTGTAGAAGGTCTCCAGCATCCGAAATGGCCTCTGTACTTTTCCAGATTTTACCTGGCAGAGGGCGATAGTGTGCGTTTACCCGCTGTGGTGACTGCGCGTCTCGGATTTGTCTGATGTAACCCTCTTAAATAGATATCTCGCATAGAGATCTGCAAAGCGTATGGGTATGCAAAATACACAGTCAGCTACTTTCAGGGCTTGGTGGACGCCATGGAAGCCAAGTCAAAGGACGGAAGTTATGATAAGGACATGCTGGGAGCTTTGGCTATTCTTGATGAAGTGAGTTTATGATACATTTGGAGATCATTCCGCTGATCACAACTCAACAGTACACTCCTGTTCTAGGTGAGTGACAGCACATGAGACACTACTATGCTTTGCTGAGATGCTCAAAGATGAGCTTGATCGCACTTTATCCGTTCTGTACCAATGGGAAAGGCAACGTTTCATCCCGGCCTACTGGCTTCCACTTCCACCCTTGCCCGATTTGACTATTGAGCTACCTCTCCCCGCCGAACAGTTGCCGATCTACAGCACCGCAGATGAGGAACATGACGAGCCAGCGATGACTCCCTACTTTATCCTCATTTGCCGACACCTCTTGCGTCTGCAGAGACAAGGCATAGACCAAAAGTGGTTCGACTTGTGGGAAGAGCTTAAACCCGACGAGCAGCTGTGGATATACAAGCTTGAGCCCCCTCGCCATCCGGTGCAGCCGTGGGACATAAGTCTGCGGCCTGTACCAGGGACAAGCGCGTCCGTCTAGTGGAGATGCTTGATGTACCATGAAGGTGATGCCACTGCTTCAACTTGTATATGTATGGCCTGGGAAGAGCACCAGACCCCAAGCTCCGTTGCTGTTCAAGACGTCAGGGGAGCTGCGAAGAGAAGATGTTTACCTCTCGTAAGGAAACTCACTTGTTAAGAAAGGATTCCCACTGGCAGAGCAGTACGAGGAAAGGGAGGTGATCAAAGACCTGCATGTATGGTGGTGATTACGAGATAGATATCTGATTCGCGCTCCAGTAACCCTCAACGGTCAATAAGAATAGTCGGCGTAAGGGAGCAGCCTGGATAGTATAATCCGGATTGGTACGGGCACTGACTTCTCATGCAAAGAGTAAACATCGGCGGCAAGCGTCGCGGTGGAAACCAGCCGGGCGGGGCACTGCCGCTATTGCCCTCCTGTCAATCTCATTATGCCCGGCGGCTCTTCAACAGCGTGCTGCTGGCATTCTGCTTTGTTTTCTGCTATATGTCACGATTTGATGACCATGATAAATGACGCCATGTATTCTTTGGTAGCTATGACCGGTCGCACATCCAACAGTAGATCCAACCCAGGCCCGCCGATCCAAAGCTGCCTCCATGCGCTCCTCTTCATAAGCGTGCAGCCAGAGTACACATGCATATAGGACTCTCACAGACGAGGGAAGAGCATACCAATAGTCCCCACGCCAGAGGCTACACGAAAAACACGCCCTCGGATGCGACGAGTGATGACGATAGCAATGGTACCATACTTGCAGTGCGCGGAGTGATGGGCCGATGGATAAGGCTTGTTGAGCTGATGTCGCATCGAGAAGATTGACCTATACTCGACCAACCTCCTGCGCTCCACCCCTCCATCTCCCTCACGACGCCATTCTCCGCCCTCTGCGCCCTCGACAAAACAGGGTGCCCCCACGCACACACTCGGCACCGCCTTTCGCCCCATGATCGCTGCTGACCGCCATCAACGCAGTTTGACACCGGTGCCATTTCTATCTCTGCTTTTCATTCTGCATCTCTACCTTCTCCCCACAGCCCTCTCCCCAGAACACTCCCCAACCCTCCCCAACTACCATCGTGCACTGGCCAACATGGCCCCCAAGCTTGCTGTGAGTTCCCGTCACCCTCCACTACAACAACCACACGTCAGCCGTCACCCCGTCACCTTCCTCCCACCTGCCTTGGCGCTGCAGCTGACCCATGACATAGCACAAGGCCGACACCGCCGTCCCCCCCTCCTCCTCAGCCAGACGCCCACCCCGCCCCTCAGACCGTCGCCCACCCCACCACTCTCTCGCGCTCCCTCATGCTTGTCCCCCACTGGCGGGAACTGGTCCCCGTCCTACCCACTGCCTGGCCTCGGGCGGGCGGGCTCCATGGGACCTGTTGTGGCGGACCTCCTTTCGAGTACAAAAGGGGCGCATCATTCTCTATCTTTTTCATTTCTCTTTCCATTTCCATCTCCCAATCCCCCCCCGTTCAAACATCAAAGATACCGACATGTCCGCCACTTCCCACCACAGCAGCACCGCCGACGCTCACAGGTTGTTTAAAGGCAGGGAAGTCTTTGCCGGTACGTTTTGCCACTGTTATGTCTGCTTCTATCTTGAGAGGATGCATAGCTAATTCGAGGAAACAGGGTTGCGCGACCTGGTGTTGATGGTGGGTTTGTACTTCTGGTGGGTTGAGCTGAGTGAGCACAGGAAGTGAGTCCATAGTAGTCTGAGAGGGACTCTGCGCTGTGGGAGTGACTTCTCCCTCAAGGTGGCTGACACTTTTCTCAGCTATCGGCCCTGGGGCCTGTTGGTTTTCCCGTATGTGCTCCCCCTCCACCAACCTCGACTCCTCCTCCGACCCCGACCCCAGCCCCAACCCCGGCGTAATGGGCATTTGATGGGTTGCCTACCGTTGGTTCTTTGGTTGGGTGTCCCTTGTCTTCCCGCAGAGAAAGCTCGAGAGAGGGAGGGAAATCATTTTGGGTACGTTTTGCCACTGTTTTGTCTGCTTCTATCTTGAGAGAATGCATATCTGATTCGAGGAAACAGGGTTGTTTGACCTGGCGTTGTTGGTGGGCTTGATCTTCTGGTGGGTGAAGATGCATGAGCAAAGGGAGTGAGTCCATAGTAGTCTGAGAGGGACTCTGCGCTGTGGGAGTGACTTCTCACTCAAGGTGGCTGACACTTTCTCAGGTATCGGCCCATTGGGCTGATATTTCTCCCCTATACGCTCATGCGTTGGAAATGGTTCACAGGTGTTCGGCGCTACCCCCACCGACGCTGCCCCCGCCGATGCTGCCCCCGCCGGCGACCCTGCGCCTCCCACCGCAGTCCCTCGCCCCTCACACTTCTTCCCCCAACCCCTCCCCCAACCCCTCCCCCGACCTCGAGGCCAACGTCTCCCGTATTGACGACGGCGACAGGAGAAGTTGGCGGTCTGCCTACCGCAAGGTGAAGAGTTGGGCGTTTCCTTTCTTCCCAGAGGAAAGGGTGGATAGCAGCAAGGAAGTCGTTCTCGGTACGTTTTGCCACTGTTTTGTCTGCTTTTATCTTGAGAAAATGCATAGCTGATTCCAGGAAACAGGGTTGCTCGACCTGGTGCTGCTGGTGCTTTTGGTCGCCTTTTGTTTTTTGTTGAGTGGGAAGAAAAAGTGAGTCCACGGTGAGAGGGACTTTGCGCTGTGGGAGTGACTCCTCATTCAAGGTGGCTGACACCTTTCTCAGCCATCGGCCCTGGGGCCTGTTGGTTTTCCCGTATGTGTTCATGCGGTGGAAGTATTGCGCGGCGCCCTATGGTAGGATATTCAGCGCTGCCCCCGCAAACGCTACCCCCGCCGGCCCTGCCCCCGCCGACACTGCCCCCGCCACCCACGGCGCTCCTCCTCCCGCCGCCCACCGAGCCCAGTCCCTCACCCCTCCTGAAACAGTCCTTCCGACCTTCCCCTTCTGGTGTTTGCTTATGGTCTGCGAGATATTGAGTAAGCTCAACCTGGGCCTGGTACTCTTCCTGCTAAAAGTATGTCGTCGGGCGGGTGGATGGTTTCATGGTGGTTATGGACTGAGTACTAACGACTCCACTTAGGATCTGGGTGTCGTCTCCGACCTCATTTCTCATCTGATAGTAAGAGTTTGAGCTGTCCTCTCCGACCTCATTTCTCAGCTGATAGGAAGAGTTTGAGCGACGGGATGGAGCTTGGGGGTGAAGGGAGGGCGAATGCGCCGGGTACGCCGTTTGCCCCAAACAACGCTCCAACGTGTTTCTCTCTTCCCCCACCTTTTCTCACCAACTCCTGACAATGCCGTACCCCCCTCCCCCTCAACCAGATGCCCACCTCGCCCCTCAGACAGTCCATGCCTCCTCTCAGACCGTCGCCCACCCCACCACTCTCTTGCGCTCCCTCATGCTTGTCCCCCGCTGGCGGGGACTGATCCCCGTCCTACCCACTGCCTGGCCTCGGGCGGGCGGGTTCCATGGTTGAATGAGTGGTCTTTTTGAGGACGTTGGTTGATTGGACGCTACATCCCTTCCCAGAGGACAGGATCAACAAAGGCAGGGAAGTCTTTGGGGGTACGTATTGCCACTGTTTTGTCTGCTTCTATCTTGAAGGATGCATCCCCCCCCCCTCCACGAGCCCCGACTCCCCCCCCTCCACGAACCCCGACTCCCCCCCCTCCACGAACCCCGACTCCCCCCCCTCCACGAACCCCGACTCCCCCCCCTCCACGAACACCTCCAGGAACCCCTCCCCCTTCCCCAACCCTGACAGCGGTGAAAGGGAAGGCTGGTGGTTTTGTATCCGCCAGTTGTTTTATTGGACGATACATCCCTTCCCAGAGAACAGGACGGACAAAGGCAGGGAAGTCCTTGCCGGTACGTTTTGCCACTGTTTTGTCTGCTTCTATCTTGAGAAGATGCATAGCTGATTCCAGGAAACAGAACCTAACGAAGGCTGGCAAGCACTTCGTGTCGAGTTCCGGTGCCCTGACTATGGAGGGTTGCTCGACCTGGTGATGCTGGTGCTTTTGGACGCCTGGTGGGTTTTGATGAGTGGGATGAAAAAGTGAGTCCACGGTGAGAGGGACTTTGCGCTGTGGGAGTGACTTCTCACTCAAGGTGGCTGACACTTTTCTCAGCCATCGGCCGTGGGGCCTGCTCGTTTCCCCGTATGTACTCATGCGGTGGAGGTGGACCACAACGCCATATGGCACACGGGTACTCACTCGCCGCCCCCGACGCCCCCGCCGACGCTACCCCCGCCGACCCTGCCCCCGCCGACGACCCTCCGCCTCGCACCGCCCACGGAGCCCGGTCCCTGGGGCGGCCAAAAACTCTGGCGCAGCCTGCTGAGCAGACTGCTCAGTATACACTCTCGCCCTAGCCATGCTTGCGCCTATGAGATCGACCATCTACTCTTCATGGTCAGCAACTGGGGTAGTTATGAGGATAAGTTGGCGTATCTGACCGCCAAGCTTGATCAGTGTGACGTGAGTTCGAGTGCACCAAGAGGCCTTGTGAGGGACAGGGTCAGGCAAAACAGCCAGGTCAGGTGCTTTATCCAGTTGGGTTGCATCCTTGCAGGCAGCAAGGATGAGAGGGTAGGTGCGGAGAAGATTCATTCTCTGGTTAGTGCTATAGATGCGGTTCTGGTTCTTTTGGTCGCCTTTTGGGGTTTGATGAGTGGGATGAAAAAGTGAGTCCACGGTGAGAGGGACTTTGCGCTGTGGGAGTGACTTCTCACTCAAGGTGGCTGACACTTTTCTCAGGATACGGGCCTGTGGCCTGATCTTCCTCCCGTATGTGTTCATGCGGTGGAAGTGGTGCGCGGCGCCGTACGGTAGGGTATTCGACACTGCCCCCGCCGACGCTCCCCCCGCCGACCCTGCCCCCGCCGACCCTGCCCCCGCCGACGACCCTCCGCCTCGCACCGCCCACGGAGCCCAGTCACTCGCCCCTCCTCCAACAGTCCCTCCGACCTTCGCGTTCTGGTGTTTGCTTCTGGGCTGCGAGGTTTTGAGTAAGCTCAACCTGGGCCTGGTGCTCTTCCTGCTGAAAGTATGTCGTCGGGCGGGTGGATGGTTTCATGGTGGTTATGGACTGAGTACTAACGACTCCACTTAGGATCTGGGTGTCGTCTCCGACCTCATTTCTCAGCTGATAGAAAGAGTTTGAGCGACGGGGTGGAGCTTGGGGGTGAAGGAAGGGCGAAGGCGCCGGGTACGCCGTTTGCCCCAAACAACGCTCCAACGTGTTTCTCTCTTCCCCCACCTTTTCTCATGGAATCCGCCCGCCCAAGGCCAGGCAGTGGGTATGACGGGGGCCAGTTCTCGCCAGCGGGGGACAAGCATTAGGGAGCGCGAGAGAGTGGTGGGGTGGGCGACGGTCTGAGAGGTGGGGTGGGCGTCTGGCTGAGGGGGATGGGGGGACGTACCCGTCGCTGCTGCGTGTTGGCAATCTAGAATGCATGGTCATGAGATATATACCATTGAATGCTCTATAGCGGGATGCTCTATAGCGGGCGCCACAGTCAAAGTGCGCCGTGTTGACACTGCCTCCATCTCATCATTCAACATGGGCGTTGATGCATTTACGTAACATTAACCTGCAAGAAATGTCATCCAGATGATCTCTCAGTGGGTCACCCGCGCCAAGCGTTTCTACGACGAGCTCGGGGACAATGACACCCACCCTCGCTTCATCTCTCATACCCCGTGTGATGATATCCTGCATTGCGGATCTTTAAACTCCGACAGCTTTTACTTCGATGTACTCTGTGACCATTCAGCTTCCCAGTACTATATATTGAAGAAGAACTACAGAACAACGAGAGGAGAGTATGCATTGCGGGAAGCCCTTTCAAGTTCGAATAGGATGGAGACGCGACGCCGAAGCCATGCGGTGTAACGGCCACAGCGGCTCTCTGGTAGACAAATTCCCGATCGTATATAACGGTTTGTGGCCAGGTTTAGAGGGGCGTGACGCGCATGACGTCTAAGATGTTACCTTTATCACTTCCAGCTCAATGCAGATGGATTCATGATTAAGTAGTGATGCTTTATGTTGAGGGTCTACAGCTACAGACATATGCCCAAGTGATCAGAGAGGACCTCATGATCCTTGTCTCGACTCGCCCTCTTCCATCCGCCGTCTTCTCTTCTCTGCTTTCGCCGTCATCTCGTGATGCTCCCCCATACCTTCCAGTCTGAAAACAAGGGTCAGCTATTTGCACTCTCAACCAGCGAAATACATACTGAGTTGGTTTCTCCATCGCAGGGTCTTCACTCGTAAAGTACGGCGTCTTCAGAGCCGAGTCTGCCGAAAGACGTTTCAAAGGGTCGTAGAATAGCAACCCTTCCACCAAATCAAGGCCAGCTGGACTCAACCACCTACTTCCCATTAGCTCCCTTCGTCGAACACGGCATATGCTTACTTGGCGAACGAGCTTCTGAATTTGCTCCCCACAACCTCCTTTGGCTTGACCAGCTCGTACCAAGGCAGCGCCTTCACCCCGGGCCACTCGCTCTCCTTGGGCGTGCCCATGATGGAGTAGATGGTCTCGAGTTGGTGGATTTCGTCGTTGCCTTGGAAGATCGGTTTGGTGGTGAATAGCTCGAGGATGATGCAGCTGGTAATTGTCAGCCGTGCAACCAACAGCAGATGGATGTACTTACCCAGCAGACCACATATCCACCTCGGGCCCGTATACCGTCTCTCCCAGTAACAGCTCCGGGCTTCTATACCAAAGCGTAACAACACGATTCGTATAGTCCTCCCTCCTACCCCTTCCCCGATCCTTTTCATAGATCCTCGCCAGCCCAAAGTCGGCGAGCTTGAGTTCTCCTCTCGAGTTGATCAGGATATTGCCGCCTTTGAGATCACGGTGAAGGATAGAGTGGTGGTGCAGACAGGACAGGCCAGCGAGCATCTGATGGGAAAGGGATTTGATGTTGGCGGGTGTGAAGCGGAATGTAGGGTGAGAGAGGAGGCCGGTGAGGTCGTGATCCATATACTCGAGCACCATGTACACTGAGCCTGTCCAAAAGTCAGCACTGGTCTCATTTTGACACACGATCCTCACCTTGCTCGACAATCATCTCGAGAAGCTTCAAGACATTGCCGTCTCGCAGCGCTTGGAGCAGCTTGATCTCTCTCATCGCCGTCACGGGGAAGCCATCCTTCTCGCCCTCCATCCGAATACGCTTGAGCGCCACAAATTGACCAGTAATCGTAGAGCGAGCTTTGTAGACTTTCCCATAAGTACCTTCACCGACGTGCGTGATCTTCTGATACACTGGCAGCGGGGCGATATCTTTGGGGACAGGCGCAGGCTCAAGAGGCTGAGCCGAAGTATCCGACGGTGCCGGAGTGGGTTGCGCCAACACTTCCACAATTGGCCCAGCATCGACTTCCATCTTCTCCCCATCCATATCTTCCCTCTCTTTACCGCCTTGCACGATCCCGCCCTTCCCAACCTGTTCCAGATACATCCTCCCTTCCTCCTCTTGCGCTTCCCACGCCATCCTCGCATCCCGAACTTGTTCTACGCGGGTGATCTCGTCCATCGTCGCACGTTTATTGAGAAATTCGTCGAGGAAGAGATCCATCGGTGGAAGTTGGTGTCGAGGATTGACAGAGGAGGAAGGGGAGGGAAGGAGAGTGGCATAAGCGTCGAACGCTGCGCGGAGAAAGGTGGGCAAGGCGGATAGGAGGGTGTTGTATCGCTGAGAAGCGAGTGTAAGTCGATGGATGAGAGCGTCAGGATGAGGCAAAGTCGCCTGCTCATTCTTTTCTGTCGGAGCTTCCACTTCTGCCTGACTCTCTTTTTGAGACCCGTCCCCACCCTCATCTTCCGCCTCATCATCGAACAGCGACAACTTTCGCTTCTCCACCCCGGCCGCAATCCCAACGCCTCCAACGCCCGATAATGACTTCCAACCACCCTTCCCTTCCGTACCCCCATTAACCTTTGCCTTGGCCGGGACGATGGGCGCAAAAGAGATTTTGAGCGGCTCCATCCTCTGTAGAGGCTGGGCTTCTTCGACTTGGGGTTCGGGCTCGGGGATGGGCACGAGGGGATCTTCGGGGCGGGGGATGTACTCTGCGAAAGAGGTGGGTGCTTCTATTGGTATTTGGGGTTGGGGAGAGGGGTAAGATGGGTATGAGTCCTGGTATTGGGGCTCGGGGGAAGGTGAGCGATGGGGCGGTTCTAAGCGCTCTGGTTCACGTGGCGAACTCGCATGACGGGGAGATGAGAGGGGTACAGGTCTTGGTGGGGTATACCCACTAGGCTCTGACGGCGCTGGAGAGCCTCTTCGAGACGGCGGTTGCCCTCGTGAAGGTAAAGGTTTGATCCGATCATACCCATACTTTTCCGCTTGCTCCCTCCCAAACTCTCTTTCCTCCCCGCCTCTACGCCCTCCGTACCCCGCTGAAGGACCGTCGCGGACGTCTCTCTCTCTATCCATCATGTCGGACCGAGACCAGCGTCTGGTACCCTCGGAATTTGGCGGTTCTCGGTTGAATGGTGGGCTGGGGTCGGAGGGAGGGAAGGGACGGGAAGGGGGACGGTCGTCCCAGGGGGCGTCTCCACTGGGGTTTGGGGGGCGGCCCCATTGGCGCATGGGGATGTCTCTGCCTGTATTTCGTGGAGGACCAGGCGGACCAGGCGGGCCAGATGGACCGGGTCCCGGGCCATAGTTGGAATTGGGCCCAAACCCAGGACGGTCCTCAAACCGTCTATCCTCAAACCCTCTCCCAGATCGTCCACTCGCAGGTCCAGTCGGCACCCCATTCAACCCTTGCCCTGGTCCTGGTCCTGGTCCTGGGCCAGGGCCAAACCGATTCGGCGTGGGTGTAAAAGGCGCTGGCGGCGGTAAAGGTCCGCCCCGACGTCGGAGGGACCAGCCGTTATCGCCCGAACGATCAGGCCGGTCTGGAGGCGGTTGAGACTGCGGGAAAGGCGGTCGGTTCTGGGTGTGGGCGTGGGGAGTGTGCTGGCGGGGGTCAGAGTGGGGTCGTGATGAGTCTCCTCGGTCAGACCTGTTTTCCCGTGGACGGTCGTGCACTCCGTCTCTGTCGTGGTCTCGCTCACGCCCGTGGCCGCGGCGGGACCATCCAGAGGTTGTGGAGAGACGGTCCGAGTCTGTGGGAGAGGGCGATCGCTGACGATGTGTTTGGGAATGGGAGTGGGATTGAGAGGGGGCGTGGGAGCGATGGGGGAGGGTTGGCGAGCGAGTACGTTCTCTGGACCGGGATCGAGCAGATAGTGAAGGGGACACGGGTCTTCGCGATGATGAACTACACTCTGTCAGCTGTAGCACGGAAAGAAAAGACAAAAGACTCACGCGTCTCTGCTACCGCCGCCAACACCATAGTCCGGGCTCTCTCTTCCCCCTCGCCGTCTCTTTGTCGGCGGACCCTGCTGATGACCGTCGTCTCTCCTTCCACGTCTGTCCTCCGACCTTGAGTGAGGCTGTTTGGGAGGATAGGAAGGCTCGTCCCGGGAAGGCTCTGCGTCGCGCCGGGAGTGTCCATAGTCTGGACTCGAGCGTCTGGTGCTTTGGGGCGGCGGGAGCTGTTGATCTCGGGAGGGTGGGGGGCGGTTGTGAGGTACTGGTGGGTTGTTGTAGCCACCAGACTGAGCCGGGGGACGTTCGCTCGTAGGAAGCGGCCTTCCCCTTTCTCTCCCTCTATCCCTTTCCCTTCCCCTTTCCCTATCCCAATCACCGCCATTGAAGCCCTGCCGTTCTGAATCCTTCCCACCATGCCGTCTCACTTCTCGCTCCTGCCTCTCTTTCTCGGAATGCGTCACAAAGTTGGCCCTGGGCCGCTCGGGGGAGAGCTCTTTCCTCTTGCCTTGCGCTCTCCACCCGTCATCTCTGCTCTGCACGCCATTTCCCCTAGGCCTCTCCCTCTCCCTTTCCCTTTCCCTCTCTCTTTCCCAATCATTCCCCCGACCCTCCCTATCGTCACCATGCCCACCAGCACCACCCCGATTCCACCCCTGATCTCTAGGCCCCGCCCTTCCCCACCCTTGCGCTTGTCCTGGTCCTGGTCCATGTCCATGTCCATGTCCGGGAGGTGCTTGAGACGATTGCCCATGTTGCGTGGGGTGTTGGGGCGGTTGGTGTGGGCGCCAGGATTCCCTCTTGAATGGGCGGTGGTTTGGGGTGGACATTGCCTGCGTAGGGTTCATTGAGAGAGGAGGCGATTTCGTTGGTGGACTCACTTGAGCGTCAAGGCGAGAATGTCGGTTTACGTAATGACGTTGAGTATCAGGGCGTTTGAAAATGATGATGTATCTTGATGCATGCATGCATGAGGATCAACAGAGTATCAGTGCATGTAGTGATAGGTGAGTCTGAGAATGTACCCAACGCTTTCTGGAATCATTCGACAGTGCTTGATCCGTAGTCGATGAAAGGCTTGTTTTTCGTGCGGTGCAGCTCGCATTTTGAGTGTCATCTTGACTGCTGCATACTGCAAAGCCACTATCGATTAGCTCAACATGAGGGCCTAATGGAAGTATGACTCCCTGTGTTTGACGGGACCCTATGGAGAATGCCAACGGTGATGGCTTCTATCGTACGGGTATGAGAGTTTTAGCACACGTCAGCAAGACGCGCCATAATCTGACGACCTCCGCAGAGCCTTCGTCTGCGCTGGGATGATCGTCTCAGCCCCAAGAGCATATCTTCAGGACTCGTTTACAGCGGACGTATTGCTCCATGGCATGTCAGCTGGCGTCATATGTGTCGGGTCATGCGGTGATGATGTCGATCTTGTTGCTGGTGAGAACCTCACTGCTCGAGAAGTCTCCCCACTCTGTATCAGCGGATCTCCGGCGCAAACATTCCGGTAGAGATATGTGGACTAGGCTCAATGAAAAGGGCTGAGAATACACTCACCCCAGCTCCTCGTTCAACATGGGTGTCAAAGTACAGACGTTCGGCACGCCTGTATGCTAATGCCTCTCTCATAATGAGACAACCGTATCTTCCTGCACATAGCCTGTGCTGTGTGCGCTCAGTGACCCTGCATGCTCACCCGTCTTATCACTGAACAGCTATAGAAGCAGGCTTATGTAAGAGTTGGGTGTTTCGACGCGTGAATTACTCGCCCAGGAATTGAGGGTCACTCCGCCCGCAGCTTGATTCCGAGATTGGGCCGAAAAACCGCGGCCATCTCCTCTTTCTTTTCGAGGGATCGCTCTTCTGCCCCATCCACGCCACCATGGCCCCCTTCGGACCCCGCCAGCAACAGCACAACGCCCCCCGCCAGCAGAACCAACAACAGCCCCAGAACCCCAACGTCCGCAACGAGGTATTCGAAAACATCTTTGGCCGTCCTGCTGTCGGCCACCATCAGTCCCATGGCCCTCCCCCGGGGCAGCATGCAGCGCCGCAGCCGCCCCCGGGAGGGACCTATGGGTACAAGCCGTACCCACAGCAGCAGCAGCCCTCCTCGTACCTCCTCCCTGCCCAGCCGTCTTATCCGCCAAGCTTTCCTGCACAGGGCCCACCTCGGCAACAGCCGTCGCCCTTCGCGTACCGTCCTCAGCCCACACCGGCTCCTCAGCCATTACCAGCCGAGGATCCGTATGACTCTGTGTATGGAGGGATAGAGGGGGGCTACGGCAATAGATCGGTCAGTGCTGGGCATCCCCAGGCGTTGATGGTACGTGGTCTCCATCGACAAGTCGATGTCGCTAACGATCCCACAGCCTGCTGGAAGACGTGCTTCCCTAGCACCGTCTACGTACTCTGGCACATCCTCTGCCTCGGCCTACTCTCCAAATCCCAACGACATTGCCTCCCCACACCAGCCCACTGCACGACTACCCTCAGCAACCTTTCCTACGCCCAAACCACGGCTGCCTTCGGGCCCGAATCTGCAGTACCCTGCGGGGGCCATGACGCCCGCGCAGGCTTATCAGACGAATGTCAGCAGCGGGTATGGTGCAGCGCAGGCGCAGGTGCCGGCGCCGCATGGAATGTCGTCGGGGGCGCCGGTGGCCTTTCCTCGGCGCCCATCACAACCCCACTACGGGAGTGAAGCGTCGTCTTCGAACGCTTCCTTTGCTTCGTCGTCAAATCCGGCCGCGCTGGGAAGGATGCCGACGAGCAATTCGATAACTTCATTCCACAAGCCGACGACGCAATCACCGCCGCCGCCAAATGTCGAACGGTCGACGACACCAGACTATATCGGGCAGATGGGACATTTGAGTTTTGAGAGTAGTCCGGTGAAGGGGTTTCAGGATGATGTGGCGAATGCTGGTGGAAGGGAAGATGGTGAGTCCTTCAAGGCAGAATCCTTTGAAGGAAAGGAAACACGCTGACAGAGATGCAGAGCGAAGGGATAGACATGGATCTGCGTCAGGCATGGCGAGGGTGAGTATGCATCGCCGGATGGCGTCGGACTCTAGCCTGTCCAGTAGCGGGCACACTACCAAGCCTTCCAGGCCTGTCATTGCGTACGTATCCCTCACTGTTTCTTGTAATGGCGCGCTTATAAGAACAACAGCCCACTATCGACGATTGATGCGACACGCGACGAGGCAATCATCTCCACCCCCACAACCCCCACAGGATCGGTCTCTGACATGTACACCATGGCACTGCTCAACTCTTCCCGCCAGAGTATGGAGTCGACTTCGTCTTTGCCCCTGCCGGCTTCGGACCACCCGCTACCGCCTGGTGCTGCCCCCGGGTTTGAGGTCCGCTCGACGTCCTTTTCTGGGTCGACACGAAGTGGCGAGCATACACTCAAGGGACGAGGGAGTGGTCCAGTCCATCGACACTCGCACGATCACTCCAACTCGCTCTCCATCTCCCGCCACACTTCCGTCCCTCCTGCAACCCGCCAAGCGCTCTCGGCTTTACCGCCCATCTACCCCGCCTTGCTCTCGGCAGTGGCGGGGGCTTTCAAGCAGGTCATTACGCTGGGCGATCTGGTGAAGGATGGGATCACGTACAAGGATTCGTTCGAGGGGCGACTGGCGGTTGCGGTGATTGCAGATATCATCAAGACGCCGGACCGCAATCTCGCCCTTCTACTCGGCCGTGCGCTGGACGCGCAAAAGTTTTTCCACGACGTCACATACGACCACCGTCTCCGAGACAACCCCCACGAGCTGTATCAATTCAAAGAGCGCCTCGCGACGCCTTGGCTCGAGGGGCAAGAGAATGGAGGGACGGAGAGCCCGAAGAGCGAGCCGGGGGGACTGGGGAGGAATGGGAGTGGGAAGAGTTTGAATATGGGGATGGGGTTGGGGCATGGGTTGAGGGCGTTGACGCAGGCGAGGCCGAATTCGGATACGCTGTCGATGCAGACGTCGGAATCTGCCACGTCCCTCACCTCCACCCCCGCCACGTCTGTCGCCCCTTCAAGGTCCGGCACGCTTGGGGTCGACTTGAATCCGGGAGAAGAGGACGAAGATCTGCCTGTGGGAGTGTTTACGCTCTTGACGGATTGTTATTCCCCGACGTGTTCGAGGGACAGTTTGTGTTATTCGATCAATTGTCCGAGGAGGTTGGAGCAGATGAAGAGGTTGAATATGAAGCCTGAGCCGGGGTTGACTAGGAAATTGAGTAGGGAGAGTTTGCACGAGGTCAAGGTGGGTTCTATTTGTTCTCTAAGTGGATTGAGCTGATGGGGAGAATAGGAGACGGGGACGTTGTGGATTCACTCGGTGTCCCAAGATATTCTAGATAGCGTGGATGATACGGAGAAGAAGAGGCAGGAAGCGATCAACGAGGTGATCTATACAGAGAGAGACTTTGTCCGCGATTTGGAATACCTTCGGGATGTGAGTACACTTTCGAGTCTGGGGGGGCGATGCTGATATGATTTACAGCTCTGGGTCAAACCGCTCCGCACGCAGGAGATTGTCGACCAAGACCGTCGAGACGACTTTGTCCGCCAAGTCTTCTGGAACGTCCACGACGTCCTCGCAGTCAACCAGCCCCTCGCCGAACGCCTCACCAAGCGTCAACAAAAGGAACCTGTCGTCTCTGGCGTCGGCGATCTATTCTTGGAGCGCGTCCCTCTATTCGAACCGTTCGTGACGTACGGAGCGCATCAGCTGTTTGGAAAGTACGAGTTCGAAAAGGAGAAGGGGTCAAACCCCGACTTTCAGAAGTTTGTGGATGAGACGGAGAGAAAACCAGAGTCGAGAAAACTCGAGTTGAATGGGTATCTTACGAAACCTACCACCCGTCTTGGTCGATATCCGCTCTTGCTTGAAGCGGTGTTGAAGTATACGCCGGACGATCATCAGGACAAGAAGGATTTGCCAGAGGTGATCAAGATGATCAAGGGGTTCTTGGGCAAGGTGAATGTAGAGAGTGGAAAGAGTGAGAATATCTTCGAGTTGGCGCAGATCGAGCAGAAATTGGTTTTCAGGCCGAATGAGAATATCGTGAGTCTTTCTTTGGTGTTGTGGCTGGAGCTAACGAATTTTTCAGGATCTGAGGCTGAGAGACAAGAACCGCGAGATTGTGCACAAGGGGCCGTTGAAGCGAAGGGGAGGTAGCAGGGAAGAGATTGCGGATCTGACGGGTTTCTTGTTTGATCATGCGTTCCTGCTAGTCAAGCCCAAGTGGGTCAACAAGAGCGAACAGTACAAGGTCTATCGACGAGTGAGTCATCGTTATCTGGTCTAGAGCTCGCGCTGATCAAACGCCAGCCTATCCCGCTCGAGTTGCTCGTGCTCGTCACCCCCGACGAATCGTACAACTCTAGTAAACTCTCGCATGGTCGAACACGGCTCATCACCCGGCACACGACTTCCGCAAATAACCAAGCCGCCAACTCTGTCGCTGCTCCTCCCAGACCCGAGTCCAAACATGGCTTTTCCCTTACCATCATCCACCTCGGAAAGAAGGGCTACTCGATGCAGCTTTGGGTGGATACGTATATCGGGAGGAAGAAGTGGTTGGAGAGTATAGATAAGCAGCAGACGTCGTTGAGGGAGAAGAGCTGTGTGTTTATTAGCGAGAGTGTCTCGGATGGGTCACCGAGTGGATTGAGAAAGGTCAATTGCGCGAGTCCTTATGGTGAGTCGTCTCTAACCTGCCTGATCGGACACTGACGTGTGCGTAGACCAAGGAAACAGAATGATTTTTGGTACCGACGACGGTGTCTACTTTGCCAACCTACGCGACGACAAGCTCAAGGATCCCGTCAAAGTCATCTCCCTCATCGACGTGACCCAGGTCGATGTCATTGAAGAGTTCCAGCTCCTCATCGTCCTGCACGAGCGCTGCGTGACGACTTTCCCTCTTGATTCGCTGGACCCGTCTGATCCTGCCGCGGCGTTGAAGAGGGGAAAGCGGATCAGCTCGCATACGAGTTTCATCAAGAGTGGAGTGTGTCTTGGAAAGACGCTGGTGGCTATTGTGAAGAGTAGTACGTTGAGCTCGACGATAAAGGTTATGGAGCCGGTGGATGTGGGACAGAACAAGAAGAAGGCGCAGGCGGGCTTCATGAAGAGGTTGAATGGACGAGAAGATGCGTTGAAACTCTTCAAGGTGTGTCGCCCCTTTACCATGTTGCGGAACGATGCTCACATTATGTCAGGAATTCTACATCCCCACCGAATCTTCCTCTGTTCACTTCCTCAAGACCAAGCTCTGTGTCGGGTGTACCAAAGGCTTTGAGATCGTCGACCTTGAAACCCTCGATATGCAGGGCTTGCTGGACCCGTCGGATGGATCTTTGGACTTTGTGTTGAAGAGGGATAATGTGAGGCCAATTGCCATCTATCGGATTGAGGAGGATTTCTTGTTGTGTTATGACGGTACGTCCTTTGTCTAGGGTAGGATCAGTGCTGATGACTGGACAGAATTCGCATTCTACGTCAACAAGAATGGATGGAGAGCGAGACCGAAATGGGCTATTGTTTGGGAGGGTGTCCCTACGGCGTTTGGTAAGTCGGTCATGCTACCCATGAGCCATCTGACCGTGTTCTAGCCCTGCATTACCCTTATGTCGTCGCCTTCGAGCCTACGTTCATCGAGGTCCACCATGTCGAGACTGGGCATCTCGTCCAGATCATTCCCGGCAACAACATCCGGTGCCTCTTTGCCGATACCCCTCCTTCCCGAGTCAACGCCCCTCCCCCTCCCAACCGTATGATGTACCCTGGTCAAGCTGGAGGGGCATACGGCCGTCCCCCGCCCCACCCCGGATACCCCTACCCTCCCAACACTGCAGCCTACCCTCACGCCCCGCCTGCCGGCAGAGGCTACTACCCCAACGCGCCTCTTACCCCCGGCGCTCGCCCTCGCCCGCCTCCCCAAATGGGCGGATACCCCGTTCCCCATCCGCATCAGCAGGCTCCGCCGGGACCTACGGTAAATAGGTTTGCGCGGTCGCAGGTGGTGTTTGTGAGCGACGAGAGTCATGTGCAGTTCCTCAAATTCCCTCCGCCGCCTACGCCGGGATCGCAGGGGCAGAGAGGGAGTCTAGGTGCGCAGAGTACGACGAGTCTTGCGGGGCCGAGAGGGTCGAGATAGATCTCAATATTTCTCTCCCCACAGTCAACAATCTTTTAACGCCCCCTGACGACATATCTTTTCCCCTGTTTCATAACGTATATCATTTTGTAATCGAACAGCATACATGATCCCCATATACCTCTGGTTTTGACTGTTATTCATATACCCTTCGAGACCTTTTTACTATTCGGATCATTTTTTGGTGTTTCTTTTGATTTTGATCTTTCTTCCCGTGTGTGTAGCATCCTTACCCTTATATATATATCCTGCTTTTGTCCCTCTTCTGTCGCGCTATACTAGATACAAATAGTAATACATGATACATGATATGTTTCTCTCATTTGGCATCCACAATATGCATAGTCTTTGACGCGACAGAGTTCAGAGCATCACCAACTCAGTAGGAAGCAAGCTCATTGTCACGTTAACGACTGGCTGCGAGATGCAGCAAGTCCATACGAGTGGACGCTAAGCAAGAAACGCATCATGGTACTCTTCAACGCATCATATGAGCATGGCATAAGATGATAATGAGAAGAGATTGTCGCCGGTGCGCAAGGATACCCGTTTCCGTACTCCTCTTGACATGTTGTTGACACCCCTTTAACGTAGCGAGCTATATCACAACTTGTCGGTCCTACATGAATAGCTGATGTTAGCGTGGACGATTGGTCAAGACAATCACTTGCCTTGTTGAACATTGCTCGCAGCTTAGACACGGGTCCCGGCCTTGAAGAATCTGACGGTACCCTCGGTACGTCTCGTGTGGCATCCGCTACTCCCTGGAATTCCTGCGCGAAGATGGTCAGCATTGTTATCGTCTCGAGGTCGACCCCAGAGCAGATCCACGCTAGACTTACTTCATCTTCCATGTTTAGCAGTCGCGTCTCGGAATCCTTTATCGGAAAATTCGGCGGAAACACATAATACTCACAGTCCGGCACTACATCCCCCAGCATCTCCATCAAGGGCTGCGTGCGCATATAAGACATGAACGCGAAGGTGTCTTGGACGGTGTAGAAGAAGAGGGGAGAGGGCTCATACGGATATCGGCTAGGTGATGTGGCGCTGCTTGGTTTGAGACGATGTCGATTGTTGGGAGTGTATGTCCTCGGATCCTTAGCGGTACCCCAAGTTCCGGGTACATGATGCGCGGCTTCCCAATCGACGAGCATCTCCATTGCGAGGCCTAGCTCCTCTGTATCAAGTCGGATCAGTATACGTGTTTATCTATTTTTTCACATCGGGCTGTCTACGCACGCTGATAACATTGGAACTACGCGAGATTTCAGTCAGTACCAACAGCGATGTAAGACGGCACGACTTACGCGCACAATAAAGCCACCCATGTAATTATAGAGAGAGAGGTAAGGGCCGGTGGCGGCAAATGCGCAGTTGGCCTTGATCCACCTCATGAGGATCGCGCCGTTCGTTGCGATCGCCCAAGCTTTGCATAGGTGCAGCCGCGGAATCTGCAAGGGTTGGTCAGGCCCACGTCGGAAGAGGTCGTAAGACTCGGGAAGGAAGTCTTTACTTACAGGTGATTCCCAGGGCATTGGCGATCTGATTTCCAAAAAATAGAGCGGCTCAACGCGATTGCCAGGTATGTAGCGGTAAGATATGATGGGGGAATGGTCTTTGGTGATCAATTGGCCCCATAGGCCAGATCGGGGCTTGTTTACGGTCTCGAGTATGAATCTGCGAGGCTCGTAATTGCTAGGAATAGTAGTATCCGGCATGGTGATGTCTGTATGACAAAGATTAATCAGCGGATGGTGTAGTAGATTCAAGGGCGAGGGAGTATGAAGGAGCGAAAAAAATGTACGGTGTACGGTGAGTGGCGGTTGTGCGGCTGAGTGGGGGATGTGGTGACGTGGGAGATTGGTGACGCTGGAAGAGAAATACACCGAGCAGTCGCTCCAAGGCCATCTCATCGAAGCCTCATATAAGGATATTGTTAGGCCGATTACACTCAGAGGAGGTGCATGGGCGCAGGATGGTCTGAAAACGCACTCCCATGTACGTTCGCAGCTGGAGCGTTGACGAACCACTGTGCCGAGTATTACTGCGCTTGCCGAAAAGATCATGTGGGTCATGCTCTCGCGTCTGCCATAGTATGGACTCTAGTCTTGGCTACGCATCTTGCCGAGTCTGTATGAAACCCAATATCCGGATACGTCTCCTGAGTACTGGTAGAGCATGGCAGAGATTGTCGGCCCTCCTCATCGTTGTCAGTCCCCGTTCGGCCATAGCGGCTGTAAGCCCATGCAGCAACTTGGGAGACATGAGTGTGGTATTGATCGGCCACTGGTGTGACGCGGTGAGAGGGCGCACGGTGCACGGACCTGTTGTGGCGGACCTCCTTTCGAGTACAAAAGGGGCGCATCATTCTCTATCTCTTTCATTTCTCTTTCCATTCCATCTCCCATCCCCCCCATCAACCTTTACGACATGCCCGCCACCACCAACAACAGCAGCACCGCCGATGCTCACAGGTTGTTTACAGGCAGGGAAGTTTTTGCGGGTACGTTTTGCCACTGTTTTGTCTGCTTCTATCTTGAGAGAATGCATAGCTGATTCGAGGAAACAGGGTTGCGGGACCTCCTGTTGCTGGTGGGTTTGGTCGCCTGGTGGGTTCTCATGAGTGAGCTCGAGCTCAAGAAGTGAGTCCATGGCGAGAGGGAGTTTGCGCTGTGGGAGTGTCTTCTCCCTCAAGGTGGCTGACACTTTTCTCAGGTATCGGCCCATTGGCCTGTTACTTCTCCCATATGTGCTCATGCGGTGGAGGTGGTGCACGACGGCATATGGTACACGGGTGTTCGGCGCTGCCTCCACCGCCCCCACCGACGCTGGCCCCGCCCCCACCGCCCCCGACGCCCCCGGCGCCCCCGCCGACGCTGCCCCCGCCGACACTGCCCCTCCTCCCACCCCCCACCGAGCCCAGTCCCTCCCCCCTCCGGCCATCGACATAGGACTCCCCGCCCCCGCCCCCGCCCAAGTGCTGCCTGAGGTCCAGGCCCAGCTGAAGAGGATGGAAGCCCTGCAGGACAGGATGGACAGGATGGAAGCCCTGCTGGACAGGATGGAAGCCCTGCTCACCTCCCAGGGAGGTGAAGGGAGGTGAAGGGAGGTGAAGGGAGGTGGGCGAAGAAAGTGGTCGGGGTGAGGGAAGGGACTGCAGGATACATGTATATAATGCACTCTCATATGCAGTCAACACTCAAGACAGGCAAAGACAAGATCAGAGTCACGCTGCAGAAGTATTTCTCGAAGGCTCACTGAACTCAAGACCAGCCGACTGAATGACACGACTCGGTGGTTCTTGGACGCTCTCGTCGCCGATCTTGGTCCCCATCTCGGTCCCACTGTTCTCGGTCTTGACTTCTCCACCCTGACCTTCGAATCTCTCTACGCTGCTGTTCGGAGGGTCGACAACAGCCACCGCCTCCATGTCGCGTCGACTTCCGAATGCCTCTCTGGCCGCATGAAGTACCCGTTTCAAAGATAATCTTGACAATGCATATCTCTCCATCTGCTTACGATGCTTTGACCTGTCATTTTTGGCCTCTGCGCCCAGAGACATACGAACAAAGCAGATGCAAAGGCGTAAAGGGTTGAACGCACAGCGCTCGGGACACCCACCCTGCATCGATGCGTTTCAGCATGTGCCATTTCTGGAAGGAGGGATTTGCCATTTCCAGCAAGAGGGATGGATTTGCTGTTTTCGACAGGCGGGATTTGCTGTTTTCAGCATACGGAATCTGCTCTGTAGAGCCGACCTCATGCATGCGGTGGGGATGGCCGCCTGTCTTGTTGAACGGCAGACCAGCTCGATGCTCTGTGGCTCGTCGTCATTTGGGCCGCTCTCTCAGGATATGCATGCAAGAGTGGCCCATACCCACGCACATGTGCCTCAACAGCTTATAGATGTGACTCTCCGTCCGCTCTATCACGTCCTGTCAGTGGACCGATGCGATGGGGAGCGCATAGCGTCAGCCGTCGTCGTCGTCGCTGCTACTAGCTTAGCTGCCGCGGCTGGGGCGAGAAAAAACAGACTGAAACTGAGGAGCGACTACACATCTTGCCAAATCACGCTCGCTCTATCCGTGTGATGGTACATATATGAACTGACACGTACCGACATATAATTCTCTCCACTGCCGCTGTTATTCAACGGCGAGCAAGGACTGGCATACGCTTTAGTCATCACCACAGGCGACTCATGCGGACCGCCCTTTTGCTTTCAGTAAGATGTCAGCTCTATGGGGTGGTGCAGTAAGAGCCCAACACATGTTGACCCTTCCACATCCTTGATACTTGTCCGCAATGATAGGATTGAGATCATCGTAGGAGCGAACGCACAGCGCTCGGGACACCCGGTCGGAAACGCCATCCACCAAATGAGGCATCTGCCGCCTGCTGGAAACAGCAAATCCCTCAGGCTGAAAATGGCAAATCCCTCCTGCTGGAAACAGCAAATCCCTCATGCTGCAAACGGCAAACGCATCGGTGCAGGGTGTCCCGAGCGCTGTGCGTTCACAGTCTTTCATTAGTGTTTGTTTGTAATGCCATCAGCAGAGGGGTGATGGTGATTAGGATGGGCATTAGGATTTCGAGAAAGGGCGCATGGGTGGACAGCGTTTTGACGTTGGGCCATATTCACCGTGTGCACCGTAGTGTCGGTAGACCTTTCGATGACAGTGCATGATCTACCGAAGCAGTACCTTCCATTCTACCAAATGTGCGCCGAGCTGCTCTTACGTTGTGATCTCGTACTTCAATGGCCCATCGCCCAACGCTCTGTCTCTCCCATCATCAAAGTTTCGTCGGTGTGAGAGGAGGGATGGACTGTCTGAGGGGCGAGGTGGGCGTCTGGTTGAGGGGGAGGGGGGTACGGCATTGTCAGGAGTTGGTGAGAAAAGGTGGGGGAAGAGAGAAACATGTTGGAGCGTTGTTTGGGGCAAACGGCGTACCCGGCGCCTTCGCCCTTCCTTCACCCCCAAGCTCCACCCCGTCGCTCAAACTCTTCCTATCAGATGAGAAATGAGGTCGGAGACGACACCCAGATCCTAAGTGGAGTCGTTAGTACTCAGTCCATAACCACCATGAAACCATCCACCCGCCCGACGACATACTTTTAGCAGGAAGAGTACCAGGCCCAGGTTGAGCTTACTCAAGATCTCGCAGATCAGAAGCAAACACCAGAAGAGGAAGGTTGGAGGGACTGTTGGAGGAGGGGCGAGGGACCGGGCTCCGTGGGCGGTGCGAGGCGGAGGGTCGTCGGCGGGGGCAGGGTCGGCGGGGGTAGCGTCGGCGGGGGCGTCGGGGGCGGCGAGTACCCGTGTGCCATATGGCGTTGTGGTCCACATCCACCGCATGAGTACATACGGGGAAACGAGCAGGCCCCAGGGCCGATGGCTGAGAAAAGTATCAGCCACCTTGAATGAGGAGTCACTCACACAGCGCAAAGTCCCTCTCACCGTGGACTCACTTTTTCTTCCCACTCAACAAAAACCAAAAGGCGACCAAAAGCACCAGCAGCGCCAGGTCGAGTAACCCTGTTTCCTGGAATCAGCTATGCATCTTCTCAAGATAAAAACAGACAAAACAGTGGCAAAACGTACCGAGAACGACTTCCTTGCTGCTATCCACCCTTTCCTCAGGGAAGAAAGGAAACGCCCAACTCTTCACCTTGCGGTAGGCAGACCGCCAACTTCTCCTGTCGCCGTCGTCAATACGGGAGACGTTGGCCTCGAGGTCGGGGGAGGGATTGGGGGAGGGGTTGGGGGAAGAAGTGTGAGGGGCGAGGGACTGCGGTGGGAGGCGCAGGGTCGCCGGCGGGGGCAGCATCGGCGGGGGCAGCGTCGGTGGGGGTAGCGCCGAACACCTGTGAACCATTTCCAACGCATGAGCGTATAGGGGAGAAATATCAGCCCAATGGGCCGATACCTGAGAAAGTGTCAGCCACCTTGAGTGAGAAGTCACTCCCACAGCGCAGAGTCCCTCTCAGACTACTATGGACTCACTCCCTTTGCTCACGCATCTTCACCCACCAGAAGATCAAGCCCACCAACAACGCCAGGTCAAACAACCCTGTTTCCTCGAATCAGCTATGCATCCTCTCAAGATAGAAGCAGACAAAACAGTGGCAAAACGTACCCAAAATGATCTCCCTCCCTCTCTCGAGCTTTCTTTGCGGGAAGACAAGGGACACCCAACCAAAGAACCAGCGGTAGGCAACCCATCAAATGCCCATTACGCCGGGGTTGGGGCTGGGGTCGGGGTCGGAGGAGGAGTCGAGGTTGGTGGAGGGGGAGCACATACGGGAAAACCAACAGGCCCCAGGGCCGATAGCTGAGAAAAGTGTCAGCCACCTTGAGGGAGAAGTCACTCCCACAGCGCAGAGTCCCTCTCAGACTACTATGGACTCACTTCCTGTGCTCACTCAGCTCAACCCACCAGAAGTACAAACCCACCATCAACACCAGGTCGCGCAACCCTGTTTCCTCGAATCAGCTATGCATCCTCTCAAGATAGAAGCAGACATAACAGTGGCAAAACGTACCGGCAAAGACTTCCCTGCCTTTAAACAACCTGTGAGCGTCGGCGGTGCTGCTGTGGTGGGAAGTGGCGGACATGTCGGTATCTTTGATGTTTGAACCGGGGGGGATTGGGAGATGGAAATGGAAAGAGAAATGAAAAAGATAGAGAATGATGCGCCCCTTTTGTACTCGAAAGGAGGTCCGCCACAACAGGTCCGTGCACCGTGCGCCCTCTCACCGCGTCACACCAGTGGCCGATCAATACCACACTCATGTCTCCCAAGTTGCTGCATGGGCTTAGAGGGAGGTGGGCGAAGAAAGTGGTCGGGGTGAGGGAAGGGACTGCAGGATGCATGTATATAACGCACTCTTGAATACAGTAAACACTCAAGACAGGCAAAGACAAGATCAGAGTCACGCTGCAGAAGTATTTCTCGAAGGCTCACTGAAATCAAGACCAGCCGACTGAATGACACGACTCGGTTCTCATTTACGTCCTCTCCTGAAGTGGTGTGGTATCCATAGGACAGCGCCGCTGTGCTAAATTGTGACTTGTCGGTCCTACATGAATACTCGATGTCAGCATGGATAAACATCCGGTCAAAGACAGCCACTTGCCTTGTTGAACATTGCTCGCAGCACAGACACGGGTCCCGGCCTTGAAGAATCTGACGGTACCCTCGGCACGTCTCGTGTGGCATCCACTACTCCCTGGAATTCCTGCGCGAAGATGGTCAGCATTGTTATCGTCTCGAGATCAACCCCAGAGCAAATCCACGCTAGACTTACTTCATCTTCCATGTTCAGCAGTCGCGTCTCGGAATCCTTTATGGGAAAATTCGGCGGAAACACATAATACTCACAGTCCGGCACTTTATCCCCCAACATCTCCATCAACGGTTGCGTGCGCAGATAAAAGATGAACTCGAAGATGTCTTTGACGGTGTAGATGAAGAGGGGAGAGGGCTCATACGGATATCGGCTGGATGATGTGGCGCTGCTTGGTTTGAGACGCCAAGTATTCTTGGGAGTGTATGTCCTCGCATCCCCAAGGGGACTCCAAGTGTCGGGTACATGATGCGCGGCTTCCCAATCGACGAGCAGCTCCATTGCGAGGCCTAGCTCCTCTGTAGCAAGTCGGATCAGTATACGTTTTTTTCTTTCTCACAACGGGCTGCCTACGCACGCTGATAACATTGGAACTACGCGAGATTGCAGTCAGTACCAACAGTGATGTAAGACAGCACGACTTACGCGCACAATAAAGCCACCCATGTAATTATAGAGAGAGAGGTAAGGGCCGGTGGCGGCAAATGCGCAGTTGGCCTTGATCCACCTCATGAGGATCGCGCCGTTCGTTGCGATCGCCCAAGCCTTGCATAGGTGCAGCCGCGGAATCTGAAAGGGTTGGTCAGGCCTACGTCGGAAGAGGTCGTATGACTCGGGAAGGAAGTCTTTGCTTACAGGTGATTCCCAGGGCATTGGCGATCTGATTTCCAAGAAATAGAGCGGCTCAAGGCGATTGCCAGGTATGTAGCGGTAGGATATCATGGGGGAACGGTCTTTGGTGATCAATTGGCCCCATAGTCCAGAACGGGGCTTGTTTATGGTCTCGAGTATGAATCTGCGAGGTTCGTAGGTGGGAGGAATGGGGTGGGTGGACATGGTGATGTTTGTATCGTATGAGGAAGAGTGGTAAGGAGGTTTTGCGGTAGGGTCGCTGGAGAGCGGGAAGAATTAAAATAAATAGGTAGTGACGCTGAAAGATTGTTCTTTGCCGGGAACCCAATCGTATGCACTCGTATCGTACTGGACATACCGTACAGCTCATGGTGAGACGACCAGTAAGGAAAGGTAGTTGGGGACTGTGAGATGAGTCGGTGCATCTAGTGTGCTAGTCTGCTGGCGGTTGGCTGTCATACAACAAATTACAACGTCAACGCGCGAGTCGTCTTGTTGATGTTGTTGGGTCATTATCATTGAGTCTCTTGGATGAGAGTAACAGCACCTTGCTATACTATGTAGTGCTAAGCCTCGTCCGATAGGCAAGTACTGGACAGGAAATGCACAACGCACCCCGAAAGTAGGGCGCTGCTATAATTCGACCTTGTCGTTCATACTCATCAGGTGAGATGACTGACCTCGTTCAAAGCTCGAGGCCACGCCACGGGCGTCGGCGGTCCTGTGTTCTTGCATCGATCTGCTGACTTTGTAGCTAGCAAAGTCAGAAGATATACTACCAGTCAGCAGGTACATGCGAGGCCGACTTGGCTAATGAAGCTGCAATATTCTTCGCCCTTCGCCAATCGATTCGACATCATGTTTTTACCGTCATCACTCGTCGCGTCACAGGGGGCTGCGCTTCTTCTTCTTTTTCTCCTTCTTCTACATGAGGTCTGAGACTCTTCTCGAAGAAAATGAGATGCTCGATGGAAGATGTAGTAGAGAAGTGCGCCACTCTACTACGGTTTTTCGCGTATATAAAGTATCATACAGGAAGTTCGTAAGACGAACGGCCAGCTTATCGCAAGAAAACACCCACAAATACAACAACCACTACCACCAAAGACCTTGATCTCACAATCTCAAAATGCCAGGCTACACGTACCGTGTCAACGACTACCAAATCGCCCGGTACATATCAATCTTCTTCGTTCTTCTCAATCCCACCATTTAATTGAGCTCGGCTTACGCTAGTGTGGGCACAGTGTGCCGGGGAGTTTCATCCAAAAAGAAATCAAATATACAAAGGCCGAGCCACCTACCAAACATGTCTGCAAAGGTACAGGCTGTATGGTGATGATTCCGTTGAATGAGTCGACTTGTAAAGGATGTCTTGAGTGAGTGGATACTGTTCTTTCTTCTCGGACGGGCTGGAGTCTGTTTTTGACAATGCATCCTACGACAGGAAGATGAAGGCTTGATGGAGCAGACGGGGAGAGTAAGAAACGACGGATGGAACAGAGGTGTGACGTGTAGATGGTGTTGAGACAGAAGATGTAGAATTTCAGTGATGTACAAGTGAGCTGTTCGGCAGCTCATAATGGGCTTCGACTGCACTTTGACTACTACCAGCCATCGCACCATCATCTGATCTCACCCAGCGCGGGAGTCCCCTGGACGCCGCCACCGACACCGTTGAAGTTCAATGATCCATGAGATCGCTGTGTGTATGTACATTACATACTCGTTCGATGCGTGCTGGCGGCCAACATGCAGTCGACTGGGCTGCGGGGTGAGGCGAGTCAGTGGCGCGGTGATCATGATTGAAGGGACATATATGACGCCACAGACTCGACCTCGTGCTTACGCCCTCAACTTTTTTTTATTATCAATGTAGATCGACTGCGACGACTTCCGTGTAGCATCAATGAGCCACACCGGCACAATCCATTCGACAGGGCGTGCATACGATGCGGCAGGCAGCATCCCTCAACCTGATAATACAAAGTTAATTACATGAGTAAGTATCCACATTTACGTAACGTGTGACGCGGTTGCTTTTGAACAAAACAAACATGACTTGATTTCTTTTCCGTCCATCTCTCTCCTCAAATCGTCCGCCATGCTGTCAGAAAACAGCACCAACCTCCCCGCCGACACGTAAGTCCCCCATCCCAACCCCATCCCCTCCCCGCTCCCTGCTGAAGACCCATAGCACAAACCCCTTCATGTCAAAATCCTCCCTCTCGCCCTCCAAGTCCCGCGTCTCCCCCGACTCGTCCCTCACTTCCCTCCGCCAAGGCATGGGCCGTATGGATATCTCTTCCAAAGGCTCTTCCGGCCCCTACATGACAGAGACCCGCGAGCGGAAAGAGTCGAAAGACACCACCACCCGGCGCGAACTCGACCGTTTCGTCCCTTCCCGCCCCGCCTCCCTCGTGCACAGCTCGCACTCTGGATCTGCGATGCCGACGCTGGCTATGGACGCTGCGACGCCGGATGGGTCGATGGATACGAGCTTGTCGGGGGGGCATGACCTGTCGACGTCGAGCTTGCAAGCGAGCTTGGGGATCAACAATGGTAGTCGCCGTATCCTCTCTTTCCGCGCACCTCCACCTGCCTCATCGCGCGCGACGTCCCACCTCGATGCCCAGCGAAACTACCTCCTCCAGTCTTCCGCCTCCGCCAACAGAGGCGGCAGTACGGCGTCGGGGAAAGAGACGAAGAAGAGGGCGCCGCCGTATATGCCAGAGAGGGTACTGGATGCGCCGGGGTTTCAGGATGATTATTATCTGAATTTGATCGATTGGAGTTGTGCGAATAGGGTGGCTATTGGGTTGGGAGACTTGGGGTATGTTTGGGATGCGGAGACGGGGGATGTGAGTGCTTTGGGGAGCGGTGTGGCCGATGAGTACGTATTCGTGTCTTTGATGTTGATCATGCTGACTTTCGTCGCAGAGAGGAACCCAACCCCGTCACGGCTGTCTCCTGGTCCAACGACGGCGCCTACCTTGCCCTCGGTCTCGACTCTGGCGAAATCCAAATCTGGGACGTCGAAGAGAACAAAAAGATGCGCACGATGAAGGGCCATCAAGCGCGTATCCCCACCCTCGACTGGCACGGGCACGTCCTCACTTCTGGTTGTCGAGACGGAAGTATCTATCACCATGATGTGAGAGTCGCAAAGCACAAGGTGCAGGAGCTGGTGGGGCATAATGCGGAGGTTTGTGGGTTGGCTTGGAGGCCGGATGGACAGTTTTTGGCGAGTGGTGGGAATGATAATGTCGTCAACTGCTGGGAGTGAGTTGCCTTCCCATCTCTAAATCTGAAAGGCTGACTGGTCTGTAGCGGTCGAATCGGCGCGTCTGTGCTGCAGACGGACGAGGGCACCCCCCGCGGCGTCGCCAAATGGACCAAACGCAACCACACCGCCGCCGTCAAAGCCATCGCCTGGTGCCCCTGGCAATCCTCCCTCCTCGCCACCGGCGGCGGCACCGCCGATAAACACGTCCACTTCTGGTCCACCTCCACCGGCGCGCGTACCGCCTCCCTCTCCACCTCCACCCAAGTCACCTCTTTAACCTTCTCGCCGCACAGCAAAGAGATACTGGGGACGCATGGGTATCCGGATAATACGCTGACGCTGTGGAGTTATCCGGGGTTGGAGAAGGTGTGGGAGGTGCCGGCGCATGATTCGAGGATTATCAGTTCGGCGTTGAGCCCGGATGGGACGACGCTTTGTACGGGGGCGGGGGATGAGAATCTCAAGTTCTGGAAGGTGTGGGAGCCGAAGGCGGTGAAGAAGGATAGGGATGAGGGGGAGAGTGCGGGTGGGAGGGGTAAGACGGCTGTGAGGATTAGATAGGGGAGTGGGGAGTGAACGTTTATAGCCTAGTCTTTTGTATACGAATGTCCATCACGCAGCTTGTCATGTATACCATCAATGAAACTGTCAAGCTATACCGTTCAACGATTGATAAAGACTCCATTGCAATAGGACTATGATACATGATGGTGTACACAATTGAGCTACATGAATGTACAACCGACACCTCTTACAACAGTTTCAATCTCTCGACGCGTTCCGACGGCGACACCACGTACTCGTCCGCTCTACCCCATCACTCCACCACAATCCCCCTACTCAACAACATTGCAAACAAATCATCCCCCGCCCCTCCTCCCGAAACGAACCTCGGCACCCTACTATTCCGCTCCACAATCTCGTCCCCTCTATTCGACCTGTTGAACGAAGGCTGCGGACGCGGGCGGTGGTGGAGAGGAGAGAAGAGCTTGATGGTGGAGTCTATGCCGGAGGAGGCGATGAGGGGGAGGGTGGGGTGTTGTTCGATCACTAAGGGGGTGGGTCAGTATGATGGGAGGGGAGGGGCGGGACGTACTGTTGACGATGGCGCCGTCGCCTTCCCAGACACCTTCGAGTCTACCGGTGTCTTTGTCCCAGACCATGAAATGCCCATCATCCGAACCGGACGCGATCTTGTCACTCCTCACTCCCAAAAAGTTGCCTATACGATACCATCAGATCACCCCCCAAGATATTCTGGTGGGAGATGAAACTTACAGTCCTTGACAGTCTCAGTGTTCAAAGCCCCAAAGAACGACCTCACAGGATGCACGACATCGACAGAATCATACTTGTCCTTTGCCGCCGTACTCGCATGTGCCCCAAAGGGAAAACCAAAAATGGGCGATCCGAAAAAGTCTTCGTCTTCTTCATCAGCGTCGATATAGGCGTCTTCGTCAAACATGTCGAAATCGTCATCTTCGTCGAGGGATGAATAGTCGTCTTCGTCCGTGTCGTCGTGGCCTGGGCCGGCGATGGGGCGTTGGAGAAAGTCGTCGGCGAGGTTGTGGAGGTGGAATAAATCGGCTGTCGGAAGGTTGATCAGTGGTTTTTTTTTGCTAGCGAGTAGATGAGAAGCTCACGATCTCTTGACTCCTCGTCATCCTCCCTAAATTCCTCACCCTCAACTATATCGCCATTCTCATCAAAAGTATCCACACTGACAACATTGCGCTGATCACGCTCCTCTGCCATGATAGCAGCTTCCTCCACCCATTCATAGAAATCCTGCAAACCCGGCGACATTGGCTCCATGTCTTCTTCTTCTTCGGGTTGGGGCTCGCCTGGCAAGGGCAAGTCCATAACACGCAAGTCGCGTATTTCCTCGGCTGAGAGGGGTTCTTCGTTTCTGGTGGTGGATGCTGGAGCGGGGCGAGAAGAGGACTCGGGGTTGGCTGGAGGTGAGGGCGGAGAGAGGGAGCGAGAGCTTGTGGGTCGTTTACCGAGGACACTCTTGTCGGAATTGTTCTTCGCTCGCTTGGCGTTCTCATTCGGGGATAGTATGGGAGAAGAATTCGGTGATTTGGCGGAAGACGAGTAGGGAGAATCGTACGTCGAAAAGAGAGAGGTCGAGTGTTTCATAAACGCTACCGCGACCTGGTGACTTGTTAGCTCGAATCCCGCTTCCGATTGAACGATCGGAAGGCATACCTCGTCCCCTCGCTCGGCGCTCATCCTGACACTACTGATGTGCCGATCGCCTCCGAATCTTCGACGACCTGGCAGGACGCGCTCCCATTCTTCATTCGGAAGCCCGAGTCGGCGGACGCAGTGGACTTGACCGTCGGATCTGGTATTCGGGCCCCAAGAGGATGATGAAGAGGAGGGAGTCATACGACGGTCGCACACATAAGCCTGTCACTTTATCAGCCCCCGGTACCAGCAAGAGAAATGTGCACGCACATGCTCGGCAGTCCCCGCGACGGTAAACATCCAAGGCATCACCGGGCTCACGCTCAGGCTATACAGATCCACCCCTTTTGGCGCGTTGAACAAGACTTCGGGGCAGAATCCTGCAGAGCAAGAGTGGGGGAGGCGGAGATCGTGTTGTCGTACGGTGCCGTCTTCGGAGACGGTAAGGAAGAGGGAGGGCGAGTTTTCGGTGGCGATGCGCTTGACGCGAGATTTGTGGCACTGAAGGGTACGGACACTGCAAGAATGTATAGTCAGTTTCGGTCCACTTTGCACTTGACGATCAAGGGGGGCAGCTATCGCATTCTGACAGGGGACACGCCCAAGAGAATCAGACTCACCCTGCCGCGCCAGCACCAGTCCCATCCAGCACATCCCAGCTCTCCCCATTCTCTGCAGTCTCCTCACTCCGCCCCAGTCGTTCCACATCAAACACTCTTATATCCCTATCCCCAGCCACGCTGACGATGGTTGGTGTATTTGCGTGCGGCAAGAATTTGGCAGAGAAGATGTTGTTGCGATGGCCAGTCTTGATCATCGTTGACAGCTTGAGGGGGTGAGGAGAGATGGTATTGGGTAGAGGAGAGGCATCCGGTTGCCATATGCATAGCCTAGAAATATGATCAGCCTTGAATACCAATATGCACGTCGGACATGCCACGTACCTCCTGTCATCCGAGCCCGACAACAAAGTCTGACCATCTTCGCTCCAACTGAGCGCGTTCACACATCTACTATGAGTCAGTCACAGTCCTCGTAGCAAAGGAGGAGCAGGTATCACCCAGTATGCCCCCCACCATCCGTTCCTCCCAAGACTTGTACCCTATCCAGAGTCTCCCACATGGACTGATCCGTGCCGTGCCCATCGAGACCCGGGCGGGTGGGCTGGAATTGGCGAGAGAGAGGCTTCAGAGTGTGGCGGGGCATGATAGTTGAGGGCTGTACTGTATGATTCGTGAAAAGTAAGAAACTGATAATGAAAGAGATGATGCGCGCAAATGACAGAAAGTGGCTCGGCGCCTCGGCGGCCGCCGGGGTTGCGCGCATGTTCTAATCTCTTTCATTCAGTCGTGACCAATTTGTACGTCCATGATTCGAAATTTTCTTGTCTGGGACGAGTCATACATACTTACCATGCAGATAGGAATTGTTGCTTTATGTGTTCCCGTTTATCACAACATTATCTACCCAAGACAACAAGTCAGGATGCCACATCCCAAGTGCTGTAAACGCCCTCGCGTTTGCCTGATGGTAAGCTATTAGAATACTGTTCGACCCGGAAGACAATAGCAGGTCCCTAAAGGTCCTAGTATCATAGGGGAAGCACCCGATAGGTTTAAAGTGAATCAGAGCAGTAAGTGTCGCGGTGGACGCTAATGGACGGCTCGGCTGATACAGTGATTTTTACATGTGGCAGCTTATAGCTAGCGCAATATTTATCATGTTCTCGACTAGTCTACACGCCACCAATTTATGACTGCTGATAGCAAGCTGCTGCTACAAGAAGACGTTTGGATGTCGCTCAACACTCTCGTCTCACTTGGCGTTAGCTGCCGCTTGCTCTGCCGCTTGCTCTGCCGCTTGCTCTGCCGCTTGCTCTGCCGCTTGCTCTGCCGCTTGCTCTACCGCTTGCTCTGCAGCTACTCTCGCCTCTTCTTTCCTACAAAGATTTGAGCACTGGACTATGGGGAATGGTAGGTACCGCCATGACGTACTTCTTACAGCTCGGGCACATTTTAGAGCCCTCGTCATCGAAGCGATTGATGCAGCCTTTCATGCTACATATCTTACCCGGTGGAGTCGGAGCTCTCGTGTAGTGAATGGTAGGGAGGATATGGGGATGGCTTTTGGAGTGCGTCGGTAAGAAACTCGAGCGGCAAAGAGGACAATGGAGATGGCTCTTACCGGACAATTTGATCGTAAGACATTGTTGCTGGGTGACTGAATCTTGTTTGAGGCGTGTTCTGTGTCACTTCGAAGGCCCTGAGGTTTATATATGCAAATTACATGTAAATGATCTGCACGTCTCTCGCCACCGGGAACGCTGCGAAAAGACCATCGCTGGAGGGAAAACGCGTTTGAACGGATCGTCTGTGTTGGGCCACCTCGCCTGGTGATTGTCGATGATAGTAGTAACCTATATACAGGAAGTCAATCAATCTGACATTGACCCTATTTTGCGGGGCGGGCCCATGACGCCACTCGAGTCGAGTAGTGAGGTCTGTAGAGAGCGATCGTCTGATCCGGATGGAGTCAAGAGCCCGTCCCGCAAAATAGGGTCAATATTAATTGTTTGACTTCCTATATATAGGTCACTACTATCATGTAGCGCCAAAATCTGATTGATCTCCTCTCTGAGATAGATGGAACGATTTGCCTGGCCAGGATGTGCAGATACCACGGTTATATTCATGCAAGGCATTTCGGGGCAGCCAGCCGAGCGGAACAAACGGACGGCGCAATCCTGATGCGAATTGAGTCACGCAACGTTGGGTCTTCTGCAAGCTACAGACAAGTCTATGCATAGTATGCGGAAAGGGCTGGATCATACTCATCGCGCCGCAGGACGCTGGGTGTAGCTCTAATGACCTTCCGAATCATTGGTGGGGTCACTCGTCGCAGACGATCGGTCTCCTTCCAAATCGCCAACCGCCATACCTCTTCTTGCAATCTATTGCTTTGACTTCTTCTTCTTACTTGAAGACTTCTTTTTCGACTTTTTCGCATCCCCTTTCGTATCTTCTCTCTCCGCCCACGGCCACCACCCCCAAGCGGTCTGCGCTACCCGGCCCACTACTCCCTTCTCCTCCTTTTGAGCAACAACCTCCAGCTCCTGATCCACTCCATCTTGAACTCGGCGAAGGAAACCATCATACTCTACGGCCAAGAACCACAGCACCGACATTACGAACGCGACTGTCCCTCTACAAACCCACCCCGCTAGTCAGCGGCTAGCTCTTTCGGAATGGAAGGAAGGAATGTGAAGACGTACAGCCAAAAAGCAGGCTGCCTACTGACCGTCTTGACGTCCTGCGTCAGCTGCAGCTTACGACCGACGGATATGTCCGAGATCATCACTATACAAGGGAGCAAGGGGCTGAAGAGGGGAAGGACGGTGCCGTACCGTTTGGTTGTAGGGGACGCGGGGAAGAGAAAGAGAACATGCGCTGCTAGGGCATTTAGGAAGAAGATTGCAGATGCTATGGGGGGTGTACTCAGTCGCTCGCCCGGGCGGGATGTTGGCTGACTGATGACGGGGCGGACTCACATGCGAGATGAAAGATTAACAGACTGTGTATACTACCCCAATGTGCCGGGTTTGTCGTCTCTCCCGTACATCTAATCAAGCAACCCATCAGCTCTCCCTTCCATCCTTTCCATCGACACGCTGTACGAGTACTTACTCCTGACCAACCTCACAACTCCCCAACCCTCCAACCTCCCAAACCTCCCCACCGCCTTGCTCCCCACCCGCCTCCGTCTCCCCCCAATACTCAACCCTCAAAAAGTAGAATCCTACTCTCGTACCGGTGACGCCAGAGAGGACGAGGAAGAGGGCTGTGAGGAGGGCGAAGAAGGGCGGGAGGAGGTGGATGATGCGGAGGGTGCATGGATTTGGGAGGGTGCGGAGTGAGAACATTGCATTGCTGACTTGGATGGTTTTAGTATGCTGTAGAGATGCAGGATATGTATCATGATACTTGTTTTTTAGATGGGATCACATATGAAGGGATGCCGCTTGAAAGGATGAGCCAGGACACACTGGCAAAGGTTGACGATTGTTTGAATCTCGGCACGCCGAGCGCGCGCATCGCCTCTCCTCTTTCATCCAAAGCGTCTTTTCTCATCTTCCTTCCACTCCGCCATGTCTCGGGGAGCTGTGGGGCGCATGCTCTTGTCTCTGAGGCGCGGGCGGGGTCAAGGGGAGACGGGAAATGAAGGATAGGGGAATTGTGATAAGACGCCGGTATATCGGAAAGGAGGGGAGCTCGGGAAGAGAGCTCGGACATGACAGGAAGCGTCAGAAGCATCAGTGAAACGTGGAATGTATGTTGATGGAGTCGCCGTGTACACTGCTTTCGCCGATCGTGAATTGTTTCGCCATGTCTCTCATTCTCTACCCCGTGCAGTGTGACCATACACGAGGTGCAGTACACAAATGCTGTGATGAGAAGCAAAGACAGATCGGCACATTCCGCCTTTCGGCCATCCGTCATCGACAAAAGTAGCGGCAGCCTGCACTATTAAATCACGATCAGATATATATGCTGTGCTACCAGACCCATATATAAAGCATCACGGTGTGTGAGGATTGAGCAACACCAGCAACGAAATTGCCCAACAAGATCTTTACTTGTCCGGCTGTCAACTACCTACCACCATGTTCTTCTTCCGCATCTTTACCAAGAATTCTAGCTCCAAGGGCAAAGCCAATAGCTCCCAAGCGCCCTATGCCACGCCGACTGGCCAGAAAGCCCCTCGTGTCGACGAAGATGAAGAGCTCCTTCGTCTCCGGGGAGGCTGTTTTGGTGGACGCGTAAGTCCCCTCTCTCTCTTTTCTTCCTCCATTTACGATCACGGTGCTAATGATGACTGTGTTTTAGAATAAGAGGTAATGCTTCTCATGAAGGGACCCAATGAACAAAGTCTCGCGGCTAACTCCTATCTAGGTATCGTCAATCATCTAGCCAAGGATACAAGCATCACCGAACAACGGCCGCTGCCGGCGGCACTACTGGAGCAAATGCTGGAGTCTTGATGAGCGGTGGTGGGGGAATCAGTGCATGTGGAGGGGCAGCTGGGGGCGGGGGAGGGGGTGGCTGTGGTGGCGGAGGGGGTAGTGGGGGCGGAGGGGGCGGGGGAGGCGGAGGCGGAGGCGGTGGCTGTGGTGGCGGAGGAGGCGGAGGGGGCGGAGGGGGCGGGTGCTGAGAAGGTTTTGCAAACTGAAAAGGACTACACCCTATTCCGTTGCTATGCGATAATGCAAAGATGATGTGTAGTACAGGTTCGGAAAGTCTGTGGCATGTAGATGCTGCTAATCGACTACGATCTGTCTTAACAAAGGGTGGAGGAGAGAATGAAGACGGTGACGGAGAGGTAGAAATGGCGCCGCCATGCCAACTCTGTGGCGGATGTATATCACAAGCCCAGCCACTTCTTCACCACTCTCTCCTTCCTCCACACCGCCTTCCTCCATATCTCATCCACTGCATCATCTCGAGCGAGAAGCCGCGGCGCGGATCATCTTGACTGAACGCCGGTGGGTATTACAATAGAGGGCGGGGAATTAGCAGCATACAGCGGTGCTGTGTCCAAAGAGGACCAGGCGGGAGGATAAGAAGTACCAGAAAGCATGAGGAATGGTGACGTCGAACGTATCGCGATGTACCGATCAGAAGCAGTGGCAGTTACATCAGCACGCCAGCACAGCCTGCCTTTCGGCCATCCGTTCTCGACGAGAGCGATCGATACACGATCATCAGATGTATGTATATAAAGCACAAGTATCGAGGAGACCGATATGACCATCACAGCGACAGACGATATCTTGACTGATCCGACTATCACTCAAACATCACCATGTTCTTCAACATCTTCACCAAGAAGACTTTCAGTTCGACAGCCAAAGCCAACAACACTCAAGCGTCCAAAGACGCTCCCACTGGCCAGAGAGACCGTCCGCTTGATAAAGATGGAGAGCTTCTTCGTCTTCGAGGCGGGTGTTTCGGCGGCAGTGGCGGTACCACCACCATAAGTCCTCTCTCCCTCTTCTCGTTCCACCATCCTCGTTGGCCGTGCTAATGCTGACCGTGTTCTAGGGCAACAGGTAATGCTCTTTCGAGACACACGATACTCTGCTAACTTTACCACGATCTAGCGGTCTAAACAAGAGCACCGGTCATGCTCATTGCAGCCATGGCCATGCCCATCGTAACGCTCATACGACAGCAACACACATGTCGACGAGCGGAGGTGGCGGATTCAGCGGTGGAGGAGGAATGAGCGGCGGAGGCGGGGGAGGTGGTGGGTGCTAGGTTTATGTCGTTGAGAGATTGATGTATCTGTGGCACACGAGCTATCTGTAATGAATGATGATCTCGATAAGCTTATCTCCATCGTTTTCACATCATGTATTCTACAGCTGCGCGGTGCATATGCGGCACACCTGAACCACATTACAGTCTGCCCAGCGATCGCAGCCTTCACCAGCAGCCGCGGAAAGAGGGGAGGGATGAAAGAATACGCGCAGTGTATACACCATTCCGCAGCCGTGTATCATACACTTGTCCATATCCATCTCTTGAAACTCTTGTTTCCACAGTACCACCACCACGACCCCGCCAAACAGTCGAACCGGACCAGATCCCTCGAGAACAAAAATCAAAGACACATGCGCTCGCCATTCTATGGTAACCGTGTTCCAAACACTCATCTAGACCGACTAGACGTACGATTAAGGGGAAAGCCTCAACCTTAAGACCACCCGTCCCAAAAGGCCAAAAGTCCAGAGTCTCGGCCTTTCAGATCGCATCTCTTCTTTCCTACGTACGTGTTGGTATGCATCCACTGCCAGTCAGCCGCCCCGCCACCCGCATCATGAGCATACGAACGACAAAGATCCGATTCTGCCCGTTCCCCAAAATACCACCTCCCTGCAACCTTCTTTCAAGCATGCGTAGCCCCCTGGGGACCGGGGGACCTGATCCGTATTCCGCCGCCAGGGTATGCACAAGATCGACAGTTTTCCGGCCAACGGGCCAACGGGTCCTTCCTCGCTTTCTCCCGCAAAAGACCGAACGTTTCTCTGGTACACTGCGTGGAATATTTTCAACCGTCCTCCTGCGCCCGCGCATCTCGCCTTCTGCGCAATTCTTTCCTCTCACCATATGCACAACAACACCAAGCAAGATGTAGAAACGACGACCAAGTTTTTTCTCTCTGCATGTATTCTTCTAGAAAAAAAAACAAGACCGACCCTCGCCGCCGCGCGCCCTCGCCACCTCTTGGCTCTCTCCTTGCTGGAGCGTGTATATTGTGTTTTGATTATGAATTACAACAAGTTGTTTTCTGTTTATGGGATCGTGACGAGGAAACATGAATAGAAAGATAGTAGGCGCAGTCTTGCGGGTGGAGATACAAGACCTATCTCTCTATCAGCGCCAAGCCCCCATCCCAAAAACGCCCAAAACGCCCAACTCACCTCTTCACTCCCAGCCCCTGTCATAACTCCCCCTCACTCCCACTCCCACTCCCACTACTCTCCATCTCCCCATTAACCTCCGCACTCATCATCATCGCCTTCCCCCTACCATACCCCTTCCCCTCCCCCGCCTCCTTCTCCTTCTCCCCATCGCCTATCGCCTCTTTCCAATAACTCAGCTTGTCATTCAGCACCGCCTGCGCGGACAACAACGACGCCGACGTGCTCGTATAGTACTTTGTCGTCGCGCTTATGTACGGGATCTTGAGCGGGCTGGGCGGGGCTATGGGGAAGGAGAGGGTGTTGCTCGTCGGTTGGGTCGGGGACGAGGGGGGGAGGGGGGTGGTGGGGGGCGGGGTGAGGGAGTAGGATATCGTTATTGAGCGTGGGGAGGACATGGCGGGATAAGAAGAAAGAGGAGATGGAATTGTGGATTTTAAAGTGGCCCGCTGGTGACTGACGACCTCGAAAAACGCAGCAGAGTTCCAGGCTCTGGCGGCGGCGGCCGGGATGGCGACGCTTGTACGTATTCCATCGTTCCATTCATTCATTCTTCATATTCGTATGTACAAACTGTGCGTATCTAGTCCTTCTTGTGGATCCATTTCTTGGCCTCCTCAGCGAGCTGTTCCTCCTCCTCCTTCGTCCTCTTCACCGCGCCCCTCGTGGGCACACCCAAGCCGGCGTAAACACCGGGCCGAGCCTCAATCGCCTCGAGCCACCTGGCAACCGCAGGGAAGGGCTCAATGTCCACTCCAGCCCACGCATGGACGCGGACCCAGGGGAAGACTTATCAATGCATCAGCTTCACCCTCTGCGCCAAAAGAAGAATGAATTACCGTTGATATCAGCAATGCTATACCTGCCGCCTACAAGCCACCCCCCAGACTCCTTCTTCGCGAGCTGGCCCTCGAGCACAGAGTAGAGGCGCGCAGTCTCTTCTTGGTATCGCTTGATACCGTAGGGAATCGTTTCGGGGGCGTAGCGGCTATAGTCGGGTGTCAGCTCTGTCTTGTGATAGAATGCGACGTACAAGAAATGGTTCGCCTGTCCTTGCATGGGTCCAACACCTACCCACCCATCAGCTTCTACCCCAACGATATGATGACAAGACCTCACCGCCATGCGCAAAAAAGATCCAGCTCAACACTTGACTCCTCTCCACCGGATCCTCAAAACTAAACTTGTACTCCCCATCATACCTCTCCACCAACCACAACAAAATACTCGCACTCTCAAACACCCTGTGCCCCTCCCCCCCTCCTCCGACTTTAACGTTATCATCCACCAGCGCCGGGATCCTGCCGTTCGGGTTGATCTCCAAAAACTCCTGCTTCTTCTGGTCCGTCTCGGAAAAGCTCAGGGCGCGGAAATCGTATACGAGCTCCTTGTTGTCGGGGTAGGCTTGAGCGAGCTCTTCGAGCAGGATGGAGGGTTTGTAGCCGTTGGGGGTGCCGACGGTGTAGAGATGGAGTTTGGCGTCGGCGGGTGCGGCTTTGGCAAAGGTCTCGGGCAGCTGGGCGGGAGGGAGGGAGGACATGGTGCGGTAGTGTGTTGCTGCTTGGAGTGGGCGGAGGAGGGCGCGGAGCATAGAATGGGATGGGGGATGGAAGGGTTATATATAGTAGAGGGCGAGCACATCATCACTGGGAACGATGTCGTAAGCCGAGGGTGGAGGTGGAGGCGTGTCGGACATCGCCGGTACCCACAAGTTTGAGTTTCTGAAAGTCAAACTAAGAAATGGTCTTTATGAAAGGTCACAGAGCTCGTACCGATCAGCCTTCTTCCCTGTTGAGAAGAAAGACGGCAGAATACGCATCGTTCACAACCTCCAGAAGCTCAACGAAGTTACCGTCCGCGATGCTGGACTTCCTCCTAACATGGACGAAATGACAGAGTCTCTAGTAGGCAGTACTATCTACACTGGCCTTGATGCCTTCGCCGGATATGATCAACTTGAGTTCGATCTTCGCCGGATATGATCATATCCGGCGAAGGCATCAAGGCCAGTGTAGATAGTACTGCCTACTAGAGACTCTGTCATTTCGTCCATGTTAGGAGGAAGTCCAGCATCGCGGACGGTAACTTCTCGACCTCCACCTTGCTCTACTTCACCTCGGCGACCGCCGCCATCGGTGCAGAGCCCCGATGCACTACAGCGCGATGGGCGGGAGTTCACAAAGGGCACAGTTGAACGATGCTAGTACCACGTCTATAGCAGATGCAATTCGGTATACATGTCCACTAAACGAAAAGCCTAGCAAAACACAATCCGTCTTGACCCCCTACTACCACCTAAACCACAATTTTTTCTACCCCCTCCTCCTCTTCCTCCCAAATGTCAATCGTCAAACTCGACAATTACCAAGCAGCCTCGGCAGCGGGCTCGGCAGCCCAGTCACCAGAGGTAGGCTCAGCAGACCAGTCGAGGGTCGCGTCAGTAGGCTGAGCAGCGAGCGCCGCCTCACCAACATTCTCGGCATTCCACTCCTGGCCCACAGGGGGCGCAGGCGCATCCTCGACAGCCTGCGCAGCGGCAGCCTCGGCCTTCTCCTCCTCCTCGCGCTTGATCTCCTCGGGGTCGCGGTAGAAGAACAAGTCGGGGAGGACGTCCCAGCCGTCGGGGCCGGTGGGGCCGCGGGGGATGGTGCCGCGGAGACGGAGGGTCTCGCGGCAGAGGAGGTACCAGAGGAGACCGACAGAGTGGCGGGACTTGTTGTTGGCGGGGATGGCGACGTCGACAAACTTGAGGGAAGCGTCAGTGTCGGCAAAGGCAATGACGCTGGAGAGTGTTAGCTGGGTTCAGCGGGGTTAGGGAGGGACGCACGGGATGTTGACGTAGGCAGCCTCTCGGATAGCCTGGTGGTCAACCCTGGGGTCGGTCACGATAATCACTCGGGGCTCCTTGAAAGATCGAGTAATATAGTTGGTGAAGGAACCAGGGGTGAATCGGCCAGCAATAGCCTGCGCGCCGGTAAAGGAAGCGTACTTGAGCACAGCTCGGTGGCCGTAGGGTCGGCTGGAAATGACACAGACGTCGTTGGGGTTGTCGATGGTGGCGAGGATTCGGGCAGCGAGCACGAGCTTCTCCCAGGTCTTGCCGACGTTGAGGACGTGGATACCTGGTGACGTTAGCCAAAAATCGAAGGAGTGTCTAAGGTTTCGCCTCCGCCTCCCCCGCCCGCCCACCCCAACGTATTGTCGCTTCGCTCCGAGAGTACGCTCCCGTTAGTCGCTGTGCCGCCCACCCGCCCAACATGTACTCGCTCGCTTTGCTCGCTCGGCCCCCGTCCCACCCCCTTCCCAATGAGAGAGGATAGATTGTCGCTTCGCTCCCAAAGTACGCTCCCTCCGGTCGCTGTGCCGCCCACCCACCCCAACATGTACTCGCTCGCTTTGCTCGCTCGGCCCCCGTCCCACCCCCTTCCCAACGAAAATGGCTCGCTCCGCTCGCCCATAGAAATTGACTCACCATCAGCTCGCCTCTTCCACACATACGGCTCCATCGTCTTGTCACAGTTCTTGGTACCCAAGTGCGACTGCGCACTCAACAACAACTGGATGTCCTCCTCGGTGGCCTGGAGGGACTTGGGGAGCTTGTCGGCAGACATTTTTACTTGTTGTGGTTGTGTTTTGGCGGGTTTGGGGGCTTGCAAACTTGAAAAAAAGATCCTCGAGACTAGTAGTCAATCTGCCGTCGTGTTAGTTTGCCTGCTATGCACTTTCAGGGGGACGCACCAAGGAAAAGCCAGTGAAGCGGATGAAAGAGAGACAAACAGACACGGGCGAAAAGTTGTGCAAGGCAAAATGTCGTTACGTAACTCGCGATTTGGCCGGCGTTTTGTCTGTGGGCGGCACGCCGAGTGTGGCATTTGATGACGCAATGTTGGTGTTTCTGGGGTGGCTGTGGTGTGTGCCCCCCACATTGTATTTGCCACCTTCATTCAACGCCTCCCAGCGGTTCAAGCACCCGGTATAATCCCTCTTCTTTTCTAGACATACCTCCACCGGCACCGAACACCCAGGTACGCACAGACCCCCCGCCACCCGCGCGCTAGCTCACACGCCCGCAGCTCGGTCCACCAAAACAGCCCAAAAGACCCCCGCCAGAGCCCAGCTCGCCCCCTCCACTCCCCACTCACTATACGTCCCCGGCTCCCCCGGCCCACCGCGCCTCACGCACCTACCCGCGTGCATACCCCTACTCGCTATACCCCGCCACGCACTATCGCTACCATGTCCACTACCGCCAGCGCTGTTGAGCAACAGCTCCTCCACCAGTAAAATACCCACCCACCCCGACACCAACCCATATCATTCATTTGAGTCTTCTGCTTTCCCACCTGAAAAAAGAAAACAAACACGGACGATTCTCGGGTTCTCTTTGGGTCTTTTTTTGCCTCTCGTTGGTCGCCTGAAAAGTGTCAACAAACGCGCGCTATACCTCGGTTCTTTCTATCACGTCGTCAATCGGTCAACGGTCCTTCGCCAACGTCCCCCTGCCACTCCTCTACAAGTGTCTAGCCCTAGAAGTGTCTTGAGCTCTACGACGAAAAAGCAACTCGTCTTTTTCGAGACCTCTGCCTTCTACCCTCTTTCCGAGTATTTTGCCACCGCGCAAGACTTGACCTCTCCTTTGAACATCCCTCCCACCTGGTACGCCTCCACCCCGCATGCCATCTTTGAAAGGATCAGCACTAACACTTGTATACAGCTTTAAAAAGCCGGCGGATAATCCACCTTGTCGCCACTCCTCCTTCTTCTTCTCTTGCGACAAGCGAATTAAAAGCAGTCATCGTGACTAGCCCATAATCCCAAAAGGCGCGAAGAAAACGGTAGCCTCTCCTCTCCCTACCAATACCCAAGCCAACCGCACTTCTTCGCCACCCTCCCCTCCTCATCACCAAAAGACACTCAACAATGTCCCGAACCGCCGCCCCCACCCCTCCTCCCCAAACATACTTTCCCCAAAAGACGGCCACCCCCTCTATGCGCCACAATGCCCACTCCACCTCTTCTGCGCACTTTGCCCGACACGGTCACGGGCACGGGCACGGGCATCATTCGCATTCTTTCGCGCGGAGAAAGGTCAAGAACCTGCCTTCTGGCACATTCAAAAAGGCGCCCGAAGAGTCTTCCGAGGGGGATGCTGCAGATGGAGATGCAGAGGGACGGAGGGAAGAAGACCCGCCAATCGCTTCATCGTCTTCTTCAAACCAATCTTCACAATCATCCATCCCCTCGTCCAACGACTCGCTTTCCCGCTCGTCGACGCCATTGACGAGCGCGTCCATGGCGAGCATCATCTCCCAAACACCCTCCACGCTCCTGACACCCGTCTCCTCCGACTCCGAACCGTCCATCATCGACGCCGACGACATCTCCCTCCACTCTGACTCCGCCCTCTCCCCAGCCTACCTCGGCGGCGGAGACCTCGGCCAAATGTCGCTCGGAGGGGGGGAAGGCGGCAAACCGTCTTGGGTGGGAAAGATGGTGATGGGGGTCGTCAATACTGGTCGGGGGTTTATAAGGGATGAGAGGAGGAGGGGATCGTTTACGGGTCGGCGGGCGACGAGTCAGACTGGGGCTTTGACGCAGTCGAGCCTTACTACTACTGTGCCGCTCAGACCGCCGACTGCCTCCCTCCTCTCTGCCCCTTCCCAACCCGCCCCGCCCTCCGTCCAGTCGGCGGGGGTGATGGTGCAAAAGCCAGAGGAGGAGGAGGAGGAGGAGGAGGAAAAAGCCAAAAGGCAGCGCGAATGGATCGAATCAGAGAACAGGAGGATCCACGAGTGCGCGAGGTTGTGTAGCCAGTGGCCGCAGAGTGGGTATAACATGACGAAACACGGGCCTAAAGGTGAGCCTCCCTTCTTCCTTATTCCTCCTTCTTCTTCGTTGAGTTGGGTTGGACATGGCTGATGAGGTTACCAGGAGCAAACATCCCATACCAACCACAGAGTTTCTGCAACCCGCACTACGTCGCGATGGTGATGCAGCGCCAAGCAGAGCTCGAACAACAGCTCTGTACGACCTCGTCCACCTTCTTCTCTTGTCAGCACCAATCCCAGCACCGACGCCAGCACCACCGGGGGGAGCACGAGTCGGACGACGAGACGGATACGTCCGTGAGCGAGCTTTCTGGTTCTGCCTCTGGTTCTGCCTCTGGTTCTGGCTCTGCGGAGAGTTCGCCTGTGGGGAGTGTCTTGTTTGGGAGTGCTGCGCGTTTCGAGGGGGGCAGGGAATGTAGAGAAGAAGAAGAGAGGAAGAGGGCGGAAGAGCTGAGGGAAGCGATGGCGAGCTCGCTTTTATGCTGCCGCCACCCCAACGCTTCTGTCCCTTCGCTGCCTCACGAATCTGACGAGACCATGCAAGTTGACGAACCCCTCTCCACCGCCCACTCCCACGCCCACGCCCACACCCACGCCCACGCCCACGCCCACGCCCACGCCCACTCCCTCCCCCTGCCCCAGCGTCACACCCGCCAACCCACACGCGTCAGGGCCCAGTCGTGCGGTGCCAAACGCCCCATGGTCGGGCAGGGGCAGCAGGGCGAAGAGGAAAAGCGGCGCAAGGTGGAAGAGGACGAAGACGTCAAGATGGTGGTTGAAGAAGCTGTCGATAATGGGGTTATACTTTCTCCATCAGAGAGTGCGAAAGCGTCTGTTTCGGCGGCGCAGGGGGGTGGGTGGATGTCTGCTTCAGTGCCCGACTTGTCCAAAGCCCACGCGGCGCACGCGCAGAACCCTACGCCAGCCGCGGTATTCGGCATGGTCGTCAAGACGTCCGAATCGCACCCCATCATCGTTTCCCCATTCTTCCCCTCTGAATTGCTCGAGATCTTGTCGAGGAATGTGGTGGGGCAGGTGGAAGAAGGGAAGAGGATGATGTTGGGTTCGAGGATTGATGTGCCGAGTCTGCTTCTCGGCTTTGCGCCGCCCTCGGCATCGGCGCCCATCCCTTCGCCTCTCCAATCCAGCTTTAGAGACCTCCACCTCTCCCCTCCCTCCCCTTCCCCTTCCCCCTCCGCCTCCTCAACCCAAACCCAACCCAAACCCAAAACCAAGACCCTCGGCAACCTCCTCCTCTCCTCCTGCCCCGGCAAACGTCTCCGCATGGACGCCCCTTCCAAAGGCCGCGGCCCCGTCTGCCGTGATTTGGCGACAGATCTGAGGAGGATCAAGGGAGAAGGGGTGGGGGCGCTGGTTTGTTGTTTGGATGATGAAGAGCTGGCTTTGTTGGGGGTGCCGTGGGAGACGTATAGGGATGTGGCGGTGGGCACGGGGCTGGATGTTATTCGGTGAGTCTTTTCTTCTTCTCCCCTTCCATCTGTCACCGGCTGGGCTGGGAGCGGGTGGGATGGGGTGAGGTGGACAGGGTATTGATAAGATGGTTAGGTTGCCGATGCCGGATGGGTTTACGATGGTTTCGATGGAATTGTTCGACTCGCAAGTCGCTCTCATCGCCCAAAAATATACTCTGCAAGGCATCAACGTGCTCGTCCACTGTCGAGGTTAGTCCCCCCCTCTCCTCCCCTCCTCTCCCATCATCTCTTCTCTTTATTGACATTCTCCTCCTCCTCCTTCTTCTCCTTCTTTCCCCGGACCTGGATTTTTCGACAATTACAGGCGGTATAGGACGCGCTGGGATGACGGCTTGTGCTTGGGCGATCAAGATGGGTTTCGTACAGCCTCATCCGAGTTTGACTATCGTCGAGGAAGCTGCTAGGCGACATGCTGCCCACACCGCTCGATCCGCCCCCAACCCCAACCCCTCCTCCACCCCCAACTCCTCCAGCACCTCCCCCACCGCCCCCACCGCGATCCCCGCCGAACTCGAACACCAAATCATCATGTCCATCGTCGAGCGCGTCATCGCCATGATCCGCTGTCGGCGGGGGTTGAAGGCGATTGAGAGTTATGAGCAGGTGCAGTTTTTGAGGCGGTATGTGGGGTGGTTGAGGGAGAAGGCGTAAGAGGGTTGCTTTTCCTTTTTGCCCTGCTTCTCTTTTTCTGGAGGCTTGCAAGCTTGCAGTTTGGGAGGGGCGAGGGGCGATGGAGGTTTGGAGGGGAGGAAAGGGGTCGGCAAGACGCGCGCAAGGGGGCGCAGAAGGCGAGGGAGAGCAGCGGCGGATCTTTTCGTCATCCGGCATCTTTTCGATCATGTCGACAATCAAAAGCAATATCCATTTTTTACCCTTCTCCCCGCCCTACCCATCATCAAAACCAAAATATCCAGCATACTTTTGTTTGTTTCCCCTTTTCATTCCTCCGGTATTTACCCCCGTCAACAAAAAAAGCTTGTAATGATTTCCTTCTTCATACCATTGCCGTTTTCTATTCCCTCCTGGATTAGCTCTGGATAGATCGCCCATTTGATCTTTCCCTTTCGCATTTTGTCAATCTATAAACTATACTTGTCACTTTCTTTTCCTCTGTAATCTATCCGTTGTTTTCTAGTTTGGGTGAGGGGGGGAGCGAGCTTGGGTGCTGACGACGGTCTTGGACGTTTGGGGGTAGATGTGCTGCTTTACGAAGATGGTACGCTGGTATGATGGTACGATGAGGATGGGGGTAAGAACGGTATGACTTCTTTCTCTCTCTTTATAACTAGGGGAACACCTCGTTGTCAACAAAACAAAATGCATTCGTGTCATTCTACTTTTTGCGCTTGGGATTGAGGATAATTACTGGCAAGGGTTGGATGAGGGAGGGCGTATTGATATCGGGAGCCGAGTAGTAATAGATCTAAAATAGCGAATGTACTTGCTGCAAAGATTCGTCAGGAACGTTCACCGCAGCGACGGAATCACTCACCACGTTTAGGCCTCATACTCGACTTCGTAATCCGGCTCTGCTTCCTCTCCAACCTCTTCCTTCTCCTGTAGCTTTCTCGATTCCTCCGGAAGCACGACGTCTCCATCTTCCCTCCCGTATCTGACGAGAGTATCGACCCAGCCCTTCTCCCAGCCCGCCATCTCCTGCCTCCGCATTTCCAACTCTTCTCCCAGCCCCAACTCTCTGATCAACCCAGCGTCTTCGGCGCGCAGCCAGAACGCCTGGTCGGCGGGTACAGCAGATGCTGCGAATGCTGATTTGACGAGGATGGGGGCGAATGTGCGATCGGTGAGGAGAAGGAGGCGAAGCATACGGTCGTACCATTCTGGCTCGACTTGGCGGTCGGCTAAAAGACTGTTCCAGCGTTTCCAGCCTTCGCCGAAACCGAGTCGATCGGGCCGCATAAGAAGAGTGTGGATGATTTCAAAGTGAAGGAATGTCGACATGGTAGAATAGCCACCGGGGAAACAGTCGATGGCGGCGTCGATGAAGGCTGATCGGGTAGTGTTGTCGACTTGGTCTGTCTTTGCTGCTGGGCGGAGGTAGCGAGTCCACATATCGTACTCTCTAATTCTCTTCCTTCCATACAGCTCTTCAGTACTCGCTCGCTGGAGAATGTACAGCCCCGCCTCGAGCTCCTTCGCGTTGGGCGTAGAGACATGCGTCCACTTTGTGAGCATGCCAGCGAGAACCTCGGTCCAGCGCACCATGGCGTTTGTTGGCATGTCGCGAGTGAGGAGGGCGGAGAGAATGGCGTCGACAGTGGGTATGATGGGAAGGCCAGAGCTGATTTGGATAGCGAGGAGGGGGCCTAGGGTACGAGGTTCGATGGGGACTTTGTTCTCGGCTATGATGGCGAGGATATAGCGGCAGTAGGTCATGGGCACATTATCACCCCACTTCCACATTGCCAGAAACCGAATGAATTGGCCGGTGGCTTCTGTAAAGTCGTGTTGGGGCACGTTCTTGGACCATTCGTTGGGACGGGAAGAGGAGGGGTCGTGGGGGAAAGCGGAGAAGACTTCGAGAGCGCGCGGCAGGTTTCTCCCCGCCATAAAGCTCTCGACAAACGCCGCCCTCGTCTTCGGTCCTATCTTGCCCAGATGTCCCGCCTTCGCAGCCTCATACAGGTTGTCCACCTCTCCCTTTAGTCTCCTCTCCTTCTTGATCAATACCGCCAGACTCTTCACCCGCCGACTAAACACTTGATCTTCCATATGCCATCCGTTGCTGGTCAGGCGGCGCCAGTACTCGTCCGCCCAAGCTCGAGCCTTTGCTTGTATAGAGCTGGAGAGGCCGCGGCGGGAGGAAATGACAGACATGTGGACCATCGCTTGGGCGAGAAAGAAGGAATTGATACGGAGTTGGCGAGCGGGAAAGATGGTGTCCACCATTTCGGCTATGCGGTCGGGCTGGCTGTGCCATTCGAATGCTCTCATGAAAGCAACTGTAGATCATCAGTGATATACAAAGAGGGAGATGTATATACGTACGCCATACAACCGGAGGAAGACTGATATCTCTCGTCGAACGCATATGGGAAGCAAAATCATCCAAATCCCTCGTCATGATGAACGCCCCCTTGCCCTCCGTCGACTCCAACACCTTGTCGTACAGGCTGTATAGCCCGCTATATGACTTGGCATGCGAGTAGGCATCGATACGCTTGACAAAGACCGGGGGGTGGTAGCACTGTACAGCGAGGAGGAGGTTGTCGAGGTTGACACGGAATTTGTCGTAGAGCTTGTCGCCTTTGGAGATACGTCGAAACATGCGGTAGATGGGGCCAAAGTTGTAGACGGACTGGGGACGGAGGTTGATATCGGCGTCAAGCATGGAATAGAGAGCTTCTTTGTCGCATTGATCGAGCAGGGTGAGGGCGGCGACGTTGGCGAGTGTTAGAGTACGCAAGCCGGGACCTTCCAGCCTCGCCGCCAATCTCTTCTGCCTATCCCAAGAGACCAAATCCTTCTCATCTTTCCCCTGCAGTAACCTCATCTTTGCCTTCGTCTGGTCATAGGCGCGGGCGACATCGCCCGGCCGACCCTTCTCCATGGCGCGAAACATAAACATGGTAAGACCGCCGATATGGTGTCGGACGGCAGCTTCTATAGCCATATTCAGAAGGAGCCCATACTCTAGCGGTTGCTTGATTGCCATCCGAGACAGATCAGGGCTAGTCCGGCGAGTCAAGGCTTTGCTGATCGTTTGCGCGATTTGGCGAAAGTGGGCATCTTTGAGGCGCGAGACTGCGTCCAAGTCGATGAGATGGGACCAGACAGGGAGGATGATGTCAATTTTTCCCCCGTCCAAAGCATCGAGTAGTTGCTGGAGGACGGGAGCGATATCGTAATCGGGCGGGGGAGGAAGGAAGATGACATTCGCGATGGGCAGATCGAGCTTTTTGAGGTATTTGGAGACGGGGCGAGGAGGGTCGGATGAGTGGGTAGCTTTGGCAGCTTTGTGAGGCTTGGGAGACTGCAGAGGTACAGCTTTTTGTCGTTTTGGAGGAGTGGGAGGGGGTTTTCGGGGTCGTTGACTGGCGGCAAAGAGTTTCGAGGAGCTGTTGAAAGCTCGCGACGAAGAGGGGGGTGCTCGGAGGGAAAGTCGGTATAGCCATGAGGATGGTCCCGGCCCTGCAAGCGCAGAAGAGAGGTAGGCCATCTATATCTATAGGATACGATGCTCAAATTGCCGCGATTCAAATTGAAAGAGATCATACGCGGGGGTAACTATTGTTAGTTATCGTTATTAATGTGTTTGTTTGGTCCCGAATCTTTTGGATGATGATTGTACAGCCAACCTCAAGTCTGAAGAATGGAGATAAGATAGATGGTCTGTGATCTTTCGAATCATTGTACAAGAGTCCAGACCGCTTTCGACTGAGATCCTCGACCTGGTGGATGGGCACGTTGCAATAGGCCAGCAGCGCGTCAACAGCATGTCAAACAGTCAGCATCGTTTGTATATCATGCCATGAGATGAGCTTCTCTACTCATACCCATTTTGTGTCTCTAGCGTCCACTCTTATCGATTACGTTAGACGCACGGCGACAAGAACCATGTTGTTTCGGTCCCTCTGGACCCGATCAAGATCGAAGAAGACCGAAAGATCCTGTCTTAAAAAGCCGTCTAGCGAATACAAGAGTATCCGCCCAGATCCAGACCGGGAAAGAGCTGACCTTGGGCCCTTTTCCAATGGGGACGGGGAGGATAGAGGGTGTTGTTTTGCGCTTGGTGTTGTGAGCCGTTCGAGGTCGTTTGACTAAGGGCCGAATGCTGACATGCAGAAGCATAAGAGATACCAGTACCAAACACCGATATACAATGCCAGGCATAGCTGATGGAGATGATCTTGAATAGGTCAAAGAGGCGCCGAGTACGATTCGCCACGTTGTAGCAAAGACGCATGTCGTCATGGACCCATGGCAGCTTGACAGTGCATTGTGTTATTATGTTTTAGGACAATTCAAATAGAGTGTATATACATTCGATATGTGTCTGTCCATATACTGGGAACGATGGTATCCATGCCACACTGTAAGAGAAGTGCGAGACGTTACAAGATGCCATTACACACCAGGAGCCTTTTCAGTAACAGCGTCGTCTTCGACAACGGATTACTATTTGAAACGATAGCTGTCCGAGCTGACAGGTACTCCCTCTCCGGATGGACTCACCTATCATACTGAAGAGATCTACGGGTTTCAAACATGCGCCTTTCCATCGCAGAACGTATGCTGGCCTCGTGCTGATGTCATCGCCATAAATTGTTGAGCAGTACGTAGGGCGCGCACAAGAGCCCCGGTGATTGGTCGCCAATCAAATCCCAGATCGCTGTCCAATCAGTCGTTCACAGATGTCCAGGAGGACTGCCGAGATGTTTCGGGAAACGTTGCGCAACGCACCACCTCATCAACTGACTACTGCAAAACGTGGAGGGAAAGGGGCGCGGCCGGGAGAAGAAGCGGGTATGCGTCAGGTTCTTCTCAAGACTCTAAGCAGCACAGCTGGATCGGCCTTCTGAAGAACGCTATCAACTGCACAAAATAAGAGATTGAAGGGAAATACATGGGGATGATGACGGTACAGCGAGCTCACACACATACAACAGGGGTGTTTCGTAAGGTCCTTTCGAGAAGCAACTGTACCAGCAACAATATTGTTTCAGAAGTACTATTTCATGGTATACTAGCTCGAACGTCCTAGGATAGCGCTGAAGCCGCTCCCCTCAAACAGCGTTACTGTGACCCAACCGTCGCCACACCGCGACCGGGGAAGATCATCGAGGAAGGAGTAGCGTTCTAGCTGTTACTCGGCACGTCGAATCCCTCCTCCTCGGCAATCACAAAGCCTTCTGTCCGTGACAGAAACACCATGCTGAGAAGAGTGCGTTTGGGAGAGAGTCTGACGAGAGTGTGATGGGACACATTGGCTATAAAATGCTGCTTTGAGCTGCTGATTGTACCATAGTGTTATCATCGCCATCGTTCAACATGCTTGCCTTTATGCGGTTTTGGAGGTATGGGAGGGACGCCTCAGGCGGTAAGTTCATGTTTCGTTCCTATTCGTGTGAATGGGAATGTCTAACTCAAGATATCCTTAGTATCACCCAAGAAGCCGGTCACCCAATCCGCCGAGGACAGCTCCATGCGCCGCAGATGCGTCGATGAAGAGGAGTTGCTTCGTCTGCGCGGAGGTTGCTTTCCCCGTCGTCCTCGCGGCGTAAGTCGATCTCTCTCCAACCGGAGCATGACACTTTGTTGACGCTGTTTATCTCTCAGTATAGACCCAACGGGTGAGTGTCAGCATATGTCCTTGGCCTTCATACAGCTCTGACCATAATCGATCTCCCTGCAGGCCTCACATGGGCCACGAAGACATGGCATACGCAATAGATATGATGCCTCAATATGAGATGTCTCGACGAGGGGGGGCATTGAGCCATACGCAGTACGGCCCAAACTTCAACATGCCCCCTCCGTTCGGGATGCCTCCAAGGCGCCCACATGGGGGTTATTGATTATCAGATTCTGATACGAGGGAGGCAGGGGGAAAAGATGAATGAGAAGGGACATTGTATGTTTTCGCAATTATTGATGACCTTTTGTTCTGTTGTCGTACTGTAGAAAAGAAGTGGTTATAGATCTTGATCGCAGATGTCAGTTGACAAGCGCCTTACCGCTCTATGACCGATTCACAAAGAATAGCATCGCATAACACATCACGCTAAGGACTCAAGAGTTTGCAAGCTTCCAGCTACTGTTCGTACCCCGCCATGCCGACGTACTCTTCTCATACATTTCGTACTTCTTGTCTCTCAAGAAATCTTCCATCACCCCGCTGCGACACCACGGCAGAGCATAGTAGTTCGTCTGAAGACTCGCAGCATCGGTCTTGTGTCTATTGGGCCACTTGTCTTCGTGGTAACTGACAATGTTGAACGATACTCCACAGCTATCTGCGCACTCTGCTTGGATGCGAGGTAGGCCAGCGGTCTGTTGTTCCCATACGGGTTCACACGCTGGGTGGGTGATCGTACCCAAACGATGACTCGCTAAATTGTCCTTTTTAGCGATATCACTTTTCCAGTACTGTTTTCTTTCCTCTCGTGTGGCGTTCTCGCCACCACTGATGACGGAGGAACCGCATACCGTGCACGTTGGAATGGGCTCTGCTTCGCACCAAATAGAGGCGGGATGGCGAGGATCGTCAAAGTATTTTGCTGTGTCGTTCCAGGCCTGGTCAAAGGGAGATGGTGCCTCGTCGTCCGCATCCACCAAAAGAATGTCATTCTCTGGCCAGGCAGACTGGCGAGGATCGTTCAAGTGGGATGAAGCCCCATCACCTTCCACAATACGAACGCCTTCTTCTGAGGACGTCAAACGCAGCAAGGGTGTGATTGGCGGGAGCACCAACATTTGGTCATTGGAACGAGGAGCTGCCGTGTATGGTACCAAATCGGTTTCGTCAGTCTTCATGGAAGGAAGAGTCATTCGGTTGTCGGGACCTCTAGCCAGTGATAGAGCTTTGTGAAACCTCGAGCATCCTCTGTACCCTTCCTCGTCTCGCGAGACGGAGCCGTTCTCGAATACGATGATTGGCGCAGTGCATCTCCATCTGTGCATCGGTCCGTCTTCTTCGCCAGATCCCAAAATTTCCTCTGCGTAAGGTTCTTCGTCGTGTCGACTCTCGAACTCAATCCCACATGATTCAATTGCGCTGACAAGGTTCGAAGGGGCATCGGCCGAGTGGCTGGGGCAGTACCAGTGTCCATTCCTCAGACTCTGCTCGAAGGCGTTTTTGCTGAACTTGTCTGGGCCGTAGAATGCAACGGCCCCCTCTCCGCTCACGTACGGTACCCGCGAGCTGACGGACTCGGCATTGCAGTCAGCATCGTGGCATATTTGGACGTAGGCTTCGTGCAAGTTGGCGTTATTTTGGTCGTTGGTGGGCAGCTGAGTGATGGGTGCTAATGTGGATTGGTAGTACTGGTCAGCCGCGAGGTTTGTTTCGCAGATAGAATTGAGAGTGACATCTGTCAATGGGACTGTAAGGTGCGTTAATGTGGTGATCTTTTCATCGAGACGTCAGCCACGGACAGTCGGTCACGTACTTGGGACGGTGGTGTTTGGTCGTGACATTATGTGTAAAGCACAGTTGAAGGAGGAAAGAGAGAGAGGATAATGAAATAGATTTGCCAGTGAAGGCTCAAATACTTCGGACAATTTTGACATCCTTTGAGATCACAATGGATGTTCAAATGAATGCTATTTCCGTTGCGCGAAGAAGTCGGACACCCAAGTATGCCGGCAGCAGAGTGAAGGGAGAGGTATGGTTATAAGACGACTGATATTGACGGTGAAGGGAGAGGTATGATAATAAGACGACAGATATTGACGGTGAAGGGAGGGGTCTGGTAAAAAGACGACAGATAATGACGACATTTGCGCCATAATATTGCCCAACCCGATATAGATAATGCTGGTATTCTCGATATTTCTATTCTCGTTCCACTCGTAGTTATATGAGGTATCGTGCCCCTGCGAAGCAAGTACGTCGACAGGCGAATCTGTCTGTGAACGGAAAGCATCGTACGACAACAAATGTTGCCGAAATCTGAGCCATAAAGGAGGGGCTGGCTACTCCTTATATGTTGATTCGCAATAAAATACATGCTCGATCTGGGTCCATCTTGAATGAACTTCAGCTCGTCGGAGCGTTTGAGGAGTCATCGGGTTTCCGAGTCGGGTCCTCATAGATGTCTGCGTCAAGAATCTGGCATCTAAAAAGTCATACGCATTACAGTTCATGTGAAAACTCCTTTACCCGGCTCGTTGCTCATCCGTCGGGCAAGTCCAACTCCAATCCTCGACCCCCTCCTCCCTGAACAAGTCTCGCACCTTTCCTTCCAACTCCCTACTCCCTTTACTATGCTCTCCGTCCTCATGATTCACCTGATTCCACATCTGTACACTCTCTTTCACGTGCTCCAGCTCTGTACATCCTATCACCACTGGTACGCGTTTCCCACTGGGTTGAGAGATGGCGCGGTAGGCGTAAGAGAGGGAGATTTGTTCGAGGGATGTTTGGGAGGAGAGGCAGAGGGAGGAGGCGGCGCGGGCGGCGTGCCAGAGGGGTGGGATGTCGCGGGCTGGGTGCCATTCTGGCCCTCCGTCAGTAGTCAAGAGCCCCATTGATAAGGGGGCTGCACTGATCACCCGATCCACCTTTGCCTGCTGTTCGAAGGCCTGCAGATAACCCTTCTCGATAGAACTATTTTGGATAGTGTGGTGCCCGAAGGTTTGGACGATGTCGAGAGGGGTGCCGGTGGTGTGGTACACGAGGAGGGAGAGACGGAGGAGGACTGGGAGAGGGTAGCCTGCGATACCAATCTTAAGAATCTTGCCGGAAGATTGAAGGGCGCGGAGGGTAGATATGGCGAGGAGGAGGGTAGATTCTTCAAGAGTGGGTACGAGGGGCGGGGCGAGGACAGAGGGTAGGTCGGATAGGGGAGTGTGGGAGCAGGAGGGAGGGGGTAGGGTGTATTCGACATCATGCAGATCTGAGAAGGGGTCAGGTGGGCTGATTGGTAAGAGGAAGAGGGACGCACAGACGGCGTCAAGATAGTCGGTGCCGAGTCGCTTCAGACTCCGTTCGACACTAGCTTTGATAACTTCTGGATCCCATATGTGATCTCTACAGTTGGGGCCGTACTTGCCGACTTTGGTGATTAGGTGATAAGAGCCGCGAGGATGATCGAGAGCGCGAAGAGCGTTGCCGAGGATGATCTCGGACGGATTGTACCAAGGTGCTGCTTCAGGTCAGTATTTGCAGTCATCGTGAATCATATGGAAGAGAAACGTACCGGTATCGAAGCTAGTGATACCAGAACGCAAGGCAAGCCTGACTATGCGCAGGGGCAGAGACGAGGTGAGGTGGTCTTGGTCGGTGTACATGCCATATCCAAAGGCTGCGCAACCGAGGATCAGGGGCGATAAAACGACATCCTTGCTGTTCGGACTTTCTAGGACCTTCACTACCAGTTAGTATTATACTTGTAGGTGGATGGCTGAAGACTGGCCGTGGGTAGGAGCTCCTGGTTCGTATTGGCCTTATCGATGTCTTCGTCTGGGATCTTTGCGAGGTCGAAAGGGGCAATGTTTGGCTCGGGCTGATAAGGGTGGTAAGGGGAGAGGTAGTCGGCCATGATAGGGGTCTTTTGTCTAGAGATCTATGGGTCTAAAGTATTCCACGATGCAAAGTACAAACAGCCTGCAAGCACGCAAGATCGGGATCGACGGGGTGGAGGCAGGTGGAGGTCTCCATTAGCATCCAAACGTAATCTCATTAGCGGCAGCAAACAGCCTCCACTTTCTGCGACCATCCCCTCCTGCCTTGACCGCTTTCCCATCCACTAGACATATCGCTCAAATATAGACGCCTTGCCAGCTCAACAGCCCAACTTATATCGTTTATTCAACGCGCCTATCGAATTCTGCTCAACATGCCGCCTTCTCTGCCGATGCCACGGATCATGTACGGGACTGCCTGGTGAGTCTCGGCCGCCCGATGGCCAGTGGAGCGCTGCTTCTGTTTCTGTGGCCGGGGATACCAAAGACCTCAGTATCACTGAATAGAATACTGATGCTTGGTTATAGGAAGAAGGATTATACTTCGGAGCTCGTGATACAAGCTGTCAAAGCGGGATTTCGCGGGATAGATACCGCGGCGCAACCGAAGGTGAGTTTCCAAGCTTCTTACCTCATTTGCTCCGTCGCTGATCCATCGAATAGCACTACAGGTATACGCCCTTCAAAGGCTCTAAGCCATGGAATTCTCGCTCACAGTTTGTAGGGAGGATCTCGTCGGAAAGGCGATACAGACACTGTTATCAAAAGGCACCGTAAAGCGGGAAGAGCTATTCATTCAAACCAAGTGCGCATCGTTATTCCCAGCTACATCAGTGTTAAGCTGACATATGTATTAGATTTTCCAGCCTTGATGGTCAAGACCTCACAAAGCCGATTCCTTACGATCCAAAAGCGCCTCTCGTCGAGCAAGTCAAGCAGTCCGTCCAGTCGTCTTTAAAGAACTTGGGCATCGACTATATCGACTCGGTCATCCTTCATTCTCCTCTACGCACCATAGATGTATGCCCTATCAATACGCTCTAATCTGAGCTGACCACTACACAGGATACTCTCAAAGCATACACCGTCCTCGAATCATTCGTCGAAACCGGCCAAATCCGACAACTCGGCATCTCCAACATCTACGACGCCAAACAGCTCGAACATCTTATCAGGCAAGTGGATGTGGCTGTGAGCGTGGTGCAGAATAGGTGGCATGAGGGGAATGCGTGGGATTGGGAGGTTTATGATGTTTGTCAGAAGAATGGAGTGCGGTATCAGTACGTCCTTATCATTGCTCTTGTCGGCGTCAGCCGGGGACGGAGGGGATAAGCTGACTTTGGGTACAGATCATTCTGGACTTTGACGGGGTCGCCAACGTTGTTGGGAGATCCGTATGTGTCGGGTATGGCTAGAAAGTATGGGGTTACGACCTCGCAACTGATGTTTAAGCTCTGTCAACTGTACGCTATTCCTCTTTTCCTCCCTCCGTTGCTTTATTCATACAACACCCCGTCAATTTCGGCTTTTCTGTGCAAGCTATAGCAGCTGACGAGCACGATAGTTGGAATATCACCCCTCTCTCTGGAACGACTTCCCCCGACCACGCACGAGAGGCGATAGCTGCCGAGGAGGCGAAGATTGAGAAAGATGCGGAGGATGTGGTCAAGCTGTGGGATGCTTTGCATGGAATTTCGCGGTAGTGTGCGCGGATGGGGAGGGAGTAAATGTAATGGAAAGAATATCAGTTGTACTCGGGTAAAGCGAAAACAAAATGGTAGAGTAATGAGACGTGTTGATATGTATGATAGATGCGATTTAGCTGCATGTCTTGACCATGAAACAATTGTACACATCGTCTCCCTATAGGCATAGTATAGTCATTATCATCCTTACCTGCTATATACAACGGACGCCTCTCTCCAAGAACACACCACAGTAAGACCTAGATCTAAGGGACTGCGATGATCGATGACTTCTCAATGGTCGCCCAACCCTGCATCTCGTCGAATTCTGAGCAGCTCCATACGCGTGATTTTCTGGGTGATAACCATCGTTAGCATCGCCTTGTAGCAGATCGGCAGCATGTCTAGGCTTACGCTCTTATCGCAGAGAGATCTGAAAATGGATCCAGGTTGATCGAAAAGATGGAGGGGGGTGTCCAGCTCGGCGACTTTACCAGCGTCCATGACAAGGATCCGGTCGTAGTATGCTACAGTCTGGAGCCTGTGGGCTATTGAGAGGATCTATCATGTACTATCATCAGTATCGACTCGATCGGGAACACTGAAAGTACGTACGGTGGTGTTTGAGAATTGCGATTGAATGATTCGTTGAATGAGAGCGTCGGTCTCGGGGTCGACAGAGGAGGTGGCTTCGTCGAGCATGAGGACCTTGCTCCCTCTTACGAGAGCTCTCACCAGCGCCACTATGGGGTGTCAGCAACTAGCCATATCACATCCTCCGTCATCGAGCAAACAGCGAAAGTTTTGGCTTACAAAGCTGTCGTTCACCAGCGCTAAAGTTAGAGCCTTCACTCGCGACCGTCGCGTCTAGGCCGAACTTGGCGCGGATAAGATGGGAGGAAGAGTCGACGTTATGGATGAGATTGAGAGCATCGTTCAATGCAGCGTCGGAGTGGGTGTTTGTGGGATCGATGTTCTCGCGGATTGTACCACTGAACAAGAATGTATCTTGGGGGATGATAGAGAGCCTCTGTCTCAACTATCGTACATCAAATCAGATGTTAGAGAGGTTTCTGATTGACAATGGTGCAATGTGACCCACAGTATCGAGACCTAGACCTCGTAGATCTCTGCCGTCGATGACGATCTTCCCACTCGCGATCTCGACAGTCCTGAAAAGCGCTTGAGCGATACTGCTCTTCCCCGCGCCTGTCCTTCCTATGATACCGATCTTCTCTCCGGGATGGACATCGAACGTCAACCCCTTCAGAACTAGAGGTAGATCTGATCGGTACTTGAGCTGAACGTTTTGGAAAGAGATGGCCCCTTCAGAAGGCCAAGGGCCGGAGGAGTTGTCGGGATCGGAGGGGAGTTGGGGAGGGGCTTCGGGGGTGAGCTCTCCGTAGGCTTGGACTCGCTCTGTGCTATTCTGGGATTAAGGTGAGTATCGCAGTAGTCCTTGTCGGTAGGTTCGTCGTTTCTTGAGCATGCGCTTACCATTTTCGCTTCGAAGTTCCCCGCCCAACCGATCATGCCCGTCAATGCTAGTAGCAGCAAGAAGTCATCGATGAGTCTTCAAATAGAGGATTCTAGACGATTGACTTACTGGCAGATGTAGCGATTACATATGTCAGCACGACACCAAAGTGAGATGGCGAGACCGATTTCCGGAAGACAACACCAAAGATTGCCACAAACTAGATTTTATTCGTTCAGGCCAGCGCCTAAAAATGAAGCAAGAACGCGTACCAAAATAAGAAGGTAGCTCATAAAATTGATTCTGATCCCCATCCAGTAGCTTTGTGTCATTTTCTGTGCGTCACATCAGTGTTGTTACAGCCTGTTGTATAGCTAGGACACTCACCCCGCATAGCACGGTCGACATTTCCACATCCACTGATTTCTCAAGTTTACGGTTATATCTCGACTGCTGATGGAAGGCGCGGATGACAGGAAGGCCAGTCAGCTGGATCAGGTCAGCAAACTGTTTTGGCACCGAGCGTCGTTGCTGCTGCCTTACTTGTTCTCCGAAGTTGGAGTAAATATGACTTCTCGTCAAAGAAGCCAGTCTCTGGAGATCGCGAGCGGTAATCCTGTAGTAGATGAAAGCCAAGGTCTTGATCGAATGTGTCAGCGAACGTGACATTTCCACTCCAGTTAGGAGACACAACTCACATAGAAGAAGTAAACCGGGATAAACAGAAGAGCGATCCACGGATAGACGTAAAGAATGAGGGCGAGAGTTCCAAAGATGCTCATCACAGCGCTACATAGATCTGAAGTCAGTTGAGCTCTGCACAACCGAGAATGTGGTCGCAAACTTTGCAAGTAAATACCACAGATCCGGCACGCGATCATCGAGATTCTCGACATCTATCACAAGAAGGCAGTCTCGTCAGCATCGATCGACAAATAGTAGCAACCTCACCGTTGCTTAGGCGATTAATGATGCGCCCCGTCTATGTGTTAGGCTTCAGTATGCGGCAGTGCGATGAGGAGGTATGAAATGCTCCTAACCGGGTTACGATCATGCCAAGTAGTTGGACTTCTGATGACACCATTCCATGCTCGATTGAATATTGTGTATGATGCCGATATCGCAGCCAAAAATGTGGAAAATACAGCGCCAAACTACATCACCGTAAGTATCATCCTTGAGAGAACTCTACGGTTGAATGTCGCGCACCGAAAATGCGGCCATCAAACCACCGAGAACTGTACGTGTCGTCATCATAGCACTCCCGATCATATGACACTCTCTTACCTCCATAGATAGCCATGTACTCGCCCTGTCGAAGGTTAGGATACTTGTCTTCTGACCAGAAACCTAGGAAAAGAGAGTTGAAGACGGTAGCCGCCTGGGCGAGAAGCAAAAATGACACCACCATGGGAGGCAGAGCCCAGGACTTGATTGCTTGGGCGTACTGGCGATATGATGTCCAAGAGATTGTTCCTTGTGCCATATCCTCATCTATTACTAGCTTCTTCACCTCAGCCTTATTAGTGGGATCGGTCTCTTCTCCTTCTGTGTCATCTTTGGGTATTAGCTCTGCTATCCCATCAGCGTCTTTCCCTTCAGATTCGCCGCTGGAAGAAGAGTCGTGAGTAGATCCAAATTGGCTGATCAGGGTCTGGAAAGCGCCGGTTGCCGACATCAGTTGCTATAAAAGCTGTCAGCTGTGACATTACGATGATGGGAGATCATAGTATCACCTTATAAGTCCCTTGTTGAATGATATGTCCATCGCCCTTCTCATCTTTTCCCATCACGAGGATGACATCAGCATGATGCAACATGTCCAAATGATGCGTTACAAGAACACGAGTGCGATGGCTCAAAGGCCCGTTGAGAATGCAATTGTGAAGAAGATGATTTCCGACGTGAGCATCCACTGCTGACAGCGGATCGTCGAGAAGGACGACAGGCGCCTGAGAGTAAGCTGCTCGGGCAATACAGATGCGCTGTCGTTGTCCTCCAGAAAGTGTAATTCCTCGTTCAACTATTTCAGTCCTGAGCGCTCATTAGGTCAAGTATCAATAAGCCAGGCTTTCGCTTACAGAACGCCTTGAGGCCACATATTGACATCACGCCTCAAAGCACACGCCCCAATGACTTCTTCTACACGGTTCAGATCAACGTCTCCAGATGCACTAGAAAAGGTAATGTTATCTCTGACAGACCCCGACTGTACCCAGGCGTGTTGGGGGACTGTAACGTCATATCAGCGCCCACAAGGACTATAGCTGTTCGGGATAAATATACCGTAGCTGACACTCCCACCGAAAACTACTTCGCCTTCGGTACGTTTCATCTCGTTGAGAAGACCGGAGAGAAGAGCCGTCTTTCCGGTACCTACGCTACCTACCACGCATACGAGAGAACCTCGGGATATCTGTAGATCGATGTGCTTGAGCGAGAATGGTGCATTACTCGCGGCATCGGGGTCGGCATTTGCGCCAGCTTTGTCGGGGCTCGCTTCTTCATGCTGAAAGCTGGCCTTGGCTTCGATTCCATATCTCGAAGAAGTGTTGATTCGTATGACGTGATCGAGCTCCTCGGCCTAGACAAAAGCTACGTCAGCAGTTAAGTCCACTCCGAAGCGAAACTGATATACTGACCTCAAAAAGCGTAGATAGACGATCTGCAGATATGTTCAGCCTATTGCTAGCCGCTTCTCACTGGATTGAAAATCACGTACCGACGGCGACTCGGCCCTCGCTGAAGCCAGAGAGGAGTTGTGGAAGCATTGTCAACGGTACTCTCATAATGTTGAAGTACTGCATGTCAGAAGGAGTGCGCCACGCACGGAGTTACGCGGACTTATAGAAAACCATTACAACGAATTTCTTATTCCATATTACTCTTCTTCTTTGTACTCTTAACTGCTTCGTGCCGGTGTCTTCGTCTGTAGACTTGAACTAAAGGTTACTCAGTCCGACAGGTTATGAGCCTAGTTGCCCTTTAAAGTCAAGATCAACAGAGAGAAAATACCATGGAGTCCACAACCGAGACCAACATGTCTCAAGGCGAGGCCAACATGTCTCAAGGGAAGAAGATCAAGCTTTTGACCGGAGATGGCGATTTCGAGAAATGGAGCTTCCAAGTCCAGGGGTTGCTTATGCGCAAAAACCTCCGACAGACTCTTCGAGCCACACCCGTCTTCTTCTCCTTTGCCGAAACCCTTACTCCCAGCCAAGAAGCTCAACTTGCTTCTCATGAAGCGGCTTTGGGGGTCATCTACGCGTTCCTCTCCGACGAGGTGGAAGAGGCACTCTCTCCCGAAGCGCGAGATTATGACCGTCCAGACCCCAAACTCCTCTGGGAGGAATTGACTCGATCATATTCAAACACGACTTCAACTCGAGTACCTGCTCTGTGGCGAACCATCGGCGCTACCAGAATTGCCGAAGGGGTAGACCCTCTTCCTATTCTACGAACGATGCGAGCTGCCTACACCACTCTCCTCTCAACCCGACCCAATGCTCTGCCCGACGAGAGCGCCGCCTACCTCTTCCTTAATGCTCTCCCCCCTTCCTACGACAACCTTATCCAACACTTCCATCTCCAGGAGGTGTTTTCACTGGCGAAAGTCATTGAGACCGTCAACAACGAGTGGAGGCGTCGTCAGGATCGAGCGAAGGAGAGTGTAGAGGGTCCGAGTGCTCTAGTCGCCAGGATGGGTGAGGGTGGTGGGGAGGCAAACCCTCCGTCTGCCGGGAAAACGTCAAAGAAGGGAAAGAAGAAGAAGCAGTCTTCTCCTCTTCCCCCTGGCCAGGCTTGTGTCTTTCATGGCGCATCCGCCAACCACACGAACGAGAATTGCTGGGCCAAGGACCAGTTCCACAAACTGAAGCAGTCAGGTCAACTTCCTGACTGCTGGGCTGCCTCTGCCATCCTCGAAGAGAACAGCGACGATGACTCCGCCTACGTTGTCATCAACAATGACCAGGTCAACTCTACTGGTCTCGACCGCACCTTCGTGGTTGACTCGGGCGCCACCGAACACATGGTGTCCTCCCCCGCCCTTCTTCACGACCTCCGTCCCCTCTCCACTCCTCGAACTGTTCGTGTTGGCAATGGACAACGCCTGGCCGTCTCCGAGAAAGGGACCCTCCTCCTCAACGGGGTTACTTTCAAGGATGTCTACGTGGTTCCCGGTCTCGATAAAAACCTTCTCTCCTGCCGTCGTCAACCCGAAGGTGGCGAATGGGTTATCTCGAGTCAGGGTGCCCTCTTGGTCGACGCCTCCCGCACTCCTCTCCTTTGCTCGTCCCTCTCCTCTTCTGGCCTTTACACCATCCAGGCAAGTGACACTGCTTTGGTTGCACAGAGTTATACTGACTCTGTTGCAGTCTGGCATTCACGACTAGGACACGTCAACGTCCGCACCCTTGCTAAGCTAGCTAAGCTGGGTGGCCTGAAAGGTCTAGATAGGGTTTCCGAGGAAGAGATACGAAAGTTTGAGTGTGCGGCATGTATACAGGGTAAAGGTGTTCGTCTACCATCGCCGCCTAGCGCAATCCGAGAAACGATTCCCTTGGGTCTAGTACACATTGACCTCTGGGGACCGGCGTCTTCTGCTTCCATCAACGGCAATCGCTACTTCCTTACATGCTTCGACGATCACACAAGAAAGATACACCTCTCCTTTCTTCGCCACAAGTCAGAGGCTTTCGACAAGATGAAGAAGTATATTGCACGCGTGGAGAGACAGTTGGGCGTGAAGGTGAAGAAGATAAGGTCGGATAACGGTGGAGAATTTGTGTCAAGGGAGTGGGAGGAATACATGGCAAACTTGGGTATCGAACACATTCGGGTACCTCCCGGCGACCATGCCCAGAATGGCAGGGTTGAACGCGTCCACCTCACTATCCTCAACATGGTCCGCACCCAGTTGATCACGTCCGGTCTTTCACCAGGTTTCTGGGCAGAGGCCGCGGCGCATTCAGCATACGTCCGCAACAAGGTCCCCAACAAATCCGGCACCATTCCCGACGCTCTCTGGTACCAGAAACCTGTCACCTACCAGCATCTACAACCTTTTGGGTCTCATGTCTTTTACCGCGAGGAGAACCCAGCTAGTAAACTGGCTGAGCGCTACCACCCAGGGCGGATGGTCGGCTACACGGAAGGGACAGAGAAGTACAGGATCTGGGATCCCAAACTCCATCGGATCGTATTAACCAAACACGTACGTTTTTCCACTGCTGCTATGGTACCTCTACCTGCGGCACCGGCACTGGATCCACATATGGAGGAGTTCTCCTTGGATGACTTGGATGTACCTCTTCCCCTCCCGGTTGCCCATCCACCTCCAGCTTCCCCTACCCCCTCTCCTCCTCTGTCACCAAAACAGTCTTCTCCTCCTCTGTCACCAAAACAGTCTCCTCCCTCGTCCCCACCTGCCTCTCCGTCACCTGCATCGTCACCCTTACCCTCCGGCAAAACCTGGGAAATGGTCCGTAACCCACCTCCTCCTACTATCAACGAACTCGCCGATGCTCTTCCGGGTCGCTCAACGCGCTCCGGGCATAGCTTTGGCCATGTGGTAGGGTTGATGGCTGAGATGGAGGATTTGAAATTGGAAGACGAGCGCGATATACTGGCCTTAGCTGCCAACGTGCTCGGCGAACCACAGTCATACAGAGAGGCGTTGCGGTCAGGGGAGAAGGATGCTTGGGTCAAGGCGATGGAGGCGGAACTGAAGAAGCTGGAAGAATACAAGGTGTGGGAGGTTGTGCCAAGGGAAAAGAAGATGCGGGTGATGGGGGCGAGATGGGTGTATGCGAGAAAGTTGGATGGAGAGACAGGGAAACCGGCGGGCTATAAGGCGCGATGGGTAGCGAAGGGATACAATCAGCGAGAGGGAGTGGATTATGGGGAACTGTTCTCCGCAGTGGCTCACAAGGACTCAATTCGAGTCTTTCTGGGTCTTGTCAATCACTACGACCTCGAATGCGACCAGGTTGACATCAAGTCAGCCTTCCTCAATGGCGATCTCGACGAGGAAATCTATCTCGAACCCCCTGAACACAGCCCCATCCCCAACGGTCAAGTCCTCCGCCTTCGCAAATCTCTCTATGGGCTTCGTCAAGCCCCGAGATGCTTCAACAAAGCTTTCGGCAAATGGCTCAAAACTCAAGGGCTTATCCCCACCACGGGGGACTCTTGTCTTTACTATCGCCGGCGTGGGGATGAATTCCTCATGCTATCTATTCATGTCGACGACCAGCTCATTGCCTGCAATAGCAAAGCTGGTCTCGCGGAGTTCAAACAGAACCTTCATGCGGCCTTTGCGTGCTCAGACTCCGGTCCGGTGAACTATTTCTTGGGATTCAACATTTTCCGCGAGCGCGAAGCTCGAAAACTATTCATCTCCCAAGAACACTACCTTACCAATCTCCTCGATCAACACGGTCTCAAAGACTGCAACCCTGTCAAGTCTCCACTTCCCAGCTCCTTCCGTCCGGTCCCTGCGACTGATGAGGAGTTTGCCCTCGCCAAAGACCACCCTTTCCCAAGCATTGTTGGTGCTATCCTGTACGCCTCTACCATCTCCCGTCCTGATCTGTCCTATGCTGCGGGTGTCCTCTCTCGGTATCTCAGCAAATGGAGCTTAGCTCATTGGCAAGCTGCCAAACATGTCATGCGTTATATCAAAGGTACATTGGACCTCTGTTTGCGTTATGACAAGGAGTCAGGAGCTCGTTTAGCTCTTGGATTTGCCGATGCCGATTGGGGGGGGGATCTAGACACCAGAAGATCGACTACGGGATATGTCTTTAGGGCGTTTGGGGGGGTAGTAGCTTGGAGGAGCAAGAGGCAGACTACGGTGGCGTTGTCAACAGTGGAGGCTGAGTTCATGGCGTCAACGGATGCAGGCCGACAGGCAATCTGGCTCCAGTCCTTACTCAAAGAGTTGGTCCCCAGTATCCCCAATACTCCTCTCACCATCCTCAACGACAACATGGGCGCCATCGCAGTCGCCAAGAACCCAAGTCATCACGAGAAAACCAAACACTGGGGTATTCGGTTGGGCTTCCTGCGCGAGAAGATATCCGATGGCAGCATCGAACTTGCCCATGTTCCATCAGCTCAGAACTTGGCAGATTCTCTCACGAAGGTCATTCCAACTGAGTTCTTCAGCAAGGCGGTGAAAGCTATGGGGCTGGAGAAGCGAAAGGTGTCTGAGGGAGATGCAAGCGAGGGGAGCTAGGAGCGAGACGTGAAAGACGTGTAGGAGAATACGAAGCTACGTCTGAGTGACTGGAATCGAGCAGTGTCTATTGGTAGAGAATTCGCGGTATTAGTTGTAGGGGAGTGTCAGAAGGAGTGCGCCACGCACGGAGTTACGCGGACTTATAGAAAACCATTACAACGAATTTCTTATTCCATATTACTCTTCTTCTTTGTACTCTTAACTGCTTCGTGCCGGTGTCTTCGTCTGTAGACTTGAACTAAAGGTTACTCAGGTATGCTACTCTTAACTGCTTCGTGCCGGTGTCTTCGTCTGTAGACTTGAACTAAAGGTTACTCAGTCCGACACTGCAGAGACGAGAAGATGACCGCCGCGTTCAGCGTGTGTCCGCTGAGAGAGTAGGTGATATAAGTCACTGTGAATGCGCAAAAGCTGTTGTCAGAAAAGTTGAATCAGTAGCTAGGGCTGACTTACTGATAGCCGCGAGCGTAGGTATGAATGTGACAATCATGTTCAAGCTTGACTTTCCCACACTGTTTGATCTACGTTTCTGCAGCTCCTCCTTTCGCATATTTTCAATCTTGTCCGCCCAAAGTTTTTCGTAAGCATACAATTTAACAGACCCGATGTTGTTAAGGACTTCGGAAAGCAGGCGGACGCGACTATCCATGACTTTTGTTTGAGCTTTGCGGAGTCTGGAGATTCGCTTGAACATAAAGGTCTGGTACGGACCGATTAGTGCAAGAACGCCGAGACCGACCAATGCGGAGTATCCCATGTTGTTGATCAAGAGCGCTGTACCGAGAACGATGGAAATCGGAGCAGATGTCATGTCAAGACTTATCGGACAGAGCGATTCCTGCGCCGAAGGTCACATCCATATTCCGGGTCTAGAATCATGATATCTGGACTTACGATAGAAGCGCAGTCTACCGATACCATAGTTGTTAAGCGACCATTGGTCATCTCTAACCTTGATCCACTGGAAAGTCTCCTGCGTTGTTATTTAGCGCCGTTCACTCGAGCATGTTGAAAGGTCCTGACAGGGACTTGCGAGCAATCATGGTAATGAGCTAGTACAATGTCAGACGGGCGGAAATTATGATATTCGATAGAGAGAGATGCAGGCTTACAGCAGACCTCAGCTTCCTTCCCATGACAAGTGCCTCAAAGTTTGTATAATGGCTCATGAACGATGACGCGAGGAGCATCAACCACAGGCCGAAGGCGACTCCGACCATGTATCCAACCGACTTTGGGCGCTGTGAGTCATCCGGAGACAGCCCGGACGTTGTAGCGTGGTGGTAATTGTAAGCGGCGGTGAGTTGAGTGATGAGGATTTTGGTGACGAGGGGGGCGGTGATTTGAAGGACCTCTGCCTTCATGTCAACGTTGTACGTAAAAAAAGCGACTGTGTCGCTGTCGGATGGTCTTTTGGGGCGACTTACGGGCTGCTCCGTGGATGGTGTTGTTATATGTGACTGTTCTCCACACGGAAAGATATAGAGCTTTGACCAAGCTCCGATCATACACGTGCCCATCCTCGAGAACCACACCTCCATTTCTTACCCTCTTTTGCAATCGTCTGGACAGTTTCTGTTCGGATTCTGCCTTCTGGGTCTGTTTTCCAGTAGATGAAGATGAGATGTTATGATCGGTTGCAGATGTTGAGCGATACTCGGCGGGTCGTTTTGAAGGAGGAGTACGTTGCATGTAAAGTCGCTCGAGATTGTCACCAAGCTAATAAGCAACTTCAGCGAACGACTCTGATAGCCGCTCGGCAACATGAGCTGAACAAGCAGTTGAAACTCACATTTTGACAGCTAAAGTCAGGCGTAATATCATATACATCTGTATAGCAACAATGTCAGCTGACGCCGTGCAGAACTCCGCCTTCGCTGGACTACTGACCATCTTGCTTGATAGGCCTCGACCACGCGAGCTTGATCATAGGCGCAATCCATTGTCCGAAAAGCCTGCTGCAAAGGCCGGCGCTGCTATAAGGTAGCGGCTCGTTCTTGAAAAGTGCTGGCGGTGCAGCAGTGGGTTTGTAGAAGGGGATGATCATCGTATTGGTGATGCGAGGGTTGTGAGAGGGATGGATGAGGTGGTGTTGGGGCAGGTGTTGAGGGTGTGTTGGACCGGGGTTCAAAATAAATATTTCTGCTGTAGGTTTGCTGAGCTTATAATTTCGTACTCAGCGACGTTCTGCAAACGAGGGGTGGGAATGGTGCTTAAAGGTATCCGACTTCCTTTACGATCATCTCGTTGCTGATGTTTGAAGTCGTCCTTTGACGTGATCGATTGTGAGAGAGAAGAGGTTGACAGAAGGCAGATGACATAGGAATGCATGAGTACGGTGTATTGAGATCTGGAGGAAAGATCTGTCAAATGGCTATGGAGAGGATGATAGATGCTCGGGTTATAGATGAGAATATGAACAGATTTACCACGGTGTGGGGGTTCGCTAGACAAGTACTAGCACCGATACAGATGGAAATACCCTCAGCCACCCTTCTCTACTTATCCCTCCTTTCGTCACGCCTTCCTTCCTTGTCTAGCTCTGACTCGTCTTCGTCACTCGTCCTCCTCCTTCCCTTACCCCACGTACCCGACCCTTCTTCTGACCCCTGCTGCTCCCCTCTGCACTCTTCTCGGAAATGTAGTAGCCATAAGCATCTCGTCCCTGGGCCTTGGCAGTCCTAGCCCGTGCGCCTTTTCCAGCCTCGAATAGTCCGACAAGTGCATTACCTTTTTGTCTGATTGTAGTGATGACGGAAACCCTTCTTCGGGGAGTACTCGCCGCCAGGGGTTGAGGCGTCGGATGAAGAATCGGCAGTAGAGGGGGATGTAAGTTTGTGTGTATTGGGGGTTGGTAGAGAGAAGAAGAGAGAAATGGGGATCGAAGCACGGGCAGCACACGGTACATACGCTGTTCAGCCAAATGCGAGCCAAACAATCAGTCACGTGCAGATTGCAATGCCCATTCCCATTAGCGGGATCAAATCCAAACTAGTGACGTCTACACGTCGTGTCGTGTCTTTTCTCTTTCTTCCACTGGCAGTCTCTCCTTCTCCTACAACTCGTCAAAACGCTGCCACCCGCCATGTTGCCGCGACTCGCCACCTTCTCAGTCGCCTTCCTGGCACTCTTATCACCCACGCTCGCCGCTAAGGAACCGGAGGACTCGTTGATCGGCGTCATAGAAAGGGTTCGTCTTCTCTACCCTCTGTGCGCGTCGGTACTGACTTGGATGGCAGACTGTCCCCCTGCGGACGCACTCGCTGGCGGCTCCTTATGTGGATAGTGATCTGCAAAATAGATGGTAAGCTGCGTCGCGTGAGGGGTGCCTAAAGTTGGAGACTGACGCTTTTTGAAGGTGGGATTTCGGGGGCGACACCATTATCGTGAGGATATTCTGCTGAACACAGGCGTTCTAGCTGACACTTGTCCAGAATACTATGAAACACGCCCGCCTCACACAAGATCGCCCATCTCAACAAGGCTGGCTCTGGGCCCGAATGCCCTTGAGCGTCGCCAACTGGCAGATCGACGTCGACTTCAAGGTAGACGGCAAGGCGAACAATATCTTTGGAGATGGATTTGCGATGTGGGTCAGCCAGGATAGGGCAAAGACTGGACCGGTGTTTGGGAGTGTCAACTTTTTCAAGGGGCTTGGTATCTTCTTTGACACGTGAGTTTGAATCTTGCAGGGAAGGGGAGAGAGCTGATGGGTAGGGTAGGTACGCGAACACTAAGCATGGATATTCTTGGCCTCGTGTGAGCGCTATGCTGGGAGATGGGAAGACGGGGTACGAACAGGATACCGACAATGAGGCGAATGAGCTCGCGGGGTGTTCTGTGAGTGCCCTTGGATGGTCGAATATCGTGCGCGACTGACGAACCCGTAGGAGAACTTCCGACGACGCAACGACGTCCCGACCAAAGCTCGACTGACATACATCAAGGGAAAGGTTCTGCAGGTGAGTATGGTTGTAGTCGCCTTTGGCCGTTGCTGACTAGTCTGCAGCTCAAGCTTCAAACCCGGAAAGTGGACGAGTGGAAGATCTGTTTCGAGACCAACGTCGACCTCCCCGAGAGCCCATACATTGGCTTCAGCGCTGCCACAGGAGATGTATCCGACAACCACGAGTGCGTTCTCCCTTGAAAGGCTTTAGGCTCTACTGACGCTTGCGTTCAGTATCATCTCCGTCTCTACCCACTCCGTCACCGTCAAACCCGAACACCGAGATATCAAGCAGGCTCTCGGCGCGGACGCCAACAAGAGCGGCAAGGGAAGAAAAGCGGAGAAAGCTAGTGGGGGAGGCGCCGGATGGTTCATGTTCATTCTCAAGGTGCGTCTGCGGCGTGAACGAGTACCGTTGACTGTGCTGACTGGCGATTGTAGTTTATCGGTGTGCTTGCCTTCATTGCGTTTGGTGTTGCCGCTTTCGTCCGTCATCACCTCAAATTTGTATGATCTATTGCTGACCCCTTTTGGCAGAGGACTTACAACGCTCAGAAGAGATCAAAGAGGCATTGGTAGAGGGATGGCATCTGTGGACAGAAGTAACGAAATATGATGCATAAAATGACAAGTCGCTGTTGATTCGTACGCAAGAGATACGTATGTACATGCTCATATCCTCGGGGTACGCCTTCTCGGGGCGATCTATCGTTTCGAGATCTTTGCATAGAATCGACAGATGCGTCAAATCGCATTACAAAAACAATGCTGATAGTATGACGGCCGATTACAACCGCGTCCTAATGACTCGCGTTCAGAACAAACAAATCCACTCTTTCTCATTCCTCCATTCTACTTTCTACCAATAATACCCACCATGTCCGATCCGCCAACCATCATATCCCTCCCGCCCTCCCTGCCATACCCCGTCACCATCACCCGCCTCATCGCCAACCCCGGCGACCCCTTACGCCGGGGATCTCGGCTACTCGAGTATTCCTTCATGTCGTCTGACCAGCGAGAACGGATATCAAAGAGACGAGCGCAAGGAGGGGCGGCGGATAAGGGGAAGGGAGAGATTGAGGGGGATGATATGGTGGGGTCGTGGGATAGTTTGATTGAGGGAGATGCTGTGGCGTGGAAAGGCGCGAAAGTCGGGCTGGTGGTCGAGAAGAGGGACGCGAGGTATGTGTCCTCTTCGAACAAATGTCCCTTACTGATGCACCTTCAGCAACATAGTACTCAGTATCCAGCAAGCATGCTCCCATCCTGTTCAGCTTCATGGAATGTGCGGTGTCTGTGGTGCCGATCTGACGGCGTTCGTGATCTTGCCCTTATACTCTGTGTCCGCCCGCTAATGTTGTGCTTTAGAGACGACTATCTATCTCGCCCCGCCCAGAATACATCCCAAGCAGGCCCCTCCCGCCACCCTGGTGGATTCGAGATAGCACACGACTCTATGGGAGTTACAGTCTCGAAGAATGCACGCTTCGCCCTCCTTTCTTTTGTCAAGCCGCAGCTGACGTCTTTGTAGGAGGCTCAACGGCTCGAGAACCTTACTCGAAACACCCTCCTCGACACCCGCCGACTCTCTCTCATTGTCGATCTTGACCAGACAATTATCCACACGACTGTAGACCCCACCGTTGCCGAATGGATGGAGCAGATCGAAAGACAGAAGGAAAGGGATGCAAAGACGGAAGCGGGGGTGGAGAGCACTACGCCTCCGGGGTCGCCGACTGCGGGGGGATTGGGGGTGACGGTGAAGCTGGAGGAGAGGAATCCGAATACGGAGGCGCTGGACGATGTTGCGAAATTTCAGATCGCGGATGACTTGCCGGCAGAGTACGCCAAGCTCAAGAGCAAGGCTGGACCGGGGAGTAAACCTGTTGAGAGCGGAGGGAGGTGGTACTTTACCAAGCCTAGGTGAGTGTTATATTCCAAGCTTCGGGGACTAGCTGACCATCTTGTGACAGGCCGGGTCTGCAAAAGTTCCTCGATGAGATGTCGGAGTTGTACGAAATGCACGTCTACACCATGGGGACGAGGACATACGCCGATGCGATTTGTCGGGTGATAGATCCCGATGGCAAGATCTTTGGCGGTAGAATATTGAGTCGGGATGAGAGCGGAAGTGAGTAAAGAAGCGCCCGTTCTTGCAGATTGACCGCTGACGATACGTCAGGCTTCAGCTCGAAAAATCTCAAGCGTTTATTTCCCACCGATACTAGTATGGTTGTAGTGATTGACGATAGGTCTGACGTCTGGGGAGATTGCCCCAATCTGGTCAAAGTCGTTCCTTGTGCGTATAAACCACTATTTCATATATCATGGCTGATGTCGTGTAGACGATTTCTTCCTCGGTATCGGCGATATCAACTCGTCATTCCTACCGGCCAACAAATCTACTCCCCCGCCATCGTCTGCCGCCAAAGCCTCTCCCGCTCCTTCCGGTACCTCACCATCTCCCCCTTCTCCTTCTCTTACAGTTGGTGAAAGTGCCGCTTCAACTCCTTCACCTACGACACCTTCGTCCGTCACGGCGGAGGTCGAGCCGACGAGAGAGGAAGAGTTGGTGATGAAGGCAAAGTTGATGGATGAAGTCAGTAGCGAGCGACCTTTGGCCAAGCTGCAGGAGGAGCTGGAGCATGCGGGGGAAGGCGAGGGGGGAGAGAAGGTTGTGGAGGAGTTTTCGGCACGTTTGGTGACGTCTCCGTTGAAGGAGAGGTCGACTTCGCCGAGTAAAATCCCGAAACCGCTACTCAATCCTCACGACTACGAGCTCGTCAGAGTTGCGGACGTGAGTCTCATGCCATCAGCTCTCTGGTCTGTACTGACATGAACGTAGATCTTGACCGAAATACATGGCCGGTTCTACAGCGGGTTTGACGCCATCGAGAACTGGAAGCCGACGAACGCTTTGCCTATGAACTGTGACGTAGAGGTATGTTTTTTCGGATATGACATGTCGCGTCGACTAATCCTTGGTAGTTTATCATTCCCGAGATCAAAGCAGAAGTTTTGGAAGGGTGCAGCCTTGTCTTTTCTGGTATGATTCCTCGGGAAGTGAACCCGGCCAAGCAAGTCCCCCATCTATAGCGGAACGACGACTGACGTCCTCTCGCAGTACCACCATCTGGCAAACAGCCGAATCCTTCGGCGCCCTGATAACCCCCTCACTCACCCCTCGCACCACCCACCTCGTCACCGCTGTTCTCAATACCGAAAAGACATGGCGCGCGTCCAAGATGCCGCATGTCAGTACTGTTTGGGGAGAGTGGTTTTGGGATAGTGTGGCGTTGTGGAAGAGACAGGATGAGGAAAAGTATCAGGCAAAGAAGGAAGGGAGCGAGCCGGAGAAGGAAGAGAAGAAGGGCGAGCAAGTTCCCGAGTCACAGCCCGAGGGCGGGGCGGAGCAAAGGAAAGGAGAAGAGGGGGAGGAGAATGAGGATATGAACGACGATACCCAAGTGGGGACTGGGTGGGACGAGGAAGCCGAGAAGGAATGGGAAGATTTCATGGCGGGCGAGGATGATTGGTCGGAGGATGGGAGTGTGGCGGCGAGCGAGGCGGGGAGTGTGAAGAGTATTGGGAGTGCTCCGTCGACGCCTAGTCGGAAAAGGGTGAGGTATGCGGATGAGGAGTCGTTGCCGCTGGAGGACTTTAAGGACCCGTCGCCACAGGAGTAAGTCTGGTGCTAGGAGGTGCTGGGACTATGGGCTGACTTGGCGTGTAGCTCGCTCGAACCCGAGTCGAAACGGCGCAAACCGCTCCTTCTTGAAGACGCAAAGCCAGGCGACGACATCCCGGAAGCGAACCGAATGCGATACAAAGCGAAGGGGTCGTATGGAAAAGGCAAGGATGAGGCGAAAGGCGAACAGGGTGAGACTGGGACGTCGGGGGTGGAAGACGACAGCTTTAGCGTTGGGGGAGGAGAAGGAGATGACGAGTTTGCGCAGATGGTGAGTCTTCGGTGGCGTGGTAGTACTTGACTAACGCAGTCGTAGCTCATGGACAGCTTGGCCGACGGCGAAGAGGTCGAGGACGGAGACGAATAGGGCGTGTTGGCGATTAGCTTGTTGTGCCGTTGCATATGTTGTAACATCGGGTTTTATAGTAGCATCTCTGTCTCATCTATGCATTGTCATCGTTTGGAAGTCTCCTCGTACTGCTGATGGGATTGTGATGGCTGGACGAGCGAGGTGGAGGCATGTGCCTGGTCGATCTTTGTTCGTTTCGCTTTCTTTTCGACATTTGTTTTCCATCTTCATTTACCAAAAAAAAACTGCCCACCGCGTCCACCTCTCAACGCCGACTCGACTCGGTCACCCTCTACACCCCTTGACTCGCAAAGCCCTCCCCCGAAAGACCCGAAAGGCCGAAAGAATGGCTTCCATCCTCCTGGGCGAGCCCAACACCCTCCCAACCGATCCCATCGTGCCCGGGACCGGGACCGAAAAGAAGAAACGCCAAATTCCAAAAGTCGCATTCTATGTCGCTGGATCTGCTGTACGCCCCCCCCCCCCCCTCTCTCTCTCTCTTCTCCTCCTCTCTCTCTCCTCCTCCTCCAGGGCGCGGGCCAAGGCTGATGTGGGAATACAGTTTGTCATGACGATAGGCCTAACAGCGATGGTCATCCCTTACGTCCGGCAAGCTGCGCGGTCGATCAATAGACCAGAGTTTATGTCGAATCGGCATATGCCTGTTTTGGCTTCTCGTAGATACCCTTCAGCCCTCCTTCCTCCTTCGGGTTCGGCTTTGGCTTCAGGCGCCGAGTCGTCGTCGGGACCGCTCGGGGTCGGGGGGGAGAAGGGGAAGGGGAAGGGAGAGGGAAAGGCGTCGGCGCTACCGGCGTATTCGCATCCGACATTCGCAGCCGAAATGCCCATCTCGGAAGAAGACATCTTGAGAGAAGAAGCAGCCAAGAGCCGGTTATTCAACGCTAGGGAAGAAATATCGCTTTTCGGGGGATCGTTGATGCTGCAAAAGAAGGACGGGACGGTCCTTGGAGAAGGCGAGGAAGAAGGAGAAGGGGGAGAGGGAGGGGAAGGAGGGAAAGAGGGAGATAATATGGAAGGGGAAGGAGCGTTGTTGGGGGCGAAAGCGTTTGGGATAGCGACGGGGATCGTATTCGGGTGTGCGGGGTTGGGGATGTGGATCGTGGGAAAGGCTGTGGGTGCTGAAGATGTAAGTCTCTACTCTTCGGGGGGTGGAAGCTGACGGGGACGGTTAGCCGGAAGACTTTGCAGTCAAGATGCGGCAACAGCTAGTTACGTCCATGCCTGCGCTGGTGACGAGTGTGAATAGGCCGGGGAGGAGTGTGGATGGGTTTGATGGGGAGGGGATTGAAGAGTGGGTGGAAGGGTTGGAGAGGGAGGATGAGAGGGCTACATAGATGGTATACGTCGACATGAATCACTCTTTCATAATGCTACACTGCTATACTTTGGATATCTTGCTACAGTGTTGTTCCATTGCTTCAACGTGGTCATTCCGGATCTTTCTACTTTCGGTGCTTCCAAGCCCTCGTCATTACCTTGCCTCCTACACTCGCGAGCTCACGAGTCAGCTCGTCTCTCAATACAAACACGCCAAGACGTACCCCATCTCAGCAGTCAAAGACATCCTGAGAGAAGAAGCAGCAGTAGTAGCCAAGAGCCGGTTATTCAACGCTAGGGAAGAAAGAGCGCTTTTCGGGGGATCGTTGATGCTGCAAAAGAAGGACGGGAGCGTCCTTGGGGAAGGGGAGGAAGAAAGCTCGGGCTCGGGAGGGGCAGGGGGAGGGGAAGGAGGGGAGGGAGGGAGAGAGGGAGGGAAAGAGGGAGATAATATGGAAGGAGCGTTGTTGGGGGCGAAAGCGTTTGGGATAGCGACGGGGATCGTGTTTGGGTGTGCGGGGTTGGGGATGTGGATTGTGGGGAAGGCTGTGGGTGCTCAAGATGTAAGTCTCTACTCTTCGGGGGGTGGAAGCTGATGGGGACGGTAGCCGGAAGACTTTGCAGTCAAGATGCGGCAACAGCTAGTGACGACCATGCCTAAGCTGGTGGGGAGTGTGAATAGGCCTGGGAGGACTGTGGATGGGTTTGGGTTTGATGGGGAGGGGGTTGAAGAGTGGGTGGAAGGGTTGGAGAGGGAGGATGAGAGGGCTACATAGGATAGGCGGTACGAGTACAGGATAACGTTTTTTCATAATGCTACACTGCTATACTTTTTTCTATTCTCGCTACAGTGTGGTGACATTGCTTCAACGTTCTCATTCCCGGTCTTTCTACTTTCGGTGCTTCCAAGCCTCGTCATTGCCTTGCCTCCTACACTCGCGACTCACGAGTCAGCTCGTCTCTCAATACAAACACACCAAGACGTACCCCATCTCAGCAGTCAAAGACATCCTGCGAGAAGAAGTAGCCGTAGAAGTAGCCCAGAGCCGGTTATTCAACGCTAGGGAAGAAAGAGCGCTTTTCGGGTGATCGTTGATGCTTCAAAAGAAGGACGGGACGGCCCTCGGAGAAGGCGAGGAAGGAGGCTCGGGCTCGGGAGAGGGAGGGGAAGGAGGGAGAGGGAAAGAGGGAGATAATGTGGAAGGAGCGTTGTTGGGGGCGAAAGCGTTTGGGATAGCGACGGGGATCGTGTTTGGGTGTGCGGGGTTGGGGATGTGGATTGTGGGGAAGGCTGTGGGTGCTGAAGATGTAAGTTTCTACTCTTCGGGGGGTGGAAGCTGATGGGGACGGTAGCCGGAAGACTTTGCAGTCAAGATGCGGCAACAGCTGGTCACGTCCATGCCTAAGCTGGTGGGGAGTGTGAATAGGCCCGGGAGGAGTGTGGATGGGTTTGATGGGGAGGCGATTGAAGAGTGGGTGGAGGGGTTGGAGAGGGAGGATGAGAGGGCGACGTAGATGGTAGACGGTACGGAAGGACTTTTTTCATAATGCTACACTGCTATACTTTTGGTATCTGGCTACAGTGTCGTTCCATTGCTTCAACGTGGTCATTCCCGGTCATTCTACTTTCGGTGCTTCCAAGCCTCGTCATTGCCTTGCCTCCTACACTCGCGAGTCAGCTCGTCTCTCAACACGAAACACGTCAAGACGTACCCCATCTCAGCAGTCGGCTGGGTGTTCCTTTCAGCCAGAGTCTTGGGATAGCGACGGGGATTGTGTTTGGGTGTGCGGGGTTGGGGATGTGGATCGTGGGAAAGGCTGTCGGTGCTGAAGATGTACGTCTCTCCTCTTTTTCCATGTCTTGCGAGGGCTGATGGGGGCGGTGGGGACGGTTAGCCGGAAGACTTTGCAGTCAAGATGCGGCACCAGCTGGTGACGTCCATGCCTGCGCTGGTGACGAGTGTGAATAGGCCTGGGAGGAGTGTGGATGGGTTTGATGGGGAGGCGATTGAAGAGTGGGTGGAAGGGTTGGAGAGGGAGGATGAGAGGGCTACATAGGATAGGCGGTACGGGGTCACGTTTTTCATAATGCTACACTGCTACACTGCTATACTTTTTTTTTATCTCGCTACAGTGTTGTTCCATTGCTTCACGGACATTCTACTTTCGGTGCTTCCAAGCCTCGTCATTGCCTTGTCTCCTACACTCGCGACTCTCGAGTCAGCTCGTCTCTCAACACGCACACAGACACGCCAAGACGTACCCCATCTCAGCAGTCAAAGACATCCTGAGAGAAGAAGCAGCAGCAGCAGTAGAAGTAGCCCAGAGCCGGTTATTCAACGCTAGGGAAGAAAGAGCGCTTTTCGGGGGATTGTTGATGCTTCAAAAGAAGGACGGGACTGTCCTTGGGGAAGGCGAGGAAGGGGGCTCGGGAGAGGAAGGAGGGGGAGGGGAAGGAGGGGGAGGAGGGAGAGGGAGGGGAAGGGGAAGGAGAAGGAGCGTTGTTGGGGGCGAAAGCGTTTGGGATAGCGACGGCTATCGTATTCGGGTGTGCGGGGTTGGGGATGTGGATTGTGGGGAAGGCTGTGGGTGCTCAAGATGTAAGTTTCTCCTCTTTTTCTTCTTCCATGTCTTGCGAGGGCTGATGGGGATGGGGACGGTAGCCGGAAGACTTTGCAGTCAAGATGCGGCACCAGCTAGTGACGACCATGCCTGAGCTGGTGGGGAGTGTGAATAGGGTGGGGAGGAGTGTGGATGGGTTTGATGGGGAGGGGATTGATGAGTGGGTGGAGGGGTTGGAGAGGGAGGATGAGAGGGCGGCGTAGGCGGTAGACGGTACAGACGGTACGGGGTCACTTTGTTTCATAATGCTACACTGCTACACTGCTATACTTTTTTCTATTCTCGCTACAGTGTGGTGACATTGCTTCAACGTGGTCATTCCGGATCTTTCTACTTTCACTTTCGGTGCTTCCAAGCCTCGTCATTACCTTGCCTCCTACACTCGCGACTCGCAAGTCAGCTCGTCTCTTAATACAAACACGCCAAGACGTACCCCATCTCAGCAGTCAAAGACATCTTGAGAGAAGAAGCAGCAGCAGCCAAGAGCCGTAGCCAAGAGCCGGTTATTCAACACTCGGGAAGAAGAAGAAAGAGCGCTTTTCGGGGGATCGTTGATGCTGCAAAAGAAGGACGGGTCTGTCCTCGTCTTCTCCGAGGAAGAAGGCTCGGGCTCGGGAGGGGCAGGGGGAGGGGAAGGAGGGGAGCGAGGAAGAGGGGGAGAGGGAGGGGAAGGGGAAGGGGAAGGAGCGTTGTTGGGGGCGAAAGCGTTTGGGATAGCGACGGGGATCGTGTTTGGGTGTGCGGGGCTGGGGATGTGGATTGTGGGGAAGGCTGTGGGTGCTCAAGGCGTAAGTCTCTTCTCTTTCTTCCTGTTTTGCAGGGGGTGGGGCTGATGGGGACGGTTAGCCGGAAGACTTTGCAGTGAGAATGCGGCACCAGCTAGTGACGTCCATGCCTGCGCTGGTGGGGAGTGTGAATAAGCCGGGGAGGAGTGTGGATGGGTTTGATGGGGAGGCGATTGAGGAGTGGGTGGGGGGGTTGGAGAGGGAGGATGAGAGGGCTACGTAGATGGTACTCTATACGTCGACATGAATCACTCTTTCATAATGCTACACTGCTACACTGCTATACTTTTTTTTTCTATCTCGCTACAGTGTTCTTCCATTGCTTCACGGTCTTTCTACTTTCGGTGCTTCCAAGCCTCGTCATTGCCTTGCCTCCTACACCCGCGACCCCCATGTCAGCTTTTTTCGTCTTCTCCACACGCACACAAACACGCCCAAGACGTAAGACGTACCCCATCTCAGCCGTCGGCTGGCTATTCCTCCCAGCCAGCGTCCCGTCTTTGGCCTGCTGCGCGAGGACGGGGTGCGGGGGGTCGACGGCGGAGCTGGAGTGGGGGAGATGGCTGGAGGGTTTGAGGGTGGAGGGAGGGGTGGGGGGGGCGGTGGCGGATGGGGAGTAGGGGGATGGGAGGTGGGGGGGGAGAGCTGAGGGGGGGGCGTTCTAAGGAGGTGTCGGCTTGGAATACGGGATACGAGGTGGGAGAGAAGGGGGGGGGGGGGGGGGGGGGGGGGGGGCTTACGGTAGCGGCGTGGCTCTCACTGTCATGGTGCGTCTTTGCATACTTGTCAGAAGGGGGCGAGTGGGCGCTCCTCGCAGTGCTCATATGCATCTTTCTCGTCTGCTGTGCGCTCCCACCCGGGGCTCCGGGGGTGGGCTCGGCTGCGGTAGCGGGTCGGTGGGCGCGAGCAGAAGTGTGAAAGTTCTTTCCTTCCTATATCCCTTGTCAGCAACGTTTCTTCGGGGGTTGGAAGGAAGGAAGGAAGGAGATACCTCGCGAAGCTTTCGCAAGCCTTCGAAACCTTGTCCTTGTCCCGGGTTGGTATTCTTGAGCCCCTGGGTAGCCGTGTTCTCGGCAGCAGGCTCTTGCCCCCCGAATTCCACGCCCTTGTCACTACCGCCCCCTTCCTGGCCCCCGACTTGGTCCTTGAATGCGCCAGACTGGCCCTTGTCGACGCCGCTCGTCGCCTGGGTCTTGGAGCTCTTTGCCTCGCCGCCGGTACCGCCTTGACGGGCAGCATCGAATGGCTCCCCCTCGCCGTTGCCGTTGGCGTCGGCGGAGGAAGAGGAATGGTGCTTTTCGGCGTGGGCTGCGTGGGCGGAGGATGCTTGGGGGTCGTCTTTGTCTTTGGTGGAGGTGTGGCCCTGGGTGGTGGGGGGGCCTTTGTTGGGGCGGGCGGGGGTGGTGGTGAGGAGGCGGAGGGTGCCGGTGGGGAGGGTGCGGGGGAGGTGTCTGGGTGCGAGGCGGAACATGCTGGTAGGAGGGAGAGATGCAGTGGTGGAGTGGAGTGGCTAATGGGAAGAGGCAAATGCGTCATGCGGCGACCACCGGTGACTCACCCGGCCTCTTCCCCGCCCGAGTGGAGGTCGCCACCACATCTCGACAATGACAATGACCCCCGCCCCGCCCTACGCCCCCGCTCCCCCCCTTCCTCGACCTCATCAAACCGGCGGTGAGGGTTGGGGAGGAGTTGAGGAGGGTGGAGAGTGAGCTTTCGGAGGGGAGTGGGGCGGAGTGGGAGATTTTTCAGAGGTTGCAGGTGAGCCTTTCTGCCTTCTGGCGTGCTTGTGCCTGGGTTTTATGCGGGGGTTTGGGGAGGCTGACGCGATGATAGCCGGCTGCGAGGATCGAAGACCTCTTAACGACCCTCCCCCCTCACTTTATAACACCCACCTCCATCCTCCCCTCTCCCCCCTCCCCGAGCCGCGGGCTTCCATTCCCCCAAGCGCTCGTCAGTATCTCCCTAAGTCCGAATTGGGCGCAAGTGTGGATCCATGCGCAGCCGGTGGGGGTGGGGGGTTTGGCGAGGAAGGGAGGGGGAGGGGGGAAGGAGATGGTGCTTGAGGTTGGGGTGAGGAGGGTGGGGACTTTGGAGGGGGTTGTGGGGAGGGTTGGGGAGGGGTTGGATGATTTGAGGTTGGGGTTGGTGGGCTGGGGAGGGAGGGTGCGGTGATAAGCGTGATAAGCGTGTGGGACTGGTTTCGTGACTTGGAGCAGCTTACGAGTAGTGACGGACTGTACGAGGAGGCGATTGGACGAGTACGAGTAGAAACGTTCGGTCTTGTCGCCCGCCAGATGTATGGCGTGGATTATCATGACGTTATATGAGGATACATGTAATGAAAAACAGCTCAAGAAAATGACTCAATCACGCTCCGAAGTACTAGTAATGCAAAGCAACATCTACAACTTTTCGCTTTTCGCTTTCCTTTCCGGCGCCACAGCGCCACGCGGGGCACTGGGGGCATGGCATGAGATGGGATGATATGATATGGGGGTGATGGATATTTGTGATATGCGGGGGAGGGAAGGGAAGGGGGAGGGGAGGGGAGAGAGAGGGAGGGGGATTATTGGAGGGGTTCGCGACTGAGGGGGCGTTAGTACGCGAGCAAGAAAGCGAGAAAGAGAAAACGAGTCAAACAAGGGGAAGGAGACATGACAAACCTCGAAGACAATTTGTTGAGCGAGATGTAAACGTCCGTGCCATAACCATCCATCGACACGATCCTCAGATCACCTCCAAAGAATCGAGCGTACTGCACGACATGTAAGCAGAACGCTCGCGCGCATGCAAGAAGCAGAAGGAGGACGTACAAGTCTTGACAAGGGGAGTCCGTAGCCAAAGCCGGCCATGGGCGCTTTGAACTCTGACATTTGCAAGTGATCTTCTAGCCCCTCGTCGCTCATTGTCGTAGAGATACCTGCGAGGCCGTTAGTACATCCCCCCGCCCTCCGAGAGCGACTTGACAGCACCAACGGTCGAATGATTAGAAGCGCTCGTCCTTGGCCTCCCCGCCGCTCCACTCGAACGCCCAAGAGAACTCCTAGGCGACTTGACCCCCTCCCTCGAGCCCACCGAGCTCTTCCTCCCCTCCACTCCCATCGCCGAAGCTCGCCGTAGGCTTGGACGGCGTGCCCGTAAGCTGAGGGTTGAGCGGCGCCGGGCTCGTCGATTTGCCTCGAGGCTTTTGGGGGGGGGCGAGAGGAGATGAGAAGCAGGGGAAGAGACAGTGCGTGATGTAGCGCCGGTGTGGGAGGGGGTGAGGCGTTTGGTAGAGGTGGAGGGTTGTTTGACGCTTTGGCTGCGTCCGAGGGCGGGTGGTTTGGAGGATGGATTAGACTGGGCAGGAGCGGGCGACGAGGAGGGGGTAGAATTGCGAGGGCGGGTGGGCTTCTCGGCAGGGGAGGGGGATGGGATGGTCGTTTCTTTCTCGGCAGGTTTGGCAGGCGAAGGTACTTTCGCTGGACTTGGCGATGGAGCGACCGAAGCAGCACCAGGCGCCTCTTCCCTCTCCCCCTTCTCCCCACCCGGACTCCCAGCAAGCTTCCCCCCATTCTCACTCGCCCTCCGGAAACCCCCCAGCCCTCCTGCCGGAAGCCCCGAGACACCCCCCGCGCCACCTGCGGCGGAGAGGATAGGACTCGTGAGGCCAGCAGTCGCGGTGGGGACAAGACTCGTTCGGCGGGATGTATCGCGGGTGGCGGCTTCTTGGTCGCGATTGGCGGCAGTTTGGAAGCGAGCGACAAGGGCAGAGACCTATACGGTATATCAGCATGGGTTCTTATGAGATCAGAGCGAGTATGAAGGGGACCACGAGGCGAGGAGGGGGGGAGTCAAAGGGCGAGGTACTCACGCTTCCTTGAGATCGTTCAACGGGTAACGGCCTGTAACCGGAGTCAGCTACTGCTCATGATCACCAATGAGTCGGAAGCTTACATGATAGTGTTGGAATGTAGAGACTCCCTAGTTATCGTCCAGACACGGATCTTTTGAGGATGAGAACGCGTTCGGGGTCTGCGTAGGCGATGTGTATAGGGATAGGGGCGACGCCTATCTCGGTCGTCAGCATCTCCTCGGTTCCAAGCTTTCACAGCTACCCACAGAAGGTAAGGACCGAGACTTGTATCGCAGATCTCAATACTCCTCCAATTGAGTCACTCGTAAAGCACCAATCCTCGTGAAACGTCGTATATCAAGCAAAGCCTTGAGAGTCGTCTGGAATCGTGGGTGTAGCCGTGAGAGATCTAGATCTAGCGTGATCTAGTGGTCTAGCAGGATGATAGCGGATAGCGCACGGGGGTAGTCGGAAGGGGACTGGGCGAGGGCGTGGAGCGAGTGGCGTATCCAGCACGAATCGAGTCGTCAGAAAGTGGTCGTTACTGTACTGTCAGAGCCGTCGTACGCTCCTCTAGAGGCCGTGTCGAAAGTGGGAACAAAAGAATTATATGTCAAAAGAGGGAATCGACGTGGAGATGACAAAGAAAGACAAGGTGCGCGAGAGTCCGAACGGGTTCGGGATGGAAGCCAGGCAGCGGGCAAAGCAGTCGACGGGAGGAAGGTCGAGTTGGAGACACAGCTCGGCGATGGACGAAGTGATGGGGACTTGAGTCTGTAATCTCACTTGTAAGCCTTTTTGCCAGTCCGTCCGAAATGTCGTCACTCACCGCCAGACACTCCTTGTCCAACAAGGCCAGCAGGTCCACCAAATAGTCCTCCGTACACAAGACCTCGTTAAAAGACAAGAGGCCTTCCACCAAACCGCCCACGTCCATCTTGAGAGACGGAGGGACCAGGCGACCTCTCATCAACTCGACGTCGGAGCTCAAGAAGGACGGTGGTGGGGTGATGGACCGCTCTGGAAAGAAGGAAAGGCAAAGCGTCAGTGTTGATGCCTTGATACAAGTAGACGAGATGCTTACTCCGTTTCATGCCAGCCTTGATCTTGGGGGGTTAGCCAATTTGCCCCAGACTGTTCCTTGGAGTTTCTCGTCCCCGAGTCGAGACCAATGGAGTCTCTTTGTGAGGGGAGGCTTGGAGGTAGGCTTTGATAAGGCGGAGGTAGCCAACAGTGCCGATGGAGGAGGGGGTGGTGGTGGTGGAGGCGGGCATTTCGTCAAAGATGGTGGTGATGATAGTGACGAAGGAGGAGGTGGTGGTGGAGGACGGTTGAACCGTCTCGTCGCTTACGTAATCAAGCCGGACAAAGAACAATCAAGCGGCATGAAGAAGGCTTATGCATTAGAGTCATAATGGTGTGATATGATAGAAAGCTATCTAATGTATCTACAAGCAACAATATATCATAAACAATGGTGTCCAAATCGAATATACAAATGTCGAGCCCTCTCAGTGGGCTACGCCAGCCGCCTCCCTATACTTCTCCAGCAATTCCATGAACCGTGCAGGGCTTACAAGAGCAAACTGCGCTTTGGTCTTTCTCAGATACTCCTTGGCCTGCTCAGCCTCTTTCTCATCGTCCTTCTTGACCCGTCCCTCACTCTCGCTCCAGTCCGACAAATAGTCATCGTCCCTCTCATACTCAGAATCTTCCATCTCCTCGTCTTCCTCTGTAAGCCATTCCTCGTCGCTATTCTCCTCGTCGCTGCCTTGCTCGTCGGAGCTTTCCATGACCTCGTCGTCCGCTTCCGCGCCATCCTCATCCTCTTCGAGTCCCTCTTGCTGACTGTCCCCATTCGATAGGAAAACATCCGTTTCCATCGCTTGTCGACTTTTTCCCTCGCGCGGACTCTTTCCCTCCGTATGCGGCAGAGTGCGGATGTGCCTCTCCTCAAAATCATTCGGGTGATGGATGTCGGATCCAGGGTGGATCATTCTGGAGTGCAAGTCGACTGCAGGGGCTTTCCTTGCTCTTTCGCCGATTGCCGAGATACGGTCAGGAGGGGTACCGAGCTCGAAGGAGGTATCTTGGACAACATTGCGGGATGAATGGGCTTTGGGACTGGTCAGTAATCGTTGATCTGTTTCGCAAAGCACCACTGACAATTGCTGGAAGACGACTTGGATTCTAGAGTGGAAGTCGTGCTTTTCGGGCTGACGGCTACGTCCCGCGGGACTTGCTGCATATGCCTAGGTGAAGGCATCGAGGATGTCGAGTTGTCCGTTGCTAGGGAAGCTATGTACATATCAGCCCCGTCCAGATCAACAATGTCATTACTCACATGCCAATTCCGGGTTCGCAGACCTGCGCCTTCGCTCAGCCACTTGTCCATTGGTATCATCAAAGCTCAGAACTACTTCTTCGTCGAGTGCAGTCTCGACTACACCAGTTGATCCCAGAACATCCTCTGCGAGGCTAGGAAGTCGCTGGAGGGGGTGACGAAGCGATTGATCCTTGATGAGGCTGAAGGCGAGACTGACCATGTCGTATAAGACTTTTGCGCCATCTTTGTCGATGGTGTCCTTGCCCAATTCGGTAGATGCGCCGTAAAGGGTATTCGTGAGAGTGTTCCGGCTTATCTCGGAGTCCTTGAGAAAATCTTCGAAGTCCTGAAAACTATTGAGCGAGTACGGTACCTCGCCATTCCAACCTTGGAAAGGCAAGCAAGGAATCACCAGAGTCAACTCGCCCGATCCGCCTGCTTTTTCAAGACAAAGAATCCGAGCAAACTTCTCTCCATAGTGGAACACAGCCAACCGAGTGCCACAGGCATGATGGCTACCGGAAAGGTATCCAATTGTCTGAAAAAAGCCACGGATAAAGTTGACATTTCCCCCTTTTCTATCGAGAGCCTGGAGTTCGCCAACCATGGGGGCGATGGCCGTGTGGTATTGCTGATCGGGCTGATCGGGCTGATCGGTAAGGAGGAGACTCTCTAGAAAGTGGCGCGCCTGGTTTCCAGTGAGCTCAAGCTGAGAGGTCTCGAGGGGTTGATGGCGGTTGAATGGAAATTGGGCGTGCTAGTTGAATATGAGCCCGACGATCATGCTGAAGATATGATGATAGCTTACCTCATTCACATTATGGGCCAGGAACACCACATCTGGTCGTCTCAATCCAGCATCAGCAGAGAGCTTGTACGTTTTCCCCGCTTCTAAGAACGCTCCTCCTTTTCGCTCAGCAGTCTGCCGATGCATAGAGCTGCTAAAGACGTTCGACAGTTCTTCCGTCGACGGGTCTCGCACCTGCAAGCAGGCGAGATCGAACATCTCGAAGACAAACCTGAAATCCTTTCGTGTCAGCCGAAGGTCGTTTTCGTCATGAGCGCAGTAGACAGCTTCTGTCTTGTTTCCGTCCATCGCCAGACACCGCCCGTAGAAGTCGTTCAGCACTAGTCGGATCACATGTTCGTACCAAGGTGTCCTGATAGCAGCAGCTATCTTTTCTTTGAGATCAACTCGTATTCTCGATTGCCGCCCGTAGAAGTCGTTCAGCACTGGGGGTATAGGGCCAGCGGAGAAATCAGGCCTCCTATAAGCCGCTATGACGTCCTCGAAGGACATGAGACCCGTTGGTAGATGTGCGAATGTTGGAGGATCAAAGGGCTCAGTGGAGGTCTGGTGACCGGCGGGCGGGTAGACGTAAGGCGGAGCGGGGAGTGGCTGGGCAGCGGCAGGAGGCGGTCCCGCTGAGGAGGTCATGGTGCTGAATGCCGTGCTGACGGGTGGCGGGTGGCGGGTGGGGGGAGGGGCAGAGAAGATGAGAAGATGGAGATGCAAACACAACAGCGGATGCTGTAGGATTACGGACCTTGCCGAGTAGATTTGATTCCGTTCCACTCGTAATGGAGACAGCCAAAGATCGTTTGCATCTCGTCTCGCAAATCCATCCCAAAGCTGAAAATCGTATCACCTGCCCCTCCAACCCCCGAAACACGTCTACACCACCCCTCTGCCTCTTCCTTCTTCTCCGCGACCCCGCCCATCCTCCTCATTCGCCCGCCATGGCCAAGTTTAAGATTTCACCGGCCTTATGGGACAAGATCTATCACTTTGCGTCATTCCCCCAGGCTGGTGGTGCGTATCATCCCAATAGATGCCTCGGAGCGCGCTGATCTGGTGTCTAGTCTCCCTCCAACAAATGATCCTCTTTGGCCAAAATCCCTCGCAAGGGACGCTCCTCAAAGCCTCCCAATTCCTCTCTGAAGAACTACCCATCCGCCTATCACATCGTGTCGTGGAGCTCGAAGGTCTGCCGGACGGTCTCAGCCATGTGCCGAGTATCAACACTGTAAAGGAGTGGTATGCGCAGAGTTTCGAGGTGAGTTTCTTCCGGGGGGACAAGTGTCAATCCGTGGAGCGTCGTGAGCTGTAGAAAAGTCGAGCTGACGGTCCTCATAGGAGCTCATCTCCTTCCCAAGACCCAAACTGAATGGCGAGCTCGAAGAAATACTAAGAATACCCCCCGCCCCGTACGTCCCATCCCTCTCACCCCCGCCACGCTGCCCTCCCATGTGTCCCGACGCTAATGGTCCTGCCGCCAGAATGTCAAACTTTCCCCCTGCCACCCCCAACCCCTCTCTCGACCCTCTCATGCGTGAAGGACCAGTAGGATCAGGATTCGTATCAGAAAAGCATCTGGGGACGGGCGGACTTGGGAAACGGCTGAGAATACCGATCGAAAGAAGGTGCGTCCATCACTCCTCTCCTCGCGCCGCCCCGCCTTGCCCAAGCGCTGATCCTCGCTCTAGATACTTTTCACCCCCTCCAACCACCATCATATACCCCCCCGAAGTCCACGAATACAATGAAAAATTCACAAATCTCCTGCAAGACATCAAGCATCGTCACGACCCGACGGTCACGACTGTCGCGCAAGGGATTCTAGAGTGGAAGAGGCTGAAGAGGGCGAACGCTATTGGGACGCCCATACAGGAGTTTTTGGATAGATTCTACATGAGCAGGATTGGGATCCGGTTCTTGCTTGGTCAACGTGCGTACCCCTGCGGTTGTGAGAACGGGCAAGCTGACTCTCGATCAGATATCGCTCTCAATACGCTACCTCCCCATCCAGACTACGTCGGCATCATCTGTACAAAAGCCGTACGCCCCCACCCCCTCCCTCTCCTCCCATCCCCAAACTGACACTTTTCTCAGAACGTCCACGACATCTGCCAAGAAGCCATCGACAACGCCCGCTACGTCTGCGAAGAACACTACTCCCTATTCAAATCCCCCTCCATCCAGCTCGTCTGCCCCCCCTCCCTCACATTCCCCTACATCCCCGGGCACCTCTCCCACATCTGCTTCGAGCTGCTCAAAAACTCGCTGCGCGCCATCGTCGAGAGATTCGGGAGGGACAATGATGAGCTGTACCCCCCGATCAAGGTGGTGGTGGTGGAGGGGCGGGAGGATATCACGATCAAGATCTCGGATGAGGGTGGGGGGATACCGAGGAGTGCGCTGCCGCAGATCTGGACGTGAGTCGTTCGAATTTTGTCGAGTGGGCGGGGGGATGTACTGAACGACCTCGAAGGTATCTCTATACGACAATGAGCGACGAAGGCCTAGAAGAGCACTTGCAAATGTCAGAGTTCAAAGCGCCCATGGCTGGCTTTGGCTACGGACTCCCCTTGTCAAGACTTGTACGTCCTCCTTCTGCTTCTTGCATGCGCGCGAGCGTTCTGCTTACATGTCGTGTAGTACGCTCGGTTCTTTGGAGGTGATCTGAGGATCGTGTCGATGGATGGTTATGGCACGGACGTTTACATCTCGCTCAACAAATTGTCTTCGAGGTTTGTCATGTCTCCTTGCCCTTGTTTGACTCGTCTTCTCTTTCTCGCTTTCTTGGCTCGTCTCTTTCTCCTTCATAGCCTCTCCCTTCGTCTCTCTTCTTTTCTCTTCGTCTCTCTTCTCTACCCTGCTCCTATTATCACGTACTAACGCCCCCTCAGTCGCGAACCCCTCCAATAATCCTCCTCCCTCTCTCCCTCCCTCCCTCTCTCCCTCCCTCCCTCTCTCCCCTCTCCCCTATCCCCTCCCTCCCTCGCAAATCACAAATGTCTATCACCAACATATCATATCATTTCATCTCATGTCGAGCCCCCGAGTGGCGCTGTGGCGCCGAAAGGAAAGAGGAAAGTTGTAGATGTTCTTTTGCATTACTAGAGCGTGATTGAGTCATTTTCTTAAGCTGTTTCCATTACATGTATCCTCATATAACGTCATGATATACATGATATACATCTGGCGGGCGACAAGATGGGGGTAGATGAACTACTAGCACAGTTCATCCTCCTCGTACATTCCACTTTTCTTACAGAGCGTTTTTACTCGTACAATTGACTACTCGTATACTCCACTGCTCGTACAGTCCGTCACTACTCGTAAGCCCACTACTGCTACGCACCAGTCCCACCACACGCTTATCACAGCACCCTCCCTCCCCAGCCCACCAACCCCAACCTCAAATCATCCAACGCCTCCCCAACCCTCGCCACAACCCCCTCCAAAGTCCCCACCCTCCTCACCTCAACCTCAAGCACCATCTGCTTCCCCCCTCCCTTCCTCTTCAAACCCTCCACCACCTGCGCATTGATCCACACTGAGGCCCAATTCGGACTTAGGGAGATAGTTGCTTGGGCGCTTGCGATGGGGCCGGCGAATCGTTGAAGAGGTCGCTTGAGCCGTGATCCTTGAGAAATAAGAGAGGGAGGATGGAGAAAGGGATGAGAGAGAGAAGGAGAACGTAAAGGGTGCCGCTGCCCTCCGAACTTTGTACACATGGCTATGGCGCGCCGAGAGAAGGTTAAGAGACTTAGTTGTCGAGTAAAACCCCGTGCTACCCCTCCTTATACACCCATAAACTGCCCTGTTTCATTTACTACTATATCATAGCTCTTCCGTATCATCATGACTCCAATGCATGCGCCTTTTTGTATACCGTCGTTGACTCAGCGTTGACTCGTTGAACGTTGCCGGCGCGGCGTTAGCCGGGGTGGAGTACGTAAGCTGTGCCTTGAGCACAACAACCACTGCGCGCCCGGATCACCATCCGCTGTTGTGTTTGCATCTCCATCTTCTCATCTTCTCTGCCCCTCCCCCCGCCCGCCACCCGCCACCCGTCAGCACGGCATTCAGCACCATGACCTCCTCAGCGGGACCGTCTCCTGCCGCTGCCCAGCCACCCCCCGCTCCGCCTTACGTCTACCCGCCCGCCGGTCACCAGACCTCCACTGAGCCCTTTGATCCTCCAACATTCGCACATCTACCAAGGGGTCTCAAGTCCTTCGAGGACGTCATAGCGGATTATAGGAGGCCTGATTTCTCCGCTGGCCCTATACCCCCATCCGCCCGATCGGAAATACGAGTTGATCTCCAAACAAAGATAGCTGCTGCTATCAACGCACCTTGGCACGAACCTGGGACCCAATTAGTGCTGAACGACTTCTACGGGCGGTGTCTGGCGATGGACGGAAACAAGAGAGAAGCTGTCTACTGCGCTCATGACGAAAACGACCTTCGGCTGACACGAAAGGATTTCAGGTTTGTCTTCGAGATGTTCGATCTCGTCTGCTTGCAGGTGCGAGACCCGTCGACGGAAGAACTGTCGAACTTCTTTAGCAGCTCTATGCATCGGCAGATTGCTGAGCGAAAAGGAGGAGCGTTCTTAAAAGCGGGGAAACCGTACAAGCTCTCTGCTGGTGCTGGATTGAGACGACCAGATGTGGTGTTCCTGGCCCATAATGTGAATGAGGTAAGCTATCATCATATCTTCAGCATGATCGTCGGGCTCATATTCAACTAGCGCGCCCAATTTCCATTCAACCGCCATCAACCGCTCGAGACCTCTCAGCTTGAGCTCACTGGAAACCAGGCGCGCCACTTTCTAGAGAGTCTCCGCCTTACCGATCAGCCCGATCAGCAATACCACACGGCCATCGCCCCCATGGTTGGCGAACTCCAGGCTCTCGATAGAAAAGGGAGAAATGTCAACTTTATCCGTGGCTTTTTTCAGACAATTGGATACCTTTCCGGTAGCCATCATGCCTGTGGCACTCGGTTGGCTGTGTTCCACTATGGAGAGAAGTTTGCTCGGATTCTTTGTCTTGAAAAAGCAGGCGGATCGGGCGAGTTGATTCTGGTGATTCCTTGCTTGCCTTTCCAAGGTTGGAATGGCGAGGTACCGTACTCGCTCAATAGTGTTAAGGACTTCGAAGATTTTCTCAAGGACTCCGAGTTAAGCCGGAACACTCTCACGAATACCCTTTACGGCGCATCTACCGAATTGGGCAAGGACACCATCGACAAAGATGGCGCAAAAGTCTTATACGACATGGTCAGTCTCGCCTTCAGCCTCATCAAGGATCAATCGCTTCGTCACCCCCTCCAGCGACTTCCTAGCCTCGCAGAGGATGTTCTGGGATCAACTGGTGTAGTCGAGACTGCACTCGACGAAGAAGTAGTTCTGAGCTTTGATGATACCAATGGACAAGTGGCTGAGCGAAGGCGCAGGTCTGCGAACCCGGAATTGGCATGTGAGTATGACATTGTTGATCTGGACGGGGCTGATATGTACATAGCTTCCCTAGCAACGGACAACTCGACATCCTCGATGCCTTCACCTAGGCATATGCAGCAAGTCCCGCGGGACGTAGCCGGCAGCCCGAAAAGCACGACTTGCACTCTAGAATCCAAGTCGTCTTCCAGCAATTGTCAGTGGTGCTTTGCGAAACAGATCAACGATTACTGACCAGTCCCAAAGCCCATTCATCCCGCAATGTTGTCGAAGACACCTCCTTCGAGCTCGGTACCCCTCCTGACCGTATCTCGGCAATCGGCAAAAGAGCAAGGAAAGCCCCTGCAGTCGACTTGCACTCCAGAATGATCCACCCTGGATCCGACATCCATCACCCGAATGATTTTGAGGAGAGGCACATCCGCACTCTGCCGCATACGGAGGGAAAGAGTCCGCGCGAGGAAAAAAGTGGACAAGCGATGGAAACGGATGTTTTCCTATCGAATGGGGACAGTCAGCAAGAGGGACTCGAAGAGGATGAGGATGGTGCGGAAGCGGACGACGAGGTCATGGAAAGCTCCGACGAGCAAGGCAGCGACGAGGAGAATAGCGACGAGGAATGGCTTACAGAGGAAGACGAGGAGATGGAAGATTCTGAGTATGAGAGGGACGATGACTATTTGTCGGACTGGAGCGAGAGTGAGGGACGGGTCAAGAAGGACGATGAGAAAGAGGCTGAGCAGGCCAAGGAGTACCTGAGAAAGACCAAAGCGCAGTTTGCTCTTGTAAGCCCTGCATGGTTCATGGAATTGCTGGAGAAGTATAGGGAGGCGGCTGGCGTCGCGCACTGAGAGGGCTCGACATTTGTATATTCGATTTGGACACCATTGTTTATGATATATTGTTGCTTGTACATACATAAGATAGCTTTCTATCATATCACACCATTATGACTCTAATGCATAAGCCTTCTTCATGCCGCTGGATTGTTCTTTGTCCGGCTTGAGTACGTAAGCGACGAGATGGGCGTTGACAAACAAGCACCCTGACGCTCCTGAGACTCTGTTTGTGCACTCGTCAGGGAATGCAGTCCTTCAACCGCCCACTCACGCCGCCCCCTCTGCCGCCGACGGATCGCCATCGGATATCCTCAATGCCCTTCGCACTGCCCTCAAACCGATTGCGGATGCGGCGCCAGTATCCTCCATCGATCCGGACGGTATTCTTGCGATATGGCGCCGGTTCGTAGAGTCTCTTGTTGCCCCGTTTGACCGTGCGGCGGGGCCACTGCAGGATATGCTCAACCTTCTCTTGTCGGAGCTTGTTTGCCAGGTGATGGGGGCTTCGGGCAGTAGAGAGCTTGTCGGGAGAGCTGTACGGGGCGAAAGGTGGGAGGAGATTGTGCGGCTGTTGCATGATCCGAGACGTAAGTCACCCTCATGTCTGATGTATCACATCGCTTATTGATCAACAGGGGATGCACCACCACGACTACCACTGCCGCAACCGACGACACCAACACCGAAAAGACGCCTTCGCTCCTTGTCTTCATCGCTCCCTGGATTGGGCAGTCGCAAGTCGAGCAGGGATGTCAAGGCCCCTGCTCGTTCAGCCAAGGGATCGATCGAGCCTTCCCCATCCATCCGGGACTCACCACCCCCCTTGACGTCCCCAAAACCATTCCGGCCCCTCCCTCGCTTCGCCCTTCTTCCCTCTACCCTTCTTCACTTCGCTCTTCCTTCCCTCTGCCTCCTGATCTCTATGAGTTCCTATCGGATCCTCTGCCACCACCTCCCACGCTCGCCCTCCCAATCCCTTCTTGAGCTCCGACGTCGAAAAACGGGTGGAGCTGTTGATGAGAGGTCGCCTGGTCCCTCCGTCTCTCAAGATGGACGTGGGCGGTTTGGTGGAAGGCCTCTTGTCTTTTGACGAGGTCTTGTGTACGGAGGACTATTTGGTGGACCTGCTGGCCTTGTTGGACAAGGAGTGTCTGGCGGTGAGTGACGACATTTCGGACGGACTGGCAAAAAGGTTTACAAGTGAGATTACAGACTCAAGTCCCCATCACTTCGTCCATCGCCGAGCTGTGTCTCCAACTCGACCTTCCTCCCGTCGACTGCTTTGCCCGCTGCCTGGCTTCCATCCCGAACCTCTCTTCGATCGTCAACGGGATGTTGCTCCAAGTCACTTGGGAGGGGGAGGTGAGGCGTATCCAAGAGGTTCGTCTCGTGTCTTGTTAAAAGTGATTCATGTCATTAACCTGGACTTCTAGAACTTGACCACAATCATGTTGGCTTGTGATGAGCTGGACAACTGTCCGCCGCTCTTGGAGGTGTTGGAGCTAGTCCTTGCGCTGGGGAATGCTCTCAACGAGCAGTGGTATGCTGGCAATGCTGGAGGTTTCGGTATGGACAGTCTGGTAAAGGTGCGTGAACCCGTTGGTGGCTTGAGGTTTTGAGGCTGACATTGACAAAAGCTCTCCGATACCAAATCTGCCGAAGGAGGCCGCACTCTGTTATCGTTCATCAAGAGTACGGTCGTCGCCTACTTTCCTTCGCTGGTGTCTTTCAAAGGGGAGCTGCGACACGTCCAGAGTGCTTCGAGGGGTGCGTGCTCTGTATCATTTAGAAGTGTACGGCAAGCTGACCAAACGCTAGTATCCCTCGCCGAGATACAATCCAGCTCAAGAAAGATCTTTACCCACTTTCGCGACCTCCAACAGTCTTTACAAGCAGAGGAAGGCCAAGTCCTCGCAGCCAAGTCCTCGCAGCCAAAGGGATGACCGCCGCCCACGCACTCTACCGCCAAAAGTCTCTCGAATTCATCTCCCATTCAACCCCGACCGTAGAGATCTTACGGGAGCGCGTATCCCAAGCTGCAACCAGGATGGCGAGAGTGCAGGTGTTGTATTGCGTAGCAGTGGAAGAGAAGATGGATAGTGACGAGTTTTTTTGGAATGTTTGGTAAATTTGTGGAGGCTTTTGATAGGGCGCAGTGAGTGTCACGATCCAGACCACCTTCCGCCCGTCAGGCAGTCTGTTTACGTAACAACTAGCCAAGCGGAGGTGCCCGCCCCGCGACTCAACGCTCGCGGCGCGCCAACGGCATCACTCAACGTGCCGCTTTGCACATCTCACGATGCCTTGTCACACGATCCTGCCCCCTTATCACATGCTAGGACATTATTCGGATACATAGCCGCTTTTATCACATGCCTAGCCGCTTTTATCATACAATAGATCAAACGCCGACGCGCTTTATTCACATTTATAGACATCTCGTCACATCGTAGCTAGAATACCGTATTATTCTTCCTTATTCGGAATCTTTATTCGGAATCAGCTCCACTATCCCAAATATGCGAGTGGAGGCTGATTCAGCAAGCAGAAATAATCCAGGGAAGGATTGGAAAACATCGATGGACGGAAAAGATATAAAAGGACCCCTTTGTAGCTCTCTCGAAGTCTCCCATCGATGTTAATTTTCTTAAACCTCTAAATCTCTTTACCAGACTTCTACTCTCGCCTACTCTAGTAGAACTCTGTCAAAGTAGCCAACCCCCCCCTTCGACAACCAATACTCCAACGACAGCGGTACTCACAGGCAATACCCTCGAGGAGTCCTCTTCATCTATCGTCCGTCTCTCTTTGGCTTATCGCCTGACGCTATCTCTTCGTCCTCAAGTCACGCGTCGCTACTCGCGGGTCTTGATCCTTACATAAAATTAACATCGATCAACCACGCCAACCAGAGACCTACCCATATCCCAATATGGTTTCCGCCTCCCAACTCGAAGAACGATTCAACGCTTTCCTAGTTGAAAGGGATGCCCTTGTTACCCGTGTTGACCAACTGGTCACGGCCAACGAGACCCTTTCCACTGCGGTAGAGTCACTCGAGACTGGCAACACCTCTCTCACCGAAACTATCACCTCCATTACCAACCAAAACACGGAACAAGAAGCGTCCATCGAGGTGTTGAGGAGGGAGAATGATGACCTAAAGAGCGCCCTTACTGGGACTAGCGTTAGGTTGAGAGAAACCGTTGATGGGCTCCAACGTCAGAACGACGAGCTCCGTCAACAAAGGCAATCAGCCACCCCCGGTGTGGAGTCTTCTACCTCCAACCACAGTTTCCGGGTCCATGAACCCAAAGTCGCTTCGCCCGAATTCTTCACCGGCAAGCGTTACCAACTCAACACCTTCATCACCCAGTTGTCCATGGTGTTCACCCTCCAACCATCACGTTTCCCAGACGAGGTCACCAAGGTCGGGTACGCTTGCACCTACCTCCGGGACGATGCTTTCGCATGGTATCAGCCCTACGCCCGATTGGCCGTCGACAAGAAACCCGAATGGTGCTCTGACTTTGACAAATTTGTCGAAGCCCTCAAACAAGTCTATGGGGACCCCAACGACAAGAAGATGGCGGAGCTGAAGATGAATAATCTGAAGCAACGTACCTCTGCGGCTCGATACATTGCCGATTTCCGCAAGTACCAAGCCATTCTTGAGTGGGACAACAGCGCAGCTGTTGCCACCTTTTTCCGGGGCTTGAAATCCGAGATCAAGGAAGAGATTATCCGCACGGGAAGACCCGAGGATCTCGAAGGGCTTATCACAGCCACAGTTCGTGTTGACGACATGCTGTATGAGCAGCGCATCGAGAGAAACGAACGCACCGACTCTTATGATAACAACAATCGTAATGAGCGTTCTAATACCTCTCGCTTCAGCTCCAACACATCTCGCAACAACAACCGCTCTTCCTCATCCAACAACAACAATGGGGAGGGAAGAAGCAAGACCAGGTTTGAGTCAGATGCACCCAAACAAGTTAACTTGACTCGATCCGGGCGCATTCCCCCCGACGAGTACAAGAGAAGGCAAGACGAGAAGCTCTGCCTCTACTGCGGCGACAAAAATCACCAGATTGCCGACTGTCCCCAGTCGAAGGGCAAGGCTCGCGGAAACATGGTCCGCTTTGCCGAGCCCAACTCGAAAAACTGCTAGACGCTCAACCTCTCAAAGTCCCAGGGCTGAGCGATCTCCTATATGGGCATTTCTGTGCTTCGAATTCCAAGAAAAACCAAAAACATACCCAAAACAACCAAATCCAGTTACTCACAGTGAAAGCTGTGATTAAACGCCCAAAAGCACCATCTTCCAATACTAGCGCCATAATAGATTGCGGCGCGACTCTTGATCTTATCGATTCGAAATTTGTTGTAAAACACCAACTACCAACCACACCACTCCAAAAGCCCATTAGCCTCGAGCTTTTAGACGGGCAATACTCCCAAGGAGGCCAAGTGACTCACACGGTCTCACTCCATCTTGAACTTCCCACTATCCCGATATCCTCCAACGTAACCCTCTACGTTACCACCCTTGCCCTTGACCCTATCATCCTTGGCCTACCATGGCTACGGTCGCAAAACCCATCTATCGATTGGGCTGCAATGAACGTTAGCGCAAACATGGATACCAAAGAAGAAGAAGAAGAAGAAGAAGAAGGAAACATAGAAGGAGAAATGGAAGAAGAGGAAGAAGTAGGGAAGAAGCCTCACATCGACATTCTTGGGGCTCAAAACTTCGATCGTCTCCTGAGCAAAGAAGACAGCATTGCCTTTGCCGGAGCCTTGACTTCATCCAACTCTGCTACACACAAGTTAGCAGGAGTTACTCTCTCGTCATCAGAGAAACCTACCGACAAAACAATGGTACCCAAAGAATACCATGATTTCCTTGACGTTTTCAGCAAGAAGAACGCCGACAAACTCCCTCCTCACCGAGTCTATGATCACCACATCCCACTCGAGGAGAATACGACTCCCTCCTATGGGCCAATTTATCAGCTCTCGGAAGTTGAGCTCAAGGCTCTTCGAGAATACCTGGATGAGAACCTGGAGAAAGGTTTCATCCGACCTTCGGAGTCGCCAGCCGCCTCCCCCATCCTTTTTGTGAAGAAGAAAGACGGCTCCCTCCGTCTCTGCGTTGACTACCGAAAGTTGAACGCCATAACGATAAAGAATCGTTATCCCCTACCCCTTATCAACGAACTCTTAGATCGTCTCAAACAAGCCAAGGTGTTCACCAAGGTCGATCTACGAGGGGCGTACAATCTCCTTCGCATTGCCGAAGGCGACGAATGGAAGACAGCCTTCCGAACACGCTATGGGCACTACGAATATCGGGTGATGCCTTTCGGACTCACCAATGCCCCCGCATCTTTCCAATTCTTGATGCACGACAACTTCAAGGATATGTTAGATCGCTTCATTGTCATCTATCTCGACGATATCCTCATCTACTCCGAAAGCGAGGAGGAACACCGCGATCATGTTCGACGAGTCTTGCAGAGATTACGAGAAGTCGGATTATATGCCAAAGCTGAGAAGTGCGAATTCCACACCAAAAGTGTAGAGTTCCTAGGCTTTGTCGTCAGCCCTGACGGTATCTCCATGGACGAAAAGAAGATAGAGTCAGTGTTGAACTGGCCTGTCCCAAAGAACGTACACGATGTACGAGTATTTATCGGCTTCTCGAATTTCTATCGCCGATTTATCAAAGCCTATTCACGCTTGTCCTCACCTTTGACAGCGTTGACCAAGATTGGCCAGAAGTTTGAATGGACGGGGAAAGCACAAACAGCCTTCGAAGCACTGAAGGCCTCATTCAACTCCCCCATCATGCTTCGCCATTTCGATCACTCCAAGCCGACCATCTTAGAAACAGATGCGTCTGATTATGCCATCGCCGGTATCCTATCGCAGGACCACGACGGGACTCTCTTCCCAGTGGCTTTCTTCTCAAGGAAGATGTCACCTGCCGAGCTCAATTATGAGATCCATGACAAAGAAATGCTGGCAATCATCGAGTCCATGCGAGAGTGGAGACACTACCTCGAAGGACTACCCAGCACCCTCAGCATCTTTACCGATCATCAAAGCCTCGAGTACTTTATGACTCACAAGCAACTTAACAGACGACAAGCACGCTGGCTTGTCTTCTTGTCGGATTTCGACTTCAAAATCCAGTATCGCCCCGGAAAACAAGGCGGCAAGCCTGATTCCTTAACGAGGCGGTCGGATTATCATCCTACCATCAGCGGTTCGAGTCTACAAACCGACTCCAACCCCCACAATTTTCAGCAACTACTCAAAGCGCATCACTTCGCCGCTCTTGGGACATACAAGTCCTCTATCCGTGTCGATCTATTAGATCATATACACGAAGCACAACGCAATGACGACTTCGCCAAGACTGTCGAAGTCAAAGAACCACTCGAAAGAACGTCAGAAGGCATTCTTTATCATGGGCATCGCATATACGTACCTCCAGGCCCGTTACGACTACAGGTCACTCAACTTCGCCATGATCTCCCTTCTGCCGGTCATCTTGGACGTCGCAAGACGTTACAGTTGCTTGCAAAGGATTTTTGGTGGCCCAAGATGAAGGTCTACGTCAACGAGTTCGTTGATACCTGTGATATGTGTCAACGAACGAAGACGAAAAGACACAAGCCTTATGGCTACCTACAATCCCTTCCTATTCCTCCACACCCATGGACTTCCATCTCCATGGACTTCATCGATCAACTTCCACCCTCCAATGGGCACGACGCTGTCCTGGTTGTAGTCGATCGACTCACCAAACAAGCTATCTTTATCCCCTCGTCGACGAAAGCTACCGCCGAGGATGTCGCTCGCCACTACGTGTCGAACGTCTGGCGTTATCACGGACTCCCCACAAGTATCATCAGTGATCGTGGCTCTGAGTTCACCTCCAAGTTTTGGAAGGCTCTCGCGAAGAACCTCCATATCCAACTCAATTTCAGTACTGCATACCATCCTGAATCCGATGGTCAGACTGAGCGTATCAACCAAATCGTTGAACAGCACCTACGACTATTTACAGACTATCAGCAGTCTGACTGGAGCGAATGGCTCCCTATGGCCGAGTTCGCATACAACAACGCGTCCTCCGCAACCACTGGTGTCTCCCCTTTCTTTGCGAATAAGGGATACCACCCCAACAGCGACTTCGTCCTTTCGAAAGAACTCGAAGACGAGAATCCGGCGTCTTCCCGCTTCGTTGCCGAGTTGTCTGAACTGTTCCAGTTCTTGCGAGACAACATCAAACTCGCTCAAGAGACGTCTGAGCGATATGCAAATCAACGAAGGCAAGAACCGCCTAGCTATACCGTTGGTCAGAAAGTCTGGCTTAACGCAAAGAACATACGCAGTATGAGACCTACTGCCAAATTCGACGACCATTACAAGGGTCCGTTCGAGATCATCAAGAAGCTCTCGCCATTGGCGTACGAGCTTAAGCTTCGGCAGGGTATGAACATTCACCCTGTATTCCATGTCAGCTTGTTAGAACCACACAAGCCCAACACCATTCCCGGCCGTACTCAACCACCACCTCCTACCGAAATCATCGACGATTACGAGGAGTACGAAGTCGAAGAAGTCCTCGACTCTCGCGTATATCGCGGGAAGTTCCAATACCTGTTTAGATGGAAAGGCTATGGGCCTGACCACAACTCCTGGGAACCCCTCGAGCATGCGAAACACTCACCCAACCTGGTGAAAGAATTCCATAATCGATTCCCAAACAAACCCACGCCGCCCAAAGAGGCCGTGAAATCAAAGCGGACCCAACGTCCTACATTATCAGTACCAAAGCGTACTTCTCAGAGAAAGAATTAGTTACCCATTTAGTATATTATAGTCCGGAATGACGTTAAACTACCCCTTTTCCAATCAAACAAAAACAAGAGACGACATTACCTCTTATTATAGTCCGGAATGACGTTAAACTACCCCTTTTTCATTCAAACAAAAACAAGAGACGACATTACCTCTTATTATGGTCCGGAATGACGTTAAACTACCCTTTTTAAGAATTGAACGACCTACTTCTTGTCCTTAGACCACCCTCATTTCTCGAGGATTTTTCACAGTTCCTTTGTTCAGCCTTCGCATTTGCGAACACACAATTATTCATCTCGACCTAAAAGATCCCAAAGTGGACAAACCCTACGGGATCGTCGCTTCAAGCGTCACATAGATCCAATCACGAGTGTCCTGCTCGACTCCCGTCATCTTCATCAGGAGATTAATCGCGTGGAAAACCTCGCGACGCTCCTCAACGGCGGACTCCAACGAGCAGCCCTCCCTCTCGCCCTTGACATGGTCATCGGGCCCCAACGAGGCCTCGTTGGCACCCACCTGTCTCCAAGTCAGCATAATGCTGCACAAAAAATCAAAACGGACATACCATCTCGTCGTCCTCTTCCTCGCTGTCCCCCACCACAATAGGGTTTCCGGGGCTGCCAAGGGGTGCCCAAGTCACCTATTTTCCCCTCATCAACACTACCCCTTGCGACACAAGCCAGGTACCTACCACTCGAACCTTTTGATGAGCCCTCGTTGCCCTCAACACCTCCCGCAACATCCCCTGCTCCCACTCGTCGATCGCCCCGAGATTGGCGTCACCGCCCGCGAAAGGCGATGGGGTACGTGGCGGATAGGCGAAATACTCTTGGGAGATCTGCGTCGTCATCCTGTGCTGGGCTGTTGCTCGGTGCTTGCTGTCTACTGCACCTCATCCCCACCAAAAACTTGCGGGTTTTATACCTTTTTACGACCCCTTTTCCGACGGGATTTGCACGAACCTGCTGCATAAGCACGAACGCCACAAAGTAGCGAGCCCACGCGGTTCCCCTTCTCCTCTCAGCCACATACCTGGTGGAGAACAATAGCGAAGCAAAGAACCAGGCAAGACATGATCCTGCAACCGCACACGGGACTTGCCCATCCAAGCGAGCGCACCGCGCCGCCACCTCCACATCACCATTTTTTCCGGGACCCGAAACGGCTCGCGAACGTCTTTTTCTCCGAGCCCGACTCCCGACGTCCATTCTTTTTGCCCCATCCAGCAATGCTGGCGCCCCGCAAATACCGGGCCTTCTCAGGATACCTCTCCTGTTTAACCTTCCCCCCCATAATTCCCTCCGAGACCCTACTCGTTGGCCAGCACCCGGCCCCCGGCGCCCGGTCTATTCTCCGCCCGGCCATCGCCGCACCATCCCCTCCCATTCCCTTGCCTTTATCTCCGCGGCCTCCACGGCCCCCACGACCAACACCATCTATCTCCGCGGCATTACGCGCGATCACCCAGCCCTCCGCCCCTAGGCCTCGCAGCATAGCGCTCGCAGGAGCTTCACGCCTTACGGAGGGGCGTATGTCACGATCCAGACCACCTTCCGCCCGTCAGGCAGTCTGTTTACGTAACAACTAGCCAAGCGGAGGTGCCCGCCCCGCGACTCAACGCTCGCGGCGCGCCAACGGCATCACTCAACGTGCCGCTTTGCACATCTCACGATGCCTTGTCACACGATCCTGCCCCCTTATCACATGCTAGGACATTATTCGGATACATAGCCGCTTTTATCACATGCCTAGCCGCTTTTATCATACAATAGATCAAACGCCGACGCGCTTTATTCACATTTATAGACATCTCGTCACATCGTAGCTAGAATACCGTATTATTCTTCCTTATTCGGAATCTTTATTCGGAATCAGCTCCACTATCCCAAATATGCGAGTGGAGGCTGATTCAGCAAGCAGAAATAATCCAGGGAAGGATTGGAAAACATCGATGGACGGAAAAGATATAAAAGGACCCCTTTGTAGCTCTCTCGAAGTCTCCCATCGATGTTAATTTTCTTAAACCTCTAAATCTCTTTACCAGACTTCTACTCTCGCCTACTCTAGTAGAACTCTGTCAAAGTAGCCAACCCCCCCCTTCGACAACCAATACTCCAACGACAGCGGTACTCACAGGCAATACCCTCGAGGAGTCCTCTTCATCTATCGTCCGTCTCTCTTTGGCTTATCGCCTGACGCTATCTCTTCGTCCTCAAGTCACGCGTCGCTACTCGCGGGTCTTGATCCTTACAGTGAGGCTTGTTGTGACTGTTGTAGCACGGTGATCTTGTTGTTGTATGTACCCAGTAGGGGTATAGATAGTGGTCTTCTTGGGCTCGGGATGTTATAGTGAAGAGAAGTGCTTCATCGTCTGCATCAGATCAGCTGCTCGGCTTGCTTGGAAGAACACCGCAGGACGCGTAACACCAGCAATTTGATCCCCGCTGCTCAAACCACGAAATCGCTGCCGGTCTCCACTACCGCCTCCTTACCCCTGCATCCTACCCCGCCCCGCCCCTCTCCTCGCAGCATCCGCCCTCGCCCTCTGCCTCTACGCCGCCCACACCCACCTCAAGCCGCTCCACCTCGAACCACTGCCCGTCCTCGACAAGACGCCGCGCAAAAGCAACAAATCGAAAGCCGCCCCGGTTGGAGTAGGGCGCCGGGCGCGTTCGCGGTGGGCGGGTTGGAGATGAAGGGGGGTTGGAGAGGGGAGAGCAGGGGGAGGGGGGGAAGAAGGGGGTGTATGTTCTGGTGCGGCATTGGAATGGGAGGGAATGGGAGGGGAGTGGGATGGGATGGATGATGGGGTGATGTTAGTTTTATCTCGTATTCTCATGGATCAATGATGTTGTAGTGTTGGTGTTGGGAAAGGCAGGATTGTTCTCTTGGAAGAAAGCGGAGAGCATGGGCTGTAGGGTGAAGAGAGATACGTGGAGATTGGAGAGCTCATTGGCGCTATGTAAGATGATTATGTAGAGCTGGGAAAAGACAGTTGGGACAGGGTGAAGAGAGATACATAGCGTAGTGTTATAATAAGTAGATGGAATTGGGGGGTCTGCATCCGTCATGTCGAGGTTTTGTAGATGAAGTTCAAGCTGTCAACAAGATCGGTTCGCAGCGATTTGGAGCTGATCCGCGGAAACGATTTGGTATCTTGATTGATTCTGTCTGTGGCACTGATATCCTGCCCAAAACCATGCAGGTGGAACAGTAGGGTATGCGAAGCCAGGTATATAAGAACATATAAGACCCTTCCATAAAGCTAGCATAGTGTTATATTAAGTAGATGGAGTACATAGACTGACTGCCCTTTTCAGCCAACAAGATAACCGTGGTCGCCTCGAAGCTATGATCTGTCCCTCAACCTTTCTTCATCAGCTCCAATATATCATCCCTCATACTCTCCACCGTAGCAGCATCAGACTGAGGGCCTTTCATTATGACCTCCAGCCTCACGATCCTCTTTTCAGGCGATTGGAAGGCCGCCGCAAAAGCACGGTTGAGGATCAAGTCTCTGACTTGTTTGCCGTCACAGTGGTCGTAGATGGCCTTATCCATCGTAAAGTTGTATATGATGTAGAATAGGGGCTCGTGTGTGATTCTCATGTGTATTCTAGTGGGATGACATCAGTGAGAGCTTGGTATAGACGTAGAATGAGGCACACTCACGACAAGAACTGAACGACGTCAGCATTGTCTGCAGTCAACCAAGTATCCATACCCGGATCGACCAGGAGGCGGATTGCAATACCACGTTGGGAGGGAGACAGGAACTTGGCAAGGCACGTATTGTGGTAGTCGTCGATCACCAGCACGGGGGGCTTAACCCTTTGGAAGATTGGTTTCAGATAATGTGGCACGGAAAACCGATACCGTCTCTGTGGATCCCATGTTGGCAGTTGGATCGACAACACTCCAGATGGCCCCAGCATCAATTGAAATGTCTGGACCCGTTGATCGTCGGTATCTGCGGGAAACATTAAGCCTCCTAGAAATTTGTGGGGGAGGTGGATGAGGGTGGGAGCGCGGCCATAGAAGAGGAGGCGACGAGCGGGAGAAGAGTGGTCTTGGATGCTGGATGTGTACCCGTACCCGTACCATTCCATGGGCGGGCTGTCAAGACCCTGCGCGAGAAACCCAGAGACCGCTGAATTGCACATCATTGCAGTGACATGATCGTCAAAGATGACAGACTGCACATGTCCCAGCATAGCCAGCCTTCTCGCAACTGCCGACTTTTTGTCCGCTAGGTCTCCTTGCCCCCATTGTTCCCTCTCATCGTCATCAATTTTGTTGGTACAGGAGAGCCCAAGGAAGAAGCCGGATACGTTTCGCTGGGTAAGAGTTGGTCCCAGGTAGAGGAAGGGAATAAGCCTTTTGTGGAAATAGCGGGAGACGCGCAGAGAGGTGGCGAGGTCGGAAGGGCTGGCGGTGGCGCCGACGTGTCCTAAGAGGACGTACATGACGTCTTCCGGAAGACGTTGGGGACTGCTGGGGTCTGCCTCTGTCATGCTGAGGGTTTAGGATTGATTTATTGGGCTGTAAGTCAAGTACTACAGCCGCATGATCTGCGGCAAAGAAGGCCGGCGGGAAGTTTACGTTTACAACGTGTCACGCGGCTATCGCCACATGACCACATACATCTACACTTCACTACCCTCGGCCGTCCGGAACAGAGTTCACCCTCCCCCTCTTCCCCCAGCCCGACGCTCAAGACCCCTACTTTCAAGCCGCCTGGCCAGCGCTCACAGAGGCCGAGAATCGTCACTTGACCCAGCAGCAATGTCGGGATACCTACTCCGACTTGTACCTCGAGGCGGATAGGGCGCATGACTGGTACAAGGCGAGAGGGGGGATTACGAGGTCGATGGTGGATCAGGCCGAGAAGGCGGCGAACGCGAGGCTTGTCATTCATCAGAACCAAGTGAGTCCTCCTTCCCCTCTATACCGAATGTTTTGCTGATAGCGGAATAGCTATTTGTCAAAGTATACAAGGGCGGCATCAACACGAGGACGCAGGCCGTTATCGCCGGTGTGTATGCTGCCATTTTGACTTCTCCCGAGCCTCTACCGGACGTCGAGTAAGTCCCCCGGCTCGATGGTGGATCAAGCTGACGGGTGGGATAGGTTTGTTGTCCAGACTAGCGATGCCGGAGCTGGCAAATCCCCCATCTTTGCCCTCTGTCGAACAGCGAGCCAGAAAGCTCTTTGGCTCATGCCGGGTACGTCCTTCTCCGCTTCTCCCCTTCGCCCCCCCTTGCTGACCTCGATCACAAGACTTTGGTTTCTTCTCATGGCCCGAGCCCGGGGTCGGCTCCTACTCTGAAGTACGCGCCAAAACCCTCGCTTTCGAGCAATCGTTAGGGCTGGAGGTGGATAGTGGGATGGAGGTGGTGAGGGGGGATTGGGAGAATAAGACGGGGATGTTGTTTTGGAGGGGGAGTCCGATGGTTGAGGTTAGGCTGTCGGACTGAGTAACCTTTAGTTCAAGTCTATAGACGAAGACACCGGCACGAAGCAGTTAAGAGTAGCATACCTGAGTAACCTTTAGTTCAAGTCTATAGACGAAGACACCGGCACGAAGCAGTTAAGAGTACAAAGAAGAAGAGTAATATGGAATAAGAAATTCGTTGTAATGGTTTTCTATAAGTCCGCGTAACTCCGTGCGTGGCGCACTCCTTCTGACACTCCCCTACAACTAATACCGCGAATTCTCTACCAATAGACACTGCTCGATTCCAGTCACTCAGACGTAGCTTCGTATTCTCCTACACGTCTTTCACGTCTCGCTCCTAGCTCCCCTCGCTTGCATCTCCCTCAGACACCTTTCGCTTCTCCAGCCCCATAGCTTTCACCGCCTTGCTGAAGAACTCAGTTGGAATGACCTTCGTGAGAGAATCTGCCAAGTTCTGAGCTGATGGAACATGGGCAAGTTCGATGCTGCCATCGGATATCTTCTCGCGCAGGAAGCCCAACCGAATACCCCAGTGTTTGGTTTTCTCGTGATGACTTGGGTTCTTGGCGACCGCGATGGCGCCCATGTTGTCGTTGAGGATGGTGAGAGGAGTATTGGGGATACTGGGGACCAACTCTTTGAGTAAGGACTGGAGCCAGATTGCCTGCCGGCCTGCATCCGTTGACGCCATGAACTCAGCCTCCACTGTCGACAACGCCACCGTAGTCTGCCTCTTGCTCCTCCAAGCTACTACCCCCCCAAACGCCCTAAAGACATATCCCGTAGTCGATCTTCTGGTGTCTAGATCCCCCCCCCAATCGGCATCGGCAAATCCAAGAGCTAAACGAGCTCCTGACTCCTTGTCATAACGCAAACAGAGGTCCAATGTACCTTTGATATAACGCATGACATGTTTGGCAGCTTGCCAATGAGCTAAGCTCCATTTGCTGAGATACCGAGAGAGGACACCCGCAGCATAGGACAGATCGGGACGGGAGATGGTAGAGGCGTACAGGATAGCACCGACAATGCTTGGGAAAGGGTGGTCTTTGGCGAGGGCAAACTCCTCATCAGTCGCAGGGACCGGACGGAAGGAGCTGGGAAGTGGAGACTTGACAGGGTTGCAGTCTTTGAGACCGTGTTGATCGAGGAGATTGGTAAGGTAGTGTTCTTGGGAGATGAATAGTTTTCGAGCTTCGCGCTCGCGGAAAATGTTGAATCCCAAGAAGTAGTTCACCGGACCGGAGTCTGAGCACGCAAAGGCCGCATGAAGGTTCTGTTTGAACTCCGCGAGACCAGCTTTGCTATTACAGGCAATGAGCTGGTCGTCGACATGAATAGATAGCATGAGGAATTCATCCCCACGCCGGCGATAGTAAAGACAAGAGTCCCCCGTGGTGGGGATAAGCCCTTGAGTTTTGAGCCATTTGTCGAAAGCTTTGTTGAAGCATCTCGGGGCTTGACGAAGCCCATAGAGAGATTTGCGAAGGCGGAGGACTTGACCGTTGGGGATGGGGCTGTGTTCAGGGGGTTCGAGATAGATTTCCTCGTCGAGATCGCCATTGAGGAAGGCTGACTTGATGTCAACCTGGTCGCATTCGAGGTCGTAGTGATTGACAAGACCCAGAAAGACCCGAATTGAGTCCTTGTGAGCCACTGCGGAGAACAGTTCCCCATAATCCACTCCCTCTCGCTGATTGTATCCCTTCGCTACCCATCGCGCCTTATAGCCCGCCGGTTTCCCTGTCTCTCCATCCAACTTTCTCGCATACACCCATCTCGCCCCCATCACCCGCATCTTCTTTTCCCTTGGCACAACCTCCCACACCTTGTATTCTTCCAGCTTCTTCAGTTCCGCCTCCATCGCCTTGACCCAAGCATCCTTCTCCCCTGACCGCAACGCCTCTCTGTATGACTGTGGTTCGCCGAGCACGTTGGCAGCTAAGGCCAGTATATCGCGCTCGTCTTCCAATTTCAAATCCTCCATCTCAGCCATCAACCCTACCACATGGCCAAAGCTATGCCCGGAGCGCGTTGAGCGACCCGGAAGAGCATCGGCGAGTTCGTTGATAGTAGGAGGAGGTGGGTTACGGACCATTTCCCAGGTTTTGCCGGAGGGTAAGGGTGACGAGGCAGGTGACGGAGAGGCAGGTGGGGACGAGGGAGGAGACTGTTTTGGTGACAGAGGAGGAGAAGACTGTTTTGGTGACAGAGGAGGAGAGGGGGTAGGGGAAGCTGGAGGTGGATGGGCAACCGGGAGGGGAAGAGGTACATCCAAGTCATCCAAGGAGAACTCCTCCATATGTGGATCCAGTGCCGGTGCCGCAGGTAGAGGTACCATAGCAGCAGTGGAAAAACGTACGTGTTTGGTTAATACGATCCGATGGAGTTTGGGATCCCAGATCCTGTACTTCTCTGTCCCTTCCGTGTAGCCGACCATCCGCCCTGGGTGGTAGCGCTCAGCCAGTTTACTAGCTGGGTTCTCCTCGCGGTAAAAGACATGAGACCCAAAAGGTTGTAGATGCTGGTAGGTGACAGATTTCTGGTACCAGAGAGCGTCGGGAATGGTGCCGGATTTGTTGGGGACCTTGTTGCGGACGTATGCTGAATGCGCCGCGGCCTCTGCCCAGAAACCTGGTGAAAGACCGGACGTGATCAACTGGGTGCGGACCATGTTGAGGATAGTGAGGTGGACGCGTTCAACCCTGCCATTCTGGGCATGGTCGCCGGGAGGTACCCGAATGTGTTCGATACCCAAGTTTGCCATGTATTCCTCCCACTCCCTTGACACAAATTCTCCACCGTTATCCGACCTTATCTTTTTCACCTTCACGCCCAACTGTCTCTCCACGCGTGCAATATACTTCTTCATCTTGTCGAAAGCCTCTGACTTGTGGCGAAGAAAGGAGAGGTGTATCTTTCTTGTGTGATCGTCGAAGCATGTAAGGAAGTAGCGATTGCCGTTGATGGAAGCAGAAGACGCCGGTCCCCAGAGGTCAATGTGTACTAGACCCAAGGGAATCGTTTCTCGGATTGCGCTAGGCGGCGATGGTAGACGAACACCTTTACCCTGTATACATGCCGCACACTCAAACTTTCGTATCTCTTCCTCGGAAACCCTATCTAGACCTTTCAGGCCACCCCGCTTAGCTAGCTTAGCAAGGGTGCGGACGTTGACGTGTCCTAGTCGTGAATGCCAGACTGCAACAGAGTCAGTATAACTCTGTGCAACCAAAGCAGTGTCACTTGCCTGGATGGTGTAAAGGCCAGAAGAGGAGAGGGACGAGCAAAGGAGAGGAGTGCGGGAGGCGTCGACCAAGAGGGCACCCTGACTCGAGATAACCCATTCGCCACCTTCGGGTTGACGACGGCAGGAGAGAAGGTTTTTATCGAGACCGGGAACCACATAGACATCCTTGAAAGTAACCCCGTTGAGGAGGAGGGTCCCTTTCTCGGAGACGGCCAGGCGTTGTCCATTGCCAACACGAACAGTTCGAGGAGTAGAGAGGGGACGGAGGTCGTGAAGAAGGGCGGGGGAAGACACCATGTGTTCGGTGGCGCCTGAGTCAACCACGAAGGTGCGGTCGAGACTGTAAGGATCAAGACCCGCGAGTAGCGACGCGTGACTTGAGGACGAAGAGATAGCGCCAGGCGATAAGCCAAAGAGAGACGGACGATAGATGAAGAGGACTCCTCGAGGGTATTGCCTGTGAGTACCGCTGTCGTTGGAGTATTGGTTGTCGAAGGGGGGTTGGCTACTTTGGCAGAGTTCTACTAGAGTAGGCGAGAGTAGAAGTCTGGTAAAGAGATTTAGAGGTTTAAGAAAATTAACATCGATGGGAGACTTCGAGAGAGCTACAAAGGGGTCCTTTTATATCTTTTCCGTCCATCGATGTTTTCCAATCCTTCCCTGGATTATTTCTGCCTGCTGAATCAGCCTCCACTCGCATATTTGGGATAGTGGAGCTGATTCCGAATAAAGATTCCGAATAAGGAAGAATAATACGGTATTCTAGCTACGATGTGACGAGATGTCTATAAATGTGAATAAAGCGCGTCGGCGTTTGATCTATTGTATGATAAAAGCGGCTAGGCATGTGATAAAAGCGGCTATGTATCCGAATAATGTCCTAGCATGTGATAAGGGGGCAGGATCGTGTGACAAGGCATCATGAGATGTGCAAAGCGGCACGTTGAGTGATGCCGTTGGCGCGCCGCGAGCGTTGAGTCGCGGGGCGGGCACCTCCGCTTGGCTAGTTGTTACGTAAACAGACTGCCTGACGGGCGGAAGGTGGTCTGGATCGTGACAGAGACCAGTAGAGTTGACCTGGTCATTGTTGATGACAACGTAGGCGGAGTCATCGTCGCTGTTCTCTTCGAGGATGGCGGAGGCGGCCCAGCAGTCAGGAAGTTGACCTGACTGCTTCAGTTTGTGGAACTGGTCCTTGGCCCAGCAATTCTCGTTCGTGTGGTTGGCGGATGCGCCATGAAAGACACAAGCCTGGCCAGGGGGAAGAGGAGAAGACTGCTTCTTCTTCTTTCCCTTCTTTGACGTTTTCCCGGCAGACGGAGGGTTTGCCTCCCCACCACCCTCACCCATCCTGGCGACTAGAGCACTCGGACCCTCTACACTCTCCTTCGCTCGATCCTGACGACGCCTCACTCGTTGTTGACGGTCTCAATGACTTTCGCCAGTGAAAACACCTCCTGGAGATGGAAGTGTTGGATAAGGTTGTCGTAGGAAGGGGGGAGAGCATTAAGGAAGAGGTAGGCGGCGCTCTCGTCGGGCAGAGCATTGGGTCGGGTTGAGAGGAGAGTGGTGTAGGCAGCTCGCATCGTTCGTAGAATAGGAAGAGGGTCTACCCCTTCGGCAATTCTGGTAGCGCCGATGGTTCGCCACAGAGCAGGTACTCGAGTTGAAGTCGTGTTTGAATATGATCGAGTCAATTCCTCCCAGAGGAGTTTGGGGTCTGGACGGTCATAATCTCGCGCTTCGGGAGAGAGTGCCTCTTCCACCTCGTCGGAGAGGAACGCGTAGATGACCCCCAAAGCCGCTTCCTGAGAAGCAAGTTGAGCTTCTTGGCTGGGAGTAAGGGTTTCGGCAAAGGAGAAGAAGACGGGTGTGGCTCGAAGAGTCTGTCGGAGGTTTTTGCGCATAAGCAACCCCTGGACTTGGAAGCTCCATTTCTCGAAATCGCCATCTCCGGTCAAAAGCTTGATCTTCTTCCCTTGAGACATGTTGGCCTCGCCTTGAGACATGTTGGTCTCGGTTGTGGACTCCATGGTATTTTCTCTCTGTTGATCTTGACTTTAAAGGGCAACTAGGCTCATAACCTGTCGGACTGAGTAACCTTTAGTTCAAGTCTATAGACGAAGACACCGGCACGAAGCAGTTAAGAGTAGCATACCTGAGTAACCTTTAGTTCAAGTCTATAGACGAAGACACCGGCACGAAGCAGTTAAGAGTACAGAGAAGAAGAGTAATATGGAATAAGAAATTCGTTGTAATGGTTTTCTATAAGTCCGCGTAACTCCGTGCGTGGCGCACTCCTTCTGACATAGGCATGTGAGTTGTTTCGTTTGCCTTTCAAATCTCATTTCTCTCTTCTGCTCTCCCTCCCCTTGATGCTTTCCCTCGCTTTACTTCCCCATATCGGCTCTCCGCTTGTCTTCCCCCCTCCTCAATTCATAACCTCCCCGTCATTCCTTGTCCCTTCCCACTCCCTCTTCCGCCTTCTCTCCCATCTTCCTCTTCCGCCTTCATTTCCCCTCTCTGAAGGCTAAAGGACAAACCGCTGACACCCTCCTGCAGGACCTCCTCCGCGCCGTCCAAAACCAACCCTGGTCCGACGTCAAAGAACTCAACTGGGGCGCTATCAACGGGGACGAGAAGGAGAGGCTGAAGAATAATGGGGATATCAAGACGCCGGCTGAGCATTGTCAGTACAAGTTTTTGGCGCATGTGGAGGGGTATGCGTATAGTGGGAGGTTGAAGTGAGTCGTCTTCTTTTCCCCCTTGCTTCGGCCTCTTTGTCTTTTTTCGTCGCTCGCCCTTATGTCTTCCTTTCTCCCTCGCTGTAGCTGTAGCAAAGCTGACACCATAGCAGGTACCTCCAACAATGCCGCTCCGTCATCGTCGGCCACAAACTCCAATACATCCAACACTACCACCACCTCATCAACGGCCAAGACGGCCACCCGGAGCAAAACTATATCGAGGTTCCTTTACCGTTCGAGCAGCATTTGGGGGGGGTGATGGAGGGGTTGATGAGGGAGGAGAGTAGGGAGAAGGTGGAGAGGATTGCGGAGAATGGGTGGAGGGGGATGAGGCAGGGGTATATCAGTCCAGCTGCAAAGTGAGTTTTTCGTCTTTCTTTGACTGCTGGTTTCGGGTGTTTGGATGGATAAGCGCTGACCTTGGGGATAGTGACTGCTACTTTCGCTACCTCTTGCGCAATTATGCAGAGGTGCAGTCGTTCGTACCGAGTATCGAAGGGGCGGCGCCGTATGAGAGTTTTGTGTTGATGGGCAAGACGCATTGGGATCCGCATAGACGATAGGGGGGAGTTATGATCTTGATGCAGTAGACATATCTATATCATATCTTGTTATATAGTAGGAGTGGGGGGGACACATATCTTGCGGTTAGGGGGTGAAGAGAGATACATGGAGATTGTAGGGCTCATTCCTTGGCGCTATGTAAGACGATTATGCAATGAAGGAAAAAGACAGTCGCGCCAAATCGACAAGTCAATAAAAAACCCTCTCGCCTCCAACTACTCCCTTTGCCCTCGCCTTCACAAGCTCCACTCCAACTCTACTCTGAAGCCCATGCCACACCTCCTTTTCCAGACACTTCCTCCAACTCCTCCATTCGACCGCCGTCTCCTCACCCATGAGCCCGCCCGCAGAAAGAACAAGGGGGCGGAAGCCCCTCTGTATATCCTCGGCTGCTTCTTCACCACCTCCTCATCCCTCTTGCTCAACCACGCCCCGATCCGTCCCTGAACCCACTCGATTCACTCCATCTCCGTCGGCTTCCTTCCGTCCACCACGTACACGCTCTTATC